>OY723402.1:14689954-17089954 GCA_963210345.1 Inga oerstediana
TACTTGTTAAATATTTCCTAATAACTACTTTAATTTCTCTATTAATAACTCAAGTATGCATATTAACTACTTTAATTTCGATATTGACTACTTTGCACTAGCCGCTAGAGCTCCAACGGTCTAATTTTTTTTTAAAATTTCGCAAGCAAAAGTTATAAATATGTATACTAAAGTAGTAATCAAAGTACTTGTTGGATATTTCCTAATAACTAATTTAGTTTCGTTATTAACAACTTTAATTTCAATATTCACTACTTTTGTTTCTTTAACTAAAGTAGCTAGTTAAAGTAATCAATATCAAAACTAAAGTAGTCAAAATGGATACTTACTTGAGTTGTTAGTAGCGAAACAAAAGTAGTTATTAAGAGATATTCAATTAGCACCGTGTTTACTACTTTAATATACATATTAACAACTCAAGTATATATATTGACGACTTTTACTTGAAAAATTTTTAAAAATATATATTAGACCTCTAGAACTCCGATGACCGGCTAGCAGCAAGGTCACAGGAGCTCCGGTGACAGCCGTCAAGGAGTTTGAGCATTTTTTAAAAAATAAAAAGACTAAGGATAGTTAAATAATTTCTCATATTTGACAATGTTTCAAAATTTCAAATCAGTCTATTTGAAATTATTAAAATTCAATATACACACACTTATTTGTCTTTTACTACTTTTGATAGGATCTTTCTGTCTTTCTCCCTAACATATGCTTGCCCTTCTTCCTCTTCCCTCTTTCTTTCCCCTCCCCCCTCTACATATCTTGGTTCCAATAGGAACGCATCAAAATTCATGGGACTAGCTAGCTCATGAGAGAAATAGGCAAGTAATGAAAGATTGTGGGCACTGGAAGAAAAGATGAACCAGAAAAAGATATATGCCAATCACTAGTGCTGAATGGACACAAGAGATAACTTATTTTAGGAGCAATGGTATTATTAAAAGTTAGGCTTATTCTGTTTTTTCTACTTGTTTCAACTTTCAAGTAGCCATCCAATTCCATCTCTGTCATCAAGAAGTTTGTACTTTGCAGGCTTCCCTCTCCTAACTTTATTGATAGCACATAGCAGCGGATATATATCATACTGATACAAAATAGTAAAATATTATGGATAAATCACACCAATTAATTCTGGTTCCGTATGCAATGGCTTGCTAGTGCAAAACTTTCCTCTTAGTGATCATGACACCCACAAGGCAAAAAAATCTAGAGGGATTCACCAAAAAAGTATAAATATTTCTTTTGAACTTAATTCAACCTTCTTTTTCCTCCAAAAATACTATTCTATTTATTTTTTAAAAGTCATATTGGACACTGACGCCTATAAATTAGATGAGGTTGAAACATACATACATGGATATAAAATTTTTCTAATATATCTCTCTCCACAAAATTTGAATTTAGTTTGGAACCTCATTTAAGAAGATCGATAAATGCCACACCATGTCAATCAATTGTCATTAATTAAAGCTGATCTCGTAATTAGGATTGGTTTATTGATTTTTTTTTTTTTGAATTAGAAGGGCACACAACCAAGCATTAATAACAAGACATTACAAGTGACTTCGAGCTTATAACCTTTCACTTATCGGGATCTTATTAGGCCCTTGGCAGATTTTCATCTATCTATAATTTTCTAAGAGGGGTTTGGCCGCAGTAGAAAATGTTATATATATGGCTATTTTGGTCATAGTAATCTAGAATTGGGACAAAGATCCTCAAATTGAATATCTTTGGAAAGTGATGGTATTGGAATCAAGAAAGGTTGTAGGAAACCAAAAAATTCACGAATTTGAGATATGATTAGTTCTTGCCAACTAGTTCATAATCATGTCTTTAAGGACGTAAACATGCTTCTCTTATGTTTTTCTAAGAACTTAATCATTAATTTCTCCCTCTTTACTTGACTGCTTTTAATGCATGATCAAGTGGGATCTCTTTTTCTTTTCTTTCTTTCTTACCTTTTTTTTTTTAATTTGTGCCTCTATCTCTCTCAATTCATTTATTTTGATTTTTGACACTAGAAAATTCACCAAGAGATTTGTTGCCACCAGAGTTGAAAAATATAAAGATTCGAGAGTATGATTGAGTGGGATCCTTATTAATTTATCGACACACTTCTTATTCCTAAATCATGAGGGGTTTCGCTGAATCCTACCGACTTTAGACAAAGCGAAAAAGATCATACTTCAAATCAAAAACCCAATATGAAGGAAAAATGATAGTTTATTCTGATTAGTGTGTCCCACTATCTTTGTGTTGTGCGTGTTTGAATGGTCCTCAAGCAAATCGAAGGACCATAAGGGATTAGAAGCAATGAAAATAAAAAGCTAATTCCCTCCTTTATTTTCTCTTTCTTGCTTTCCACCCTAAAAAGAACTGATCATTTTAGCTTTTATTTTCTTAAATAAAAATTTAAGTGGGTTGAGTGAATTGTTGAGTTTTATGAATTCACGATACACCAACAATAAACTTATATTTCATGAATCAAAGATCATATTTTTAAAGATACCCACTAATAAGTTACTCATTAATAAAATCCTCACATCAATAATAAGATTTAAATTTATATTTTTATAGAGCATATATTAATAAGACCAATCATTAAAACAGCCTTAACCTTCGGTGTCACTAATATTAGCGGCTTTTACTTAGTGTAAGGTGATGGTGGCATGAAAGTACAGGTTGGCTTGATCTCTCTTAAAATCAAGGTAATTAAATCCGGACCGGTCAGTGAACCGATCAGGGTACTGGGTCAAGGGTCAGTGGGTCAGACCGGAGTCAAACCGGAGCTAAACCAGGACCAAACCGGTGAGAAATAGAATATTTTAGGCTTATAGTATGAAATTCTAAAGGAAAAATTTTTTAAAAAAAATAAAAAAAATTTTAAAAAATAAAAAAGTTGACTCGGACCGGGTCACCGAACCGAACCGATTTAGTGCCCAAGTCGCCGGTTTCCGGGCCGGTTCGTCCGGTCCGATCCGGGTCAGAGAACTATGCTTAAAATCCATCTTTTATTATTATTGTGGGTGTATCTGAAAAATCCAAACTTTCTTTCTGGATGTAACATGAATTGGTGTATCATGTGAAGTTTGGAGATGACTACTTTACGGTCGTTGTCTTTTGGAGTAGTTAGATTTGTACCTGTGAGTGCTTTATATCACACCTACTAGAATTCCATGGATGCTAGTAGCCAAATGTGTGAAAACAAATCCCAGATTTTGTCACAGTGATGAAGTTGTACCAATGTTCATGATCTGGATTTGTCGTCTTCCCCACTCAGTTAGTTACCATCAAATGTCAAGCTGATGAGAGCTTTTTCCTACTATAAGGGAATACAGCAAGCGATAACACACAAACTTGATAAAGTTCAGTTCTTTCTCCTCAATTATTTTTTTACCCCTCATGTTGTGTTGTGATGCACATATTGAGTATAAAATAATAGAAAAACTTTCCTTTGGGCCCATCAAGTTTGAACTTTCAGTTCTTTTGCCAGCTACCCACATTCATATAAATGGAAACTTGATCTTTATTTTATTATCCACTTAATTTATCTTCTAACACATAGGAGATAAGTGCAATGTATAATACTACCTCTTATCTTTAAATATAAGAGCTAAATAACTTATTTATGAATATTAAGAAAATTAGTTAAGTTAGTTATTTGTCACATATGTGTATTGGTTTCCTTAAACTACTATCTAATTATGTGTATTGGAATTACTCTTGATGGAAATCTCCTTCATATGTGCAATCAACATGATACTTTAAAGAAAAAATTATAAATTTAGAAGATAAAGTGAACTGAGATCTTATATTTAGGACTGAAGCAAATCCACGGCCTAGCACCTATATTTAGAACCGAAGGGAGTAATATTTTAGTTTCAAAAGAACACAGTGAATTTTTTTAAAAAAAAGATTGTGCAATTTAAACGGTTCTATGAAAAGCATGACATGCTAGATTTGTTTGAATAGTTAATTAACTATTAATTAAGAAGAAATGGGAGACAATAAAACCAGCTCCCACTAAAAGCAGAGTCTAAGTTTGGCAATTGACAAATGGATTTTCTACTTTACATTTGTGGTTTTATTGGTTGAAGTGTGCATTTATTGTATGTGTGGAAACAGAAGGAGCACCAAGGAAAAAAGGGATAAGTTGGAAAATAAAAAGAGGAAGAAGGGATATGTCTTTGTCATTTCGAAGGGATGGCAAGTGAGGTAGGGAGGGAGGGATCCAACGGTTCAGGATGCTTCTGTGGTTAGTGGCATACAATCATACCATTAAGGATCACATCTCACGTTCTCTGCCTCTTATTTTCCTTTCAATGTGGGCATATACAAGAGAACATTTTTCTTTATTCATTTATTAATTATTCTCCAGGTATTTCTCATCATTTTAAGGACATGTGGGCTCATCATTACTTCCTCTGTTTTCTTAAACATTATCACTACATTTTTATCAGTAGAACAGTATGGTTTGGTACAGCTCCCTTACTTTTTTCAATTCATGTTCAATAATGGAGTATCAAATCAATAAATAAAATGATATAAACAATGATTTTTTTAGAATGATTTAAATATTCTCTGTGACAAAACACAGGAGTTTATTCTGATTCATATAACTCCTTGTATTCTCCTGCACCATTGATTATGATTTTAACTCGTTCAATGTCTTGATGGTGTTTTCTTGGGTCTGGAATGATTTGTATACAGATCAAACAAGGCCCATTTAGTATTAAGGACTTATTTTGCATAATGTTTTTTTATTTACCCAACAATTTTGAATGTTATCATTCTTTTTTTTTTTTTTTTTGCTTAAAGTAAAGAAATAATTATGCTTTTCAAAATTCCTTTTTGTTCTACACTCTATTTGTGTCAAACAATTTAGAACTTCCACAACCAAAAATGGAATCCTTTGTTATAGACCAGAAATTTACTTCTGCCAGTCACAGTGTTCATAAAATGACCGATGAATATGGTATGCCTAAAAGATGATCTACCCTTAATCTCAATACAAGTATACAACAGAAGAAGCTTCAATTAAATATTCAAGAGTCTGACTCTGATAAGGATATTTCAATGGCTCAGTAATATTTCACCATTCAATAAACCATGTACAACGAAAAATTATATACTACGGTCCTTACTAGAAGATCTAGTTTGTAATGCAAACTAGAGACTAGATGTAGTATAATGTAATTATCAACCAATCCAGGAACATTTAACCAAAAAAAAAAAAAAAAACAACACACCCAGCACCATAGTAACCGATTGTCATAAAGATTATAAGCGATCCAGAACTTGAAACCCATGGCACCATGAAAGAGTAGAAAACCAATGGGTGCTACTAGCTACTGCTGTTGCTGTTCATGTTGCCAAGCCCACACAATTTCTCTGAGAGCTGGTCTGATCTCCTCCTCCAACATCTTCTGGTATTCTACTGAATCACCACTATACTTCTTCATCTCAATCAAATGGAAAGATGGGGTGAACTCAAATATTTCAGTATCAATGGATATAGGCTCCATTCTTCCTTCACTAGATCTCTCCAACCTCAGCAATCCTCCCTCTATTTTCGTTATCCTCAGCCCCACAACACGAGCCATATCCTCTATCGCGCAAATGATAGATGAGGCAGAGTGCAGCGACGTAAATTTCACATCTTTCCTTTCATTGTCTCTTGCAAAAAGCCCAGACAAATCAAAGCCAGCTGATAGAGAAATTATATCAAAAGCATTCAAATTAGTAGGTTGTACCAATGGTTGGTTAGCCTCGGAGGTAGCACCACTTTCATTCTCAGATAGACCAAGACTTGGATCAGCTTTGAATGAATCCTCCACATCTAGAACTGGCGTTTTCATTCTATCAGCCTTTGAAGTGAATCCGTTTTTGAACCAGGAACTTTCCCTAATTTTTGATATGGAAATTCTTGTGTCAGGGTTAGGGTCAAGGATTCTGAACAACAGCTTGCGTGCTTCAAATGAAAACCAGTTTGGACATCTGTACTTTGCTCTGCATATTTTCCTGTACAATTCCATAAGATTCACATCCCGGAACGGCAATTGACCGGCCAATAGAACATATAAGATCACCCCACAAGACCATATGTCAGCTTTTGCTCCATCATAGCCTTTTTTGTTTATGATTTCAGGAGCTACATATGAAGGAGTTCCACAAGTTGTGTGCAGTAAGATTCCTTGGCGATGAGATTCGACAAGGGCACTCAATCCAAAGTCTGCAACCTTGAGATTTCCATTCTCATCCAAAAGCAAATTCTCTGGCTTCAAATCCCTATGATAAACCCCATTACTGTGGCAAAAATCTATCGCGCTGATCAATTGTTGAAAGTAACGCCTTGCCAAATTTTCTTGGAATCTACCTTTAGTTAGCTTTTTGAAGAGTTCTCCCCCTTTGGCATATTCCATGATGAAGTAAATCTTGGTTTGGGTGGCCAATACCTCATAAAGCTGCAGTACATTTGGATGTTTAACCAGTCCCATGATCGATATTTCTCGCTTTGTTTGATCAACCAGCCCAGCTTTTAGAATCCTCTCCTTATCAATGATCTTAATGGCAACACTATTGCCAGTTCTAAGGTCCCTTGCATGGTAAACCTTTGCAAAATTTCCTTGACCTAACAACCTGCCTAACTCGTACTTTTGCAACAGCACATTCCCCCTTTCCTCCATTTCAGGAAACCCAAGGCCCAATTTTGTCACTTCTGTGTCTATTAGTTACAGAGATTCTCAGAAATAACCATTTCTTCATCAGAGATATCTGTCAGCACGAAAGGAATGCTGCCAGAAAATTCATCCTGTATTAGCAGCCAGAGAGTTATCGGACTGTGAATCGAGCCTTGATCTCATCAAGATGCAAAATGAGCAGCCTCCCAAACTGAGGTGACAAAAAAGCATATTGGGATGAGAAACTAGGGAAATTGCAAGATGACAGGAAAAAAAATCATCCATGAAACATGATCAGAAGGGTAATTTTTTCATAATTCAATGGCATGGAACATTACAATGTCATCACACAATCCATTCAGGGAAAAAGCACACAAAAATAAAATGAAACTAAAAAACCTACTATCAAGGAAAAAGAAGTACTACATCAATGATCAAACAGAATCACTACACAAGAAATTCCGTAAACCAATATTGTATCGTGTTGAAACAATCAGATTCGCGATCATCAGAATCCCACTGAATAAAACAAAAGAAAACAAGAGAAAACCAGAAAATTTGTCGCCAACACGGCAGAACTGTCAGGATCATCAAAAACCAAGCAAAAAGAAACAGGACCCATTTAACTTCTATGGATGATCATCCAAGCACAGTCTAAATATGAAACTTTGAAAACAAGCATATAAAGTTAAAGCTACAAAGATAGATAGAGAGAGAGAGAGAGAAGAACCAAAGAAAAAATATTACCGTTGAAGGAAAGGAAAAGGGTCAAAGAGATCGGAACGAAGGATGAGAACAGAGAAGCAAAAACCAGTGCCAATATATTGCATCTTGTAAAGCCAAAAATTTAAACTTATTAATGCAGTATGGAATAGTTCCATAAAAGGAGAGATATGTTTGAGCCTTTCAGGTGAAACGAATATAGTGAAGGTGCCGTGGGCGGGTAGGTCACCACGCTGAGCTTTCTCTACCTTTCCGAGGTTCCATCAAGTAACATGTTTTATATTATTTTTAATGCGATTAATTGTATATCTTTGTATACGTGGCACTGGCCATTAGGTGCTTAATACTCCTATAAAATTTAGTTAATTAATTTGTGAAGATTAAAGAAGTGAAATAAATTACTTAATCATAACATATTGTTACATAATCTCTCTAAAATATTATGTGTAAATAAGATTATATATAAGTTTATAAATCAAAAAATTAGTTTAAGAAAATATAAATATAAATACTTTAAAGTAATTTATTTAATATTCTTAATTTATTTAAATTATTTAATTATATCTTATATTAAGAATATAAAGTAGTACTTGTAACATCCCAAATTTTTATTTATATGAATTAAGTAACATTAAGATGAGATTTATTAATTGACTTGAGGTTTAGAGTAGATTAAATTCTTTATTGTAAGTTAGAAAACATCCAATTGGGATAATAATGAACCATGATTGAAAATTTGAGAGAATAAGAATAAAAATAAGTGGGGTTTTATTATATTTTTAAGATATCAATTTGTTTTATAAAAAAAGTAAAGGCAGTAAAGATTTAATATTGATTTCAATTTAATAGTATTATTTCATGGATATTGAAATTTATTAGGTAATAATTTGTGTAAGGAGAATTTTAATCAATGGAATTTAATTTTTAGGATTTATTTTCAAACCATGATTTTAGGAAGATGAGAAAATTAATGGTTTGTATGAAAATTTAGTTTGAGCAAAGTACCTAAACTAAATTCAGGGAAAAAAAAATTATGAGAGTGGCGGAAAGATTTGTAATAATAATAATAAAAGAAACTTTCTTTAGATCAATAGTGAGGTCACAACCCCTGCTCTTGATTATAAATCATCAAACAATCCCCCCTTATTCTCATTTTCTCATATGCAACGAACACCTACGTTTCGGAAAGGGCTTCTCTTCTTTACTCTTCCCCTCATTTTCCCTTCCATTACCCTCCCCTACTCTTTATCACCCATTGGATAAAAAATTATGGTCCAGATTTGACATTCTATAAAAATATATATTATTGTAATTGTTATTTCATATAAAAATAAAAAATAAATTTAAATGGCTAAAATTCCATCTAAACTGTTAATGTGAAAAAATAGAAAAATTTACTTCATAATAATAGTCTACAGAAGTGAATTGTTTAGATAAAATTTTACCAGCTTAAATTTATTTATCTATTATTATCTAAAATTATAATAATATCTGTTTTCATAAAATGTTAAATCTTGATTTTTGAATATTTTATCCAAGGGTGGTGAAGAGTAGAGGAGAGTAATGAACGGAAAAAGGAGGGACGGATAAAGGAGACGATCCCTTTCCCCCTATTCCTCATTTCTTTTCTTTTCTCGCGTCTTCTTGTGCTTTGTGACGCTGTGAGAAGGAGATTGAGAGTGTGTTTGGATTAATTTTTGGAGAATAGATTATGAGGAGAATAGATTCTATAGAAAAAGTGGAGAATATCTTCTGAAGAATAGATTTTGAGCAGAATAGCTTCTGGAGAATAGATTATGAGTAGAATAATGATTTAGAAAAATTGTGAAAAAATTCCTCATTACCAACTTATTTGCCAAATGGGATCTTCGTGTGTAGATTAACTAATTTTTCTAATATAATCAAATTAGATAAATAGGTTTTATAAGATAAAAGGGAGTATTAAAATTTTAAAATTCTTAAAAAAAAGGGATTAAAGAAAAATTGGTGAAATTCAAAAACAAAAGAAAAAGAAGAGAGAGAGTGTGGTGTGGGGTCCACATTAATTAAAAGGACCAATTAGAGTGAGATGGTGGGGTCCACATATGAAAAAAAACAAAAAAATTAGATTTTCTCAAAACCATGGTTTGAGCTCAAAACCTTGGTTTAGGAAAATTTGGGGTGTTTGGATGATTTTTGCAAAACCATGGTTTGAGCTCAAAACCATGATTTGAGAAAATTTTTGAGTGTTTGGATGATTTTTTCCCAAACCATGGTTTAGGCTCAAAATCAATTTTTTTCAGTGCATCTAAACACACTTTGAGAGTCAGAGGGTGAGAGGACTTTGTGTGGGGTTCTTTTAGTATACTTGGTAAGTTTTCTATCTTCTATTTTTCTTATTTTCTCTAGAAAAATTTAGGATTTATTGGATTTTGAATTTTTGAGCGTTTCAATTAGTGATTTAGCTTTTAATGAAGCTAATGAGGTTAGAATATGAGTTATATGGTTTAGATGTTTGCCTAAATGGTTTATTTGAGAAAATTAAAGTTAAGATTTAGTTGGAAAAAATTGTGATTTATGATTAAAGGGCATAAATTCAAACTTAATGATTTATTGTAACTTATTGCAGGTTATATTAATGATTGAATGACTTAGATTTGAGGTTTATGATGGAATGCGCATATTAAAAGTTTTGGGTGAAATTTTAATTGTAGGAAATTGGGTGCTTTTGAATAAATTGAGGAGGCTGTGATTAATTGATAACTCTATAATTAATGTGAGAAAGAAATGGGATTGTGGTGATGCTTTGAGAGATACTTGATTTATAGGTATTTTTCCTAAGGACTAAAGTGAGCAAAATTTAGGGATTTTATGATGATTGAGTAGAATTATTATTATCAATAATTTTAATGAGAGGAATAAAGTTATTGGATGCTAAAAATATGATTGAAAATAGAGAAATTGAGTAATTGTAGTAAATTGAGAATTTTGGGGTTTCATATTAAAGTTGACAATTTGGAAGTTATATGAGACTTGATTTAGAGGTTTGATTTTTGAGTTTTGCTTTGGGTCGATATTGATAATGGACTGGAAATGAGGATTGATAATTGAGTTTTGTTAATGTGCGTTAATATGGATTATATTTGAAGTTTAATTGGTTTATATTGTTAATTAAGCTTAATTTTTCTCAAATTTGAAGTTTAATTGGTTTATATTGTTAATTGAGCTTAATTTTTCTCAAATGAGTATTTTGAGGTTGGGACCTTAAGTTATAGATCAGAGATTTTGATTGATTGGAATAAATGAAAGTCAATGATTGGGTTTTAAAGATATTTTAAGCCTCTAAATTGTTGCAACCACTCAATTAGTTTGTAAACTAATATGTGGTGAACTGGTGATGATTGATTATTGTAGATTGATTTGTGACTTGTGTATGAGCTCTTGAATTAGGAGTATTGTGGTATTACTTTGTTTTGGAGAGATATAACAACTTTCTTCTTATTTTGCATGTTTGTATAATGTCTTTGAGTGATTTTTAACTATATAAAACTATAAATTTGCTATTGATTTGTGATAAGATCTTTGAAACTATATTGTTAATGAAATTGTCTTATATGACTTATTTTCTTAAGAAATGGCTGGTAATATATATATATATATATATATAGGAATTGATATTGATTTACAAGTTTGGAAAAAATTATTTTGACAACTTGTGCATTGATAATGCATATGATAACTCGTTGTGATTATGTCTCTTGAGTATTGATATGAGAGGGGATGATAGATATTGATTTGTTGGGAGGTTATTCATAGAGGAAATAAAGGGTTGAGTTCTTGTAAAAAAGAGGAAATGAGCTGGTGGGCTTCCACTTATACACTGGTTAGTCCTTTAGTTCATTTGTGTTTAGCAAGGCCTTGATACCCCATTAATACATTAGAGGGAGAATCCATGGTTCAGGCTTATGCTTTGTATATTTTGGCCGGTCTATATCGTTTGATTGATGAGCTTGCTAAATTAAAATACTAGTCATATGGGTGAGTATTAGCCTATGGGTTCAATCAGAGGAAATACGGCGGGGAGGAAATAAGGGAGGTTAGAGAATAAATTCTTGTATATTGATTTTTGTGCGCTCGTGTGGTAAATATATTAATGAGATTATGCTATTATGAATTAATATATATGTAACCACGTGACATTTTTTATTATGCTATGAATTTATAATTGTGACACCTCATGAGTATTTACTCATATACCTGATGAGATGGATTGTTAGTTGATGATGCTTTTGTCTCACCCCATTGATTTAACATTTTTTTAGTTGATATTTTTTGTGCGGGTCCACTAGGGAAGACTCCGGAAGCTAAAGCTATTTTTGCTAAGAGTAGTATTTTCATCTTTTTAGCGTATGCTAGATTATTATATATTGTCACGTTTTGGTTCATCTTGCATATTCTAACTTATTTTGAAGATTTAATACATTAACTATATACTTTTGATTCTCTGCGGCCAGATAAATCTTGATGATTTTGGGTAGCCTAGAGGGATTTATGATTGTGTTTTAAACTTGTGAATCTACAACTTGGTTTGATTTGGATATTTTGATATGTGATGAAGTATTATTCAATTAAAGAGTTTGAGTTTAGTAGTGAATATTTATTTTAAGCATTATGAAGTCCAAAGCCCAACTGTGTACAAGATAATATTTTGATGAATGGTTTGATCAAATCTTTAGTGAATTATTGTTTTAAGAAAAAGATTTCACAATACTTACATACTCAAGGGTGTTACCTTATCTGAACTTTGTCAGTAAAAACACAATTCACATTATTTTAATTATAATTAGCTGATGACTCATCTCAAATCATTCACAATTTATTTTTTCTTTTTCAAAAGTAAATCATTAATAAAAAAATAAAAACCCATTCAACTGAGTCCTCAATCAACTAAAAACAAAATTAAAAACTCATGCATGTCAAAGTTCTAGGGTTAGATTTTTTTGAGGGAAAAATCCTTCTGTTTTTTTAATTTCCCCCTTCTTTTTCTCATTATTGTATGGAATGAGCTTCCCTGCTCATCTTTTGGATGAGGAGGGGGAGCTCCTCTCATTTGGACAGTCCAAATGAAATTTGGATGGTCCAGATTTATATTCTTTTACTTTTTATTCATGGTGCATTGAGAAAAAGATGAGTCACGATGATAAGCTTTCAAGATCTAATTTATCTAAACTTTATTTAGGAAGAAAACTAGAAAGATAACTCATAAATGAGAATTTTAATGCTTTCATAATATACGTCTCCCGATTCAATTAATCAATTTTTTCATGCAACTTTGACATTGAATTAATTATAAAAAATCTAGTTAATGAAAATTTTCCCCAAATAATCACACATGATAATCAGCCCGCTATGAAGCAATTGACCTATTTGTTTACGAGGTATCATATTGTTCCAAACAATAATGTGTTGTGTAGAGACTTTTTGAAAAGCACAAATTATTTTGTAATTTAGTTAGACCATAAAAAAAAAACACTTTTATTAGGTGGTGCTTCTCAAACTTCTCAAATAATGAGAAGTTATTCAAAATAGCTTATTCAAATAATAAAAAAAAAACTTTTTTTTAAGATTCTCGTTATTTTTTTAAACGAACATAGCAAGTTTTTTCATAAGTAAATGTTTTTACAATAAAAAATAAAAGTTGAAAAAAACGAATCTATAGATATGTAAGGCATTCCTTGACTGATGTCGTGAGATATATATATATATATATATATGAGTGGGCCTTAAGATTTTCTTTCACTAATTCTCAATCCTACAGATACAACCATATCAATGAAATTGTGGGTTTCAAAGAATAAACCCCTACCTAGCAAGGAGAATGGCACAAGAAAACAAAGATTTAAAAAAAAGTAACATATAATCAAAATCTGCCTCTTAGTATCTGATTCCTTTGGCTACCTCAAAGAAATGAGCAACATTCTCCTCAGGTGTCCCTACCCTAATCCCATGACCAAGATTCAATATATGTCTCCCCTTGCCAGCTTTATTCACAGTAGCATTAATGCGCTTAGTAATGAACTCCTTTGAACCAAAAAGAACCCCAGGATCAACATTACCCTGAACTGCTATGTTTGGTCCCAATCTCTTCCTACCATCAGCCATGTCAACTGTCCAGTCCAAGCTAACTACGTCAACACCTGTCAAAGCTAGCCTCTCCAGCAAGCCGCCCGATCCGCTTGCATAGAGGATTAGAGGGAGTTGGGGGTGGGTTTCTTTCACAGTATCTACTATCTGCTTCAAGTAAGGTAAACTGAATTCTTCAAAATCAGCTGGACTGAGCTCTGTTGCCCATGAATCAAAAATCTGAACAGCTTGAGCTCCACTGTCAGCTTGGTATTGAATGTATCTTGACATTGATGTTGTAAATCTCTTAAGTAATGTGTGGAGGATCTGTAGACATATCCAAATTCGACATAAATTGAAGGATCCATTGATTTCAAGAAACAAGACAGGATTTGTCTACTGAGACGGGTAAGGTTACCAAATAAGGATTCCCAAGTTCAAATCTAACACTTAAATAGAGAAAGGTCATTCAATACTAGATTTCTCTCTATCTGTTAGTGAATATCATCCAGTTTTACTTTATATAGCTGCAGCACCAATTAGAGTGGGAGGGGTTGGCAACGGTCAGTACAGTTTTAGAATGCCAAATAATGAGATAAAATAGGACAAGATAAAGGGTTTTGCCAATGCAAGAAATGGTTGGGCCAGCATAGTAACCAAAGATGGTTAAAGATTACCCCAGGTTCTGAGAAAGCCAATCTCTTAATTTTTGAGAAGTGCTTTGAAGAACCTCCCTCAACTACATATGAGGCTAGGGTGAATGGAGCCCCAACAAAACCAAGGACTGCAGCCTTGTTATCAACCTGAAATCAACACTAAAGCTGTTAGATCCAAGAAGAAAGTAAAACAAAAGGGCATTTTAAATTCATTTGGACAGATAGAATAGCATTAAAACAACACTTATATAAACTTAAAGGTTATATATTTGGAGTCTCTAATAAGCTCCGCAAATTACTTTCGAGACATGCAACAACAACAACAAATTAACACCATTAAGACGTACAAATTCAACACATCATCTTAATAATAGCTAAACGCAGAATTAACAGTTCATTTATTGTTTCATTATTTATTCCTTACGTAACACATGATATGAGCCTTCAATGAGTATTTTAATGCCACTACATCCCAGCACCCGTGATAACCATTGGTCATTCATACATTGCAGTGTGTCGTATCCTCAAATATATATGAATTCCCAGTACATCCAGTACATGACCAAACTAAAAAGCTTTTGTCATTAAAAGAAGAGTTGTGAAATGATAGATGGTGGCCATTCAGAGACGGAATCTTTGAAGGAAAAGATCAGTCAGACCTCTTTCCTCAAAATTTTGAGTGCCTCCCCAACATAAGGAACTGAATCTCCAGGAACAAATTCTCTCACTTGATCAACCTGGGCAGCTGTGTGAATAGGATCAAATATAACAGGACCCTTACCTTTCACAATATCAAAGGGTATATTCATTCCAGGAAGAGGAGTAAGAATGTCTGAGAATAAAATCACCTGCATCAAAAAAATGCAAAGGAACTTGATGTTAGCAGAATCATAGCAATTACCCAAAAAATTATAGATATATTAATGAGAGCCATAAAATTATCTTACCCCATCAGGCTTGAAAACATTCCATGGTTGTAGTGAAATTTCCACAACAAGATCAACATTTTCAGATCTTTCACGAAATGAAGGGTACTTCTCACAGATGATTTGGTAACTCTGGTTAAAAGGGGTTATGAATAAGATCTATTATTACTAAGGAATATGTATATATGACAATTGTAAAATGCACCAACAAAGTACCAACTGTGAATTCTAAATAATGCAGCAGCAAAGCACCTAGAATTAAATTTGGTCTACATAGATGACGTAAAAGTTACTAAAAGTTGCTATCGTTCTAAGTTTTTCCAAAAACATCAATGTTAAAAACCTTGCGAACAGCCCAAACCCAAGATTATTAATGCAATCAGAACCGTAAGCTGTGTGAACCTGCCTTCATGTACCTCCCAGCTTGCCTCATAAGCCAAACTGGTGGCCTTTCAACATCTATCCCACGAACAGCATTAAGCAATAGCGGATCTGCAACAGATGTTTCTTTTGGTTCAGCAATTGTCCCTGGATGTGATTTTCCAGAATTTAGTTCAGAAACTCAAACTCGTATGACTTGTGAAGGAAATAATTAATACTCCTTTCTTAATGTAAGACTTAATTAACTAATATGAGTAGATTAAGGATGCTAGTTTAGTTAATATGATATGTTTTTTTCTAAAACACCCTACTCATATTCCTCAATTCCCTCCCTTCCCCTTCTACTTGATTACTGTCGAGGGAATATCAATAGGTTAATTTTGGGGGGGAAATGATAAAAATGCGCAATAGCTTTTAATCAACATCAACTCCCTACCTACATTAATAACTGGAGGGAGTATGTTAATACATGTTTGATATAAGCTAAATTATAGTTGGAATGTACTGAAAATGACAACTAAGAACACAAGGAAACTGAAATAATATGTCTAAGCAACTGGTTAGCTGCATTATGGTACGCAATTTATTTATCCTAAAGCAATTTTTTTAAGTTATTATTAATCCCAAGACTATTTATAGCACAAGAAATTTCAATTAACTTCCTTACACGAGGGCGCCCAGTCCCCGTTGGCAAGAGCAAACCATTCACATTGTTGAAAGCCCGGGAAATTATCAGATTGAGTTAGTGAAAGGAACAGATTTTAGATAATAAACACACATGATTTCAGATTTCGAATAAATTCATCACTGAGGACAAATTCATTTTAATTTGAAAAACACAAGGCTAATTCACAGAGCTCTAAACCGAAGGATAATGCAAACATAATCGATTTACTTGACGGGGATACAAGTTCGAAAGATCCCGGAAACGGGGAAAGAGATGAATCAGAAATCACAATGGGCTCTCGCATAGGGAGTGCATTTCAAATCGCGGAAAGGGTTGCAGGGCAAACAAAATATTACCTCTCAGAGAGCAGAGAATTGGGGACCTGGACTTGGAGGAAAAAGCGAACCGAGATCCTCTAAGCTTAGGCGAAGGAACAGAGATTGGGGTAATGGAAGTGAAACTAGTGTTGATACAGGACATGGTTGCAGCAGAAGCCGGACGCGAAGTACTGATGGCATTCGGGTCAGCTTCTTTCGAAGGAGCGAAAGAGGTCAATGACTAAGAAAGGGAAAGATAAGGGATATCGCTAACCTAATCCTTGTAAGAATCCTTTGGGACAGTGACTTTCGCCATGTCAGCAACATCATCAACGATTTTAATTTTATTAAACAAAATAGGAATACCATGCCTTTGTTTGGATTAACAATTCAGTTTCGTTGTTCATTGCCTCAATGGCAATAAATTATTGATAAAAAATTATAATGTGATTTACTTAGATTTGATACCATACATGGAGGCCTATAAGTTGAAGTGTGGTGAGATACCTAATTTTCTAGTGATTGTAAAATAATAATAATAATAATAATAATAATGTTATTGAGTATCTTAAATGCCAGGTGACATAAAATGTAATTGAAATATGTATTTTTAATACATATTTAAAAAAATGAAGATTTCTAGTAACATTAACATTTCATCGTACTTATAAGTTATAAATAATGACCATTGGAATGCGATTATAATGTCTGGTAATATAAGTGATAATTATTTAAGTAATTGATTACTACAATAAAATATCATAAATAATGTTGGCCCAAAAAAAATATCATAAATAATGCGCTAACAAAATATAAGTGACTGTATATTGCCGTCAAGAGTAACTAATGATTGTTGACCGAAAAAAAAAACGGAGAAAGGGTAACTAATTATTAACATTGTTATGAATATTGTGGTAGTGGATGTTCATAGTCTCTTAGGATTCCATAACACCTATAACCTCCCATGATTTTATGTAGCTTTATGTTGTAGATTAATTCTTATGTTTATGACATTGTAACTCCAACATAATATGGGTTAATTCTTGTGTTTATGACATTGTAACTCTTGAGAGAATTGGAGGCCTATATATAGAGGCTTAACACAAAAGAATGTAAGCACATGAAAATTCCATATGAATGAGAGTTCTTCACTCTTCATTGCTATAATTCTCCCTTGTCTTTCTTCATCTCTTCATCTCAATCTTGTATATTTTCTTGATTTCATAACACGTTATCAGCACGAATTTGCTCAGAAGACCTATGGTCTAGTTTTCTATCTCTTCTACTCTCTAACTTTCTCATTTCCATACTATGTTTTATATTGTTTATTCTCTATGTTATTTTATCTTTCTAGTCTACATTATCAATCTATTGTTCTATATTATTTTTATTATTTTTCTTTTACGCTATCTATTTTTATCCATCCTGTTGTTATCTTTTACATATATCTAGGATAATCTAAACCATTATATGAAATTAAATAGGCTCTTTTACTGATTGTTTTATACATCGGGTTCTATGGCTCAGATTTGATATTATATTATCCTTCACAAGTTTTCTTTTCTTTCACTTTTATTTATCGTTTTCCATTAATCTCTTATTATGCAAAATTTATATTTATTTATTTATTTATTTATTTTATATTCTAGTTTATTTCATTCTATTTACACTTATTTAACATTTATATTTTTTTTATTTTATTTACATTTTATGGTATACATGATTGTTTGTTTCTTTATTTTATGTCATTTATTTTATCTTGTTTTATTGTTATTTTATTTACATTTCATTTATTTATATTAATACATTATTGTTATATCATTATGTCAATCTTTTATTTTCATTTGTTTATTATATTACATTAATATATAATAGTATTATATATGAGCATGTAATGTGGTCTATATGATCATGGCTTATCTATTATTTATTTTTGATTATGAATTTGAATTTTTTTAAATTTATTTTCTAGTATTTTGATTTTATCGAGAGGCCTGAAGTCATAATATTCTTAATTTCGTGATTAGATGACCAGAAGTCACATCACTTTTGTATTAGCTCTTATGAGAAAGAACGCTATTGGTTTCATTAAATTGCAAGATTGACAAGAAAAATTTTGGCACTTTGATGATTTAATTGTTACAAATATCAAAGCCCTGATGGCTAAAGGTTCAAATATCAAACTAAACAACAAAAAAAAAGCTTTGCAAGATTTTTGCTGTGGTCCTGAAGACCAATATTTGGAGAAATTGATGATGCTATTGAAAGTAAAGAAAATATGTAAGAGTGAAAATGAGCATGATCACATTGCATTTGTAGAATTGATAATTGAAAGCTAAGAATACTTTGTCTTAGCGATTGAACTACAATCGTGGAAATAATAACATTTCTAAGGTGATCAAAATTATGAGCAAATATTATACTATGACTAGAAGTCATATGGATAGAAAAATGGTATACTATGACCGGAAGTCATATAGACTAATATGTACTAATTTATTGAAAATAAAAATCAAAATGGCTGTGAAGCGAAAAAGACCATGAAATATTGTGAAAAATATAAAAAAATAGTTATGATGCTTAAAGTAATAAGTTATGAAGAAAGATGATCAGCTTGTATAGCCAAAAGAAATAATTGTAAGCCCTGAAGGCTATATGATAATTGTAAGCCTTGAAGGCTATATATTTTGATTCTTTATGTTTAAATTTAAATTGATTGTGATTAATTTGTGAGAGAGAAATTATTATTTAACATTGTGATATCAACATGAGTGATATATGAAATCAAATAGATAAAAAGGTAATGATTGGTCATTTTAAAATTTCAGTATAGTGCCAATTTATTTACAAATTTAAACATTATTGGTAATTATTGATATATTTTGATTTCATGGCCTTTTAGAATTCTAACTACCTCATGGTTAATCCTTATAACTCCCATATGAAATGGTTTTCAGTATTTATTCATATAACCTTCAATTATAAAGTTAAGTTGTTTAATTACCTTCTTTATGTATAATTGTACAATTTATTTGTAATTTTAAGTATATTGTGTATGTGAATACTAATCATACATCAATGGAGTTTACCACCTCTATTTTCTTCTTGGGACTTGTATTTCTCTGTTGCACCAAAGATTTCCCAACAAACATTCAACTCATATACCTCAACATCAAGGTACTTTCTTTCATTATTAGTTATATTTTTAATTTTAGTTAAAGATTTCCCAACAAATATTCAACTCATATACCTCAACATCAAGGTACTTTCTTTTATTATTAGTCATATTTTTCATTTTAGCCTTGTCTTCCATCTCTTTTCTCTTCTTGAGCACTATTATGTTGCCTTACATATATATGCAATTTTTCCTTAGTTCCAAACTTTCATTATTGAAAGGCATACAAATACTCTTCAATTTGTATCTTATTTTAGTATTGATAATTTATTGCCTCATTTCCCAATTCATTGTATTAACATTTCTTCTACTCCTTAGTATTTTTATATGATATGTGCAAGTCTCATATATTAATTATGATATAATATATAATATGACATATATTGGAATCAAATTGGTTTTACGTGACATTTAAGGGGGGAAAAATCCTATATCATTTTTGAATTAAGAGAATGAGAACTTAATGAGAAAATTCATTATGAATAGTTTATGATTTGTTAGACAAAATCATTTTCGTAATGTGCATGAATTATATAGTGCAAGTCAAATTTATGGATGATCAAACAGTAAGGAATATTTGAAAGAAGACTATGTATATCATAAGTATTTGTTATTTAATATTATAATGCATTTGTCTTTACATTTCTCTCAAATTAATTTTAGCCCCTAAACATCATAATTCATTGCAATAAGATCTTTATGTATTTTGATTATGGATCTCCTCATATTTCTTTATGCAGTGGAAAATTCTAAACATTTCATATTTTGAACATACATCAAAAGAGGCAAATTGAAGTATATTATTATTAATAAGTAGCGAAATTATATAAATATGCAGGAATAAATGTTAGTTCCTGAAGAATATAAATATAACAAAGTTGATATAGTTTTTGAAGAACTAATATAGTTTTTCTTAAATTCTATGGGCAGAAGAAGAATTGATCAAGGAAAGCTATAACCCATAGATTTACATTAGAGTTTTACTCTATTATAGGGTTTAAATGATAGCCAAATTGACTGAAATCCATGATTAATTGTGAGTTATGAAGTACTTGAGTTTTGAAATGAAAGATATATTATTAGTTTTCTATATTCAAATTTGTCTTTGAAATAGAGAAATAAAGAAAGTATATTTATATGACTCACATTTGAGGGGGAGATTGTTAGAATATAAATGTGAGTTAATGTTGAAAAGTTTTACTCATATACTTCCTCACAAAACCTATTGATCTCTGAAAAATGGATGTCATATTGACATTTTATATTAATACTTATAGAAAATGAAAAGTTTGTTGTTGGTTAAACAACATGTTACAGTAAACTAATAGTTTACTGATCCAAATAAATTTATGTTGGCATGACTTGTTTGATTCATCCGAGTCATATATAAAAGATTATATTTGACATCCATTGAAGAACTAGAAGATTCTTCATAAATAACCAACATATTATATAATTCAAGAGTTATCACGTGCTGCTTGTTCTCAAAGAAATTTGATTATGAGAGTATCACAAGTTATGATTTGGAATGGATCTTTATATTTCTGGAAATATATCAAGCATATATATGGGCCAATTCAAATAACATGTAAACCATATAAGTATTCAATGAATTTGATAGATGCATCTATAAGATGGTTACATGTAATATTAATATTAGTTTGCAACCTGAAGTTTGCAAGAATATTTGAATAAATTATTATGTTACGCGCGATTTCCAGATTATACGATTCATTCATTGAAGCCTCCATAAATAGCTAGATTAATACTTATGAGAACAAAAATTTATGTTTCAGTGTTGGCATATTTGATCTTACATATTGCAGCACTTATACTAGCCAACCAAATTCTCCCGATAAAATTGGCTTTTGGTCAGAAGTCAAGTATATTCCATCTTAAAAAGTTTGAATGTGCATTCCTATTAATTCACCACAATGCACATAGATGGATATTTAAAGGAAATTGAGATAAATGTTGGGTAAGAACCTCCTTCTTCTTGTTTGTCTCTAAATGAAACAAAAGGATGTTTCTAATGGAAACAAATGGATTTAGGAGACTTATACTGCATGATTAGTCGATTGTCATTTAACAAAGTTTTCCTAATATGAGGGGGAGAAATTAAATAGCTGGAAAAGAAAACAAAAGGAATGCATTATTACTATCAAATATAGATCCTCGAATATAACAATATGAACCAGAAGTTCATTTGGTTTGCATTCATGAAATATTACATAAAATCTGCCAGATGCAATTACTGACCTAAATGAGAATTACTAAATCTCATATTCCAGCTATAAGTGGTCTAATCAGCATAAATGAAAGTGAGACATACCCGAAGTATGAGAGAATAATCAGTTCCAAAAGAAAAAAGAAAGAAGCAAATAATCAAGATAATCATATTAAGGAGGCAGACACTCTAGAAGAGGTCAATACATAACTACTTGCAGAACCCTCAAAAGAGGTTCAGGTACCTGAAAGTAATAAAGAGATCTCAATGAATTATGTCACAACAAGAAAAATGGAACTGAAAAGATAAAGTTGTCGACAACAGTTTTAGTAATAATATCACGTGATCAAATGAGGATCTTATACATAAATATGTCAGTAGAAAAAAAGGTGATTGGCCAACTGAAGAAGGGGATAAGACATAATGAAAAATATTCTTTCAGCATGTGAAATTTATGGACCTGTAGTCCAAAACATTTGAAATATAAAGTTATTTGTGATATATGAATATTCATGTGAAAATAAATATTTTCACAAGGTTTAATGATGATTATGAGGAGGTACAATATTTGGTAGTGGATACAACAATTGTTGCATATATTATTAGTCTGGCAGTATATGCAAACAAAATAATGCGTCTATTAGATATCATTATATATAGCATATGCATATGGATAGGGAATATTATATGAGACTCTTTAAAGGATCTAAAATGCCAGAAGCATATACAAGAAAATCATTCTATATATAAAATATTGTGCGAGTTTGAAAATAATTCAAGCATATATAATTGATTGAAAAATATATTGAAAAATGAATAATTTTACATTTTACTTGACTCGTAGATCAAGTTATCAAATACATCAAAGATTTCAAAATCACATATTTTTACCGTGGTGAATTTTCTTATAAAGATACATTGAATTTAATGGTCCAGAAGTACCTTATACTTTATGAGAATATTTTTGTATTATGCTAATATTGTATCTATTATGATTTTATTGATAAAAATTAGTTCTTGCAAGTGCACAGTGGATAACAAAAATGAGATTTGTTGTGATAGTCCTATTAACATATTATATAATATTATTTTGTTCAAAACAAACTGAATATGTTGATGCAAGATATATTTTAATGATTTTCAAATTTTTTTTTGTTTTCACAATGAATAAGATAAAGACATAATATACTGATATTTTAGCATATCCAGAAGATATGTCAGAGGAATACATCTAGCAGAACATTTGGTGACAATGTATCATTCATAGTTTGGCGGCTAAAAGAATGATATGCTCGACAATACATTAGAAATGATGTTCTTATCAGGGGGAGTAAAACTAATGTTATTATCAGGGGGAGTAAATACGATATTATCATCATGTGAAGTAGAGACCATGATGTACTCTTTTCCTTAACTAAGGTTTTGTCCCACGGGGTTTTCCTGGTAAGGTTTTTAATGAGGCAGCTTCAATTTGTATTGTGTACTCTTTTTCCTTCACTAGGTTTTTGTCCCACTGGGTTTTTCCTAGTAAGGTTTTAATGAGGCACAACATTTGTTTATGAACATCCAAGGGGGAGTGTTATGAATATTGTGGTAGTGGATGTTCATAGTCTCTTAGGATTCCATAACACCTATAACCTCCCATGATTTTATGTAGCTTTATGTTGTAGATTAATTCTTATGTTTATGACATTGTAACTCCAACATAATGTGGGTTAATTCTTGTGTTTATGACATTGTAACTCTTGAGAGAATTGGAGGCCTATATATAGAGGCTTAACACAAAAGAATGTAAGCACATGAAAATTCCATATGAATGAGAGTTCTTCACTCTTCATTGCTATAATTCTCCCTTGTCTTTCTTCATCTCTTCATCTCAATCTTGTATATTTTCTTGATTTCATAACAAACATATAGTAATTAACAAACATCAATAACACTCTTCAAAAGTCATCACCAAATAATAAAGGACCATTACTAATATTTATGAATGCACTTAATTTTTTTTCTAATATATTAGTTACAATTTTAACATTCTTTTTTTTTTTTTATCTTTTTAACATTCTTCTTAAAGAAAATAATAGGAAAAAGAACTTTAAAATGATAAAATCTTAAATCAGGTATTTTTTATAAAATGAGTTTAGTGAATTGTTTATCAAATTTCAATATTATTTAATCAATTATTAGTAACAAATTTAATTTATGATTTTACAATTTCAAAAAAAAAAAATTCTATCATTTTCTCTTCTTCCTTCCCGATTTATGACATTAAAGGGGGGGAAATAGATTTTTAATGGAGGGATCACGGATAATGTGTGTGTTTGGGATAGCGGTAGGAAAAATGACTTATTGTGATTCTGACTTATTAAAAATGACTTAAAAAAAATTCAATTTTTGATTCGTGATTTATGTTTGGATGAGCGATTGAATAAGTGATTTTTCATAAGTCAAAACATGTTTGGATGAGCGGTTGAATAAGTGATTTTTCATAAATCAAAACGTGTTTGGATTAGCGATTGTATAAGTGCGTTTTTAAAAATAAAAAATTGAAGGATATTTGTATATTTTTCAAATTTTAAATAGATCATATATGTGATATTCAATATGTGTGTATATAATATATATATATATATATTTTTTTTTTTTTGCCATCGTATATAATATATATATTATATATTATTATATATATATAATAATATATATTATATTTAAATATTGGAAGAGAGATGAAAATCGTTGATGATAAGAAAATTCGTATGCTAAAGAAAATTCGCGGGCCCCACGTATCTCTTTATATAAAAAGAGATAAAGTTGACACTATGTTTATTGGGCCCTATGTGGGATTCAGATTTCACCAAAAAAACGCAGCTTATTTTCAAAAAAAAGCCTCAACTTCAGGCTTATCAATAAGTCAGTGTATTCGGGCTTTTTTTTTTCTCGAAAAAGCTGTACCAAACACTCACAAAACGGGTTACAGTTTTATTTGGGCTTTTTGTGCTGAAAACAGGCTTATTGGGCTAAAAACGCTGTATCAAACCCTCCCAATAGCAGCTGGGCTAGGGCTGCTAGCTACTGGCCATCGGATTGCTAGCTTTACAATATCCAACACACACTTTGTGTGGTAAGCAAATGCTATTAAAAAAAATTAACTCATGCAACCTTAAGGGCCCGTTTAGATTAACAACGACAGAAATGATTTTTTTAAAAAAATTTAATTATTACAAGTTTAAAATATGAGAAAAGTCATTGTAAATATTATTTATATTTTGATTCACAGTGATAAGCGTGACTTTTTTCAAACTGTATTTAGATGATTATCTAAAAAGCAAGTTCAGATAAAAAATTACTGAAAAGGACATGAAGTTGCAGAGTACTGATATTCTGTGTGTAAAAATTTATCAAGTCATTCTTACCAATTAATTTTTTAATAAGAGAATTTTCCCTAATTTTTTCTTGGGAAAAAGATAGAAAAATACCACTTGAACTTCAAAATCCCAAATTAGTCCTTTAACAAAGATTTGCATTATCAATCCCATTACCATTCTTGTCAGCGGGATTTTGAAGTTCAAATGATATTTTTCTGTCTTATTCCCTTTTCCCTTAAATTTATTATTTAATTTTTACCTTTTAGATGCTTTTATAAATATCAAATTATTGGGTTTATTGGAATAATTTATCTTTTCTTGTAGGTATTGTTTTCTCTCTCCACGGTGCCTATTAGCCTTCATCATGAACTCAAACAGTAATATTTCCTTCATCGTGATTTTTTATTTTTCTCTTTTGATCACATGTTTCACTCTTGGCACCATTTTCTCAAATACTTCCTTCGGTCCTAATTATAAAATAAAATTTTAATTTTTATCAATTTTTTCCTAAAATACCCCCTATTGATACTTTCTCAATAATAATTAAATACAATAATAATTTAATAAGAGTAGATCAAAAGTTGTTAACGGAGACTGACGACGTCGGATTGTGTGAGAGCTTGGAAAAGTCGTGTGCAAGGAACGAAAAATCAGACCGGTCAATGAACCGGTCACGAAACAAGTTTAAGGATTAATGGGTCAACCGGGGTCTAACCAGTAGTCGAACCGGTCATATTAAAATATTATAAATTATTAATAACAATTTATTAACATTTTATATTTTATGAAAATCAATGAGTTAAATATTGAATATTTATTATTAAAATTTTCTTTTATTATTTTCTTTTTTTGCAATTGTAGCTACTAAATATTATTTTATTTTATGCAGACTCTTAAAATATAATTGGCCATTAAAGATGAAATCAAATTATCTTAAATAGATTAGTATTTAGACGAGCTTAACCATGTCCATTAAAATTAGAGCATTAAATTCAATTAAAAAAAATAGAGAATTAAATTCAATAAACAAAATTAGAGAATTAAATGACAGTTTTGTCATTTTGTTTTTTTTTCTAATATTAGGGTTACCAAAACTGATGGGCCTCAGTGTTGCTGACATAGAGCTTTGTGCGGCAGACCTAGAGCGTCGTTTCTATGCTTGCCTAGTAGCGCGTTCTCTTCCTCTTTAGGCTAGACAAAAGGAGATGTGCTTGATGGGGCGATCAACTGTTCATCGTGCTTGATGGAGGGGTGCTCGACGGAGGCTACTGCATAAGAAAAACAACGCCAGTCTCTTGGTTCCACAAAATCTTCAAATTCACGGGTTTTCTTTGCTTCTTTTATTCTTCAACCTCTACTCCATGGCTTGCAATTAGTGAAATCTGAGCCTCTCAGGTTTCTTTTTCTTCTTCAACCATCATGTGTATCGCTCCTTTCTATCTTCTTCTACCTCTCCTTGATCCGAATATGGCTGCAGATCTGAAATTTTTTAAAAACCGGGCAACCCACCCAACTCGACGGTTTACCCGGTTGAAACCGATTTGCATCGAGTTATCCCGGTTTGTACCGAGTCAGCTTTTCCCTGGTTCAGACTGTGAACCAGACCGGACAACTGGCCGGTTGGCTGGTTTTCGGCCTAAACCGACCGGTTTTTGGTTTCTTGGTGTGTGTGTGAGACAGGAGAAATACAAGAAAAAACAGATAATAAATGTAATTGGATGTCATTTTAAATTTTAAATAAGGGTATTTTAGAAAAATAAATATGATTAACTAATTTAACCACTATTTTTAATTTCTCCAAAGTTAGTTAAATATGTTCTATAATTAGGACAGAAGGGAATAGGTTATAAGGCTAATCTAAAGAGAAAGGCTTCCTCTTCTTCTCTCAAGCGTTCTCAAACAAGTTTTAAAGGGCTATTTGAATTAGCAGCAGTAATATGACTTTTATAAATTTAAAATAAGATAAAGATCATATTATAAATGTGATTTATATTTAAATTGACGGTTATAAAACCTGATCTGCCTTGTAAAAAGCAAGTCTTAAAATGGCTTCTTTTAAAAGAAGCTTTTGGCCTAAAAACCTATTTAAAAAAATACCAACTCAAACATCTCATTTTACTCACACGGTGTCTTTTCCCTTCCTACCGTGCTTTTTAGCCCTCACCGCCTTCGCCTTCTCAAACAGGCCCAGAATTTAATCACCGAGACAAAACTCATATATACATGAACTAACATATTTCCCACCACAATGCAGTAAAAACACAACTACACAAGTAAAATATGATTCACCATCAGAACCTGATTATTGCGCAATAGAATCAAAGTACATATACATAGAAAACGAAAAATCAACGCTATATAATTACAAAGAAAACTTTCAGGTCGAAGATGGAGATAAATGGGAAGAAAAAGACGTTAAAAGATGGTGTCAGTTCTAAGTTTCCTTTTGGGAGGAGCATTCTCTATGAACTCCTTCTGCCTATCCATAAATGAGGAACCCTTGTTAACAAACAGTCTACGCAAGTTGATCACAGAAAGTTCACTAAAGCTAGCAATAGCAAGATCAGCCTGCCCCAGATGGTACCTGCCGGATGAAAGAATTTCCAAAAGCGGCATGAGTAATCTCATCAAAGATTTCAATAATGAAGTGGTCAACAAAATGAAAACTGTCAAGTGTTTTTAATTTCAACGCGACAGAAACATACTACCTCTGGCCTTTCATATAAGATCTCGTTGGTAGTGGAATTTTATACTACCAACGAGATCTTATATTAAAGACCAGAGTTAGTAATAGATTAGGTTCAGTCCTTGTACATTAAAGTGAACTACTCACGCAGGATGTGCGCCAATTAATGCTACAGCCATCATAGTACAGTTGTGAGCCGCAGTTACTCCACGAGGATCATCTTCAAAAACCACACATTTTGTAGGTTTCCGATCCAGCTGAAAGGAATTTAGTCAAGCAGATCAAAAAATGGCAACATATTGTATCAAGAATAAGTATATATTTGTTCACATTGCATATTCACAATTAACTTCCTTAATTACAATGTCTTGTGGACAAAGTATAACGCTTACAGACTGACTACGAACAAATAAACTGTTAGATAAGTTTTAGGCTGCCATATTTAGTTAAGTTGCTTATGTGTTTTTCGTTAAAATAAACATTAGGTAAAAAATATCTTAATATCAATGTACTAACAATCGTTTAAATTGTTCCAAGCCTCAAATGCTTTATAGTGATATCTGACGAGACTATACCTTGACAGCAGCAGAAAGAAATCTGTGAGCTATCGACTCCATTCCATCTTCTTCTGTCACAGTTGCCTGCAACTCAAATGTTGTAATCAGCAAAGACAACATAAAGAGAGAATGTAAAGATATTGAATTCAAACAATGTATTAAAAATTAAAATTAGTTCAAGCCAATAAGTGGCAATATTATCCATTGGTTGAACCCTAAAAATATGCAGGGCATAGGCGAAAGCCTTCTAAATTTCCCCATCTTACAAAGCAAAACTTGGAATTTGTCTGTAGCAACAGCCAACTGACTTCATTCAGGCATTTAAAGCTTTTCATAACATTTCATAGACCAAAAGTCAAACTGAACTGGGAGCTCATTACAGGAAAAGAGTCACGGCCACCTTCAACTTGCAAATTTATTTATATTTATTATAACTCCAATATGACACTTTTAGCCTGAAAATAAAATAACATGATCTTTTGAGTCATTATAAGATTTTAAAAAACATAGTATTCAGTACTACCAACCAATTTAAATTCAAACTAGGTCATGCTCAAACTGGAGAAAAAACTCTCCTAATGTGGTTTCTCTCATCTACAAAGCTAAACCTCAAGACCTCACTTAAGGGGAGTTGAGCCCCTTACTATGCAACCCAACTGCCATTAGTTAAAATCAAAAGTCATTTGCTAATTACATCAAATTGCTATTTCTGCGATGCATATTTATGAAAACATGGCGACTATATATTCCTGAGATGAAGTTCCTGTATTAACCATTCTCACGTATTACCAACCTGGAAATACTTCTGGAGTCGCATTCGTTCCAAAGCTTCTGTCAAGCTTCTTCTATCTAGACTTGAAACAACAGCACAGGGGATACGAGCAGTATGCACGGCTTCCAACCAGTCTTTAAGTCCTTCCACAGGGGTTTCAAGCTACAGAGAAATATGTGCAAAAAACATGTCAGGTTCTGGGGTCTCTGAGGCCAAACAACATCAGGGAGGCAAAACTTACTTTGAGAAGATTATCATAATATAACTGTGAAAACCTCAACTTCAATTTGTCCTGTTTGTTATCTGTCTCATCGCATAGAAAATGCTGCAAGTTTAGAGAGTTGAGTCAGAAAATATAAGGTGTGATCAAAGCAAGATAGGAAAATTTTGATCATAGAACCGCCAGAAGGACATTCCAGTAATTGCATGGCACCAGATTCAAAAGACCGTTAATAAGGGGGAAAAATAATGTTCATTTCCGATTCCCAGTTGGGAAAAATATTTTTTTCACTGTTTCATCATTTAAAAGATATTAAGATCAGAAGCAAAGAGGATTTATTAGATGGTGAGATAACATAAACAGAAAACTGAGACAACCTTAAGATCAATGTCAGATTTCATAATCAGAAACCTGAAATTACATGCTTAACAGCAAGGCCCCGGACTAATTGACCCAATATTAGTCAACATCATATATTTTAGGCAACCTGAACCAATAAACAAGCACAAAAAGGAATTTTGTACAACCTGGAGCTCCTCCAACTTATTATTTTTCAAAAAGTTCAACATGAGCATAAAATGGGGATAGCTGAGATGAGAATGTTGACATGGATGTGTAGTCATATAAGAAAAGATAAGATTCGTAATGAACATATATATGGAAGAATTGGAACGACATCTATTGAAGAGAAAATGGCAGAGCATTATTTGAGGTGGTTTGAACAAGTACAATGAAGGCCATTGGATGTGCCAACGAGGAAGATAGATCAAGCAGCATGGAATCCTCTAAAAAGGGGTCAAGGAAGATTGAAGAGAACACTCAATGAACTTATGGAGAATGACTTTTTCTATAACAATCTATCAAGGATTTGGTTGTTGATAGACCACAATGGCGTCGTGTGACCCACATTGCTAATCCCATCTAGTGGGATACAGCTTGTTGTTTTTAAAAAAGGTACTCCTTGGGCTAAAGCCACACTGTAAAATTGGTATGCTCACTCTCTACAGTAAAAGATTACATTTCATGGCTGTTTATTGCCCAAATTAGCACATGTTATCTCATGAGGTTGAAAGTACAATGGTACAGCCAGAACGAACTTCACAAGTTTCAGAGGCACAATGAACATGATCATGAACAAATTGTCATAACTGCAATGTTCTTCCTTCTAGTATCCTTTGCTTCTAGTTGGCGATTTCAAAAATTCCTACTTTATTGACATAAAGAGATATGTAATTTATAATCACTAATTAAAAATTGTGCGATTGATATGTTATGTCATACATGTTTAGATAAACAAATGCAAGTTTCCAAACCTTCTGCAACATGTAATCAGCACCAGAATATAGCAACGATCTTTCCACATCACCATCTTCAGGAATATCCTTCCCTGCATGAGAATGAAAGTAAGACTTATAATAATCTTACCTCTAAAATGATGCACACAAGTCATCAAGAAATTGTCTTAAAACTCAGATACTTCTAATCTGTTGGTCCAATTTGATACACTGACCCAAGGTGTAATTGTTTCTTTATACATAAGCATGAAAAGTCCCAGAAAATAAGCTGCAGAGACTTCACGGTCTATTGAACCTGTTTAATTTAAAACTGGCAATGTCATTTAGCTACTTTATTTATATAGATGCAATAAAAGGGAACAAACGGAAAACAAGGGCCCTGATCTCTTGGGGAAGGAAAGAAAGCCAACAAAACAATGCGTTCCCTCAAATGGCATGCATCCATAATAATTCTTTCCTTCAAAGGTGGCAAAAGAGGAGGATATGGAAAATCATTTGATTAAGTTCTCTGAATTTCCATTCTTATATACCAACACCAGCAACAGAACAAAGTTATAAGACCGTTAACATGGTAAACCTTTATGAAACTCGTTCCTTTCCTTTCTATCATATTACTATCCAATCAAAAGATTCTATTCTATCCCAATCCTTATATGCTCTTGTGACGATTTTTCTTTCTATTCTGTTCAGTACATGGTACATTGAAAATCAACATAGTCAAGCTCCAAAGATCATCTCATTAAGAGTCCCATGATAACAACTTAACATACCCTCTTCAGAAGCAAGCTGCTTCCAGGCTTTCCATCTAAGAGCTCGAGTATCAACCTGAAACACATCACATACAGTTATCATGGACAAAGTATAATTAAGTTGCATGATATCATGAGCGGTAGTGCTTCTTATCTCAAGAAATATAGCAATAGTCCCCAAAAACTGAGGCAATACAAGTCTACACCATTGCCACAAAGACCATAAAATCTTTTTGTGCCCATTAACATTTCCAAAGCATGCCTAGCCTGATAAATCTCAAAAACATTCCTCAAGCTTAAAACTAACCACAACGTTGTCCCAGGAAAAGATAAGACCATAAGCTTCATCCGGCTTCATAGAATAGCGTATTCGCTGAAGAAATCCATCTTGCAACTTCTCATTCAAATAGTCCTATTTTCAAAAAAATAAAATAAAATTATTGATTCATAAACTAAGCAACTAAACTTAATTTTAAGGGAACCTTAAATTACCCATGGCAACCAAAGTTCATTACCACATCAACTTTTAAAAGCCCATCAGCTCTAAAAGTCTCAAAAGCCTCCCCATATTCGGCTCCTATTGCCTGGCAAAGAACATGAATTGAGAAGAGTTATGGGAATAAGAAATCTTGGAGTACTGGAATTCCAATAAGTTAACATCACTAAATTCATTGTTCCAATAAGATTGCATAACGATGAACGATGCCGATTAAAGACAAACCTTCAACGTTGGTTACACAGAGAATTAAAAAATATAATAGTAAAAGCAAAAAAAGATAAAGTAGGAATCCAAAGACTCAACAACCAGCATATTGAATCAGAAAAACGGAAAGACTCCGTACCTCCTGCATGAAAAGTTTATTGGGGGTAAATGGCAACCCATTAACATTCAAAGAGCCATCGCCTTGGGACCCCAAAGAACACCGAACGGCCAGACGATTCCTGACTACACCCGATCGCTTCAATTTCCCGGAAAAACACATATTAGAACAAAGCATAAAATCACAATTAAATGAAGAAAAGAAATAAAGGCATACATAAGGAGAAGAAATTGCATACCAAAATGTTGAGCTGGACGGGAAAAGGAGAAGGTTGAAGACGAGAAGAGAGTGAGGGAGAAATTAAACGAGAAGAGGCTCTGAAATTGTGAAAAGTGACGCAGTCCATGGCAACAAAGCACAGCGTTAACGCTGGGGAAGGAGCTGACAGCTGAACAAAGAAGAAGAAAAAGAGGCTCGAGCCTCTTTCTGTACCTGCTGCTTAATTTTCCCCGGCGCATCCGGTATCAGTTTGCCAGTTTTTGATGACCAAGGCGTATGCCTCGCACGTGACATGCTCCTTCCTACACTGTGCTTGTGGATAAGAATTTTTTATGGGAGAATTACAATGAAGTCCCAAGGAAGGAAAAAAATGAAGAAATGGTCCCTATAGATTGCAAAATGAAAAAATGGTCCCATTAACAACTCCATGAGCCTGTATTGACAACTCATTAACAACTCCATGAGCCTGTATTAACAACTCTATGGGACCATTTTTTCATTTTGCAATCTATTTAGACCATTTTTTCATTTCTCTTCTTTCTTGGGACCTTAGTGTAATTCTCCCATTTTTTATTCCTTTTCCTGTCCCCACCTCTTGTCTCATATTTAGTAGAACTTAAATATAAATGCTTGTATCTCTCCAAAAAAAAAATATAAATACATGCATAAAAACGATAGTGTTATAAAATCAATAAAGTATAAGAGATTGAGATGAAGGAAATGAAGAAATATAAGAAAGAAATAGAGAGCAATAAGAGAGTGATTCTTATTTCATTTCAAGCTTACAACATTTGATACATGCTTATTATTTATAGGCAACAAATCATTAACTTCCATTACAAGAGTTACAACAAAAGAGTAAATCTACATAATGGTATAATATAAAGTCTTTGTAAGTTATTTACATTAATAATAGAAAACTCCCACTAAGCCATTCATGTCATAAATTATACGGCTTTAAGTGTAGAATTCCAAAAGACTCATCTTTGAAGGTTATGGACATCCACACCAAATATTGGAATATTTATAACGCTCCTCCTTGGATGTCTATAAACAAATATTGTGTCTCATTAAAACTTTACTAGGAAAAATTCAGTGAAGGAAAAAGAGTACACAATACATATTAAAGTTGCCTCATTAAAAATCTTACCAGGAAAACCCAGTAGAACAAAACCTTGGTTAAGGAAAAGAGTACAACATGATCTTTACTCCCTTGATAGCAACATCACTCATTTTGATTAGATTATCATATTTCAAGACAATATACTGATTTCTCAATTGCAACTGTCATTAATGATTTTTTTCAAGCTATTGATATCATTTTTATCTAAACTATGCATAATGCATTATCATCAAATCATATGCTAAAACATAATTACCTATCATATCTTTTAGATATGTTAAATATTATATTATCCACTTGCCTCTATCCATTGTGAAAATACTAAAAGAAAATTATCCTGAAAATCACCATGATATATCTTCTATCCACATGTTCAATTTGTTATAACCAAAATGTACTTATAGAATAGTTTCATAAAACTACTATACTAAATATTAGTTTCATAGTATCCATAGTGTACCTGCAACATCTTGATTCTACTAAAAAGAACATAATAACTACAATATTAACATGATGTAAATATTCATAAATATGTAATACTTATAGACCATTAAATTCAATAAATTTCTCCAAACAATCATCATAGTAAAAATATATGATTTTGAAATCATTAAGGTTTCCAATAATTGATATGTAAAATTATTCATTTTTCAATATATCTTTAAATCAATTATATATACTCAAATCATTTTAATTCATGTGACATTTTATATACTGAATACTTTTCTTAGACATGCTTTCAACATTTTGGACCCTTCAAAAATTCTCATGTAATATTCACTATCCATATGCATATGCTATATATAATAATATCTAATAGATACGTTATTTTGTTTGTATATACTGCCAGACTAATAATATATGCAACAATTATTGTATCCACTATCAAATGTTGTACTTCATCATAATCATCATGAAACCTAGAGCCGGGAAAACGGGCCAGGTTTGTAAATTGTAGCCTCAAAATAAAGTCGGGCCTAAAAGGGCCGACCCTGTAGGGCCTCGGGCTTAAAAGGGCCGACCCTGGAGGGCCTCGGACCGGCCCTTTAAGCCCTTTTATTTTTTATTTTTTATGCTTGGAAAGGAACCATGTTACATTTTTTAATTGCCTTATTGAATCTATATGTCACTCTGTCCTCATATTGTATAGAGTATGATTTTTGGGTATATTGTTTTATCTAATTGAATCATATTGTGATTTTTGAGTATATTGTTCTACCTATTTAGAATAAAATCATATTATATACTATTCTGTCTGATAGAGTATGATTTTTATGGAGGTTGTGATTATTTGATTACTTGAACCTACTATTCAAAGTGAAACACAATCAAATATCCTTGAAATTGATGATAGTGGCAAATAAGGTGAAAATGATAGTCGTCATACTCATGTTGTTTAGAGGTTAGAGTATTTAACTTCTTGCCTTCTTATACTTTGGCCTTTGTGAGTTATTTATGGACATGATTTAACCTTTGATTATACGTTAATAACTGCGTTTGTTTGTTGTAAGAAACGTGTTATTTAAACCTTAATGTTGACAATATTTATATATTAAATTAGAACTTTAATCGTTGTTATTTACTAATTATATCTCTCTGAAAAAATATGTAGGAAAAATAGTTAAATATTGTGAAAAGGACTTCCAACCCCTGTAGGCCGGCCCTGGTCCTGATGCTCTCGGGCCGGGCCTTAAAAAACTTCAATTTTCCTGACCCCAAGCCATTTAGGGCCGGGCCGGCTCTGATTCCCGACTCTAATTAAACCTTGTGAAAATATTTATTTTCACATGAATATTCATATATCACAAATAACTTTATATTTCAAATGTTTTGGACTACAGGTCCATAAATTTCACATATTGAAAGAACAATTTTTTTTTTCACGTTTTATCCCCTTTTTCAGTTGGCCAATCACCTTTTTTTTTATCTACCGACATATTTATGTATAAGATCCTCATTCGATCGCGTGATATTATTACTAAAACTATTATTGACAACTTTATCTTTTAAGCTCCATTTTTCTTGTTGTAATATAATTCATTGAGATTTATTTATTGCTTTCAGGTACCTGAACCTCTTTTGAGGGTTTTGCAAGTAGTTATGTAATAATCTCTTCTAGAGTGTCTGCCTCCTTAATATAATCATCTTGATTATTTGCTTCTTTCTCTTTTTTGTTGGAACTAATTATTCTCTCATACTTCAGACATGTCTCACTTTCATTTATGCTGATTGGGCCATTTATAACTGGAATATGAGATTTAGTAATTTCCATTTAGGTCAGTAATTGCATCTGACAGATTTTATGCAATTTTCATGAATGCAAAACCAAATGAACTTCTGGTTCATATTGTTATATTCGAGGATCTATACTTGATAGTAATAATGCATTCCTTTTGTTTTCTTTTCCAACTATTTAATTTCTCTCCCTTATTTTAGGAAAACTTTGTCAAATGACAATCGACTGATCATGCAGTATAAGTCTCATAAATCCATTTGTTTCTATTAGAAACATTCTTTTGTTTCATTTAGAGACAAACAAGAAGGATGAGGTTCTTACCCAACATTTATCTCAATTTTCTTTAAATATCCATCTATTTGCATTGTGGTGAATCAATAGGAATGCACATTCAAACTTTTTAAGATGAAATATACTTGACTCCTGACCAAAAGCCAATTTTATCGGGAGAATTTGGTTGGCTAGTATAAGTGTTGTAATATGTCAGATTAAATATGCCAACACTGAAATAGAAATTTTGTCCTCATAAGTATTAATCTAGCAATTTTATAAAGGCTTGAATGAATGAATCATATAATCTGAAAATCACACTTAACATAATAAGTTATTCAAACATTCTAGCAAACTTCATATTGCAAACAAATAGTAATATCACATGTAACCATCTTATAGATGCATCTATCAAAATTATTGAACATTTATATGGTTTACATGTTATTTGAATGAGCCCATACATGAATTTATTTATTTCCAGAAATATAGAGATCCATTCTAAATCATAATTTGTGATACTCTTATAATCAAATTTCTTTGAGAACAAACAGCACATGATAATTCTTGAATTATATAATATGTTGGCTATTCATAAAGAATCTTCTAATTCTTCAATGGATGTCATATGTAGTATTTTATATATGACTCAGATGAATCAAACAAGTCATGCCAACATAAATTTATTTGGATCAATAAACTGCTAGTTTACTGTAACATGTTGTTTAACCAACAACAAACTTTTCAATTTCCATAAGTATTGATATAAAATGTCAATATGACATCCATTTTTCGGAGATTAATAGGTTTTGTGAGGAAGTATATGAGTAAAATTTTTTAATATTTACTCACTTTTATTCTAACAAGCTTCCCCTCAAGTGTAAGTTATATAAATACACATTCTTTATTTCTCTATTTCAAAGACAAATATTTATATAGCAAGTTAATAATATATCTTTCATTTTAAAACTCAAGTATTTCATAACTCACAACTAATCATGAATTTAAGTCAATTGGGCTATCATTTAAACCTTGTAATAGAGTGAAACTCTAATATAAATCTATGGGTTATAACTTTCCTTAATCAATTCTTCTTCTGCTTATAGAATTTAAAAAAACTATATTAGTTCTTTAGGAACTATATCGACTTTGTTGTATTTATGTTATTCAGGAGCTAACATATATTATCGCATTAATAATAATATGTTTCAATTTGCATCTTTTGATGCATATTCAAAGTATGAAATGTTTGAAACTTTTCACTATAAAAAATATGAAAAGATCCATGATCAAAATACATAAAGATCACATTGTAATGATTTGTGATGTTTGGAGGCTAAAATTAATTTGAGAGAAATGTAATCACAAGTGCATTATAATACAAAATCATAAATAATTATAATATCTATAGTCTTCTTTCATAATTAATGTATCAAACTTGCACATATCATATAAGAGTGCTAAAGAGTAGAAGAAATATCAATACAATGAATTGGAAGAGAAGGCAATAAATTATCAATACTAAAATAAAATACAAATTGAAGAGTATTTGTATGCCTTTCAATAATAAAAGTTTGGAACTAAGAAAAATTGCATATATATGTAAAGCAACATAATAGTGCTCAAGAGGAGAAAAAAGATGGAAGACAAAGCTAAAATGAAAAATATGACTAATAATGAAAGAAAGTACTTTGATGTTGAGGTATATGAATTAAATGTTTGTTGGGAAATCTTTGGTGCAACAGAGAAATACAAGTCCTAAGAAGAAAATAGAGGTAATAAACTCTATCGATGTATAAATAGTATTCATATACACAATATACTTAAAATTACAAATAAATTGTACAGTTATATATAAAGAAGGTAATTAAACAATTTAATTGTAATTGAAGGTTATATGAATAAATACTGAAAACCATTTGATATGGGAGTTATAGGAATTAACCATGAGATAGTTAGAATCCTAAAAGGCTATGAAATCAAAATATCAATATTTACCAATAATGTTTAAATTTGTAAATAAATTGGCACTATATTGAAATTTTAAAATGACTAATAATTACCTTTTTATCTATTTGATTTCATATATCACTCAGATATCACAATGTTAAATAATAATTTTTCTATCATAAATTAATCACAATTAATTTAAATTTAAATTTAAACATAAAGAATCAAAATCATATAGCCTTCAAGGCTTACAATTATTTCTTAATTAAAATCATATATGTCACGCCCTTATCTCAATTTCAACCTTTTTCAGAGTATTTGCTGAAAACGATATGCAGTTCGGTAGGCAATACAGGAATAGCATAACTATACTAATAATATGTGCATGATTACATAAATTCCTCATAGGGGTTTGTACATGATACTTACGATTAAGGCAGCCGCGCAAGGCTACTAGGGTGTCTAAACTCATCCCAGTGAAACAAAGACTTCTTCCCGTCTTCGTTCCACTACTGTAATCCCCTCGTACAATACTCTACATTGTTGTTTGCATATCTTCTGTCATCTCCTGTCTAAATTGTTGGTAAGGGAGGGTGAGATTCGAGAGAATCTCAATAGAAAACAGATACCATAATGCATGTATGATTGATGCAATGTGTATGACATGTTAGCTTTATCTAGATGTATGCCCCATCATAACATTTTTGCATGCGCAATGTTTCATACAACAAGACTATGGCCACAGCGAAAATAGAAACAGAGTTTCATTTATTCAAATATGCTCTACACAATCAAGTAAAGCAAACACATACATCATTACACAAGCAAAGATATCAAATATATGCAAGTAAGGTAAGTCCCCTACCTCCAATCTTTCTCCTAGATTTGTGTGCCAACAACTCGGGGCTCCATATTCGATCTACAATATAAAATGTACTATTTAAACACTTCTATAGTATTTTTGGGGGTTATATGAGTCTATCTTAAAAAATTACTAAAATACCCCGGGAGACCCGGCCCCATCATACCCGGTCTGGCTGTACTTTTCTCAAAATTCTAACCTGGGCCATCATGACATATTTTTGCTCAAGAAATCCATTTCCAGACTCGGAATTATCAAATTCAATGCCAAAAGACGAAATTGCCCTTGGCAGCCCTTATTTCAGTGTTTTAGGGGCATTTTCGTAATTATGCTTTCTCGGCCTTTTCTGAAACAATGCCCAACTGTAACCCCACCTAATTTTCCCTTCTGAACACAATGGAATCATCAAAAACACCAAAATCTAGTCCAAACATAGTGAAAAATAGGTCTGGACGAAAATCAACATAATTTGGGAAAATTGGAGTTTCCTGATTCCAATCAATAAAACACCTTCTTTACACCTCTAATCACTTGTTTGATCACTTAATCACCTCTTTAACATGATTAATTATAATTTGGGCAGCACCTCCCCTTAGGGTTTGTATTCCTAAAATTACAAAATCATGAAAACCAAGCCAACAACCGACCACAACATCAACAACCATCAAGAATCAATAAGAGGACAAGGTTTAGTGTGATTACCTCTTGATTTCTCTCTCTATACAAGAAAACCATGGGACATCTTCATGCTTCCTCTCTTGATTTGTACTTGTTTCATGAATATTTCAAGTAGGGATAGAGATTAGAGAGAGTTATCATGAGGAAGAAGGCAAGAACAAGTGGTAAATCACCTTGTACCTACCTTGATCTTGCTTCTTGAGTATTTGTGCTCTCTCATGCTCCCTTGTTCTTCATGTTTTCTTCAGCTGCTATGTCTCTCTCTTGGCTGATGTGCTTGCACTAAAATGACCAAAAAGAGATAAGAAGCCTTTTTAAAACTATTTTCATCCACCCTTTTCCTTTATGTTATTTTATTATGGATAAACATGTGCCAATTTCACTTGACCACCATCATCTTTTCTATGGCCATTTGCTTGGCCGAAAATGTGTCTCAAGAGGGAGTAATAATATGCATTCAATTAGTACTTTTATCCTCTTCCACACAAATATTAGGATGAGTTGCAATTGTTGACCCTTTTTTGCTATCTTTTTTTTTTGTTTTCTTTGACCTTTGCCCTAAAAAGATTATAAATCACTAATAAATTACTTTACCCTCTTGTTCCTCTTTTCTAGATGGAAATAGGTGAGAGATCACAAGAAAATATTTTCCTTTTGCTCAATATGGCAAATTACCATTTTGCCTATACATTTTGTGTTTTTCGCCCAAAACTGGCAGCATTTTCACCTAATTTTGAAAAATCATAACTAATTTTGTAGACATCAAATTGGAGTGACTTTAAAGGATATAGAACCCTTATTGAGTCTAGTTTTAAGTAAAAATATAGACTTTTTCTAGATGGAATCACAAAATTCCCAGAATTTCAATCTTTGCATGTTGTTCCAGAAATTTCACAGTTTTTCTGTGCTGACTTCAAAAATTCATATCTTTTTGTATATAACCCTAATTGAGTCATATGACCTATCAAATTAAATCTTAGGATGTCTACTTTCACCCTGTAAAATTTCATAATTTTTTATCATCATTCGGTCATACAAAATTATATGACAAACTCACTACGTCATAGGCGATTTCACCGTAAGCATAATCACTTTGTTCAAAATTAACTATTTTATTTTTTTTAATGCCCTAAAAATATAAGAAATATTAGAGAATAGATTTGAGACATCTACTAAATCGGGGCTTAGTAGTCCACTCAATTTAGGCTTATTCCAAAGCCTCCGATCCTAAAATTTGGGGTATTACAATATAGCCTTTAGGGCTTACAATGATTTCTTTTGGCTTTACAAGCTGATTATCTTTCTCCAAAACTTATTGCTTTAAGCATCATACCTAATTTTGATATTTTTCAAAATATCTCATGGTCTTTTTTGGCTTTATAGCCATTTTGATCTTTATTTTCAATAAATTAGTATATATTAGTCTATATGACTGTTGATCATATTATACCATTTTTTTCTATCCATATGACTTCTAGTCATAGTATGATATTTGCTCATAATTTTAATCACCTTAGAAATATTATTTCCACGATTGTAGTTCAATAGCTAAGACGAAGTATTCTTAGCTTTCAACTATCAATTCCACAAATACAATGTGATCATGTTCATTTTCACTTTTGCATATGTTCTTTACTTTCAATAGCATTATCAATTTCTCCAAATATTGGTCTTCAAGACCATAGCAAAAATCTTGCAAAGCTATTTTTTTTGTTTAGCTTGATATTTGAACTTTTAGCCTTTAGGGCTTTGATATTTGTAACAATTAAATTATCAAAGTGCCAAAATTTTTCTTTTCAATCTTGCAATTTAATGAAACCAATAATGTTCTTTCTTATAAGAGCTATTACAAAAATGATGTGACTTCTGGCCATCTGATCATGAAATTAAAAATATTATGGCTTCTGGCCTTTCAATAAAATTAAAATACTAGAAAATAAATTAAGTAAATTCAAATTTATAATCAAATATAAATAATAGATAATAAGTCCATGATCATATAGATCACATTACAGGCTCATATATAATACTATTATATATTAATATAATATAATAAACAAATGAAAATAAAAGATTGACATAATGATATAACAATAATGTATTAACATAAATAAATGAAATGTAAATAAAATAACAATAAAATAAGATGAAATAAATGACATAAAATAAAGAAACAAACAATAATATATAACATAAAATGTAAATAAAATAAAGAAATATAAATTTTAAATAAGTGTAAATAAAATGAAATAACATAATATAATAACATAAAATATAAAGAATACTAGAATATAAAATAAATAAATATAAATTTTTCATAACAAGAGATTAACAAAAAACGATAAATAAAAGTGAAAGGAAAGAAAACTTGTGAAGGATAATATAATCTCAAATCTTAGCCATGGAACTCGATGTATAAAACAATTGGTAAAAGAGTCTATTTAATTCCATATAATGGTTTAGATTATCCCAGATATATGTAAAAGATAACAATAGGATGGATAAAAATAGATAGCGTAAAAGAAAAATAATAAAAATAATATAGAATAATAAATTGATAATGTTGACTAGAAGATAAAATAACATAGAGAATAAACAATATAAAACATAGTATGGAAATGAGAAAGTTAGAGAGTATAAGAGATAGAAAACTAGACCATAGGTCTTCTGAGCGAATTCGTGCTAATAACGTGTTATAAAATCAAGAAAGTATAAGAGATTGAGATAAAGGAAATGAAGAAATACAAGAGAGAAATATAGAGCAAAGAGGGAGTGATTCTTATTTCATTTCAAGCTTACAACATTTGATACATGCCTACTATTTATAGGCCACAAATCCTTAACTTCCATTATAAGAGTTACAACAACAGAGTAAATCTACATAATGGTATAATATAAAGTATTTGTAGGTTATTTACATTAATAATAGAAAACTCCTACTAAACCATTCATGTCATAAGTTATATAACTTTAAGTGTAGAATTCTAAAAGACTCATATTGAAAGGTTACGGACATCCACACCAAATATTAGAATATTTACAATAATTAGTGATTTTTTTAGTATTTTATAAAGAATCATAATTGTCCTCCCAAATTTGTTGAAGAAAATCAAAATTTTATTATATTTTTTTCACCGACTAGTGACCAATATTCATTATTTTAAATAATAAACAACGAATACAAAATTAAATATAATCATATTTTGATTTAAATTGTTCTATGCTTTTTTAACATTTAAGGGAAAACGAAAGTGTCTTAATTAAAACTTTGAAGACACAAATAGATAAGCCCGACAACCCGTTAAGTTTATTTTGCATAAATTAATATTACTAAATTTCACAGGGTGAAAGTAAATCAATTACTTGCATACATGATCTATTTACCAGTCCAGCTATTGATCTCAATCAAAAAAGTACCGGAAGGATTCCGTCAAGGTTTGAAGACTTTCCCATTTAATGCTGAAAATGTAAAGATTGTTATAAAAGTATATGTGATAAAAAAGAAGATTGATAGGATTCAGAGAAAATTGATAAAATTTCTATAGAGAAGTTAGAGAGAAGTTCTCATTCAGTTCATCTGAAACAATCGATTACAGGCCTTTATATAGAGTCAGAAATCTAACCCTAGTTGCATAACTATGGTTATATTTAACCCTGGTTACATGACCATAGTTACTTTATATCTTCTTTATGTCCTTATCTTCTTTTGCTTTTGCTTTGTGTCAAGTCTTCTTTTCTTCTTTATGTCAAGTTGACTGGAAGAGTAATATGAGTCAATAGACATCCACATATTTAATATTCATAACACTCCCCCTTGGATGTCCATTATGAATGTGCCTCATTAAAAACTTTAACTAGGAAAAACCCAGTGGGATAAAAACCTAGCCAAAGAAAAGAGTACATCATTCATTGATACAACGTCGAGTGCTGCTTCATTAAAAACATTTCTAGGAAAACCCAGTGAGATAAAACCTAGATAAGGGAAAAAGAGTACACGTGTATCGACTCCCCCTCTTGACAATATCAATTGAAATATTTGAATCTCCGAAGACCAATATCATGAACAAGTTTTTCAAAGATTGTACCTGAGAGTGACTTAGTGAATAAATCTGCTAGATTTTCACTTGAACTGATTTGTTGGTGTTAGCCATCTAGTTTTACCGCAAGCATACGGGTCGCAAGTAATACAAAAAGATCGTTCCCACGAGGACTATGACAAAAATGAATTAATTATCTCAATTAAGTTATCAATCAGGTTAAGTGAGAATATTTTGAAAGAAATTTTATACTTAAAAATTAATTAATTAAATCGAGAACTTCAAGACAGGAGGAATCTAGGATTATCTATCCCCTATTTATTTCATGAATTAATTAATTTACCCTCAATAAGCAATCAAACGAAGATATGTATTCGTCTAAGATTCAAAAGTATTCGATAACGCTCTCTCGAGTCAAAACCAAATATTTATTCTAATAAACTAATCAATCTCTTGTATTAATTTATAAGGACTAACTTTAAACACCAATCTTAATCTAACAATGCTAGGTTAGTAACTATATCTCTATGATACTAACAAACCATCCGTTTAATATATCTAAACTTTAAGTCTAACATGATTTTACCCAAGTTCTACACCTAAATTATCTTTCTCAAGATTAATTTAAATAAATAAGACAACTAAATGGTGATTAGGCATTTAGAGGCATTAAGAGCAAGATAAAATCAATACAAAAATTTATTCGATGCAAAAAGAGAGTAATTAAATAATTCAATCCATAAATAAGTTCAAGAAAATCCTAGAATGAGAAAATTAGCTACTCATGTTCATCAATAAATCAAAACCATAAATAATAATTCGGTTCATGTCAGAAACTAAGAAAAAGAGAGAAGAAAAATTAATGGAAACCAAATTTTAAAACTCCAAATCTCTTTGAATCTTCAAGCCCCAGCTCCCTAATCTCTGCTCCGTATCTCCGCTCCAGTCGTCCTCGTCTTGGCTTGGTTCTGCTTCACGTCCGAACTCTGTGTGTCCGCCTGTGTCTCGCGCCTCTGCCCTCAGTGTTCTATCTCGGCGTGCTATATTTTTTTTTCGCGTCTCTGCGTTCTTTTTATAGATAGGTGATTTCCTTGTGTTTGCTGTGGGCCCCACGTTGCAAATCTTTTCAAGATATGATATCTTTTTGTTCAGCTGCGCTGTGTGATGTTAGTATATTATCACATACTCCCCTACCTACGTCATCTAGAGGCATATTGGTAGAAAAATTGAAATATTAAAATAATGATGATAATAATAATAATCAAATCTGAAATATCTTTATCTTATTTTAATCTTTTTTTGTTTCAGATTATTAAATTATTATTTTTTTATCATTATTTTATTAAGAATTTGATATTTATCATGAAATCTTTTCAAATTGGTATCTTATCAAAATCTGATTAAAATCCCTCTGATTTATTATAGATAACTCCCAAATATATTAAAATATGTCTCAAGATTATATAAAAATAGGGAGTTATCAATTGGATATCTATTTCACCATCCTTTTGAAGGTTACAGCGAAGAAGAATTTTGGTGAAATATGCTTCGTTCTATCGCCCTTGATATAGTCTTCCTTAAGTTGAGCGATACATGCAGCATTATCCTCATATAGGATTGTTGGGATCATTTTTTCGGAAGATAAATGACAAGTTGTACGTATATGACGTATCATTGGCCTCAACAATACACATTCTCGACTTACTTCATGTATTGCTAGAATTTCTGCATGGTTAGATGATGTGGCTGATATAGTCTTTTTCATAGATCGCCATAAAATAGCTGCATATCCACATGTAAATAGATAGCCCGTTTGTGATTTACCATCATGTGGATCAAACAAAAATCCAGCATCTGCATAACCAACCAATTCATACTTGGATACATTTAAGTAGTATAACCCCATGTCTATAATACCTCTGAGATAACGTAGAATGTGCTTTATTCCATTCCAATGTCTTCGTGTTGGTGAAGAACTATATCTTGCTAATAAATTAACAGCAAATGATATATCAGGATGTGTGTGATTAGCAAGATACATTAGTGCTCCAATAGCATTAAGATATGATACTTCTGGATCAAGTAGTTCTTCATTACCTCTTTACTAATTTCTCGAGGTCGGAATGGATCTTTATCCACCTTCAAAGATCTTACAACCATTGGGGTACATAATGGATGAGATTTATCCATGTAAAATCGCTCTAGGACCTTCTTTGTATAAGTTTCTTGATATACAAAAATCCCTTTCTTGAAGTACTCGATCTGTAATCTAAGACAGAATTTTGTTCTTCCCAAGTCCTTCATTTCAAATTCTTTCTTCAAACAATTAATTGCCTTTTGAAGTTATTCAGGAGTTCCAATGATGTTGATATCATCAACATAAATAACAATTATAGCAAACCCACTATTAGATCTTTTCATAAAGATGCATAGGCATATCGTATCATTTTTGTATCCTTCTTTCAACAAATATTCATTAAGACGATTATACCACATGCGCCCTGCTTGCTTCAGGCCATACAGGGATTTATTTAACTTAACTAAGTATTGTTCTTGAGAACTTGAATTAGATACTTTTGGCATCTTAAGTCCTTTAGGGACTTTCATGTAAATATCATTGTCAAGTGATCCGTATAAATAGGCAATCACAACATCCATTAAATGTAAATCAATTCCTATATTTACTGCTAGACTAATTAAATAACGAAAAGTAGTCGCATCCACTACTGGTGAATACGTTTCTTCAAAATCAATGCCAGGTCTTTGTGTAAATCCTTGAGCCACAAGACGTGCCTTATATCTTGTTATTTCGCCCTTTTCATTTCTCTTTCGTACAAAGACCCATTTGCATCCAACTGGTTTTACATCTTCAGGTGAAGGACTACAGGTCCAAATACTTTTCTTTTAGCCAATGATTTTAGTTCTGCATTAATGGCATCTTACTATAGGGGCCAATCTTTTCTATGTTGGCTCTCACTAATGGATTTTAGCTCATAATCCTCATTATCATTCATTACATCATATGCTATATGATAAGTAAAAATATCATCAACGTTGACTTCATTTCAATCCCATCGGATTCCATTCATAACATAATTTATTGAGATCTTATTATTTTCACATATATCAGGTACCTGAGTCTCTTCTGGGACTACAACATTCTCTTCTGGAAATATCTCTATTGGAGATAAAAACTCTTCAGGAGATGGCTCTTCTGGAGCTACTAATTTTTCTTCATTATCCTTAACTTGACCATCTATATTCTTTGCTCCTTTTCTTTTTCGAAGATTTTTATCTTTGGAAAGAATGAGTCTGCCACGCTTCAGGTGTGCTTTAGATTCATTCATAGCAGTAGCAGGTTGTCCTTCAGGGACATCAATTTTAATAGGAGTATTAGCAGCTGGAACATGTGACTTTATCACTTTCTTTGGGTCAGTAAATGCTTCTGGCATTTGATTAGCTAAATTCTGTAGATGAATTATCTTTTGAACTTCCAATTCACACTGTTTTGTACGAGGATCAAAATGAGCTAATGATAATTCCTTCCAACTAATTTCTTTACCCAGCTGTTTGTTTTCTCCCCTAATATTGGGAAAAATGATTCATCAAAATGACAATCGGCAAATCGTGTCGTAAATAAATCTCCTGTGGATGGTTCTAAACATTTTATAATTAATGGAGATTCATACCCAACATATATTCCCATCCTTCTTTGAGGACCTATTTTGGTACGTTGTGGTAGTGCTACAGGCACATATTCCACACATCCAAAAGTTCTTATATGGAAAATATTAGGTTCCTAACCAAAAATCATTTGTAATGGCCCAAGCAGAAATTGGGAGATTAGATTTCATAAGTAAAGGTCTTGCAATTAGTTGCAACCTTTTAACCAATGATTCTGCAAGTCCATTTTGCGTATGAACATAAGCTACAGGATGTTCAACATCAATTCCAAGGGATATACAATATTTATTAAAAGCTTGTGATGTAAATTCACCAGCATTATCAAGACTTATTTTCTTGAGATGATAATCAGGGTAATGTGCTTTTAATCTAATCAATTGAGTAAGTAATTTCGCAAACGCCAGGTTGTGAGAAGATAATAAGCAAACATGTGACCATTTAGTTGATGCATCAATTAAAACCATATAGTAACTAAATGGTCCACATGGTGGGTGTATTAGCCCACAAATATCTCCCTGTATCCGTTCTAGAAATGTGAGAGACTCACTTTCTATTTTGCTTGGTGGGGAGCGAATAATTAACTTTCCCTTGGAATATGCAGCACAAGAGAAATCATGGGATTGTGGTATTTGTTTATACTTCAGGGTATGTCCACCTGAATTCCCAATTATTTATCGCATCATGATTGAACCGGGATGGCCTAACCGGTCATGCCAAATAATAAATTCATTAGTAAACTTCTGATTTATATTATCAAACTGCTGGTTTGAATTGGCAAACTTCTGGTCTGCATTAGTGAACTTCTGATTCTCAATAGCATGTGTTTTAATTGTGCTTATACATATGTAACACAAATCGGAAGAAAAAATAGGAAAACTTTCTAATATGTATTTTCTACCAGCAACTATATTTGTGATGACAAGATATTCCTAATTATTTTTAGTTGTTGTTTCTAAATGATATCCATTTCTGAGGATATCTTTGAAACTCAATAAGTTTCTTTTAAACTGGGTAGAATAAAATGCATTATCAATGCATAATTTTGTTCCTTCAAGTAACAAAATATTAGCTTTTCTGGAGCCTTCAATTAAATTTATACTACCAGATATAGTCTGAACATTGGCTTCTCGTATTACTAAGGAAGAAAAATATTTATCCTGTCTAAGTATAGTGTGGGTTGTTGCACTATCAACGAGACATAAATCTTCAGGATTGATGCCAATAGAATTCATTCTTCATAAAAACATAATTAAAATTAATACATATAATAGAAACAACTTTAAATAAAATATAACAGTTTAAATTATATTAAGAAATCTGCAACATCCAAATAGTTATTATCTATATCGCCATACTCAGAATTCTCGTCCTGATCAACATGATTAACTTCAATATTTGATCTTTTACCATTATTTTTAATGATTCTTAGTAAAGATCAACTAGGTGCCTTGGCATACGACAGGTACGAGACCAATGACCCTTGCCACCATATCGATAATATGGATTATCAGCATATTTATTATGCCTACCACTTTCCCCTTTTTGGTTCTTATCAGTCTTTTCCCACTTCTGGTAGGAATTTGAACCACCATGATATCGACCACGGCCACGCCTACGGCTGTAGCCACGCCTACGGCTGTAGCCACGCCCAATCCATGTCCACAATAAAATTCATTTGTTACTACATTCACTTCAGGGAATGGAGTTGAGCCTGTTGGACGTGATTTATGATTTTTTAATAAAAGCTCATTATTTTGTTCAGCCACACGGAGACAAGAAATTAACTCAGCATATTTCTTGAAACATTTTTCACGATATTGCTGCTACAGGAGTAAATTGGATGCATGAAATGTGGAGAATGTCTTTTCTAACATATCATCATTAGTAACATTTTCTCTACATAATTTCAATTTAGAAGTAATTCTGAATATAACTGAGTTATATTCGCTCATAGATTTTAAAATCTTGCAGGCGCAAATGCATCCAGTCAAAATGAGCTTTTGAAAGAATGATCATCTTCTGGTGATCATACATTTCTTTCAAATGGTTCCAGAAAACAAGTGGGTCTATTACTGTCAAATATTCAATTTTTAAATCTTCATATAAATGGTGGCGAAGAAAAATAATGGATTTGGTTTTATCTTGGTTGGATGCCTTATTCCCTTCTTTAATCGTGTCTTCCAGACTTTTAGTATTCAGGTGAATTTCTGCATCCAACTTCCAAGATAAATAATTTTTCCCGGTAATATCAAATGCCACAATTTCAAGTTTTGCCAGATTTGCCATGGTTCAAACTAATTAAAGAAAGGGTTAAGGTGCAAAAATAACAAAGAACTATTTCGCGAAGTGCACTCAACACGATTAACTATTTTTGAGTACAAAACTAGACATCAACAATATTTTTGGGTGCAAAAGTAGACATAAACAATATTTTTAGGTGCAAAAGTAGCAACGCCGTTAACTTAGGATAACTTCTGTTACTTTAATATAATTTTAGAATGGTTAAGGTGCAAATTTAGCAACAAACTATTTTCTTATAAACACCAAACACAATAATTTTTCACACGAGCATTTACAAGACAAATATGAGCATTTACACAGGAGCATTTACATTAATGATCTTACTTTATTTTTTTTATAAGAGCATTTATAAGACAGATAAAGGGATTTCAAAGAATTCGGGGAATTAAAAAATTTTGGTCTTTCATATATTTATCTTATAAATGCCTATATTTATCTTTCCACTGACAAAACCTAACTTTTACTTTATTGAATGGGGTGCAATAAAATTTTGTTAACTTACTGTATTCTTTTAAATCTCTTTATTTTGTCTTATAAATTCTCTTATTAGAAAATTGGTGGCACCCATATTTTCTAAAAGGGTTAAGTTGAAAATTTAGCAATGAATTATTTCCTATGAATTATATTGCTGGGCATCAAACATTGTCTCAATTCCGTGTACTAGCTTCTATGCATCGTTTTCCCTTGGAATATCAGTCAATTGACCAGTTTCCATAAAAGATGTAATTCTATAGCAAAAAGCAATCTGTCAAAAACAAAATAACGCTGGAGGAACATTTCACCTAAACATTAAAAATCATACTGTATGTTATATCAGCATCTTCTCATTCCAATATCAAAATTTACATGTCAGCAAGAAGCCTCAAAACAAAAACTCCTCCAGCTTCAGAATGTAAAATCTAGCTGCTCGCTGCAAAGAAATGAGAAGTAGAAATTGTAGACTGTAACTGTACAATAACCAACAGACTTGCTTTGGACTTTGAAGAAACTGCCTGCAGCTGAACTTTCCAATTGTGGCTATTTGATGATGATCCCAATAAAACAAAATGTTCAATGTAAAATGATGTTTCCAAGTTTACTGAGATATCTCCTTGAAAATCCATGATCCCTTATTCCTAGTTCAAAGTAATAAAGTGGTCAGGTTCAGGAAACTTGTTCCATGCAGAAGGAAACTGTGGGAACATTTTAAACAGGAAGAATCCTGATTCAAATAGCATGAAAGACCCATATATATACACACACATACCTCCACTGTAAGCCAGTCATCAGAGTATTCTGAGTAGTATTCAGAGTAATCTGAGGAGTCTTGACAACAGAACTGGTAAAACTGTGAACAGACCCATGCACAAAAGTTAGAACTAGAAAAATAAACAAGTAGACAATGAGAATCTAAAATGTTCTTCTTAGCTTTGGAAGCAGGCAATAACCTTATCAATCTTCCCAACCATCGCTGAATCAGCCTCATCATCCACCTGAAACCAGCCACTTGTCATATATACAGTAGGAATCTCAAATTTTGGAAGAATAAGAGACAGGCAAGGTGGTGAGGGTCGCAATTCATGTGACCAAGTGTGAACAAAAAGCGGAAAGAATGATGTTCAGAAGGGAAATTTTTAGTACCATTATTAGTAAATGAGAAGCTTGGCTCCAAGTCATTGCCTTCTCATAATTTTCATTGCAAGAAAGAATTATGCATAATTATATGAACCAAAAGGGGGGAAATTAAAGTCCCTATCAAACTAAGTACAAAAACAATTTGGCCAGTAGGTACTGAACAAAATGACTCCTCAGTTACCTAGATTGATAGATGTACAAAAAGCCTTGTATAAGTGTGTCAAAAACCCATAAATGATATTTTTCCAAAACCTCATTTCAGAGTTTCAAAGAACCCTCATGTCAGCAAGATAGAATAATGTTTCAATGGGAAAAATGAAAAAACCTTGAATAATAACAGTGTCCATTTACCTTTATCATGTCATTAACCTCTTTATCCAAAGTTTTTTGGTACGCAGATTCTAGTTTTTCAGCTTGAAGAACATACGGTTGCCTTTCCTGATGAGAATGGAAAAATTAAGTCCTAAAAGAATCCTATTTTCCAACTTGAAAAATGAGAATGGACAGGGCTTACCTCCTTGGACATGTGTTTCCAGGTCTCGAACCCTTTCATATCAATTTCAATCATAGTTCCACCATTGCTGGTCTTGACAAAGCTTTCCCTGAAAAAGAAACCCCTTTAGTATGCTATCACTTGTATCATATTCCAAACAGAAGAACTCCAATCTAACATTAATATCACTAATAAAACCAATAACAAGCAATGAAAAACTTCAAGGGCTGAGATTCTACATAAACAAGCGGAAAGGCGATCTTGGTTGGTCTTCAAAACTTTTATTTGTCACATGTTGGTTCACACCTTCAGAACTTTTATTTGTCACATGTTGGTTCACACCTTCAGAACTTTTATTTGTCACATGTTGGTTCACATCTTCAGAATCAGAACTTATTGTCGTCACATGTTGGTTCACATCTTCAAAACATTTATTCCTTAGTTGGTTCACATTTGTTCCCCTGAACCTCTTTACACCCATCTTCCGTTCACATTCGTGCATGTCAGCCAATGCAATAGCCACCGATTTCCCACATATCTCACTGAAATGTACAGACATTGAAAACTAAGAATGTGATAGGAACGATGATTAATGATCCTTGAATTAGTTTATAAGATAAAAGAAATCACGAAAAGGAAATAACTTAAACACTGCTATGAAGTCTATACCACTTCTCAAAAGCGCTTCCATTGGGAGCACGGCGAAAGGCGCAGACCCTTTTCCTGTTTCTGTGCATAGTCGCCATTGAAGCCCTCCGTCAAGCTTTCTGGACTCGACACTGTAAATTTGTCATTTTAAGTGAGAAATGAGACTGTGCTTGGTTCGGATACCCAGAAGCTGCAAATGGCGCCGAAGCCTGCAAAATTTCATCACCGCGAGATTGCGAATTTGCAAATTTGTTTTTCCGCCCAAAAGGTTACATTTCTTTTTTTTTTTGTATGGAAAGTTTGCAATAGTGGGGAAGTTAAAAAAGTTTAGCAGCTTTTCATGCATTGCTGTATTCCAATCCAATACTATCCAGTCTATCCTGGGGTGGCGCCGTGGCGCAGAACCCGGTGGCATATTCCACGTATGATTGGTTTTTCTTTTTTTCTTTTTGCAGGAAACAAAAAGAAAGAAAATACCTTAATGCGGATGCCACCTGTCACTAACAAGAGATCGACACGTGGCTAAAAGATGGCTCATACTTGAACGCATGAGATCGATCCAATGGCTAGAAATGCACAGGCGTTCTTATCATGGACGCTAAAGATTTTTATGGACTCCTCGAGGGCTTGTTTGGGAGGGGAGGGAAAATTTACGGAGAAAAAAATATTTTGAGTTGAATTTGAAAAAAATTAGAAGTGAAGTTAAAAATTTTTAATTAATTTTTTTTTATTCTTTTATCTTATATATTCTCTTTATTAAAATTTTATTACTCCACTTATTTAATTTTTTAAAATTCAATTCATAAAAATTTTCGCTGCCAGTTCCATTCTCTTCAAATCCATCACAGCAAACAGACATGAGAGTATTATTATTGCCGTTTGTACTACCATTGTTCATCACTCCTCTAGGGTCACTGCTATTCTTAGATCAATTGACACATATTCCTTTTTCACTAAAAGAAAAGAAGACTTTTCTTTCTTTTTTTTTATGGTTTATACAATGGACCATTTTTGACCTTCGGTGCACCCACCTTCCAGGTATCCGGCGTTAACCTGAAGGCCAACGCCCGGATTTACCATTTTTTTTTTAATGAAAAAATAGAGGACGCTAAAGAAATTACTCCTTGTAATAAAAAAAATGTAATAAAAAAAAAATACTCCTGACTTTAAACAAATTTCAAGTATTTTTAAACGACAAATATTTCCATAAGTTCCAATGACTAGTTTTGTTTCCAAATTCTGTCTTTGATTTTTTTTTTTTTTTTTTAAAAAAGGTAATGCGGTTGGAGGGATTGCATCCGCATTAGATCCACTTCTTGATACTGCTTAATATACTGTTCAAAAAAATACCGCTTAATATAAAATATAATTGGAGAGTATTAATTATCATATTTATTAACATTTTCTTAATTTATCCTTATTGAAACTTCCTCAATAATAATTAAAGAGGAAATGGAAGGAGAGAATGAAGGAAAATAATTAGGGTATTTTAAAAAATACGTGTCATATTAACTAACATAACAAATTTCCTTTATATAATCCAGTTTTATAAATATGTCTTATATCGAGGACCAGTGGAATAATACTTATTAATGTCTTGGGTGTTTTTAGTTGGATTGAGGGGCATTTTTTCCGAAAGTGTTTACTGAAGGGCAATTTTGCCCCGAAAGTTTTTCGGTGGGGCAGTTTTGCCTCGGAAGTTTCTAAAATAGAGCAATTTTACACTGATTGTTATCCCAATTAATTTTTACCTTTAGTTGAGCAAATATGCTGAGTTGGCAGTTTACATGTTATCCATGTCATTTTTCTTAAGATGCAAATTTATTCTGGAAGTTTTAAATCTAACTTTGAAAAAAGATGAAGTAGATGACACATGGATTTCTAAAACAAATTTATATCTCAAGAAAAATGACGTGGATGATATGAGGACTGTCAGCTTAGCATATTTGATTAACTAAAGATCAAAATTAATTAGGATAACTGTCAAGACAAAATTACTCTATTTTTTACACTTTCAATACAAAATTACCCCCTAAACAATTTTTAAAACAAAATTTCTCTCGATAAAAACCTACAAGGCAAAACTGCCATGGACCTTTTTTAGTTTGCCCTTCATCCTATTCCGCAAAGAGACACTCGACACTCGACAGTAGACAGTAGACCCTGCCGTTCGCAATATATGCGTTCTTGCTATACCTCCAAAGTTTTTTTTTTAACAGAAGCTATACTGCCAAAGTTAAATAAAATAAAATAAAAATTCAGGTAAAAAAAATTTGAAATTTATTTTCTTTTTCTCCCATAGAAAATTGAGATCTACATGAAATTATATATTATTACCCTATAATTTTATTATATTATCTACATGAAAAGTCCTAGTCTCCTGGGCTCAACTCAAAATATCCAATCTACCTTCAGGCAGCAGCGCTACCCATTTTGCTGGCATAAACTCCTCAACTCACACTTGTGTGTTAAATTGACTGTAAAAAAAAAAAAAAGATATTCAAATTTGCTTATGCATGTCAAAATAAGAAGTCACTGTTAACTTATTAAATATGTTATTGACAATTTTTTCACTTTTATTCTTATTGAAAAATATGTTTGAAAATTTAACGAATGCATAAATTAGAAATGAGTATTAATTGCTGGGACAAAACTAAAAAATATGTATTATCTTGTAAGTGGCTTATAGTTTAGACCAAACAATTCTTCAACAAGCCATTATATTGTGGGGCAGAGGAAGTACCTCGCACAACATAAAAAGGGGTTAAGGGTACGGAAGTTTTCACTTAGAGATAATTTTACCCCATAAATTTTGTGAGGAACAATTTTGTTTTGAAAGTTTCAAAAATTGAACAATTTTACCCTCACCGTTATCTTAATTAATTTTGATCATTAATTGACCAAATATATTAAGATGACAATCCATACATTATCAACGTTATGTTTGTTAAAATGCAAATTTGCAGTGAAAGTTTTAAATCTAACTTAAAAAAAAAATAAAGTAGATGACACATGGACTTCTAAGTCAAATTTACATCTTAACAAAATTAACGTGAATGATTTGTGTACTGTCAACTTAGCATATTTGATCAATTAATAATCAAAATTAACTGAGATAACGAATAGGACAAAATTACTGCCTTTTTTAAAATTTCAGAACAAAATTGCCCTTAATCCAATAAAAAATCTCAATTTTCCATACTTATTTCGTATCAGGATTACGATCCACGTGTCCCTTGGGGAACATAAGATCCACGTGGCAGGGAAAGGGGCAAATGGCTCCTTCATATTGGTCACGTAGAGTCGTGGGGGCTTGCAAGAGTAATATCACTGACCAGCATCCAAGAAGCAAATTACGACCGTACATTAGAAAGAAACGAAAACCACATCGATACACTTAATCATTTCATTCCAAACCAACTGCTCAAGCACAAAATCCTTCACAGAATCAAATACCAACACAATCTTCTACAGAATTAACATACTAACACAAGAATCTGCTTGAATTCAAACATCTTCTATATCATGTACTTACCCAAAAAAATTGAACATCAACACACTAATAATGGTCGTTCATGCATGCATATGTATTCAGCTTAAAAGTTCATGCCCTTTTCTTACTTGGCCTTGACAATGGGAGTGATATTTGAATGAATCCAAACTTCTTCCTCTGGGCTATGAACTGCTTCTGATCGCTCTCATCTTTCTCAGGTTTTGGAGGAAGAGTAACATCTTCCCTTAGCGCACGCAGCATTTGGCTCAATGCAACCTTTTGTCTTTCATTATGCTCTTCCATATCCTTTCTTGTATCATATTGTTCAGGAACTTGCTTTCTGCTAAGCACATCTCTCAATGAAACCGTTGGCCTTAAAGCAGGCTTTGGATTGTTGTTCGCCGGGTTTGATCTTGTTACATCTGGTAGAGGAGAATCCTGACAGCTTCCAGCTAAATTGAATTTGTTGCACTTAATAGAGTTATACACTGCTTGTCCCTTGAGATCATTCTCTGGAATCAATCTCCTAAGAGCCTCTTCAGCAGCATGTTGCTTCCTGTTTGCAGTTTCAATTCTATTCAGAGCTTCTGTCAAGATTTGCCTGCTATGTCGAACTTCTTCTGTAGCTTCCTCCATCCTTTTCAGAATAGTCAATTTAGATATACTTAAATCATCCATTTGAAACTTGGAATCTACGACCTTCTTTGTTGTAGACTCTTCGGGTATTTTCGCCGCTTCAGGGGTTAGAGATCGCTCCCCTAAAGGCAAAGTCACTTTTGCAGGCTCAGGTAGGACAAAACCAGAAGATCTCTCAATGCTGGATAGTGCTTTGATTTCAGCAAGAGCGATAGCTTCTGCTGCCATTGCAGCTTCTTCCATCTTCTTAGCAGCCAACCACCTCATCTCTGCAGTCTTAATACCAAATCCATTCTCTTCATACATATTGAAGGGACTTGAAACTTCAGATCTTGTTTCGACCATTCTGTTGTATTGCCCAGCATCAGACTTGAAACTCTTCATTATATTCATGGGATCACCAAAAATGCTACCTGCTTCTACAGGAGCTACAGGAGGATTTAATCTAGTTTGTTCTTGAGCTCTCTCTTGGATACAGACAGCTGAATATCTTGATGCTTGCATTTCGTGTGTCCTCTCAAGAAAAATCTTATCGTTCTTCATCTTCTTATTCAAAGACTCAACAGAGGATTGTATCACTTCAAGATCATTCATGGTCTTACCAAGATTAACTTTAGCTTGTTTTAGCTCCATTAAGATCAGATCAGGTGATGGGATAGAGCAGGGAGATGAACCATGCAATATCAGTTCTTGGTTGTTGAAAACATTTCCATAATTTTCCTTATTCATTTCCTTAATAACAGGAGGTCCAACCAGTTCATTGGGATGGACTTCAGGAGTTGCAAAACATTTCAAGGCTTCTTTCTGTAGCTGCTGCTTCAATTCCTCCACTATCCTTTTAGTGGCTCCAAGTTCTTCAAGTACATCAAGTGTTTCGAGTTCTTTCACTATCAAATCTTTCTCCAACTCTGCTGCTTGTTCCTCCACTTTCTTTATGTCGAAACCATCAATTCCATTCTGTAATGATCATCTTCTTCAACATCAGAAAGTAAACTAAAGAAGTACATAGATATCAAGAATGCATAAAGAACAATGCTAGGTAAGATTGGACGAGTGATGCATGGGAAGTATAACCTGATCATAGAAATTTCAAAGGACTAATGAAAATGGCTTCCTTATAGATAAAAACTGTGGCAATTTAAAGATACTCATTTCGCTACAAGTTTAAACCCCAAAAGTACTTATGAAAAATGTGCCCAACAAGGTGTCGGCGTCTGGCATGAAAATTCTGAAAGGTGCATGTGATTTTGAATCTGAAAATTATCTGTACCCCACTACTTCTCCATCTAGTCTGGGATACCAAACAAGTCAGATATAACTATACTAATACAGCTTTGCTGCAAAATTATCAAGCTGAAACACACACCCACCCCACACCCCCCCCCCCCAAGAAAAACAAAGAAAGAAAGAAAGAAAAATGAAAAAACTTTCTCTGAAAATGACAGACGAGGAAAGGGGTGAAAAGAAATCTAAATTGTGGATACACTCTTAAATTTAATATCTGTATAAGACAAACAAACATACACTATACAATTCTGCAATTGCTCATTTGCTCTAATAAACGAGTACTCTAATGACATAAAAGAACAATTAGAACATTACAGCCTGTAAGCATGAATTCCATCCTGAAATTGTCTAAATGTTTAGATGCAATCATGCAACTAAGTATTTCAGTAAACTTCACGACATGGTTTGCCACTTTGACTTCATCTAGAATCAAATGGTAAGAGGTGAAAAACAATAAAAGGAAAGTGAATTTTGAACCAAGTGAACTTACAAAAGCCTCTCGAAGCTTGAAAAGAGGTGGCCAAGGTCCACTACCTCCAAAATGGGTCACTGCCTCTTTGACCGACCCGAATGGCGGCGACGTGTCAATCTCAGCCCTCAAATTAACTCTTTTGATGCCGAAACTGGGGCTCCCACCGTTTCCAGCATTGAGCTTTTCGGACCCCTTATCGGGTCTCACCTCCCTAATGGCAGGCGTTCCGGGAACCCCCTCGACAGTTACTTCCTGGGGTTCGGCCATCGCACCAAATAGTACAAAAGCGAGATTCAGAGAAGCACCCACAGCTAAAAGGGCCAAAAGGCCATAGCTTGGACTTCCGGGACGAATCCATTCTGCAATATATGCAATTACGAAGATGATGATGATGTCTCAGGCGAGTCGCAACTCGGCTGAAAAGAAACGAGTCAAGGACGAGTGAGATAACAGGGTCCACACACTCCATAGCCCACTAGGCGGATAAAAGTGAGCGCAGAACAGGAAAGCAGGGAAGGCGAAGAGAAGGCTTTTCGCTTTTGTGAAGCCTTTCTCCGGTAGTTATACTGTGGGGCTGAAGTATTGGATAGAGAGTGCGACTTTCGTTGTGGTTGGTCATTGGAAGAAAAAGTCAAAACGAGTGAGAATATGATCCAATGAGAAAGTAGCACGTAAGCGGATGTAGATAAGGCTAGTTTGTAATGGGAATGAGACTGCGTTGATTTAGGGCGTGACATGCGGTTACGGAAAAGCATTGACAAAAGTTGAAGTAATGATTGACCATTTGGACGGGAAAGTGCAGTCAACCTCAAAAAACGACGCCGTCTTGCACGCCTAATCCCAGTTTCATTTTTCAGTTTCAGGGCTTCTTACATCCGCTTTTCTTATAATAAATGTGGCTAAATTTTCTTATATTTATTCTCTTAAAAATATATGAGAATATATTAATATTAATATTTCTTAAAAAATGAATACTACATGTAAATTTTTAAATTGTCAATGCTAAAATGCATTTTTAATTCATTACTATGTTTGGATAAGAAAATCTGACCATGAAGAAACATTAATTATGATTTTGATTACTATGCATAGCAGCTTAAGAAATATTCAGAAAAAATAATCTCGTTTTTTCTGCCAGAGAACAAATTATCATTGTCAGTGTCTCTGTGTAAATTATTCATATTTAGCTTGTTGTTGTAACCGAAAATAAATAAATAAATACTTGGCTTGTTATAGTTTTCAGTTTAAAGCTCTTTTTTGCCAGGTTCTCTAACCCAGAACGGACCGGCCGAACCGGTCCGGGAAACCGGCGACCCGGGCACTAAACCGGTTCGGTTCGGTGACCCGGTCCGGGTCAACTTTTTTATTTCTTTTTAAAATTTCATACTATAAGCCTAAAATATTCTATTTCTCATCGGTTTGGTCCCGGTTTGACTCCGATCTGACCCACTGACCCTTAACCCAATACCCCGACTGGTTCACTGACCGGTCCAGGTTTAATTACCTTGCTTTTTTGTAACAATCCTTCATGCCACCCAAGGCTTTTTTTCTCGACTTTATCACTAAATATCTAAACAATCAACTAATTCAAATCGAGACTTTATAATATAAATGCCTCATGTTTTTTGATATTATCTTCAATATGATTTTTTTAACAAGATATGATTCAAAATCAATTCACCTACTATGTGAATTAGTTGGTCTACCACTTAACCAATTAGTCAATTTCAAACTCTATGTGATGGCCTAATTATTTTTAAAAATAATTCAATTTTTGATATTATTTATAGTATCTTTTATAAGTTTTGATTTTCTAAACATTGTTTATAAGAAATAAAATAAAATATTTTATCATAGTCTTTTTAATTCCAAAATGAAATAAATTTACATTCTAATTAATTATTCGTTTATGTTAAGTATTTCCAAATTCAGCTGATGGACGTTTGTACTTGCTGCAAAATTATGGTTTTGCTTATAGGATCAAAAGTGCCTTCACTATCAATGGGAGTTGGTCCAAGTGGTAAGCGGCTTAGTTCCGTTTAAGTAAAGTCTTGGGTACGAGCTTTGTATATGCAGAAAATTTTCATTGGGAGACTCTCCCACCATAGCCAAATGCGCGACGCGGACCAGATCCGGATGTAGTCGGGACAAAGCTTCAGGGAACCGGGTAGGCAACCAAGAAAAAAAAAAGTGCCTTCACTTTCCTCTCAATATCAGTAGTCAATAAAGAGCTCTAGCAAAATTACAAAAAAAAAAAACCTAATCTAATTCTTAATAATATAAGATTTAGTTTATAGTTCAATTTTTTTATTGAAGTAGATCTTATATTGGGGACATGATAGGAGTAGTACTTATTAAACCCACACAATCTTTGTTGAATTGTAAGAAATTAAACCCTTCAAATTAAATTTCCTTATATATACGGTATTAATATAGTAGTCTATTGGTTAAATGAGATTATATAATTATGTTTTTAGGGGGAAATTAAAACTGGAAAGGGGTAAAACGTGCAAACTCAAAATGATGAAGCGAACATTATTAGTTGAGGATATAATCATGATTTGTAATTATAATCATTAACCCTTTTTCAGAAGGCGGGAAAAAGAAATGCAGTGTTGGAGGTTGGCAGTGCCAACAAATTAAATTATCTCTTTTAATACTTTTTGGTTAGATATGAAGTCGATAGATAGGTTTCAAATTTTCCCCAATATTTTTCATGTACTTTTTAAGGTTTAATTTAAAATTAATCCTCCTCCGGTCCTAATTATAAGATAAAGTTAATTTTTTTGGAGAAATTAAAGAAGCCAATTAAATTACTTTAGAGTATTTTTATTTTTATTTTTTTTCTTGAAACTAATTAATTTGACTAATAAACTGATATATAATCTAATGATACTAAAAATATAAATACTCTAAAATAATTTAATTGATTTCCTTAATTTCTTAAAAAAAATCAATTTTATCTTATAATTAAGAACGAAGGAAGTATCTTTTTATCCTTATTACATATTGACTGAATAGGATTTATTTCTATCAGGCGGGGTTGAAACTTGAAACCCCTGCCGACGTCCACTGTAATACGGAGTATGAGAATATAATAAAACGTTTAATACTATCCAAAAAAAAAAAACGTTTAATTTTTTAAGTGGTTGCTAGCGATTAGTTGAAAAATATCAATAGTGTTTTTTACCACTTGAACTGTTGTTATTTTTTTTACCTGAACTTGAAGTATTGTTATGACGCATTGGCATTAAGGTATTCGGGGCAGTGTTTTTTTTCCCTAAAAAATTAGAAAATATTCTCCTATTAAAAATTTTATTGATAAGAAAAGGCTGATAACTTTTTATACACAAAAAGAACCAATTTTTTTTGTAAATATTGCGCGCAAGATACCGATACTTTGATGTAAGATCATTCGCACCAATACGAATTTTGATGGGAGACTTTTGTGTATTTATCTTTTTTGTTTTTGGCAAATATTCAATGCACTCAAATGATGATGTTCCACAAGTATCTAGGTGGATTAGGTGCAATGAATATAATAATAAGGATATGTTTTCGTGGTTGCAAATTTAAAGATTACAAACAGCTAAGGATTATTATGTGCGTTTTTAACCCCCAATATATCAAATGAGACCAATTAGCGATTGGTTAAGAATGAAACAAGCATTATTGATCAATTGTATAGAAGCAAATTAAAATTTTATAACATCGATTCTTCAATTCTTTTTAGATATAACTCATAAATCTTTTTTTTTTTTTTTTATTTCATCCCCTTCTCTCCAAATCCCTCATATCAAAACAATCTTGAGAAAGAGTCAGGATGGGTGTTTTTTTTTTTTTTAAAAAAAAGGACATGTGTGGAAGCAAATTAGGAATCCAACCTATCTATTACTAATTACTGGTCCTGTTTATGGGGTAGGGAGAAATTTTTTTGTCATTCATATAAGTCATGTCATTAAATTTATTATATGGATATACAACTTTACTTCTAATTTGTTATTATTGAACTTTTCAGTGCTCGCTATTCTTTCATATTATCCAGGGTTAAAATTGAAAAGTAATTAAATTTTAAAACAGATTCAAAATATGTTAGACGTGGCTTGTAAATGAGATTAGATGAAAGGAATGTGTTGTTGGCCCTAGGTTATGATATGTTAATTGTGGGCACTGTAGAAGTGTTTGATGGTTATTTCTTGGAAAATTTCCGCATCGATCAGAAACACATACGCCCTGTTTGATACGTGGTATTTGAGGACAGGGAGAGGGATTGGATCAGGGATTGAGTCAGAATGTGTCGTTTGGTATGAGGGACTATGGGTAACCAGGGATTGGGAATACCACGAAAGTGGGATTGCTGCAAAGCCACCTCCCCCTGGTATTGTATTTTGAATCCTGGGATTGCAAAATTGTAAAGACAAAAATACCCTTAAATAAAATATTTCTAGACAAAAATCACCCCAATCATAATCTAAAATCCCTCTCAAATATTCACTACCTCTTTTTTTCCCCTCACCATCGACGTCTCAACTTCACACGGTTTCCCTCATCGCCGCTCACTCAGTCGCCCACTCCGTCGCCTCAGCACCGATCACTTTTCCCCTATCTCTCCGTCGAAGATGTGCATTGTTGGCTATTAATTAGCTATTTGATTGTGATATCGAGATGTCTCTCATCTCTATATTAGAAGTCAAAGCCATGAACCTATTAGACGAGAGCTCTTTAATGTTCGTTAGCTTCACAAATGGGTTTTTATTTATTTGTTTGGTCACTTTGAATCCATAGCCTTCTGATTTCCTGTTTTGCTGATTTCAAGACAATAAATATACCCTGTTTACTTGGTTCTTCAGAAATATATTTGAAGTTTTTACTAGGTGAACCTTTCCAATTATGACGATCGCGACGATGAGTTCAACACTGATTTCCCTGAGGATTTGGTTGATAGATCAAGTTTGGGATTAGGACAGGATATTTGAGTCTTTTTATAATTAGTACTTGTTTATTAAATAAGATTGGTAAAATCATTCCCTCCAATTAACACCTCATACCAAACATATTTTTAAAGCATCAATCCCAATCACAATCCCAATCCTAATCCCAATTCGTATCCCTATCCCAATCCATCAAAATTCAATACCACGTACCAAACAGGGCCATAGAAGTACGGGAGACATCATCTCATGATTAATCGGTCTTCATGACTACTAGTTAGAATATATAAAAGGGACAATTACAATGAAATCCCACACAAGAGAAAAAATGAAAAAATGGTCCCTGAAGTTGTTAATGACAAGTCGAGGAGCATCCATTAACAAGTCGAGAAGCTTACACTGACAACTTCAGGGACCATTTCTTCATTTTTTCTCTTGTGTGGAATTTTATTGTAATTGCCCCTATATAAAATCAATGACATAACATTCTTAGCTTCCTCTACTCATACTTCAACATTTAAATATCTTAATTAGAGTAGTTGTGTAAAAAAAAAAAATCTTAAAGTAGTTTGTGTCTGGTTTTTATTATCTAATTGTGGATATATATATATATATAAAGGCGGTCCAATGCACAAGACTCCTATCAATTAGGGTTTAGAGAGGGATAGATGTACGCAGTCTCACCTCCACATATGGAGAGGTTGTTTCCAAGATTTAAACTTGTGATTTCCAAATTCCAAGTCACATGATAGCAATCTTACTGTTGCGCTAAGACTCACCCTTTCAACCTTAGAGAAATACATAAACAAGGGGGGGGGGAATATAATTGAGAAACATCTCTTGCTAATGTATCTAAATTTGTATATTAGCTCCATTCATTGATATAAGATTTTTAATTTGCCCTACAAAGTGGATCTTATATTAAAGACCTGGTATAGTTTATTACAATTATATGGACACATGATTTTGCTCACTTACAGCAGTTGTAATAAAACACTAAGAACAACAAAGCTTTATCTCATTGAGTGAAGCTATATACATGAATCAAACAACATCATTGTGTTCTATGAAGAACTAGATTTTTAAATAAATTATTAACAAAAAGATATCGCATTATAATCTCATTAAGTATTCACTTTGGTCTTCTTCTATATGTTTTTTGAGAACTTCATACCGTTTGATCAACCATTCTCCTAGACATATTTAATAGTCTTCTTTAAATGTGTCCAAACCAGATCAAACGGTTTCTAGTGGTATGCAGCAGGGGCACTAATACTTAAGAGAGTATTCATTAAAAGAAATCAGTATTTCAGTATACACATCATGTTTATGGCAAAATGTTATTTACAAGTCGGGGAGGCGCTTATTTCCACTAGAAAACATGTCTAATTAAAATGTTAAACCTGTTTATATTTTTTTAATAATTAAAATTGTTGGCATTTTTGGCAATTAAACATTATTAGTTACTCTCAAGTCTCAACTAACGCCCGGTCCAAAAGTATTTAATTGGATCCGTCTCTATTGGTTACAGAGAGGGACATAGACTAGTTAATGATATGAATATTTTTTATTCTTCAGAATAAAATAATATGTGGGGGTGTGTGTATGGGGCTAACTTAATAAATTGGGAATTTATGAATTTATATATATATTTAGAAGACAAAATTGTGGGGAAAACGAATGAGGGAGTGTATATTTCAAGGAGGGATCATGTGAGTTTTGGCCTTTCAGGGCCTATTCGATCTACTGCCCCAGAAGTTGCATTATATTATGCTCTCACCGTACATTGAGATTTTCACATCTCCCCAACCACATTTCCTCCTCCTAATTCCTTCTCTCTCTCTTTTTTTTTTTTTAGTTTTATAGTTAAATAAAATCAAACTCTTCTAAAGTGTGGAGTTGTGAGTGTCAAGCTTCTGAAAGTATAACGGGGGTGTGAGTTATAGTGAAAAAAAAGGGGAAAATCACCGTCAGATCCTAAGGAAGCAAAATATTATCAAAAAAGTTCCTGAAAAAATTGAAATATCTGAAAAGTCCCGAGGGACTTTTCTGATATTATTTTCCAAAGTCAAATGACACACATGTCCCTCTTCTATTATATATATATATATATATATCTCGTTTTCAGCTCTCTCTCTCTCACATTTTCAGCTTGCAGATCTGAGCTCTCTCTCTTTGCAGTTTCATTTTTTGCAATGGTGAAGGGCGAAGCTTTGAGGTGGTTAAAGATTTATGGGATGAGATGTAAGATAGGAGGAAGAAGAAGATGGAAGAAAGGTGGTGAGATTTTTTTGATGCTCAAGCTTCCGCCATTTTTAAAGAAGGAAGGGATGAATGTAATGATGATGATGAATAGTTTAACCCATCCCCCTTTTCCAACCTCATTGAAACCCCATCTCATAGTGGTGGGTGCTGTGAAAAAAAATTAAATTGTTGTTAATTCATGTAGTGGTAGTTAATATAACAGTAGTAGTTGTTAATACGGAAAACGACGTTGGGTGTCATGGTGCTCTGTTTTTTTGGGAGAAGAAATAGAGCAAGTGGTGTGTTTGAAGTGGTGGGGTACTATGAAAATGATGATATGGAAAAAAAATAAATTGTTGTTAATTCATGCAGTGGTAGTTGTTAATACCGAAAATGAGGTTGTGTGTCATGGTGCTCTATTATTGGGAGAGGAAACAGAGGAAGTGGTGGGATGCTATGAAAATGATGATATGGAGAAAAAATAAATTGTTGTGAATTCGTGCAGTGGTAATTGTTAATATAACAGTAGTAGTTGTTAATACTGAAAACGAGGCTGGGTGTCATAGTGCTCTGTTTTTGGGAGAGGAAACAGAGGAAGTAGTGTGTTTGAAGTGGTGGAGTGCTATGAAAATGATGATATGGAGAAAAAATAAATTGTTGTTAATTCGTGCAGTGGTAGTTGTTAATATAACAGTACTAGTTGTTAATACGGAAAATGAGGTTGGAAAAAAATAAACATATTCAACAGGATGTGAATACACGCTTTTAGAGTTGTAAACATACCATCCATCATATTTAACATGAGAAAACATCGTGTCAGATTGAAACGAGTGGGAGGTTGTGAAACACACTCAACAGGTTGTGAATGCACGTTTTAAGAGTTGTAAATAGCACAACTCCTAGTGCTGGAAAAACGGGCCGGCCCGTGACGGGCTCGGGCCTAAACGGGCCGGCCCATTTAGGCCCGAGTTCAAATCCGTACCCTTTTAGAGCGGCCTGGCCCGTTTAAGGTAGGCTCGCGGGCTTTAGGCCTGTTTACGTTTTTTCTTTTTCTTTTTGCCATTCCTTTTTTGTTTCTTATTATCATAAAGACTAAAATATCTAATTTAAAACATAAATATCATCAACACTAATTTAAAACATGAATATTATCTAAGTTTAATAGAATACAAACACTAAAACTTAAGTTCAAACCATAATTAATGTTCATAATCAATTAAATAAGTTTACAGCCACAATCAAACAAGCCTACAAGCTTCAAATATCAGTAATAATATAACACCTGATTTGGATTTTGGCGTATACATGCAAAAAAAGAAAAAAGAAAATCAAAGAAGAGAAGCTTCAAATGAGGTCTGAGTCAGTGTGAGAGCATTTCTGATATGAGGGTTAGGTTAGGTTAACTCTACCCTTTGACCAATGCTTGCTGTCCATTGCCTTGTGCCCATTTATTAAAAAAGAAAAAGAAAAAAGGTAAACGGGCCTAAAAGGGCCGGCCCTACTTTTAGGCCCGCTTCCATTTTCAGCCTCTAAATCATAGGCCTGGCCCTTGACGGGCTCGACCCAAATTCCCGGCTCTAACAATTCCTTACAAATTCTTAACGTGAGAAAACAAGTTGCAAAGCATAAATGTGTGGGAGGTTGTAAAACACACTGAACCTGTTGTGAAAATACGTTTTACCAGTTGTAAACAGAACAACCGTCATAGCATTATGAGAATCAACCATTCCCACTTCAAACACACCACTTCCTTTATTTCCTCTCCAAACAACAGAGCACCACGACACCCAGCCTCGTTTTCCGTATTAACAACAACTACTGTTATATTAACAACTACCACTGCACGAATTAACAACAATTTATTTTTTCTCCATATCATCATTTTCATAGCACCCCACCACTTTCTCTGTTTCCTCTCCCAAAAACAGAGCACCATGACACCCAGCCTCGTTTTTCATATTAACAACTACTACTGTTATATTAACAACTACCACTGCACGAATTAACAACAATTTATTTTTTCTCTATATCAACATTTTCATAGTACCCCACCACTTCCTCTGTTTCCTCTCCCAAAAACATAGCACCATGGCACCCAGCCTCGTTTTCCGTATTAACAACTACTACTGTTATATTAACAACTACCACTGCACGAATTAACAACAATTTAATTTTTTTCACAGCACCCACCACTATGAGATGAGGTTTCAATGAGGTTGGAAAAGGGGATGGATTGAACTATTCATCATTATCATTACATTCATCCCTTCCTTCTTTAAAAATGGCAGAAACTTGAGCATAAAAAAAATCCCACCACCTTCCTTTCATCTTCTTCTTCCTTCTATCTTACATCCCATCCCATAAATCTTTAACCACATCAAATCTTCGCCCTTCACCATTACAAAAAATGAAACTGCAGAGAGAGAGCACAGATTTGCAAGCTGAAAATGTGAGAGAGAGACCTGAAAACGTGAGAGAGAGAGAGAGAGAGAGAGATAATAGAAGAGGGGTATGTGTGTCATTTGACTTTGGAAAATAATATCAGAAAAGTCCCTAAGGACTTTTTAGATATTTCAGTTTTTTCAGAGACTTTTTTTGATAATATTTTGCTTCCTTGGGACCTGACAATAATTTCCCCCAAAAAAAATCCTCTCTTTATCTTTATAATTACATTTTTTAGATATTGTTGATTACTGTTGGAGTTACCCCACAATAAGCTACTTAAGCTACCTTCACCGCATACTCCCTAAGTGGGTCTTTTTTTTAAGGTAAAATAATTTATGTGAGTTGATGAAAATCAAATTAGACTAGTCCAGACGCTTCTTAAAACAGAGGTACTGCTGATACAAATACTTATAAATTATTTACCAATGAAATATTTTTAAGCATTTTTTCCTTGTTTTAGATTAAAAATTTATATGCTTGTAAAATGCAAGTCATGTTCTTTCCCACTAGACTAGTACAAGCAACACTAACTAATTATTGTCACTCTCGTCGTATATATTTAAGATGGGAGCTAGCAAGATAACTAGCGTACACATACATGTTAATTAAAAGAAAAATTTTAAATAAATACCATTTTAATTTGAAAAACTCTAAAAGATCTGTTAACACATGGAAATGACACAGAAGTCACATGAGAAATCTGAAATTTTGAAATGTTATGCTTTTACCAAAATACCCCTCACTTTTTTTAAAGAAAAAGGGTAAAGCTTGTTACGAGTGTAAATGGTCTATTAAATAGTGCAAGTGTACACTGTCGTAAACAAGTAATACAGAAGTGAGTAAGTATCGTTTCCTCGAGGATTGATCACTAAATACCAAAATGAGTAATTTTAACTCTCTTTAGTCGATTGATTAGTGGGTGATTGAGATTGCAAAACTAAAAATGATTAAATATGAATGCAAATGCTATAAAACAACTATGAGAAAAAGTCTTAGGGATCAGATTTCACTTAACAAATTCTAGATTGAATCACCTATATATTATAGTCCAAAATATTTCATATGATTGATAACCAAGTTTCCCTCATTTAATCACTAGCTTATTCCAAGGTCAAACAATTTTATAATTAATTGCTAATCCAATATATTCCTATATCAATTTAAGCAATTAATCATGCATTAAGATTTATGGAACTCATTAAGACTACACAACTTATATGAATATATACCTATTTAATATGTAAGTTATGGTTTTAATTATAGGATCTACATACATACATCTCTTTCCGGTTTCAACATGCATATTGAAATCATTCAAAAGATAGCCAATCAATCAAAACCATTAAGAATAATAATTAAAACTCAATCATGAAGGAAAAATTAAAACTAGATTTAATAAGTTAATATTCAATCCGTCATTAGTAAACTACATCATCACCCTAGGAAAATGAAAATTTAGCTCATAATGAAATTAAAAACAAAACCAAAATAAATTGAAAACTTCATAAACATTGCATGAACCTTAATTATTAAATCTTAAAACACAAAGGTATAATTACAAGATGTATGAAAATGAAAAAATGCACCTTGACCCAATTACTTTTAACAAGCTTGGGTCGTTCAGATTACTTGATAGATGCAAATTATAATTGGTTTAAAAAGGATTATAATCCTTACGTACACCTCTAAATTAAGCAATAAAAAAATTCATGCAGACAACAACGTACTCTTTGACAGATACAGAATAATGCAAAAACGCATCATCAGAACATAAACACCCCAAAAGTTGTACAGACAGGTTAATGAACGTCCATTAATGACCCCCCAAGCATGTGGTTCAGACTTCTCAGGGAAGAAGAAGAAGAAATTCGTGCGTATATATAAATTCAGAACTGGACCACTATTAGCTACCTCAGGTCCTTACTTTCTACACTACACATACTGTTCAATTGCCTCATTAATACCCATCCTTTATAGCAGGGGCCCACCTTACATTACAGCCTGGATAACTAAAACCACCAATGTGATTGATTTAACACTTATTTTAATGCAGAGAGATCAATCATATAATTTGGATCAAACAGAACAATATTTTAAGCTATCTTGTAGTGGGGTAGTACATACTTTGAATCTGATCATCACTTGCTTGACATTTCAAAACGGATATGAAGAAGGTTTAGAATTGACACAACCAATAATTAATTGCACCAAAATCGCTCGAGGAAATGGAAAAATCATAGAGAATTAGTTTATTAATATGTGTTGCATACAAATATTTATATATGATAATTTGCCTCGCTATCTTCAATGTCTTTGCCTGAATATGAAGACTGAAATTGCAGCTCTGCAATTTAATGAGGCTGAATTGTTAGCATCAGGCTCTGGTCGGGCATCAAGAACCAACCAGTATTATTAATAAAATAATAATATTAGAGCTAGAGGTAGGAGGAGAACGTGACGCAAAAAACACAACACAACTTCATTTCATCTCTAATAACCATGCATATATATAGATATATATCTAGCTAGACCAGAAGTTAGTTGCATGGTTTGTTTCTTTTGTTTTTATATAATTGAATATTCACTCACATGGTTCATCATTAATATACATCAAACTCTTGCTTCAAACTTTATAGTAAAAGTGTTTTACCTATATATAGCATAGCGATTATTATTCAGTTATCTTCAATAACAGATCACACCACATGACTGTGATTAATTAATTGCCTACGCTCACCACTTATATATAATCAATATTAACAAACTATTGAATTTATTAATTTAATAGTGTAGAACGAGAGAGTGGTCTACACTTGCATGTTCGTCTACCAATATTTCTAACCAAGTTTTTCTCTTTTTCATCCATGACATATGGACCACCCACAAGTCCTCATTTATTATAGTGCTCATCCGTAGACAATTCTTTATAGTATTAACTCTAGCTAGTTTAATTTACTTGCTCATATTTCAAAATGACAGTGTATATATGAATTATCTAACCCAAGGCTCCTCCAAGATTCAAGATCATAAAGAATGGTTAAGGGGCATTTTTGTCACGGATATTTTTTGAAGGCAATTTTGCCCCAGAGTGTAAAATACAAGGTATTGAAAATCGACCCGGACACTGAGTCAAGGGTCTGTGGTTTAAACCGGGGTCAACCTGAGAGTCAAACCAGGGTCAATTAAGAAAATATGTAATTTAAATATTCATGCATATCATTAAAAAAACTACATAAAAATTTTTTTTTTCCAATCAATAGTCCAATATAACCTCGTAAATCTAATACCCACAAAAATATCAGTAATTACATAAAGATTTTTCAACCATATGCTTCTAAAAACAATATGGGGAACAACCCGTGGAATTGTATAGTCATATCTACCACAAACCAGGGCATTAAATGTGTTCATAATTAAATAGGTATGCGTAATTAATAATTCATATATTTAAAAAAAAAAATGAAAGAAGCTAGCCCGCCCGCCCATCGTTCTCTCTCCTCGAGTCTTTAATTACTTGTTATGTATATATGTAACCCAATATAATACAGTGTTATATTTTGAGGTCCATTTAGGGAGCTTGAGGCATTGAGATCTGCAGAGAGAGAGAAAATTGAAGGAAGAAGATGCCAAGTAGTGAAGCTGAGAAGTCATTTAGAATCAATAAAGATGGAGGATTCTTCTCGAGGCTAGTGGCTAAAGAAGCTTCCATGGCTAACTCATCTTCAAGAGTATTGTACTATGGGGAAGCTTCTTTGGGAGTTCCTTTCAGGTGGGAATCAAAACCAGGAACTCCCAAACATCCTCTCAGTGAAACCTCTCTTCCTCCATTAACACCCCCACCTTCCTACACTTCCAACAATAAGTCCAACCCAAACCCTAGAAGAAATCCAAACAAGAAATTTATCTCATCAGGCATTTTGAGGGCACTACTTGCAGGCTCTGGCGGGAAGGTTCATATGTCTCCTTCGTCATCTTCATCTTACTGCTCGTCGTCATCGTCCTCCTCCTCCTCGCGCTTTCGTTGGGGTATTATTCGTCGTCGTCTCCTTCATATTCTGTGAGGTCTGCGACTTCAAAACTGGGAATTGCTTTCAGGTACAAAAATAGAAGAAGTAGTAGTGCAGGCTGCACCCCTTTTGGGAATATGAAGAGTGTGATTTTGAAAATGGTGGGACATGGTGGAGCAGCTTAATTAGTTAGCTAGCTTGCTAGCTAATAATTTTCTATGTGGTTTTAGTTATTGTAGAAGTCTCCGAGTTACGTTGTTGAATGCACTTAATTGGAAATTACACTGAATATTGTGTGTGGCCTTAATGGGTCCAATATATATTGATGTGGATCATAGCTCATGATCAAATATATATTGTCAATAATGTATATGCAGGATATTGGAATCCATTATATATATTCTCCCCCAATGTTGTGTCTTATATATATAGCATGTATCATTGAAGAAACAGATTTTTACTTGTGAGTTATGGAGTAATTTTATCAGAATCATGATTCATAGGATGAATGATAGTCTAGTCCCCCCCCCCCCCAGAAAGCACACATTTCAATACTCTCTCATGTGCCACTTAATGCCCACTACGAACCAACTTTAACTTATCTCTTCAACAGAATAATTCTGGCCTATGCTTTGTACATAGTCTGGGTTTCATATATATATATATATATATATATATATTATCAATAAGTTACAGATAATAAGTCACTCTGTGGGGTATATGAAGCTTCCAGATGCTTTCCCATGGAGTTCTTTCCCTTTGTGTGAGGTCTGCGTTCCATGTGATTGATCAATCTCTCTAAAAGTGCCACCTTCTTCTTCCAGATATAACCGGAAGTCTGGAACCCATATGCGTAAGTTTTTTTTTTTTTTTCCAAAATAAAAATACATTGCCGTTTGATGACCGAATTCATTATTGCGGAGCATTTAAGTTTTGTCCCCTACGTGATTATAAAATGTTATAATTATACGGCAATAAATAGATAAGAAAAATAAAAATTCTCAGTTTTGCGGCTTGTTATAAGCAAGGAACGAAAAATCGGATCGGGCAATGAACCGGTCACAACACAGGTTCAAGGGTTAATGGGTCAACCGGGGTCTAACCGGTAATTGAACCGGTCATATTAAAATATTATAATTTATTAGTGATAATATATATTAATATATTTTTAAACTTTTATAAATAAAAATAAAGATTTTTAGAAAAAAAAAAGTTTAAAATCTATTAGTATTAGTTATAATACCTATACTTATGCAAAGATATCTCATTTCCTATAATTATTATATCTTTTTAAATAATTTTTTTCATTATTTTCTTCATTTTTTTAGATTTGTTCTTTCTTTATCTATTTTTCTCTTCATTTTAGTCTTCAACTTTCCATTTTGCCCTCAAAAAACACAAAATAAAAATTTTAAAATTTTTTTTTAAAAAAAAGAAAGAAACCGGATCAACCGGTTGGACCACCGGTTTTAACCGATTCTGACCGGTTTACTGATCAAACCGGACCGGACCAGGGACCGGTTCAACCGGTCGAACCGGCCGGTCCGGTCCGGTTTGGTTTTTTATACTCTGGTTATAAGACACATTTTAGAAAAGATGAATGATTTTTATTATAATTTATTGGATAGAGTATTAATTATTTTAAAAACATTATTCCCATTTAGAAGATTCATATACTTCTATTTTCTTTCGGAAAAAATTAAAACTTTAGAAGATTCGTACTGTAAATTAAATGATGCTTAAATAATCCTATACTTCGAATGCTTTGAAGAGTCATTTGTGTACTACCAGGTGAGATAATGGACCACAAGACAACACAGGCCCAAAAAAATGTCAACTCTTCGTTTGGGACGAAGATTCCTCCATATAACTGAAACTCATCATCATTTCATCGAAATCCTTAACTAATTGTTAATGTTGGTTAAAAGATGAAAAGATTTCTGCTTGAAATTAAATTGGAACCCAGCTAAGAGTTGCGTAAACATATTATAAATAAACTCTTGGTTAAAAGAGGTTTATAATATATAGTACGACTTATTATATTATTTAGATTAACAATGGGGAAAATTCCAAAAAACTATATTGGAAATATCAAAAGGATAAATCAGTATATTGAAAATGGGAAAAGACGGATCAGGTGGGTGTCAGAGATGTGAGGAATCTGTCTTTTTGAAATTTCAGCCAAATGACGAAAATACCCTTCAACACTCCATCCCCACTTCGGAATAACAACATGATCCTCGTAATTAACAACTCCGGATTTGATATTAACAATTTCAATTCTTCTTTTACAATTAACAAACTTCAGGGCCAATAACAACACATATATCTTAATTAAAAACTCTGGATTCGATATTAACAACTCCAATATCTTCTTTCACACTTCATCCCCACTTCGGAATAACAACATGATCCTCGTAATTAACAACTCCGGATTCGATATTAACAACTTCAATTCTTCTTTTAAAATTAACAAACTTCAGGGCCAATAACAACACATATATCTTAATTAACAACTCTGGATTCAATATTAACAACTCCAATATCTTCTTTCACACTTCATCCCCCACTTCAAAATAACAACATGATCCTCGTAATTAACAACTCCGGATTTGATATTAACAACTTCAATTCTTCTTTGACAATTAACAAGTTTTAGGGCCAATAACAACACCTATCTCTTAATTAACAACTCATAATTCGACATTAACAACTTCAATTTCTTTTTTCACAATCAACGAATTTCACGGCCAATAACAACACATATCTCTTAATTAACAACTCCGGATTCGACATTAACAACTTCGGATTCGATATTAACAACTCCAATTTCTTCTTTTACACTTAACAAATTTCAGGGCCAATAACAACACTTATATTTTAATTAACAACTTTAGATTAGAAATTAACAACTCTAATTTTTTTTTCACAATTAACAAGTTTCAGGGCTAATAACAACACCTATCTCACCATTAACAACTCCGGATTCACCATTAACAACTCCTATGTTGTTATTGCGACTGAGGGCTGAAAGGCATTTTTGTCATTTGGCCGAGATTTCAAAAGGACAGATTCCTCACATCTCTAACACCCGCCTGATCCGTTTTTTCCCATTTTCAATGTACTGATTTATCCATTTTATATTTCCAATATAGTTTTTTGGAATTTTCCCTTAACAATGCCACTTATCTTTTAATTTTTCAAGGGACCACGTAGTTTAGTTAAAATGAATTCAGGTTTAAGGTAGTTAAATCCTATCTTAACAAAGGAAAAGTCAATTTAGCCTAGATGAAACCTGATGAAACTATCTTGCAAAGAAATCTCTCAATTCATTTTAGGTAATCTTCACAATTTACATAATGTTACACTACAAAAAAATAGATAATTAGAGACGGAAATTAGTAATGGAATTAATTCTATCGCTCTTCCATCTCTAAACCGTCAATAATCTGTCACTAACGTTAGAGAAGGAATTAGAGATGGAAGTTAGAGATGAAATTATTCCGTCGCTAAATTCATTTAGGGACGGATTAGTGACAAAAAATATTCCGTCTCTAATTTCCATCGCTAATATGTCTCAAAGCCGTCACTAAATTTCTTCGCAAATTCCATCTCTATTCTGTCATAAATTCCGTCGCTAATTTAGGAATAATTTATTCTAGCTTTTTTGAGAGAAAAAAATTAGTGACGGAAAAAAATTCCATCTCTAAATTCCGTTGCTATTCTGTGACAAATTCCATCACTAATTTTGGGGATAATTTTTCCAGATTTTTGACAAAAAATTAGCGACAGAAAATAACTCCGTCTCTAAATTCTGTCGCTATTATATCTCTAATGTCCGTCAATAATTATTTCCGTCACTATTTCCGTAGCTAATTTGAAAATTTCAAATTTTCATCATTTAGAGAATAAATGATAATATAATCATTTAAAACTTGTTGAGACATCATAGAGACGAATTCTTAGGAAACACATTCGTATATCATTAAAATGGATTCATCATGTGACTTTGTATTAGCTAAACAAACAAGGAAATAATAAATGAAGTAATCTCTTTTAAAAATTAACATAATAAATGAAAAAAGAATAATTGTATAATGAACAATATGCTGATGGAATAAGATATGATAGAAATCATAAATCGTTAAATGGATGTAAATGCATGTATTCAAGTGAATTGATCATTAAATTTCAAAAAAAAATTGTCATTAGTTTCTTTAAGTGCAAATAAATAGGATCAGAGTGGTAATTAATGGGTTTGGGTTCTCTCAGAATCCTTTTTCTCATTTTTTTTCTTTAGAATCCCATCTTTATCATCATATTAAAAAAATAGATATTACAGATTTAATATTTTATAAAACCATCATTTTAAACATAAATAAATAAATTTAAACTATGAAAATATTATCTACACCATTTATAATTGCAATATAAAAAAAATTAATAAAAAAATTAATTTATAAAACACTATAATAATAGTTTTACAAAATATTAAGTTTGAATCATCTATCTTTTGATTTAAGAGTGGAGATGGGATCCTTAGAAGAAAAGGAGAGGAATGATTATGAGGAAATCTGCTCCCGGTAATCAATAGGCCAAAACAAATAATAAATTCAATGACTAATGAATTTTAAAAAGAAAAATGTTGCAAAGTAGGAATTTTAAAAAGAAAAATGTTGCAAAGTAGGTGGTGTGTGTGTGTGTGTGTGTGTGTGTGTGTGTGTGTGTGTGTGTGTGTGTGTGTGTGTGACCATTCATTGCTTTGAAAATAGGGTTAAGGTGCAAAAATGCACATGAGGTTTTAGCAAAGGTGCAATAAACACCAAATGCTTTTTTTTGGTGCAAAAGTGCCCCCGTGGTTATAAAAATGGGGCAAAATTCACAGATGGGAAATGCTGACCGTTAACCCCTCTTTGTTGACTAACTTTGCTGATGTGGCACGTGACTGTGCTGATGACTGGGATTAATGAGAAAAGGCAGATAAATCAAGTTTACAAGGAGGAAAGGTTCCCTGCCATTTTGCAGTGCCGAGAGAAGTTTGCAAATCTCTGCGGAGTTCCTCAGAATCCCACCTATTGGAAGCATTGTTTTTGGCGTGCGTCCATGTCCGGTAAGTAGATTCCATCCTTGAAAAGAAAATGGTAGAAAATTAATAACAAGAACGTCCGAAGGATTACAAATAAGCAAAATAGAACACTGGAATTCTGCGAAGACAAAATAAAGAGGGGAAAATTTGCGGTATCAACTTTCAAAAAAAAAGAAATAGACCAATAGCTAGACATAAAAATCACAGGCTTCCCATTTTCGAGGTAAGAATAATAAAAACAGCAATTAATCCAGCAGAATTTGTGAGGGGTTAATTAATTCCTCTACGTAAGAAATGACCCAGAAGATCATAAAACCTCTAGTTCTTCTATATTTCCCTCATTGACGTATGATAAAGAACCCTAAGAAAGCCGACCCAAATGACCGAAAGGGAAGCGATAATGACGGGTACCTGTCTGCAGATTCCTGAACCTCTTCAGCCGCCGTAAAGAAAGGATCTTTTTCCCATCGATCGAAACTCGAAGCCATTAGAAAACAAGGGGCTGGTTCGAACGATGATAAATGGCAAAGAGGATAAATCCAGTACAAAAAACCCTAGCCGAGGAAATATTGACCGCAGTGTGCTATCAAACTCAACACGCAGATAAATTGGAAGATAGAGCCATGAGAAGAGTTCCGATCAGTTGCAGGAGAAGGATGATACGGTGGTTGCAAGATGTAATTAGGAGTAAGGGAACACAAGCGTTACAGCGGCCAACAAAATCAAATATAAATTTGTCTCTCTCGATCATTTTTGCTGATTGCAGACAACGAACTTTTCTCGTGGTTAAGCTAAACCATGAAATGCAAGTACATCCGCAGCACAGTCATCAGCCCTGTAACGTGCCACATCAGCAAAGTTAGTCAGCAAAGAGGGGTTAACGGTCAGCATTTCCCATCTGTGACTTTTGCCCCATTTTTATAACCACGGGGGCACTTTTGCACCAAAAAAAAAGCATTTGGTGTTTGTTGCACCTTTGCTAAAACCTCATGTGCATTTTTGCACCTTAACCCTTGAAAATATAACTATATAGTAATAGCAGCAGTCGTACTAATTTTTTGAATTTTATTATATTGGTAATCAATTTATTCGTACACTCATTTATTAGTGTTACTAATATGATTTCTTTAACTAAATAAAAATACAATAGTTGTTTTGGAAGCTATATATACTTATAAAATCCATAAATTAAAATTAAACAAAAATAAAAACAAAGAACACTAATATGTAAAAGGTAAAATTTATAACAACTCATGATACAATTTATAAAATATAAACGGCGCAACTTATTTCTTGAGTTTTATGCAAAACACAAGATTTTATTTATAAAATATAAAATTTGTGACAAATTGTAATAATGCATTCTATGATTTCAAAAAATACATAAAAACACGTGAATAATTACTACTACGTCTATTTATCAACGTGCAATTAAATATTTATTTGATTTACAGTATAAGTTCGATTTTATAATTATATCGAAAAAAAGTTCAATCTTGCAACTTAACCTAGCATTTTCAAAATATAGGTCTAGTCTAATATTTAATGTTTAAAAATTAACATAATAAATGGACTACACTTGTTTAAAAATTAACATAATAAATAAAGAAAAAATTGTATAATGAACAATATGTTAATGAAATAAGAAATGATAGAAACCATTAATCGACATATGGACGTAAAGGCATATGTGTAAGTGAATTGATGGTTAATTTTAAAACTTTATTGTCATAAGTTTCTTCTAGTATATGTCTAGATTTTTGTATAGGACATTCTTTTTCTTTTTTTGAACAATCATTCTTTATTTCTAATACTTATAAAAGTTTTGTAATTATTCATCCTCATGCCACTCAGGGTCTAGTTTTCCAATATCTTTCAATTAATTTATGTCTCCTTCACTTTCAACCATTTTTTGTTCACATAAGAACAATTCATAAAAAAATTTACCATGTTTTTCCTCTCGTGGGTATAGTTTGTAGCTCAGTACACACACATATCAGTATTAGTATTTAATAAAACAAAATTTATTTTTGATGCACAATAAAAAAATTTTAATTTATGTATAATTTAAATATATTAACTATCATTTTCTGATAAAAAAAATATATTAACAACCACCGTAACAACGAAAAAATACCATAGTTTTAAATAAGAGTTCGTTTTATTAACCTGCACAATTTTTTTAATAAATATATTAAGTATAAATTTTACTATATTTATTCTATATATATTCAGTTTTTGGAAAGTTCTATTTTTTCTACTTTATGGTTGAATTCATTTTTGAAATTCAAAATTCATTTCTATTTAGTGATTTCCCTCCAACTCTAATTTCCTCCTAATTCCTTGCCATTTATCCTCATTCACCTTCATTTGATCCATCTCAAACTCTCTACACTCTCTCTGCCGTCGGACCCTAGCCCATACACCATCACCACCAGCTTCCTTCTTCTCCATCCAGATCACCGAGCAACACCTCCGACAATCCTCTCCTTCACCGTCGAAACCTTATTCTCCATCCTCCTCTGTTCTGCATTTACATGCCTTATGAGTCCCTACTTCAGTCACTAAAACTATCCGCCCCTTATCTCCACCTTCGAACCCTAAATCCTCCTTCCTCACCGCTAGTTTCCATTGCTTTCTGAGATCATTTGTAGCTTTCACCTGTTTCGTCGCTCTTCCACAGTCGCCAGTCATCCACCTCGGGTTTCTCCCCCTCTTTCTCTTGTTTAACTCTATTTTTTCTCGTTTATTAATTTTTTTACTGTTTTTTTCTGGGGTTTAGTTATGTTCTTTTTACTTGCTGATGAGTATGCTTCTGTTTAGTATAGTATTAAATATCGCACTATATCATATTTGGTTCTACAGTTAGCAATGGCACATTCTATGAATTTATTGATTCCTCTGTTTTTTTAGTGCTTGTCTGACATGGTTCAAATATTAAAAGATCTATGGGATCAATTAGATGCCTTTCTCTGTGCTAAAGGGTGCATTCACTTGAATTAGTAGCTAATGTTGTCAGAATATCAAGAAAAAAAGGAAAGGAAATTGAAAAATAAGTTGGGAACTATTGCATGCCAGTTGCAACTGCTATTCATGGTTTTAATGTTAAAAGAGTTCTTTTCCCCCAGAAGGTGTTCTCACTTGAACGAAATATTCTTTATCCCAGCTTTGGATATATATATCCACAATCATAACTTTATATCTTATGTTGTCATCTTCAAATTGTTGGTGAAAGCTGCGTGATAAACAAAGTGGCTGGCTTTATCCAATATTCGTCCTGATCTTGGATCTTAGATAAGTATCTCAGTGAAGGGAATGTATCGGATGGTCATTGAGATGCCAAAACTTTTTCTTGACACTTAATTGATGTGGGGAAAATAATGGCCATATGTTGTGCTCAAGTCCAAAGAGCGGAGAGCATTATAGGAGCCACTTTTGTTTTTGTTTGTCTTATTGCAGGTGCAGTTCCAGTATTAGTTGCTTTATTGCTGCTGTGATATTTGTTTTGAAATGGGACAAGTCTAATACTATACTAAACTGGACAGATTGGGACATAGGGATATTATATCTTGATGGGATAAGACATGACAGAAACCATTAATTGACAAATGGATGTAAAGGCATACATGCAAATGAATTGATGGGTAAATTTTAAAACTTTCTTGTCATTAGTTTCTTCTAGTGCATGTGTGGATTTTTTACTTATATAGGACATTCTTTGTTTCCATTACCTATATGGTTAAATGGTAACCTTATCATTTATTTGTTTTTTGTTTGAAATGGACAGATTCTAATATGGTGATCAATAGTTAGAGCTGAAGAATTCAGGAGGAAACAACAGAAATCAGAAGCTGGAAACACCACATGATCTACTCACTACTGGTATTTGAGTTATCCTTCTCCTTTTGATGTTTTGTCTTTTCTTTTTAGTAATTTTCATTAATGTGCATTATATGCATTTGGATTTATAAAAGTCTTCTCATTCAATTTCCTCAACTAAATTTTTACTTAAGAAGTCTTCTCATTTGGATTGATAAAAAATTTCATCTTTCACTCAAGAAAAGAAACATTAAAATGTGAAATTTCTCAATTATTCTTTGGGAGCAAGCCTACTTGTTGAGATTTTTGTGAGACCATCATTACCAATTGGCAAGTTTGGAGCAGAGTGATATCAACATAGCTTGGGAATTAATAGAAAAGGAAAAGGAAACCATACAAAAAAGGTACGTGTGTGTATATGCTGTTGTATTCTGCATTATGCACTTTTCAATATGTTGCTGTCTGCCAGTTTTAGATGTGTGATTGTATATATAAAATGCGAAAAACGTCTTCTTTAGATGGCTGGTAGTAAGTTAATTATAAGGAGGTGATACATGTAATGTAATAAAAGGAATTAGGAACTGATACATCAGTATGATTGTGTTGTAAAAAAATGGGTTAATATAAATTTTAGATGTTGATTTCATTTATGTTATGTGTTAATAGTTTTGCCAAGTTCAAGCAATTGTGAGAAGGCCAGTAAGAATTTATTTTGAAATATACTCATTGTTTTTTTAATACTTCTTTATAAATTGTTATAGGTGAAGCAGTGGGGAAGAAACACTTGAGCAACAGGATGAAATTATCTTAACTAGGTTGGAAGCACTTGAGCAAAAATTCTTTGTAGCTATCAACAATTGAAACATTGAAGCTCATGACGCTGATGATAGCACACCTTAAAATAGAATAGTTACTAGGTTGTTTGACTACATTGTAACATTTGTGTGATTTGTTTGATACATTATATATATTTTTACTTGAGTACTTTTGTTGCTTTGTAATTTTTAACTTACTATCATTTTATAATTGGTTTGAAATTGTTTTTTTTTTGCAATCCATTTAATTTAATTATTTTTCTCTAATTCTCTAAATTCCAAATTTATTTCATATTTAGGGATAATTAAATTATTTTTAAAAAAAAGATTTCACGTTACAACGGATTAGATACGGAAATTCTGTCATTAATCCGTCTCAAAAATTGATAACGGAATTAAATTATTTTTTTACTTTGTGACGGATTAGGGATGAAAATTTTGTCGCTAATTTTGGACAAATTAGGGACGGAATTTCCGTCTCTAATCCGTCTCAGAAATTAGCGACGGAAATTCCATCGCTAAAATGTACCAAAAATGTCATTAGGTTATTCCACAAATTAGTGATGGAATTTTTGTCGTTAATTCGACTCTATATTAGCGACGGAATTGAAAATTTCATCGCTAATAAAATTAGTAACGCCTTTTTTAAGGACGAAATATTTTCTGTTACTAACATATTAGAAACGGAACTAGCGACGGAATAATATTTTTAACAACGGAATTCCGTCTCTAATATCTATTTTTTTGTAGTGTTATGTTATTGAAATTCTTAAATTGACACATAATTATTTTTAACCAATATCAAATACCAGTTGTGTAAAGATTCCTTCTTTTTGAACAGACCCATCTTCTCCAATCCTTCAATGGCATAATAGAAGGTATAGTGGGAGAGATAAAGAAAGAGCTAGCTTGATAGTGACACTATATATAGAGTAAGACCACACACACACACATGCATATATGTTGTTGAGGGTTCAAGATCTAGTATTATTCATCATGACAAGACTCTGCCAATATGTATAATTGACTGATGTCTGCTTTTGTCGCTAAAGTAGTCAATGAATAACCAAGACAACCTATTAATGGAATATAGTGGTAACCTAGGTCATTTTTCTAAGGAGCAATATGTGGGTTTTCTCTATAATTGAATTTTGGTGATAAAAAATGCAATTGAATGGGCCTAAATTAAATGCAAGACTCTAAAATTTATATAAGTATGAAATTAACCTAAATGAACGCAAATGCAATTTTTTGGGGGTTTTATGAAAGGGGAATTAAAATCCTAAGCAAAAGATTGATTAAAAATAAGACAAATAATAAAGATTTGATTCAGTTATGATGATGAAGAGGACAATTCAGGATTCATATGGATTTAGCTTTCTTAGCCATTTAATTTATTAGACCAAAGGGGTTGATAAAATATTGGAATTAATAAATTTAATCACCTAATTGAAATATGGGAAACCCTTAAGCTTAATAACACATAATTTACTAGAAAACTCATAATGGAAAAAGCGGTGGTTAATTAAATCTATTAAAAACCAATCACAATTGTTTAAGATAGTTTTGAAAATTATGTTCACAATTGCCTAATTAAACAATTCGACAATTAATCACGCTAATTAAACAATCAAGAAATTAAACCCAAATTGACAATTAAGTTAATAATGAAAACTCAGTTAATAATCTAATTGACAATCAAAGGGTTTGCAAACAAAAATCCCAACAATCAATTAAGAATAAATCAAATCCAAAATATCAATTGATCCAAATCAATAATAAGTCTATAATCTAAAACTAGATTGTCCTCAATTAATACAACGCAAAATCATTTAAAATTAAACAATCTCAAGTCTTAAAATAAATTGATAAAAATAAAAACACTCCCTTGTAATCTTCAAGTGTAAGCTCCTGGGCTCTAGCTTCCTCCATACTCCTCCCAAATTACCTCCCAAACTAAGATCAAGCCGCCATGAATATCATCCCTTCTCCACGCGTTAAACAACTCTTGAACATTTGAAATAATGGATAAAGGTGGAGATTAACGAAGGGGGACTGTGGGTCCCGTGGTTGAATATGGTATGGATGAGAAGTATTAATGGAGGATGAGAGAAGGTTTAATGCGTAGGAGAGGGAATGGCTGGATAGTGTGTGTGTGACTGCGGCTTTCAGGGGGAATTGGAATGAAGATAATTCTTGTGATGGCGCTTCCCTCCGTCTTCGTCTCCGCGTGTTCTTTTCTTTCTTGGTGGCCACTAGGTTAAATTTTAAGAAAGGACGAGAGAGTTTTTGGGGTCTAATCTTGAGCCCGCTAAAATCCCAGAAGCCCAATAAAATTCTACTATTGGATTCTTTTTTAGCTTTCAAGAAAAGTTCTGCACCATAGATCTTCTAATCTGTTTTTCCTTGTCCTGCAATAATTAAATAAAATTGTGATTTATCATATATTTGAAAATATTATCCAATCTGATAACAATCAAAATATTATCAATTCAAGCCCAATAATATCATGATCAATTCAGATTTATATTATTTCCTGAAATTGGCTAACTATCCAAATATTATCTAATAAATTTAAATTAGCCTAAAATAATCACCAAAATAAATGAATAAGGTGGAATAAAATATATTAAATTTAAGATTTATCAATGACCCTTTAGAAGACTTGTATTTTCAACCGAATGTTTGTTTTCGCCTTTAAAAAAATGGAAAACGATCCACGGAAAGAAATTAAAGCAAGAGGGTTTTTAGGGTTTACTTTCAAACTCCGTTAAAGAATCGAGAGATTCTCTCTCAGGTCTGATCACTTGGCAGTTCTTAATATATAAACCAACCAGTAGAAATCTGGTGGCTTCTGGGTTTGGGTGCAGTAAATGCAGAAAACTAATCACACAACACACACACACACATATGGAAGTTAGGTTGGGGAAGCAGAGAGAAGAGAAATATAAGGCGAATAGTAAGGCTCAAAATACGGGTCAAACAAGAATGGATGGTGCCACCTTGCTTAGAGTCTAAGCATTTTGCTTTTACGTAATTTACTTATAAAATACCAAACCCTTTCCATTTCAATTTCCAAATACACTCCTTCTCTCTTTCACCACCCACTTTGATAGATCACTACTCCTCTATTAATATCATATATACCGATCCCCCCACCCCACCCCAAAAAAAAAAAATTAAGTGAAACACTTTGTTTTCGTAATCTGAAGAAAAAATTAGGGTTTATGGGTCAGTGAGCCAACTTTTGTTTGTTTTTCCCCCTTTCTTTTTCCGTGATATAAATTACTGCTAGGTGGACTAACTATATTGATTCTGAATGATACATCAAATAAAAAGGAGCTGGTGCTTTTGGGTTCCTTTGCATTATAGTTAAGGTGCGCTTCAAGTGAAAACTACTCGTGAGTGTGAGTGTAGAGGACAAATGGTTAAGCAGTTAAAAGTCTTAATCATATATTACTGCAAATAAAATTAATTGGAGCTTTTGAAATTAATGAAAATCACAGTGTTAGATTCTTACATGTGTGTGTGTAATGATTTCTCTAATATGAAAAAATTGCTGGGTGAGATGTCTCGAATTAGCATATCTCTATCCATCAATTATATATCCATCACACACTATAAACAGGTCATTTTCTATATCTCTAAGATTATCAACTTATCTTGAAAGGTGTCCAATCTTTTCCCTCAACCCTTAATTAATAATGTCATATGCTTGTATGTTAATGCAGTAGTGATCATTTAAAAGACGAATGGTTCTCAGTGAAAGATTTTTAACCAATTTTTATAATCATGAACTGCAAGTGACAATTACGATACTACCTCTGGTCACTCATAAGATTCAGTCGACATTTTTTTTGGAGAGATCAAAGAAACTAAATAAATTATTTTAGAGTATTTTTATTTATCTTTTTAATATCAAACTAATTTGTTTTTGACTTATAAATTGATATAAAATCAAATAATACACAACATATATTATGATTAACTAACTTAATTATCTTCTTTAATCTTAAAAAAAAAAGTCAATTGAGTCTTATAATAAGGACTAGAGGGAGTATTATCTATAGATAACTTCTACAAACTAAGAATAAATAATTATATTTAATTAATAAAACAAAAGAGGTGAGAAATTCTTGTTTTATCGTAAGATTTTATAATTTATACCAAAACCATCGATCAGGGAGTTTAAGATGTATTTGAAATCCAACTAGGAAATTACTTTGCTTTGAAGACTTTATTAGTTCCAAAAAAAAAAAAACATTACTCTTCTAATCCCTATGTCCCAAGTAGAATCCTAAATATGTCAATTAGCATATCATTCCTCAGCAAGAATATGAGGATACTAAAGATTACTGATCTAATGGAGTCACTAAATTACCTTGTAATAAAGATATATAAAACCTTGAGATCAACGTTGGTAATCTATGGATTGAGAATATATATATGGCTAGCTAGCATTCTTGATCAACAGTTGGTTTAGTTTAATGATTGTTTAATATATAGAGAATCGACCACTCTTGAACATATGACATATGAGGTCTGAGTAGTGGCAGGCAATATATATCAACAGTATACAGAAACATGCTCAGCTTCTTGATAATATATCGTATATATATAAAAAGAGACTATAGCAAGTTGGTGGTAAGGTTTGGCCTCAGTAAGAAGCAAGTACCACATGCATGGCGGCAATCGAATCAGAAAGTTTATTAACAAAGTCAAATACATTTAATAACTCACACGTGAGCTACCAGTACTAGAGCTGGCACATATATACACACACCATAACAATATTATATATATATATATATATATATAATAATAAAACTCTTCTCGGATCTCTATCTTCTACCCCCTCTTCCTCTTCCTCTTCATGAACTTCTTCACAGAGCACTCATCTTAATCTCCTGTGTTGGTTAAAAGTCTGAAATTCCATTACACTAGTCGATCTTTTGCTTCTCACTCTCTTTCAGCTTCTATAGATATAGCTATCTAGCTAACTATACCTATTATTATTATTATTATTATTATCTCTTTATATGCAACAGTTATATAATATATATATATTCCTTTTTGTATATTTATTTTGAAATTAAAAATAGCTGGACCGCTTTGCATACCTTGCCTTTTAAGCACACTCATTTTCTATTCTTATTTTCCTTTCCTCTCCTCTTCTCTCTCTCTCTCTCTCTCTCTATCTCTAAGTATTCTCTCCCACCCAAGCTCACTCCTACTGCTTCATAGTCCGTATTGAGAGAGCATGCCTGAATGTCCAGAGAAAGGTAATCAGTCACATAACCATGATAGATCTCCCTCCATCTCTCACCTATTAACACATACCTTTAATTTCTACTGTTAAACTATATAAACTTTTCATCCCTTCATCTCTTATGTGAAAATTTCTCAAACATATATATTGGATTCTCTATTATATATATTTAGACCTATGTTTAAGTTGTTTAACCATGGGTAAAGGGTGATCAAGCTAATGTTCCAGTAGCTTTCTTTCTCTCCCCTTACAAAAATTAATTTTGATATATGCGTTTAGTTAATTTGTTTGCTGATTGATTAGTCTTGTGATTGGTGTTTATATATATACTCACACACACATGCAGGGAAAATTTTGAAGAGATAGGGAAGAAGATAAAGAGGGAGGGAGATGTATCATCACCACAAATGGGAAGAAGACATATGTTGGGTCCTCCAGGAACCCTAAATACCATAACGCCATGTGCAGCATGTAAGCTCTTGAGGCGAAGATGTGCTCTGGAATGTCCTTTTTCTCCTTACTTTTCCCCTCATGAGCCCCAAAAATTTGCTTCTGTTCACAAGGTCTTTGGTGCTAGCAACGTCTCCAAGATGCTCATGGTACAATATATACAAAATCCTAATTAATAAATTAACTCTCTTTGAGCAAAAAGAGAATATTAATGAATTATATGGCTATATATATATGGTTTGTTTAATTTTGTAGGAGGTGCCAGAGAGTCAAAGAGCGGATGCAGCAAATAGTCTAGTGTATGAGGCAAATGTGAGGCTAAGAGACCCAGTTTATGGATGCATGGGTGCAATTTCTGCTTTGCAGCAACAAGTTCAATCTTTACAAGCTGAACTTAATGCTGTAAGGGCTGAAATACTTAAATACAAACTTAGGGAAGCTACTACTAACATCATTCCCTCCTCTCATCATCATCATATTCATCATCCTGTCCTCCCTCCTAATTCCTCTCGGGCCGTCTCAATCGCCGCTCCTCCACCGCCACCACCTCCTCCTCCTCCTCTTCCTTCTGCTTGTGATGATTCCTCTTCCATGTATACCCAAGTCCAGCAGAGGCCTCCCACCAATTATACCACAATTTCATCAAGTGATAATATTTCCTATTTTGGTTAAACTTTCCGGACACAAAAAAATAATAATTCGATTTATTTTTCCATCTTTACTAGAGGAGGCGCCACCGGCCAGCTTGGGGGAATAAAAGTAAGGGAGAAAATGATGAGAATATATAATTACTGGAGATTAATTGTTATGGTCTGTAAAACTTTTCTTCTTCTTCTTCTTATTTATATTGTCTTAATCCATGATTATGCCCAAGTTTTTCCCCCTTTATATATGGTTAATTTAATGTAAATTTTGCTTCTCTACTCTTTTTAATTTCTTGCCTCATCGAGATTACTAGCTCTCTCCATTCCCTTCTGCATTATTTTCCCTATATCAGTCCCATTTACGATTCAGGCAGACAAGTTGTTCTTTTCATTTACTTCATGATGAAGTGACACAAAAATGAAAAACCCTTTCACAATTAATGATGTAGAAGCTATTGCAATTTGAATAATATGTACGGGCAAGAGGGGTTTGCTTGAATTGTTGGGTATGGAAATAAATTGGCGCGTGCCATCACTGGTTTAATATGGACAGTCAAGCATGCTAATCCGTGCCACTGAAGTATCTAAATTGCTGTCTGAAGTTGCGGGAGACAAAAGGTAAGGTTGTGATCAAAGCTTGTGATCTTCACCATTTATATGTTACTATATGTTAATAACATGGGAAGCATAAACAACTCAGCCTTTTTTCTTTTTTCTTTTTAATTTTACTGTTTCAGATTAGCTAGCTAGCTAGCTAGCTGTCTCTTCACTGTTCCCATCCTTCTTATTTGATTGTTCTTATAACAGTAATGTGGTGGCGATTTCAGTTATTATTTGCTTTTGGTGTTTATTATGCATGATATCATTGAAATGATTCATCATATCAGCAAAATCTTCATATATCAGTTAATGGTTTTCTTTTGATTTACTATATATATTTAATTTCCCTTTCTTAATTATGTATGTTCTCGTTCGAAGTTCCCTTCTTGTATGTTATATATTCTTAATCAGCATTAATCAAAGCCGGATACATCTACGAATAAGACATGAAATCTCAGTAGTATAGAAGCAGCACTATAGGAGTCATTTTTGGTAATTAGGGAGAAGTGTACGTGAGATTAACTATTTAATTGACTAGAGACGAGATCTTTAGATAGATCATTTGGAAATGAGAATATATTAGGAATAGATTTCATAGAAAATCTGTCTCCTGCTAACTTGTACATATATACTAGTATATATGTACAACATCGACTTTTCCTAAAATTCTCTCAGAAATAATTATAGTACTCGGTGTATAATAATGTGCATGTATTTATGTTTGATTATATTTGAGAGAAACAGATAAGTTTAATATCACAGTAAATATCAATTCACAAATAGATGGTGTGGCAGAAGTATTGATGCGAGCTATATATATCTTTTCAATTATAAGGGCTTACTTGGCGTGAGGATTTCAGCCAGCTTGTGGTGGAGGCTCGAAGAGGAAGACTTAATCGTATAAGCAAGAACTACATAGATCGAAAAGAATATTACACTTTTCTATTTTGTTAATCCATAGCATATATATATATATATGGACCTTTCTTTTTCAGAATGATGAGCACAATTCCATTTAAAACACAAATACCTCACTGATTCATTAGAATTTTCCTTATAAAAGAGCTCTCTCTCTCTCCCTCTCCCGAGATGTGACATGTTATTGGTCCCATGTCATGATTGCTTAAATTCGTGGCATCTTCATGGTGTTGACATAACCCTACTTCATTCCTTGTATTTGAACGAAATGCAAGTTTCTTTCTTATTATAAATTAAACCATGATAAATATATATATATATATATATATGCGCATATATATAGTTTTTGGCCTTCTCCATATGCCTACCTGGGAAAACAAAGGGAAGTGAATCTGAAAGTCTTCGCGAATATAATATATGTATATGTATGCGTATATATGTAACATGATTCTAACTATATATATATTCGGTTCAGTCGTGGATACACTGACACGCATATCTAATAGTTGAATAGTTAAAGTTGTAAGCTAAGTTAAAAGGGTACGTTGAGTTAGGTTTAGCTGTATCGATCATTTAATTCGGAGTCTCGAAATTGTCAAATGCATGTGAGGGAGAAATCCCAAGGTTTAAGTTAGCATGCATACTCTTGGATCTCACTCAACTCTCTCATTCTTATTGCCAACATAACATTATTATCAATAATAATTACTACATTGAATTCATCAACGGATCATGCATTTAGATTTGGAAGCATTATTAACTATATATGTTTAATTATCACAAATCAATTCAGTGGTACTTCTTCGGTTGATAGAACAGCCATCTATTTGTTTTAATAATCAACAGTAAAAAATTATGCTTTCTCTAAGAAGTACAAGCTAAGATTAACAAATCAATAATGATTAATTAGATTGATCGAGTATAAGAAATTAAATAAGATTACTTGTGAAACTTTACAGCATTGTTTTCGATGTTGTCCGTTGATATACTATTTATAACATCTTAACGCTTCGCTTTCGATATTGTTCACTTTCGGTTTTGTCACATCTCACGGTTTTAAAATGCATATGGAGGAGGAGGTATTCCAACCCTTATAAAACATCTTTTGTTCCCCTCCCTACTTGATTTGAGACTTCATATTCCCCAACTATTAATTTTATGCCCATTAAAATTTACTTATGTATACATGTAGACCCCTTAAACTTTCAGTTATTTGAAGATGAATTTAATGAACAAAAATAGTTTGGGATTATCTGCGTAAATATAAGGTTTAGAGAGGTTTATTGTAAAATTGCAAAGGTTAGGGAGGTTTACATATAATATAAAGTTCATGGGAGTTTTATATAATCTAGCCTATTTAGAACGCAATGTTGCACAAATTTAGGCTGTCATGGAGAAGATTTTGTTTGATATAATCTTCCAATAATATATTACAAAGGGTAGACAATTTATGTGCAATATTTACACACTCTATGACTAGGAATTACAAGAGGACAAAGAAAAGGTTAAATGGGTTCTCCCCCCCCCCCCCCCAAACAACCTCTATTACAAAGCTAAGACTATAACATGAATTTATGCTATTCTTAATTTATGAAAAATTTAAAACATGTAGAAACTAGAAAGTTAAATAAATAATAAAGATGACGCAAACCAGCTACTTTTCCTTCTTGTTCCTTTTGTTTTCTGATAATAGTATATATTATCGTCATATATACTTGTATGTGATCAATGAAGACAAAGTATTCCGTTAAATAAATTATATGCATGCATTAGATCATTGGAGGCAAGTATAGAAGGTTAAGCTTAATTAATTATTAATTAATAGATTAAAAAAGTCAAAATTTGTTGTTGTTGCTAAGGATACATAAGAAGACCTGTGCATGCATGATCAAATTTTGTGAACCTATCTCGTATTTAAGATTTTACTCTCAACAAAGTTGATAGTCTTATAAAAAAAAAGGGAAAATTAAAAGGCCATCCAATTTGTTAAAGTTAAAGAATTTACAGTTAATCAAAATCTCTTCTGATCCAAGAGTTAAAAGAAAATGAATCAATCAACTAATGCACCGCAAGGCATAAAAATTAAGGAAAATGAGAGAAAAAGAATTTTAAAATTATAAAATCCCAAATCAGGTGTTTATCATAAAATAAATTATGAATTATTTATCAAGTTTCGTCATTACTTTATTAATCCTTGATAACAAACATGATTTAGAATTTTATAATTTTTTCTGTCTTTTCCCCCTAGAAATTATTTATGTACATACATATGGTCAATATATGGTTGAGAAATAGATAGTCTACCAAACCAAAATATAGAAAACTCATAGTTACGTTAATGTGACAAAATTTAAATTACTTTTGAAGTATAGAAAACTTATATATATTTAAAAGGAAGGGGAGACTGGGAGTATTGACCCAATTAATGTGACATATAATTTGGAACTAAATTTTTTTGGAAAAATATCATTAAGTTCCCAACCATAAAAAATAATATCATAAGATTTTTTATTAACAAGTGAAGATCGAGCTGCAATTAACAAGTTATAAGACTTATAAATATATATATTTTTTTAATTGGGATAAATGATATTCTCCCATGTTTGATACATTGGAACTAAAATTATTGTTACCGTGCATAGTAAATATTGCAAGTTGCAATAAGACCGTAATTTTGGTCTTTGCAAAATCCGTCTGACAGTAACTTCTCAATAACATATATAAATGTCCTTATTAGTTGGACTAATACGAGGGAGAGAAAAGTAAACCACACAAATGAATAGAAATATTCACACGCAACCAACAAAACTTAACACAGTTGGTAGATATTTAGATCTTTTGAACATAATATCCTGAGCAAAACTCATTTTGATGATTTATACGTTTCGAGAGGATTAGTCTCTACTGATTGGGGATATCATCTAAACTCTAAAAAAACAAAGTAATATTCACATACAGTTGAAAAAACTCTTATAAGTATTTTTTTATTTTTTTGGAAGAAAATAGTATATTTATTTATTTTAATAGATAACCCATATTAATTTTAATACTATGATGTATTTTATCCCAGAAATGAAAATTTCCTTTGGAGATAATGGGATCCAATGGGCCCCACATTCAATTGTGTCCAGTTATATCAGTCAAGTAACGTCTATATTGAAGCAATAATCTCAATCATTATGATTTCTGAGTAATGATTAACGAAAATTACTGTCAAATTGATTGATTAGTTTTAATTTAGCAGAGCATAGCTAGTGCCAGTTCTTTATTAAACTCTTGTAAGGTTAGGTAAGTAACAACAATAAAAAGTCACTTAGATGCCAACCTCCAACCTATATAGATACAGTGACCCAAAATCCAAACAAAAGTCAAAGAGAAGGAATATATATGGCATAGAAATAATGCTTTATATTTGATTGAATAAAAAAATATCAAGTTAAAAATTAGTGCGAGAAGATAACTTAAGATTAAACAAATCAGTTAATCAAACTAAACAAGGTAAAGAAGATCCATTTATTTAACGATGGAGTTAAATATTTCCGGAGCCACATGACCTCGAAGAAATCTGAGGCCATGAATGGCTAGCTTTTACTTCCATGAGGGCTGACAAATAGATTTTTTAAAAAAATAATTAGCTTATATTCCCTCCGGTCCTAAATATAGGACATACTTTGTAGTCCAAATTGCACTATAAACTATATCCTATATTTAGGATCGGAGGTAGTACTAAAATATTAAATCGGTGGAGTTGTCACTTGTCACTATTAATTATGTTAAACATCCCACCGGCAGTGTTCACTTAAACAAAAATACTGAGCTTCTTCACTGATTACAATGCATATTTATGTAAGATTCCAAAATGTAATTTTTTTTTTCCCTCTTCAAAATTTAAAATTCAGACTTGTGATCTGACTGATCTGTTTCAATAAGAAAAATAAAACCACGAAAAGATTCTCTCGTCACTTAAAAATGAATAGCATAATTGTTGGTCATGGTCATGGGCGACCAACATCAGATCCCACTGGCTTTTTATATTTTTATGTAAGTAGAGAGTAGTGGAAATGAAATTTGACTGTTGCCCCAGCATGCACACTACTTTTTCATTTTTTTAAGTATTTCCTTTGGGCAACACCCAAAGGGTCTGTTCAGTGTAAGGAAAAGGCTTGATGAAAGCCAATAATTTGGGCTTAAACTAGGCCCATATAATTAGGCCTGATTCAAGCCCAAAATATATGGGCTTTTTAAAATGCCTATTTCCTTATAGATCCAATAATTGGATTTGGAGGATCCACTATAGACCCTGGCTCTGGACGGTACCGTTGAGGATCCACTTTAGCCACTGGATCTTGACAGTAATGTCTTTGGGTTATAAATTTTTTTGGCAAGTGAGTGGAGTTTTTCTGGCAAGCGATTTGGAGGTCCAGTTGGTAAAAGATTAACTCTTAAATATAAGGTTGTTAATTTAAATTCTACTGATGTGGGGACTTTATTGATGGGTAACTTGTAAGTGCGTTCTGAACCTGAAGGTATGTTCTGACCCTAATAAGCCTTGGAATTGGTTTCAATGCTAAGCATTGTGCTTAGCTCTTTCAATTCATCATATCTGGTTGTCCAAATCTGATTTTAGATCGTCCAGATTTGAGTTTTTAAAAAAAAAATGATGATATTCTAATAAAAAATCATTTTTTAAAAGAATAGTAGTTAGGAGATTATCTTTATTTTAGATTATATATCTATTAAAATAATTTTTATTAAAATATATAAACTTTTAAAAACTCATATCTAAAATGTCCAAATCGGATCTAATGGTCCATATTTGATGAGGTGGGAGAGTTAAGCATAATGCTTAGCACTGAAACAAAATCCTTCCCAGAACTCCCGTCACCAACTCACCGAAACATTTTTTTTTTACCAAAAAAAATTGAACACGGGACAAAATGGATTTTTAATTCATCAAATCGATCTGGATAAATTAAAATTTGAATATAAGCTTCGCCTCTTTAGTTTTATAGATCATCAGAATTATTATTTTGTTCTCTTGGTTCAAAGTCAAAGTGTTCACGATCTATTAATTTTGTCCTTTTGTGCCACTTAAGTTTAGTGGTAAGCTTGGACGGATTATGTAACAGAAGCATAAAATTATGTAATTTTAAAGAAGAAATAATTGGAGGGTAACATAATATATGGCCTCTTTTCAAGAATAAGTTTTTTAAAAAAGGAACATATATATAGTACGTAGATAGAGAAAACAAAATGAGAAAGATGCTTACATCACTCTTGAAATGAACACACTTGGGTCAAATAAAAGTCAACAAAGGAATGAAGGAAGAAAGCAAAACAACTCAATTATTATAATCCCAAACTGATGATGAGGAAGCCATACACTTAATTAATTATATGAAAGAATTAATTAGTTGGGCCTCCTGCAATTTTTCCTGATCTCACCCTGAGAACCAGTGAGGGGAGAGATGTCACCCATCCTGATCATGGCTCCAACGAAGTCCTCGGCGAAGGATCTGGGGTCGGCACTATAGCCTTGGACGATGGAGTCGGTGGATCCACCATTGAAGAGGACCTGATCAGAGTGAAGAAGGCCTCTCTTCTGAACCAGGTTCTTGAAGTAGCTGTTGTCGAAGTACGTGGGGCTCTGCAGATCAAGAGGCGCCAGATTGTTGTCGCCGGAACCGGAGACTCTAGGGCAGTTCAATTGCCTGGTGCGAGCCAGAACGGGGTCTATGTTGCTTTCGTTGTATATGCGGGCTCTGAAAGTAGTGCACCTTGCTTGTCCAATCGTGTGCCCACCTAATAACAATAACAGTGGAATCATATATATATATATATATACACATAGAACAAAGTGATTAGTGATGGTGATGGGAAGAAGGGGAAAGGAAAAATATATAAATATATATACCAGAGAGAGCGACCAAGTCCTTGGTGGAGAGACCGAGGGAGGAGTATCTGGAGATGAGTTGGTTAAGGTTAGAGGAAGGTGCAGGGATACCGTTGTTTGCGGCAGAGAGGCTGGTGGTTCTGGCGTCTCTTCTTCCAAGCTTCACGTCCCAGTAAGGTCCTCCAAGCTGAAATTATCAAGTGTGTCAATAACTCAATACACAACACTCGTTGTCTAATATGTTGGCACGTGTGTGGATTATTACTAGAGAGAGAGAGAGAGAGAGAGAGCTCACAATGTGGACGGAGTCTCTGGCGGCGGTGGCGAGGATGTCGGCGCAGGAGACGACGCCTGGGCACGCTTTCTCGACCTCTGACTTGATGGCGTCGATCACTTCGAAGCCGCGAGCCGAGTTCTTGTTGGGCGCTGCGCCCTTCTCCCCCTTGAACGTGGATGTGTCGTCCAACAGAACCGAACCATCACATCCCTTTTTATGACAAACAACACTTTATTAGCTTTATTAATACCATCTTCAATACTTGAAGCGTCTTTTTATCATATCGCAAAGTTTAAAGTGATGATAGAGAAAAACAATACGAGGGAGTGCATTTGATTAATAAGTGAATATGTGTAGGAAGAAATAATGTTACAAATCCCACAAGAGAAATGGGTTTGTTAATTTAAGGTGCCCCGCAAAAGGATGGTCTTTAGGTGAGAGCACCTGAGTATTAAAAATGGTTACTTATGAAAAGTTTGACCAACGGACTAGTGTTTTAGAATTGGGCTTCACGCGCGCATGTAAAAAGTAATAATTAATTAAACATGCAAGAGAGTAAAGTTTAGAAAAATTACATTGACAAAGCAGTCGTGGAAGAACAAGCGAAGGAGAGAAGCACCCATGCGAGCTTCATTGGCAATGGCTGAATGAATTGCCTGGTTCACAATGTAAGGAAGGTGAGGGCAAGAGTTGGAGTAAAAGTTTGGAGAAAGCTGTGCCTTCACACCACTCCCCAAAAGGAGAACTACCACAACCAAAGCACAACTCATTGAGCTCCAAGAACCCATAATAATCGCTAATAATCAACAGAGATATTGGTGTATGTGTTGTGTGAGAGTTTGTGACTGTTGTGAGGATGTTGTGGATGCAGTGGATGGGCTATTTGGGGTGTATATATAATAGAAGGGGAAGGGGCTGTGAAAGAAACTGGGAAGTAACAAGTCAGATCTCAAGGTGGTTTGGGTCGGCAGGTAACCTAACACGTAGACAAAAGTGCATGGGTGAGTTTGGAGGAATATTTCCCAAGTTCCACAAACTAGTTTCCGCTGTTAATTTCATACTTGGTCTTTGACAATCATTTTATGATTGTACCATACTAAGGTGTAATTCTGTGAGTTTTTAATTTGATGAATCAAAAGAAAAAGAAAAGTAAATTAGTGAGTATTTGGGAAACACCCAAACTGTGATTTCAGAAGCTATTTTTCGTAAGTCGAGATAAAACTCCTCTCACATACTTATCTCATAAATCATAAAAACTATTCTAAAAAACTAATCCACACACTGAAGAAGCCGCGTCCCTAGCACTGTGTTGTTCATTTAAAGCAAAGTGGTTGGTAAATAGTGCATATTTGTCAACCTTGGGGGCCAATTAAGATAACGTTTTTATGTGTGCAGGGGATAATACTAGTAATATATTATTTTTCTTTATATGCGATACATCCCAACAGATCAGTGTAGGACTTAAAGGATATATATTATAAATAGAAGGCGAAATTTGACTGTCTCTTTAAAGGTTCCAGAAATTAAACCACAAAAGCAAAAGCGTGAAGATGTGAAAGGTGCGAACCATTCATTCCTGGGCATTGACTTAGTATAATCCTGTGATGACATATACAAAAGTAGAGTTTAGTTGTTTAAGGAAGCTTTTGTAAAAGTCCATGATTAATTATCTGGCATTCTAAGCAACGCAGGGTTTATTTTATTATATGGGATCAAGATGGAACTACTCAACAACCACCCTCTGCCCTCAAAACTAAGCCTTTTCCAAGTAAGTGACTGCATCAATCATTTAATTATGTTCAACTGGAAACTTCTTATATACGTATATGGGCAGCTGTGTGTGAACAGTGATAATAATTTGAATATATCTTTTTTTGACGTAAACTTTTTATTCATGAGATACAACTCATCATAAGGAAGAAGTTAAAAAACTAAATGTTGTATCCCGACCTGGTAATAAAAGACATTGTTATTTGTATAGATGATGTAACTTTATTTGTATTATTAATAATTAATCACTGCTGCCATTTTCAATGAGCTAGGTGGTACGAGTTGGCCAACTTATAATTAGTACCATATGTTGGAGTACGTAGTACTACTTCGGATTGGGAATTAATTTGAGTACAATTGCAGAAAAAAGAGAGAGGCGTTTGTTAATTTTGGTGCACCAGTGGAGAGTTCAGACATTCTTTTGACTGTTCATTAATCTTGACCTGATCCCACTTTTATATTTTTAAATTAATTTAATTTATTCGACCTCGCTCAAACGTGCTATGGCTGAATCAAAGGGAGCAGTTGAGTTTACAATTGAAAATATGAAAGTGACTTTTACATATATTTTGTTTTTATTTCGGTCTCCTTGTCACTTTTTGCTGGTTGTTGGAGTCAGAGGCATTATTTGGGATGTAAAATAATTGTTGGTTTGGTGTAATTTATTTTTTATTAATAAGTATTTATAAATCGTGATTTATAATATATATTATAAATATGTAAGAGAAATTTTATCTTGATTTACGTAATCCAAACATAATATTAGTCCTATGAGCATCGCTTAATCCTACGTACACTTTTTCAATGGCGTCCGTCCACTAATTTCTTAATACTTTTGTTTAAATCTGTCATTGGCCTCAGTATTGCAAATTGGTTTTATTAGATGGCCAAACAAATTAAAATTATTAAATCTGTGGAAATCTTGAAACTAAATTATTTTTTCAGGATTTATGCCTGATATACCTTTTAACTATTGTCATGAAACATGCTCGCTCTGATTACTAAATATTGTTGGATTATCGAGGTATTTTGGAAACAATTAATGTTGAGGTTATCAATTTGAGTATGGGCCCGATCTTGATGCATTGTTCTCCTAAAACCTTATGTTCGTGTAAGATTCAATTAGCACTCCTTGTGAAAGATATATGTTCAAAATGTTGAGGTTATCAATTTGAGTATGGGCCCAGGAACCTAGGAGAACATTTCTGATCCCAATCCCAAAAATTTCCTGATTTTCAGGATCGAGATCGGGAATTTCTCTATCCCGAATTTCCTTTTTTTTAAAAAAAACTTTATATTGAATTTTTTGTTGTATTTTCTTTAGTCTGGTATAAATAAATAATTTATCTAATATCATATTGTACCAAATAAGTCTAATATAAATATATAATTAATCCAATACATGCTTAAAATTGTCGATTCAGCTGCAAAAAGAATAAAGACAAAAATAAAAAATTAGAATTATTTAATAAATAATAAATGAAATTAACTAAATAAAATAAAAGAATATATATTACTTTAAGGGTATTAGAGATTTTCACATTTTATTTTACATTTGATCTTATTTTCTTAAATATTTTAAAAAAATGTATATGTATATAAATATATTCCGAATCAGGAAAAAGTCGGGATTGGGAAGTCTTATTCCCGATCCTGATCCCGACTTTTTCCTGATCCCAAAATCACATTCTCGATCCTGAAATTTTCGGGACAGGATTTTCCCATACAAATTTACTCAAGATCGGGACAGAAAAGTCGGGACAGGAAATTGATGAACGCCCCTAATAATAATACACTTCCCAAAAGCTTCTAATAAGTTTACACTACAATATTTCACTTGACGTTTCACTTAGCTTCTTACCTATCAACCCTTATAATCATAACCTTTCATAGGTAGCTCTCCCTAATGAACCGACTCTTAATAAAAAAATCATTGTAACAACCACAATTTTTTAAAAGAACTACAGCCTAACAACTTGCTATTAATATTAAGGGGAACCTAAAACTTTATAAAGCCTCTCTTTCACACTAATCCTCTTAATATCAAACTCATGACAGATTGGATGCGTGTGTGAATAAATATTGTGGGTGTAATTAATTTTTTATCTAAAGATACAATTAAAAAATCTTATTCCTTTTTTTAAAACAATCCTAGATTTTAAATCAAACTAATAATGGGCTTGTTGAATATTGTGGTAACAGGATTCATCGGTCAAGGTAGGGGATCTATTCTGCCATCAATTTTGTATTAGTCATCTATAGTAATATCTGGTTAATTAACTTTATATTGTGGGCAAAAATTTGACTGAGTTGATTCCTTGTAAGTTGTAACCTTTTTTTTTTAAAAAAATGCCTAACAAAGTTTTATATGGTCAGTTCTTACCAAAAAAAAAAAAGGTTTTACTAGGTCAAAAAAGCACCATAGACAGAAAAATCCAATAAATCAATACTTATCTCTTAAATTTCATACAATGCATTGGCCAAATATAATTAAGAATTAAGCATAATAAGCAGGAAAGAAAGATATTCGTTGTTTAAGAGAAAAATTAAGGAGATGTTTGGAATTTAGGTTTTTAGATCTGTTCAATGTTACGGTCTGTAAATTACGGTACCATTTAGAAACTGTTACTGGATGCAAGTTGAATCATTGCCGACGGCTTAAAGAGTAGACAAAGCGACTCTTGAGATCATTTTAGGGAGATTTATGAGAGAGGTCTACATCAAATATAAAAAATATAATGATAATTAAAATATTTTATTGATCTTATATAAAATTTCTATGCGGACCAAAGTAAACAATAAACATGGCGATATTTAAATGCGGGGGGGGCACGTCTCTATTGACTTCCGTGTCCAATTTTTTTCTCTATAATTGTGTTAACTTTCCATGTATTTCATATCCTATAAAAATTAGTATTATAATATTAATTAAAAATATCTATAAATAAATTTAAACTTTAAAATTTAATATGAATAGTTCAGAATTGCTGTAAATAAAAAAATCAGTAAATTTAATCTACTAAAATTTTAAATTTTTAAAATTATTAATTTATATTTTTATACGACATGAAATGACAACCGCTGAAAGTTAATCTAGCGGTGAAGAAAATAAATGAAGAAGAGGTCGAGAGGAAGGCTTACTAGAAACATTCCTCTAAGTTTTGGGATGAATTATTTTAAAACCTCATTTTCAATACAATTTTAAATGAAGAATGAAAGTTTAGTAGACAATTATCTAACACGGAACTGTGAAAATTACCATTTAACTTGCCTTACAAAATAAGCTTTCAGTTTTAAAAAGTCATAATACTTTCTGGTTAAATAGTTTGAACTTGTATAAGCAAGACTCTTCCCGTTAATCATGCATGTTGAAAGTAAGTTGCCAGAAAGATTACTTCAATAATTCGAAACATGTGCAGTCTACTTCAAGTGTGTAAAGAATCTCCCATCATTGTTCATTGCTAATATTCTTTGGGTTCCTAATATAAGAGTTGCTTAACATAATACAAGAGTATCGAGATACGCCGATCTATCATCGTTGGCAGCTTCTGGAATGATAGGCGTTCTGGAAAGTAAAGACACGACGGAGGACGGAGGAGTGGCTGGGAGAGGGAATAAGCGGGTGAAGGAGGTTTTAACGGAAGAAGAAGCGGGAGGCGAAGGGGGTGAAAACTCAGAGGGGATCCAGACATGCTCGTATAAGGATTCTCTGTTGGAGGCAGAGCCGGAAAACTGCTCTCTGGATGCCCGAGGAAGCAGTGTATTTGATAAGGCGTGGAAGGGATATATCGAGAGCCTCCAAGAGTTTTTTTGGAGAGGAGAAAGACCAAACTGAGAATGGTCTTACGGCGGATGGAGAGGATCCAATTCCCACCCTGGTAATATCACAAGAACAGTATGAAAGGTGGTGCGCGCCTTGGAAGAAATCATTGATCATCACATTACTGGGTAAAACCATCAACCTGCGACTGTTACAGGTCAAGCTTCAATGCCTTTGGAAGACCAAAGAACGATACACAGTGCGAGATTTAGACAATGGCTATTTTGTTGTTTCGTTTGATAGTGAGGAGGACCTCAATTATGTTTATGTGGAGGGACCGTGGATGATATCGGATCATTACTTGCTAGTACAAAGATGGAGATCGAATTTCGATCCATGGAATGCTTCTCAACATAAAAGAATAGCTGCGTGGATTCGTATCCCTTTACTCCCATTGGAGTTCTTCAATGCCGAAAGTTTGAACTTAATCGGCAATCTCATACGGATCACTCTTAAGGTGGACTCAATAACGTACTTGACTGAACGGGGTCGGTTTGCTCGCCTTTGTGTGGAACTCGATTTGATGAAACGTTTTATACCTGCAATAAGGATTTTTGGGAGGGAAAGACTTGTTGAGTATGAAGGTCTCCACCTAATATGCTTTCATTGTGGTAAATACGGGCACCATCGTGATGTATGCCCGGAAGCCATTTTGGTAGAAAAACAGAGTATGGAGGTTGCTGAGGAGTGTTCGGCAGCAGGTGGACACCGGACGCAACAACTTTCGGGGAAGGAAACAGAGCCCAGGGCCGATGTACAGAGGGACGCAAGAGTGGAATTGAAGCGGGGAAGAGAACCAAGTGCAATGGAGGCAGTTAGCGGTGGCACACCAACGCAGAAGGTGGTGATGGGGAGGTGGAACTTGGTGCGACGGCCGGTGCGCAGAGCGCAATTTGCTCCAGTGATATCTGGATCAAGTGAAATTCATGGGAATAATCCAGGGAAACCAAATCCGGTAAATTTTCCACGGCGAGATTCTAGATCAGCAATTAATATTGACATTAATCACAACGGTTTGCAAGCTAAGTTCTCAGCTGGTGCAAATTCAGAATCCCGTAAATTTGGGAAGGAGATAACAAATTCTAAAAGGTGGGTCCCGGTGGACCAAGTCAAAAGAATGGGAAGGATGCAGATGGCTAAAGGAAAAGAAAATAGTAGTGAATTAGATAATGGTCAGGAGAATAATCACGTGGGCCCATCAAAACAAAGACATCATGATGGAGGATTTATGCTTTCAAAAAATCCTTTTGACTCTTTGGCCCACCTTGACGAGGAGAGAGGAATAATTCCTACTGAACACGCATGTGGAATGGAGGTGGAGGACGAAAAGCAAGGCTCACATCAAAGGGTTCATGTCGTTGCTACATATGAAGGTATGACCCAGGGCCCTGAAAGCCCCCCTCAACACATAATAGTTTCTCCATGAATTGTATATTTTGGAATTGCAAAGGAGTTGGGGTGAGGACCTTCCCAGGTTTGATTAGGGAACTGACTAGAATACATAAACTGGATATATTAGCTTTATTTGAAACTAAAGCCAGTGGAGGAAAAGCTAGGAAAATTGCTACTAAATTGGGCTTCCAAAATTTCCATATTATGGACGCTATGGGTTACAGTGGTGGTATATGGGTTTTGTGGAATGAAGGTGAATGGAGTGTGAATGTGCTAGAGTCATCCAGTCAGTTTATTCACGTACTTTTGCAACGAGGTATTGAAAAAATTTTCCTTACATGTGTTTATGCTAGCCCACATATTATTAAACGACGTGAGTTGTGGACTAGGTTACTTGATTTAATGGACACGGTAGACGGGGCATGGTGTATCGGAGGGGATTTTAATAGTATTTTGTTTGAACATGAAAGAAGCTCTCAAGCTCAGGTTGGCACAGGTGTGGATCGAGGGTTTGTTACATGGTTTGAAAATTCTAGTTTCTTGGAAATTCACACGGTGGGACCTTTTTTCACTTGGAATCGAGAAGGCTGCTCAAGTAAATTAGATAGGGCCCTTATAAATGATACCTTCATGGATTTGTATCCCCAGGCTATGGCTAAAGTTCTTTATCAATTTAAATCAGACCATGGACCTGTATTTCTCCAATTAGAAGATTGTCCTCGATTGGTCACACAGGAACGTCCGTTTCGCTTTGTCGCCTCCTGGATCCTACATGATCAGTTTGAGGAACTCATGAAATCTACGTGGTCCAATGATGCCACTTGGGAAGTGAACACGAAGAAGTTTACTGAAGAAGTGGGAATTTGGAGTAGAGAGGTATATGGTTACTTGGGGCGCCAAAAGAGACGGATCTTTAATAGGCTTGAGGGTTTAAATAGAAGTATACAAAATGAAGGGCCGTCATCATCTCTTTTTTCTCTCCAGCGGAAACTATGGTGTGAACTTGAGGAGATTTTATTACATGAGGACACTTTATGGTCACAAAAGGCTCGTTGTGATTAGTTTGCTTTAGGGGATAAAAATTCAAAATTTTTCCACAGGCGTGCTAATGCTAGGAGGAAAAGGAACAAGATTGAAGTACTCAAAAATGCTGATGGTGCGTGGATATATGATCAACAGACAATAAAATGGATTACGGTGGAATTTTATTCATCCCTGTTTACTGAAGATGAGGATGATACGCATGTTTTAATTCCTCAGTGCTCATTCCCTCCTTTATTGCCAGAAGCTGTTCAAAGCATGGGAGAACAGGCTACTATTGAAGAAGTTGAACATGATCTTTAGAGCATGGGACCTTTGAACGCTCCGGGCCCTGATGGCCTCAATGCGCTCTTTTTCCAATCCCAATGGCAACAGGTTAGCTCAGTGGTATTCAATTTCATTACTAATGTGTTTAATTTTCCTCATGAAATTCAGAGCATAAACCAAACTTATCTGGTACTTATACCGAAGATTGATAGACCAGAATGGGTGAAAGATTTCCGCCCTATCAGCCTATGCAATGTCATATACAAATTAATTACAAAAATTGTGGCCAATCGGATTAAACCTATTCTTGAGAGTGTGATATCACCTAATTAATGTAGCTTTGTTCCGAGTCGTCTTAGCTCGGATAATATTATTGTGGCACAGGAAGTTATCCACTCTATGAAAAATATGAAGGGGAAGAAAGGATTTATGGCAATCAAGATTGATCTTGAGAAAGCCTACGATCGAGTTCGCTGGTCGTTTGTCATTGACTGTTTACATGATCTCTCCCTTCCGGACAACATAATTAAATTGGTGGAATCATGCATCTGTTCCTCGAGCATGAGGGTATTATGGAATGGAAGTAAATCAGAGATCTTCAATCCTACCCGAGGTATTCGGCAAGGAAATCCTCTCTCCCCATATTTGTTTGTTATATGCATGGAGCGGCTTGCACACCTGATTCAAGATCAAATTTCTCTAGGGCTTTGGCGACCCATCAGGCTCAATAAGGATGGCCCACCAATATCACATCTATTCTTTGCAGATGACTTGGTCTTATTTGCAGAAGCTAGGTTGGATCAAGTTAATGCTATCAAAGATTGTCTTCAATCCTTCTGTAATGCTTCAGGACAAAAAGTGAATGTGGCCAAAACGAGGGTCTTCTTCTCTCGGAATTTGAATCACAATGTTCGATCTCAACTAAGTGAGACTTTGGGATTTACAATGGCAGCTGACCTAGGAAAGTACCTTGGGGTACCTCTTCATCATGAGAGGGTTACGAAGGCTACGTATCAATATGTAGTGGATAGAGTCCGCAAACGACTATCAAATTGGAAAGGCCATTCTCTCTCCATGGCTGGTAGGAACACGCTAATTAAGTCGGTGGCTTTGGCTATCCCGAATCATGTTATGCAGACATCCCTCATTCCTGCCCCTTGTTGTGATGAAATTGATAGAAGTGCACGCAACTTTCTTTGGGACTCTACTCAAGATAAGAAGAAGGTCCATTTAGTTGCATGGGATATGATATGTTCCAAGAAGGCCAGTGGTGGTTTAGGCTTGAGGCACTCAGCTATCCAAAACCGCGCTTTCATGATGAAAGTGGGTTGGGGCTTAATAACAAGGAAGGACTCATTATGGGTTAAAGTAGTGCTGAGTAAATACAAATGTGGGAATGACCTGTTACCCCAAATCGATACTCAACGACCTGGATCTCGAGTGTGGAGTGGAATTAAAGCCACATGGCCAAATGTACAAGACAGTATTGAGATGATAACCAGGCATGGAGAGAACAGGGTGAGATGGAAACATGAAAGGAGTGGCCATTTCTCAGTTTCATCAGCATATAGGATCTTAGAGGGGAGTCAATCTTGTGATTCAACAGATTGGACCAAGATATGGAAGTTATAAGTTCCACAGAGGTGCAAAACTCATCTATGGTTGATGCGTCACAATAGGTTGCTCACTAACGAATCTTTGTTGTATCGCGGAATCCATCAGAATGGCTTTTGCAGCTCTTCTCCGCAACTGATAGAGACGTCCCTCCATGTTTCACGGGATTGCACTCATGCACGGGAATTCTGGGTACGTCTGGGTATTTCTCCAACAGATAGAAGATTTTGGGAGAGTAACTTAAATGACTGGTTTTGCATGAATATCAGGAATAGTAAGAAGATAGATATAGGTCGTTGGAACGATGTATTTGGTGTTGTTTGTTAGTTATTGTGGCGACGTCGCAATGAGAGAGTGCACTTAGGGCCCACCCCGTCAACTACTGAGGGCCTAGCTGAGATTAAAGGTATAGTTCATTGTCTCGTCCGAGCTAAAACCTTTTTCCAAAAAAATAATTGTAGGAGAATTGGAGGACATTCAAATGATGGTGCCTCTCACCAATTGGAAGGGGACCTATTTGTGTGGTACATGTTGATGGGGCAATAACCCGGGATCGGCAAACAGCGGGATGTGGAGGAATTTTATATCGTCCAAATGGAAGCATTATTGAATCATTCATTTGCCGTATAGAGGCACAGGACTGCCTAACGACAGAATTATGGGGGTGTTTATGGGGTCTTCGGCGTGCTTGGGACTGTGGGTGCAGAAGAGTTGAACTTCGATGTGATTCGCATGCAGTGGTGTCCCTCCTTGGTACCAGCTCGCTAGAGCTACATGCAGATAGGGAACTGATCCTGGAAGTGAAAAACTATCTGAGTCGGGAATGGGATGCTTGTGTTAGACTTATTGATCGTCTAGAGAATGAGCAAGCTGATATGCTAGCTAAGGAAGCACTGTGCGCTGGTTTGGGCATACAAATTATGTCGACAGAGTCAACCACGAGCCTCCTCATAGCGCGAGGCATTACTTAATGTGTTTTTCCTTTTCTCGTTTGTTTTATTTCTAGTTTTGTCTATTGAATTCCTATGTATAAAAAAAAACATAATACAAGAGTTACTTAATTAACTTGGGTATATTAAAGAAAGTAAATAAATTATTTAATTATGACAAATATGACATAATATTCTTAAAATGCCCTATGTAAGAGGAACGAAAAACCGGACCAGGCAATGAACCGGTCACAGCGCAGGTTCAAGGGTTAATGGGTCAATTGGGGTCTAACCGGTAGTTGAACCGGTCATATTAAAATATTATAATTTATTAGTGGCAATATATATTAATATATTTTTAAACTTCTATAGATAAAAATGAAGATTTAAAAAAAAATACTTAAAATCTATTAATATGAGTTATAATGCCTATACTTATGCAATGATATCTTCTTTTCTATAATTATGATATCTTTTTAAATAATTTTTTCATTATCTTCTTTATTTTTTTATATTTTTTCTTTCTTTACCTATTTTTCTCTTCATTTTGGTCTTCAACTTCCAATTTTCCCCTAAAAAAAGAAAAAAAAAATTATAAAAAAAATTTAAAAAATGGAACCAGTCCAACTGATTGAACCACCAATTTTAAACGGTTCTGACTGGTTTTCTGGTTTAACCATCAAATCAGACCGGACCACTAGCCGGTTCCTGGTTCAACCGGCCGGTCCGATCCGGTTTTTCGTACAGTGCGTGTAACATTAGATTATAGGATTAAGTAGCAAATTCGCTCCAGAAGTATACGCGAAGAAACATTGTTGCCTTGGAAGTTTTTTTTTATTTCAATGTTGCTCATGAAGTCTCAAAACGTAACAATGTTGTCCTTCCCATTGACATGGTTTAAGTTCGACCATTAACTTTTTTGTTTGACTAAAAAGATTCACATGGCACATCACCTCATCGCCACCTCCTCGTGTAATCACTTCCTCATATATGATCGTAGGGCTAGTATTGTGTTAGTCCCCTTGGTCATCTTCCTGAGATGGTACTTCTTATTGTTAGGTTTTGAATTGTTCTATCTGTTGAAGATGAACTAGAAAGGTGTAAAGGCCATCGCTGTTTTGGATAAGCTCGTCGTGAGAGCCCATCTCCATGATCTCTCTGTTCTGGATGACAGCGATGACGTTGGTGTTTTGGATGCTGGATAAACGGTAGGTGATGATAATTGTGGTGCGACCCCCCAGCTGCTTTGGCTAGAGCTTCTTGAACAACTTGCTCTGATTCAGAATCTAACACACTGGTTGCTTCATCTAGGAGAAGTAGTATTGGTTTCTTTATTATTGATCATGCTATTGCGATCCTCTGTTTTGTCCCTCCTGACATTTGAACTCCTCTTTCACCAACGTGTACATGTAATTAATTATAGTACCGTTCTTTCTCAATTAACAATGTAAACTGTGAAACATGATTTACATAATAAGCTGGGACAAAATAAATGGTCAATCATTGAATCATTTTAGTGGGGAACTCAATTTTTGGGAGAATGGAAAAATAGAGTCGGAGCGTTAGGATGAAGTTGTAACACTGAAGACAAAATTAGGAGGGAAGTCATTGTGAGAGACCTAATTGTTGTTAATAAAACCATTATTTTCATTCACAAATTCATCCTTCTTATCCATTACCAAATCGCTCTCTTCTTCTCCTCTTCTTTTCAAATGCCAAAGAACTTGTTATTCTTCCGTTGAGCTGAAAAACTTCATGCAAACATCAAAGTCAACTAACTAGCAAAAAAAATCGACAACACTCGAATATATAATATTAGTATTAACAAAAACTCACATGAGTTAGTAGGGTCTTCATAAGTGAATTTTTGTATTTGGGCTATATAGCATCAACACACCTAAAAGTATTTTCATAATTGTATCATTATCTTCAAACTAATTTATAGTGCAATTTAAATTTTTTAAAATTGGATCGTTCTCACCCTTCTTCATCAGCAATCTCGTGAAGAGTGAAGCCTCGTGTACTTGAGGCAGTTGGAGTTGACCACCGTCTCCGTCATTGGAACTCGCAGCCTCAACCCCTTGCTCCACAATCATCGTTGTCGTTATCACCAACAGCCCCACCGCAACAACCACGACCACCTCCTTCCTCACTCTGTTGCTCTTCTTCGTTGATCTTGCTTGGTAGGAGACTTATTAATATTGACGCTGATCGACCTTTGTTTTCTAAGTTCTTTCACTATGAAGAAACGAACAAAATATAGATTCATCCTTCAGCTTCTTTTCCATGGATCTAATTTTTTCCCACTCAATTTTTCCCTTCTCCCAACAATCTAGATTTCTGAAAATTGATGGAGGTGAAGATGGAGACAAAGGAGACAGAGGCAATGTGAACAGGTGGAGAGAAGGTAGAGAGGAATGTCTCCATTGATCCCTCTCTCCATTTCCTCTCTATTGAATATCTCCACAATTGAATCAAGTTTCAATGGTTAGGATTTAACGCTATATAAAAGTATTATTATAACATTAAAGATAACATTACATAGTATTAAATCTCAACCATTGAAACTCGATCTAATGATAGAGACATTCAATGAAGAGGAAACAGAGAGATAAATCAATGGAGACATTCTTTTTCCGAGAGAAGGGAAGGAGTCAAAGTTGAGGAAGAGAGGGAAGAAGTGATTAGATGATGAGGTGGCGATGAGGCAGTGTGCCATGTGGATCTTTTTAGTCAAAGGAAAAACAAATTAACAGTCAAACTTAACTATGTGAACAAGAAGGATAACATTGCTACGTTTTGAAAATTCCGAGGCAACATGAGGCCAAAAGAGCTTATAGGGTAATATTACTCTTTCATGTATCCTTCTAGGACGAATTTGCTACTTAACCCTAGATTATATATAAGTTTATAAGTTTGATAAATTAGTTTGGGAAAAAATGATAAATACGATAGATGAAATGGATTAAGGTCATATATTTAAAACCAAATTCAATTCCTTATCTAATTCTTGTATTTAGGACTGGAGGAATAGAAGATCAAAAAAAAATCTCAAGGAATTATTTTATTTCAAGAGAAATATGATGTATAATCAAATTAAATGTATTCACAATATAAATATACATTGATCTATAGATTTTTGATAAGTATTTATTTTATAATTAAATAAGTGCATATTCTATGATATATTTGATTAAATTTATTAATATTTTATACTTATTTAATTATTTTTTATATATTTTTCTATCCTTTATAAGATAAAGCGATATTTTGATATAAAATCTACTCATATTTTATTTTATTTTATTTTGTAGGAGATATTATAAGATTCAAGCAAAAGCAAAATATCAATATAATATATTTATATTGTATGATAATTGATTAAAAAAGGAGATAAACTAAGATATTGTGATAGAGATGCACGCATGGAAGCAATATATATCTATATATATGCTAAGCATAGCAAGAGGGAGGTGTATTCTATTTTTCTGGTTGGTGACAACAACACAAGCGTTCAAAATTTAGATGGAGAGAGATTATAGTTTGGAGATGCAGAAGATCTATAGCACGGATGAAAATTCGGCATTTAGTTTTTGTTTTTCCTTTTCTCTTCTCTTTTTTCCTTTGTATTTTTTATTTTATCTTTGATTAGCTATTATTTTGATCATGACAATGTTCAGTTTATGTAGTTAAACCTTTGTTTTGGATTATCTAGTTTGATTATGGATTAGTGGATGATGATTTCTTCTGTTAATTGCTTTATTATTATATTTGTTGATTTAATTGTGTGTTTGATTATCTTGAAACAATAGACATCTTATTAGTATTATTTTTGTGTTCTAAAGAGGCCTAGCTAGACATAGGAAATTTAGATTAGACCTTCAATTGAATCGTGTAGAATTAGGTTTTCGAATTTAATTTGGTTGTATGATAGATATAATACCTACCGACCCTACATAATCTCATTAGGCTTGCACTTAAATTAATTCAATTAAGTATTAATCACCTAAGACATTAGGGATTAACATAATTGGAATGCCTTTTAGTTAATCGAAAGACACTCTTAGGTAAATAAGAGTCTTAGACTAGCAAATACAACTTTAAATATAATTAAATGGAAAAAGTAGACACTAAAAAATAACCAAAGCTATAATAATCAAAGTCACTGCTTAAAATCTAAAATTACTCTTATCCTTAGTCTTAATTATAGTTAGACTTATTTTTCTTTCTTTTTTAGTTAGCTTTTATTCCTACTTCCTATTCATATTGTGTTGACTTAACTTAAACAAAAGTGTAAAGTCATTGCTCAACGATATTATTAGTACCAAGTCCTCATAGAAATGATATCTTACTCAATCTTTATTACTTAATATGACCCGTGCACTTGCGGAGTCCTTAGGCTCAGCTATATTTTGTGCCTATCAAGTTCTTTAAAACGGGTAGGAAATGGAAACATTAGATAGAACCAAGGTTCTTAAACCCGGATAAAAAAAATACAAAAAGAATTGCTTTTTTTTTTTTTCAAAAATAAAAACATCCTAGACCGGACCAGTTTACTGACCAGTTGGCTGGTTCCCGATCTGGTCCGGATTTAAGAACCTAGAGAGCACTTAATAAAGTTATTGAAGAAGACTATCCAATTAACAACGTATTCAAAGATCCCCATACGATTGATATAATACAATGATAACGTGCAATATAATTCATATAGCCAACTCCACGATATAAGGCTTGTTGTTGTATACGTTGCACCAATGGTTCAAAAAGATGTTTAAGGAGCTTTTACCGTTTAGAAGTGGTTGGAAAGAGTTCCATTTGGTTCCTGCTATGGTAACATAAGGTCCTACAAAAGATCGTCATATCTGTATAACTATAACTTCTTAATTAATCAGCACAAAAAAATTCAAACCATCACGATCGCAATCGTGTTTTTCAACACCGGAATAAAGCGTCACTAATCATAATTACGTCCTAATAGGGATCTTTTAGGACAAACACCAACAGGCGAAGCTAATACAGCAGCTTGCCATAGAAATCTTGGTATTCCATTAAAGCTTTTTCTTCCATGGAAAGTTAATCAAACAGCGACGTTTTGTTTTACCTGTAAGTGAGATTGAGAATTGACGTACGATTCTAACATCGTTTGGAATGGGACATTAATTTATCTAACCTAATTGTCTGCTGGAGTTTTCCAAAAGAGCATATTTCGAACTGTTGATCGGTTTCACATTGCGGAACTGGTTCATTATTTCAAAGTTATTCCCATTCATCACGCTCGTTTGCTTGAAATTTCTACTCCTAAGTCTTAAAGATTAGATACGCTTTAATTATGTTAAATCAGATTAGTCAAAAAAGCCATGTGCAGCTCGCCGGCCTCATTGCACTTTAATTTCAATTAATTAGTTTTTTTGGCCAACCGATTAATTAGTTTGCTACGCGACATTATAACACACACACACACCCGCACTGTAGTAGTTGGATGAAAATTGAAAACAATTAGTCGTATATTCGTATGCAATATAGTACTAGTTTTTGTTCAGTTAAAAAGATATTAAATCTGATATTTTTCAGTCGACACATTAAATGTGAAATTCTTAAACTACGCTTATGCTAGAATGTTTTATTAGTATTTTGATAACGGGATTAAACTCGTCGTGGAATTATTTTGTCTGCTCAAATGAGCATATATAGAGTTAATTAGCAAGCTAGTTGGAATTTATTAATTAACTAATACTCCATGTGATCTTAAATATAACATATGGTTAGCCAACTCATGAAGATTAAGAAAACATTGATTAAATTAATTATTTTCTATTATTATGTAAAAATTGCGTGTCACTTTTTCTAAAATACTCCTCTCTCTATAACAAAATCATTAGATAAGTTACTAACCAAAATGTCATGTTCAATGATTTCACGGAGTGTTTTCTTCGTTCTTCCTTTATCCCTTTTCACAGAGTTCCAATAAAATGTCCAATTTGTCCTTCTTATCGGTAGTGCATCTAATAATTTTCTTTATACATGTCCAGACTATTTCAAATAACTTTCAACTAGTTTCTCTTCAATAAATGCCATGCTTACTCTTCTTTTCGTTTTGAATCTTATCTTTTCTTATTGTTCCTTCAGGACACAACATTCATTACCACAAAACATTATTGATCTTATATATATGGCAGCTCGATAAAATTTTCCTTTAAACTTATTAGATAACTTATCATCAGAGATAACTCCGCCAATAATCTTTCTCCACTTGAGTCACCTAGCTTGTATTCTGTGAAACATTTGCATCAATTTCATTATTTTTATGTATGATATCAAATACCTAAACTTCGACACTTGAGAAATAAATATAAATGAGGAAGATAAAATGAATCAAGGTTTTATATTTAGGATTAAACCATTATCATTGAATAATTTGTATTTATTGCTTATATTTTTGTGCGTTGACGACTAAATGAATTAATTGTTGCGCCACTCTTGTGATGTTGATTGGTTAATTAAAAGTAGGAATATGTTAGGATAGTGTCATTATCGTGGGCGACATTGAAATCAATTAAGTCCGCTTCAAAGATGAAAGGAAATTATATAAGGGCATTGATTCAAGCAGCACGACATAAAATAAATATATTTCTTTTTTTGACCAAATAAATATATTTCTTAACTACCTACTAATTTAGTGTTGTTGATATTTCATCAAAATAGTTACACTTAATGACTTACGATGATGGATTGATTTTATTCAATTTTTATCTAATCGGGGAGCCATCTAAACAGGTGTTTACAGAAGTTAAAGCTGGTTATCGGTAGAAATATTAGTTTGAGCAAAATAGAGGAATTTGGAAAAATTGTATTTTATCCAACTTCGAGGATGTTAGAATTGATTTTTGAGATCTTTCTCTACCAGATAAATTAGCAATTTCATTAAAGATGAATAAAGAAAAATACAAACCTCAACATAACAAGTTTGCAGTGAAAAAAAAACATATAATAATTCACATAAACCCTAGACATAAACCTAATCCTATAAGCTGAAAAACTTCATTTGCCCCCTCACACATAAACTTGTAGCCTACTTCCCTTAATAAGGTTCTCTCTTTTATTTCTTTCCTTTTCTTTTCATTTCCTTTTTTTTTTCTTTTCACAAAATAGGAAACACACAAAGAAACACATAAAGTAGTAAACAATTAAAACTTGGGCTTCCATATAGGAATGATTTCCTATGGCCTCAAAAATGCCTCGAACCTGCAATCTGGTGTAGGACATATAGGTCAACTAAACAATTCAAACATCGGTTTTCCCTCACATAGGAAGGGAGCTGAAAAAATGCAACAAGGCCCCACCGGTCTTTTTTCTCTATTATTTTAATATTTTTTTTAATGAAAAAATATAACTTAAACCCCGTGAAAACAATTTCATTTCAGTTAAACCCTAAAAGATTCCGAAATTTCATCGCACCCCTTTGATTAAAATGAAATTATGTTTTGTAGTAAGAAGATAATAATATCCTTATTTTATTTTTTTCATAGGAGCATTTATAAAACAAATATGAGCATTTTCAACACAAGTAAAGACATTTAAAAGACAAACGTGTGAATGACCAGGGAGCTAACAAATTTTGGTCATTCACATATTTGTCTTGTAAATGCTTATATTTGACTTGTAAATTTTTTTTAATTTCCTGGATTCTTTTAAATCTCTTTATTTATCTTGAAAATGCATTTATTGATATTGTGAATTCTCTTATTTCTCTTGTGAATAATCAAAATGCTCTTGTTAACTCTTTGGTTTTCTTTGAAGCCCTTTATTTATCTTAAAAATGCTCATATTTATCTTATAAACGCTCTTATGAAAAAGATAAAGTAAAGGCATTATTGTATTGTTACTGAAAAAAATTAATTTCATTTTGACCCAAAGGGGTGCAATGAAATGTCATAATATTTTAGGGATTAATTGAAATAAAATTGTTTCCATGCGATCTAAGTAATATTTTTTCTATTAAAAAAATATTAAAATAATAGAGATAGCATATTGGTGGGACCTACAATACAAAAAGTAACAGAAATTAACTTTCCTTAGCTCTCTTAAATAAATTGTTTATGTCTATTTTTGCACTTGAAAATAGTTAATTCTTATAAGTGTTTATAGCGAAATTATTTATTACTAAATTTGCACCTCATCCCTTAAACATAATATGTTAAATACCTCCACCTTCACAACGCTTTTCACCCAAAAATATGGCATATGTTTAAGGGTTAAGGGGCATTTTTGTACTGGAAGTTTTCACCGAGAGGTAATTTTGTGTCGGAAGTTTTTGGGGGGAGCAATTTTGCCCTAAAAGTTTCAAAAATGAAGCAATTTTGCCTTGACCATTATCCTAGTTAATTTTGATCGTTAGTTAACTAAATACGTTGAGTTGATAGTCCACATGTCATCTATATCATTTTTATTAATATGCAAATTTACTTTAAAAGTTTTAAATATAACTTTGAAAAAAGTTGGAATAAATGACACATAGAATTTCGGCGCAAATTTGCATCTTAACAAAAATGACGTGGATGACGTATGAATTGTTAGCTCAGCATATTTGGTCAACTAACGGTCAAAATTAACTAAGATAACAATCAGGGTAAAATTGCTCCCTTTTTGACATTTCAAAGGCAAAATTGCCCCTCAGTAAAAACTTTCAAGATAAAATTATCTCATAACCCTATGTTTAATTATTAAAACAGTTTTGGATAACATGAGAGGGAACCTCACCTCTCGAGATTACAAATTGATTTGCATTGGAGTTGGTATGGGAAGACAAAAGTTTTTGTAGTATTAAATTTTGTTGGGCCAAGGCCTAGAATCACCTACAGATGCAATGAACTCTGGTGAAAAGAAGAAAAGCCCATATACAGCATGTATGTGTGTATCAATGTATGTGCTGTTAGTGCTTCGTGTCACCGACCCACATGAAACCGAGAGAAGCCTCTGGTTTTGAGGCTTTCGGTGTTCCCTCCCTCGGCAACAGAATCTGAAGTCTGAACCCAGGGGCATTTCTCTGAAATCAACGGCGCTTCTCAACAACTCTAAACGCACAAGTCACAATCCCTTCCCTTCCCTCTCTTGTATTATAAATAACCCAACCTTCTCCTCGCTTGGCCTCTCATTCACAATTCATCAAACACCTTCTGGGCATTCACACACTATGTCATCACTTCATTCCTGGGTTTCTGAACACAAGCTCGCTTCCATTGGTATCTCATCTCACTTTTCTGGGTTTCTCTTTCTCTCTTTCCACTAGGAAATTACATAACATACATACTCATTGCAGGGGCATTATGGGCCACAGGAATAGGTGCCTCCTTCCTGGCTAATTCACGCAAAACCTCTGCTCCTGCCATGAAACCCAGTCTCAGACTCATTCATGCCAGGTATATATATATATATTATTTCACATTTCTATGTGCTCTGTTTAGTTGTAGACTCATACTGATGTGGGGTTGGTTTGATTTTTGGATGAAGGATGCATGCTCAGGCATTAACACTGGCCGTGCTCTCTGGTGCTGCTGCTTACCACTACTATGAGAATCATCGTCTTTCTTCTGATCATGCTCAATCCCCCAAACCACACCAGGAGACTACTTCTCCCGATATCACAAACTTGGACGAATGGGATGTCCTTTCTCCTTTCTAATTCACAAGCCCTGGCTTATTATTGGAACCACCGATTCCTTTCACTTTTGATTCATGTATCGTTGTTGTTTTTCTTATCTTATTATTACTATAAGTCATTAGTCTCCTTGGAGGCTTGGACTATACATATGTAGTGAGAAACCCACTTTCTAATGTATATTCAATCTTCTCACTAGTCCCTACATACTCCTCTCTTCTTCACCCTTCAAAAGCGTAACTATCTAAATGGAAAAAGAAAACGGAAAAAAAAAAATTCCCCGATCCATCGATTTTCAATTCAATAGAAGGATTGGTAAGAGAATCTATGACGGAGCCATTCCAATATCAACACGCTAACCATAGACATACCCGCTTGTTTTACCAACAATACAATCTTTCGTTGACTCATTCTTCTCGACTAAAAATATTCAATATATATTTGACATTTGACGATTATTTCTCATCTAAAAATATTCAAGCTTTTTGGTAAGGTCTCTTTACCCAGATTAAAATGTAAAATGAGCTCAAATATTTACACGCCATTTAAAAGCACAGGGGCGAAGAGATGTAAAATACCATCCCTATATGTCTATATCTTTAAAATTCTTCACCAATATATCTATTTCTATATTTCAAAGTTAGGTTGCACCACCATTCTTATACCACAAAAACATGTAAAGTACGTACCTTCTCGTGTTTTTATACAAATACATAACAAGTCTTAAATTCTTCATACTTGTAATTCTAGAGATGGATGCAAAGTTGATTTGCTTTTCATTTAAAGCGCACACTGAATCTCTTTCACCTCTACCGTTTCCCTCTTGTAAACATACCAACTTGATGCCCATAGAAACGCCAATAAGTTGGTAAATGATATCACCAACAGAAACCCATAATAGTAATCCAAGTGACAATCATTCAAGTTATCTCCAATCCAACTCTTCCTCCCACCTCTTGCTGTAATCTTGTCCACCATGGTCACCAGAAAGCTGTTCAAGAAATTCCCAACACCGATCCCACTTGTGAAGAACGTCGTGCCAAGGCTCTGCAACTCATCTGGGGATTGATCATAGAAGAACTCTAACAACCCTATGGCATTGAACACATCTGCTATTCCAATCAGAACATACTGAGGCAACAGCCAGAAAATGCTCATAGGGATTATGTCTTTTGGTCCTACTAGTCCATGTGTGGTTATGACTTGCATTCTTTTGACTTCAATGGCGTAGGCAATTGCAATGGCTACGATTTGGATGGAGAATCCAATTCCTAGCCTTTGAAGCAGAGTGATTCCTCTGGGATTCCCTGTTCTCTGGCGCATGAAGGGCACGAAGAAGCGGTCGTACATTGGCACAGAGAGGAGCATAGAGAGAGTCACGAAGCTTCCAAGGGAGGCTGCTGGGATTTTGAAGTCAGGACTGAGGTTTCTGTTCAAGGTGGTTCCTTGTTTCACAAAAAGAGTGTTGATTTGTGCCCAAATAGTGCCAGGAATTAGTGTCACCAGCCATATGAGTATCATGCCACACACAAGCTTGGTTTCTTCTACCTGAGTCACTGTCAAGGGTGTACTTGAAGAACTTGTGCAGCTTTCTTTTATTGCAGCCTTGTCCAGGAACCTAAGTACACCAGTTCCACCCAATTAATCCATGGTCTGTTTAAATAACTATATCTACCTAACACAATTACACACACTACACATACAGTAGCTAGTGACAGGTCCAAGAATCTTGTATATTGTAAGGTTTTCGTCCTTGTTTCTTGATATTAAACTTAGTGTACAAGTTGTATAAATCAAACAAAACAGTTTGTTTCAATGAGCTATATATGTAACTATATTGCAATCGTGCGTTTAAGTTCTCTTGTGCAATTTTTTTCATGCTATGTTGTTAGTGGAGGGGGAAGAAGCGTGTTTCGCGTGGATATCCTTTTGATGATGATATATATGAAGTGATGATTTAGAGACACTAATAATGTGTCGGTGGAGTCCAATTGCAAGTTGTTTGGAAGACGAGACCAATTTAAATGGCCTTTTGGAAGTATGTGTATGATTAACTGTGTAAATGGAAGGAATTGATGGTGGTGATGAATGACCTACATATACCAGATCTCCAAAAAAGCCCCACACTTCGATTAGTGCATTTCCTAGCTACGCAAGAAGCCAAAACTCGAATCTTTTGGGATTGGACTGTTTTGTTTGATACCGATGTTAGTGAAAGAGTCAGGATTTCACGCTAGAGGGTGAAGCTGCCATGCTTCATTTTGTAATCAAGCATTTTAAATCTTATTTTAATCATTATTAGAATGGTAGATAGAAATTTTTAGTTTGCTTTTTATGATGAAAGATCTTATGAATTAATCTTATTCAATTGTTGTTTGGTTCCCTCTGAGAGTTCAAATTTCCAATCATAATAAACAAAAATTGCGGGGCCACAACAACACACATACACACACTTATTGATCCCAACTCCCAAATTGGTGTTCTAGAAAAAGATGCTTTAATTTGCGTTCCAAAATTCACGTTACGCTATCCCACTAGGCCACTAATATCACTCTCGGCCTTAGCTAAGTTGTGAATCACCCAAAACAGTAGGCCCCTACCACTTGGAATATATGTAGGGTAATATCGATCGATCAGTCACTTTTCTATAGATATAAGCTTCCATAGATTCCATGTGTATCATATAGAAATTTGTCTCTGGTTAATTATGTCATTATCTCCATAAAATCATGTGAGAAACGATTAAGAAAAATTAAATATTGGAAGGTATATAGCTAGTATATGGTCACCTCAGAAATGGAGTGTGATAGACTTGGCGTTTTCCACTGCTAGTGTAATGTTGAATCTCATGCTCATGAAGCTGTGAGGGATCACTAGGAAGCTCGAGTCTTCTGCTTCTAAACGCAACAATAGGCACTCGAATTATGTGACTAAGAGGACTCTTGCTCGTTCTGGTTTTTCTATGGCGATATGTTGGAGTCCCTGAAAAAAATATCAGTAGGGATAGTAACAGACCAACCGTGGGGATTCCATAACCTAGGCCCCATCCTAGGTTCTCTTGTACATAAACGAGTCCTATAGTGGCAATCAAAGCTCCTAGGAAAGTGGTAAACATCCACCAGTTGAAGAATGAGGCCTTGAGCTCTCTCTCTCTGGCATTAAAATCATCAAACTGATCAGCACCAAAGGTTGAAATGTTTGGTTTTGTTCCTCCAGCTCCAATTGATATAATATAGAGTGCCGAGTAAAAGAATGCAATCTGTGAGGGAGAAGCCTTGTTGCAGATTCCAATGGTGCAGTTTGGCCTCAAGCTCTTGAGAGACACAGCTATAGTCAGAAGAGTCATTCCCTGTACATATAATAATGAAAGTAATAAGCTTGATGAATTCTAAACACAAATGTCTAAACTCAAAAATGGAATTAATATCGGTTTATTTTCATCAGTTCGAGTCGATTATAACTTCATGATGGGGCTATGTTAATGATATATGTTTGTCCAGGACTATGACAATTGACGCATCATTTATATATCAGAATGAGCGTTCACATTGTTGGCTGGTTGTAGTTAACGTGAAATAAAGTCCACAAAGAGGTGTGGCTAGAAAGAAGAGTTATTACGGGCTTGGTTAATGGCTAGATTTTTAACCAGACCATCGTTTATGATAAGAAAATGATCTTAAAGCAGTTAGATTAATTTGAGCTTAATTAATTACCAAGACATAAATGAGGGATGACAAAGTGAAAGTCCAGAAGCGACCCAAGTAGAAATCTGCTACGAAGGCACCAAAGATCGGAGTTATCCACACAGATCCAGACCAGTTGTTCACGTTCCTCACAGATGAAACTGTGTCTTCATGGAGCTGAGTTGTGAGGTAAATGACCAAGTTGGAAGCAACTCCATAAAAAGCCATCCTTTCAAATGCTTCGAAGCCTTCAACAAGATAATATAAATATATAAGAAAAAAAGGAGAAATCCAACAATTAATACATATTACATGTGATAGAACCCTATATCACAGCTGGTCTTTGGCGAGTTAAAAATATAACAAGTTAGCATGCATACAGTCCATTAAACTAAAGACAAAATGAAAAATCTATTACCTCCGGTCCATAATAAAAGATCTTGTTCTTAGTGTAAGTTACACCATAAACAAGATCTTATATTAAGAACCGGTAGTATTAAACTATAAAGGCAAGACATAGATTTTTCACTTGGACACTGATGAACACAAAGTGAAACCTTGTTAGTTTGAGAGACTACACTGAAAAAAGGAACAGAATATGAGAAGAAGAAATTAAAGATGCAGACCAACGAGGAAAGAGCAAGCCCTCCATTTTCCTGTCTTAGATGAAAGCGCAGGACGACCACGAAAGTCAAGAGTGCCATCGCTGGTGTACTCTGATGATTCAGCAGGTTCCATTAAAGATACTGCAAAGAAGAAAGTTAAAGGCAATGGAATCAAGCTGAAGAAGGAGGAGGAAATAATATGATAGATAGATATCTGGTTCTCAGGGTGCCCATATATATATATAAGGTGCGCGCGCGTGCGTGTGTGGACAAAATGTTCGATAAGATTAGATTATATATGTTAAAAGCTTGCAGCCACAATAGATGAACCACACTGAGATACTTAGAATCTTCAACTTAATTATTATTAATGTTAATTATAAACATAGTCATAGATACAAATGCAATGCTTTGTTTGTGGGCTTACTGTGTCCCAACTGGCCAATGGAAGCGAAGGATTTACCAACTTGTACCCACACCTCTTTCTATCGTTGTCTTGTCATGATATCATGTCCCCCACTTCTCCTCTTGGATCCATTCTAATTATTTTTGGGGATGACTTTATTATGAAGCAAGTGGATACGTTTAATTAATTGTGCACATATAATAGTTAATAGTATACCATAATTATGATCAATGTTTTTTTTTTGTTCAAATTATGATCAATGTTTTACTTACGATATAACTTGAACTTGCATAACTGTGTAATAAAGTTTTTCCAGTAATATATGTAATATAAGTAAAACATCGGCATGCTGTTCTAGTTTACTTCTAGGTAAGGTTTTTATTTGAATAGGGTGGCCATATTTACTCGATGTTAAATATTTTTTAAAAATTTTAATTTAGAGTTTTGTTTAATGGAAGGCTAGTAAAAGTCTTTATTCAAAAAAAATAGGTAGGATCTTGTGCATTATAAGAAATGAGTGAGATTGTAATTATGAATGTTTGTAGTTTTAAAATGTCCTTTTCAGACTAAAAGTGATCACATATAGCGATAAAAAAATAAGTTATTTACATTTCTTGCAAGGTGCAATCAAAGGCGTATATGAATAAATAAAATCTAGTTGATAAAAATGAAGAGTTTATTTCAAGATAATGACTTGAAAACCCCACTTTCATTGATAAATCAATTAATTGGAGGCATCCATGACTTCAGGAGATAATTTATTATTTGGGATCTCTCACATTTATAAAAATAAGGGAAAATTTCACAAAAAATAGTTTAAGAAAAGACAAATCAGGGAGTTCAATATCACAAATCTCAAATCAGACATTTAGAAGGAATTTGGGATTTGCAAATGTTTTCAAATGACCAATATGCCCTTAACTATTTTTGGTATAGAGAATAACAATTTAAAATAATAATTAACAACTCTAGCATACATATTAACAAATGTTGTCAAGCATCAACGACTAATTAGATATGGAGAATAACAACTTACGCATCGCAATTAACAACTTCAATATACATATTGACAACTTGAACTCACTAGATACCAACAACCTTATAGGTAATATTTTGAAGTCATATACGTCAGGCATCACTGACTATTTAGGTATAGAGAATAACAAATTAAGAATAACAATTAATAGCATCAATATACATATTAATAATTATTTGAGCTCTCCAAATGTTATCAGGGCCGGGGCAAATTGATTATTTAGAAACATTTGCAAATCCTAGATTCCTTCCACATGTTTGACTTAAGATTTGTGATATTGGACTCTCTTTTATTTGTCTTTTCCCTATTTTAAACAAATTTTTCTAGGATTTTTGATAAAAATAAATGCATATCATATATTCAAAGAGAGTCCGAGAAAAAAGATATAATGAGTATAAAGATCAGAAATAGTTAAATTTCATATATATATATATATATATATTGCAAACTCGATCATTTCATCTTTTAAATTGAGGGCTGACACTAGACTACAAGCTTGAATGCATACTCTTTTTTAAATCTATATATAAACATATTCATGACCATAAGATATCAGGATATACAGTTTAGTTTATATATGAACGCACGCTAATCCGGTTATGTCAATTTTTAAAATGTTTAGATGATGTCTTTAGCCCAATCATTCGGCGGGATGTGTCCCACTACGAATAATAATATATAAGGTATTAAAATTCGGATCGGGCATTGAACCGGTCGGGGTACTGGGTTAAGGGTTAGTGGGTCAAACCGGAGCTAAACCGGGACCAAACCGGTGAGAAATTAAAAATTTTAGATTTATAAGTGATGAAAAAAATATATATGTCCCGGTTTGGTCCCGGTTTGGGTTAAGGATCCGGAATTAAATGCATCGAATATTTCTCAAGCATTGTTAGTTGATAGATTCCGTGGGGAAACAAATAAAGAATATTTCTCGATGCATTTAATTCCCGATGCATATATATTTTTTCATCCCTTTGTTGCAAATGCATCGAATATTTCTCAAGCATTGTTAGTTGATAGATTCCGTAGGGAAACAAATAAAGAATAAGTAGTTGCGTAACACTGAGGGCACACAAAAATAATAGCATCCACGTCCAAAACCAAAAGAGACAAGAAATATGAAACAACATAACAGCTAGTTCTATGTCTGATTCTTAGTATGAGACAAACCTTATTTCGCCATTCTATCATTCTATTGGTTATGAGTTGTACCTTGAGACTGATATTACCTTGGGAGATGCATCACTTTCACAATATCGTCAAGCTACGTACTGAACAAGTTATTTCTTGTTCGAAACAAATTAAAGAATGATATAGAGTTAAACTAAAGTTAATGTGTGTTGGGTTGAAGTGAATGATATTGACACTAAATATTATATTGTTCTCTCTTGTGATGGCCAATTGTATCAGTGAATTAGGCATATTGATAAGAAAGAGATCAGCGTCCACTCAAATTAACGATTCATATCATCTCGTAAGTTCTGTGTGTTTTCCTTTTCCACTCTTTGGCGGGACTCGTTATGATCACGTATGTTCGTTAATTTGTTCTCTTCTTATAATTGATTCCCGAATTATTATCGCTTTATTTAGAGTAAAATACTCTAACCATATCACTGTTTTGTATTAATTATATAGACCTCCCCTCTATTTTAAAAACTCATATAAATATCTCTTAAAATTAAAGTGTATGTTACACAAACCTCCCTTATATTTTTATATTCTATTTCCATCCACCCAAACTATTAGTTGACTGTTAAATTTGACTTTTGAAATGTTTTTGACCAAAATGTCCCTCTTCAATATTAAAATTATTTAAACATATATATATGGGCCAATAAAAATTTATACATGATAGATTTTATAACTTTCTAATATATTAAAAAGTTTATGAATTTTGAGATTATAAAATTTATAATTTTTATTTTTCATCGTACAAATTGAAATTTGTTTATTTTTAGTTTCTTGAATGACTAAAAATATATATTTCTTCTATATATAATTGAACCAATTAATAATCCCATTGAATCAATAACCCCCATCAAAGATGAAAGAACAATCTTTTCAAAAAAAAAAAAAAAACCATGATAAATGCCTTTTTCAAGCGACACTTACAATGGACAATTATATACTTATATATCACGCATAGTGCTTCGTTTTATGAAGAATAAAAGACTACGGGATATGCGATACATATTGTTTAATGGGTTTGAATGAAAACTTCATAAACTTCATACTTTTTGTTTCTATAATCTGTTGCACTTGTTTTCTCCATGGTTGTTCTTGTAACTCGTGTTTTTTGTCCCTTGAAATCTATAAACTATCAAGTACAATTAGGGATTTATTATTAAGGGTAAAATAGTAAATAAATTCTATTTTTATATAAAATTTAATTAAAAAATATATTTTCATAATCTTTTTAGAATATTCTTACCAGAGTTAATTAACGGTTTAGATTTAAATGCATATTTTTTAAAATAGAGGGGAGATATGTGTAATTAAGATAAAACAGGAAGATGGTGAAAGTATTTTACTCCTCCATTTATTATTCTTGTCACTGACGATAATCGTTTATTTCTAAAAACTAAAAAGGGTTCGATTATATTAATGTTTTGTACTGTAAGACTCATATGCAGCCAAGTGAAATTGTGGGTTTGATTGAGACATGGAATTATTGGCCATGTCACCCACTAGGGCAGGGTATTTGCGGTGATGAGAAAGTCAGTTAAAAAAATATACAAATAGCGGAAGTGGTTTTGATCCGAAATCTAAACCATCCAAATTTAATTTATTTAAGAAATTATTTTAATGTGTATATAATATAAAATAAAGATAATTTCTTAATTGTCAGCTTTTTAAGAAATGATTTTTTTATTATTTAAAAATCAGTCAAAAATATTGAATATAGACAATGAAAATTGTATTTGGACGGTGCATATCTCACCATAACGATATTTGATTATGCTATAATCACTTCAAAGTGTGGAGAGCTAAGGAGTGTTTGATTAAAGGTAAAAAGTCAAATGATAGGTTAAAATGAGGAAAGTAAATTTTGGATTAGGTTGGCAGGCAACGGAAGAAACTAAGAAATAAATGGGGCAAGCAATGGGTCAACCAAGTTGTGGTAAGTGGACCACTTTCATAGGCTTTCATACACTCAACTCCTTTTTTCCCTTATATCAAATCCCTACCTAGCTAGTGGCACTAACAGTGATAAACAAATGACAAATCCAATCATACTCAAATAATAATGAAAACCACTATATATGTCATTTGTTTCAGATAATGAGATAAGGTTAATTTACTACCTCTATTAAGAGGAAATTAAAAAAGAGTATTTTTTTTCTTTTCTTTTTTTTTTGATGGTTTATGCGATGGACCATTTTTTGCCTTCGGTGCACCCACCTTCCAGGTATCCGGCGTTAACCTGAAGGCCAACGTCGGATTTACCGACATGGCCCCCGACAACTGACTAGTCCTGGCGCCCCCAATCTGATAGGCCCGACAGGAATTCACCTCTTTGAGGCGCCCCAGGGGAGAGAGCTCCCAATGAAAATTTTTTTCTTTTTGTTTTTAACAAAGCACAACATTATGGAATGCCCTCTTGGATATTTCATATTATACTCATTTACGGATGCCGTCTTTATTAACTCCAAAAGCTCAGATTGTTCCCTCTCTTGGGGAGGATGGTGATGATGTTGCAGAAGGAAAAATCGACACTTTTTCATGGGGATGATTTTCAGTTTAGGTAAAAGTATATACTATCTCCTGTGTCACTGATATGAGAGCTAGTTAGGAATTATATTTAGTCTTAAATATATATAAGACCCCAATTCACTTTATTTGTCTCTTAAATTTATAATTTTTCCTTAAAATATTCCTGTTGATCGCATACGTTAAGAAGTTTCTATCCAATAGTAATCATGATGGAAAACTAATCTATACTTATCACAAATAATTAACATAGTTAGTTTCATTAATTTAACCAAATTAATCAGCTCGCTCCTAGGTAGGATTGGAGCTGGAGCTAGTATATTCCAACGTGTCAAGTGAATGAGTCAACTTTGTCATCATTTTCCCTCTGTTTCTTTCCTTGTCTCTCCTCATTTCGTCGAATCAAAACATGAGCAGAAGGAATTGTGGCAGATATAATCCCTCAGGAAGATCGTCTACTTAAACCTCGTTACAAGAATATACAGTAGTAGTACAGTAGTACCACCAAATACATATAGTGACAAATCAGAACAGCATAGAAGAAACCAAATAAAACAGAGAAAATAATTGAAGGACCAGCCACAGAGGCAGCTTTCATAGGCTGATAGGTCGCTGAAACAATAAAATGACACAAGATCATTATTATGCTTAGAATTAGGGCTGAGCAAGGAACCCAAAACCTGCAAGCCCGCCTATAATCCTGTCTAATTAGGCCAATTTGAACCCGCCCAAAATGAACCCATGGCGGGGTGGGTTTCAACCCGCCCGTTTAAGATTTAAATGGGCAGGCTATGGGCACACCTTCAAGCTGCCTGTACCCGCCCATTTACTTTTTTTTATTAGCCTTACCTTGATTGTCCCTCCCTCATTTGGTCATTCTCTCCCCAACTCAAAGTAAGATTTGTTTTCTCTTAATTTGTTTTGCAGAGAAAGATTTAGCTTATGGAGCTACGGACCCTCCCTCAAGTGAATTTGAAGATGATGGTGAAAACTAAAGCATGAAGATTCAATGGAAAAATGCCATTTTGTTAATCTCTAAAATTGTAATGTGTTAATTTAAAAGTTAGAGTTTGTTAGTTTAGGTTCTTTTGTGTGAATTGTGATTATTGAACTTTAAAGATTCAGATTTCAGAATTTAAATTGATTGCTTGATGGATTTAGATTGAAAGATTGATACTTATGCAAATACATATGTTTTTTTCTTCCAAAAAAATAAACAAGTCCAATATAAATGAATTTCGAGTAACCCGGTTAGCCCGCCCATTTAACACGGGTTAAATGGGTTGAGGTACGGGTATGGGCTAGCCCGTACCCGTATAAAGTTAAATGAGCGGGTTATGGGTTTAGCAACGGGCTGCCCAATCCTCCCATTGCTCTCCCCTACTTAGAAGCAATAGAGGAATTGGTTTTAGTCCATTATTTCAGTAAGTTTAATAATTTAAAAATTACAATTTCATATTCTTATCTCGATAATGTTACTTAGTTATGAGCATACATGAAATTTCTGTCTTTTCTTATTTGCTTTATTTACCCCTTGCTTGTTTAGATTTGTGGATGTGGTTGTGTGCGCATATATATATATATATATATATAGATATAGTTTATGATTAAAAGAAAATACTTCTAACTTTACTCATAATTCAACGAGAGGATAAAAAGACTGGCCAAGAAAAGTGATAGGATAAGAAGACAAGTCTACCCCACACGAAGAGATTGATGATACTACTAATTATTTTTGGTTAGATAATAATATAGTGAGCAAAAGACAAAGGAATATTTGGTAGGCGATCTCGTAAGTCCCTTGTAAGTGCTTGAAGAGTCCTGGGGTCGTGCCCTAGCCTTGGTAGGGGACTGGTGCCGAACCTACCTAAACTTTTTATTATCAAAAAAAAAAAAAAAAGACAAAGGAATGTATGAATTAAAATTTTCCACCCTAATGTGAGAACACACACAAGACCCATAAAGTAACATCAATAAGTCTTGTTTAAATATAACAGTGCAAAATCTTCGGGTTTCTTGCATCATTGATTTTGTATGGTATGATCTATATATATATATATATATATTATATGTTTCTGTAGTGAGGATCTTTAAATTATATATTTAATTTGATTATTCAAATTTTGATAATTTAAAAAAATATAGATAAACTTATATGTTAAAACTTGATAAGACTAATTTAAAATTAAAGCGACGGTTTAATCAATACATATTTTAAAAATATCTCTTGTACAAAATATAAATTACTCATCCTATTCTTAATATTTAAAACTGTACCCTTTTATGACATTTAATTGACAATAAAAAATAGAAAAAAAAACTAAATTTTTTATATCATATAGATTTTAATATTTTCTTAATCTATACAGTATAATCTTCTACATGGACTTATATTACGAAACGAATTTAATTGTCGTACCAATGGAAGTTGGTGCAGATGGGTAGGCATCTGCGCCACACCAATCCGTTCCTGGGTTCAATCCCAGGAAACGGAAGGTGTAAAGAATTTCTATTGGGAGCTCTCTCCCCTGGGGCGCCTCAAAGAGGTGAATTCCTGTCGGGCCTATCAGATTGGGGGCGCCAGGACTAGTCGGTTGTCGGGGGCCCATGTCGGTAAATCCGGCGTTAGCCTTCAGGTTAACGCCGGATACCTGGAAGGTGGGTGCACCGAAGGCCAAAAATGGTCCATTGCATAAACCATCAAAAAAAAAAAAAAAAGCTTATGTAGTATGTACTGTAGCATTTTATCTTTGTGTTTTTATGTGTTGAAAGGGAATTGACTTTGCTGCTATTGGAAATTCACAATCTGTTGGCCATTATAAACAGTAAAGTTCCTATCAATAAACTTTATAGAGCCGATTTTTTATTAAAAAAGTTTATTCAACTTTTACGCATTTGGACCTTGGTCATTTGAAGTAACACACTACGCCGCACACAGCTTTCAAGCACATAAACTAATTATAAGAAGAAAATTATAAATTATCTCTTCCCACTGTTTTGTTGGGATTCTATGCATTTGGGGCTTTACTTAAAAAGCTAAGACGCATGTTAAAGTCTGTCAAATCAGTCACTAACCCATGTTATGAAATTGGTGCACACCACTTCTTTTAATCCAAAGATTGCATCTTCCAATTAAATAAATTAATCACAAAGTAATACTTGATCAAACAAGTTTGGATAGCAAGTGATTTGCATTTGAGGATCCCTCTCTTTCTAATATTATGAGACAAATTCCTAGGTACTTTCAGAATCCCAAGTCATTCAAGCCTTCACCAATAAAAAACCTCCAACTCAAATATATTTAATCCCATATTTCAATTTATATTAATAATTGTAAACCGGTTTACCACTCTGGTCATATTTATTTATAAGTCTAAATTAACTAATTCTCACGTACTTAGGAAATTTAGTTAACTCATTAATTGTGGGATAAATTTCTAATTTTACCATCATCTATGATTGGTTCTAAAAGTCAACATGAATAAATTTTTTTTGTTTATTGTAATTAATAGGGGCAAAAAAATAAAAAATACATTTATTATTATGAAACTGAACTTACAATAAAAACCAAAATTTTTTATCAAAATAAATTTATAAATGATACCAGAATTGTGTTACAAAAGCATATGACTGAAAGTAAGAAAAATGGGAAGGCGAGAGAAGATTTGTTATTAAAAAATTCTGTGGTCAAGGACAAGCATTGAGAAATAGTGAGAATCAAAGTACTTCCTAAAAATATAAAACAATGAAACATATCCAGCGAGCTGATTTTAATACTAAATATAACATAAAGTTTTGAAAAAATTGTGAAAAAAATCTCCTACAACTTATTTATTAAATGGGACATTTACGTGTAAATTATCTTTCACATGTGCAGAATATCTTCTTCGATGTGCATATGATCTTCTTTGTGTGTAATATTCTTCCCTATACGTGTGCAAAAATTTTCTCTACGTGTGCAGAAATCTTCCCTTCGTATGCAGTGATCTTCCCAGGTTCCATTTGACAAATAAGTTGTCAATGTGGTCTTTTTTAGCAATTCTCCCTATAAAGTTTTTATATTTATCAAATTTTTTCTAATCTACCCTCTATCGATGCTCCCTTAATAATAATTAAAGATAAGAGTGAATGATGGAATTAAGGGAAGTGACTAGAGTATTTTAGAAAATATATGTCATATTAACTAACTTAATAAATTTTCTTAATTTAATCAAATTAGTTAAATATATCTTGGGAGGTCAGGGGGAGTATAAATTAAAGGAAAAATGACACTAAGGTCCCAATTAAAAAAAAATAATATAAAAAAATCTTATAATTTGTTTATATAATTTTTCTGCTTGTATCACTAACAAATTATAGGTTTTTTCTGAATTTATTCTTTTCAATTGCGACTTTCGTATCATTTTCTCTAAATTAAATCCATTGGCTGGCTGAGCCTCCTGACTCTGTCGCTGTGTCAGTAAAAGGAGAGGTTTTGACAAAAGGCAGAGACATGATGTGTAAGTGAACCAACCACGGGGGAAACCAGCCAAAAGAGAAGCCTCTGGTTTTTGGGGATTTCAGTGTTCCCCGTCCCTCACTCTCAAATGAACCCAGGGGCTGTTGTACCCAACATCTCTGCTTCACATCATCCTCCAATCTATAAATAACCAACCTTCCCCTCACTTTACCTCTCATTCACAATTCATCAAACACCTTCTGAGCATTCACACACATACCACCATGTCATCACTTCATTCTTGGGTTTCTGAACACAAGCTCGCTTCCATTGGTATGTCATTTCACTTTCACTACCTTCTTCTTTCTCATTCAATTCTCTCTGCGTGAAGGAAAGTACATAACATACATACTCATTTGCAGGGGCAGTATGGGCCACCGGAATAGGTGCCTCCTTCCTGGCTAACTCACGCAAAACCTCTGCTTCTGCCATGAAACCTAGTCTCAGACTTATTCATGCCAGGTGTGTGTGTGTGTGTATTTCACATTTCTATATGCTCGGTTTAGTTGTAGACTCATACTGATGTGGGGTTGGTTTGATTGTTGGATGAAGGATGCACGCTCAGGCATTGACACTGGCCGTGCTCTCTGGTGCTGCTGCTTACCACTACTATGAGAATCATCGTCTTCCTTCTGATCATCATGCTCAATCCCCGAAACCACACCAGGAGACTACTCCTGCTGATCTCACAAACTGGGTTGAATGGGATGTCCTTTCTCCCTTCGAATGAACAAGCCCGTTAGTCCAAGGCTTTATCTCATCATTGCCCTAATAATTTCTTTCGCAACTCATTCATGTATCGTTGTTAATGCTTTTGAGTTTTGATATAGTAACAAGTTATCGCTACCTCAGTCTGTTTGGACTACGGATATGTAGTGAGAAGTGAGAACCCCCTTTATAATGTAGATACTAGTTTCTCACTACTTCCTGCTTCTCTCTTCTTCACCTTTCAAAAGCACATAATTATATTATCTTACAAGCATTTGGCTTTACACGCATACAGACACAAGCACACATGAGAGGGAAAATCCATATATATATATATATAATGTATCATCTATGATGGGAAGGGAAGATGACTATTCACAGCGATTGGATTTTCGGATCCGGGTTTGCATCTGGTCAATGTTTTCAATTGGGCTGGGCTATCTCCTTTGTTTAGCTCCACTATTTATTGTAGACTTTCTATATAATTTTGTGAAACTATTTTTATGTTTTAAAATGAATTATTATATAAATTAATACATAATATTTGAAAGAGCATAAAGATCAGGCCAATGGTTGGCCAGCTTTGTTTTATTGTCTCACCAATTTTTCAACTGGATTCGATATTGTTCAATGGGGGATGATTCATAGAGATATTATTTATCCATGCATGAGCTCCGTTTTTTCAAAAAAAAAAAAAATTAAAATTTAAAAATAAAAAAGCAAGTAAAATAGAATTTGGTTGATCTAATTATTCTCCCAAATGAGCATGAACTAGCCAGGTTGGCCTTTGCGAAGACCTCATTGTGATGTGAATACCGAATAGATATAAATAATGCTAATTAATCAGTGCTTTATCATTGGAGCCCAAAATTATTAACAAATGGACAGAGAAGTTGTTAGAGCGAAATATATAATAGTTTTCACCTGCAAAATTGTGCTGTGAAAGTGGTTGCAAGGTCTTCTTCCAAACTGTCCGATTCCTTCCTCTTTGCTTTCTAAACAACTTTTCTCCATCCCCACTCTAAAAAGATGCACTACCAAACTTCTTAACTGCTTTCTCATTCCCTCATAATATGCCCTTCCTCCCTCCCCATCTCAGGCTAAGAAATTCAAAGGCGGGGACAGTTTGGACATTTCACATTGACTTGAAAACTAAAATATTCAGACGATGCATGCCGGATAATCATGATTGTGTTTCCATGTTAAAGGATAATGAGTTGGGAAATCACAAGTCCCTAACAGACACAATATTGGAAATTATATATATATATATATATATATATGTTGTTTACAAAGTCAGAACTAGAACTACCATTTCTTCAGGTTTCAAGAAACAACGACAGGGAAAGAAGAAGAAGAAGAAGAAGTGATCAGAGATGGATTGCTCTGTATGCACAACAATGCCATTAATATTAAGGCCACCTAGGAATACCATATGTGGGGCCTGTTACGAAGGAGCCAGGAGCATTCTCAACATGATGAACAAGCTTGAATCTGATAAAACAGTGGACAATCCTAATCCCTCTCCTCCTTCACCTTCCCATAATTCGAGTAAGGCAAGCTCTTTTTTCTTCACCCCCTCATATTTCTTTGTTCATATAATTTCTGCAAGTATTTTAATCAATGGTGAAATCAAAATGATATATTATTATTTGTGGTGCGCAGTCGCTTTCTGCATTTAAAAGATGGTATACGCAGCAGTTAGATCAGATGAATGAACATAAACATCAAGTAGCCTTCCTTGAAAGCTTTGTTGAAGCATTCAGAGAACAAACCCACACCGATATAACTGTCACTCCTGGCAATAATGGCCCTCCAATACCTTCCCATAAAGCAGTTTTGGTGAGCACACATACACACATGTTTAGGTTCATGGATTAGTGAGTGACTATGTTTTGCACTTGATGATGATGTTACAGGCGACAAGGTCAGAGGTTTTCAAGAACATGTTAGATTCAGATGAATGCAAAGCAGCACCTACAAACAACATTACGATACCGGAATTGAACTACGAAGAGCTAGAGAGTCTTCTGGAGTTTCTCTACAGAGGAAACTTGGGTCCAGAAAAAATGGGGAAGCATGCGTTTGCTTTGTCTCTAGCAGCTGATAAATATGGGATTGCTTATTTACAGAAGCAGTGCGAGCAGTATATGCTTCATTCACTGAGCATCTCTAATGCGCTTGATGTGTTGGAGATTGCAGACACATGTTCCAACCAGAAGTTGAAAGACATTGCTATGAAGTTCTTAGTTGAAAACATTCAGGAGATTGTTTTGTCCTCAAGATATGAAGTATTTGTGCACAAAAGCCCTCATCTAACTGTGCAACTTTCCAGAGAATCGTTCAAGCTCGTCAATATCAAATGATGATCCTCTCAGTTCATCACACTTGCTTCATAATTTGTTTGGTTTTCTTTTTGGAAAGAAAATAAACGTCTACTGCTTTGGATACTTTTTTCCTTCATGAAAAACGCCCAGGTTATGTGAATAAAATAAAGGTATATCGTTTGGCCCAAAAAAAAAAAAAAGGTATATCACTTATGGTGCTATTCAAGACTACAAATTTTCAATTAACGATTACAATACTATAGATGATGTTGGAGAATATTTCTGTTGCGTGGCATAATTTTAAAGGTTTGTTGTTCATGGAACCCAGTCAGTGAAGTCTACTAATCATTGAAGAAACAATGAGTCAATCTCAAAGATCCATCTCTAGAAGAACATTACGATAAAATGCTTGCTGCAACTTTATACAAATAATTCTGTCCAGAGCAACAGTATCATTCCCTATCAGTACATAAAAATACCATCACGAGGCTACCTGAGTAGTGGCTTAAGGCATACATATAAATTACAACAAAAACGCTACTAGATTCATTCTATTTGACCTTCAGAAATCAGAATACCTAAAACAACATAACGAAAAGGTAAAGTTGGAGAAATACAAGTAAATTTTGTCAAAGGGGCATTGTGCATTTCTTTTGGGAATGTCCTAACATATGGCAGCGACCACACTGAACAACTTTTTTGGGACGTTTAAAGTTCTCCACCCTAAGGACCTTCTTTTTAGGCCTCCCAGGTGGTCTACGTGTTTTTGGTGGACGTATTATGATGTCCACCTTGGCACCTCCACCTTCTGCTCCTTCCCCGAGTTCTCTCCATTGACTCTTGTCTGGAATAGGATTTATCATCTGTGAATATGTCACTCTGTAACTTTTTACTGTGAAGCAAGGTTCAGCAAAAAGATGAGCATTGTGCCCACAAGAAATAAGTGCTGCAGCAGCATGTGCACAAGGTATACCATACAGCTGCCAACGACGACAAGAACACACACGACTTCTTATATCAACAATATTCGTCCTCTCTGTAGACACAATCTCAAACTCAACTTCATTAGCTCGGAGCACTTGATAGCAGTGAGCATCAGCAAGTGCTTCCATAATCCGCTTCTCAGCGAATGGTACAAGCATCGATGTCCACCTCATGCCCATGTCTTGGCGTTCATTAAACCAAGATGTGATCTGCTGGCGAATGTGTTCCATCATCTGCACTACAGGGAGCTCATGACATTCAAGGGCCCAGTTATATAACAACTCTGTCACTCCCAGCGTGAAGTGCCCAAATCGAACACCCTCAAAGTATGCCACAGCCCAAAGTTGGGGAGGAAAATGCTGAAACCATGGGATAACATCCTGTGAAATTTCTGTCATCTCAGCAATCTTGCTCTCAAATTCAGCAGCCGTGAGGGCATAAACAGCATTCCAAAAGATGTTCAGCAACTTTGAGTTTTTGAATGTGTCGCGAAAATTTTCACTAACATAACGTAGACAAAAACCATGAGAAGCACTTGGAAAATGTGTTTCTACTGCCTCTACAATGCCCTTCTGCCTTTCAGATAGTATTGTAAGTCTAGGCATGTTCTCAGTGTTCACTCCTAGAAGCTTTCGTAGTTCTGACATAAACCACATCCAATTTTCATCAGTTTCAGCATCAACAACAGCTATTGCCAGAGGAAACAAAGCGTCATCAGCATCAACAGCTGCAGCACAAAGTAATGAACCCAAGTATTTTCCTTTAAGATGTGCTCTGTCTAGCTCTAAAAGTGGCCTGCAAGCATTTATAAACCCATAAATTGAGGCACGGTAAGAAATAAAGAGGCGTTGGAAACAATTTTCTTGTCCAGTAGCAACAACCAATGCAATGCTACCAGGATTTATTTTCCTTATTTGCTCACAGTAAGCAGGAAGAAGTCGGTATCCTTCTTCAAATGTTCCATGAAGGGAAGCCATGCTTCGCTCCTTCCCACGCCAAGCTTGCATGTAAGAAACAGCAACTCCGTGCTGATCACGAATATCTTGAAGGATTTCCCTTGGTTTATATTGAGGATTATCTCGAATTCTAGCCTCAACAGATCTAGCAACCCAACCCACTGATGCCTGCTGATGATGAAGGTTATGAACTCCCTCGCATGTATGCTCTCCATGCAGCGTTCTCACAGTAAAAGTTGGACCACCAGGGCATTTTGCTACATGGACACGCCATGGGCACCCTTCTTTAGAGCATTTTGCTATAAAACGACTGCGATCAGATTTAACTATACGGAGATCAAAATGCATAGCAATAGCAACATCTTTCATTGTTCTTCTGCATGTTTCCACATCAGGAAACTCTTGCCCAATGACTAATGGATGTAATACTAAATCAAGAGGAGGATCGTTATAAACTAAAGAATGATTAGCCATATCCGCCAAACCAGAAAAGAGCAATGTCATATGGCTTTAAGGGTCCCCATCGTGCTTTTGAATTATAAAAGGTTCCCAAGAGTAGGCATCAAAACACATCACCATATTGATCTTCCTGCCTGGTACAGACTCTGCACTACATGAGAGGGAAAAAATGAAACTCTAGAAAGAGTTAAAACAGAACAAAATTCCAAAGGACCCATCATGACACATAGAAATCAAATCAACATCATCACTTATGATTTTTACAGATACAAACCTCTGAATTATAGTCCTCTTAGAGGAACAAAATTCAAATTTTCCAAGTATCACACATGAAACCAAAGAAACCTAATTATTACAAGGAAAATCATGAGTAATGGAAACCTGTTAGACCTAAAAGAATATCTTCAAAGAGATATTCTAATAAATTTTAGTGAATGGCCAAAACAAAACAAAAAAATGATGAATTATAGTTGCCAGGGGAAAGGGGATTTGGTAATGATAACAATTGGAGAAAACCAGTTTGACCTAAAAGAAAATATAAGTAGGAAAGGCAATGGGCGAGTATCCACTAATTTTTTTCACTATCAGTATCCATTCCAATCCATAACACCCGAAACTACCTGAATCCGAAGAAAAACAATAACACTTCTATCAACTGTATCCAAAACTATACGATATACGAAATACCCATATATTCAAAATAACTGAAAAATAAAACACTTTTTTCCATCAAATTTTAATCACAGCAAGTCAACAGATCTGAGTATTGTCCATTTCTCTGTTCCGCATTACCAACGCTCTATCATTACTCATTTAAAAGGAGTTCAAATTCAGTCGCAAGTCAACCACCTCAGTTCTTAGTTTCGCATAGATACGAACTGGAGAACACAAATCCATGAATAGGATTAACCAGACAATTCAAATGAATACTACCGCATCAAAATTCATGACTAGTATCTAAGACGAGTAATAATACATTGAATCTCAGCATCGAAAGGATTGGGTAAGGTTAGAAAGATTGAAACCTTAGAATCGGCGGCGCTCAGACCGATGGTGGGTTCTCCATTGTTGAGGGCAGCAAAAGAAATTGGGGGAGAAGGGGGTTTCCGAACCCTGGAGCTGCGATGAGTAAAGAAATCGAAATAGGAAAAAGAGCGTGCTCAAATCGACGGGCGTCTTCTGACTAGAACTCGATCCCTCACCGAGACGGCGACCGCCTTTGCTCAGATCGACGGCTGTCTTCCACAGACAAAGGCCTTGTAGGTATAGAGAGCAAAGGAAATTTGGGGGAGCTGCGATCTATATCCAAGAAAACAAGATTACGAAATAGATATTAGATAGTATTCTTGTTCTTTTTGGTTTTTTTTTTTTTATTTGTGTTATGAATTGAGAGTCTGAAACATCTAAAACAAATTTGGGAAGGAAGGAAGAAAAATATTTTAAAATTATAAAATCTCAAATTATATTTGTTATTAAAAGTTTATAAAAAAAATAAAGAAATTTAATAAACAATTCATAATTTATTTTTTAAAAAATGCATAATTTTAAATTTTATAATTTAAAATTTATTTATTTATTTTTTTCTTAAAAAAAATTGAGAGAATTACACTAAGGTCTTATCCAATGGAAAAAATGAAAAATTGGTCCCGCTAACAACCTTAGGAGTCTGAATTAACAATCCAAGGAGTAAGGGTGGAAATAGGCTAAGCTAGGCTAGGCTTTGCCTAAATAGGCCTAGGCCTGTAACAAAGATACAAAGCCTGAGCCTGGGCCTGGGCCTGTATGTAGGCTATTTTTTAGGCCTAAGCCTGGGCCTTCAGAAAGCCTGACAAGGCATGAAGCCTGTTTAAAAGCCTACTTAAAATGTAGGACTTTAAATAGCCTTTAAAGCCTATGCCGCCAAATTCATATCTAACCCTTCATGCTTATATACAATCCTACATTATATCTTAAAAGTCTAACATATATTCTTATCGTAATATTAAGGCTTAGTAAGGAAAAGAAAATAATGTCTAGTGACAATACTTGTCCGAACAAATAGGAATAAGAAAAATTAATCATCTGTTAACTAATGAGATATATTTTTTAAAATCGACTAAGCATAACAAATAACATGTAAAACTAGACTTTTACCTATTTTACTCTTTGCACGTAAATTGGGACAAACTCCCCTTGTTAAGATTATAATATTTCATTTGACACTAAAATAAACTCATAACAATTTTTATGTTTTAGTGGAGGGGGCACAAATTAGGGGAGAGAAAGTGAGTTAGTATTGTCATCTCGATCAATCGAAGAGAAGAGATGTAGAGGTGAATGATTTATGCGAAAACAAGGGTTGAGTATAATAACGATAAAATATGAAACTTAGAATTAAAATTAAGTTGGTAAATTTATAAAATTATTTAGATAATATTATATATACTTATATAATAGTATAATTTTTTTTAAAAAAAATTTAAATAGACCAAGCCTGTAGGCTTGTAGGCTAGGCCTTATAAAAATAGGCCTGACTTGTTTATCTAAATAGGCCTAGCAATATGCCTGAGCTTGAGCCTGACCTATTTATTAAATAGGTGAGGCTAGGCTTTATGTAGGCTAGGCCGTAGGCCCCTGTTAGGGGCCTGGCCTATTTCCATCCCTACCGAGGAGCGAGCCTAACAACCCTGGAAAATCAATTTTTCATTTTTTTCTTTGGATGGTACCTAACTGTAATTCTCCCAAAAATATTTCCCTCCTTACCCATTTTAATATCAAATTTCTTTATTTTTTTGACAATATTTTAATATCAAATTTCAAATCATGCAAAATATTTGATAATTAATGGCGGATCTATCAATTTACCACCTTTTTTATGTTTAATAAAAATAATTTATTTTAATTAGATTCTGAATAATTAATTGGTCTAATAATCAATTGAATTCTTTTGATCGAGAAATCGGTACAAAGATTTTAAACAAATTATTGTTCTTAGTTGGCGAGTGATATCTAATTAATTAGTAATTACCGGGCCAGGGGATTAATAGTAAAGAACATTCATGTTGGGGAAAAAATTAAAGAACATCCAAGTGTCCATCTCTAAAACATCCTGCGTTGAAATTTTGAAACAAACAAATATCCGAAGTGGCTTATCACTCTGGTTCTATTTATAAATCTTTTTTAACTAAATCTCACATATTAAAAAAGATAGTTAACTCAATAATTATAAGATAAATTTTTAACTATGTCCTCATTTATGTATTGGTACTTTTCAACTCTTTCTTCTCTATATATCTTTAAATTATTTCTTCATTGGTACAATAAATAGAGGAAAAATTGTCACACTCTCATTTACTATACTGAAACTGGACTTATAAATAGAACCAAATTTTTTGATCAAAAATGACTTATAAATAAGATCAAAGTGGTATCTCAATTACTAAAATTCCTTGAGCCCGCAATGTGATCACACTGCCTCACCCTTAGCCAAATAAAATTTCAAAGCTTTCATGTTAAAATTTGAAACATACAACACAACTAGCAATTATAGTCTCCAGCTAATTATAATATATTTTGTTTAGAATAACAATTGAAACATTTAAAAACATGTTTTCAATTATAATTTATAATATACGAGATAAATATACAAAATAAATTTTGTTTCAGCTCAGACGTACATACTCATTAATAACATTTCCAAACAAGCATTTATCATTGCAATCAATTGGCAAGTAATTAATACATTTTATTAAGATCCTTTTATTCTATTAAGTCTGAAACAATCTAAAATCTTTATAAAAAAATCCCTAAGTTTCATCATGACATAATTAGCGAGCATTATATATCTATTACTACCTCCGGTCCTAAATATAGGATAAAGTTTGTAGTGTAAATTACACTACAAACTTTGTCCTATATTTAGGACCGGAGGGAGTATCATTTTCTGTACTGAAACTTATAATTATATGCTACCCACTTGTCGATAAGGTTTTTAGTGATTACATTCCTTCTTTAATGCAATTTCACTTGGGATCTCAAACCAAATCCCTACATAGAAACACCATTATGGTTCACTTACCCATCCATATCCATGCCATCCCATTTTCCCATAAGTAGCTTTTTTGGAAAAAAAATATGAATCTATACAAAGGCAACAAAACCCTTTTTATAGTGAGCTGGATTCAAAGGCTCATCAAAATTAGAAGAGTTTCACGACTAAAAAAAAAAATACTTGCAACAATATTTATAAATCACCTACTGTAATATCTATATCAATATCAACAATGAGACTAGAACTCATGCTTTCATCATTCTTGTTAGTTGAATTAAATTTTCATGAATTGGGCTACTTTTTATTTGGACCACACCCATAGGCCTACAATATTACCGAAACAACTTCTTCTTCTTCTTTTTTCCGGCCCAAATAAACATTCACCTACGTACGTGTTCTTGTGTTTCCCCCAAAATTACAGCCAAATATATATATATATAAAGTCACTATTTGTCTTGTTCTGATCATCTCAATTACACGTTCACATCTTTTTGCTGGCGTTCTTCTTAGATTATGCTGCGACCAATGTTTCTCGTAAGCTAATTAAATTCGGATCGGTCATTGAATTGATCGGGATACTAAATTAAGAGTCAGTAAGTTAGAAATTAAATTCAGACCGGTCATTGAATCGATTGGGATACTAAATTAACGGTCAGTAAGTTAGACTGGAGTTAACCCGAGGCTAAATGAAAAATTAAAGATATGTGAAATTCTAAAAAAAAAAAAATCAATTTAAATAAAAAAACTGAATTGGACCAGTCTACCACCTGGTTAGCCGGTTTCCAATCCAGTTCGGGTTTGAGAACTTGGGTTTCGGTTTCTCATAATTAATATACTGTCATCATAATTTATATCAAGGAATTAGTTTTAGTATTTAAACGCGAAGATTATATTATTAATAAAAAGACAATTTAACAAGTTCCAAGTCAAATCAGACTGTTTTTTGCTCATCACTTTTTCACGTCACATTTTAAATTTTTCTTGGCCTGTTGACCACTCATTCGAACTTCTTACATAACGAAAGAAATTAGACACACAAAGATGCTTGGATATCAAACGTTTTCCAGTTAAAATTGTCTGTAACATTTGAGGGCTGATTCTGAGAAAAACCCAGAAGAGGAAGACACAAAACGTTTATATCAAACGCACGAGGAATATAAATGAACCAGTTCATCAATTAGCAGTAATTAACGATTTCGCATATATATATATATATAACAGTTCTTTATCATGCTCTTACTTAATTTGACTCCTTAATGTATTGTTGATTCCATCAAGTGTTAATTATGGACCAACGTAACACATTCGGAGAGAAGCTTGCAGCATTTAGAGAAACAACACTATTATATATATAAATATATATATCAGCCATAAGAAGGCAAAAACGATCCTAATTAATTGCAATAGCAATTAACACTGCACTTAATTAATTAAGCACCAGATCAGAGAAAATCGCACAGTTCTGATCAATATACATGATTAATTACTGTTGACTAGTACTCTCTCTCCAATTCTTTATGGCTCTTCCCACTGCTTGTGTCACTGCTTCTGCATCCATGCTATCACCTTCTTCTTCTTCCTACAGAAAAAAATTTCATCACACAACACTTAATTAGTTTCGTTTATGAAGCTAAACATGCATGCACACTCTTTCACACACACACACATCATCGTGGACAAATTGTTATATATAATATGCGAATCTTAATTATTACTTCTCCTCCAACAGCTTGAAATCGGAAAGTGTCAGAACAGGAAACCCTAGCTTCCATAACGCTGAGACCCATATCTTCCAAGACCTCCAATATGGGAACTAGCAGGCCTGGGCAACTATTGCCTGAATATACATTTATCAGGAATCCCTTTTCTAGGGTTTCTACCGTAACCTACACACAACGATCCATTCACATTAATTATACAATTAGTAATACTACATTATTATTAATCATATTTTGGAATCATTATATATTATTGTAGCTAGGGAAGTTAATTAAATAAAGACGATAAAAAATATGTGGAAAAACTTGTAAATTCAAGAAACTACCATAGGTAAATGATTTTGGTCTTTTGATGTTTCTGCAGTGGCTATGTCTTGATTCAGTTTTTCTACCTTTTCCTTTAGCTCCTCGATGTACTTTGTTGCGTCCAATATGATCGAGGTTTTGTCTAGCTGCCAATATTAACCATAACATATATATACCCAAGAAAATACAAGTATCAGTACTCCAAAAACACAAAAAATAAGAACCACAAATCAAATATATATATAGATATATATATTGACTGCAGATTATTGGACCACATAAAGTTTGCGAGAAAAAAAGAGAAATATATGTCTAAAGCAGACTCATGAATGAAATTTTTCCAACTGTCAAATTCAAATACAGTTAAGTATGTCATTTTACAAATTAACTGATTAGTTTGTGTTCTTACCAAGATATGGGATTATATTATAGCGAATAGATCTTATCGAAGGTCCAGAAAGCACTTGACAAAAGATTTGGGGATACAAAAGAGAGAGGGAGGTAACAATATTTTGAAAGATGAACATTTTTAAGCAGATTGTCTCTGGTCACTAAGAACAGATGAAATATAAAGACATGAAAGGAGAAGAGGGAATTAATTACAGAATGAGAGTGAGTGATAGAACGAAGGAGTTGGAGCTTCTCATGCAGAGCTTCTCTCTTCTTCTTGAGGTCTTTAGTAGAAACCATAATGTCTCTTTTTTGATGCTTGACCAACCTTTCAAACTTTCTCTCTGATGTTGCTTTTCTTTTCCTTATAGCTCTGAGGTATCTCATGTCTCTCTATGGTTTCGTCCCATTTTAATTTCCTCTTCCCCCTCTTGAGTACTCCTACAGTTCCTTCATCACAAGAGCCAACTACAACATAGAGAACTAGCTGTTCTTACAAAAATGCCCTTCTCCTCTATGTTTTAGATTTTTCTTCTCTGTGCCCGTCATTCTGAAAATAATATACTTAAATAATGCAATATATATCAAGGAAAAGGAGAACAAAATACTAGTTGAACTCCAAAATTTCAAATCAATTATTTTCTATCAAAATGAGTTGTCAGTTTCTATACTCTTATAGGCATTAAGAATAATTTGGGATTTTGAAGTTTAATTCAGGTAATATTTTCCTGTCTTTTTCCCTATATATAATTCATGAATATATTAACTCTTAGAAATTATTGAATTTTTAGAAACTATTCACTTGAAAAGTCTCTCATTGGATTAAATTAAAAATTATTATTTAGCATATACCCTTGTTTTATTCCTCTCCATACATTTGAAAAATTAATATTGTCTGTTGTACATATGATGAGCGTTGAAATAAGTATATGATGCTTTAAAGTTATTTGTTGTTGTTTTTTTGTCTCAAGCTTTTAAATTGATTGCATGATTTTTAAATCAAATCATACTGTACGATTATAGACATGTTGGAAACTTGGTATATTTCCATCAAATATTGTAGTGTAAAAAAGAAAATAATAGAAGTAACGTTTTAAAATGAAGCTGGACAAATCATGCACGAGGATATACGCAAGAGGGGATATAATGGGGGAATTAATGGAAGAGGGAAATTAGATTGAGTCCATGTTTGGAGTAACTTATTTTTTATTTATAAGTGTTTGTTTGAAATAGTTTATTTTTTAGTAATAAGTGCTTATAAGTCATAATTGATGGTATACGAGGTAAGTATGTGAGAGGAGTTTTATCTCGACTTGCGTAATAAGAATTTATTTTTTAAGAAAACGCTGAACCAAACAAGCCTTAAATGCTTTTCATATAAATCGAAACAAAACTCTTCTCACATATTTATCTTATATACCGTAAATCATGATTTAAAAGTATTTATAAGTTAAAATTAAACTATCCCAAATAAACACAGAAGCAATAAGATTTTGAAAAGGAAGAAGAAATTTAAATGGAGGGAGAGATGACGATGAGCTCGTGATATGGTGAAAAATGAGGCCATCGAAAGAAGTGAATGAGAGGCTAAGTGTTGATTGGTTGGTGACTTTGGAATGCCCCCAAACACGCCTCACGGGGCCTTTTCTTCTCCCCCCACGTGCCATCTTCCCATTCCATAAAAAAAGACACACTCGACTTGAATTTCTCGTTTCATTTTCCTGTCTTCAATCTCCATTGTAATTAAATTGCCATATAAATTATTCACTCACAGCTCTTTATTAACAGATCTCAGTTCCCTTCTCTTTATACTCCTTCCAGTTCTATTTATAAGTATTTTTTTTATTGTGTAAAACGAACTGATAGTTAAAAATAATAAGTTTATAAAAAATGTCATGTTTTTTCCATATATACCCCTATTTATGAAAAGAATATAGGAGAGAGAATAAGTAAAAATATGAGAGATAATAAGTATTTAACAAGGGTAAAATAGAAAAAAGAAGCTTACATTTTCATATAAAAAATGAAAATTGTTTATAAAAGGGACCAGCCCATAAAAAAGAAAATTGTTTATAAATAAGATTGGAGGGAGAGAGTATATAATTACCTTAGTTATTTGCCAATTACGTTCAAAGCTAGGCTTCAGATATGTAAACGTACGTTCCCATTCACAGAATCTGAAGAGTATGTTCCCGTGAAGATAGACATGGTTCATATCCAGGCTTGCATCAATTCAATTCAAAATTAAATCACTGACTAATAATAATAACAGTACCCCAACATGAATCATAACTAAAGGTTACTCGGTTGTACTCCAATGATTGGAAAAATACCCATCATGATCCATGTTCAACAGTTCTTCCGCGAGGAGGGCAAATGTCTGAATGATTTGTAAAAAAAGTTCTTGCACAGATCAATTAATATTGTAATCCTTGAATCCTTAATGTATAACCTAATTAGGGAATTAATCTTGGTTTTAAATGTAAGATTTATTTTTTATATTTATCAATATTTTTTTAATTAATTTACCTATGCTGACGCTCTCTCAACAATAATCAAGTAAAAGAGAGATTACAGAAATTAAGGAAGATTATTAGTATATTTTAGGGGAGTAAATATGTCATATTAATTAACTACCTTAATCTAATCATATTAGATTGCGTTAAGCACCGGAGGAAGTAGCAGTTTGTTTTGTAAACTCAACAAAGGCTAGCTTCATGAATTTGCCAACTGCTGCGTTTATGGTTTTTGTTAAATATGCTTCAATTCAATATAACTGGCATGTATAAAACACAGACAGACACATATAATACAATTTAGTACATAAGCGATGAAATCAAATGTAAGTATTTTAAGGGAGGTGGTGGTGAATCCGGTGGTACGGTGTTGCATCCGATATTGTCTGCATTGCCCAAAGGACAAATCACGTACCGACCTATATTCACATGCGTGCCCTTCAATCATCACAAGAAAACAATATCCCTCCATAGTCCATACTCTTACTCTGCTCCTACCTTGTCCCTATGAGTGTTTTAATTTGCTTTGTTGGTTTCTCTCTCAATTCATCTTATAATCAACTCTACTAATTAACCTTGGCCCTTGCTTCTAAGATTCCGTTAATCATGTCATGCTCATTAGCTCATAATAATAATGCTCCTCCTTCGTAATCAAATAATTAAACTAAGACCTTAACTTGGATACCAATATTAGTTATACCACCAAAAGAAGGTACTGGATGGCACATCATTAAAAATTTGACAATACTGAGGTTATAAAAGGTCGAATTAATGAAGAAGGCGTCTATAATTAAGTTGTTATCTATAGATATACATTTATATATTTGATGGTGTTCTGATAATTTGCCAAAAATACAAAGCCACACAGGTAAGCGGAGTTTGTCCTCACATTTCAGGAGCCTGTTTGAATTCCCCAGTCTATATATACTACTCTATCAACCTTAACCTCATCACTGTATTTTTATTCCAGCCTTTCAATCAATATCACTCAATAATTGAGTTGGTAATTTCCTGGATAATACATCTATAATACAATATAAATTAATTAACCCATAAACTAAACATGGCCGTTTCATGATCTAATCCGTGGGATCATGTTGGAGTTAATATGAAAGATTACTTTTACTGTTGTTTCAAGAGTGTGAATGAAAAATCATCAAAGTCATGACCCTCTCTCGAGCTCTTTTGCTATTTTATGTTGCGCCCTAAACTCTTATTTGTCATGCTGATTTTAGTGAGTGTTTGGGTTTCTTCCAAACTCAGTTTTGCACAACGAGACAAAATTCCTCTCACACACTTACCTCGTAAATCATAAAAACTATTCTCAAAAGCTAATCCAAACACACACTTAATCACATCTGGGTCCTGGCTAGCTCAACCTTTTCAGCTGGAGATTAAGGACTAAAAGACAGTATCCTTCACAGAGCAAGATTGGACTATTGTTCTTACACATGCTCACATGTCACATGATGAATATGACTTGCCAATTTTGATTAACTACGTTCTACATATATAATATATATAATTCTAATTGATATATATATATATATATATATCAGACAATATATATATATATATAGGTCAGCAGGAACATTATTAGTTAATAAATTATATAGAATTGGGCAGTGATATGCCAGGAATAGGATAGCAAAGATGATTAATATATTTATATGCTGCTGACCTGTAACTCGTTTTGGTGTCCATTTGTATAATGTCACGTGACCAAATGGGGCACAGAATAAAACCAGAAAAGAGAAAATATTGAAGGGGGTCCAATTATGCAGAGAAATTCTAGTTCTCTTAATCCAGAAAAGTTTCTCGTGACATTCCAAATTATTTGTAAAATGAATCTGAGAAGTTTGTCTCTTTGTGTGTGTGAAAATGAAACCCATTATTGTTTTTCAGAATTCACACTACTTTTCACAGAGCCAGCCTGCGCATTATCTACTTCGCTCAAACCAAAACCAAAACAAACATAGAGATGTGTGTTTGTGTGAGTATATATATTGTGAAAGGATAAAATCAACTGCGTCTACCAATAATGATCTTTCTGCAGCAAAATTATCCATATATTCTTTTATCTCTCTGATTTGTTTTCGAGTTTTTTTTTTTTTGAAAATTATACACACACATATATATGAAGTTAATTGTTTTGTCGTGACATGTTACTGATGAATTAGATTTAGTGATTGTAATATATATGCATGGTGTTTAAGGATTCTTGTGAGATGGTAGCTAGCTATCAAAGACTCACGTGAGTTGGAACTTTGGAAAAGTACACTCACATGTCGATGGAAACAAAAATTCATTTGGAGTATAAAGTTATTGACTGATAAGTGCTTGTGCATGTTGTTCGTGGACAGCGTGTAGACAGAGAGAGAGAGAGAGAGAGAGAGAGAGAGAGAGAGAGGTTGTGCATGGTGGTGGCAATTCAAGAATCAATATGAAGATAATATAAAAAGGAGACAGGATATTTGGATGCTTTAGTACTTCCAAATATCTGATCACGAGTTGCTGTGACGCCAATATGTAGACTAAAGGTGTATCCAACACCCCGATATATTTTTGAAGGTGTAATGCAATCAGTATTCTAAAATATTTAAGGGTGCTGATTTTATTAAAAATAGAGTAATTATACATTTTTACTAACAGAATACAAACTCTTTTTATACAAACTCTTTTTATTGACACATTCTTTCCTTTCCTTTTTCATCGGTTTTAATGTGTTCATCCCTCTTTTTAGTATTTAAGGGTACAATTTTACCCCTAATATATTAAAAATGGAGCAATTGCACCTCTTCATTGATAGAATATTAACTCAAGGTCTGAGGTTTATCTTTCCTCTCATAGTTCTCCTATTAATGTGATTAAAGTATTTGATTTTGGTCTTGTTGAATCTCGAGACCCAAATAAAAGAAGAAGCCAAATCAAAATCAGATGGGACTTTTATTCATAATAAATTATCAGTTTTAATCACAGTGGAGGAATATATTAAATTGAGTTAAATTCCCCGAGTGAAGGGGTGTAATTGCTCTATTTTTAATACATTAGGGTATTAAGTGCACCTCCAAAAATAGTTTAGGGTGCTGATTGCACCCTTAAATACTTTAAGGTGCTAATTGCACCTCTAAAAATAGATCAGGGTGTTGGATGCACCTTTACCCATATACGTATGTATGTATATGTACATGACCAATAAGTAATATAATGAATACAACAATCTTTTATTTATTTCATTAGGTTGGGTATATGAATTGCATAATGTTAGACATTATATGCTCTGTCAACAACCAAAACTTTGGACAAATTATTAACCAAAAGGCCTTACTCAATAATTTCATTGAATATTCTATTTGATCTGTCTCTACCCCTTTTAGAGGATTCCATACTACTTAGTCACCCCTCCCATAAATACATCTAATGACTTTCTCTGAATGTGACCAAACCATATATCCCAAATGATTTTCTACAATTTTTTCCAATAGATGCCCCTCAAACTTTTTCACATATATGTTTGTTATGAATCTTTTTTTTTTTTTGTATGAATACACATTCATCTCAACATGTTCATATCAACTATCCCACTTTGTGCTCATGTTGTCTTTTTAAAGCCCAATATTCACTACCATATAGCATTAATGATCATATAGCAATGTGATAAAAACTTCCTTTATACCTCATTAGATACTTTTCAATCATAGATAGTTTTGATATGATAGCTTTTCTCTATTTAAATCATCCAATTTGAATTATATGATTAATATATTCATCAATTTCACCATCTTTTTGTATAATTGATCCAAATATGTGAACTTTGTCACTTGTGGGATGATTTGATCTCCCAATTCAACCTTCAAATTATTTCTAACCTGTCTTGCTTCTACCGAGGCAAAAACAATCAGACTACAGGGTCATTCTCCCTAACTCAAGTGTAGAGTTAATCTCTTCTTTTAACTCAGATTTATTCTTTGGTTAATATATAACTTTTGGTCCCTGAAGTTTGAACCGATTTTGGTTTTGGTCCCTCAAGTTTGAAATCGGTGGTTTTGGTTCCTAAAGTTTGACTCAATTTTGGTTTTTGTTCCTCAAATTTGAAAAAGACTTGATTTTTTTCCGGTTTGATTTGGGTTTCACAACCGGGTCGCCAATTCCTTTTCAAACTTGAGGAACCAAAACCAAAATCGGGTCAAACTTTAGGGACTAAAACCACCGATTTCAAACTTGAGGGACCAAAACCAAAATCGGGTCAAACTTCAGGGATCAAAACCAACGATTTCAAACTTGAGGGATCAAAACCAAAATCGGATTAAACTTCAAGGACCAAAAGTTACATTAACCCTTTATTCTTTAATAAACTTAGTTAGAACATCTAAATCTAGATTAAACAAATAAGGGGATCAAAGATTCTCCTTGATGTGAGTAAATCCTTATAGGAAAGTCCTTTATCTTAATAATATAATGAATAATAAAGTAGGGTTAAGGTGTGCTTCCAGCACCTTAAAATATTTTCTAACATATTTCCATAATGCTAAAGTATTTTTTTCATGTTCGCCTGCTAAATTATTATTTGTCTTGGAGTTGGGTGCACAAAAAAATATTTTAAGGTGCTGGAAGCGTCTAAAAAAATATTTTAGGGTATTGCACGCACCAAAAAATACTTTATGGTGTTGGATGCATATGAAAAAAATTTTACAATACTGAGTGCATCGCAAAATATTTTAGAATACTAGATGTATTTAGAAAAATATTTCAGGGTGCTGAATACATCTTAACCTGTTAAAATTCTTACTCTTCTTTTACCTTTCTTCTTAAAGTTAAAAACATCTGTTCAATCCTCATCATTATGCCTTCATTAGCTTTATTTGCACGGGTAAGGGGTGGGTACGACCCCCTGCTTCCCATCAAAAAATACCCCCTTCCCAAATATTTTTTTATATTTTTTTAATCATTAGATTCTACACAAAATGAATGATATATTAATAATACTACAAAAAAATGATATTTCGTAGCGGTGAATTTGTAGCGGTTACTTTTAACCGCTATAATATTTATAGCGGTTTGTACATAAGCCGCTACAAATTTGTAGTGGTAAGTGTCGCGCCTAGCCAATGTTATTTGTAGCGGTTAAAAAAAATGCTACAAATTTGGCGCCAAATTCCCACCATAAGTTCTAGCAGTTAATTTGTAGCGGTTACAACATGTGAACCGCTACAAACGTGGCACTAGCTTGGCGCGAATCAGGAGCGACAATTGTAGTGGTTATTTTGTAGCGGTTATGTGGACATAAACCGCTACGGGAAGCAAAAGGTCACCTTCTTGTAGCAGTTTTACAGAACCACTACAAAGGTAAATGACAATTGAAGCAATATTTGGAAGAAACTGCTACAAAACTTCAAGAGTCTTAATATTTTAGCGGTTAGAGGTAACTGCTACAAAGTGATTTGTTGCCCGAGGTGATTTGTAGCGGTTAATGTAGTGGTTTTCTTAATAACTGCTACAAAATTCAGCGCTATAAATAGCGCACGACCCCTCATTTGGCGATTTTGTTTTCTAATGGTTCTCTGAGAGTTTTCCTTTAAATATGAGCTTTCTGACGTCTATCTGAGAATTTTGCTGCAGCATTTCGCATTTTTCTCACTTGAGGTACGAAAGTTATATATTTTATATATAAATGTGACTATTTTTTTTTTTTGCAGTTGATATGGCTTCAGAGAGGGATAAGGGGAAGGATACTGAGCTTCCTCCTATACCGCTTCTGTGGGGTGGTAGCAGCATAGGAGGGGACAGCACAGAGGAAGGGCAACCGCGCCACAGCAGATGACCCCACAGTAGCAACAACAGACGGCCCCATAGGAGGCAACCGCACCATAAGTGCCTAAGGCTATTCTGGGAGAGGGAGGTGAGCTGAGTGTTAGCGACAACAATGATAATGAGGAGTTCGAGATCCCGATTCAGCTTAATGACATGGAGCGGTTCTTGGATAAGGAGGAGGTGCGCGAGACCAAAATAACCCATGACAGTCGTCTTCCTGGTCAACTAGGTTTGAGGTGCAGGTCCAAGGTAAATATATATTTTTAGTTAATAAATTAGATATTTAAATTCGACCTGTTAAATATGAATTTAAATTTATCTAACGTATGTGGTAAATTATGCAGATGAGCAGGGGAACATTTCCACGAGAAGGCTAGACGTAGCCGGTTTGAACATCTTGGACAGGACACTATGAGTTTTAGTTCTGTGGAATAAGGCTACAGACCAGCTCATCGACAATAGGGGTCACTTGTTCAACCGCTCCCTAAACGAGCTAGGCTTGAATTGGATGCGGTTCCTCCTTCATTTCACGACGTGGAGGAAAGTTCCCAAGGGGTCGAAGGACCTGAGGTGGGACGAGGCGGTGAAGGTAATTATAGTATTTAATTATATTATATATTTTGTAATTAATTGTATTTAATTAATAAATATTAATTGTATCATTTGTAATTAGTCGTATTTAATTAATTTTTATTCTATTGTGTTACGACTTAGGTTTGTCGTCCGGGACAACCGGAAGAGGTACACTCTGATAAAGATGGGCAACGGTTGGAAGAATAGGATGAATCATCTCTTCCACAGCATAAATAAGGATGTGATGATTCCTTTACAATAGTTAATTGAGAACATCCCGGACTGCATCCCACCGAACGACTGAGCGAGTTTTCTCCACTTCAAGAGGATCGCAGAAGAGCAGGTAATTTATTTATAATTTTGATTTTGATTTAAATTTCATCAATTGTATGTTTTTAATAATTATAATTTTTTTATATTATTTTAATACTTTTAATATTGTTTTTATTTGCATACACTTTCTCAGAGGAATACGAGGTACCAAGGGCAGCAGAGGATATACCACACAGCAGGATCGAAGACCTTTGTTGTCACTTATAACAAGCTGTTAATTTTTTCCAATGTCAATTACTTTTAGCTGGTTATTTCATATTATAAATTTAGTGTTTTGTTATTCATAATACTAATTTAATTTTTAAATTGTTTTAGGAGAGGAAGGCACATCAAGAGAACCGTTAGACTTACTACAAGGAGTTATTTGCTATCACCCATAGACACTGTGACGAGACTCTGACATCTCAACAGGCAGAGGAGGCCATTGTAAATTAATTTATTATTTTTTAATAATAATTTATTGTTATATTGTTTATAAAGCTACTTTATTGTGAATAATAATAATAATTAATTGTTTCATAAAATGGCAAGAGCGGATACAGCAGTCGCAAGCTGAGCTGTGAGAGACCCAGATTCAGGAGTCATAGGGGTCTGTGGACCCCACTGCACCATTGAAAGCTGGTCTAGGTCCAATTGAGTACCCTGGACACGTAAGGGGCATGGTGATAGGCGTTAGACCTAATATGATCTACGGTAGGAGCGGTGCCTCTAAGGCTGGTAGCTCTTGAGCACGGACGTCCGGGGTCAGACGTCTGAGGGATGAGTATGTTAAGGAGCTCTGCTCAGAGGTTTCTAGGACACAGGCTGTGGTGGCTTATCAGATGCAACAGCAGGTTGATTTCTACTATGCTCGACTTACGTAGTGGCGGGATATCATGAACTACATGCTAAAGCGGTCATAGAGTCGCATATTCCCTAACGAGGAGCATCCACAGGTCCCCCATGTCCCTAGGTTCGTCCTTTAGCTGGCTCCTCCTGTTGATAATGATGGTGCTGTCAACTCTGCTCAGCACCCTTATACAGCTGCTCCAGAGGGAGCCCCCTGAGGGAGGACCTGATGAACAGTGCCATGATACTTCCATTCCTGAGTGAGGACCTAATCATCATCCTCCGGGTAGTTAGTTTATGCTTTTGATTAGTTAGATTTAGGACAGTTATATTTTTTTCAAACATTTGTACAAAAACTTGGATATTTATTTCAGAGCCTCGTTAAATTTTTCTTTCATTTACGATAGTTATATTTATATTTTTAGAACTAACCAAAAAAATTAACAAAAAATAAATAAATTAAAATTTTATTTGTAGCAGTTTTATTATAATAACTGCTACAAAATATGATGAAATTTTGTAGCGGTTTAAGGCCGTAACCCTACAAAGTGAAATGACCCTTTGAAGCGGTTACTCAATTAAAACTCTATAAAGTAGGGGGAAAAATAGAAATACAAATAACAGTCATGACATTTTGTAGCGGTTGAAACAACAAAAATCGCTACAAAAAGGAATTTTAAAATTTGAAACTTTTTAAATCCCGCCATGCAGCTTTGTAGCGGTTTTTTTTTATAACCGCTATAAAGTGTCAAACATTTGAAATTTGAATTTCATATCCCGCCAACGGTCGTGAAAATTTGAAGCGGGTTTCTTTAAAAACCACTACAAAGTGAAAATAAAATTTGTTTTGATGGCCAACAGTCATAAAAATTTGTAGTGGTTGCCTTTAATCTAACCGCTACAAAATGATAATTAGTAGTATTTCATAACCACTACAAAATGTTAAACGTTAGAGAAGTTCAATATTAGCTTCCAGGCATCCGTCATTAAATAGCCCCCTAGCTCGTAATTCAAAGAAAATTAAAAATGGTGGGACCAAACCTTCACGAGAGAATATTTTATAGAGCTACTAGCCAAAGCTGGGATCCACAGGGAATGGGTTTGTTGCTAGGGGGCCATCCTTTGCTAAGAAGTTGAAAGGGATAACCAGCCAGAATGGGAAGTCCGGTGACGATATATTATTTGATGATAGTATGTCTGAGTCGAGCAATGTGGCAAATGATCAAGAGAAGGATGAGCCACTCTATTAAACCATCGAAGACCCAAAGAGAACTTTCCCAACTTTCTCTTTCTTAGGACAATTGAAGAGATGTCTATATGGAGCCTGGAGAAGAGCCGTAATTGTCAAACTACTAGATAAAAGCATTGGCTATAGGGCGTTATTGACTTGACTTTAAACAATGGCACAAAAAGAGGTGTTGTGAGCCTCTTAAACATCAGGCATGATTATTATATGGTGAAGCTGTCAAACTCTGAGGATTATTTCAATGCTTTGACTAAGGAACAAGTTCTCAGTCTCCGCTTATGACAAAGAACAAGTTGCCTTGAAAGACATCGATATTATGCTTAGGAATAATGGGAAGAGCCTTAATGACTATCCAAGCCTTCCAACTTTGGAAGAAACATCAGTTGTTGATGTTACAAATAATCTCATAGTTCAAGAATTGAGCTATGATCGAACTGCCCTGCAAAATGAAGCATCAACATTGCAAAATTGTCTTACTAATGAGCAGAAAATGATATTTGATCAGGTTATGATGTCATTACACTCATTATCAGGAGGGTTCTTCTTTGTTCATGGCTATGGTGGTACAGGGAAAACTTTCTTGTGGAATGCATTGACTTGTACGTTACGTGGTAGAGGAGATATTGTTTTGACTGTTGCATCAAGTGGCATTGCAGCAACCTTACTTCCTTCAGGTAGAACAGCTCATTCAAGATTTGCAATTCCAATACAGATTAATGAGTTTTCGATGTGCTCAATTAGACAGAACTCAGCGCTTGCAAACTTAATTGTATCCACAAAGTTAATTATTTGGGATGAGGCTCCAATGGTTCAACGGTACTGCATAGAAGCATTTGATCGTAGTCTGAAGGATATTATGCATTCAAATTTGCCTTTTGGTGGGAAATGCATTCTTATGGGTGGCGACTTCCGTCAAATTCTTCCAGTGATACCAAAAGGTAATAGGGCTTCAATTGTTAATGCATGTATTTCATCTTCAAGCTTATGGGATCATTGCACCATCTTTCACCTTACAAAGAACATGAGGTTGACTACTGGATCTTTAAATACTGACAGCAATCAATTACAATGGTTTAGTCAATGGCTTCTAGATGTTGGTGATGGGAATATAGGTGATTCACATGATGGTATGTATCAGATTGAGATTCCGAAACAATTCTTGCTACCAGAATCACAAAATCCAATAGAGACCATCATACAAGCAACCTACACTAATCTGGTAGACAATATCTCCAACAATGAATATTTCAATGATAGAGCAATATTGGCACCTACCATAGAGGTTGTCAATAAAATCAATGAATATATGTGTGCTCTATTGCCTGGTGACTCTCAGGAATTTTTCAGTTCAGACTCTGTTTGTCAATCTACAGATGACAGTGATAGCTTTGACAATCTGTATACAACTGAATTCTTGAATACTATTACCAGCTCAGGTTTGCCACCCCACAAGCTTACATTGAAAGTTGGAGCTCCTATCATGCTGTTGAGGAATATAGACCAAGGATCAGGCTTGTGTAATGGTACTCGGCTGCGCATATCAAAGCTAGGGAAAAATGTCATTGAAGCCATTACGTTGAATGGTTCTAAGCCAAATCAGAAAGTTTTAATTCATAGGATGGACATGAACCCATCGGAAAGTAAATGGCCGTTTCATATGCGAAGGAGGCAATTTCCAATTAATCTCAGCTTTGCAATGACTATCAACAAAAGCCAAGGGCAGTCTCTTCGTCATGTTGGGGTATACCTTTCTAAGCCTGTATTTACCCATGGGCAATTATATGTTGCATTATCACGAGTTAGAAGCATGGATGGTTTGAAATTATATGTCCCTACTAATGCTGATGGTAATAGTAGGACCACCACAAATGTCGTTTACAAGGAAGTCTTCAGGAATCTGCACCGCTGATTTTGTTCGGTCATAACGATGTGGATGCACTGAGAGTTGTTTATGCCATGCAATTAAGAAGTCTGCGTAGCTCGATGTTTCACTTAGTAATGAATTCTCTTCCTATGTCCTACTTCAAGTGTAGTTTTTTTCATTACTTCATGTCAGTGTTATTGATGCACGCTAATGTGCTGTAGAGTTGCCTGTTGAAATTTGTATTACATGATTTTGAAGATGTTTGTGTTTGTATGACCTGCTATAATGCATTTTAATTCCATACAATTCGCTCCCCGCGCAACGCGCGGGGGAGTTGATGCTAGTTAGTAGTATTTCATAACCACTACAAAATGTTAAACGTTAGAGAAGTTCAATATTAGCTTCCAGGCATCCGTCATTCTCTATTCACACATCTTCTTTACTAAATTTTCTCACTAACTATGAATAAGTCATAGATCAGGTTGCCGCACAATTCTTTAGAATATTAGTACAGATTATCCAATTTCTTGGATTTCGCATACTCTTATGCTAGCTGTAAGGGCAAGATCATCTGTCCGTGTCAAAGATGCAAGTTCAAGAAGTGGTATGCACAACAAGTTGTTAAGGAATATTTGCTTGTGAAGCCTCTCCTAGAAGATTATACATTATAGGGAGTTCATGGTGAGAAGGCCGATATGAGATATGATGATGCTCTTCCTCAAAGTTCACAAGTAGGAGTTTAACTAGATGAAGATGATCCTATTAATGATGTTGTGCATGATGCGTCTGGTTTTCAAGACAACAACTTCAATAAAGAAGTACAGGGTTCAGAGCTGGTGTTCTTGAGGAATGAAGCAGCTTGGGATTTTTTCAACTTGATGAATGAAGCAGATCGTCTTTTATATCAAGGTTATCAAAAATACTTTAAATTATCTTTCTTGATCAAGATGTATCATATCAAGTGCTTGTGTGAAATCATAGATAAGGGAATGTCAATATTGCTAGAATTATTACAAGATGCATTCCCTGACGTGGAGATTCCCATAACGTTCTACGAGGTCAAGAAGATTATTAACAGATTGAGCTAGAACTACCAAAAAATTGATGCATGCCCTAACAATTGTATGTTGTATTAGGGAGACGATGCTAGAAGGGAGACTTGTAAGCGATGTCACACATCGAGGTACAAGACAATTTGGAAGGGGAAAACGTAGAAGAAGAAACCTGCAAAGATTCTCAAGTACTTTCCTTTAAAGCCGCGCCTATAAAGATTGTTTATTTCGTCCAAAATGGCAGAGTACATGAAGAGGCATGACATTGATAAGAATGAAGATGGTAAATTAAGACATTCTCGGGATGCAAACGCCTGGAAAATGTTTAACAACGACTTTCCATCTTTTACGGCTGACCTTACAAATGTTCGGCTTGCTTTGGCGACCGACAGTTTCAATATATTTGGGAATCTTAGCACAAGTTGCAGTATTTGTCCGATAGTCTTAGTTCCCTACAACTTACCCTCGGATGTGTATGAAACAAAGCTCCTTTATTTTGTCTATGATCATTCCAGAAAAAAAGGCACTAGGTAATGACATCGATGTGTATCTCCAACTGCTTATTGCAGAATTTCTTGACCTATAGAATGTCGGCATCGAGACATATGACACGTACGAGAAGACATTGTTCAATTTGCATGCAGCCTTGATGTGGACGATTAATGACTTTTCTGGCCTGGGAACATTATCTGGGTGGAATGTGCATACTGGGTCAGCGTGTCTAGCAGTGCGCCTTCCCCACAGCCGAAAGTAGTGCTTCATGGGACATCAGGCGTTTCTTGATGGAAGGCACACGTTTAGATTGCAATGGAATGACTTAAATGGGAAACCCAAAAAAAGAGAGCTACATCATACTTTATCTGGTGTAGATATCTTATAGCAGTTGAGAACGTTGAATTCAAGTTCAGAAAAAGTGATGATGCAGCAAAAGTAGGGTGAAAGACGGATAGGACTTTTGCGCCTCAGCAATGAGGAAGATAAGCATTTTCTTTACTCTTCCATATTAAAAATCTAATTTACTTCGCCACAGTCTTGATATCATGCATATTGAAAAAAATGTTTGCGATAATGTGCTATATACACTGCTTAACAAACCCTGCAAGTCCAAAGATCATCTTCAAGCGAGGAAAAATTTATGTTCTATGGGAGTTTGTGAAGATGCATGGCCAGATGATTATGGCAAATTTCAACTGGTAAAGTTTACCCTCACAAAACCGAACAAGGAAGTCTTCCTTGCGACGTTGAAGAAAATAAAAGTTCCTGATAGGTATTCAAACAACATTTCTCGATGTATTGACATGCAGGCTCGAAAAGTTGCTAGCCCAAAGAGTCATGACTCACATATTCTTATGCAAGAGTTCCTCCCGTTGGCTATAAAGAATACACTTCCTCCCAATGTGTCCATCGTTTTGGTAAAACTTTGTTCTTTCTTTCGGAAGTTGTGTTCTAAAGTTTTGATCGTTGAGGAGCTCAATTAGCCGCAATCCGAAATCATTCTTACGCTTTGTCATTTGGAGATGATCTTTTCTCCGTCCTTTTTCACTGTGATGGTTCACCTTATAGTTCGCCTTGTTCATGAAGCAAAACTCGTTGGCCCAGTTTAATATCGATGGATGTATCCTATTAAGAGGTACTCATTTTATATATGTGCGTCATTGTTAGTTCCTATGTTTACTAGTCACTTTTTTCAGCATTTAGTATCATTTTCCCCTTCTTTTCTTCATAGGTTTCTTGAGAAATTAAAATCTTATGTAAGGAATAAGGCGTGGCCAAAAGATTCTATAGCCAAAGGTTATATAGAGGATGAAGTCCTGTATTTCTGTTCAAGGTACTTTGATGACATTGAGACGACTTTCAACCGCCTGCCTCGTGTAAACGATTGTCCTAAACCTACACCAACATCAGGACAATTTATCCCTCATGTTGGTAAACTAGTTGGAGGAATTGAGAACTTCAAACTAACAGCAACTGAGAAGTTGCAAGCACATAGAAATGTCTTGATTAATTGCACTCAAGTTGAACCCTTCATTTAGTAAGAATTATACACTCATATATTATTTTATATCTTGGGTTAAGGTGCAAATCTATCAATGCAGTATTGTCCGAGGAACGTCCATCACAAATATCTTTTGAAACGGGCAAAAATACCAATAAAGTTTTAAAAAGGGGCATCCACCACAATTTCCGTTAAATCCATACTAACGGCGTTAAATCATAAGAGAAGAACCTTTTCCCTCACATAATATTTATTCTCACTATTTTTTTTTTGCAGATATTGAAGGACCTTTTCTTTTCTCACCGTTTCCTATTTTCCTTATATAATGATGACCACATTGTAGCAGACAACATAATAATTTCTTATTACCTACATATTTTCAATAATATTACCAATATAAAGTGTATACTTATCCAACTTAATTAAATCATTCTTTTTAAATAATAACTACTATCAACTAAACTGCTTAAATAATAAGCTATTCAATCCCATATTATAAAAATAGAGACATATAATTGTATAATTTTTTAAAAAAATTCACAAAATATTTGTAGCAGTTTTAAGGACTACAACCGCTACAAATTTAAAAACAAAATGGATTAAATTTCTAGTGCCAAATTTGAAAGTTCATATGATATTAATAACAGTTATCCAACCGATACTAACTTTTGGTGCCATTTTTTTAAAATTTACAATTTTAATTTAGTAGCAATTTTGTAACCTCTACAAACATGGAGCAAATTTTCATTTTCCATTTCCCGCCACGCAAAATTGTGACGCCAACATTTAACCGCTATAATTTTGACAGATAAAGCGTTATCAACATGAGAATCTTGAAGCGGTTGAAATAAACCGCTATAAATGTAGCAGCGGTTTTATTGCTTAAATAACGGTATAAATAACCACTACAAAACCGTTTGTAACAATAAATTTTGTAGCAGTTTTGTCAACCGCTACTAATGTTATTTATATATAGTGGTTTAATACGCCTTTTTAACCATTATTAAATTGCATTTTTTTGTAGTGTAACTTATGGGCTAAAAACGAAGTTTTTTTTCCCAACTTTTTATGATATTTCAAAAGTTTAACACTCTTAAAGAAAAAAAATTACACAATTTTAAAGTATTAAATCTTTTAAAAATCATAAAATATTAAAAACAATTCTATTTTTTATTTGTAAGACATCAAAATGTCATTCATTTAATTTTATATAGAATTTAATAATTAAAAGAGACGTAAAAAAAAGGAAAAGGGGGTATTTTTTGATGGGCACCACACACCCCTACCCTATTTGCACAGAGAAAAAGGTCACCCAAGCTTCTTTGTTGCTCCTCCAAAAAGAAAAATCTCAAGCTCCTTCAACCTTTCAAATGACTTAAGTGGCACAATTTTTTGTGAAAATGACACATTAATAAGAGAATCCTTACCTTATAATAAAATTATATTGGAAATATAGGAAGAGAAATGATCTCACCTTTAGAGGACCTGAGTATGTGTATATATAACCCTCTCTTCTTTCATCTACTTTAACATTTGATTCCTTTTAAAAATCCTCAAAATTAAATCATAAGTTGAAAATGCTTGTGTTTTGTTGAATAAATCAAGAGTTAACCGTAACAGTGTTAAGCTCGAAGCAGATTCGTAGCATATTAAAAATTTTGATGAAATAAGGTGTATTTTCACTAGTAGAAAAATGACTTTTTAGACCGGTTAAAAATGACTTTTGAGATCGGTTCTGTATTAGGTCTTGATACAATAGGTCTAAAAAATCTGTTATTTTTTAGACCGGTTGTTATAACCGGTCTTAAAGGTCACACTTTTAAGACCGGTTGTGCCCACAACCAGTCTTAAAGGGCAGACATTTAAGACCGGTTGTGCCCACAACCGGTCTTAAGGTAATTTTTAAGACCGGTTGTGACTACAACCGGTCTTAAAGCTTCATTTTTTTAAAAAAAAAACGTCCCTTTTATTATATGTACACACACATAATGCTCCAATTTTAACAGCAGTACATAACAATCACTGATTTCAATTTCAAAATTCAAAAGCCAGTACAGTCTATAGCAGCAACAAATTAATGTTCATACAAGCCAGTATATAGCAGCAATAAATTAATGTTCATACAAGCCAGTACAGTCATACATTGATGATTCATTTGGCCATTAGACAGTAAGGATGACCAAATGATTAATTTTTAGACCGGTTATTATAATAACCGGTCTAAAAATTAATCTTTTTAGACCGGTTAGTGTACAACCGGTCTAAATTGTATTTTTTAGACCGGTTATTATAATAACCGGTCTCCCAGATTCTTTATAATTACGTAAATGCCACCGCACATTTCTTTTAGACCTCATTTACTACAACCGGTTTAAATGTGCCGGTCTAAATCACCTTTTTTGTACTAGTGTTTATAGTTGATTAAATTTTGTTTTGCCCAACTTTATACCTGCATTATCTAACTAATATAACTAAGTGCTTGTTTGGATTTTGCAATTAAAAGGGCCAAAATCTTGGTTTGGGATAGAAAAGTCGGTTGATTTTTTTTAATGTTTGGATAAGATTTAAAATGATCACATGCATAAGAGGAAGAGTAAGTGTGACGCCTATTTAAAAGAAAATGGTTGAAAATTATTTTGACATGGTTTGAATATGTACAAAAAAGATTATTACAAGTGCTAGTGAGGAAGGTAGATTAGACGGTATAGAGTCCTATGAGAAGGAACAGAAGAAAACTAAAGAGAATGTTCAATAAAACCATTGTACCCAACTACAGAGTAGGATAAGATTTATTATTGTTGTAATGTTTGGATAAGAGTTTCTCTCGTTTTTTTTCTCTCCCAACCTAAGTTACCTTAAAAGCAATTTTTTATAACTTTAATCCAACTTCAATTTGCAAGCTGTACAATTTGTGGAAACTTCGGTTTACAAATCACAGTCCAAATAACACTTAATTTAAATTAATTAAAACTGAATGTAACTTAAACGATACAGCCCAAAAAAAAAAAATACTCGCTCTAGATTTTTTTTTTAAGACGTGGGAGGAGAAGTCATTTGCAGGAAGCAAAACTCACTCTCTTTCTGGTCTCCTGCTTTCTCTCTTTACCTTCATGGGGGAATAAAATAGTCGCTATCCCTGTCGACTTTATACGTCGTGCGTCAAATTATAGGCTAATAAGTTTTATTAATTATTACCCTCAATACTCCATCCAGTCATCATGCATCTATATACGTATTTATGTTAATTTTTCAAAATGTAAATGCCTTAAAAACTTAGTTGAATTAGCAAACATCGATGGTTAACGTACAATTTATACATTTAAATGATCGATATTCAAATTAAACTCGCCAAATCCTCATCATTTCATTATCAGCGGTTATGAGAGTATAATATAAGCCCGTTTAACTAATCCCTAGCTACATAATACTCCCTCTTGTCCCTATATAAGCTATGAACTGCCAATTCTCACAAATCAATAAAAACGATTAAAAGCATTAAAGTTGTTCTAAAATTCAAATGATTTTCAATATTACCCTTATCAATTATACTAAACTCAAATAACACATTAATTATTAATTTATTATACTCTTTTTCAGTACCCTTATTAAATATGGACATATAAAAAAGACTAAAAATACTTGTTAGTTGGTGACTTATAATAAAGACTAGAGGAATATATTAGTGTCGCCTGATTCTAAGAAATATTAAGAAGGTACGTGCACTGAGTTGAGATTGAAACAATCCAAATTCCGTGAAGGCATGTAAATGCTGGTGAAGATGAGAAGAATACAAAGGAAAGGCAGATAGGTTTAGGGGAAGAAGAGATGGAAGCAGGAGACAAAATAAGAGAGGGGTCAAAGTGCAGAAGCAGCAGTAGTGACAGCAAGATATTGGAGAAGAAGGAGAGTATTTTGAACTTAAGCATTATTGATGGTGACAAGAAACATATTTACCAGTATTAAGCCTTCACGGGGCAAACCCATTGAACACGGATCAAATATACAGAGTTTGAATATTTACAATATTATCTCTTGTCCCTTTTACTACACCACGTTCACATGTAAAAGAGAAAGCCAGCAGTGATATATGTATGAGAGAGACCCTTCACAAGGCCTTTTTCAGCTCTTTGTGTGTCCACTTGTTTCTTGTTGCCTACTATATTTCAAAACCAACATAACGTTGCCGCTTGCAATCTCTGCTTATTTAATGGCCATGTAACTTCCGATCAAAAAAAAAAAAATGGCCATGTACCAGACGAGAATTATGGATTTAATTCCCAAAAGGTGACTTTCATTTACTATATGAGAATTAACAGTGAGCATTTTGGCATTTTTCTCTTGTCATCCTTGATCAATCCACACTCATCATGTTCATAGAAGAGTTGAATTCATAATCTCACATTTGAGAGAGAAACTTGCATGAAGTTATTCGTGTCATTAGGCCACAAAGTTAGAGTCTTTGCCTTTAAGATTAAAGTGTAATTTTAATAATGAAGTTTTTTGTCAGGAGCATCTAGCACAATTTACATATCCATACTATTTGTTATGAGCATTTATACCAATTTAACAAAATAGCTAAAATTAATTACCCATTTTTAAAAGATTGTGTCTATGTTTACACCCTTTAAAACTTACTTATGCCAAACACTGATAGTTAAAAATTTTGTTACTAAAATTACACCTTAATCCTTACCTTTATTTACAAAAAATTTGAAATTCTAGTTAGGAATGATTAAACAGAAAGGATAATTCAATGGAGGTTAACTTGCTTTTATTTTATTTTTATTGTTTGGTCAGCTGGGCTTCGACAGAAGCCCAATAAATCAACATGTTTAAAGGCATCTCCAGCAACTAGCTTACCCAAAAAAAATGGTGAGTCTGGGTTGAGAAAAATGAGGCTGTTTAAAAACTTGCATAATAAGAGAAATGTTCATATTTAGTGTCTAATAATATTTTAAATATAATTATCTTTAATAAAAAGATACTTATATTAAGAGGGGCTAAAAAAAACTGGCTTGACCAAGTCCGTTCCCCCACGTGGGTTGGGGGAAGAATGGAGGAGATGGGTTTTATTCTTCAGAGGCCATAGCCGCCGGCTAGCTTGGGGGAATTGGTTGTGTCTCTGCAACTATTCCCTCCTTGTCCTTCTTTCTCTGCCTTTTCTTTTTTTATTTAAATTTTATAAAATATCTAGTGGAATTGAGTTGGAGGTAGTATTTCGCGGAATTAGCTATGGTCTTCTGCTCTTACTGTTATCTTCCCCTCTACTACTCATCTTAAGTTTTAGATTGAAATATGAGTTGTTCAAATTTAATGTTTCATAAAAATATTTAAAAAATATCATATTATTAAAAAAAATTAAATAAATTCAAAATTTTTATTGTTAGATCAATTATGAATGGTTGAGATTTTATATCTTATACAATATTATTATAATATTAAATAACAAAAAATGCATATAAATAAATTTAAACATTAAAGTTTGGTATAAATAGTTCTTTTACCTGAGATATAAATTGTTAATATCTCTATACTTTTATTAAAATATTCCATATTTTTTATAAGATCTTAAATCTTAATCATTTAAAGTTTATCTAATGATGAGGATAAAAAAGTGGAAGAAGAAGTTAACAATAACAATAATATAAAATGTGAGAAGTTCAAAGACCAAGTAACAAACTAATCAAAAGTTTAGGAATCGAGTCATAAGGGAAGTCAAAAGTTTAGAAATTGTGTTGCGTGATGGGGGAAGTATTAGGTTATAAGTAAGTTTAAAGTTGAGGGAGAAAAGATTAATTTTACCTAAAATAAATCATATAAAAAGAAAACGATGTCGTTTTCTGGTGCCGCTGCCGTTTCAAGGCTTGGAGCATTGCGGCTTGCCTTCTTCAGAGTTGAGACACAGCCCTCGCACCAGCGCCATCCAATATTTCGCTGCATTCGACGGACACGGTACATTCTCGCAATTTCTCCATTATCTCGCCTATTCGCATAATCGAAAATTGTTGGCCCCTACCCTTGGTGGAAGTTCAGCCCAAGAGTTGCTTGACGAACTTGTAATTTCGTAGAAGAAAAGAGCGAGCTGAGATTTGATATCATGCGCGCCATAGCAGTTCGGTTCGCTAATGTAAAGTGATATTTAATCTTTGTATTTCCCATGTTTAACCCCTGAACTTTTATCTGAATCTTTTCGTTTCATATGCCATTTTACAACTTATTAGATAGTTAATTTCCTCTTCTGGTACTCTTTTGTTGATTATTTACTTGTATTCTTTCTATCATGTTGCAGTATTTATATAGAAGAAGAGCTGGGGTCAGTCTACAATCTCGCACCTTTTCATCTGGCAAGGGTAATTCTGTGTTTCTTCATATTTAATCGCTTATTTGGTCCCACATTTTCCTTAAGAACAGAATTTTGAGGACGCCATAAACAATTAGTTCAGATGCGAGAACACTATACTGAGATATGGTCACCCAGAAATTATAGGACTTGTCTATTGTTATTCACTGTTGGAACAACTTCACTTATAGCATTTTTTATTTCTAGAGGAGCTAACCGTTGAAGAAGAAGCTGAAAGGAAAATTGGATGGCTCTTAAAACTGATGTTTGCTGGGACAGCATCTGCAGTGGCATACCAGTTCTTTCCTTACATGGGTAACTGTATTCTAGATGTGACTTTTAACTGCAATGCCTGCATTTGCTCTTGGGTCAAAGCTGACTATATTGATATTGTATATAACTATAGGAGATAATTTGATGCAGCAGTCTGTATCTCTTCTACAAGTCAAGGATCCTCTGTTTAAAAGGATGGGAGCATCTAGACTGACCCGTTTTGCAGTTGATGGTAATCCATACCTTCTATACTTTTCTGTACGACAATGCTTGCTAAATTATTAATATTACGCTTGCTAAATTAATATTACGTTTTGCAGTTGATGGTAATCCATACTTTCTATACTTTTCTGTACGACAATGCTTGCTAAATTATTAATATTACGCTTGTAGCACGTGTTACCTTTGGGAATTTTGTTGAAGCACTTTGCGGTGTGCGCTAGTCTTCTCTTCTGAGTATGCTATAGATAGCCCTTCCCTAAACAGATTCTTTTTTCTGGTATATCAATGCTGTTTTCATGATCTCTCTTCTTGATATTAGTTAAAGCCTGGAGAAATCTCAAATAGCTTATGAAAAAACAAAATATGGGTAAATTGAGTTAGTAGACTGAAGACGTTTGAACTTAGAAAAGGTTCTGCAAGTAGACTTTGTTCTTATATACTGAACATTAATGGGTTAGTTTATCTTGATATATATCTATGGGATAAAGAGATTAATTCTTACAGTCACAGAGTCTGCAACTCGAGAAATTCCTGTTAGCTATTGAGAAGCTAAAAATCTTCCTGATGCTTCTGCAGAATTCACAATGTGCCTCTCCTTTTAACCCTTTTAAACTTTTCCTATGTCAGAATGACTCTCAAAACAGTACATAACCATGTCCACATATGATACATGTCTGCTACTTAAAACGGTTGCATCACAGACAAAAACTACCCAGTCTGTTTCCAAACTACAAACTGGTGAAACCAATCACATACAACCTTCTCACCATCCCCTTGTTTACGGACCCATTATAGTAAAGTCTGACTGCTGAAAAGGGAAAAGGGCTACCTTATTGTAAACTGTAGTTCTTTTTTTTTTTTTGACACAAATTAGAATTGACATTCCAATAGCCAAAAACTGAATTCTATTTTGAAATTGAAACTCAGAATTTCCTTGATATTCATCTAGTCTGGGCCATTGGTAATTGCCTATGGAGTCTCCCGTTACATCCTCTCCACTTGATGATTGTTTACTTTCTAGAATCTAGACTCTTACTATCTAACATCGAGAAGTGCTTTCTTTCTTTTCTGATGAAAAGATGAGAGAAGGATGAAGATAGTTGAGATGGGTGGAGCCCAAGGGCTCTTAAACATGTTGAACACAGCTAGTGATGACCGAACACGGGAAGCAGCTCTAAAGGCTCTTGAAGCACTCTCACAATCAGGTAACAATTTGACATCCAAACGTTTTTGGCCTTCAGTTATGGCTTCTTTTTTCCTTATTAAGGCCAGCCATGGTTGTAACGCTCTAGTTATTTATTCATATAATATAATAGCTGGGATCCAGTTGTATGAACCAAGTTTGTTGTGGAGTTTAGAAAGCTTTGACATGTTTAAGTAGTGTCATCCACATTCATTAATACAAGCCCTTTAATGATCAAGAGGAAAACAAACACTTCTGTTTTGATTTTGAATTATTAAATCTGTAAGAGGCAAGAGCTCTTGATAATTTGCATGGTATTGGTACCGGTAGCCACTTTTGCAAATATATAGCGGAGTATCATGAGGTTGAGAGATATGCAAGAGTAGAATCTGTTAGTATTTTCTTGTTGTTCTGTTTGGCTAATTGTTGTACTTAATTGTTGTAGATGAAGTTCTTGCATCCTTATATCATGCTGGAGCAATCACAATTATTAGGTCTATTCCGAATTCTCTCGAGGGTGCAGATGTTGAGAGATTCAAGTTGTCCTTGATGAAACGATTCCAAGATCAGAGATACGATGGGAGTTCATGACTTTTGGCTGAGGTGGTTGCAGACGATATTATATTGAATGAGCTGGCCATGCGTGCGTGGTTGAGGAAAACCAGTCTTCAATCTGCAATATATCTTTAATTCAAATGTAATAAAGAGTAATATGGGTCAAGCTTCAGTTTGGTTCACATCAGCCACAGGTGGAATACACCGCTAATGGTTGCCCATTCTTATTGATGATATGTGACAGTTGATGCTTTACAATTGGCTTGGCTTTTTTCTCACACTATGTGCTCGTTTGGAATCGATTGGAGTCTTCAAAGGTAGTTTTTCAATCGTAATTTACAGTATATGAGGTAAGTATATGGGAAGAGTGTTGTTTTGACTTACATGTATAAGCACTTGTAAGTCTTTCAAAAGCTATCACAAACAAGCACAAGTCCCTTCTTTTTGTTTCTGACCACCCCATGGATCTAGTAGGGTGACATGGAGGCTGGAGCTATTCGTTTCACTTTGGGCTGAAACTTGTGTGTGTGACTGTACCAAAAGAAACTACCGAACACAAATTTAAATGTGTCTGCTATTGATGGTTGAAACCTTTATAACTTTCTGATTGAAGCAAAAACCTTAGAATTTTAAATATGTTAATTTGATTCAGCTTTTTATGCAGTGTGCCATTAACCAGCTTCATATTCCCTCCGGTCTTAATTATAAGACAAAGTTGACTTTTTTGGAGAAATTAATGGAGCCAATTAAATTATTTTAGAGTATTTATATTTTTATTTTTTTTCTCCAAAATCATTAATTTGACTAATAAACTAATATATAATCCAATGATACTAAAAATATAAATACTCTAAAGTAATTTAATTGGCTTCTTTAATTTCTTCAAAAAAGTCAACTTTGTCTTATAATTAGGACCGGATGGAGTATAAGAATATGCAATGTACAATTTCTGTATGACGAAGTTTTCAGTATAGCCAAGAATTTACAAAATCTGGAAGTGGAGGAATTTTAAATTGACACGGCATGAAGTCTAATGAGGGAGTTATATTACTCCCTCCGGTCCTAATTATAAGACAACATTTGAGAGTTAATTTTGGTTCTAATTATAAGACAAAGTTCTAATTTTTATCAATTTTTTCCTAAAATACCCCCTATTGATACTTTCTCAATAATAATTAAACACATTAATAATTTAATAAGAGTAGATCGGAAATTGTTAAGGGAAATTGACGATACCGGATTGTGTGAGAGCTTAGAGAAGTTGTGTATGAGGCAGGAGAGATACAAGAAAAAATAGAGAATCAATATAATTGGATGTCATTTTAAATTTTAAATAAGGATATTTTAGGAAAATAAATATGATTAATTAATTTAAGGGTTAATATAATTTTTGGTCCCTGAAGTTTGATCTAATTTTGGTTTTGGTCCCTGAAGTTTGAAATCGGTGGTTTTGGTCCCTGAAGTTTCACTCGATTTTGGTTTTGGTTCCTGAAGTTTGAAATCGGTGGTTTTGGTCCCTGAAGTTTTACCCGATTTTGGTTTTGGTCCCTCAAGTTTGAAAAGGATTTGGTTTTTTTTCTGGGTCGGGTCGGGTTTTTTAATTGGGTCGTCAAATCCTTTTCAAATTTGAGGGACCAAAATCAAAATCGGGTGAAACTTCAGAGACCAAAACCACCGATTTCAAACTTCAGGGACCAAAACCAAAATTGGTTGAAACTTCAGGGACCAAAATCACATATTTCAAACTTTAGGGACTAAAACCAAAATTGAATTAAACTTCAGGGACCAAAAGTTATATTAACCCTTAATTTAACCACTATCCTTAATTTTTCCAAAGTTAGGTAAATATGTCCTATAATTAGGAGCGACGGGAGTATTTACGATCTATAAATAGTGTGAGGTTGACTATGAATTCATGAGGAGTTTCAGATTATCTCACGCTTTCCCCCCTCTACGTGCTAGTTTCTGCAATACTTGGCGAATTTCATATCAACTTACATGGATGTTATGAATGGTTGGTTCTAAAAAAAACCAAAGGAATTTTGCAGTTCTTATGAGAATAAGATCTATAAATGATCAATTGAACGTTGGAAAGCGATATATCATGTGTGTTTATATTACAAGTTTCTTCAAAGAGGAGGAGTCAATCTTTTGTACCCGAACGCTGCCCCAAAAAAATCGTTGACCAGAAATTTCAACATATAAGACTTGTCTAAGCAGGGGGGCTAATCTCAACTTTTTTTTTTAATTGTTTTACGTACGAATTGCTTGAGACTTCTAGATAACTTGGTTCAAATTCAGAATGTGTGTTCGATAGAAGATTTCAAATAAGACTGTCAGTAACCTTATTTTCATTAGTGTACGTGGTTTGGAGTTAGAAAATCTCAGGCTCTTAAACGGGCGGTGTAATTTAGATTTTAGAGGGGACGGGCTCCTTCAGAGTGCCAAGGTGTTTGGTGAAATGGTGGTGTAGAGACTTCGCCCACTCCTAAATATTTATTCATTCCAAATTTCCAATCGTAATTCGTAGGATTAAAAAAAGAAAGAAAGAAAGTAGGTTTGTTGGTTAATTATAATTAATATGTAGACAATTTGTGACATTTTTCCTAAAATACCCATGTCATTTAATGATTCAAATTTAATACACGGATAAAAACTGCCCCAATAAATAAGAGTATCGCCGCCAAGAAACAATTAATTAATGTAGGAGGCAAAAGGGAATTAGACCTTATTTTCAGGATCAACTCAAATAATTTTATATTTAGTTAGGAAAAAGAAACAGCCAAGTATTAATGATATGATTTTAGAAATCTTTTTTTTTTTTTCAATTTTCTCCGAGCCCAATTACGAAATCATGAATTTATGGGCAAGACTTGCTTCATCAAGTGTGCTAAAACTCAGCATTGATTAAGTTAAACATACTGTAGTCTAGGATCCTTTGAACTCGTTTAGCATGCATTGTATATCATCAATTCGTATTAATTATAGTCAGGAGCGGAATTTTGTGAGAAAAGATTATATTTAAATAACAATATTCATGCATGCATATATCCACGTGGTCAAATGGTAAGACTCCAATCCAAAACCATAACATGAACAAAATAAAATAATAGGTCCCTTGTCTTACTTGGCTACCGCGTTAAGTAGGGGCAGCCAGCAATTCAAAGAGGCAAGTTTCCAAGAAACCACATATGTACGAATAATCACTCTGGCTAATCCTATATTAATCTCAATGTTCCTGAAGAAAGCATGAAACTGTAACAAATTCAGTTAACGAATTAGAATCAATGCAGCAAGAAGCAGCTACTGCTGAATCTAATAAAGGAGAAGAACAAGATGGAATATTATTTCGAAGAACGAGTGTGGTTGCAGATAGCTTCTGCGAACGCAACACAAAAGAGGTCATAGTGAAGAAGAGGTACGACAGATTCTTCATTCGCCAACGATACGAACTTTGCGATACATATGGCAGTGTGCTGCTACAAGTGGAAGGATCAAGCCTGAGCCTCCATAAGAAGAGGGTGATGCGTGACGCTTTAGGTTCTGTGGTCGCCACGATGCGTCAGAAGGTGAAACTAAAGACGCTCCGGCACCGGTGGACGGTTCATCGGGGCAAGAGCGCTGAGCAGAAGGATCTCATATTCAGAGTGGAAAGATCGCATCCTCTTGACATGAAGGCGAGGCTTGAGGTGTTCATGGCTGAAAATAGTGATAATATTGATGATGATTCGAGGTTTGAACTTGTGAAGACTTATTCTGATCTTTGTTGCAGAGTTTATAGAGGTGATTGTGTGATTGCTCAGGTGACGGAAGGCTTGCCAACCAGAAGCTTCTTCAAACGCAAAGAAATGTTTAGAGTGAAAATTAATGAAGGAGTTGATTATGCTTTCATCTTTGCCTTACTTGCAATATTCACCGTTAATGACTTTATTTAACTGTATCCTTTATTTATGTAATAATTGTATTTTCAAGGTCAAAAAATTATAATTTTATTTTGTGAAAATCTCCACCTAATCATCAGTTGTATGTACGGAAAATTTCAGAAAAATACAATTAAAAATAGAAAAAGACAAATTGATACCATGAAATTATAACATCTCAAGTCTGAATTGAACTAGAAATTTGGGATTTCCAAATCTGACCAAATGATCAAAATGCCTTGAATTGAGGGCACACGTTTCAGAGGTTAATAACAACATCAAATTTTACATGAATGACTTTACTTTCATGTTTTACAACTACATATCCCAAAACCAAGGATAATTTTGAGGGTATAAATTTCAGAGGTCAATAACAACATCTGTATCTATATTAATAATATCATATTTTACATTAATGACTTTACTTTCATGTTTTTTAACTTCATATCTCAAAAATAAGGGGAACTTTTGAGGGCACAAGTTTCAGGGGTTAATAACATCATTTGTATATATATTAACAACATTAGATTTTTCATTAATGACTTTACTTTCATATTTCACAACTTAACTCGTGGTAATTTAGTCATTTGATCATATTTGGAAATCTCATATTCCTACTTCAATTGTGTCATGTGATTTTATAAATTTTCAGCACCAACTTATCTTGGGTTAAGGTGCAAATCTACCAATGAAATATTTTTTGAGGAGCGTCCACCACAAATATCTTTTAAAAGAGGCAAAAATACCAATAAAGTTTTAAAAAAGGGCATCCACCACAATTTCCGTTAAATCAGTACTAACGCCGTTAGGAGTTTTCTTCTCTTATGATTTAACGCCGTTAGTACGGATTTAACGGAAATTATGGTAGATGCCCCTTTTTAAAACTTCATTGGTATTTTTACCCCTTTTAAAAGATATTTGTGGTGGACGCTCCTCGGACAATACTTCATTGGTAGATTTACACCTTAACCCATTTATCTTTTCCCATTTTTAATTATAATTTTTTGAAAGGCTAAAGTATATGTTTACTCTTCGGACAATACTTCATTGGTAGATTTACACCTACGCAACAATGGCTTGGGATCGGGAACAAAGTAATTCGACAAAGGGTCCAACATATATGGATGTGTTTGTGCTGAGGCTGGGGTTAGAACCAGTGAAGGAATGATGTGGATAGGTGGGTTGTTCAAGAAGGCGGTGATGGATTCGATGCATGAATCGTAATCTTCATCACCGCCTTTGGAGGATTGCATACTCATGCTATTACCCAAATCCATGAGAGAGCGGAAAATGGAGTAAAGGTGAGAGGGAGATGTGTGGGTGCTAAATAGAGGTTTTTATGAGTTACTTGCACATGGCCATTTAAGGGGAGGCTCCAAAATGAGGCATGGAGAGAAGAGAAAAAGAAAAGGATAAGATATTGACTATTAAGAGGGAGAAGCCATTCTCGCGTAGGTAGAAATTTAGAAGAGAATGGTATTTTAAATTTGTTGTTATTTTAATTTTAGAATATAAAATATTAAATTATCCAAATTTAAATATTTTTTATGCATTTTATCATTGACTCAGCATTTTCCGTTAGTGAAAATTGACGGTGTTGACATTTAAGGATTAAAAATACACTTTACAAATTTAAGGGACTAAACTGATACTGAATGTCAATTTAAAAGACTAAATATATACTTTAGCCTTTTTGAAATTTTCCCTTCTATGTACTTCCATATTTATTAGATACGAAAAATTGTTGATAGTCATTCGGTTTGAATATATATATCATCTTAAAGGACCCAAGTTATTTTTTCTTTTTTTCTATAAATTATATATATATATATATATGAAAAATCAAGTGTATCTCTTAGTAGGATCATTTATTTTATAGCAAACTCTGATTAATTTAGCACGTGCACGTGGCATGTTTTATAGTGTTTGTGAAATACTATCCATATACACAATAGCACGTGTAGATCATGCGTGCCCGGTATAAAAAGTTGATGCAACATTTGACATCGCATCTGTATCAAATCATGGAGCACGTTTAAATATTAGTATGTTTACTTGTACAACAACAAAAATCTTTTCAAATTAACTAAGAGCCAAATGTCCGATATCCGGATCCATTATTACATTCAGGCGTGATCCTTTACTACAAAACATAGCTCTCCTGTCCATTGTACTTTCCAAAACACCAAAACAAAGATGTGTCGTCATCAATCCATGCGAGTACACTAGTTACAAGTTCACATATTGACATGATACCAAAAATATTAAAAGAATAAAACCAAGGTATCACACAGAGGATAGGTGAATTTGGGACCCAACCTTATCCCTTCCACGCTCTGCCAGCGGAGGCCTTTCACCAGGGTCAAACCACACTTATAGAGATAGTTTATCAACAAGATCCTTTATATGAACAGTAAGATTTGAACTCACACACCCTCTCCAGTATTGCTCAAGCAAAATTCAACTCACCTAGATAACCTTAACCGTTTATTTTAGCCTTCTCCCTTTGCCTGATCAAAACTGGTATCGACAAACAAAAAAGTGGGGGAAACAATTCTATGACTTGCTACCAAAAAAGTTGTATATGTTGGTAGAAATGGCAATCCCACTTGTCACTACAGCCAGGATGATCATTATCAGTGCTGTGATCTTGTCTCCTCTTGTCGATATACCATGAGCATCCCTAAAATTTTGGAAACAAAACCAAAGCAGACATAAACTCAAAAACATGATCTTAATTCCCGTGACTATATATTATGTGAGATGCATTTGGTATAATTACCTGAGAGCAAGAGAACCAGGAAAGATGAAGTCGAGGCACACTTCAGAGGTTGATCCCAGAAACTGAAACACGGACCAAATATCAGGGAGAGCTATGGCCATGAGGTAGCTGATGAAGATGAGAACCAGAGTGAGGATCACAAATCTTTTGTTGTCTGTGGCAAGCGCAGGCTTCCTGGGGAACAAGAGCTCATCTACGTTGGCTCTAAGAGAGAAGTTCAAGAGAGGAAACACCAGCATGATGTGAAAAGCATAGCTTAAACGGATCAGAGTGTTAAGCAAGGACCCAGTTGCAGAACCAGAAGTGTTCTGATCAAAGTTGATTAATATGTCTGACTGTGTTGAATCTCCAAACAGAAGATACCCAGATAGTCCTATTGAAAAGTATATGGCACCACATAGAAATAATGCTACTCTCACTGCTACTGTCATATCAGATGGCTTCGCAAGTTCAAACCCGATTGGATGCACTGGAAGTATTAAACCCATTGTTAGGAGACTTAAAAGCTTCCTTTGAAGAAAAGTTAAGAAGTAATTAAGTACCATTGAAGTGAAAGGTGAAGGCAGTGACTATGACTGGAACAGCTGTGAACAGATCAAAAAAGGAGGTGTGGCGGTTTAACTCAGGGAGGAATCTTGGAGGATGTGCTTTTCCGGCGATCAGAGCAGTGATTGCCATCCCAGAACATATGCCCACGAATGCCACCGCTAGAAGAGTTGATATTGCAGAACTGAACCTTAAGGATTCTGAAAACCACACAACATTCAATTCCAGTTTATGATTGTTGAAGGCAAGTGTGTTTAATATGGAGGAATAATAATAATCATAATAATAATACTGACCCACACGACGGTACAGGACCAACGGAAGCATGAAGATGACTATGACGAGCAGGGCAAATTCCCGTGAAGTCCACCAGTAAATTCCTAACCATTGTTGCAGAATCCCCAAGTGAACCTCGCCTCCAGGTGAATTTCCAGACAATACATCCCCTGTTCAGTTCATCCAATGTCCACAAAGAAGCACACATTAATATTGATTCCCACTGATTTCTGGGCTAAGAATTAGAGATAGTAAAATAAATTGAATATACTTTTTTAAAACATTTCTTCATATTTTGTGGCTCAAATATATTTTGTCTTTTTCTTTGACATTTATTTCTCTAGCGCATTTCAGGTCCAAAAAACAAAACAAAAGAATACATACCGATGATGATGAGGTACATGATTAAACACCCAAGATTTGTGATCATTACACAAATTTGGGCGGCAAGTGCTCCGGCCGGCCCGAAAGCCTCCCTCATCACACCGGAATAAGTGGTGGTCCTGCCGGAATGTGTGAACCTCATGAGGAAGTCCACTGAAACTTCGGCAAGGAGGCCGATGACCAGGATCATCAAGAAGGCCGGGATTACACCCAGGACCTTCAGGGTCGCCGGAATCGCCATGATCCCGGCGCCAATTATAGTCGTAGCGACATTGAAAACAGCGCCAGAAACGGAGGCTGGCTTCACTGAAGCTTTGCTTTCTGGCAAGAGAGGGACGTGCACCCCGGCAGCCGGCGACATTCCGGCGGCGAATTAATGAACCGAAGAGAAGTGGCGCTGAGAATAATTTGTCAAAGATAACCCCACTACATAAATATAAATGTGAAGCATGTTAATCATTGTAGGCGTTGAATTACCAAAATATACTTGGCAAAACTTGTTGAGGTGAAGATATGAGAAGGGCAATATTGGGATCGCACTGGTAAAAACATTAGATGCGGCATCCAAGTGAGGATAGGCTGGAGGAGAAATGGGAAGCCACTCCGATCCTTTTCTTAGAGGAAAAAGACTGTTTTTTTTTTTCTCTTGAACCGTCGGATAAAAATTTTAATGATTTAGATTTAATATATTTTTATAATAATATTTTTATAATATATTAGATTTAAATAGTTGATATTTCTATCTAACGACCCTAATAAAGAAAAGGATGAAAAGGAAAAGGACTAAAACCAGATTCAAAGAAATGGAGGATCGTGAATGGAGAGTGCCACATCAGAGGCTAATAATAAATCAAGAGAATGAATGTAGCCGTAAAATGGCTTATCGTGAAGGATCCCATTCACTAAAACGTTTTTGGTTGGAGAACTCTTTTCCCTCTTATATACTTCCTCTTTTTTTTTTTTTTTTTAAATATAAGATCTTAATTGAAAGCAAGGTTGTGAATAGAGAGTGCCACGTCAGAGGCGAATAATCGCACGTTATCTCTATTTTGTTTGCTTGACCGAACACGTTTTAGCAAATTGATCTCGTTTGGTTCTTCTCTTGCCTGCATTCCAATGGGCTGTAGAAAATGATGTTCGCAGTTAGATTTGTAAATGAAAAAATAAAGTCCATGATGAGAGCTAGATCCCATTCTCGACTGTAACAGTAGTATTTTGGATATGAAGCATTAAGAGAGTATTTATTTGGATGGCGCCCTATGTACTAAATTATGAGTCCATTGTTTTTCTTAGCACTGCTAAATATATTAAATTATTGAACCACACCTAAAAATTTTCATATAAGACTAATTTATAACTTCATCAAGCTTTGAAAATAAAATTAGATCTTTTTAATTTTTGTATTGAAGATCTTATTAATAACTATACATTCCTTCTTCTTTTTTCTGAAATTGATAAAACATATAAAATTAATATATTAAAGAGATAAAAAAGTGAAATAACAGTGATGGATCAAAAATAGAGAGGGCCCCGTAATATGTGTGGAGGGTGGATAGGGTTTGGGTGTTATAATTCTGTGACTAGACGCATGCTTGAGCATTGTAGGATTAGTTTTGTCTCAATTTTTATAAATAAATATTTTTAAGATATCTGAAAATAATTTCAAACAAGCACTTTAGATCCTTAGTCACAGACAGAAATGGAAAGGACTGTGATTAATCAAAATTGTTAATGACATGATTCAGGTATATTTGAGAAAGCGGTAAAATCAAGAAAAGCCACTTTTCTATCATAAAAAACCTAATTTTTGCTCCTTTTTTTGTTTTTGTTTTTTCATATGTTCGGGTTCACCGCAAAACATGATGTACTTATCCCTCAAAAGCTCATTAATCAACGAGCCACAATTTCTTTCTTTTGGGTCATGTTGCAGCACATTGGAATATGTAAATGTGTAAATAATGTGGGTCCCATATATTTCTTTCTTTTTTTTTTTTTTTTGGTTTCTCAGGGTATCCCCGTAGCCAGGCGGGACAGGCTTCTCTCCTTTGTCACTTTCGTCCGCTGCGGTCCGCTGCCATGAAACGCCCCGTTTTTTGTGCAAAATTATCATGTGAACCTTAACGTGTGAAAGAGAGAGGCGGTGTGAGATGATGCTAGCTTTGAAAGCCAATGGGGAAGACATTTTCACGATTCAAATGTTAAGGTAAAGTAACTTTTTACTTTTAAAAATTCAAAATATTATTGATGAGAAAATTATTTTTTTAAAAACAATTAACTGGGTAGCATTTAAATTTAAAATAGGCCAAAGTATTTCCACCCCATCATAGATGTGAGTACCTTGTTAATAACCGGATGATCTATAAATATTTTTTTAAACGTTTTTTAAGTCAGAGGTATACCCTGACCCTGGTAAGTCCCAGAACCCAACTTATTTAAGCATTTTTGTTATTAAAAAAAATAAAATAAGCTAAAATACATGTTCAGTCCTATGTGTTTGCATTAAGTTTTTGTTCACTCCCAAAAGTTCATACAGTTCATTTTTAGTTTCTTAGTGTATGTTTGGGAAACAATAAAACTATCCTTTCAGAAGTTCTTTTCCGCAAGCTGACACAAAAATATATATTTACCTCGTTTGGAGAAAGAATGATAAATATAAATATTTTAAAATAATTTAATTAGCTTTCTTAATATCTAAAAAAAGTTAACTCTATCTTATATTGAGAACTGAAAAGAGCATTTTAAATTTAAACACTGCTCAGTTAATTTAAAAAAAAATTCTCATCAATAGTATTTTGACTTTTTTAAAAGAAAAAAGTTATTTTACCTTACGGGACTCGTGAAGATGTCTTTCTACATTTGCTGCCACAGCTGGCATCACCTCAATACTACCTCTCTCTTTCACACATTAAGGGCCCGTTTGGTTCGATCCCATTACACCCTGCGGTGCAGTGCAATGCGATGCAATGGTAATGCAATGCAATATTAATTACAAGGGTAGTGTTTGGTTTGATTTTTAAGTAACGTGCAATGAGTTAATATTTTAACAATTATTTAAAATTAATATATTACACAAAGTCTATTTTACCCCTTAATATAATCTTTGTAGAAAAAATAGTTATAAGCCGGCGACGGCGGGGATGGAGGAGGCGGTGGGCGGTGGCGGTGGTGGAGGAGTTGGTGGCGGTGGGCGGTGGGCCGGGGCGGCAACGGCGGAAGAGGTGGTGGTGGTGGCGGCGACGACGGGGGTGGAGGAGGAGGTGGTGGCGGTGGCGGTGGCGGCGGTGGCGGTGGCGGGGGTGGCGGCGGAGGAGGAGGAGGTGGAAGAGGTGATGGTGGGCGATGGGCCGATACTGGTGGCGGCGGTGGGCGGCCAGCAGGGGTGAGGGTGGTGGGGGGTAGAAGAGGTGGTGGTGGGCGGTGGGCCGATGGCGGCGGCGGAGGTGGTGATGGTGGCGGCGGCGGGCAGCAGGGTTGAGGGTGGCAGCGGAGGAGGAGGAGGTGGCGGCGGCGGCGGGCGGAGGGTCGATGGAGAGGCCAGGGGTGGAGGAGGCGGCGGCGGCTGGTGGAGGTGACGGCGGTGGAGGAGGTAGTGGTGGCGGCAGAGGGTGGAGGTGACAGTGGTAGAGGAGGTAGTGGTGGCGGCAGAGGGTGGAGGTGACGGTTGTGACATGATGCGGCAAGTGAAATTAGATAAGTGAAACAAAGACAAGGGAAACGAAAGGGTAAATTGGACTTTTTAGACCTTGCAATGGGATGGTAATGAGGATTCATAGGGGGGAGGTATGAATGAGGATTACCAATTTTTTGGTAATCATCATTACCATGGTAAACCCTATTACCATGCTAAAGAGCAACCAAACACTCTTCTCTTGGTAATGCAATCATGATTACCATTGCAGGCATGCAATGTGGTTGAACCAAACGAGCTCTTAAGGTTCACATGACCATTTTGCACAAAAAACGGGGCGTTTCATGGCAGCGGACCGTAGCGGATGAAAGTGGCAAAGGAGAGAAGCCTGACCCCAGGCAGGCACCATGAGACTAATTTCTCGTCCCACTGTCAATGCACGAAACAATAGGATACTAAAGGCTTGTTTGGTTCAGCGTTTTCTTAAAAAATAAGTCCTTATTACGTAAGTTGATATCAAACTCATCTCACATACTTACCTCGTATACCGTGAATCACGATTTATAAGCACTTATTACATAAAAATAAGCTATTTCAAACGAGCACTAACTACGGAGTGCTTTCCATTTACAATAATTGGGGTTTGAACTCCTAACCACTTAGATAAGAGACGAGATAGTGAACCATCACGCCCATCCAACGATGTTCCCATATATTTCATTTTGTTACCTCCTTTCAACCCCTTTATTTTTTTCTTCGGGCCTCTCAATTCTCGCTTGATTAACATAGCCATCCCTTTTTTATTCTTCACTGAATAGTTCTCGTTTTCGAATATATCAATCAATCTATTTTTATCTATTAAAAATTTAACATTCTAATAATTATTAATTTATATATTTATCTATTAAATATATTTAATTAAGTGTTTAGTACTTATAAATATATTTAATTAAGTCAAAGGTCATATGTTTGGATTTGTTTGAGAAATAATAAGGAAAACACAAATGACACTAATTAGGGAAAGATCCTATATGTATTATTTTATAAGATTCATATCATTTTTCAATCATTTTCCATCCAAACTTACTTTTCAAATAATTATCTAAACAAGTTTCATTTTAGAAAAAAATCACTTTTACATCCATCAATCCAAATATAAATCACATTATACTATCTAATATTTATCCTAACTTAAATTTTCAAAAGTCAAATTGTAAAAAAAATCATATCTGTCATCATTAATCTAGGCACTCATACTTTTAACTCTCAAATGATCCATTATAAAAACATGTTCTCCAACTAAAAATAATAATTTGAAAGGACTTTTACATATGTAAGGGAGGGGAAAAAATCTTAAACTGTTGTCGAATTAGCACAATCAAACATATTTTATTTTCTATTCTAAAAAATTATTTACAAAATAGCATTTTTTTTGGGACTGAATTCACAAAATAGCATTTAAATATGAAGAATGAGAACAAAGTCAAACAAGCCCTTTGCATTGACTAATTTTCAAAACCATATAATTTTTCTATTCAGTGATGCATTTTTGCATCATTTTCTCTTGATCCAGACGAACCAGAAAACAGAATGAATTTTGCTTACAAACCAAACAGATTCGCATAAAATTAATATAAAATACGCATATAATAATATATTTATATATATTTACTATAAATATAAAGATTAGATGTTTTAATTCAGAAGGGCCGGCAACATCCTGACTATCCACGTCTTAGTTTGGCCAAAAGCCATGTCAGTGTCTTTATAAAGGTTATGTCTGTGTACTTTATGACCGTATGCTTGTAACTTTATGACCGTGTGCTTTATCCTTATGTTCGTGTGTTTTAAAAAGATTTGTTAGGTATGTTAATAAAAAAAAAGGGTCTGACAGATGTCTAAAATCATGCCAGCCATGAGTTTGTACTGTGCATGCTTTTTTTTTTCTTATCGCTTTTTCATTAGATGCTCCAGCAGCTGTAGGGGGCAATCGAAAATCAGTTGTGATCCTCCACTTGTGAAATACAATGTCTTCGTTCTAAATAGCCTTCTTCTTCTGAAAATCTATATTCATAACATATCATTTCTATCTTTGTGATAGATTCTAGTATGCTCTGCACTTGCCTCTTTATGAGGAACCTGTGCATCAGAAAAATCTGATCATGATCCTGTGAAAAGTACTAGAGAAATGAGAAGCTACTAAGTATCAGAATCTCTGTAAGACCAAGGGTTCTAAAGTGTCCTTGAGCGAAGAAGAAAAAAGCTCGGACTTACTTGAACTAAAGTCTGAAAGATGTTTCTGGTATGCAACAGTTTGTTATTTCTTAGTCCATTTGTTTCAGATGGGATAGATATTGGTCCCAATGCCTTTGTTTATGTCTTCATCTTAGATATTTTGGTCTTATAGGAGAAGACACCACACAAACATTAGGATCCAGATACATCTACCCTCCACTTGGTGTCAAAGCTAGAGAATTTTTGAGATACTGATAATATGTTATGAATAAAGGTGAGTAAGAAGAAACCCAGAAATCATAAGTGAAGCCTTTAGCTCTTCGAACCTTTCTAATCCCCCTTCTACTACCCTTATATCTCAGTTTACCCCTAGAAATCTCCCCTTTTCTGTAAAAAGAACTCTTTCCCAGAAAATAGAAAACCTCATAGAGATCAATCATCTTCCAGAAGATGCTTTAATCTCTTAGACAAATCTTTCTCTTCTTAGTCTGTATAGTGTTTACCACCGAACCAACAGTCTTACCAGAAATATTAGGACTCTTCTTACTACTAGACGACCTCATGCTAAAGAGGTTGTTCAAACGATAAAGTTGGAGTAGTGTCATCTTCTAGCTATAACAGAGGAACAATATGCTACCATTGAGATACCACAGCCTCTGATTAATCATTGGAGAACTGAAGGATATACTCATCTCCACATGGGGTCTTTCCGACTAGCTTTGACTCTTCATAGAAGAAAAGGCATGCTAGTTACAGCTCAGTTGCTCTAGTTGACTCCACATATAAACAGTACCCTAATGCTCTTATTGACGCTCTTTTAACCACTTTGAGCAATGGAACTGTTATCCTTACTATCCAACCAGACTTCAACATCAACCTGCTGGACTTTACTCTTACTAATCGATTCAAAGTGCAAGTTCAGATTGTTAGAGCTGAACAGGATCCTAAAGCCATCATGGCTACTCTACAGTATCAAGTGGTTTACAAACTTCAAAACCACTCTCTTGATCTTCACCTACCAAATTCCACAAAAGATACTCTTTTTGCCATATCCAATAGATCTGATGATACTTCTATCATTCAGATTCCCAGACAAATTCCACGAGAAGAAATTTCTTAGTTAATGCCTCTTGAATGGATCAACAATTATGAAAAGATTTACTATAAAATTCAACTAGATGTCCATACTACCATGACTCCTCTTATCCAGAGACTTTTAGACGGAACAATAAAAACTACCTTTGAGATACCTACTCCACAAGCACCTTCCATACCTCTTGGAAGGATTCTTACTCTCTCTCCTGCCTATACACCCTCTAGAAGAGATCCACCTATAGCCTAGGTAGATTATAATGCAAACCCTTGCTATATTTCTCACCTAAATAATCACTTCTTATGGGATGTACCTGATTCAAGTATGTGTGATTTTGATTATGAGTGTGATACTCCAAAATGGTGAGAAGAGTCTGATGATGATGAACAAGGACTTTACCCATACAAATATGCTATCAAGCAGGCCAAGAAAAACAAATCCTTTGCAGGATTTTCTTGTTCTTACAAGCATAACATACGCCATAAAGATGATGATGATCATGACTATGACTCTTCACAACTTGTTTAGAAAAAGAGAAGAGGTTGGCAACCTCCACCTCCTCCTGAAAGATCTTCCAAAGATATGTCTCTTGTTGAATTGATGATAGAAACAGGGCATATAGATCTTGTCCAAAAGTTTTTTCCAGCACTATCAACAAAACCAAAACCAGTAATTCCAGTTGCTCCACCTACACCTGCACAATCATTACCATACATAGGGATGATCAGACATCCTTATGACTCTGAATTTCCTCCTCTTGAGAGAAAAACAAATGAAGACACTAAGGTTTCTGCTCGACCTTATGTTATTCCAAACACAGTTGATTCTCAAGGAAATCTCATACCAGCATCTGCAACTGAAGAAGTTCTAAATTGGCATACTCAGAATACCGTTTGTCAAAATATGGCGCTGACGGGACTCGATTCTAAACTTGATTCTTTGACAATCAAGACAGAAGGATTGTCCTCTCAAATAGAACTACTTTCTGAAGAAGTCAGATAGCTATATCTTTTCCAGATGCAGCAAGCTCAGAAATTAGATGCAGAATTGAAAAGGTTTATCACTACTGGATACATGGGACCAGAATTCCAACAGAAAGAAAAGGAATTATCAGCAATACAAAAGGATCTACAACAAATAGAACTAGATATGGCCAGAAAACAATCTCAAGTCATATATGAATCCTACCCTTCATATCCTACTATACCAAGATTTTCCTATCCATTTCCATTAATGACTTATCCTGATGAAACTGATTACAGTAAAGTTTTCAAAATGAACTATCCTGTTTTCAAACAATTCCAACAGCCTCCACCTATACAACCTAAGCCCATCTCAAGACCCACTTTTCGTACACCAGAAAGACCTCCTTCTCATTGGCTCTCCTCCCCATCTATTTTTCATCATGGTAACACATTAAGAAGTCAGAAACCTGTTTAACCAGGTTTAAAGATTAATGAACCTATTGTTTCTCATATTAGTACTCAATCCTCTCCACAAAAAGAAAAACAGAAATATTCTGAAACCTTGACTTCTCAAATTCCGCCATCTTTTCAACCTCCAAACACTACCCAACCCCAAAATGCTACCTTAGCTATCTTCCAAACACAAGACCCTACTGAACCATTATTGGATTCATCTAATTCTTCATCAGATAATTTTTCTATCTCTGATAATAATTCAGAAGATCATCTTGCTGATATTACCAGAATTGCAATGGTCCAACCTAATGATAATGATGATAGTGAAGCTGAAGAATCTCATATTGATCAACCTAATCCTCCTAATACTAATCAGCAACAACATGATTTTACTTACAAGCCAACTTCAGGACCTTGGTTTACATTTGATAATACTCCACAAGATAAATGGAGACAACGACTCCATGAATTTGGAGCATGGATTGATCTGTAGCTTACAGCATAAGGAGTAACTCTTGAGCAAATCCTTAAAGAGTTTGTTTCTAGATTTATAGGCTCTCTAAGATATTGGTTTCAAAATCTCAGTGCTTATTAGAAACTCCAGGCCCTACAAGTTGAAAACCCTGGACAAATCCTAGGTGCTATTCTTAATGAATTTATTGGAGACTTCAATCTTATTGAAAAAAGAGACAGACAAGAATTCTTTGAGATGAAATGTTGTTCTCTCAACAGAAAAGATCTGCAAAAGCATTATACCAGAATGGTTGAAAAGTACTACATGTTGAATGGCTATAATGATGTCAATCTCCGGCATACTTTTATATCTTATTTTCCTGATAAACTTCAACCTGAACTTCACAGAAGCATTAATGCTCTTCGCAAAGATATGTCTCAAATATCTATTAGAGAAATTTACCAACTGGGTCTTGCAACTGTTGATAAGCTTTGTGAATAACACAAGTATGTTAATGATATGCTCAAAGGCACTACGAAGCTGAAACATGCTTGCAAAAAACCTTATTTGAAGATTAAATGCAAAGATCCCAAGGTTTGTCACTGTTCAACAAAGAAGAAATCTCACTATCGTTCATACTTCAAAAAACTTGAAAAGAGATTCTTTCCTAAAAAGCAATTCAGAAAGTAAAGAAAAGCTAGATTTTTCAAATCCAAAAGATTCTCAAAAGGCAAAGGAGATCGATATTTTATTTGCAAAAAGAAGGGACATTTTGCAAAAAAATGTCCTCACAAAACTAAAAAAGACATCAAGATGATTCAAAGGCTCCATAAAGTCTTGATGATCACATATGAAAATGCAGATATTGAAACTTTCCTTGAAGAACAACCCTTTGAAGAACATGATACTCAGTATGTTCTTCCACTTTCTGATGAAGAAGAAAATTCAGGAATCTCTGACTTCTCTGATCTTGAATCTGTGACAGATGAAGAAGAGATTTATTCTTATGGATCAATCAATCTCATCCAACCCGTTTAACCTTCCTCAGAAAAATCATAACAGATTTTCATAGGATATCTTGGTTCACTTCGATCCAATCCTAAAGAAAATCTCAATATTCCTGTTCCAAATATAAAAATTCAAGTTCTTTTAGACAAATATTTTAAGCCTGTTACAGCTATTGCCTTCTTTGATATTAGATCTTATAAAATAGTCATGAAACCTTATATTCTTCCTCCTGAAGAATGAGTTTCTCATAACTAGTATTTTCTCACAGTTGATGCCAAACATTTTAAGATTGATCTTATTTCCAGAAGAAAGATTGTAATTAAATTCTTCCCAGGATGTACTTTGAAAATTAAAGTACTAGGAAGTGATCTTTCAGGAAAAGATATTCTGTTAGGATTTGATACTTTTTATCATATTCAGAATCTTATGATCCTACCTAAAGGGATTAAATGGAAAGGAAATTTCAGTCCTTATATAGAAATCCCTAGCCTATTTGAACTTCAACAGGCTCCGCTTCAATATTCAAATATCAAGGATCAATTGCTCCAATACTATTCAGACAGTCATGATCAATTTCCTCATCTTTCCCCGTTATGGAAAAATCAGGAGTTTTTTTTATCAAACTTGCTTTCAAAAAGAATGAGAATATTAATCCGACTAAAGCTTCTCATCCAGGTATGAATCCTGATGATTTGAAACTTGCTAGAGATGAATGTGCAGCTTTATTACGGCAAAGACTCATTGAAGCTACAAAGTCTGATTAGGCTTGCCAAGCCTTTTATGTTGAAAAGAGATCAGAAATTAAACAAGGGAAAAAGACACCTGTCATTGATTACAAGCCATTAAATCATTTTCTTCAAGATGATAAGTTTCCCTTATCAAAGCCCAGTACTTTGTTTGCCCATCTCAAACAAGCCCAAATCTTTTCAAAGTTTGATCTTAAAGCAGGATTTTGGCAATTGGGTATCTACCCAGATGATAGGCCCAAAACTGCTTTCTGTATTCCAAATGCCCAATACCAGTGGACTGTTATGCCCTTTGGTTTAAAAGTCGCCCCATCACTATTCCAAAAAGCTATGACCAGAATATTTGAACTGATCCTACAAAATACCCTGATATATATTGATGATATTCTTCTTTTTTCTGAAGATGAACCTTCACATAAAGCCTTATTATCCAGATTTACTGAAATCATAGGACAATATGGCATTATGCTCTCTTCAAAGAAAAATGAGATTGGAGTTACAGAAATTGAATTTTTGGGTATGCATTTCCAGAATGGTCAGTACAGCCCTGGTCCTCATATCGCATAAGAATTGTTGAATTTTCCTGATAATAATCTTACTGTTAAACAAATTCAACAGTTCCTTGGGATTGTAAATTATCTTAGAGATTTTATCCCTCATGTGTCTCATCATACTAGCCACTTATCCAAGCTTCTAAAAAAGAATCCTCCGCAGTGGGGAAAACAACAAACAGACGCAGTCAAAATTCTCAAAAAGATAACTCAAAATCCTCCTCCGTTGAAGATTCTAGATCAGGGAGAAAGAATCTTACAGACGGATGCCAATGATGAATTTTGGGGTGCGATACTTCTTGAAGAAGTTAATGGAAAAAGAAACTACTGTGGACATGCTAGTGGACAATTTAGAGAATCAGAAAAGCATTATCATGCTACGTACAAAGAAATCCTTGCTGTCAAGCGTGGAATTGAAAAGTTCAACTTTCATCTAAGTCCCTACCATTTTGTTATAGAAATGGACAATACGTCTTTTCCAAAAATGCTTAATTTATAAAGAAAGATCTTACTAGATGCCCAGATACTCATATGGAAAGACTGGTTTTCTCGCTATAAATTCTCAGTGAGACATCTCAAAGGTCACCATAATACCATTACAGACTTTCTGTCTCAACCTCAAATGCCTTCCCTTCCTCCAAAACCCTTGTACATTCTAACCATCTCGGAAGCACAGCCAACCATGTCTCGTAACATAAAAGCCACACTCTTCTCCCCAAACACTTATCCTGAGACTCCTCATCATATTCAAAAAACGCAGAACAACAACTGTTTTACTAGCTTCATCTTCTTTTTGTAAAAACCAACCTTATTCCCCAGACTCATCATTTTAGCCTAAACACTCATTTCACTACTTTACCTTTCCTCTAAGGACTTATGCCTAAAGAACTGATTTGGTACTTATGGTCTTTAACCACCCTTCATGTTAATACTATAGCCTTTGCACCTTTACCCATCTATCATTACCTCTATGACAAAGACCATGAAAACTCTCATTTCCATTAGTTCCTAAACCTTTTTGCTCCTCTGCCTTACCGAAGAGGAAAACTTTATAATTTTATTGAAGATAATAATCTCTGGAGAATTGAAAAAAGAAAACATGTTATAAAAATGGGAAAATATAAGAGATGTCAAGCAAGAAATGAAGAGAGATGAAGAGAGAACTAGAGAGAAAGATAGAGCATGAAGAGAGATGAAGAGAGAACTAGAGAGAAAGATGGAGCAATATCTTATTCATTTGGATGCCAACAAAGTGTAGTACATAGTGCTCTATTTATAGGCCCCCATCCACAACTAAGAGTTACACAAAGTAAATGGCAAACTTTAATCCTCATGAGTGCACACATTATAACCTTTGAGTTATAGGCATGAAAACTCCTAAAGATCATTCATTGGAGAGGTTATGGGATGTAGCAAATGAAAGGTCAAGAGTTGGGAGCTCATGGACATCCACCTTAATTAGTATTTTACAACACTCCCCCTTGGATGTCCATAAAAAAATATTGTGCCTCATTAAAACCTTACTAGGAAAAACCCATTGGGATAAAAACCTAGTGAAGGAAAAAGAGTACACAATGTTTGCTCCCCCTGATGACAACATCACTTTATGTCTTTAAGCCTACGCATTCCAATACCATGCACTAACTTCTTAAATGTTCTAGTTGGCAGCGTCTTGGTAAACAAATCTGCAAGGTTGTCACATGAGCGAATTTGATGAACATCTATGTCACCACTCTTCATAAGATCATGAGTGAAAAAGAATTTTGGAGATATATGTTTTGTTCTATCTCCCTTAATGTACCCTCCTTTCAATTGAGCTATGCATGCTGTGTTATCTTCATATAGTATTGTTGGAATCTTTTGTTCAGGAAACAAACCACACACTGATTGGATATGTTGAGTTATTGACCTTAGCCAAACACATTCTCGACTTGCCTCGTGAACTGCAATTATCTCTGCATGATTTGATGAGGTAGCTGCTAAAGTTTGTTTTATTGATCGCCAAGATATAGGTGTACCTCCACAAGTAAATAAATATCCTGTTTGAAATCTACCATTGTGTGGATCTGATAAAAACCCTGCATCTGCATAACCAATCAATTGTGATCCATATTTATTAGAATAAAATAATCCCATATCATTTGTTCCTCGAAGATATCGGAATATATGTTTAATTCCGTTCCAATGCCTTCTTGTTGGAGAAGAACTAAATCTTGCTAATAAATTCACAGCAAATGCAATATCAGGTCGTGTTGTATTGGCAAGATATATTAGTGCACCTATAGCACTAAGATATGGTACTTCTGGACCAAGAAGTTCTTCTGTTTTCTCTTGAGGACGAAAAGGATCCTTCTCCTTATCAAGTGATCTTACAATCATTGGAGTAGATAATGGATGTGCTTTATCCATATAGAATCGCTTTAATATTTTTTCAACATAAGTTGATTGATGAAGGAAAATTCCATTTGTTAAGTGTTCAACTTGCAGGCCAAGACAAAACTTTGTTCGTCCAAGATCCTTCATCTCAAATTCTCTCTTTAAACAATCAACAGCTTTTTGAAGCTCTTCAGGAGTTCCAATTATATTCAAATCATCCACATATACAGCAATTATCACAAACTCTGATCCATTTCCTTTTATGAAAACATATGGGCAAATAGGATCATTTTTATAACCTTCTTTTAACAAATATTCACTAAGACGGTTATACCACATTCTTCCAGATTGTTTCAATCCATATAAGGATTTATGCAAACGAATTGCACAATTTTCTCGAGAATTCTTACATCCTTCTGACAATTTGAATCCTTCAGGGATTTTCATATAAATTTCAGTATCTAAAGCACCATATAAGTAGGCTGTAACAACATCCATTAGACGCATATCCAGTTTTCTGCTCACTGCCAGACTAATTAAATACCTTAAAGTGATTGTATCTACCACAGGAGAATATGTCTCTTCATAATCAATACCAGGTCTTTGTGAAAATCCTTGTGCTACCAATCGTGCTTTATATCTAACGACCTCATTTTGCTCATTTCGTTTTCGCACAAATACCCATCTATACCCAACAGGCTTGACACCATTTGGTATTTGGACTACAGGTCCAAAAACTTCACGTTTTGAGAGTGAATTTAACTCTGCTTGAATTGCGTCTTTCCATTTTGGCCAATCATTTCTATTTCTACATTCTTCAACTGACCTAGGTTCAAGATCCTCATTTTGATTAATTATTTCAACCGCAACATTATATGAAAACACATTGTCGACAACTATACTTTCTCGGTTCCATATTTTTCCCGTAGTGACATAACTCATTGAGATCTCTTCATTATTTTCAGGTACCTGGACCTCTTCTGGGGTCTTTTGATTAGTTATGTCTGCCTCCTCAACTTGACCATCTTGGTTAATCGCTCCTTTTTTCTTTCTAGGAGTTTTATCTTTGGAACCAATCGGCCTACCACGCTTCAAGCGTGGCTTAGTTTCATTTGCAATTGATGGTTGTCCTACTGGGACATCAATTCTAATTAGAGCATTTTCAGCTGGAATATGAGATTTGGTAATTCTCTTAAGGTCAGTAAATGCATCTGGCAGTTGATTTGCAATATTTTGCAAATGAACTATTTTTTAAACTTCAAGCTCACATTGTTGTGTATGAGGATCTATATGTGATGGTGATGTTGTTTTCCATGTAATTTCTTTATTCAGCTGCTTATTATCTCCCCCTAATGTTGGAAAAATTGTCTCATCAAAATGACAATCATCAAAACGTGCTGTAAATAAATCTCCAGTTGAAGACTCTAAATACTTGATTATAGAGAGAGATTCATAGCCAACATATATTCCTAACCTCCTTTGAGGTCCCATCTTTGTGCGTTGTGGTGGAGCAATAGGAACAAATACCGCACATCCAAAAATCCTAAGATGGGAAATATTTGGCTCCTGACCAAAAGCCAATTGTAAAGGGGAGAATTCATGATAACTTGTTGGCCTGATGCGTATAATTGATGCTGCATGTAAAATTGCATGCCCCCAAACTGATATGGGAAGCTTTGTTCTCAAAAGCATTGGTCTAGCTATCAATTGGAGGCGTTTAATGAACGATTCTGTTAGACCATTTTGAGTGTGGACATGAGCAACAGATTTTTCTACTGTTATTCCAGTTGCCATGCAATAATCATTAAAAGCTTGAGATGAAAACTCGCTGGCATTATCAAGACGAATTGTCTTAATTGTATGATCTGGAAATTGTGCTCTTAGCCTAATTATTTGAGCGAGTAATCTAGCAAATGCTAAATTACGTGTTGACAACAAGCACACATGTGACCATCTTGTAGATGCATCTATTAAAACCATAAAATATCTAAATGGTCCACATGGTGGATGAATAGGCCCACATATATCCCCTTGGATACGCTCTAGAAAAATAGGGGATTCAAGCCCAACTTTTGTCAAAGAAGGTCTTGTAATTAATTTGCCTTGAGAACAAGCAGCACATGAAAGATCCTTAAATTGAAGAATCTTCTGGCTCTTCAATGGATGTCCGTGTGAATTTTCAATAATTCTTCGCATCATAGTTGATCCGGGATGGCCTAACCGATCATGCCAAACAATAAATATATTTTTATCAGCAAACTTCTGGTTCACTGTAGCATTTGTTTCAATTGTACTAATATTTGTATAGTACAAACCAGAAGATAATGTTGGTACTTTTTCTAGGACACATTTTTCACCAAATCTAGCAATTTTAATTTGTAAATATTCCATATTCTTCTCATTTATAGTCTCAATATGATACCCATTTTGGCGGATATCCTTAAAACTCAATAAATTTCTGAGAGACTTGGGGGAATATAAAGCATCATTAATAACAAATTTCGTTCCTTTGGGTAATATTATAATTGCTCTTCCGGAGCCTTCAATTAATTTTGTATTACCCGCTATGGTATTGATGCTTGCACTACTTCTTGTTAGATGTGAGAAATATTTTTTATCTCTCAGTATGGTGTGTGTTGTAGCACTATCTATGAGACATATATCTTCATTCTTGTGTTCAATGATCAAAACATCCATAATCTTCACCAAAAGAAAAGAAAAATGCATTAAAACATATTCAAAAATACATGATGAGCAATAATACCCTTATTACATATGAAAAGGGGAAATGAAAGTAAAGCATAAACTAAATTAAAAAAAACCATAAATTAAAACATTTTTTATTGTTCTTCCAACCAAACTCATCTAATCATGATTCTCAAAAAAATCAGCCACCTCCAAGTGTGCCATATCATCGAGGCCATTAATACCATCTAGCTCATTGACACCATCATTCTTGTGTCCCTCAACATTATCATCTTGAAAAATCAAATTTGTTTCCACATTGTTCGCACTCCTTTTCATAGAGGCTTGATAAAGTTTTGCTAGATGCTCAGGCGTACGACAGGTACGTGACCAGTGCCCCTTCATACCACACCGATAACATTGATTCTCAATAACTTTTGAAGAACCACTCTTATCGTTTTTCTGCCCTTCATTATATTTCTTCTTCTGGTGGGTATTAGGATTATAATTATTACTTTCACCTCCATGATAACGGTAATTACCACGTCCCCTACCACGACCACGTCCACGGCCACGGCCACGGCCACGACCACGACCACGACCATGAGCATGGTAATTATTACGTACACTCACATTCGCTTCAAGGAATGGAGCAGATCCAGTGGGACGATTTTCATGATTTTTCATCAGCAGCTCGTTGTTTTGTTCGGCTACCAAAAGGCATGAGATTAATTCAGAATACTTTTTAAAACCTTTCTCTCGATATTGCTGCTGCAGGAGCATATTTGAAGCATGAAAGGTAGAAAAAGTTTTTTCTAATAAGTCCTCATCAGTTATTTTCTCACCACATAATTTCAATTGAGAACTTATTTTGAAAACTGCTGAATTATATTCACTTACAGTCTTAAAATCTTGTAGCCTAAGGTGTATCCATTCATAACGAGCTCGAGGCAAAATCACTGTTTTTTGGTGATCATACCTTTCCTTCAAATTAGTCCACAATTCTAATGGATCTTTTACCGTTAGGTATTCAGCTTTCAGTCCTTCATGGAGATGGTGGCGAAGAAAAATCATGGCCTTGGCCTTATCTTGACTAGTTTCTTCATTTCCTGGTAAAATAGCCTTTCCTAGACCCTTAGCATCTAGATGGATTTCAGCGTCTAAGACCCAGGATAGATAATTCTTTCCCGTGATATCAAGAGCTGTAAACTCGAGTTTGGCAAGGTTGGCCATGATTCAAACTAAAAATAATGATAACAATTAGAATCACGGTAAAAATTGATGAAACATAAAACATCATTTTGAATTAAAACATATCATAATCAACATATTTTTAAACAACATAATTAAAGGGAGCAAAATTTCATGAGTAGCCAACATATAATTCAATAAAGAAAATTTCTTGAAAATATTCTCCCTCTCTTTCTACTTTTCTCCTTTATATATGTTGTTATATGTTATTTATTGGAATATAAATGGTGTATACAGAGAGGAGGAAATTATAGCAATAAAAATAGTGTAAAGAATAAAAGAGATAACACTATATAGTCATATATAATACTATAAATAAAAATGGTGTATACAGAGAGGAGGAAATTATAGCAATAAAAATAGTGTAAAGAATAAAAGAGATAACACTATATAGTCATATATAATACTATAAATAATATGGTAATAAATGTAAATAAGAGTAAATGTAAACAGATACAATATATATATATATATATATATATTAACATAAATATAGCAATAACAAGGGTGAAATGGCAAATAAATTAAATAATAATAAAATAAATAAATAAAAATGAATTATAAATAAGAAACAAATAGAATAATAAATGTGGTGATGAAATAAAAAAAATGTAAAAGGAATAATTAAAAATACAATACAAATAAATAATAAAATATTAGAAACAATAAACAAACAAAACAAAATGGCTTAATAAAATGAAATAATATAACAACATCATTAAATGAAAAATAAAATAACAATAAAATGAGATAAAAAAACGTAAAATAAAGGAATATAAATAATAGAATATAGCATGAAATGTAAATAAAATGTAAATAAAATAACTATACAAAAATGAACTAAAAGAAGCCCAAACAAAACAACAAAATGTATGAGAAGAAGATAATCGAATAAAAATAAATAAATGTAAATGTAAATAACAAAGCGAAATGAAATAGAATGAAATACTAGAAAGTTGTGCCAACATAAAATCAAAATGATAAACAAATAAAATTAACTATTATAAAATGTAAATAACAATAGAATCTAAAATAAAGAAATATAAATGAAAAAAAATAACAAAAATCTCCAATCTCAGCCATGGAACCCGATGTATAAAACAATCGGTAAAAAGATCTCTTTAATTCCATACAATGGCTCAGATCATCCCAGATAGATTAAATAGAAATATGGTAAAAGAAGATAGAGGAAAATGTTGAGACAACGGTAAGGGGGGAAAAAATACCTTGGTTAGAGAATTGTGCTGATAACGTGTTATAAAAATGGGAAAATATAAGAGATGTCAAGCAAGAAATGAAGAGAGATGAAGAGAGAACTAGAGAGAAAGATGGAGCATGAAGAGAGATGAAGAGAGAACTAGAGAGAAAGATGGAGCAATATCTTATTCATTTGGATGCCAACAAAGTGTAGTACATAGTGCTCTATTTATAGGCCCCCATCCACAACTAAGAGTTACACAAAGTAAATGGCAAACTTTAATCCTCATGAGTGCACACATTGTAACCTTTGAGTTATGGGCATGAAAACTCCTAAAGATCATTCATTGGAGAGGTTATGGGATGTAGCAAATGAAAGGTCAAGAGTTGGGAGCTCATGGACATCCACCTTAATTAGTATTTTACAACAAAACAAAAGATTTTGTTGTGTTTTTGTTCTTAACAGGTACTATCATCTCTACTCTAATGGACTTTATTCTAGTGGAACAGTAGAACTGTGGAACTCTCCTTTTGATTGGGTCTGATAGAAGCAAAATACTTTTAAGGAACTTTGTCATTATCTAGGACAAATCAATGTTCGACTGAAAACAAATTGTCTTGTCTTAGGCCCATTTCCAGCTGAAGAAGATTATGATCCGTTCAAAGGAATTATTCCTCCAAAAACAAGCTATGTTACTCAGGGATTTATCTCTCCGCCAACATCAAGTCAGCCTCCTACTGGAATGCTTGGCCCTGAATTTCAAGACCCTCAAGATCCAAATGATGACCTTCCTCTACGTTTATCCCTTACTGGATCATTATCCCAAACATTCTAGGATCCTCTGCTTGAAGATCTCAAGCTCCCGCAACCAAGCCTGTCTCAATCTTTCCCGCCTTATTGCACTCAGGCTTCAATTCAAAAGGCTTTCAAGATAACTTATCCAGAACAGTCTCATGTTTACACGTGGGAAAAATCTCATGACTACACATGGGATCTGCACAAGGTACGTGTAGAACTCTACGGAGACCATGGCTGTGACAACTTATCTCCCAACGATGATCACGAGCCTATTTATAAAGAGTGAATCTAACCCTTCAAAATTGTCGGCAAGATCCAAAAAATTAATGTTAAGAAATTATAAATATATAATTTGTTTGATAATTATATGGTTATAAATTTAATTATATAAAATCACACGATTATTTATTAAAATTCATGCAACTAATCTTATTTAAATTTTAAAATAAGAAACTACATATAAGTTGGGTTCTGGGCCAGGCCCTTAGTTTGGGGTCAGATCCTTCCTCAATACAGCCTATATTCGTTGAGCATGTAGCCCATTATACTAGGTAATCCAACTCAATTTCCCGTGAGCCACGAATATATAAATCTATTAAAATATACTCAATCAAATATATTTTTTTATAATAAGAATATTTATCTAAAAACCATACATTTAATTGCAAAAAAGCATTTATATAAATTATGATATCATTATCTGTATTTTGTAATTACAATTTAATTAGTCACCAATGAAAAAAACTCCATATTCATTTTTCATATACAACGTAAAACTTATAGCAAATATTGATCAGATTTCAAGTAACATGAGGGATTCTGGTGTCTACATAAGCTCATAGCAAAAATATAAACATGGATAGGCTCTGTTTTACATAAAGAAATATCATTTCATCATGTGAAAATAAAGATGCGTTCTTACAAAAAAAAAAATCAAGATATTTTTATATTCTTATGATCAGTACTCAGTGTAATTTTCATCCAAAGTAAAATATTTTTTCCGTTATAGCAAAAGAAAAATAATATTATCTATAATTCTAATTATAAGTCAAAATTGATTTTTTTAAAAAAAATTAAGGGAACTAAATAAGTTACTTAATCATATTATATATTATGTATTCTTAGATTATATATAAATTTATTAGTTAAACTAATTAATTTGAAGGAATAAATATAAATATTTTAAAATGATTTAATTAAATTTCTTAATTTTTTAAAAAAATTAATTTTATTTATAATTAGGACCGAATGAATATTTACTCCTTAAAAAGATTTTTCCAATACATTTCCCTCTCTCATTCTATTTACCTTTTCTTGTCATTCCATCCATCCGTCCAAGGTCCGTAACGTTTTCTTCCCCCAAGTTAAATAAAGGAAACCCAGCCCAAATTGACAAAGCAATCGTTTCCTCCGGACCGGTTCCTCTCAGACGGTGGCAACAGGTCACAACCGGAACAGTATGAATCGGGAAAAAAAACTAAAAAGCAACGCTTTTTAGTTTTTTTCTTTCACCTGAACATTCTTTTAAGTTTTGACAAAGAAAAATCTTATATCTTTCTCCATACTTGTTGCTGTCTCCCTTGTTAATCTTTTCTTGCAACTCACAAACATCTGAAATTGATCGATTCTCGAAGGACCAGAGGAAATCGGGGAAATGGCGGATCAGTTAGCAAGGGGTGAGGAATTTGAGGCGAAAGCAGAAAAGAAGCTTAATAGCTGGGGATTGTTCGGCTCCAAACACGAGGATGCTGCTGATCTCTTCGATAAAGCCGCCAATTCCTTCAAGCTTGCTAAAGCTTGTAATTTTCTTCTTCTATCTCTATTCGCTCCGTCTTTGTTTTCCGAAGAACTTTTGAGTGAATCAATTTTATTTTCATTATTTCGTATCTTGCATTTCGTCGATTTTCTTATATTTAACACCGATCAGAAGTACCCTTGCTTCTTTTCCGCTTGTTGCTGTTAAATGGCCGATTCCTGGTTTGGATTGCGTTCTCCTGGACCAAGTGCAGAAACGGCTTATCCAGGATTAGTGTATCAATTAAAATAAAGATTTTTATTTGATTTTTTTCGAAGAAAGAACAATTTGTTTAATCGATTAATCGGTTGTATAACATCATAGAATGCTGGATAGGTTGACCTCGACTAAGTCATGGGAGTATTGAATCGATTAATCGCTGCTTTATATAAACTATTTTTTATCACTAGTATCTTACCAACTGATTTGTTCTGCTCTCAATTGAGCCTGCTAATTCTATGATCAATCGCCATCAACTTGGTACCGATTTAGTTTATATGTAAATGGGATGAATCTTATGGTCAAAGCTAATTCTGCTATTTGTTCGTCATTCTATCTGTGGCATTTCAGGGGATAAAGCTGGCTCGACTTACATCAAGTTGGCAAATTGTTACTTCAAGGTAGATGGGTCTTTTTTTTCCCTTTTTAGAATCACCTGTCCAGCTGTATCCCTTTTGCATCCCTTCTCATTCATAAGCCTATAATGGCAATGGTGTCTTATGCTTATAGGTGGAAAGCAAGCATGAAGCAGCCCAAGCATATGTTGATGCTGCTCATTGCTATAAAAAGACAAATATAAATGGTATGTATGCTATTGGATATATACACTAGTATTCTTTTCCTACTGCCAATGACACTACTCTGTTTTAACACCGCTAACACATGGGAATTCTTTTACTTATTTCTGATTTATGCATTAAATGGTTCTCATGTCTCTTCCATGGAGCTCAATTCTTCCTAGACTTACTACTTTCTGCTGCAAACTTTCAATGTATATCATATAGAACAGTTGCAGCCTTCATGCATTATGAAATACTTTTAGTATAATTGCTGCTATCTTGTTCTTGAGTGTCCCATCTCCATTAATTAAATTTAGATTCTTGTCTTCACCTATACAATGGACTGGGCTCAAAGTCCGCCTATGTTTATAGCCGGTCCCAAACCTGGATAAAGGAGGAAGGTTGTGTTAGACTCTTGATAGCCAACATAAAATTCTCTCGAATCTTATGACATGAATCGACGAAGAATTTGTTGTTGTGGTTGTTGTCTTCACCTATACAGTGGACTGGGCTCCAAGTTATGGGTACATACTTTATCTAGATTTATTCATTTTAGGTGAAGAAATTAATTTTTGTATACGCTAGTTGTCAGGTTGATTTAATCTTCCCGTTTCTCTCTGAGTTATCTTTTGATTGGTTGTCTTCTCATCATTCATGGTCGTTATTGTATAGATTATCTATGTTGATTTTTAAAGCAGTGAAGAATGATAATCTGTTGTCAATGCGTTTATGGGAAAAAAACAGCTCATTTTTTTGTTCTTTTTCATATGCAGAGGCTGTATCTTGCTTGGACAAAGCAGTGAACGTTTTCTGTGAAATTGGAAGACTCAGTATGGCTGCTAGATACTTTAAGGTATTAATCTCCTTACAGTCAGCCTTTAAATTTTTGTTTCAGTATTATCATTCAATTTAACTGCTCTGGAATGCGTGTTTGGTTACATTATGGCATTCTTCTCTTAGATTTTCCATAGTGTGGTATTCCATTTTCTATACCCCTACTCCTACTCCTAGATAATAATTACATCATAGTTATTGCAGTCACAGAAGTTACTAAAAAATTAAATATATTCTAACCAGGGTTGGATTTATTACACATGCAGGAAATTGCTGAATTGCATGAGTCTGAACAGAACATTGAGCAGGCTATTGTTTACTATGAAAAAGCAGCTGATTTTTTTGCAAATGAAGAGGTGACAACTTCTGCTAACCAGTGCAGGCAAAAAGTTGCTCAGTTTGCTGCTCAGCTTGAACAGTAAGATTTCTGTTATATTATCTTTTTTGTCACCATGAATTATGAAGGGTGGAATAACAGTTCTTCGTCTTGGATGTTGTTTGTTTCTTCTTAAACTTATTTATTTATTAATTTTGGGTGTTTTGTTCTACAATTTTTCTTTGTGGCCTTCCTTTGGTTTATGCCAAGCAAAGCTGGCATTTTTCTTCATGTTTCCTCTTACATCTGATCAGGTGACTATGTTTTGCCCCTCCAGGAATTTATTTGTTTGCCTATAATCTTGACTTAACTCTACCAATGTTTAATACAGTTCAGCTTTGCTTTGCATTGAAGATTCTCTAGGGTTGTAGGCCACTTTAAATTACATTTTCAAAACTTTTCACTTGTTAGTTTTGGGATGTTATCTCTGTACTGAACATCTTGCGTTGGGAATAGAAAGGGGGGGAACAAGAAGTTACTCCATTGTTGCTTTTGGTATTGGTCATACAATGACGAGCATGATGCGGGAAGAAGCTCTGGTACTTGAAAACTGAAGCTGTGTACAGTGTATATGCGGCATTTCTAACACAATATATCTTGTATCATGGATCCAAGCCAGTTTCATTGCTTCTTAGTTAACCAATTGGTGTTTTGGTAGCAGTTTCATGAAATTTTTATTTTGACATATTTCTTGAAGTTTAGAAAAAACATCTATGGAAAAAAATATTCTATATCAAAGTCAATGGTTCCTTAATGTCCGTTGAATGTTATATTAGCTGTTTTGTTTTGGTAAATTTGAACATGAACTATTTCTATTTTATTTCACAGATATCAGAAGGCAATAGATATTTATGAAGATATAGCTCGCCAGTCTCTGAACAATAATTTGTTGAAGTATGGAGTTAAAGGGCATCTTCTTAATGCTGGCATTTGCCAACTCTGTAAAGGGGATGATGTTGCTATCACCAATGCACTAGAGCGATATCAGGTCCAGGATTTTTGAACAATTAGCATTTCATTGGTAAAGTCTGGGCATTCATTAGTTGCTCATTTTTTTGGATGTGTATTTGTTGCTGCAGGAATTGGATCCAACATTTTCAGGAACAAGGGAATATAGGCTTTTGGCGGTTGGTTGCTACTTTTGCTTATTCACTTTTGATATTTTATGACCAATTAACTTGGATTAGGATGTGGAGGAGTCCTTGAAGAAGTGTCGTCCATCATTATAATATTTTTACTAATGTTTTGTTACTATAATTATCCTTTTTTTAATAATTCTATTTCAAATTAGATCAACACGTTGATCACCATATTGGATGATCTAAACGTAAGTGACTGACAAATGAAACACGCACATTAAAGGTTTTCCCCCTTATGGCAGGATATTGCTGATTCAATTGAACAAGAAGATGTTGGGAAGTTTACTGATGTTGTCAAGGAGTTTGACAGCATGACCCCTCTGGTAAGCCTCAAAAGTTGAAAGTTTTTGGCATGCTTTGGTGAGAAACAGTCGCTGTTAGTATAATATTTCACTCTGTTCATTCTAAGCCAAAACAAAAAGCAGCGTTCTCAATTTTAACTGCTAGAAGATACGGGTTGATTACTTAATGCAGAATAGAATGGTTGTAATGGACACTAGGATAGCACCCCTGCAGTCCTGAAGAACTGACCCCAGTTTTCATCTTGGTCTACCAATTGTGAAACGTTTATTTGGTCGGACATTTCAGCTGGTGATTTGAATTGTTTGTTGATTCTCTTTTATGGGAATCAAAATAACTAAGTGGCTTTTCTATTGATAAAGTTAGATGGAAGTTAGGTTGTGGGTCTAATGCTTTGCATAGAATTTGAGGCTGCATATAACTATCCTTGCCCAGATCTCACCAGATGGGAGTCTTGTGCACCAAGCCACATGTATTGTCCATGACTTATGAATGATGTGATTTATTGTGCAGCAATTATTGCCTCTGGAAGTTATGCTTCTCATTTTGTTTGCAGTCATACCTTTTCTGATTTATGGGGCGTTAACATCTATCTTTATTCTGTAAATTATCAAATGTCTCGGCTGATCAACATCATCTGTTTGCTTGAACGTTGTACAGGATTCTTGGAAGACAACCCTACTTTTGAGAGTGAAGGAAAAGTTGAAATCCAAAGAACTCGAGGAGGACGATCTCACCTAAATTGTTTGCACTCTATTGCTGTTGTTTGACTTAAACGTTTGATGGGTTGCTTTGTATTATTATCATATGCTTATTATACCTGCAGTTGCTTATGGATCTACTCAAATTGTACTTTATATTTGGGTTTCATTTGAAATGGTGTTTTGATTGAATTCAAGAATTGAGTTTGCCATGAGCATGAGTTCATGTTTTTTCCCCGTATTATCTTCACCTTTGTTTGTTTTATGTTTTTTAAAGGGGAATGGCAACTATTACTAATTTGTTTGGTCAAGTTGCCTGACGATGAACACAATAAATACCTTGGGAAAACATCAATTGACGTTTTACTTTGAAGGAGATAAAATAGTGAGAAAATAATAATGAAGACAATATCTGTACACATTTTTAAATAAAAAGATTTAAAAGATGATTAAGTTCATATTAATAATAATATTTGTGTAAAAAGTGTGGTGCCATGCCACTTTTTTCTTGAATGCAATTTTGGAAAGCATGTCTTAATCTTGAAAAATAATCTTAGTTTGAAAAAGAAAATTAAGGTAAGAACGTGAACCTCCATTTCTTGGGAATATGACAAAATGATATTTAATTAAACAAGAGGTTTACATAGTACAATAAGATAACGTCCAAATAGAATTATTAAAGAACCTAAGAAAAGAGGGCAATGACACAACTTTAACAGACACATTAGAAAAGTACTGAAGCAATGATAAAACGGTCAAGTTTTGTCTCGAAAATTTTTGATAAGGGGAAATGTTACTCTAAAAATATTTTTGGTTTAGTATTACTTCGGAAATATTAAAATGAAGCAATTTTGCCCTTTTTCATTAAAAAGATAATAATAAACATCAATTTTTTAATAGTACGAGGCAACATTGTTACATTTAGAAACTTTCAGGGGACATTGAACCTAAAAAAACTTTCAAGGTAATATTGCTCCTCGACGAAAACTTCCGGATTAAATTTGCACCTTAACCCATAATAAAATTTCTTGCCAAGTAATGGTGGACACATGAGAAGGATAAGCAAGAATATGGATGAAAGACTTCTGAGCAAGGTATTAAAACTCGGACTGGGTATTGAACTGGTCGGGGTATTGGGTTAAGGGTCAGTGGGTCAGACCGGAGCTAAACCGGGACTAAACCGGTGAGAAATTAAATATTTTAGGCTTATTAATATGAAATTCTAAGAAAAAATATTAAAAAATCAAAAAAAAAAATTTTAAAATAAACCGGTTCGGTCACCGGACCAAACCGGTTTAGGCACCGGTTTCCAGGTCGGACCGGCTGGTCCGGTCCGAGTTCCAGAACCTTGCTTATGAGCACAGTTGATTGTAAGATTGGTTTGGATCTAACATCTTCTATATCAGAGTTATGAATCCAGAAAAATGAGGCACGTAGACACTTCGTGAGAAATGGAAGTACCGGTGCAGATTGATTCTTCCACGAGAATTCCTTTATAGAAGTTTCTTGACAACAAATGATTCCTTGACAAAAATGAATACGCAACTTCTTATACCTATAAGGAAAATATCCTAGCCCCCAAGGTTAAGAGAAATGGAGGAATCAAAGCTAGGATTGGAACAATATAATGCCCACGGTAAACATTTGGTGAATGTCCAAAAGCTAAGGCTGAAAAGAATTGCATATTTTGAATTTCTTGAATAATGGCAATGGGAGAATCATATTTTCCATTATGCAGAACATCATTGTGCTTCATCCAGATTGTATTAAGTAGAGATATGATCCCACACACAAGAGAATGAAGCCCATCTTGATGAAGACGGATAAGTGTTTCTTTTAACGAAACTTTAAATTCTAGGAAGCTCATCTGAGGGATTCTGACAAGAAAGCAGCCAAACCAAAGAGACCTAGAAAAAAGGCATGAGATGAATAAGTGTTCTAAAGATTCCTTAATATCTCATCCAAATAAGCAAAGGCCAAAAGAATTTAAGTGGTGTTTTCTTAGAATATCACAAAAAGGCAAGGCTTTATTTAAGAGTTTCCAGATGAAGAGAAGCTACTTGAATGGAAGCAAAATTTTCCAGAGCAATCTCCAAAAGTTATCAATTCCAGCATCATTATGATTCAAAGATTGAGAAAGAAGAGCCACTCCATCCTTGACTTTATAAAAACCCAAGGCATTAACATCCCAAAACAAACTATCAGGAAGATTTAAAATGGAGAGTGGAGTTTCAAGAATAGAGTTAGCATGAACTGGTGAGCAAAAAGTGCGAATCAAAGACAAATTCCATGGAACAGAACTTCAAGAGTAAGGGACATGCAATAAGAGGTCAGCAACATAATGAATATTCACTGTCATTGCAGCACCATACTGCATGCACCACCAAAGGTGGTGATTAATAGGAATGGAAGCGCCATTACCCACTTTCCATTTTAATTTCTTTACAATGATATCAGCACAATCAGCAATGCCTTCCAAAGCCAGGAGGAATTGTATGGTCTCTTGATGATCTCAGAAGTATTTAGATCAATGTACCTGGCTTTCAGGGTAGAGGCCAACAAAGAAGGTGGTTCTGAAGAAATAACTCTCTCACCTGCTTCGCCAAAAGCGCATGATTAATTATTCTGATTGACCTTAAGCCCAGCCCACCTCTATCAATAGGTTGAAAAAGAAAAGAATGTCTTTCCTAAGCAAATGAATTTATACCCTAACGGGGAAAAAATCTACACTAGTTTTATTGGAATAAAAAAAACAAGAATAAGAACAAAGTCTTTACCTCCCAAACACCAGATAAAACATGTAACTCAAATGCTCCCTACTCTTGCCTTCTATGCGAATACCTTTATAAGTAAGAGCTACAAGGTGTTACTGAAATTCTAATCAATTACTGAAGATAAAAATATGTTCAAATCGATTTGCTGCTGTATCATCTGAAGAAGGGTGAACTCATTTTTACAGAGCAGATAACGTTAGCACCTAAAGACATCCTGGTCCCCAAATCTATAAGGCTATACGAGAATGTGAGGATACACGAATCTTGATCAAATCGGTCATATAACGAACAGCCTTGAAAATGGTCAAAAAGTATCTGAATCAAGAATATACTCCTGCTAAGATTCTTTTCACCCTCAAATTTATCTATTTAAGGTCTCCGCATGACTAATTTGTTCACCTGACCTTTTATTCTATGACCTCTATTTCGTAAGAGGTTGAAAAAGTGACACACGAAAGCAAGGCAGTGAAGAGAAAGATGCCACACTATCTGTTACAAACTGGAAATCCAGAACCAAAACAGCCAACTCTGAACTAATTTTATTAGAGGACTGAGAGCTCAAAAATCATAGCACCGACCATTTCGTTCCCAATCACCATATCTGGTAGGCTCAGGTCCTTTGGGCCCACCTATCTCACCAGTTTCTTCATTCACATTAACACCATCGTTGTCATCACCATCTTGTTCTTTTTCTTCTTGGCCTGGAGTATCATCAGTAGTGTGATTCTCTTGGAAAGACTTTGCTTGTTCCTTAACCGAATTGTCCTGTTGTGATTGGAAGTGCTGAGTTGTAGAACAGATGAAGCGTGTCACTGAGGCAGAAGCAGAACACGCCAGTGGTTGGGCTTTGGTGCAATGAAGAGCATGATCAGCAGCTGAGAGATTTGTTACTGATGTAAGCAGGCGGCTCAGAGAGGTACTCATTCTTAATCTGATGAGACAAAAGCACCCTAATTGTCCTGATAGTGAGCATAATGATCAGGTTATGAAAAACATGATTTTAAAATTAATGATTTAACTAACTAAAGCATGGATTTAGAAGTCAATTTCTTTCAAAGTGCACAATATGTAAGATCAGAAAAAAGCATTTTTCTTGAATTCATGCACTCACCTCGAGCCAGACATTGTGGAAACCTCTAGCCAGACTTTTAATGCCAAACCATAGCCCCCCATCCATATAAGATGGACATGCCACGGGCATTCTAATGCAATATTTTGCTAAAAAAACCAAAGCTAAAACAACCAATGCTGATTCCATCTAAAGATGGGACAACATGCAAGTTTCAGTTTCAGACTATAATTCGACACAGTTCAAGATCAAATATATTTCAGAGCATGATAAATTGAGTGTTACAGCGACCATGTCTTAAACAAAATTTTAACCCAATTTAAGCCCAAATATATGCTACATCATGGTAAATTCATCAATGGGACACAGCATCATGTAAATCCAGAGTTTTGGCACGAAACTCAGATTGGGAACCCAGATTAATTCCGTGCTAAAATGAAAGAGACAGGATCATGCCAACATCACATTAATCAAGATTTTAGGCACGAAACCTAAATTAGAAACCAAGATTAAGTAACAAAAGAGACAGCATCATACCAGCATCATATCTATCAAGACTTTTAGAACAAAACTTAAATTAGAAACCAGGATTAAGTAACAAAAGAGACAGCGTCATTAAAAATTCAAGTTAATCAAGATTTTTTGCCCAAAACTTAAAATAGAAACCGAGATTAAGTTGCGCTAAAAACATGAGAGACAACAAGATATCAATCCAGAGATTAGACACATAACTAACATTAAAACCAGGGTTAAACAGGCAATGCTAGAAGCTCCGTCATAGAAGTTTGATCCAATTCCTCACACAGGCGGACCTATATTTACACTCAGTGGGGGCATCTACCCCGACTGAAATCTTTGAAATATGCATTGATATAACAACCTTTTAATTTTTTCCTTTCCAGATACTTTGACACAACTCAAGCCGGGTCATTTCAAGATCATACATCCCAAATACCTTGAGAATTTTCAAAATTGAGGATAATATGAAGAGATTGATAAACAGAATGCCAATACGCAACACAATCCAGATCACACCAGTCGCAAATAATCAAAATGTAGAAGGCAGAAGTATAATAGGCAATTACCCACCATTCGAGCAAAAAGTAATTAAAAAATAAACTCTATCTGTAAATATTCCCAAATTCAAAAGCGCCAATATTCAAATGATTACACGACCAGATTCAAAGCACAGAAATGGAAAATTAAAACAAAGCAAAAACAACCACGCAGGTAACGATGACGCGGGGAACAAGTTGAAAACCAAATTGAACAAATCAATCTCACCGGATTTTGGGAGTAGACAAAGCCCTAGAGTACGAACCTTCTTCACTACTTGCCCGAGAACAACCACGCAGGGCCGACAACAGTGGACAGAGTCAGACGGAGGGTGGAATGCTTGTTTCCCGACGAAGAAGGACGCACTCAGAAGCGCCTTTTCTCAGCGTCCCTTAGTATCCTTGATCTTGTCCGTTCATATGATCGAATGGCTCATAATGTACCACATCATAATGCTACTGTATTATATCTGAACCGCTTATTTCAACTAAATCATGGCCATCCACTATTGGCATCTTTAAAACACCTTCCTCCCCCACCTGCAACTTCCGGCCGAACTCGGCGGGAAAGATTCTAAGAGGCAGTATAGAGTCCAATTGTTCTCACTTCCTCCCCCACCTTCCGCCATCATCCTTTTCTGTTTCTTAGGAAAAAAGTGAATTAAAGGATTGCTAACAATAAGTATCAGTAGGAAGCAAGCAATACAGAGTCCCAATATTCTTCCCTGCGCAAGACTTCTCAGATGGTCAGTTCAATGCCTGGTACCATCACTACACTGGATTAAGGGGCAAAAAAAAAATCAAACATATCATTCCTATCTCTTTCGTTTTCAAGTTTCCAATTTTCTCTCATTTTGCAATGCTTCCAATCCATGGCCTTGGAAAATAAATTATTGCCATTCTTTGTCTTTCTAAAACCGTGTGAACAAGGTCAATCAAACAATTAAATGCATCAACACAAGGCATATGTCATGATATGAATTGTCTGCATGAAGTAGCCTTTGATAACATGTCCAGAAGGCAGAAGCTATTAGAAGGCTTTATTGGTATAGATCTGCTGCATTGTTAGCACTACGAGGAGTACGGCTCAACTCGACCACCCATTCTCGGTTTAACGTTGCCTTGGCTTCTGAGATGAGAGCGTAGTCTGGATTATTGTCGTTGTCTTCTTCCTGTAGCAGTTGAAGCACTTCGGCCGCATCCGTTTCTAAAATTACTTGTTTACCACTACCGTACCATACGAGCTACAGACCAAGCAAGGTTGTCCAAAGCTCCGCAGACGGTGGATGATGATGAGCGCCCCGCCCTCGCCGGGAGGGTTAGTAGGCCTGGGAAGACGGGACCTTATATTTGGGCATTTTGGCAGAAACAATGGAGGGTCAAGATTATAATAAAGATAACGGTGGAGATCAAAGTTTAAAAGCCACCTGCGTCTCTCAATTCTGTGCGTTGAGATTAATTGGACGGTCAAGATTTTGAGCTTGTGAGAGACGCTGAGAATATGACGCTGAGAGAAACCGAACCCAGGTTATAAGTAATTTTATGGAGAATTGGGTACAATACGGTAGCCGGTAGGTCCAGGATTAATTACTCAAAATAAAAAAAATTAATTGTCCCAAATAATAAAATTTATTTCGGAAAAAAATTATAAGTACTACCATTAACTTGTTAAGTACCAAAAAGGCTTATTATAAACACCGTGCGTAGTGATAGGCTTTATTACATGAGATTAGTTCAGTTGTGAGAGTAGGCTTAGCCTTGTAATTAATTTTGGGTTATGAGGCACTTTTATCCTGAAAGTTTTTTTATCGAATGGTAATTTTGTCGTAAAAGGTTTTTATGGGGTAATTTTGTCGTGAAGTGCGGAAAATGTAACAATTTTTTCCTGATCGTTATCCCAATTAATTTTGATAGTTAGTTAACCAGATATGTTAAACTAACGTTTACATGTCATTCACAATATTTTTGTTAAGGTACAAATTTACGCCAAAAGTTTTAAATCTAACTTTAAAAAAGATTAAATAAATGACATATGGACTTCCAACTTAAATTTACACCTTAACAAAAATGACGTAGATGACATGTGGAGTGGATTATCAATTTAGCATATTTAGTCAATTAATGGTCAAAATTAAATGAGATAACGGTCAATGTAAAATTACTCTTTTTTTATACTTTCAATATAAAATTGCCCCCATGAAAAACTTTAAAGATAAAATTGTCCCTTAGTGAAAACTTTTAAGACAAAATTGTCTAATTAACCCATTAAGCCTTCATGTGAAATGGCACAAAAATCTCACTCCGCCTATGACTAAAATAATATATAAATTAAACAAAACCATAAAAAAACACTACGATGATATTATAAAACATCTCTGAAATAAAAATTTGAATAGTAAATAACTATATCAAGGCTAAAATTAGGAAAAAGACAAGAAAATACTATTAAAAATTTAAAATATTAAATCAGTTTTCCTCCTAGATCGAGTTGTTAATTGTTACTCAAACGTAGTCAATATCTGTATTTTTATATATAACAATATTGGTTTAAGATTTTAAAGTTTAACTGATGTTTTTTAATCTTTTTCCTTGAAAATTATTGAAAGTTACACTTATGAAGTGTGTGATTCAATTTTCAAAGGGTATGCTTATACAAATGCAACTTATTAGAATTTTCGTGTTACATGCTTAAACATAAAAAGAAATTTTACATACATACACACAAAAATTCTTATTCTACCTTTTTTTTTTTGCTTTGAGATTTTTCTCACTAATTTTTGCCACAACAGATAAAAGAATTCATTCACAGCCTTAAGTTAAAAAATGTTTAATTATTTAAAAATTCTAAGACCTATTCAAATCATTTAATACAGTTTATTCTATGGTTATCAAATCCAGATCAGACCGGTCGGGTCAACCGAAAAACCGGGCAACTTGGCTATGAAATCGGTTCAGGCAAGTTCATAGACTGATATTGTAGCAACCCGATCTCAACCAGGCCAAGTCGGTGGGTTCAACTGGTTTTTTTAAAAAAATATAAATACTAATAATATTTATTTATGGGGTATGAACTGTAGACAGCAATTTTAGTCAAAATTAATGATAATTTTTTAATTTGACATTAATTTAGTGATTAAAGAATTGTAAATAGGAATTTTTTTTTCATTTATCTAATTTGATAATTTGTTAGGAAGAATATTTAGTAATTATTGATTATAGTGTCATTGGATGGTAGATTGATACTATGATATCAATATGTCAAATAAACTATAAAAAATGTTGGATATGTATATGATTATTTATTTAGTGATTCAAAGTATAGAATTGATTTTCGATAATATGATATTATTATGAGAATTTAAATCATCTTTTTATTTTTTATTTCTCAACAGTCTAATTTTGTTGACTCTGATCTGACTCACATACCCTTAATACAATAACTCTGTTCAATATCCGGTTCGGTTTAATGACGTTGGTCTATTCTTTGCACAAAAATTTCCTAAAGTATTTTTGTTCTTGCTTGCTTTATTCGTTTGCTTTGTGGAAAGTGGAAACAAACAGTATTTCTTTACGGCAGAAAGGGACGAGTATTCTTACGTTGGAGCATCAACCCTGTCCCTATGCATTCTGTTGTTATTTGACTTTTTTATATTATCATTGGAGTTTCGATTCCCTTTTTGGTCCACATTGTTCAGCTGCCCTTAATTTGAACTTTACCAAATAGCTCAGACGAAACCATTGGGATTCAACGCCTTCTTTTGTTTCTTTCTCATGCTATAGGTATGTTCAACTTTCTTCCTCCTCTTCTTGCAGTCTTGGTTCTTTAACTTTTTTCCATTAGCTTCTTCTTTTACGGTCATTAACAGCATATGTTCAGTTGGTTCAGTAAATTTACGAGTTTTGATTGATAGAACTTCGTAATTAGTTTCTTGGATCATCTTTAACACATATTAACTCTTATTAAGTCTCTTCTTCATTGTTGAATTGCTTAGATAAATTTCCTTCTGCTTCCCGTTATCATACTTTTTGTTTTTTGTTGGTTTTGAAAACTCAGCTGAATCATCGACTTCCCCGTATCATTTTCGCAGTATTTCTGCCATACAAATCCTTGATGACACCGTTCTGATTTTGGTTGGAAAACTCAAGACTTCATCTGAGAATGGTTTTAGTTGATAATAGCCATCCCATTGATGAAATAGAGGAAACAAACGTTGCTCAAATAAAGGATTCTGCAGAAATTGTTGAAATTTCAGCTTCTCCAGAGATCACTACTGGCGGTGAAAATCCTGTGAGCAAGGTTAAAAACACCTTGAGCCCTCATCTTCCTAATGGGACTACGTCCCACAAATTTGGCTCTGCATTGCTCAAATCCATGACCAAGAGCACCCAGATTTCACGATCTGTGCCTTCTTCTGGTACATATAGCTTCAGAAAACGGTTTGGTGGCATGTTTACACAGAAACTTGACTGGACTTCCCTCAAGAATATGTTCAAGGGATGGATTATAAACCCAATGAACATGGCCCTTTTCGGGTGGATAATCTGTGTTGCTGTTTCTGGTGCAATTCTCTTCCTTGTCATGACTGGAATGTTGAACAGTGTGCTTCCAAAGAAGTCTCAGAGAAACACATGGTTTGAAATTAACAATCAAATACTCAATGCACTGTTTACACTTATGTGTTTATACCAGCACCCCAAAAGACTCCATCATCTAGTGCTTCTGTGCAGATGGAGACAAAATGATATCTTTGCACTTAGAAAAGTGTACTGCAAGAATGGAACCTATAAACCACATGAACGAGCTCATATGTTGGTGGTGGTTCTTCTCCTTCACCTGAACTGTTTTGCTCAATACGCACTTTGTGTTCTAAACTTGGGGTACAAGAGATCAGAGAGACCTGCCATAGGAGTTGGAATTTGTATATCTTTTGCAATAGCTGCACCTGCAATTGCTGGTCTTTATGCCATTCTTAGCCCTCTTGGTAGGGATTATGATTTTGAGATGGACGAAGAAAAACAGGTTCAAACCGCTTCGTCTCAAAAGCCATTGGAGAAAAAATATTCATTTGCAACAAGAGATGAACATAATAGGGTAATTGAGAATGAACCAAAGTGGAGAGGAGGGATACTTGACATTTGGGAGGATATATCCACTTCATATCTCTCACTCTTTTGCACATTTTGTGTGTTTGGCAGGAACATGGAGAGACTTGATTTTGGAAACATGTATGTTCATATTGCTACTTTCATTCTGTTTTGTACAGCTCCGTTCTGGATTTTTATCTTGGCTGCTGTTGACATTGATAATGACAATGTTAGAGAGGCTTTAGTGACTATTGGGATTATTCTTTGTTTTCTTGGTCTGTTATATGGTGGCTTTTGGAGGATCCAAATGAGAAAGAGGTTCAATTTACCTACCTATACCTTCTGTTTTGGTGAACCCTCAATTTCCGACTGCACATTATGGCTCTGTTGTTGCTGGTGCTCTCTTGCTCAGGAGGCAAGAACTGGGAATTCCTATGATGTTGTTGAGGAAAAATTCTGCAGAAAAGAAGTTGATATCAGTGACCAGCTTTCAATTTCATCATTGCCTTGTGAAGATGGAGTATTGACCACATCCAACACAAGTTCTTCTCCATCCAAGATCATGACATCTGGATCTTTAAGTTCAGAGATGCAGCAATCCACCGTAAAAGACAATTCTTTTGAAACTGGTAAAAAGGGAACAATGAGCCCTCCAAGTCCAGTATTTATAAGAAGAGATGGCCCTTAGGCGCCAAAGGAATTGTTAGGGGAAAAAATGGAGATCTTTAGAATCTCACATGCAATTATAGTATTTTTGTGACATTCTTTGTTTAAGTCATAAGCAGATAACTATTGATGATTAAATGGTGACTATTAACTATTGAAACAACTGAGTTTTTTTTTTTTGGCGAACACCACTATGGTTGGGCCAGTTTTATCTTCATTTGCTTGAGAAGGCCTTTCTTTTCTTTTTTTTGGTGATCAAGACTCAAAAGAGGTGACACGTCCCAAAGTGTGGCCCCAATCAAATGGGCGGGCCTTTAGCACCATCCACTGAGTTGGGTAAGTGAGTGCATCATCTGGAGCATCGATCTCCTTATCAGGAAAGGGGGGCGGTTGAAGACTCGTAGTGTCTATTTTTGGTTAAAAAAATATATTTTATTTTTAGGGAATTTGGTAAAAAGACTCTACTTAAAAATTTTATTGTCTATAATAAGGTGATCTAGTTTTCATATACCAAAAGTGTCACTACTTAAATTTAAAGTCTCTCTACCAATAAGTTGGTGGTTGAGGTGGTAAGGGGCTTTACCTAATAAGAGAAGAATATAAGTTTGAATTTTGGAAAGCACAATTATTGAGAGAGATGAGAATCATTTGCCCTTTAAGCCTCGATGGGGAAACCCTTCCCTTGATCTAATAAAAAAAATATCAGATCTCTCTAATCAATAAAATTTTCATATAAAGACTTGGTCACAATTTTTATTTTTTATTTTTTTGTCATGTAACAATAGCCAGATATTAAGTATGTAACAATTTAATAATTTTAAAAAGATTCTTATAGCCGTTTAATATTGAGGTACGTAAGACCTTAGTTTAAATTTTAAAACTAATGCATTAACATATGGTAACATATATAATGGAATAACCAAGGTAAATTATTCCGTTAATAATTTTAAATCCATGAACATAACGTCTAGAAGTATTTGGTGAAAAGTCCAGAATGTCACCCTCAGATTAAGGGCCCGTTTGTTTAAAGTTAAAGAAGAAAACGGTGATTTTCGTTGATTAGATACAAAGGAGCTGGTGCTAATGGTCCTGTAATTTAGTTACATGAAAACTTTTTTGTAAGTCAGGGGTGATGTGTTAGATCCCACTTATACCTTTAGATTGTTGGTACCGTCATTTAATTTTTGGAAACAAAAAAAACATACAAGGAAGTTGTTGAGAACCACTCTCTTTAATCCTTAATATAAGATTTATTTAATTTTTTTTTTTACAGATTAAGATAGATAAATAAATTATTTAATCATAACATGTTGTGTGTCATTTAATTATATATTAGTTTATAGATGAGGCAAACTAATTAAGAGAAAAATGATAAATATAAATGATTTAAAGTAATCTATTTAATTTTCTTAATCTCTCTTAAAAAAATAATTAAATATTATATTAAAGACCATAAACAATAGATTATTTTCAACACATCTTCTCGGTGTTTACCCAATAATTCCAGCGTTGTGCGTATGGAATCAACCAAAATCTTTTCCTTATTATTGTTATCACGAACAAACTAAAGGACGTGGCTCTTTTCAACCTAACGTGGAAACTTTTGTTTATGTAAGAATTTGGTGCCAACACGTTAAAGTACTCACATGAAATCTAATCATTGATGAGACCTTAATCACATTACACAACAAGTGTATTAAGAGAGGAAGAGAAGTGAAAACTCTTATAAGAGAATCTTTTAGGGAGAGGATTATGTGTGTTGTATTCAGACTCTTTATTCCCTCAATCCCACATCTATATAGCATACATACTACATATGAGAATAGAGTTATGACCAATTTGGATCTGACACCACTGTTAGGATCGGCAGGCACAGTGGAAGAATTTTAAAAATTTTCACCGATCCTAATCGAGGATCTATCAAAGGCGTTTAAACCAAGTTGGAAGGATTCATACCTTTTTGATTCAAGGTTTTCACGATCTCTAGGAGCCAACACGTCAGGTCCGCTCCCTCTACCGATATCCACACGAATGCTCTCCAACAGATACTGCGTGCTAGCGCCTCTAATATTTCTTAGGGTTTCCCTTGCGACTCTCAATTCTGATGTGTCTCTCAGTATATCTACTCTATCAAGTTTATAACTTATGAGGGCTATTTTCAAATTTTACAATTAATCATCATTAATTTCGAAATTAATTAACTATTAATTATCTTGATGAGCTAATTAAATAAATTTAGTTTAAATTAAATCTGTCCAACAGTTTTAATTTAACTTATTTATTTAATCCAAATAAAGAGCCATTAGATTTAAGTTATCTTCATAAATTAAATATGAGATACCATATATCTATCATGTTAATTATTAGATTTAATTTATCTTAATAAATTAAATTTAAAACTAACACAATATAATAATATATATATATATATATATAAAATATGTATTTCAAAAATACATATATATATATATATAAAATTCGTCCACCCTAATTAAACATTATCTCGTGTTTGGTCATTCTTATGTGCGACCCTGTAGGCCCATATGAAGTTGGCAGTGGGCCAATAACTGTACTAACCCACAAGTCGCAAGCGGCCTCTAACAAGACATTACGACTACCCAATTCATATGAGGATCGTTAACACGATGCAACCTGTCATACAACCATGTCACGTCCCTTTTGTCATACGATATATCGGTCAAGGATGAGGCATGGATAATATCATCCTCTTATTCCTGACCATTACTTTCTCGATTTCTGAGCAGTCTAACAATAGAAATGGAAACTCCTTTCCATTGTAGTATGGCCATACATTTCTCAGACTTACTCATCGAGGGGCCCAGTAATATCTCTCTACTAATGTGAGGGACAAATTTCATCTTGATCATTCATATTCCTCTGCATGAAAAACCACCAAGCCCGATTATAGCCTTTATCATCACCCGGTCAAAGGTGACTTTTGACTAGTTCAAAGCTTAACAACTCTCATGTAGGAATCCATGATGATCTCAAGTCAAAGGGCATTGTGACGTGGTTATACATGAGAAAAGCTTATGACTTGATTCATGTAGCTTTCTCATAGTGGGTCGGTCCAGCACCTTGTACTCTTACAAGTGCCTAAGACTTTGAATCGTATCTCCATATCTTATCAAAGTCATCCTGATCTTGTTTCATTTCTGCTCCCACATAGATGACTTTGATAAGATATGAAGATACGAATCAAAGTCTTAGGCACTTGTAAGAGTATAAGGTGCTGGACCGACCCACTATGAGAAAACTACATGGATCAAGTCATAAGCTTTTCTCATGTATAACCACGTCACAATGCCCTTTGACCTGAGATCATCATGGATTCCTACATGAGAGTTGCTAAGCTTTGAACTCGTCAAAAGTCATCTTTGACCGGGTGATGATAAAGGCTATAATCGGACTTGGTGGTTTTTCATGCAGAGGAATATGAATGATCAAGATGAAATTTGTCCCTCACATTAGTAGAGAGATATTACTGGGCCCCTCAATGAGTAAGTCTGAGAAATGTATGGCCATACTACAATGGAAAGGAATTTCCATTTCTATTGTCAGACTACTAAGAAATCGAGAAAATAATGGTCAGGAATAAGAGGATGACATTATCCATGCCTCATCCTTGACCGATATATTGTGTGAGAAAAGGGACGTGATATGGTTGTATGACAAGTTGCATCGTGTTAACGATCCTCATATGAATTGGGTAGTCGTGATGTCTTGCTAGAGGCCGCTTGCAACTTGTGGATTAGTACAATTATTGGCCCACTGCCAACTTCATATGGGCCTATAGGGTCGTACACAAGAATGACCCAACACGAGATAATATTTAATTAGGGTGGATGAATTTTATATTTATATGTATATATGTAATATAAATTTTTTTAATAATATTATATGATATTATTATATTGTGTTAATTTTAAATTTAATTTATTAAGATAAATTAAATCTAATAACTAACATGATAGAGATATAGTATCTCAGATTTAATTTATGAAGATAACTTAAATCTAATGGCTCTTTATTTGAATTAACACTATTGGAAAAAACCCTTTTTAGACCGTCACATTTAGACCGGTTTTGGCGGATAAGGTCTTAAAAATTTACACGGTGGCAGTTTTATAATTATATTGAACTTCTTAGACCGGTTCTTAAAAAAACTGATCTTAAAAAATTTATTTAGATCGGTTATAAAAAAAACCGGTATTAAAGTCTTAAAATTTTACGCATTTAAAATTTTTTAACATTTAAGACCGGTTTAAATATAAACCGGTCTTAAATGTTAAATATTTAAGACCGGTTTTGTATTAAAATCGGTCTAAAATTTTTAAACCGGTCTTAAATGTTAAAAATTTTCAATGCGTAACATTTTTAGACTTTAATACCGGTTTTTTTTATAACCGGTCTAAATAAATTTGTTTTTTTTATAACCGGTCTAAATAAATTTTTTAAGACCAGTTTTAAATGTTAAACCGGTCTTAAATGTTAAAAATTTTAAATTCAAAATGCGATAACTTTTTAAAGCCGGTTGTGGGAAAAATCGGTCTTAAATGTGTTACATTTATCACAACCGGTCTTAAATGTAACACATTTAAGACCGGTTTTTCCCACAAACGGTCTTAAATGTGAATTTTTCCTCTTTTAAGATCGGTTTTTAATAAAAACCGGTCTTAAAGGTAAGATTTTTCACACTTATTTTTCCTCCCGCGACCAGATCGCGCGCTCTGTGAACCCTTTCTTCTCTCTTTGCCATTTCTCTGTGACCTCTGTTCGTGCTTGTTCTGAACTCGTCCATAGCGTCCCGTCTCTCATTTGCTCAAGTCTCCTCCCTCATTACCGCTTCCGTTGCTGTGTTCGTCGTCGCTGTTCTTTGATTATCGTCAATCTTCTCCGCCACGACCTCTAATCTCCGCAGCGCAGTGACCATTCTCCTCTGATTTGACTTCCCTTTGTTAGTGCCGTGAATTTGAGGACTTCATTTTAACCTCAGTTGACGCCAACGTGACTTTGGGTTGAAGCTCACTCCTTGGTCTTCATTCAGGTTAGTGTTCGATCGATCTGTTATTTAGTTGTACGTTGTTTAATATTTAATAATGTTCAATGAAAAGTTCTTGTTGTTGCTTTAATTTGAGCACTTAAACGTAATCTGGAAAAAATTAAAGTTCTTGTTGTTGCTTTAATTTGAGCACTTCTCGTTGTTTTATAATTAATATGCTCTGACTTTTAATTATATCCCTATGATATTTGGCTTGAATTAATACCACTTTATGTTCTGTTTTAGTTTAGTGCGGTTGTTTGATTATTGTCTGTGTTATTGGTTTGTTAAAACAATACTAGTTTCAAATGGTGCCTGTTAATTTCTTTGAAATATCTAAAACTCTATTGTTGTTTTTTTGTCTATCCTTTTGTTGTTGTATATAGGGTGCTAAAAGTGTTGAGATATATGGATCATAGTTGGATAAACGCTAAACGGACGAGTGTTGAATATGATAATGTGGTGAGTGGTTTTTTAGACTTCGTTAGTAGACATGCCGATGATGGTAGTGGAAAGTTTTATTGCCCTTGTGTAGTATATTTGAATGAGAAGTGACTAAGTACTGCAGATATATATACACATTTAATTTGTGAAGGATTCTGTAAGAGTTATACAGCGTGGGTATGGCATGGTGAAGAATTAGAAATGTCAAGTTCATCTCAACAGGGGGAGTGAACTTTGATGATAATGACACGGATATGTATGATCGAATAGAGGATATTATTCGTGATGTAGGAGAAGAGAGTTTTGAGCAATTACATGCATATGGTAATATGTGTAGTGATGCTGAGACACCGTTGTACCCGGGGTGTAAAAAGTATCAATTATTGAAAGCAGTATTGAAATTGGTAAGCTTAAAAGCACGACATGGATGGAGCGACAAGAGTTTTTTAGAAACGCTTGAGGCTTTTAAGGACATGCTTCCAGATGATAATGTGTTACCTTCTCGATACTATGATGCTAAGAAAATATTGTGTCCACTAGGGATGACATATAAAAAGATCCATGCATGCCCTAATGATTGTATATTGTATAGAAAAAAGCATGAAGAGGAACAACAGTAGCCAATATGTGAAACCACGAGGTATAAATCAAATAACGCTCCTGGAAAAGTATTGTGGTACCTTCCAATCATACCAAGGTTTAAGCGCTTGTTTGCTAATGAAAACGATACAAGAAATTGGAGATGGCATGTGGATGAGAGGATATCTGATGGAAAGCTTCGACATCCGGCTGATTCTTCTCAATGGAAGAAAATCGATCAATTATTTCCTACCTTCGGTGAAAAGCCTAGGAACCTTAGACTGGGGATTAGCACGGATGGCATGAATCCTTTTGGTAGCCTGAGAAGTATACATAGTTCATGGCTTGTTCTGTTGGTAATTTACAACTATCTCCTTTGTTATGCATGAAACGAAAGTACATCATATTATCTATGTTGATCTCGGGACCAAAGTAACCCGGAAATGATATAGATGTTTACCTGGAACCCTTGATCGAAGACTTGAAAGAGTTGTAGGACGAAGGTGTTGATGTTTTTAACGCAAACAAGAAGGAGGTTTTTAAAATGCGAGTCATGATCTTTTATACTATAAATGACTTCCCTGCATATGGAAACTTGTCAAGCTTTAGTGTTAAAGGCCATAAAGCATGTCCGATTTGTGAAGTCAGAACATGCTATCATCAACTTCAACATGGAAGAAAGACAGTTTATCTTGGTCACAGAAGATTTCTTAGACGAGGCAACCCGTATCGTAGATTAAAGAAAGCTTTTTTTGGTGGACAAGAGTTTGAAGATGCTCCGAAGGCATTGACTGGGGAGCAAGTTTATGAAAAGGTGACAAATATGAATGTTATCTTTGGTAAGACTATAAAGAAAAGTAAATGGAAAAAGAGGTATGTCTTCTTCAATCTTCCATATTGACCGAATCTTGATGTAAGACACTGTATTGATTTCATGTATGTGGAGAAAAATGTTTATGATAGTATTGTTGGGACACTGCTTAACATACAAGGTAGTTCTAAGGATGGTGTGAAGGCAAGATTAGATTTGCAAGAAATGAGGATACGAGAAGACTTGCATCTAAACCCATATGGTAAGAGAACTTTTTGTTCTCCAGCTGCTCATACTTTATTTAAGGATGAGAAAAGAAGCTTTTGTCAGTGTTTACATGGCATCAAAGTTCCTTCAGGGTATTCTTCAAATGTTAGGAAGCTTGTGTCGATGAAAGACTTGAAGTTAGTGAGGTTAAAGTCTCATGATTGCCATGTCTTAATGCAACAACTGCTCCCAGTAGCTATTCGAGGCATTGCCGAATATGATCTTCAACATATTTTGACTAGACTTTGTTTCTTCTTCAATGCTATTTGTAGTAAAGTCATTGAGACAGAACAATTGGATGAACTGAAAAATGAAAGATATCTGATCTTGTGCCAGCTTGAGAAGCTTTTTCTTCCTTCTTTTTTTGACATCATGGTACATCTAATTATTCATCTAGTCAGGGAGATCAAGTTGTGTGGCCCTATCTATTTACGATGGATGTACCCAATTGAAAGAACTATGAAAATCCTAAAAGGATATGTGAAGAACCCTAACCGGCTTGAAGCATCTATTGTTCAGAAATATGTTTTTGAAGAAGCCATGGAGTTTTATCAAGATTACTTGTCAAATGTAGGACACATTGGACTTCCTGAACGTCATGACGAAGAAGGCGGTAGACGCGGGGCTTCAGTAAAGAGCATGGATCCTGATGAATTGCAACAAATCCACTTGTACATCTTGAATAATGTAGATGAAGTTCAAGATTACATTAATGCTCATAAAGAAATTATACGGAAAGGAAATAGTCGAATGACTGAACAAAGGTTAATTAGGAAGTATAACAAAACTTTTGCACATTGGTTCAAACAAAAGGTTGACGGTGAAGAATGTGTTTCTGATACAATTAAATAGTTAGAACGTGGTCCTGAGGCTGATGTCATAAGTTAGACTTCATTTGTGATCAATGGTTATACATTTTACACAAAGTCCCTTGATGATAGGAGCACCATCCAGAACAGTGGGGTTATGTTAGTGGCTGAATCTATGCACTTCTTTAGTTCAAAAGATAAGAATCCTAGATTGGCAGCAATACCTTATTATGAGGTGATTGAAGAGATTTGAGTAGTTGATTATGTTAAAGTTAAACTTCCCATTTTCAAATGCAACTGGGTTGATGTCAACAATGGTGTGATGATTGATCAGTTGGGATTTACATTAGTTGATTTGAATAGTAGAAGTTTTAAAGATGAACCTTTTATTATGGTATATCAAGCGAAACAAGTGTTCTATGTTACTGATCAGGCAAACAAAATGTGGTCTGTAGCTCTCCAAGGAAAAAGGGTCGTTGATTTTAATCAGGAAAGTCATTCAATGAATGATCTGCTTGAGACTCCTTCTTTTTCTAGAGGTTTACCAGAATTGAACGAAGAAGATGAAGCAGATAATGAACACGGCAAAAGAAACGATCATCATGAAGGGATATGGGAGGATATCCCTTTATAAAACTACATTGAAGGTTAGTTAGCTAAAATAATTATCATTAACTATATTTGAATTATGTATATTGTTATTGGTGTATATATATAACTACTTTTTTTGTTGTCGTTACAAGAAAATGAAGGATATGAGGTGTACGTCTTAGTGTAGATTCTCCGAAGCCAGGGCAACTAGTGATCATTAGCCTGAGAAGAGTGTGTATGTATAAAGTATTTTGGCCCTAATGAATAACAGAATTGTCATTAATGTAATTTAATCTTTGATGTATGTATGTAAGTGAAAAGATAAGGAACTTGGTCAAAACAGCATTGTCATGGTTGTATGATTTCCTTGCATTATGATTCTGTCTATGGTTGTGAGTTTATTATTCATGGTTGTTTTCCTTTGCTTCTGTTTCGGCCAGCACTGTTTAAGCACAAGGGAGTTGAGTTTTAATATGTTACAATGAGTTTTAAGTCTCTCACATGTCATTAAGATGTTAGTTATATAATCTGTAAAAGATCAGAAGATTTATTTATTTCAATGTCGTTGAATTGGCTGCTACTTGCTGAGTGAAATATTTTAACATGGGAAATGACTTGCTAGGTATAACTTTTAAATGAAATTTCTTTTTAAAAAAATTCAACTTGTAAGACCGGTTCTATCCAAAACCGGTCTGAAAAGTAAATTTAAGACCGGTTTTGGATAAAATCGGTCTGAAAATTTGACTTTTGAGACCGGTTTATAAAGAACCGGTCTAAAATGTGATACTTTTTAGACCGGTTCTTTATAAAACCGGTCTAAAAAGTCAAATTTTCATACCGGTTCTTCATAAGAATCGGTCTAAAATTTTATTAATTTAGGCCGGTTCCTATTATAACCGGTCTAAAAATATTTATTTTTAGACCGGTTTTATAATAACTGGTCTTAAAAAGTTTTTTTAAGACTGGTTCCATAATCGGTCTAAAAAGTAGAAGACTTTTTAGACCGGCTGTATCAAGACCGGATCAATAACCGGTCTAAAATGTCTTTTTTAACCGGTTTTAAAAGTGATTTTTCCAGTAGTGTAAATAAATAGGTTAAATTAAAACTGTTGGAAAAATTTAATTTAAACTGAATTTATTTAATTAGCTCATCAAGATAATTAATAGTTAATTAATTTCGAAATTAATAATGATTAATTTTGAAATTTGAAAAAAATAGCTCTCATAGGTTATAAACTTGATAGAGCAGATATACTGAGATACACATCAGAATTGAGAGCCGCAAGGGAAACCCTAGGAAATATTAGAGGCGCTAGCACACAGTCTCGGTTGGAGAGCATTCGTGTGGATACTGGTAGAGGGAGCGGACCTGACGTGTTGGCTCCTAAAGATCGTTAAAACTCTAAATCATAAAAGGTATGAATCCTTCCAACTTGGTTTAAACGTCATTGATAGATCCTCTATTAGGATTGGTAAAAATTTTTAAAATTCTTCCGCTGTAACTGCCGATCCTAACATCCCACATCTATATAGCATACGTACTACATATGAGAATAGATATAATCTTTAATGTTTGTTATATGAGAATAAATATAACCCTTACACTATAAAAGAAAAACCCACTCTTTGATCTATATTTTTTCATATTTATATAATAACTCCAATTTATATTGGATTTAAACCCTAATCCATTAAGAGTTGACTTGCATATTTAAACCGATTAAATACAGAGCACTTGGTTTCCAGGGTCTGGGATGTGGGAGGCGTCCCTATCCCAATCTACATACGACTACAGGGAAATGGGATGACATGATCTATAACATTATATTGTGGGGTTAATGCTTTTATAGGGGTGTTAGTGGCGTCAGAGGTCAGTATACGAGTTTCTCCCCCTAGTTTTGCAGAATAGTTAAATGCATGTAGTTCTTGGTGTTCCGTTTCCACATGAAATCTGACGTGCTCCACTATCCCGCCTACTACTTTTATCTTTCATCTCACCTTTCACATCCCAACACAGGGAATACACAGTGGGAAGTCTAATCTACCACTATTGTACCCAAACTGGTGGGGCTAATCCCAATCAACTAGAAAACAAATGAACCATCCTGATGATGACGATACACCCATTATAAAATTATGAGAAAATTATTTCTAGTTCACAAACAAATAAAATATTATTAAATAGGTCCCTGATTAGTGATTACAACCTAAAATATGTGTATTTATAATCTATTGAGTGTATTTTACCAACTTCAGAGACATTTTTGATAATATCTTATTTATTTGAGACCTATTAATGATTTTGCCTAAAATTATTAAAGGCGCTTTGGATAGTGATTAGTGAGTGACAGAGATGGTGACGCACCCCATTATTAAAGGCGCTCTGGTCCTCCCGCTCCCACTGTAATTCTTCATGACGTGATGAGCTTTTTTGACCGAGAGAAGTGCATCACATCAACCAAGAATTACTATATATGGAGTAATAAAATCGCCTCTCTTGGTTAAGAAAATTAAGAATTATTTTAATCCTAAAAATAATATACGATTAATTTTTTTAAAAATTAAGAAAGATAATTAAATTAATCAAGAATATTTATATTTATTGTTTTTATCTCTAAACTAATTTTTTAGACTTATAAGTTAATATATAATTTAATCATATACAACATATGATATGATTAAATAACTTATTTAACCTCTTTACAAAAAATTAATTGGTCCACTTAAAGCGTAATACTATTAGTCCACTTGAAGAGTTATTAACTGTTTATTTGTTAAATGTAACTATTTTTTATTTTTTAAAAAAACCTCATTAGTTGGAATAGAATTGAACAAACAAGATTAATCAATTTGAGATAGATTTAATAAATTAAGTGTAATTTGTGGATTAGTTTTAGGTGACGACTGACAAAAGCCTGACTAGTGCCTATATTAGAGTTTTGTAGAGTGAGTGAGTGTCGATCAAAAAAAAGGAGTGAGTGAGTGTGGGTCTGTGGGGGGCCAATTGGCAAAGAAAGAGATGAAAAGACTTGGGGGATGCATACAGATACCGTTGGGTGGGGGCCACAGAGTGGAAAGTGGTCCACGCTCTAAACTCACCTTGTTGAATTTGCTGACCTCGTTTTTTATAATTTTCTCAGCCGCCGTTTCGGACCTGGGATTCTGCGATACCTAAAGCTGTTGACAAGTATCATGATTTTATTTGTGTAACTCGATATAAAACTCTTGTCACATATTTATCTCTCGTAAGTTATAAAAATTATTAAAAAAAATTAATCTAAACACACATAAAATATAACTTAAGTGTCATATAAAAATATAATTTATGATTAGAATGTTTAAAAGTAATTTTTTAATAATAATTTATCCAAAATAAATATACCTAATATTAACCCCGATTCCTTCCTTTCTTCCATGCCTGATTTTTTTTTTTTTTTTTAAGGAAAAAATAAATTCTGGGAGATGTTACGATTTGTGTGGAGGGCACGGTGCCGACAGTTGAATAGACAAAAGAAAAGGCGCCAGAAGTGTTGTCGCCGAAAGGACTAAACTAAAATGTCCCGCCGGGTGGCGTGGCTGAGCTGATAACAGACGGGCTCTATTTTTCATACCTGTCACACGTCAGTTTGACTTTTTGTCGTTTACGCATTGTAATGAAACCCACTCCCGGTCTCGCTCACTCACTCCCTATCTCAACCCATCTCATTCGAGTTCACAGACTCGCGGGCATGGGGATGGGACCACTATGTAGGGTACCAATTTGGACAAGTTCACACTTCACAGACTCGCGGGCATGGGGATGGGACCAAGATGTAGTTTACCAATTTGGATATTCGAATTTTCTAAGAGTTTGTTTGGAATAGCTTATTTTTTACTTATAAGTGTTTATAATTCGTGATTTATGATATACGAGGTAAGTATGTGAGAGAAATTTTATCTCGACTTACATAATAAGTATTTATTTTCTAAAAATAAGCTATGCTAAATACTCACTAAATACCTTGCCATTCATAATCACTGCAGCAATGTAAATCTCCATTCTCTCTCTGTTTTTTTTTTTTTCAAATACTATAGTTATCTCTTATAAGATAATGGGTGTATTTGTATGAACGATTCGATAAGTAACTTATTTTTATTTTGACTTATGAAATTTTAAGATTGGGAAAAAGTAAAATTGGGTAAAATGATTAATGTTTGGATTGATGATTGGATAAGCGGCTTTTGTAAAAGTGAAAGGTGTTTGATTTGGCTTTTGCATAAGTGAATTTTGTGATATTTAAGAGAAATTTTTTTAAAAATTATGAAAAATAAAAAAATTAACTTTCAAAACTTGGCAATGGTAAACACATAATAAAATTACAATTAAAATGCGAATAAATTAGAAATTATACAAATTCAAAGTTTTTGATAAAGTAAAATATAACAGAACTAATCAGATCAAAGGTCCCGTACAATTTAGTCCCTGATGCACTTCAAAAAAAACGTGTTTTGGTAGCGGTTAAAAATGGGTATTAGTAGCGTTTTTAACCGCTAAAAACAATATTAGTAGCAGTTAGACAAACGCTACTAAATCGTATGTTGCAAGTAGTTTTGCTACTCAAGGAAAATAATCGCTGTATACTTTATAGCGGTTCAACCTAACCGCTACCAAATCTTCATGAGTGAAATTTTTTTCAGAGATATTTATAGCGGTTATATAACCGCTACAAAAATAAAAAACTGAAATTTTGAAGGCAGGAAAAGAGAAATGAAATTTGTTTTCTATTTTGTAGCGGTTAGTAAAACCGCTACTACTTTTGAATTTTTGATGAAATTTGTAGCGGTTATCTTTTTTTTTTTGATACAAAAGGAAAGCATAAACAAAGCTAAAAATTAAACACAAAACTAAGATAGCTGCATAACGCTAGCCAACGTGTCAGGGCCCATAATGGTCAAACCAGGGTAGTCGTTCAAAGCTGACTTAGCAATTAAATCAGCTCTAGCATTCAAATTTCTCTTTATATATTCTATCATCACAACCCAGTTGCGTCGTAGCATTTCTTTCGCTTCCATGATGAGAGACCAATCTTCATGAAGGTCGGAAATATCATTCAGAAGAAGATGTATCACTTCCTGAGAGTTGCTTCTCAATCGAACCAGTCTATGACCTCCCTCCCATACTCTCTTCAAGCCCAATAAGCAACCCCAGATTTCTGCTTCAAGAGATTCACCATTATCAAGCCTTACACGAAAACCTTCCAATATACTACCATTACAGTCAATAATAATTCCTCCACATGCACATTTTCCTTGGCACTGAGAATAAGCTCTATTGACCTCTACAGTAGTATAAATTTCCACATTATGAAATGTAGGGCCTTCAACTTGAACTTGATTGTTCGCAAGCTTCGTATATTTAATCATATTCGTAGCTTCCATAAAGCTTCCCAGGATTGCCCTAGCCTTTGCATTAACTTGATTAAGATCCATGCTAGGACAAGAGTGAATCCTCTCATTACGATCCCTCCAAATGAGCCAACAGATTATAACAAAGAGATATTTCCATTGTTCCATATCAAGCCCATAAGAATGTCTCATATTCGCTTGGAACCAGGTATGAATATTACCCGAGAAGAACCTGTCATAGACCGATGGGTGAATGAGTTTCTCCCAGATGTTCCTAATGTCCTTGCAATCTCTAATTGCATGAATTTCATCTTCCATGAACTCCTGACAACGGTCGCAACGGCCGTTAGGATGAAGGGACATTCGTTGCTTCAAGCTATTAGTGATAAATCGTCCATGTAACATAAGCCAAACAAACATCTTATATCTTTAGGGAATTTTGAGTTTCCAAACATCACTCCATCTACCTTCTAGAGAGACCTCTTCGTGAGAAAGGACCTTATATGGCGATCGCACCATAAAGGAACCATGCTTTTCAAATTTCCAACGAGCTCTCTCTATACCGTCCCTATCTGTAATTAATTGAATACATTCTTGAACCTTAGGCCAGTTACGTTTAATTCCAGTCCAGGTGTTGGATCCTGGTTTTTTGGAGTTAATTCGAGGTATGAGATCATCACCACAACCATACTTGCTTCTGATAACTTTAGCCCATAGAGAATCTCGCTCTTTAATCAATCCCCATCCAAGCTTCATCATATAAGCTTGATTCTGTTGTCTAATATGCTTCATACCTAGACCCCCTTTTGATTTCTCAATATAAACCTTATCCCACGCCACTAGATGCATTCGTCTTCGTTCATCTGATGAACCCCAAAGGAAATTACGTGCCTTCTTTTCAATATTTTCACAAACAGATGCTGGAAGGTTGGTCGTCTGCATGTTATAAGAAGGCATCGCAGCTATGACTAATTTAACTAATGTATCACGGCCTGCAAGAGAAATTCTTGAGGCATGCCAACTGCTTAGCCTATCTTTAACTTTATCAACCAGATGCTGGAAAGTTTAAGTAGTAACACGATCATGGTGCAAAGGCACACCCAAGTATTTCCCAAGATTCCCTGTGATTTGGAAACCCAACTCCTCGCTCATTGTAGCGGTTATCTAACCGCTACTAATAACTGAAATTAATTTTTTTGTGCGAATTTTGAATTTTGATGAAATTAGTAGCGGTTAGATAACCGCTACTAATTTCATGAAAATTCAAAATTCGCACAAAAAAATTAATTTCAGTTTAAAAAAGGTGCGTTAATTAGTAGCGGTTTATTAACCGCTACAAAAACATAAATTTTTTTTTTTAAGAAAATAGGATCATTTGTTTCTGTTTTTTTAATATTAAATTAAATAGTTTATTTTTTTATTAGTTTATCTAATTTAATTATCTTATTATTCAATAGTTTAACTTATTTTTAAATTAAAAGGAATAATTTAATTTAATTAGATTAGTATAAAAATTGTATTGATAACATTATTAATGATATGTAGGTAATAAGGAACTATTGTTATTTGCTACAATGTAATTGTGTATGAAAAATAGATGAATATGAAATAAAGTTGTAAAAAATCTAGAAAAAAAATGGTGAGAATAAATTTTATACAAAGGAAAGAAGTATTCAAAAAAATTTAAAAAACTTGTTACCATATTTGATCGTATTGTTCAACTCCTCAACTCATACAAAAGAAGTTGTAAATGAGAGAAAATGAAATAAAGGTAAGGTGAAAAGAAAGGGAGGAGTGTTCGAAATGAGTTGTGGTAAGGGTATTTATAGGGATTCACGTACCATTTGCAGCGGTTAATGTATCCATTTTGTAGCGGTTCTTATTTAGTAGCAATTATTTTTATTGTTGTAGCGGTTTTTAATTAGTAGCGGTTATTAAACCGCTACAAATATTAATTTATTTTTTTTAAATTTTTTTCCAGTTTTTTTTAATGAAAAAAGCTTAATTTGAATTTGATCACTCATCGTCGCCATCCTTATAGAAATTATGTAGAAAATTATTGTTAGGGATGTATTATTAAATTTAAAAAATTTAATTTAAATGATGTGGACTTAAAAAAACTCACCGCACTAGAGGTAAATTGTTATTGCCTTCAAGGAAGTAGTTTTCAAAATCGGCTGGCTGAAATGGCTCACTCTCGTAGGCGATGTTATCGCCTTCACCCATGTCATAAAGGCTTCGTGGCTTTAAATGAATAACCATATGCCAATCCCTGTGCCTCTTGTCCTCGACATAATAAACTTGATGTGCCTCTGAAGCAAGAATATATGGCTCATCATCTTGAGAAATACCAGTATGAATTGGCTGTGAGAAATTGACTGATGTGATCCCTAAGTCGTCAGTTGTCAGTCCCCGAGAAGTAGTGGTATTTGCCCACAAACACTTGAACAGCGTCACGGTGAAACGGCTTTGATAATTAAGTTCGACCACATCAAGAAGCTTTCCATAGTAAGGGACGTCTCCGAACTGCATGTTGGCGTCACTACTGCTCGCATAACTCCTTGTCTCGAATGTGCCATAAACACCCGAATTCTGATTTTGCAATCCTTGATCTCGTGAAACCGTACAAAACTTAAAACCATTGACATTGTGTGCTGTAAATCTTTTTGCATGATCAAGAGGGCCGATTGCGAGAGCTCTGAAATCTGATGAGTATGGGTTGTGGTCATTTAGTATTCTGTACGCAAACCAGCTCGGGAATTCTCTGTGGACCCTCCTATCAACTTCTGAGGATGTTTGTATACGGATCCTGAGTTGACGCTTAACATGACTTCTGAATTCCCTGCAATTAATAATGGAAAGGCGATAGTGAAATGAAAGTAAGAAATGTTATGAAAGATATAGAATAACATGTGAATGTACAATTCTTATTGTATGAAAGGTTCAACTTGAGTACAATTAATCAAGACATGTATATGTGCTTGCAACTTCTCAGTTGCCGTTGGTTTGAAGTTCTCAGTTGCTCCAACTGATTTACCAACACGAGGGATAAATTCTCCTAATGTCGGCACAGGTTCGGGACAATCGTCAACATGAGGTGGGCGGTTGAAAGCCGTCTCAAGATCATCAAAAAACCTTGAACAAAAATACAGCACTTCATCCCCTATATAGCCTTCAACTATAGAACCTTCTGGCCACGTCTTATTCCTTACGTAAGATTTTGATTTACCAAGGAACCTACGAAGGAAAGAAGAGAAAATTGATACTAAATGCTGAAAAGGATGACTAGCAAACATTAAATACGGAGAATAAAGCACATATTTAAAATGAGTACCTCTCAATCGGATACATCCATCGATATTGTACTGGTCCAGTGAGTTTTATTTCATGAACGAGGTGGACTGTAAGGTGAACTATCACAACAAAAAAGGACGGAGGAAAGATCATCTCCAAATGACAAAGCGTAAGAATGATTTTGGACTGCAGCTGATCGAGTTCCTCAACGATCAAAACCTTAGAACACAACTTCCGAAAAAAAGAACAAAGTTCCACCAAAACTATGGAAACATCAGGAGGAAGTGCATTCTTTATAGCCAGAAGGAGTAACTGCTGCATAAGAACATGTGAGTCATGACTTTTCAGGCCAGCAACCTTTCGAGCCTGCATGTCAACACATCGAGAAATGTTGCTTGAATACCCATCAGGAACTTTTAATTTCTTCAACGTTGCATGAAAGACTTCCTTGTTCGGTTTTGTGAGGGTAAACTTTACCAGCTGAAATTTGTCATGCTCATCTGGCCAAGTGTCTGCACGAACTCCCATATCGCGTAAATCTTTCCTCACTTGAAGGTGATCTTTTGTCTTGTTGGGTTCATTAAGCAACGTATATAGCACATTGTCACAAACATTATTTTCAATGTGCATGACATCAAGACTGTGGCGAAGTAAATTAGATCTCCAATATGGAAGAGTGAATCAAATACTTATCTTCTTCCACTGCTGCGGGGCCGAAGTCCTGCGCGTCTTTTGGCGAGGTTGTGCTGAATCGTCGCTTTTTCCAAACTTGAAGTCATCATGCTTAAGCTGTTGTAAGATATCGGTACCGGAAAAAGTCTGAGGTGGTCATCTTTTTTCTGGTTTGCCATTGAAACGATTCCGTTACAATTTGAACTTATGCGTTCCATCAAGAAACCTCCGATGCCCCATAAAGCACCACTTTCGACTGTGGGGAAGGCGCACTGCGTCAGAGTCAAAATTACAAGCTGGACAAGCCTATCCAATATGCACATTCCAACCAGATAATGTGCCAAGGCCAATAAAATCACTAATCGTCCACATCAAAGCTGCACGCAAGTTGAACAAAGTCTTGCCGTAAGCGTCATACGTCTCCATGCCGACATTCCATAGCTTAAGCAATTCCGCAATAAGCGGTTGGAGATACACATCGATGTCTTTGCCCGGTGCCTTTTTGCCTGGAATGATCATAAACATAATGAACGAGCTTTGTTTCATACACATTTAGGGGGTAAGTTGTAGGGAACTAAGACTACAGGCCAAATACTGTAACTTGTGCTAAGATTCCCAAAAGGATTGAAATCGTCGGTCACCAACGCAAGCCGAACATTTCTGGGGTCAGTTGCGAAATCTGGAAAGTTGTTGTCAAACGTTTTCCAAGCGTCTGCATCCCGATGATGTCTTAATTTACCGTCTTCATTCTTATCAACGGCATGCCACCTCATGTGCTCCGTAGTTTTAGACGACAAAAATAATCTTTGTAGGTGAGGTTTCAAAGGGAAATACCTGAGAATCTTTGCAGGTTTCTTCTTCTGCTTTTTCCCCTTCTGAATTGTCTTGTACCTTGATGTGTGACATCTTTTACAAGTCTCCCTGCTGGAATCGTCTCCCCAATACAACATACAATCGTTGGGGCATGCATCAATCTTTTGATAGTTCAACCCCAACTCATTGATAATCTTTTTGGCCTCGTAAAACGTTATGGGAATCTCAGCGTTGGGGAATGCATCTTGTAATAATTCGAGCAACATCGACATTCCCTTATCTATGATTTCGCACAAGCACTTGATATGATACAATTTGATCAAGAAAGATAATTTAGAATATTTTTGACAACCTTGATATAAAGGACGATCTGCTTCATCCATCAAGCTGAAAAAATCCCGAGCTACTTCATTCCTCATGAACACCGGCTCAAAACCGTGTACTTCTTCATTAAAGTTGTCGCCTTGAAATCCAAATGTATCACGCACAGCATCATTCACATGATCATCTTCATCTAGTTGAACGCCTACTTGAGAACTTCGAGGAAGAGCATCATCATATCTAATGCCGGCCTTCTCACCATGAACTGCCCAGAACATATAGTCCTCAGGGAAAGGCTTCAGAAGCAAATGTTCCTTCACAACATTTCATGCATGCCACTTCTTGAACTTGCATATCCAACACGGACAGACGATCTTGCCGTTACAGCTGGTGTGAGTGAATGCGAAATCCAAGAAATTGTTTAATCCGTACAAATATTCCAGAGAATTACGCGGCTACCTGATCCATTACTTGTCCATAGCTACTACTAACAGAAAAGAAAGTATAGAGAAGAAGATGAGTTAATAGAGAATGACGAATGCCTGAAACCTTATATTCTGAAATTCCAACGTTTAAAATTTTGTAGCGGTTAATAAACCGCTACAGTAATAAAAATTTGTAGCGGTTATATGTATAAAACTGTTACTAATGTTCAAGCCGTTGGAATTTTGCACAAAGGGGCAGAAAAATTAATTTTAAATTTGTAGCAGTTATACATAAGCAACCGCTACAAATTTGCACAAAGGCGACAAATTTCAAAATTCAAATGTTGAGTGGTTGTAGCGGTTCTTATTGTTAAACCGCTACAAATATGGAACGTTATTTATGAATATAAAAAAAATAAATTATACATATATTTGTAGCAGTTCTTATTGTTAAACCGCTACAAATATGGAACGTTATTTATAAATATAAAAAAATAAATTATATATATTTGTAGTGATTCTTATTGTTAAACCGCTACAAATATGGAACGTTATGTATAAATATAAAAAAAATAAATTATATATATTTGTAGCGGTTCTTATTGTTAAACCGCTACAAATATCGAACGTTTTTTTATAAATATAAAACAAATAAATTATATGTTTGTAGCGGTTTTTCCATGTAAACTGCTACAAATATTTTCATTGGTAGCGGTTATTTATTGTAAAACAAATACAACTAATGTCAAAATTTATTTTTTTTAGGTTAGTAATATAAATAATATTGTTGCAATTAATTCACAAATTTAATAACGAGGTCTAAGAATATAAATATAATTATGATAAAAACAATAAGAATTTAAGTTCTAAAATACAAAATTATATATATTTATTTACAAATATTTCTACAACAAATAAAAAAAAAGATGTCTTAAACTAAGTAGCTGGGGGCTGATCATCTGGTGCTCTATCAGGTGCTGCTGGATCGGGCCGTTGGGCAGAGTGAACCGTACCATCATCATCAGCAGGAGGAGGAGGCTGCACGACGAACCGAGGGACAGGCGGAACCTGTGGATACTGCTCACCCAGGAACAGGCGACTCTATCCGCGCTCGAGCATGCTATTCGTGATATCATGCCACTGCGTCTGTTGAGCGTAGATCATATTAGCATGCTCCTGCATCTGCCGCATCTGCTGTAGCTGCAGTTGCTACTGCTGCTGAGCCATTACAGCCTGTGTCTACTCCAAATCTGACCGCAGCTGCTCAACAGACTCGTCCCTTGGACGTCTGACCCTTCTAGAGCTGCCAGCCTTAGAGGCGGCGCTCCTGCCGTAGACCATGCTAGGTATAGCGCCTATCCCCATTCCCCGAACGCGTCCGAGGTGTTCAGCCTGAGCTAGACCCGCCTTCAAAGGAGCCGTCGGGTCCACTGACCTTTGTGACTCCTCGTCCTGGGTCTCTCGCAGCTTAGCCTGCGACTCCTGTATCCTCTCCTGCCATTTTTTGAAACAATTACTAATTAACATTTTTCATTATTATATTGGTTTTATAAAAATTATAATAATGAAATTACTTACAATGACCGCCTCTGCCTGCTGAGAGGTAGCAGTCCCGTCACGGTGTCTGTGTGTGATCGCGCACAACTCCCCATAGTCCGTCTGACGGTTCTCCTGCTGTGCCTTCTTCTCCTAAAACAATTACATAATTCAATTACTATTATGAAATAATCAGCTAAAAGTCAGTGATATTTTGAAAAGTTACATGCTCGCTGTAGGTGACAGCAAAGGTCTTTGATCTTACTGTGTGGTGGATCGTCTGCTGCCCACGGATCCTGGTATTCCTTTGAGAAAGCGCGTGGGAAAAAAAATATATTAAATGTATTAAAATAATATAAAATATTTAAAATTAATTACATTTAAATTATAATTTAATGATTAACAATTAAAAAATTATATAAATAATCTAAGAAAAACATTACTTGCCCCTCAGCGCTCTTCCTGAACTGGATGAAACTCGCCCAGTCGTTCGGCGGCACGCCGTCCGGGACGCTCTCGATCAGCTGCTCCAGAGGCATCGTCTCGTCCTTATCCACCCTGTAGAAGAGACGGTTCCTCCTGTTCCTCCAGCCGTCACCCATCTTCACGAGGGTGTACCTCTTCCGGTTGGCCCGGACGTCAAACCGCAATTGCAAAAAAGTTATTTAAATATCAATGATTTAAAAAATACTATTAAAAAATATTAATTAAATATAATTAATTACAAAAAATATTAATTAAATACTATTAATTTCCTAAACCACTCCTCCCAAGCTTGGTTCTTCGGCCCCTTCGGAACGTGCCTCCACTTCTTGAAGTTCAGGGGGAATCGCATCCAACTCACGACTAGGTCGTTCAGGAAGCGGTTGAACAGGTGACCCCCATTGTCGATGGGTTGGTCCGTGCCCTCATTCCACAGCATTATAACTCGTAGTGTCTGGTCCATGCTGTTCAGACCGGCCACATCCAACCTCCTCATTGACATGTTCCTCTGCTCATCTGTACAATTTACCGCACGTTAGATAAATTATAATTCCAATTTAACATTTCAAATTTAAATAAATAATTTATTAAATAAAAAAATTATTTACCTTGGACCTGCACCTCAAACCCAGTGGACCGGGAAGACGACCCTCATGGGTTGTTCTGCTCCCGAGCCTCTTCCTTATCGAGGAACTGCTCCATCTCCCTGAGCCCAATCGGAATCTCGAAATCCTCCTCGTCGTAGTCTTCGACGCTGATATCTGCCCCCCTAAACTCAGGCACCTTTGGTGTGGTCATCTCCTGTGGGATCGTCTGCGGTGCCTGTGATAGGGGCGACTCCTGTAGAGGGATGGGCTGAAACGCCGAGGTCGCCCTCCCTCTGCGCTGCCCCCTCCCTCTGACCCCTACTCTGCTGCCACCACCACGCAAAATCGGTCTGGGGACCTCAGGCCCCTTCCCCATATCTTCTCTTGAAGCCATATCAACTGTGAAAATTCAAAAAAAAATATTTTAGTCACATTATTATGTAAAAATATAAATAAAATACATCTTATCTCCTTACCTCAAGTACAAATACCAAGAAATACTGCAACAAAAACTCTTTTACAGACGTCTGAACGCTCAAATCTAAAGAAAACACTCAGAGAAACTTTAAGAAACAAAATGAGCAAACGGAGAAATGAAGGGGGGAGGAGAGTTTATATAGGCGGAACATTTGTAGCGGTTATTCAAATAACCGCTACATAAACCGCTACAAATAACTTAGGCACGGCTAAACTTTGTAGCAGTTCTAATATAACCGCTACAAATCACAAAACCTTTGGAATTCTGTAGCGGTGTTGGTCTGTAACCGCTACAAATTTGGAACCTTTGAAATTCTGTAGCGGTTATAACCTAATAACCGCTACAAAATACGCGACATTTGGAATGTTGTAACGGTTTTATTGATCTGACCGCTACAAATAACCGCTACATTGTTTGCGCGCCATGTGGCACGAAAACTATAATGGTTTTAATTTATTAACCGCTACAACTAATCCGCTTCAATTTTTTGTGGGAAATTCGGGCCTTATTTGTAGCGGTTTTACCTAGGTAACCGCTACAAAAAACACAGCAAATTTGGTGCGCCACTTGGCCCGTAGTTTATCGCTACAAATGTTAATATTTGTAGCCGTTAATTATAACCGCTACAATGTCACCACTACAAAATACCTTGTTTTTGTAGTGATGATGTCACAAACATGATTCATTTGAGTTGAATATGTCCAAGCATCATTTGTCAACGATGTCTCTTAATCTTGACTATTATCTACATCAATATTCTCATATTCAACTTCCCTAAAATCCACATCACTTTGGGAATTCCTTCATTTATGACTTGTTAATATAGTTTTATGATAGATGAGTCTATATTGAGTTTTTTTTAATATTTTTTCTTGTATTTGGGAATTGAGTGAGATTTTTTTTATTAAATAAGGATAAAATTGAAAATTTATTAAATTTATTGATAAAATTTAAGAATTTTCAAGGGTGTATTTGATAGGGGAAAGAGAAATTGAGAAACATATACATAAATTTTTGAAATAAATGTTGAAGGCAAAAAAAATTTAAAATAAATGTAATAATTAATGGCCATGGTCTCAAAAGAAGCGGGGCGGCAGACAGCGCACCTACCCCCAATGAACCCTCCTCTTGTATCACGTGTCCATATGTTTTTTATTATATTTTTCTTGTACTGTGTTTTCATGGCCAACACTTGAGTTACAAGTCATAAGTTATGACAAGAAGCTTAAAAAAACAAGTCACTTTTTTTAGATAAGCTCAACAAACAAATCGCCAAATCAAACATAACAAAAAAGTCAAAACCAGTGTGCAATGTTTTTTTATCCTCAAATCACACGATTGACATGGACAAACGCCAAACAAAACATGCTGAATGTCTCGCGATCTGAAGGCTAATGTATAGGCAAACTCTCTAAATTTTGATAAATTAAATTTTTTTCTTTTTTTTCTTCAGCTGTTTTATATTAAAGGTTAGCAATTCAAATTGATTTATTATAATTGCATATTTGATACTACCTCCTAGGGGTGTTCAAAATCCCGGTCCTGGTCCCGGTTTTTGGCCGGGATGCAAATTGCATCCCGGTCTCGATCCGGTCTCGGTCCCGGTAATCCCGGGGTGACCGGGATCAAATCGGGAAATCCCATTTTTTTTAAAAAAAAATTAAATTTAAAAAATATTATTATTTTAGTTAAATTTTCTATAATTTAGTGTTTAAAGTAATTATTTAACATCTAATAAGGTCATAATAATCACACAAATTGATCTAGAATTGAAGAATAAAATTTTATTATTATTATTATGATCACCTTCATCATTTTTGTTATTATTTTTATACATTATATAGTAGGATTAGTATCACAATATATATAGTTTAACTCCAACTAAATATGTGATACACATTTTATCAAATGATAACTTAAATTATGGGATAAAAAATACAAAAATAAAACAATAACTTAGTTTTTAAGAAAAAAATTTAAAAAAAATAAAAAAACCGGGACCGGGACGGAAAATTTCCGGGATCAAAATTCCGGGACCGGGACACTTTGGACACCCCTACTATCTCCGATTCTAAATATAAGGTAAAACTGACTTTTTTGGAGAAATTAAAGAAGTTAAATAAGTTGCTTAATTATATCATATATTATGTATCATTAGATTATATATTAATTTATTTGTCAAACTAATTAGTTTGAAAAAAAATAAAAACATAAATACTCTAAAATAATTAATTAACTTCATTAAATTCTTTAAAAAAGTCAATTTTATCTTATAATTAGAACCGAAGGGAATAGTAGTTTTGTAAAATATTAAGGTGGACTTCTTCAATTTAAATTTAATGTTTAAGTCTTTAAGATGAAAGATGGAGTGACCAAATCCAATTAAGACACATAAAAGTTTTTTTAAAACCATTACTATTAAATATACAATTCTACTATTTATAAGGTAGAGTTAATAAAATTTAATTTTTAAAATTCTGATAAAACATACTAAAATTGACTTGTAAAAAGAAATATGGCGGTAATTAATTTCATATGGAACAAGAAGTCTTTCGCTGTCCCGGGAGGAAAAAAACAAAGAAAACTTTCGCTGAAAAAGTGTTAGAGTATTTAATTTACACAATAACGTAACCCTTAACTAATATGGGGTCCCCTTTGTATAAAAAAAAAAAACTAATATGGGGTCCCCTTAAAATGAAATTAGTTTGCTTGACTACTTAATTTTTCTAGCCTCCAAGTTGGGTCATTTTTTCCTTTATGGGTGTTTATTTAGAATAACTTATTTTTAGGTAATAAATATTTATAAATCATGATTCACGGTATATGAGGTAAATATGTGAGAGGGTTTAATCTGGACTTGCGTAATAAGAACTTATTGTGATCTTGATATATTTTACTTTTCAACTGGGCCAATCACTCCGCGACACGTATTGCATCTCGCAAACTTCGATACTCGTAATACCCAAACACCGCCTGATGTTACACGTTTTCTCTCCATCATCCGATTGCTTTCACGTTTTCTTTCATGAGATTGCTTAACAGACGGGTGATCATAGACCCGGATGTAGCGAATCCGAAGTTCTACCAGTACTCTTTCCTATATATACCGGGCTCCCGGTCCTAAATTGAAATCTCAACCTGTCGATCTGGTCTATCTTCTATACTTTTCTCGAAACCTCTTATCGCTCTCTCTATAAACCTCCATCAACTTCCATTCCCCAAGAACTGGCTAACTCCACGGCAAGTCTGGACTCTGATTCCAGCAACCATAAGCTGGTTCTCAAGCTATATGAGGCCTTAAGCTCCGGAGACTCCGACACCGTCGTCAAGCTCGTCGCACCTGATCTCGAGTGGTGGTTCCACGGTCCGCCCTCCGACCAGTATTTGATGCGCATGCTCACCGGAGAACACTCCTCGGATTCCTTCCGATTCGTTCCCCTGTCGATCGACTCCTTTGGGCCTATCGTCATCGTCGAGGGCTGCGATAACAGCCGCTCGATCTCGTGGATTCACGCCTGGACCGTCACTGATGGGATAATCACCCAAATCAGGGAGTACTTCGACACTTCCCTCACCGTAACCCGCATCGGCGATTCTAGCTCGTCTCCGGCGTCGGAGATAACTGCCGTTGAGGACGAGTATCCTTCCTGCGTGTGGGAAAGCAGCCTCTCACACCAGGTTGGGAAATCCGTGCCGGGACTCGTCCTGGCGATATAAACTACGAACCACCGTCACGTGCAGCCGTATTAATAACTTAAATATTTAATAATAAATAAAGGACTGCATAGTGTCTACGTGTCCGTCTCTGACTCGCTTGTTTCGCGCACCCCATCTTCTGGTGGATCGTGGAGCGGGAGAAATGTGAGACCCTACCATTTTCGTCGTTGTTTCAACTTTCATCGCTTTGCTTGCATTTTCGGGTGTTTGGTTGTATTGTAGTTTTCTGTTAGTTTGGGGGTAGTTTGGAACGAAGATGGGTACCTCTCGGATATCGTATCCTTACGAATATGTAATATGGTATTTTGAAGGTCCAATAACAAAATGCGCGTGTGCTTGTTTTAGTGCTTGTGTGGTGACACATTTAGCAGCAATGTTGCTGTCTATGTATGGATGCTGACAATGTTTATCTGATCTGACGAATCACCGATGACTGATGACTGAACTAATCAAATAATGTTGAGTAAAATCATTATTCGTGATGCAATTTTCGCTTGGAAAAATAATTTTTAAAAATTTAATCACCGAAAAGAAATCAATTCGATTTTGTGATAAAGGGAAAATCATTACAGTACTGTTGCTTTAGTTAAATTATATTAATTTTATTAAGAAAGGGCAGATCATAATTTGTGCTTTGTTTTCACCTGTATAATTTTGTCCCATTTAAGGTTGAGAAATTTAATAGTATCAAGTTAGTGCTTTGAATCTGATCAATTACAATGCAGTCCACTTAGGGAAAGTGTAATTTACTAATTTCTTGCCAACCAAAATGACAAAACTCTTCTTTCTTCATCCCATGACCGTCGGACCTGGTATTAATTATTAAATAATAATAATAATAAAGATAAGAAAATAACACTTAAACTTTAAAATTAAAATCAATAATTTTCTATTAAAATAAATTATCAATTATTATATTTTTGTAGTTAATATTTTTTTTTTTTAGGAAACAAGATTGATTTGAGATTTTGGAATTCAATATCATTTTTGTCTTTTTTTAATGATAATAATAATATCTTAATTAACAATATTATTTATATTTTTATAAAAATTTATATTTCGTCAAGTTTTGCAACTCTGATATGAAAAGTATTCAGATTTTGAACGGATACTTGAAAAAACATATAAATCAAGGTATTAAGTTATAAATCTTAGTAGTTGATATATAAAACATATAAATTTGATAATGACTTGTAAATACCAATATCTAAATTTGATAAATGGATAGGTAAATCATCACATAAATAAAAATAGTAATAATTTAATACTTTTAATTTGTTGGTGATTTTTGAAATTTACAAAATTTGTGTTGATTTAAATTCTTAGGACGGGACTAAATTATTATTTTCGTTAAAAAAGTTCGTGGGTCCCATTTGATGCTCTGATTGTCCAGAGGAAATAAAATTGGAGCAGTATGATGTGACATGGCTACTTTTCACGTCAAATGAAAATTTACTAATTATTAAATTGCTGTCCATCACTTTTTAGGATTATCTTTTCTCTTAATTTTTTTTTTTTTGCCAACTTCTCTTAATTGATATATGTAAGAACAGCATTACAATTTTGATGTTGACAAAATTAAAAATTTAGGTTTGATTTATTATCATTATCAAACTTCTCGATTGAAAATACAAAAAATCAAATATATATTTTTTTGTAATAATACGGCTAGTTTTTTTTTTTTGACCAAAAGAGTCAATTTTATTAATCATAACAAAGCAAGTATAATAACACGGCTAGTTTATAATTTAATTAACAAGAACATAGTTATATTATAGATGTATGCATTTTTTTGCCAGAAATTATAAAATATATTATACTCTACATCTAAAAATCATATGTATAAGGCGCTATTATTAAAAGTAATTATATTCAGCGTGTTTAACGTTACACCCTTACACCCTGCACGAAACCGAATCCTAAGTCTACGGGTGTGGACTCACAAAGCAAAGTTAGCCTAATGGTAGGGACTCAAATGTGGGGCTCGTATTTATGCCTTCAGGTAGCACTTCTAGTCCTTGGGAGGCTAAAAATCCCACTTGTGTTGGAGGGGATGGGGATAGTTTTGTGAGTGAGATTGGGTTCATGTAGGGTGTGACATTTAAGTAAAAATATACAATTATTTTTTGATTGGCAAATCACATAGACTTATAATTATAAGGATTAAGCAATATTTTTATTTCAAAAGTTTTCATTGAGAGACAATTTTGGTCCGAAAGATTTTAGAGACAATTTTATTTTGGAAGTATCAAAAAGTGAGTCATTTTACTTTGACAATTATTTCAGTTAATTTTGACTGTTAGTTGATTAAATATACTGAGCTAGTAGTCTAAATATCATCTATATCATTTTTATTAAAATACAAATTTATCCTGAAAATTTTAAATCTAATTTTAAAAAAATAAAATAAATGACACATAGATTTTCGTGAGAAAACTCCGGCTTGACCCAAATATAAAGAAAGTACGTATATGATACCATGTGTATATATATATATATTCCTGTAATAGAACTACGCTGAAACAAGTTAATTAAGTTGAAATAGGCTCTACTTTAAAAATTTTTGTTTGATACAGAACTGAAACTTAAAAGCTAAAATTTGACAACGTAAAAAAAAATAAAATAGGAAAGGATTTTTCTTGTTTGCCGAAAGATAAAGTGATAGACACTGACGTAAGCGCTTCGAGCTAGAAATGAGAGTGCGCCAGAGGAGGACGTATCCACATCGTCTTCTTCCTCCGGCGTCACCCACCACCACCGTGACTTAGTTTGATTTTAATGATAAAAAAATCGCAAATTACGTAATTCATTTGTCCTGTACTACTATTATTATTTTGCCTATTGCCTTTGATGATATGAGGTGGATATATTTGTCTTTTGCCCCAGTTCCAACAAACCAGCCACTGTAGGTAAAGAGAACTTATCAATTCCCTGTGGAAGATGAAATTTTCTTTGGTTGGATGACTCTTGAGTGTATAGATCATAATATCTTAATGGTGAAGTATATCTACTTCATGGATATTAAAGTTTTCTCTATCGTACTGTTTTAGATGTAATGGATCTGACCTTCATCACCATGATCACTCATATATCCTGTTTAAGTATATTATTCACATTAATAGGTGTGTGCTTTTAAAGTATCTGGCCAAAACTTCAAAATTTTTGCGAGTCGCCCATAAATGAATTGTTAAGATATTTAAGTGTGAACGAATTTTTGAGTCGAGATGTGGGAGTCTTAAAATTTATTTTCAGTTCACTACTATAAAAAGATGATTCAACGACACCAATTTACGACTGTTTTGAAAAAACAGTAATAGAAAATAACGCGGTGGCATGGTTGTAAATATAGGAGAAGGATTCAACGACTGGTTTTGAAAACCAGTCGTTGTAAGTGAGATTCAACGACTGGTTTTGAAAACCAGTCGTTGAAACTCTGCCATATAATTCCCAAATCAGACCATTCTCGCCTTTGTTTAGCTCACATTGTGTCGCGTCGATCCTATGAAGAGCTCACATTGTGTCGCGCCTCCTTGTCTGACCCGGACTTCCCCTTTGCCTCTTGCTCACACACTGCTCTCCGATGACTTCTCCGACCATCGTCCTTGCTCTCTGCTCTTTGCCGTCCTCCATTGGTTTTTTGAGTGCAGCTAAAGGCGTGAACTCTTAGTTTTTTGAGTCGACTTCTTTGAGGAGATGACTAGGGATCTTCTCAACAATGATCTTTATAAGCAAAAGGTATTATTTTTCTCAATTTAATCTATGAATGAAACTGTATCTGTTTGTGATTCTCTCCATATCCCTCGCCTTGTCTTATGCAATATTGTCGCCTCTTCCTTTCAGGTATTCTCTGTTTTACCTTTTTATTCAAAGCGTATTCTCCTGCCTCCTTTTATCTTTCACAATTAGTTATATCCTTTTCTTTTCTTAGATGAATAAATTTACGCCTTGCTTATCAATCTTCCTGCTATCTAATCTTTATTTGTTCCCAGAATGCTTGATATACATATTGGGGATTCATGGAATTCCAGTTTGCTCTGCCTTATTTTGTTGAGAAAAGCTACTTTTTGGGAGCCTCTTGCCACTTTAATTGTTTGGGTGAAAAATCCTGGTATTTTTTATTCATGTGTTATATCAGGTTTTTTAATAGTAGTTGGCTCCATCAGTTCAACACAGCTGGAAAAAGAATGAATTTTATTGATGAATGTCATTTTTATTGATATGTATAATTGTTTTAATCAGGCTTCTTTCCCTAACTATTGAATCAAACCAACATGCCAAGAAAAAGGGCGCTGATGGTGGACCATGTTTTCACTCTTTTTATTGCAAATCTAACTTCAAACTGTACATGAAAGTGAATTGAAGCAAGCTTTTTCTGTGTGAGATGCCTCTTAAACAGAGGGAGACTTCTCTGTCATTGTTATCAAAATGGATCTGTTGGATCCTGCTGTAATGTTCGTCATTTATCTACTTGATTACTAATGAGAAAACACAATGCTATCAATCCAATGTTCCGAGTATCTTTGATCCAATATGGTCAAAATGCATTCTAGAGGAGGAAGTTGAGAAATAGAAGCTAACCTTTATATAAATGAAACAAGATAAATTAGAACATTTGCCATTGACTGTGATTTTTCCCCAGATACTAGTAGTGTTATTTTTTTTTTGGTGCTTTTCTAATCTTACATAGTATTTTATTTTATTATTTTAAACGTGTAATGTTACTTCTATCATATGGTCTTTTTCCGTGTTCACTTGAATGATATACCACCTTTGTCCATTTTAAGTTTTGTATCTGCTTCGAGCTTTTAGCAACTTTGTTTTATGTCCAAGAGAAGTGGAGACTTGAAAGATCAAATTTAACATTCTATATTGCTGAGCTTAATGAAACTTCCTTCCTAGATACGATTTTCTATGGCATCCTATTTTACAAATGCAAAATACACTTGGGGATGGTCTCTTGTTAAACCGATGGGTAATCACTTATTTTTCTTAATGCATATCAGGAAGATATATGGCAGAGCTTGGGTATCATAGAGAAGAGCTCAAAAGTTGGAGACTCATTTGGTGACATCAACAAGTATCTTGGAGCTGATGAAAGCTTAAAGATTGCAGTAGAACAAGTAGGCACAGCTGGGAAACTTAGTCAGGAGATAGAACTTGTTAATAGAGAATATGTTGTTGCTAATGATAATATGTTTAATGTATGAATTTGATTATTCCTCTACAATTAAAAAGAAATCTTTTTGGGAATCTTGGTGATTAATTGTGTGTATATATATAGTTGAATCTATTATGGGCCAATGGAACTCAATTTGATTTATATAATTGGTAGACAAAGACCTATAAAGATATAACCGATGAAAAGCAAACAACATTTTTTTTTTAAAAAAAAGAGGGATACAATGACTGTTTTTATAAAAACAGTCGTTGTATCCCATGATAAAAGTATCAGATGGCTGCTCGGGGATGACATACAACGAATGATTTTCTAAAAACAGTCGTTGTATCTCAACATACAACGACTGTTTTTTCAAAAATAATCGTTGTAACTCTCTTACAACGACCGTTTTAAAACGGTTGTCTATTTCAAAACTTTCCACGACACTCACATGCACGTCCCCTTAAAAACGGTTGTCTAAAGGGTATAAAAACGGTCGTTGAAAGTGCCTTCTGTAGTAGTGGTTAAATAGAGCTGGGTAATATATAATCAAGAGGAGTGAAAAACAATGAGTTTTACTTTTTTTAGTAAAAACTTAAAACATGGTGTCCTCAATTTTTTCATCCCCGGTTTATTCTCTCTCCTGGTTTTTCTTCCACCACCATCTGAATCCCGTTTAAAGTGGCATAGCACTAGCGTGGCTTTGCTTTCACTCACACTTAAGCAGGAGATTTATACATTTTTCGGATAAGACCTTATTCTATTTTACATATTATATTTATCACATCATTCACAGTGCTAAAAAGGATAAGATATTGCGAAGAATTATATAACGAAGTTATACCTTACAAAATGTTGTAGCATCGATTGAATATCATATAGTAAATATGACATAACTAGGAAACTGTCCTAGTGAGAATTATGATTTTCACATGGGAAATCCTAGTCACACCACTACAGATGGAAGATATTACTACCCCAATAGACGTCCATTTTTTAAAAAGGGAGGTTAAAACATAGAAGCGGTGGCATTTCTGTAAATAAAGTAGTGAAATCGTAACATGAAAAATTAAGTTAAACTTGCAATGTGAAATTATTATAATGTTTTTAATTTATTTACATGATTCTAGTTATTGGAGTGTTTTTCCCTTGATTTTTTTTTTTTGCCAGAATCATAAACTAGTTGTTAGCACGTAGTCATGCAATACTAATAATGTTTTTGTTTTATAAGTTTGGAGCTTGGAAATCGAGAGAAATACATATGTATATTTATTTTGATGAAATGAACAATAATTAGTTTGTAGTTGTGTGGTGACAAACATTTTGACACTTTCTAATTGTTGTTATACATATATAATATTAGGTTGTATGAGTTGTTGTTATTGTACATATATATATATATATATAGTAAAAAGATTGCAGTGCTAGATGTCCTTACCATTTTGTAAGGGACATTTTGTGGTTTATGAATCCATCTTCAATTTTGTTTCTGCAATTTTAATTTGCTGGGTAATGAAGAATATAAATAATTATTTTTTAAAAAATAAAATATTTTAATGTCCTAAATTAAGAATTGGGACGTCTAAAGTCCCTCTGTGGAGGACTTTAGAAGTCCCAATTGAGATTTGGGACGTCTAAAGTCCTCCACGGGGGACTTTAGACGTCCAAATTAAGAATTGGGATGTCTAAAATCTTACTTTAGATGTCCCATTTTTTTTGGACGTCTTTTCTTAAAACATATTATGCCCCCTACATAGACGTCCCCCAGTTTTTAGATGTTAAAAGTGTTAAAATAGATACGTTAAAACCCCTTTTTACAGTAGTGTCAGCTGACAAAACATAGAAACATCTTCTGGATTTCGAATATATTCCTGATGTAGAATACAGTGCAGAGCATTACGCAAAGCAATCAGCTGCAACTAAAGAGTACCCAACTTAATAGGAGGGTAATTTGTCCATTCTACAACCAAATGATCATGGAACTAAATTTGAGTCCTTGCACCTTTTTTCCGATCAGCAGATCTAGATAAATAAAATGAGAGCAGCCAATAGCACGGGATGAATAGATGTACAGTATTTCTTGAAATAAGGTTAATATCAGCTCATCTAGAACATATATTAATATGGTTTGATTATCTGCTCTAAGAGGTAAGAGTTAGCACCCTCCTATGTGCCAATTGGATGACTTGACAAGGCGAAAAGCTTGTCCTTGTATGACAACTCTGATTCCGAACAAACCACAAGGACTTTAATAATTGAAACGGTAGGTAAGATAAAAAATTGGATTCATCTTGATGATTTTCCATTCAAACAGATAACCATTGAGATAAGATTCAATTTGAGTGATCATCAATTCTAATGCTTAATTGATATGCAAACCAACATGCCCTTGAAAAATTGCAAGTCAAGGGAAAAAAAAGATATTGCTAAGAGTTTTCATCGAATCTGATTTGTTTAGTGCCACTTGAGGTGAAGAATCTAATAAAGTATTCTTACGATTCATCGAATTACACGAAGAAAAGGAAGGGAACAAGCACATTTTTTTGACAAAAATAAAAGAATTTAATATATTTAGCGACAGGATAAGCTCATCATCAAGAGATAATAAGAGATACACGGGTCGACAAGACGCCTCATAACATTGCATTAGCACACACATCTCTTAGGAAATATTCTCAAATAAGAACTTGATTTGATTTTTCTTTATTGCCAATGGAAAGTAGGAAGGTCGGTGTCAAAGGAATAATTCGAAATTTGATTCCCATAAACCTGTATAAACTTCCCATATATATACACACACACATGTCATTACGCTACTTGCGCTACCCAATAATGAAATTAAAAAAAAAAACAAGAAGATTATTATTATGCCAGTTGTGTCATATATATAGTATACGCATCATCGTCAATATAATATTCAATCTTCTTTGGCTTATTAATTATTCCTTAGAATACTAATACATTATGCCAGTAGTGTCATATATATAGTATACGCATCATCGTCAATATTCAATCTTCTTTGGCTTATTAATTATTCCTTAGAATACTAATACATTATATCAGAGTATTTAAACGTTATCGAGCTGAAACTTGTTGTTTTCCATCATAATTAATTAGATATAATTGCGTGTTGCATTTTATTCCTGCTCAGTTTCAGTCTCCCAAACTTGCGCCACCCCGTGAGTTATACGCGCGTTAGAGCAGGGTCAATCATAGCTTGCGTTCAAACAGAGCCTACAAAAGATTTTTTTTATTTTAAATTAAAAAAAGATCTGAAAATAGAGAATAAATAAATGATAAAAAGTTGATGTCAAATTTCAAGAAGTTTAGTGTCATGGGTAAATAGGAGCATTGTATTATTTATATTTAGTAAGTTTAGATTAATTTTTATAAAATAATTTTTACGATTTACTAGATAAATATATAAAAAAAAATTTATCTCAATTTATCAAAACATTTTTTTAAAACTACGATTTTATAGTTTGTGAAAAATTTACCAAGAGGGAAGGATGAAGTTAAATATGTAAACACGAGTGGGGGGAACAGGAAGGGAACATGAGTAAGAAGAGGGTGGAAGCATTATTTAGGGCACTAGGGATTGTCGGGAGTATAGAGAAACAGAGAATCCACAAACGTGGCAACATACTGAGAATATAATATAACGCGCGAGAGAATCGTGCTTTGTCCACGTGGAATTATTCTTTTGCTGTGTGGCCATGTTTTGATGCACGTTGCTACATCATAGCACTCAAGTGTGTTCATTGATTCATGCATATATGGGAGAAAGACGAATATATATGTATAGAAATTAAAGCATGTCATTGTTCCGTATGTATTGGGAGACTCTTGGTGGCTAGTAGGAACTCGTTTTGGGATTGAGGAGTTTTACACGAGAAGAAGATGCAACTTCCCAACCATAAAATAGAAACCCATATATAGTCAATGATTTAATAGTTTAATGACATAAAAACTCTTTTATAAAATATAAATAGGAAGTCACCCATTCGATCTTTAGAACTTCATGTCTTTAGTGTATATCCTTGTAAATAAAAAAGGGGTTAATACTATTATTGATATTTAACGTTTGATCAAATTTTGGTTTTAATTAATGTAGCTTCCATATAAATATATATGATATTCATCTGGTCATTAATATAAAAGCTACTATATAACATTTTAACTAATTTATGTAAATCAGAAAGTGATAGTTAACTCATTTAATATGTCATAAATTGAAATATTTTCCCTTTTTACCCTTATTAGAGAATGTTGACCCTATGTGTTATTTTAAAGAGAGAGAGGATTTAATGAGTGATCAAAATTGGAAAATGAGCATTAATTATAGGGAAAAAATTGAAAAATGAGCATTAATATTATCCTACAAGTGATTTATATTTTAAACCATGTTTTTCTTCTAAAAATGCCCTACATTATGGATCGGATGAAGTACTTAAAATTAATTAACTAATTAATATGAGATGTTTTTTATCATACTCTAATTATCTTTCTTAATTCCCTCACTCCCTCTCTCTCCTACTTGATTATTGTTGAGGGAATATCAAGAGGGTTAGTTAGAGAAAAAATATATAAACATGTGAAATAAGACTTATTACATTTAGAACTAATATTAACTCCCCAATTAAATCATATATTAAGGACTAAAGGAGTATAAAAATACCAACAAGGAGATATCTTAAGCCTATAGATTAGCCTTGAAGTAAATAGCCTAAGCATACCAATCATTTTGTTGCCTAGTGACATGAATATGTAAGTGAGAGGTCGCATGTTTGATCCCGTTGCTATTAGTGCCTACGGTTTTAATTTCAACTAGAGTTGTTAATCCCTCAATTAAATTAGATAATTCTTCATAAAATTACATCTGAAGCGATACAAAAAATTCCCTTGTTTTTTTAAGCCACTGCTTAAGATTTTGATTCTTAACTTATTTACAAGTCAAAAGATATTTACTAGTACTCCCTCCGGTCCTAATTATAAGAAAAAGTTGACTTTTTTGGAGAAATTAAGGAAGCCAATTAAATTACTTTAGAGTGTTTAAATTTTTAGTATCCTTAGATTATACATTAATTTATTAGTCAAATTAATTAGTTTAGAGAAAAAAATATAAATATAAATACTCTAAAATAATTTAATTGACTTCCTTAATTTCTCCAAAAAAAAGTCAACTTTATCTTATAATTAGAACTAGAGGGAGTAGTATTTACTATTTGTTCTTAAACAACAAAAAAGTGCTTTTACTGTTGATTGAGGACATTTTTGATGTCCTGTCCAATTACAAGTTTAGATTTTGACACTAAATCAGTACATGAATCCTCTCAATTAAGGAGATCCCGTGCTCATGTATTAAACATGTATGTTTTTATGTGAATTCCTTTTCTTTTCTTTTTTTCAGAAAAAATCTTTACCGCTTGTCATGTGTTTTGGCCGTTTAAAATTTGGAATTGATCTTACCATGCATAACTCAGAATTTGCTATCAAGCAGGTAATAACAAACAAGGAAACTTGTCGGGGGCACGCTTATGAGAAAAACATGGATAAATTGACTATTATGTCCAGGGTATGTGTGATAGATTGGCAAATTTCATCTTAACATCGTCACGTGACATCGTTTTCTTTGATTTTCCTCTTTGGCGTTTGATAAAGTCAATTCAAAGCGTTTGAAGATATCCGCAGTTCTAGAAGTGCGTTTGCCACTTGCGGTTACGTTAAGTCTCCGTTTACTTGATCTTTAAATGATACAAGCAAGTTGTTTGTTTCTTTGTCAGTTACACGCTTTGATATATATATATATATATATATATCAAAACGTAGAATTTAGTCGCCAACAAAAAGTGGCTTAATTATTAGCAACAATACTATTCATACCCACAATGCAATGCCATGGCAAATTTTTAGGACCCAACTCATTTCTTTCAAAAGAAATTTATAGTGTTTTTAAGACCGGATCAGACCGGCTGGTCTGACCATAAAACTTTCGGATCAATGGTCCGATTGGTCCGGTTTAACTATTAACTCCGGTTCGATCTGATTTCACGTGGTTTGACCTGTTTTCTCACGCTTTGACTGGTTTTTTTTTAATTTTATTAATATTATATTCAAATTTTCATATAAATAATTCTAAAATCTTCCCTTCCTCACCGGTTTAGCTCCAGTTTGACCCCGATCTGACCCACTAACCCTTGACCCAATACCCCGACCGGTTCAGTGACCGATCCGGGTTTCAGAACCTTGAAAATTTAAGTCTCCAAACTTCAATAGCTTGTTGATTTTCAGATACAATGTACTGGGAAAAAAAAAGATGTTGCAAGGTGTGATAGCTTGCTTGCTAGCTAGAGGGAGTTTCGACTTCCAAATCAAACAGCAAGGTCCTCGAGGTACCTTTACAGTTTTGCTGGATGCTAAGATGAAAATCATAAAACAACGTGATTCAACATCTTGAATGCAATCAAGTTATAAAGGTAATGTAAAGACCAGAAAGAAAAGGTACGGGTTGTTGAAGTAAAGATAAGAGAATGAATATAATAAACAGAGGTGACAAGTAAGTAGTGGTTTGCAAAGTGAAAGCATCTTGCAATTGATGGGTTTGGAGCAACGACTGCATAACCTTATTTGCACCTTAGGTCCTCTATTTATAGGTAAGGTTGGCGCCTGCCATGGTCGCACACTCTTCAATTTCTAATGCTAGTCTTCCACGCTTGCATGTTTACCTCCACTTTGCCTTGTTATGTTGTCTCATTGGTTTGTAGTGACACTACCATAAAAATCATATTTGTAGCGCTTGAAAAACATCACGTAAACTACTATTAAGAAAGAAGCTGTAGTGTTTTGAAAAACATTATGTAATATGTTTTTAATTTTTTTTAAAAAAAACTTCTTGTAGCGCTTTCTAAGGAAAGCGTCACGGAAAGTATACCTTTTGAAAAAAAATTGTATTTTCCTTCCGAACCACATAAACAATTCAAAAACTTTATATATAAATTTCTCTATCCCAAACAAAATTCAAAAAAGAAAATATAAGAAAATGCCTTTAAAAATTATACAAATAAATAACTAATTAACAAACTTATATCAATCTAATTCCAGCTTTAAAATACAACCATTGTGATATAATCAAATACAATAGTTGCGATTGAAATAAATCTAATTTTAGCTCTAAAACAAACAACACAACTACTGATTAATATCATACTCTTGTTAAGTCTTTAACTAAACCCAAAATATAGAACAATGAAGGCAAGAAACAACCTACTTATACAGTAAAGTATTGTCTTAACAACACACACACACATACACACATAGTAACAATTAATTCTATCTCAATTATATTCAGTATATATAAACGAGACTAATTTTTTATATTTCAAAATAAAATTAATGTAAAAGATATTACGCAAATTAAACAATTTATTACTAATAAAATTAAATTTGTAAGTTCAAAAATTAAAATATATATAATATATTGGAAGCTTGATTAGAGAGCTGAAATTTCAACTTGTAAAACACCTGGAAAAAAAGAGTGAATGAAGGGAAAAAAAGGAGTAGTGGTTAGAAAATAAATAAAACGAAGTGAACACAATATGAGCAGACCACCGCCCAAACTAGGATGAACCAAATCTAGGTTGGACCTCTTGCCCCCTCCTTTTGGCGATTGGTGTCAAAGGAATAATTCGAAATTTGATTCCCATAATCCTGTATAAACTTCCCGTATATATATATATATATATACATGTCATTACGCTACTTGCGCTACCCAATAATGAAATTAAAAAAAAAAACAAGAAGATTATTATTATGCCAGTTGTGTCATATATATAGTTTACATATCATCGTCAATATTCAATCTTCTTTGGCTTATTAATTATTCCTTAGAATACTAATACATTATATCAGAGTATTTAAACGTTATCGAGCTGAAATTTGTTGTTTTCCATCATAATTAATTAGATATAATTGCGTGTTGCGTTTTATTCCTGCTCAGTTTCAGTCTCCCAAACTTGCGCCACCCCGTGAGGTATACGCGCGTTAGAGCAGGGTCAATCATAGCTTACGTTCAAACAGAGCCTACAGAAGATTTTTTTAAATTTTTTTAAAAAAATCTGAAAATAGAGACTAAATAAATGATAAAAAGTTGATGTCAAATTTCAAGAAGTTTAGTGTCATGGGTAAATAGGAGCATTGTATTATTTATATTTAGTAACTTTAGATTACTTTTTATAGAATAATTTTTACGATTTATTAGATAAGTATGTAAAAAAAAATTATTTCAATTTATTGAAAAAAACTTTTAAAATTATGATTTTAAAGCGTTACAGAAAGTAAAGCCAAGTTGTAGTGTTTTTTTAGAAGCTTTTTATTTTTTTATTTTTTAAAAAAATCTAATATATATTAAGAAAGCGTTAGAGAAAGTCCACCCAAGCCATAGTTTAGGAAAACGCTACATATAATAAATATTTTTTTAAAAAAAGAAGAAGAATAAGAAGTTGTGGTACTTTTTTCAAAAAAGGGCCATAAAGCATACGCTAATTATTAGCTTTTTTTGTAATAGTGTGATATGTGCTAGTTACGAAGGGAGACATGTTTGCTTTCACCGTATTGTGAAGCTGACGCTTCAGTTCTTTAGCTCACACTCTTCTCATTTTGTTTAGCGATTCTTTGGGGACCTCTTATTTTTTTTCTTTGTTTCAAACACAAGGTTTCAACAAGGCGGAAGTTGAATTATCTTGATATATTAAAACATGTGTTTTTTTTCAAAAAAAAAATTAGGATTGAGATTTTGTGGAGGTTAAGAGTTGTATAAATTAGTGGCAGGTGAAAGAACATAATTGTTTTCTTTTGCGATAAAAGAGATTGAAAAAGTTGATCATATTAAGATATTATCCTGAATGGAAAAGATGGGCCCGTACTGGACTTCATAGAGCCCATTAAGCTGATTCCATTCTGAAAACAGGGCGAAGCTCATCGTTCTTGGGGCAAGATCAAGCTGGGAACAAAAAAAAAAAAAGAATATTTGACACTACATAAACAAAAACTACCCAGTACTTGCAACTCTATTGAGTGCGTCCACTCCAAGGCGAATAGCAATCTAAGTATCTAACCGCGATCCTGGCTTGAGCAAACGCAATCCAGGGCTGCATGACATGTACATCAAGTAAATTCATTAGGGCCAGATTAAACGTGCATCAAAGCCACCTTACTAGACCAGAGATAGACGAGGCTGATGGTGCCCCCCCTTTGTAAAAACAGCATGTGGTGATGTTTTAAGGATAAAACTTCTCTCATGTATTTACCTCGTACACTGTAAAACATATTAAAAAAAATGTTTCTACCGCTAATCCAAACATATACCTGAATTATATGTTTAATTGGAGCTTCAATCACCAGACTCTAAAATGTATTAATATTGGAAGGTAATTTCTGAGAAAAATATGTTCAGTTGGAGCTAGCAAGTCGAGCGGCAAGTCATTTATAGAGGTGAAGTCGCTTGTAAAATGAACTCTGAATGAAACTGCTGTTCTTCAAATCTTTGACTCAAATTTGTTGAGGGAGCTAGCTTCTACTACCCTCTAGTTCTGTTGTTCTTATATTTTTAGTTTTGATAATCCAGTATTAAAAAAAAAACAAGGCGACCCTCATGAATTAATTCAGAAGCATTCGAATGCTCTGTGTGATGAGATAGGATATCCATCTTTAGCCCAGGATCCAATCCAGATCTCCACCTTGTGGATAACATAAGTTCATACACGTATACTCATACTTTACATTGTCTGTTATTTATAATAATAGGAAAAAAATAAATAACTACCACGTGAATTTCTAAAACTCAATAGAGTTTATTAACAATTGTAAAGAGCAGAGAGATCATATGATAAAAATCTAGAATTTTGAAGTTTGTGTGTTTTTACCAAAATGCCCTCCTTTTTCTTTTTTCTATTTTCTATTCTTTTTCTACCTTTCTATCAAACTTCATCATAGAAGATAATGAATAGTACTTCCTCTGCATCCCTTTGTAAACTGTCAGACCTGGGAAAGAAGATGTAAAATAGGTCAAGATAGTCATAACCCAACTCAATCATGACTTGGCTTGAGTGAATTCATTGAACACCAAGCTCCAACTAGCTCTCAATCAACTCAATAGGTCGGATCTTCACTCGATTGAAACAGAGCTCTAGCCCGAAGATCTATCGACACCTGTTTCGTCAGGAATCAATCAAGGAAGTCCAACCCCATATTCAAACCCTCTAGATCTTCTTCTTACAGCTCGCTTTCTTTTGATGACTCATAGTGCCAATCTTTGGACATCTCGACTAGTCGGAGCAGCAAGTGTTTGTACTTGGTGTCGCATGGTGATAGGTCCTTCATTGTCGATGATTTCGTGACTAAACGGTTTCCTTCGGGAACAACCACATCACTTTTGGTTGTGACCACAACAACGAGGGTTTGTTTGATCGTGCTTTCCTCTTCTCAATCATGGTTGCACAAAAATCCAACCCACAAAAAAGTCGTTGTCTTCTCAATCGTGCTCTTCAGATCCTTGTGATCATACAAGGTCGTTCTTAACGTCTTTCCTTTTTCTCATTCCCCTTTTATCTTCTCTCTTCAACTCTTCTCTTTCCATCACCATGTTTGAGCTTGATTGCTATATACTTCACTGTTTGCTTTGGGAATCTCTTTGGTTTGGTTTTTATCTGGTGCTAGAGTTCATTAACTGTTGGGTGTGGAAGGGAATAAGGTTGAAGAAGAGTTTTGGGTTATGGCTAATTGAGTAATGAAATTGACTAAAAGAGTAATGGTTTTGACAAAATCCGTAATAGTTTTGACAAAATTCGTAAGTACTGACAATATGTGTAAAATGATTGACAAAGAGTTTTGAGTTGTGCCCAATTAAGTAATGAGATTGACGAAATAAATAGTGATATTGATGAAATTTGTAATGGTTTTAATAAAATCAATAAGATTGACAAAATGTGTAAAAAGATTGATAAAGAGTTTTGGATCATGATAAATTGAGTAATGTGATTGACTTAAAGAGTAATGGTTTTGACAAAATTTGTAATGATTTTGACAAAATCAATAAATACTGACAATATGTGTAAAATGATTAAGTAATGAGGCTTTTTAGTCTTTTCTCCTAGACATGAAAAATCCAGATTCCCACCCCATCCCCTTCTTTCCTTTGCATGTGTTAAGGGACTTTTTTGGATTTTGAAAGTTGAAATAGTATTTATAAATCCTTTTCCCTATAATCATTATATAATATAGTTTCTTATAAATTATATATCATATATTCTCTTATGTCCTAATTTTTTCTTGAGATATTACGAAAACTAAATAAATTACTGAATCATTTTATATGCTGTGTATTATTAGATTATATATCAACTTATAAGTTAAACAAAATAGTTGGGAGAAAAAAAATGATAAATATAAATACTTAAAATAATTTAATTAACTTATTTAATATATTTTAAAAAAATTAACTGATTCTTTTAAAATCTATATGTATATGTGTGTTTTATGAATCTCATGCGCCTCATATTCGAATATGGCCGCTTTCAGTTTCTACTTCAAAATCAATTGAATGTTCGTTTAGATGTGGATTTAGCGAGCGAGGGACTGCTTTATCAGGAAGTGGCAATAGTTTGTTGCAGTACTATATCCCGTCTTAAAAATAAGATCACGTTAACTTTTATCAAAAAGTAAAAAAATTAATTAAATTATTTTAAAATATTTATTTTTTTATAAATTAATTTATCTTACTTATATATATATATATATATATATTTTATTAGTTATAAACTGATATATAATCTAATAATATACAACACATGATATAATTAAATAATTTATTTAGTCTATTTAATCTTTTTAAAATAAAAGTCAACTAGATATTATATTTAGAATAAAAAAAATAATTAAGAGGAATGCATTCCCAACTCATAAAGTTACTGACTTGTAGTGTTTGCCACAAAGTTATTGATTTATATTTATCATTCTTTTTTAAAAAAAATTGCCATGTTCTCTAACCCGGACCGGCCCGGAAACCGGTGACCCGGGCACTAAACCGGTCCGGTTCGGTGACCCGGTCCGGGTCAACTTTTTTATTTTTTTTTTTAAAAAAATTTTTCCTTTAGAATTTCATACTATAAGCCTAAAATATTCTATTTCTCACCGGTTTGGTCCCGGTTTAGCTCTGGTATGACTCCGGTCTGATCCACTGACCCTTGACCCAGTACCCCAACCGATTCACTGACATGTCCGGGTTTAATTACCTTGAAAAATTGAGAGATAGGATGTTACTTCATAGTTCATACCTATAATAATGTATTTTTGAGCTTGAAAGAGTATAATTCACCACGCCTGCAGCACCGAAAGGGTTATGGTTTATGAATTATCAATATATATAACAATAAATACGCAACATTTTTTATTTTCATTTTATATGTGTATCAATTATTAGAGATTGGCTTCTTTTTTTATATATGACATTGATTTCGGAGAAAGTCTTGTTAAATTTCTTATCATATAGGAGTATATAAAAATATCAAGAACTATTTTTCCAATAACATGCTCTAATTTAAAAAGTTGACAAGAAATTTGATATTTTTTAAAGATATTTTGATGCGATGACTATGTTCTTAAAAATCTTTCCTCATCCGTCTCTGGTTCTGTTGCACTATGATTCAAAGGCCACTGTTTTCACATTATGCGGAGTTGAATCCTATACGATCGTACGTTACCATCTCAAGGATTCCTCCAAATTCAACTCACATCAAAATTTGAAATCCAAGTGCCGACGGGAATGCTTTGAGCCAAAACCTTACCCATCGCTTCCCCACAATTTCTCTGCCTTCTTTTTGTCTATGATTTGATGGGAAAATCGCTGCAATCTGCATCTAGGCTTCAGGAGTTATCGAGGATTCTCTCGTCCGCCAAAGCCCCTAAGCCCAATAAAGCTCTCCCCAAATCGCCGAATCGTGTTGCGACCCCGGCGGCTCTCAAATCTCAGGCATCGCTGCTGAAGATGGAAAGCTCCGAAGGGGTGCGGAATCGGATTCCGCTCGCCCGCGTGGTCGCCGATTGCGCCAAGCGGTGGTTCCAGGACACTCTCAAGGAGGCTCAGGCCGGCGACAGCAATATGCAGTTCCTCGTCGGCCAAATGTACAACTCTGGCTATGGTGTTGCCAGAGACCCTCGGAAGGTCCTTTTTTTTTTTTTTTAATCTTCATACCATTCTGTTTTTTCTCGTCATCTGAATCTAACAGACGAAGCTGAGATAGTATGTCGGCAAGTTTTATGGTTTCCTTTTGAACATTGCGGCCAAGAGAATCCCTTTTCTCTGAATGTTTGAAAGGAATGATTGAATTGAATAACTTGTTTAGAGTCATAAAATCTTTCAATTGGATTGGGCAATCTATAGGGACATTACAAGTTTTCTGGGTGGCTTGCTCACATAGTAATGAAGTCCCATGACTGCCTTTGTGCTCAATGATCTTGAATTTCTGACAACTGAATTTGTTATAAACTTGTTGTTTTGAAGGGACATGTTTGGATTAGCAAAGCATCAAGGAATCGGAGTTCAGTATGGAAAGCTAGCGAAAAGCCTCCAGGTAACCTATCACTTCTCTATTGGATATATGAATTTTGGCTTCTCATGTTGCAGTTACAATTTACTTTTGTTTCCGTTTAGGTTATAGAGCAAGTGACTCGGATTCGGATGAAATGGAGAACAAAGATAAATGAAGTTGTCTTCCTCCACATTTTGTAAGTACGAGGCTAGTGATTAGACTCTGGAATTTCCTGCTGTCAACTTTGTTTAATCCAAATAAGCTTTCTGGAATAGTTATTGGATATCTTACATTCTAATTATCACCAGTGCTTACTAATCATAATATCCACATCATGTTTAAGATCTTGTTTACATTGTTGTTTCTCATAGTGCTGTCTATTATGTTTTGAAAAGAAGTTGTGGCATTTACTTTGATGAGTGTTGTGATAATCTGAGACGGCAAATTGATGACCTAATTTTGGAAGCTCTGAAATAATGAAGGCACCATGCTTCTAAGACTGAGTGTAACTCTTGCAATATGGCTTTCTTTTTGTTGCAAAAATGTTATTTACGGACTCTGGAGCATACCCGATTGTTTATGAACATTGCTTTCATGACAAATTCAATTGCTTCTGTACTTCAAAGATGTTTATCTTTTGGATGTCAATTTTTGTAGTTCTTTAATACGAGACTTGCAAAATAGATGTCAACTTCCTTTCCCCCCCTACCATTTTCCCACGGCCTGGTCTTTATGACTACTTTATTTGATTTGTGGAATTAATTCTATTAGAAAGGCAGTGTCACATTTAGATCTAAGTAGAAAGATTGCAACACGGTTTGAGAAATATTATTCAATCAATGTGACACTTCGCTCATGTATATGATTTAACAGTTTCAGAAATTGGAATTACGGGAGTCCTGGCATATAGTTTGTTTCTTCTTTTCCTTTATGTCTATGTTTCTTCGTTGCTGTTTTCTCTGCTTTTAGTTACAGCAGACTTAAGTTGGTTTCTATTTGATTCTTTTGCTCGGAGAATTTCTAAAATATCTTTATCACATTCCAAATGTATGAACTACAACTATCAAATGAAATGAAAAATGTTTATGATTGTTAAAGTAATCATAAAATTTCAAACAATATATTTGGTTACTATTGTCCATTCATGAGGTTTAAATTAGATCAGAATAAAGATTTTAGGTTAATGATTGTGATTTGTGGGTGCATTCACGAGGCGTTTAAGTTTTGTAATGATATTATGTGGTTGTAAGATTTATTAAACTGAGTAAATTGCTTGGTAAGTTCCTAAGAAGAAGCATGGGTATTGATATGGACATTAGGCATGACACGATAAAAGCTGATGTGTTAATGGCAATTTGAAGAGTTGCATTGTGTTTGATGCTGGTGTTCAAAATATTTAAAGCGTGTCTAGAATGATACAGGTGTTTCTGTGTATCTTCCTCTGATACAAGATTCTTCATTTTTTTTGCAGTGACCTGTCGGGCGTATTTTCGCAAATTGTCATGTTGTATGATATCTGGCAAGATTTTATAATTTTTCTCTTTTGAATTCTGTCTAATAAATCTCCTACATTGTCACTGCAAATGTAACTGTAGGCTGTAACTTAAGCTGACTCGTTTACTCTCATCTTCTCTTGATGAGCCAATTACTGCCATGATGGATCATAAGAATAATTTTATTTATTTATTTTTTGAATTGAGGATTTCTTTTGCATGGAAATTTATTGGATGCTAGTTATACTCGCTACATTTTGCAGTGGCAGAAGTACTGACATAGCTACCAAAGCGCTTTCATGCATATTTGCTATGAAGAGTAAAGGGGTAATTGGCCATAAATACCTATTTAGAGAATTAATTGCCCAATGAATGCTACTTGACAGCTAATTCGCCAAACAAGTATTTATGAGCGGTCTTTCCGAATCAAGGAATAAAAAATGGACTAGGTAATGAACCGGATACGGTAAAGGTTTAAGGGTTAATGGGTCAACCGGTGGTTGGACCGATCATATTAAAATATTATAATTTATTAGTGATTATATATATATGGATATATTTTTAAACCTCTATAGATAAAAATAAATATTTTTAGAAAAAAATATTTAAAATCTATCAGTATTAGTTATAATACCTATACTTATGTAAGGATATTTCCTTTCTTATAATTATTATATCCTTTTAAATAAATTTTTTTATCATTTTCTTCTTTTTTTACCTATTTTTTCTTTTATCTTTGTCTTCAACCTTTCATTTTCCTTTAAAAAATAACGTAAGATAATAATTAGAAGAATAAAAAAATGAAACTAGTCCAACTAATTGAATTATCGGTTTTCCTGGTTTTAACCGATTCACGGCCCAATAGATAAATTAGACCGGACCACTAACCGGTTCAACTAGTTGAACCAGCCAGTCCGGTTCTTTTTTGTTCAATGTTCCGAATAAACATTAAACTAACTATTGACGTAAGGAGATGTTTTAAGTTATGCACAAAACTTGCAGCGATGGCCCTTGTAGAAATCCTAAGAATGTGAATAAGCGGAGTTGTGAACAGAGATGTGCACTGAGATAAAAGGTCGATAAGATAGGGAAAGACGAATGTGGGAGAAAGTAAGTTCAACGTTGTTCATTGATTATGCTTCGCGGGGTATCTTTAACCCGTAATAGTCCTTACCTTTCTCGTTTATTCCCAGTCTCTGGGCCTCAATCCTTGATTTCAACAGCTCAAGCTCACAGTCTTCATTATCATGGATTTATATTTTTGCTCCGTTTGTTTGGCAAAAAGGAGAGATCTTTTTGTCCGCTTGAGAATGGAAAGTCCGTTGGCAAAAATTATTGGGCGCTTTTATTATTCCTTTCTATCCTAAATTTAATCAAATTAGATAAATATACCTTATATTAAATATTAGAAGAGGTTTGTCCAAAAAAAATATTAGAAGAGCTAGTAAAACATTTCTTCTTAATAGTAAGTAACCACGTAAATTTTTAGCCATAGCATCCAGAGTGAGTTCGGAAGAGTTTCCCATCAACATCATGCTTGCCTGCTAAATGCCAACCCTAACCGAGTTAGTGGATGCCACTCACTTCCAACTCAACCCAGAAAAAAAAAGAAAAATTAAAAAAGAAGGGAATAAGTTCGGCTTTACCTTTAGTGAAAGAAAACTAGAAGTTTCCTTCCAGAATCCAATTCCTTCCACACTAGTCTTGTATATATCATCTCCCTTACCCCTTTTATCTCTCCTTTCAACATTATTTGGTATCAGTTTCTGAGTGCCATAATCTCCTGCTCTTTGTGCTTTGTTCACTTTTGATCATCATCATCATTATTCAGAATGGCAAATGTAAGTGCCCCATTAATTATGTGATCTGTCTCTTTCTTCGACCAGAGGCAGATCGAGGAGCTGAAATCTAAAGGTTCTGTTTGTTTGTTTTTGTGTGGAACAGTTGGTGGAAGTGAAAGTGGGCTTGCACTGCGATGAATGCATAAAGAAGATCCTCAAGGCCATCAAGAAGATCGAAGGTACTTAAAAATTGAAATTGAAATGATTATTTTTATGTGTCCATAGAAAAAAAATAATAAAGCAGTGTGAGTGTTGCAGAGATAGAAACGTATAACGTGGACACACAGCTGAACAAGGTGATCGTCACCGGCAACGTTACGACGGAGCAAGTCATCAGAGCACTTCAAAAGATTCGCAAGAATGCCACCCCCTGGCACCAACCTCAACCCAACTCCTGAATTAATGTCTCTCTATCTCTCCATTTTTAAAACTTCTCTTTCCCCCCACAAACAGTTAAACATATGCAGGCTATGAGATTTTCATATGGTAGCCAGTTATCTCTATTTGTAGAGGTTTGTATACATGTACCTCAGTTTTGTAGCCCCTGAGCTTTATCTGCGCATTATCCATTTTGGTGCACCACATTCAAATTATAGGTATAATATTTGGATGGAACTGTTTTATGAATTTGTGAGGGAAAAACATGACAGTATTGCTTCCTATCAGCTTCACATAATCAATATCAATGTCAACATAATATAAACTTTTATAGCAAATAATATCATTATACTGTTCACAAATTATGTATAATTTTATCTAGGTTGTTAGACTTCATATGATGCCTCCCTTTGGTTATTTCTAGAGCTGGAAATTGGTAAGGCCCCTATCGGCGTAATCTATTTTAAGTCTAGTCTAGGTTATTTAATAAATAGGTTAGTCTCAGAATTAAATTTATTGTCAGGCCCATTTAGGTAAATAGGTTAGATCTATTTTCTACGGGTCTGGCCTATTTAGGTTTTGTAAAAAACGTATTATTATACATAATTGTAGATAATTTAATCTAAATTAATTTGTAACTTATTTATAAAATTAATGATTTAACCTTAACCCTAAGTTTCACATTTCATCATTTACTAATGAGTTTAACATTTTCATTCATCTTTTCTTTTTGATTGTTTGAGATGACAATGCTAGCTCATTACCTTTCCCTTGACTTGTGTCATTTGATGCAACATAATAATTGTAGTAAGTTTATTTTAGTGACGCTCAATTGAAAATGATCACAATAGGAGGAGTTTGTCTCATTTTCTACAAGAAAAACAAGAAGTAAAATATAGTTTTATATGTCATTTGTCGTACTTGGTTGATTTTAAAAAATTATATCTCCTTAGTCAATAGATGATTGATTTTTCTTATTCATATTTGCTCAAACAATTATTGCCACTAGGTGTTCTTTTCTTTCTTTTACTAACTCTTTTATTTCATATGTGAATGAGTCCCTAGATTTTTAAGACATAGCTTAGGTTTTTAAATAGGCTTGATGAATTATATATAAACTTAGATACATAGGCTTTAAAGACTCAAAAGGTTACATATAAACCCAAAAGCCTTCAGGCCTTTTGAAGACTCATGCTCAGGTCTATAAAAAAAATCTATATACAGAGCCAGCTGAGGCTTTGGATTTCCATTACAGATCCAAGCTTACTTAACTAAAACCTAACCTAGCCTAATTTATTTCCACCTCAAGTTATTTTTGCAATAGCACTTATGGTGGTTTTGTTGGCATTTTTATAGTAATGACTTGTATATGATAAAGACAAACAACATAAATTATTTAGGCAAAATTGGTAAAAAAAAAATCCCTATCTGACAATTTTTTTCCTCAAAAAGACATGAATTCGAGTACCCATATTTTCTGTGTATGAAATTATGTAAAGTACTAATAATTTCTGCCTAATAAAATTTTTAAACAAGGACTTTTCACTAATTTTTTCACTATTTAAATTAATTCAATTTTTTTTAGACACATGTATCTTATTATTGAAGGTAATTTTATTCAAGACAGATTTCATTATTTCAATGCTTAAGAAACGTTAGGCTGATATAAAATCGTCAAAATAAACAAATTGGGCTTATGTAAGGTAATCCTATTAAAACACTGAGCAGATTTCATTATTCCAATGGCTAAGAAACATTGGGCTGATTTAAAAAAATCGTGAAAATATAATAATTGGGCTGCTTGTACTTTGTACGGAGCCCAGCCAATCCATTATGTCAAGTTGTCAACTTCTGTCTGACAAAACTTTTTATAGTAATAAATTAATAATATTAATACCGTTCCCTTTCTTCCCATTTCCCTCCGACTCTCTCTGTTTCTTCGGCTCTACACCACAAAAATGTTCTTGAAATACTACTATATCCTCATATATATATATATTTTTTGCCAGAATACTATATCCTCATATCAACAGAAAGTATCTGAATTTCGAAATATTATCATATATTATGGATCATATTCTAAGACCTGCAAAATTCATGATACGCCCAAGAGGACGACTCATGAAATGAAAATGAAAATAGAACTTTTTGTTATAAAACAAAAAAAGAATAAGAATATATTTCCATATGAAAATAATTAAGAAATGAAAGAGAGGAAATTAAAATATGTGACCATGAAGCCAAAGGGCACTTATCTTGTTAGAATCTGAACGAAGCCAACTTTATCATCTTCTTCGTCTGTGAGCATGAAGATCGGGATTGTTGGATTTGGCCACTTCGGCCAATTTCTGGCGAAGACTTTTATCAGACAAGGCCACATTCTCTGTGCTACTTCTCTCTCCGATTGTTCCCTCCTCTGTTCCGAATTAGGCATCCATTACTTGAGGTTTTTCGCATCATTCATATAACTAAACCCTCCCCCCCTCTCTAATTATTGTCCGTTTTTTTCATTTACTTGTACTTTACCGCCATCATCATTCTCTGTTTCATACAGGGATGTAACTGCGCTCATTGACGCCGACAACGACGTCGTTCTCATCAGCACACCCATTCTTTCCCTATCGGAGGTTCTCAGATCTATGCCGCTCGATCGACTCAAGAGACCTGTACTCTTCGTTGATGTGCTTTCAGTGAAAGAGTACCCAAGACAAGCTCTATTGCAAGTATATACCAGACAGGCATTTATTGCTTCTTCGAATCAGCGATTTCACTTCACTTCACTTGATTTTCTCTGATGCATCTCTGTATTAATTTCTGGTTGTAAGGCTTTACCGGAGGAATCGGATATCCTCTGCACGCACCCAATGTTTGGACCACAAGGTGCCAAGGATGGGTGGAGAGGTCACAATTTCATGTATGAAAAAGTTCGAATCAGAAATGAAGATACCTGCTCCAATTTCCTCCAAATTTTTGCAAGCGAGGTAAGGTTTTATTGCTTATGGAGTCATTAATGGATGTTTCACCATTATGCAAGTAGGTTTATAGAACATAATTTACAGTAATTTGTGTAATGCAGGGTTGCACAATGGTGGAAATGTCCTGTGAAGAACATGATAAATTAGCTGCCAAGACCCAATTCATCACACATACCGTAGGCAGGTATGGAGATTTATACACATATCTAATTATCTGACATGGACTAGTGGAATAATATGCTCACCAGATAGATTCATCTCTTGGCTTCTCCTTGAGAATAGGACATTGGGAGAGTTGGAAATCACGTCCACACCTATCGACACCAAGAGCTTTCAGACACTTCTTCAAACGGTACACCATATATATATATATATATATATATATATGCTCAACTCAATCATTCACTTTTCCCCATTCTTCTAACTCAAGTTTCATTCCCTCTGTCTAATTTTACCCACATTATTTAATTAAGAGTTAAAGACCATTTTTACCCTAGAAGTTTTCCCTCAGGATTAATTTTATTCCAAAAGTTTTTTCTAGCTCAATTATGCCCTGTAAGTTTTAAATTGGAGCAATTTCGTTTTCGGTTAACGGAGACATAACGATTACCATCAAATTAGACAAGTTGGCATCTAGAATAACACGTTGGTATAAAACTTGTATGCCATGTCGATTTGTGGTGATGACATGACTTAAAGGAGTAAATCGACTTATGCCTTATGTAAATCGATTTGCTTAAGGAGTAAATCGATTTATGCCTTATGTAAATCGATTTACTTATGAAAGCAAGATTTATGAGGCATTATAAGCAAAATATAATGTACTCGAAAGTGGGTTTAACTCAGTCCAAGAAGTGCACGAGGCAAATCGATTTATGAGGTATTATAAGCAAAATATAATATATACGACGGTGGGTTTAACTCAATCCAAGAAGTGCACATAGGAGCAACGATGCCGAAATGACAGATCCTCGCCAACTCCTTGCTTTCAACCTCTTGAACTCCACGTTGCAGAATACTTGCCATCCTCCTGCTCATCGTTGTCGAAGAACCCGTGGAGTCACCCTTCGCTTCCTTTTGCTTTCCACTCCAAACCTCTGAATGCTTGTCGTCAATCGCTACCCGTGGAGTTTAAAGCTTCAAGCTTTAATGTCTCGTATTTAACACATTGAACAGGAAGATGCACTCTCCCACAGATTGGTCTAATTGCATTGAATATGGAGATGGACTCCAATGTGTCTTCAATTCTCTCCAACTTGGACTACTATCTTGCATCTCCTCCAACGTGCCACACATCCGTTGTGCTCTGACTTAATTGAGGGCGAAATTACTCCAATTTAAAACTTCTAAGGCGTAATTAAGCCAGAAAAAACTTTCGGGGCAAAATTGATTAAGAGGAAAAACTTTCGGGACAAAAATGATCTTTAATCCTTTAATTAAAATAAGTTATTTTCTTATTCGAGAGTGATATTATTCAAATTAAAAGAATGAAAGATTGATTTGGTTCCAAATTTAAATGCTTCTTTAATTCTAGTACCTTATTTTTTTGGTGGCATGAGTATTAATATCTCAAAATATAACCCAATTTGGTGTCTCGTTTTTGTCATTTAAAGGGTTAAGGGGTAATTTTATCTCAGAAGTATAAAAATTGGAGTAATTTTGTCTTGACCATTAACTTAAATTAATTTTGACTATTAGTTGATCAAATATGTTGAGTTGATAGTTTACGCGTTATCCACGTTATTTTTGTTAAGGTATAAATTTATCTCGAAAGTTTTAAATCTAACTTTAAAAAATATGAAGTAGATGACACATGGACTTTTGGAAAAAATTTGTATCTTAACAAATAATGTGGATGACATGTGGACTGCAAGCTTGATATATTTGGTCAACTAACAGTCAAAATTAACTGAATTAATGGCTAAGGAAAAATTACTCTCTGAAAGACTTTCAGGTAAAAGTTGACTCTTTATGCAAACTTTCAAAACAAAATTGCCCCTTAATCATGTTTAAATTCCGCTCACCGGGCATTTTCCAATGAAATGACTCTCTCCGGAACAACTTAACTAGGGGAAGGATTCACTCTTAAATCCATCTTAGATTTGTTTTCAATATTGGTTTCTTTATATTCAGCATGAAGAAAGAATTTTGGAGTTCCATATGCCTTCACATTTTTAAGCTAGATCTGCTAACCATAAAATTTTTTTATGATAATAACTTCCGGACAATTGATGAAAGATAAATTTTAAGACTGATTTGCAATATATTAACTGGATTTTAAGATTAGCTCAAAAAATTTTAACTTAAATGAATCTCTAAATTCAGACATTAATTTATTAGGTTACTGTGGCGAAATTTTAGTGGTTTTTTTTTTTTTTTTTGCCAATAAATAGTGGTTAATACTCCTTCCGATCCTATTAATAAGTAATTTTTTTCTTGATTGCGTAAAACGAACTGTTAGTTAAAAACAATAAATGTATCAAAATTGTCATGTTTTTTCCGTATGTCCCCTTATTTATGAAAAGAGTATAGGAGAGAGAATGTATAAAAAGTATGAGAGATGGTAAAATATATATTTTTCCAATGCTTTGTTGACTTCATTCACCTAGTCTTTTTCACTCTTTCTCATGAATATAACTCTTGATGTATGTGATAATTGATTATAAATTATGTATTTAATAAAGGTAAAATAGGAAAAAGAAGTTTCTATTTTCAGACACAAAGTGAAAATTGTTTATCAAAGGACTAACATCATGAAAGAGAAAATTACTTATAAATAAATACTGGTAGAACAGGAGGAAGTAATATACTAATGCTAATTGATGTATAATGACTGCAGAAGGAGACCATGACGAGGAATAGTCCTGACCTCTTCTATGGATTGTTCATACATAACAGATTTGCCAGGCAGGAGGTATCAAACTGCTTGCCACTTGCCAGTTGCTTATTTCCAAATATTAATTTATTCACTCTTTAAAATCAAAGAACCAGGGAACTAAACATTGACTTGTGATAAATATGCAGCTGCTAAACCTTGAAAATGCCTTGCGCCAAGTCAAGGAGACGCTGATGCAGAAGGCGAATGAGGAGAAAGAAAAGACTCAATGCTGATCCTTGTTATTGTTGACGCCTGGGTGGTTTTTTCGCTTCAAGAAAAAATGCTGGATAAACAATTTAAATTTTATAAAAAATAAAAGGGAAAAAGATAGAAAAAGAGTTTTGAAATTGTAAAATTCCAAATCAGATGTTTCCTAAAAATGGATTATGACTTATGAATTACTTATCAAGTTTCGTCATTCCCTTATCAATTCTTAATAATAAATCTGATTTAGGATTTTATAATTTTAAAATTCTTTTTTTATCTTTTTTCCAAAATAAAATTGGTTCTTTCAGAAGTCCAATATATTCTCATAGTATTTGTACTTGTGTTTGTGTGGCATCATTTCATTTTATTTCGTGAGGGGTATCATCTCATTAAAAACGTTATATATTGTTGTACTGTTGCATTCATAATTAAAATTTGGGTTAAAATGTAAAAATACATATGTGATTGTCCTTAAAGTGCATCTAACACCAAATATTTTTTTTAGTTGCAACAGTGATTATGTGGTTATAAAATAGGTGTAAAACAACCATTTGACCGTTAGTTTGACTTTTTTAACCTGAAAGTGATGACGTGTACGATGGCATGGACGTTGGAGTGACATTCTGAAAAAAAAACTTGCTGAAAAACAAACTTTCCTAATAAATCATATAATTTAATAAAAATTAGTAATATAATATATGTATTATAATGATTTTAATTTAATAACATTCGGAATGTAGGGTTGGGAATGTAGGGTTGGGAAAAAATTGAGCAATCAATATGTTTTTTAGGATAGTAGCTCTGCTGAGTGAGTTAAGCACTTTGTATTCAGATTTGAATCTATTTCAGCGAAGGTGGTACTAAAATAGTTAAATGTGGGTAGTATTAATTGCAAAGCTTTATTAGTCAGCAAATTTTTTTTTCTTTCTAGAATGTCACTCCAGCGTCCATGTTATCGTACATGTCATTACTTTCAAGGTCAAAAAGTCAAACTAATGGTCAAAGGGTAGTTTTGCACCTATTTTGTAACCACATAGTCACTAGTGCACCTAAAAAAAGCATTTGGTGTTGGGCACTTTGAAGACAATCACATGTGTATTTTTGCACCTTAACCCTTAAAATTTTTATGCATTTATTTCTTATTTATATCTTTTATATTTGCATATAATTTTTTTTTAGGGTTAAGGGGTAGTTTTGCTTTGGAAGTTTTTACCGAAGGGCAATTTTGCCCTGACGGTTATCCCAATTAATTTTGACCCTTAGTTAATCAAATATGTTGAGCTGACAGTCCACCTATTATCCATTGCATTTTTGTTAAGGTGCAAAATTGTCCTGAAAGTTTTAAATTTAATTTTGAAAAAAAAATGAAGTAGATGACGCATGGACTTTTGACGCAAATTTACACATTAAAAAAAATGCTGTGGATAATATGTGGACTGTCAGGGTAACATATTTGGTCAACTAACAGTCAAAATTAACTAGGATAACGGTTAAGGCAAAATTGCTCCATTTTTAAAATTTTCGGGACAAAATTGCCTCCCAAAAAAATTTCAAATAAAATTGCCGCTCTGTGAAAACTTTTGGAATAAAATTGCCCCTTAATATTATTTTTATTAATTATTACGTCATCCGTTAACTCGCTAAACTAACTGATTGAGTTATGACTCATGAGAATTGTGAACCAATGGACTTTTGCTTTTAAAATAAGGAAAATGACTCATAGGTCTTAAGGATCAAACAAAACAATAAAAAAGTCCCTTTGAAAAGTCAAAGATCTAAGAACTTTTCTGTGATTATTTCTCAATGTCAAATAACAAAGTTACCTTTAGTTCATCAGTTATTTTATAATTGACAACTTCATCAGTTATTTTTACAACATGTTTTCATGCAATGAGTTAATTTCAAGTTTGCCAAGTCCCTACATTAACAACTGTTATTGCGTGTTATAACAACTGTTTTAGTGATTTTTTACACATTCTTTTTGTTGCCTAAATGAAATGACCTTTTCCAAAACTCTAAATATGATAACTGCATATGCCTTGTTTAACAACAGGTCATACTTGTATTTATAACATGTTTAGTATTTTTTACAATATATTTTTTAGGTTACAATGAAACTACCTTTTTAACAATTGTTCACAATTGCAAATTGCTTAGTTTACAACTCGTTAAGAGTCTTTTCACAATATGTTGAGTCATTTTAACAATTTCTTTCTTATGTCTGAATGAAACTACCTTTTTACACATTTTCAAGTTTAACACTGAAAATTCTTTAGTTTACAACTGGTTAAGCATATTTTTACAATATATTGAGTTATTTTTACAACTTATTTCTCGTGTGTGAATGAAATGATCTTTGTTTACATCTCCAAGTCTAACACTGCAAGTTGCTTAGTTTTCAACTTCTAACGCGTGTTTTATAGCATCGTGAGTCATTTTTACAACTGTTTTTTCATACCTAACTGAAATGACAAATTTTAGAACTCCAACTTTCACAACTGCAGATTGCTTTTTTAACAACTGGTGATGCTTGCTTTTACAATATCATGAGTCATTTTTACAATTGTTTCATGCTTGTCTGAAATGACAAGTTGCACTGCTCCAACTTTCACAACTGTATAAGTTATTCCCATAGGGGTTGTCACAACAGTTGAATTGATTTTTAACAACTTCTTCTGCCTTGTTTTACAAGTGTATGAATCATATTTACAACAGTATGAGTCATATTGCATTTCATATTCTCCACCATTTAAAAACATCCCTCCACATGAAAGAAACAGAATAGATTCTTCCCCAAACTAATTTCCATATTTCATGACAATTTGCAACATGAGCTTCGTATTAATAACTGCCATATCAATATTAACAACTACAAATGCACATATTAACAATACTTTAATAACACTTTTTTTAACATCATATTAGTATTTTGTAATCAAAGAAACTACAATCACATTCAATCATTCACACTTAAAACAAAGTCATCCCTTTGTTACCTTACCAAAAAACATAGCATTTCGTCTATTATATTGTCCAAAATAGAGCACAGGTTCTGTATTAACAACTACAACTGCACGAATCAACAACAAATTTTTTTTTTCATATAAGTGTTTTCATAGCAAACAGCCACCATCACATTCAAACATTTCCACTTAAAATAGAGCACTCTCTCTGTAACCTTCCCAAAAAACAAAGCACTATAACATTCACACAACCCAATCACAGTTAAACCCCAACTTCAATGGTTAAGATCATATCTTTAACAAAATCTTAGTATTATTTATTTACCTCATACTACTTTGTCCACTATTAAGCCCAAACTTTAACCTTTGACCAATCTCTCAATCTCAATCCAATCAACGTACACCCACAAAAAAAAACTAGTTCACTATTCTACCTCGCTACATCACAACAGAGGCTTGGGCAATGGAGGAGTGACAGACGAACGCACAACCAACACTGGGACTTAAAGGAGCGACATACGACCACTAGAAGAAAGACACAGAAATAGATCAGAAGGAAGGGACTTTTCTGATGAAGTTGTTAGTTATAAAATGACTTGGGGGAAACTTTATCATTTGATTTTGGGAAATAATCACAAAAATGTTCCTAAAGACTTTTAGGATATTTAACTTTTTAAAAGGTTTTTTATTGTTTTGTTTGGTCCTGGGGACCTATGTCATTTTTCCTTTAAAATATTAATATATACCTGGAGGATATATAATGTTGGCTTGTGAGAAATGATATGTTTAAAATTAAGTAAACACAATAATAACGTATTCTAAAAAATTGCAAAAAATATATTAAATGAAGTTTTTCACTGGAATAATTGTTATATATATATATATATATATATATTAAAGAATGAATTAAGTAATATACTAGTTATTGGCCAAAAAAAGTAATATTATACTAGTTAAATGATTGTTAAAAAAATTAATACTATCTTATAGAACCATTTAAATAATATCTACAACTAATCCGGTTTTAATAGTTTGATAACTTATAAAATAAACGTATTTTAATTTTAATTTTTAAAAACAATCAAAATATAATTAAAATGAAAATATATCTTTTAGTCGCTCAAGCCGCCTTCTTGTACTCGTATAATTATTACGTGACAACTTTTAATTAACCTGTTCAAAAGATTTGTAAAAGATGCTTGTGCTATAAATTGAAGGGTTAAAAGATTGAGGAGTAAAAATATATATGGATTATTTTTAAAAGTGAGTCCAATATCAAATATTTTTTTAAGAGGTAAAAATAATTATGAAATTATAAAATATGTGAGAAAGTCGTATTTTCTTCTAGTAGCAGTAGTAGAAGCCGCCGTTAGCTTTGCCATTACCACCTCCTTCTTAAACCTCTCTTATTCAGCCTCTCTCCCTCTCTCTCTCTCTCTCTTTCTGCTTTAATTTCTTCACATATAACTGCCTCATGCCTCTCCCTTCGCTTCCCATCTTTAGGTATCGTCTTCATTTCATTTCAGTACTTCAACATCTTCGACCCCACCAACTTCTTGGGTTTTAACCCATGGCCATGTTGTAGCCTCTGAGGTTGAGTTCTGAGATTATGTTTTCAATGTCGTCGTCGCTGTTATTGAATTAAAAGAAACAATTCAAAGATCTAAACTGAGGATGAAGATTATGTTCTAAAGCTTCAACATTCCATTGTCACAAGTAGCTCTAGGAAACAACTAAAATGAAAGATCACATAAAAATCAGAATAGACGCAAATAGTTCACTATATCGAAAAGCAACAGAGCCGGAACTTCGCACTTTCAACTAGGGACAGCACACCAACCATAGCGCCGCAACTTTGAAACACGTGGAATGCGCAAAAGGGTTCTGGCAGGAAACAGGACAGAGATGTTGGCCGAACGTAATCTCAGAACTCAACCTCGGAGGCTACAACATGGCCATGGATTAAAAGTTAAAACCCAAGAAGCTGGTGGGGTCGGAGATGTTGAAGAATTGAAATGAAATGAAGAGGAAACCTAAAGATGGGAGGGGAAGGGAAAGGCGTGAGGCAGTTATATGCGAAAAGAGAAAAGCAGAGAAAGGGGTTGAAGAAGAAGGTAACTGTAAAACTAATGGTGTCTTTTATTACTAACACGGAAAATATGACTCAGCACTTATTTTATAACTGTATAGTTGTTTTTGCTCTTATAAAAAATATTTAGTATTAGACGCACTTTTAAATAAAACCTTGTGTATTTTTACACTTTAACCCTTAAAAAAAATATAGATAGTTAGAAAATTTCTTAAATTTTACACAATTTCAAAATTTCAACTAAATCCCATCAAAATTATTAAAATCCAACATGCGTATTTATCCTTGATCAATTTTAATGATATTTTTCTATCTTTTTCCCTTAAAATTATATTTGTGCTGCGTTGCAAACTAAGCTTCGGGCAGCTTTTGAATAAACTCAAATGGCCCCAGGAGAGTTTCAACAATAACTTCTTTTGATGAATATTTTTTTTTGATGAATGAGTTTCAACAATAACTAAATTAATCACTTGTTAACATTCCAGGATTTCTGCTTCATAATCCTGGATAAAGATGTTCAAACATAGACTGGATAGTTCAAGGTCACTCCTGCTCATTATTTTGTTGGCTTGGAAAGTAAGATATATTAAGAGGCATCTCTAGAATTCAATCATAAACCGTTTTGGGACATTATTGTGTTTTTCATACACATAAATCGCAACTATAATACAATTGAGCAGTAAAAGGAATTCGTCTATTATATAGTACAAAAAGTAAACTTAATACAATTCTTTATGTTTTTGCTACCAGGTTTTCCAATAAAATTATGACAGATATAATTTTCTTTTTCAAAAAAAAAAAAAAAAAACACTATTCATGCAATGGTGAATATGAAAACAATAACCTTATCTTGTTATTATGAAAACCCCATACACTTGTTAACTTTTGGGTAACCTGATAACAAAAATATAAAGAATTGTATACAAGTTTTTCCTTGGTAGCACGAACTACCGAAAAATGTGGCAGGAGTATTTTCACCTCATTTACTTTTGGATTTCGTCAACGCCAGTTTCTTCTGTTTCGTTGCACACAATTGCAGCTTGATTAGGGGAATCTGGTATTTGTAGGGAGGATGATTCTTCAGTCTTTTTAACTTGTATTCCAGTAGACCGGGCAATGTCAATCCATTGCTGCAGCAATTTAAGAGGGGGAAAATGGTAAAAATTAGTTTGTCTAATATATGAATGCTTGATACAGATGAAACTTGATGATAATTTGTAATATTATAAAGTGCTGATTAGGGATTGAGGTGGTTTCCAGAGCATTATTGCACAAAAGAATTAATCCACCATTCTAAAGCAGCCAAAAGCCCAAAAGCTTTTCTTTTTCCCTTCCAACTCTACAGAACTTACAGAATGCTCATTACTATGAGCACTGGCTCACAAGGGGGAAAAGATATTTTAAAATCACTGACTGAATGTTTAACCAAGGAAATAAGATGGAATTGTGAACGATTGAGCATGATACAAGCAAAAACACATAAGCATATCATAGAAAATAGAAGTAAAAGATTAAAAAAATGCATACTGACCTGAGTTCCCCAATAAGAATTGATTATCCGAGCAACAAAGGATATCAAATTAACAAGAAGGGTTTGGGATGAAAACTGTTCGGAAAGCCGGTGCTCCACAACTCCAGCGATAATCTGCAAGGGGGAAAAAATTCAATGTTCAGCATCAAACGCTGGAAGCCAATCACAGACCTCATTAACTACCTTCAACAATATAAATAAAATGGAACAGTCTAGCAAGTTAGCTGCAATTACTATCAAGGAAAATATTTTCAAAAAGTTGGCCAGCAGCGCAAGTGAAATGGAGAAAAGAATGTATCATTGGAAACACAGTTATCTTTGAACTAGTCTTTCACCAGAACTTTTTAATGGTATTCATTACCCTAGATTTCAAGTTGCAGGTAGGTAGTTACCCCATATTTTCAAGTTTGACAATATATATTTGACATATTTTAGGAAAAAAATAGCCAATCAATAGGTGTTTTTGGAATTCTTAACACAGCACACTACACTGAAAACCTCAACCTCTTCATTGACCTGCATTCAATAAATCGTACATTGGAAAAAAAGAAACACCTTTACACATTAGTAATGCTAAAGCAATAACATGACAATATAAGATGGCATTTGCCACAAAAGAGTAGGTCTGATTTTTCTTGAACTCTTGTATAACACATTGGCTACAGCCAAAATATTAAAATTTGGACCCAGTCAAATCTGGGATATCACTATCTATACCTGATAACGAAGATTTGCAGATATTCCAAGGAACAATGAATAAACAACTGCTGTTTTGAGTATCGGTGATCTTATAACCCGTTGATTGGCAATAACTGCTGGATTGAAGAATCTACGAATTGTAAACAACGCATTTGATGAAGCCACAGCTCCTATACTTGAGATAAACCCAACACCAGCAAGTTTTATACCACCAAATAAAACAGATGCAACTCTATGATTGAGATCCCAGTTTGTCCCCACAGGACTTTTCTGAAATGCATTGTCTGGGATGGAGCCCAGAAGACCTCTCAAAGCATCAATGTTGTCAGGTGCATTCATATCATCAGAATATGAAAGGAATGACAAAGTCGGGGCAGGAAGCCACACAGTGAAGAAATCAACAACTGCTCCTCTGACTGAGTCCGTTATAACATAATCAAGCTCTTCAAAAAATTTTTCCTTCCGCTTCTCATACTGTGCTATTAGTGCAGTTGTCATTGATATGGCTTCCTCTATGGCTAATCTATTCAAGAATTTGGGATCTGCCAATAATCGCTCCCTAAATCCCTGCATCCAGGATAGACGATAGAGATGTAGGAATACGAGTAATCAAAATGACAAAATATTCTCATGACTAAAATCAAAGCATTCCAATTTAAATCACAAAATACCTGGAATCGATGAGTGAGTTCTGAAATCAGTGGATACTGCTCTAGATCGAAAAAGTCCTGTAACACCTCAGGTGATACCAAACCAAGATCAATGCCCTTTTGAAGATCCTGAAAATAAGTGGCAAATTTACTGATTATATCTATAGGATAAGGCTACAGTTATATGGTATGCTGTCTAAACATGATGTTATAAAGTACTGATATGTAACACCTAATAATTTTCGGAATGCTTCAAGTTCTTATCTCTGTGATATAGAAGACAGAAAATAAAGGGGTAAAGAGGAGGGGAGGGAAGGAAAAGGACAAGGGAAAGAAAAAAGTGGACGTGCTGATTAATAACATGAATAGCCAACCTGTGGGAGGGCATCCCTCCTCCGACCAGCAGCATTCATAACCCGTGCAACTTCAGCACGATCAAAGCAGTTTCTACTACATGGTCTGGCAGCAGAATACCACAAGAAATCAGCAATGGGAACTTCTCCCTCTCCACGAATGAGTTGCCTTTCAGGATCAAGTAATATAACGACTTGATTTTTTTTCTGCATTTTCCGTGAAATTCTTGCTGGCACTCCAGTTCCTTTAGATCCATAAGTAATGTGGTTTGCACCAGTCACAACCACTAACATACCACCAGCTCCTTCCTCCTGAACATTTTGTAAGATGATGCGAGACATAGTGTAATCTTCAACTACTCTTGCCTGTGCAGATAGATATGAGAAAGGAATAGATGGATTTGGATTAAGCATATCTCCTGGTGATCTGCGCGAGATTGAAGTAAAGCCTGATATGAAGCCTGAACCAGCTGGAGGAACATAAAGGTTGCGATCATCCCTTGAAAGCCTGCGAACTCCTTCTGCTTGCACAGTCCTTAAGACCTGTTGATAAAGAGAGTTACCATGTCATCAACAGCTGTTAAGATAATTAACACACATAACAAGCACTTAACAAGTCATGTTTTTATTTTATGCAAGACAGACATTCAATGTATGAAAATGGTGAACTCAATTATCATCCTTGAGAATCTTCAACTAGAGGATAACTTGAGAACTACTTCCTCCGGTCCTATTTATAAGCAACTTTCTCCTTGATTGCGCAAACGAACTGGTAGTTAAAAGTAATAAATGTGTCAAAAATATCATGTTTTTTTCCATATGTGCCCCTATTTATGAAAAGAGTATAGGAGAGAGAATAGATAAAAAGTATGAAAGATAATGAATATAAGATATGAGAGAAAATGAGCATTCAATAAGGGTAAAATAGTAAAAAGAAACTTACATTTTCAGACAAAAAGTGAAAATTTCTTATATAAAGGTCCGGCCTTATGAGAGAGAAAGTTGCTTATAAATAGGACCGGAGGGAGTATATGATTGGGGAACTTTAAAGACTGTGAGTTAAGAATTGTATTTTCCTATCTGATTTCAAATTTAAATACTTAGCCCCCATATTGTGTGTACCTATGGAATTCAACGCATGGGAGATGCTCTTTGATGCACCGAACATTTACACCTATTATAAGTTCAATTTAACATATAAAAGGTCCTATGATGTCTTTCTATTTTCTGCCTCATTGTTTCTCCATTCGACCAAACCTTCGGTACATCTTTATCACTTTGTAAGAACGAAGATGGAATCAAATGCTTTTATCATTCATAACTATGCTTCCATATAATGTTGGAGCATCAGGATAGAAAATAAATACATGGTAATAGCATGATATGCACATATAGAAAGCTATTGGCCCATTGCAAGAAGCACATCGAATGTTGTTATCTGCTCACGCAGCTCTAGGCCAAACAATAAACTGTTGCCCTAAATAGATATGCGTATCACAACCTTGATATCTTTTTCACTAGCTTCCACTATAGACTCCACCGGACATGTCACAGCGAAGAGGAACATATAAAGGATTTGCGTTAGCTTGGATGAAAACAGAAGTATACCTTAGGCGGGGTACCACAAGCAATGAGACGAATTTCATTGTCACGGCAGTAGCTAAAAAGAGGTTCATACTCCTGCCACCTTTGAGGTGGCCAATTTAATGTATAGGACTTTAAGGTTTCTCCATCTATCCTGCCATGAAATCCAGGATGTAATAATGCAGAATTGTGAGAAACATTATGACTTAGATAAATGAGAGATTGGCCAGTAAAGAAGCACAAAAAGTGGGGAGCAAGAGGGGGAAAGAGGCCGAGATTGGTCACTGTATATCTTTAACAACCTAAGATTCTGTAACTGGCGTGAAAGAAACAGACTTTGTCAGTAATATACAATATATTTATACACTTAATTTCTATTAACATAAAATGGATACAGAAACTTCACTCATTACTATTAAAATATTAATTCCAAAGCACATGACCTTTTGCACACTTAAAATGATCAACCTCCATCTCTTGGGTAAGGTGGATGTTGATGAAGGTTTCTTGGTCGTTACTAGTTTGTTATCTTGCTTCTTTTATTGACGATTAATGAAATTCAGTATTACACTCAAATGAACACTGCAAATAGCAGCACAAGGGAGCATACAGCTACACTATGCATGATACCACTTGACTGTTCGACTTCAAGCCTACAAGCGCAATAAACACAACGGAACAGTACCTACAGTTTTCTTGTTCCAATTCTGACATAAATAAATGCTGCCGTTACTTCCTTCACTGCTCAGGTTGATGGCTAAAATCACGGAGGGAAAGGAAAACTCAACTATCTAGAATCTTATCAAGTGCATATGATTTGAAAATGATCAGATGAATATTTTAAAATAAGTTTCGCATATATCTCAAGTTTCGTGAATATTTTAAACCAAGACCGCGAAACGGTGAATATTTAAAACTAAGTTTCGTGTATTCAGATACCAAAAATGATCAAATGAAAATAATATGGCACCAGCCAACTAATTTTCAATCTGAACATGCTTTAAATTCCAGAAGTAGATTATAACTTTCGGAGTCTTCAGCTAACATGGAAAGGCATTGCATGCAAATGGACAAGTATAACATATATAAGAAGAATAAACTCTTTTCCTTTTTAAAGTAAAGGGCTTACTTTTTATCGATAAACTGATTGAGCTGCTCCTGCAGATTAGATGGAAATGCTTCAAGGGCCAATGTTAATCGTTTCTCGCTCCCGATACAACGTTTGTGCAAATTCTTAACTATTTCAAGCTCCAATTCCTTATCGTCTCCAACGGGAACTTGTTCCGCTTCCCCCAAATACACTACTCGAGCATTCATCAACTTCTCCCACACTTTCCATCTATCCTTCCCAATCGCCAATGGTTCTCCGATAACCGTCGCATCGTAAATCCTCGATGTTATCATATCTTCCTCCTCCTCCTCCTGCTCCTCAGGCTTAGAAGCCGGTAAATCCACTGCTGTTTTCACCTCCGTCGGTGACGACGTCGCATTGGCAGCCACTTTATCCTCTGCCCTCGTAGTCGCTGAAAGCAGAAATGAAGCCCCCATGGCAAGAACTGGCGCGACCAACACTTGGCGCCTGGTGCTCCTAGCTCCATCCGATGATTCTAAAGTTTCAGCTAAAATTTCCCTTCTGGTACTACAGTCGGAGTCGTCAGATTTACTAGCCTTGATACAAGAGGGGCGGGCAGATAAACTGACCATATGGCGTCGTTTCGGGGTCCAAAATCTCCAGGAAGCATGGTCACCGGCGTCGAATTGCGGCGGCAGAAATTTGTCCGGTGGAGCAGAAGACGCGCTGCCCCTCCGAAAAGCGGTTATACGTGGCGGTCCACAGCCACAAACAGCGTGAGTTTGGGTCCTCATGGACTTTCGTCGGCTTTACTGCGTCTCCCTACCCGTCAGTGCCACTTTTTTATGGATGAGACAGGAATTAGCCATTAAAGATTTAGAGGTTGGTATAGTTTCGACCTATAAAATCCAGGTGTCAATTCGACAGACACCAAATAAACTCACTTTTTTTTTTTTGTGCTGAATAAAACCTGATAAACCTTAGTCACACGTTGTTATTGATAAATCCCCGCAAATTCTTTCAACATGACGTGGAGTTGGTCCTTTCAGAAATTTCTCATACGAATATATGATCTTATTATTATTATTATTTTGGCCAGTAAAAATATATTATCTTATTTAATTATGTAGATACTCCTACTAAATAACCACAATTTTTGTTAAATAAGCTGATAATAAAATTTTATGACAAATATCATCAAAAAAATTTATGAAAAAACAAATAAATTGCTCCAATCAAAAGTCAATGAAGCAGGTTTTTATATTTTTCAGTTTCATTTATTTCTTTTTGCAAGACTTCGTGTCATTTTTTTCACAATTCAGTGATAAAAAATATTAGTTTCCACAGCTAGATAGTTAATTAAAAAGTAAAATATTTGAAGAAAAAAATAAAAATGATCTTATGATCTACTTGTTTTGTTTATGTGCTTGGTGGCAATAAAGTTTATCCTCATAATATTCGCTCAATCTCTTTGTCAAGTAATTATCATAAGCCTCATATTTGGCCCCCTTGGATGTACACCGTATACGTGGATCTTGCGTTTTGGAAGTCTTTTATAGCCTCAATTGGAGGGGGCAATCAGGTTTAAATCAGCCTTCAGCCTAATAGATGGTTGGAAAAAAAAAAATTGAGTGTTTGGAGCCCCCAATTACTAAATGAGCTTGTGATAAAAAAAAATAGCTTATGTCGTAAGCTCAACATTGGAGCTTTTACTGATTTAGCGTTTGGGGAGAGTGAGAATGATTAAAATATTTTTTCCATTGTATTCAGTATGTTATCAGACTGATTGCAATTTAACCCTTAATATACTTTTTCGGCTACAAAAATTAATTTCAACTATTTTTTTGTACTTTTAACCCTTAAAATATTTTTTCAACAATACCTAGTGTGTTATCAGACTGATTGTAATTTTACCCTTAATGTACTTTTTCAGTTCCAAAAATTATTTTAAACTATTTTTTGGTGCTTTTAACCCTTTAAAATATTTTTTCACCCACTCTCTCTTACTATTATCACAAAAGTCACTTATGCTTAAGTCAATCCAAATAAATTTTACTTTTACAAAAGTCATTTATACAATCGCTGTTCCAAATATAAATCATATTACACAATCAGACTTTTACCAAAAATAAAATTATCAAAAACAAAATTAAAAAATTCCATTTTTTCGATCACTATTCCAAACACAATTTATGACTTGCTTTGGAGCCTACTTCTTAGATAAACCTATCCGAGTCAGGTGTGAGTCAGGCGAGAGATATGGTTTAGTTATGCACCAGTCTTTTACGTTTTGCGGCGGATTTAACGAGCAATAATAAAATAAAATAAATCTCATCTGACTTGACATGTATGTAAATTAGGGAAATTAGCCATCCATCATCAATCTCTTCTTAACCAAGCTCAACCATTTATTTGTAAGATGTTTGATTATATTATAAAACTGTATACTAGTATTAAAACCATAAGAACTCAATTGTGAAAACATAATGATAATGCTACATATTTACAGCATAAAAAGTGTAAATGCATTTAAAACTGACATGAGCCTTGGATAATCTGCCCACAATGTATGGACATATCCAAGAAATTTGTAGTACCCGACTACCCGTTGATCATCAACTACATTCTGTTCATCTGCAACCTGTCGTAGCACTACCGGTCTTCGCAAAACGGTAATATTATTTCTTTGTTGCTGGTTACAACGTAATATCACATAATGTAAAAATGACACAGATTTCAGCAAAACATTTTCTCAGTAACATAATAATTAGGTAAATTTGGAATATTATATTATCTAGTTTACTCAGTGACCTTCGCGGAAGCACTCATCCCCCGGTACCTGGACAATCAATATCTTAATCATACTTGATACTATCGCCAATAATACTCGCATCCTCCTCTATAGTACATGAAAAATTGACAACAAAGTAAATTCCCACATCTCAAAGTCCACCAACAAATGAGTGTCGAATGACAATTGTCAACAAGAGGAAAATGCGACCTCACTCGATCTCATGGAATGAAGGAAGGACAGCAACAAGAGGGTCTCCATAACCAACGGCCTCTGCAAATCGTAATTCCAAAAGATTTTTAATTACAAATCCATACAATCATGCATGTCTCCAATCTAATGGATCAAGTGTAGCAGTTAAATAATAAATGTATAGTGTCACTCATCGGAGTCATGATATGTTAAAAAAGGTCATATTCGTTGAATACAGTATATTGGTAAGTTCCATTAAGGAAAAATGTTGCATCCCCCACATCACATGGACTGACTCACCATCCGGTTTTGTGAAACTTTTCCACATGGTCAATGGTCATTAAAAACCCATGGAAACTTGTATATGCCACGAACAACCATTTTTGGTCTATTACAAACAACCGTGTTTAGTGTTCATGCGCATCATCTGGTTCTCTTGATTCCACAAAACACAAATCCGAAGAAAGCAAACACCCAGAGGAGGCTATCAGCCTTTTGTATGCTGGCATTTTAAGCCAGTTGGGGGACTAATGCCAGAGCACGAAATGTCCCCTAAAATGGCAAAAACAGAAGTTTAAATTTCAAACTAGTTGACTATTGACCATTATGCTGCCAATTTTCCTCTAGTCTTAGTGTCAGTCTTTCCTTGCAATGAAATATTCTTAATACTACAATTGGAGACTTCTACAACTCTTGTGAGTTTTCTTGAAATATTCTCCAAATTTCACTACCGGAGACACTCCACTACATTCCCTATTTTGAGTACAAATGAGTGGTATTGCCATCATTTTCTTCTTTTTTCAATTACAAAAACGTTGAGGAGAGGTGAGTCTTGGGAGTTTATCAAGGATACAACAAGTCTTATGGCTTAAAGAGTGCTTAAAAAGATACTTACAGGTTACCTATTAATGATATTTTCACACTGGCAGCGGGACTCAAAATCCATACCCTTGTTACTATTTTTTACAATTCTTACTAGACCAATTTTTGTTGGTATCACTATTTTTTTCCTAGCTCTTGATCAGTAGCTCCGTATGATTGAAGATGCATATCAAACAAATCTAGACAGAAACATTATACCTCCATCCTGAAAGAGTATCTTCAAAACTTCTCCATCCACATCTGACTGCAATATTCAATAATAAAAACTGTCAGCACAACAGAACTTTAGAGCGAACCATCTATTAAAAACATTTAAGTGGTTTACCTTAACAGGAAGTTCAGTGCCAAACTGACCTATATACCCAATGACTTGCCCAGCTTTGATTACATCACCCTGCATATTTTAAATTTGAAACAGATAATTAAGATTTTAGGAAAGGCTTGAAGATGCTGACAGTGATTTGCAGTCAGTCTGGTGAAAGTGATATCCTTGAGTGACACAAAATCTATTGGGTAGAAAGCATCAATGCAATCATGCCCAGCAAAGAAATGTAGCTTGACTTACCTGTATATGAATATCAAAAACAAAAAAATCAAACTCATCTCTCACACATGACTGTTCGCAAAAATTTCTTATTTGTAAGAATAAATCAAAATTTAATCACAATTACACAGCATGAATATACTAAGTTTTAAGACTAATTAATTTAGGTAGTACTCCTTCGGTCCTTAATATATGACCTAATTAACCAATTTGATCATATTAAAGTAGTTAAGTTAGTTAATATAACATGTTTTTTCTAAAACACTCTAATCATCTTCCTTAATTTCCCCATCCTACTTGAGTATTGTTGAGGTAATGTCAATAAGGCTAATTTTGGGAAAAATTAATAAATATGTTAAATAAGTTTTGCGTTTAGGACCAATATCAACTCCCCAATATCAAAGGAGTACTAATTGACGCAACCCATAAAAGATGGAAATAAAATACACAAAACCAATAATTGATATGTAAAGTTTGATTGAAAGGGATGTTTTACAATCAGAACAAGTTTATGACATAGAAATACTCTGAAGGATGGACAAAGAAAGGCATGCATATTTACCTCTATACACATAGGAGGTTGCCTCTTCCCTTTCAATGTCCTACCTCTTTGGAATGAGCCAACCTGAAGGGGGAGAAGGAAGTGATAGGAAACTCCACATGGTCCCAGATAAAGCAATAGTCAATAAAGTCCAGTACATATATTACTAGATGACATACCTCATGAGATGATACAAGAACATAGGTTTCAGTGCCAGAAGCTTCCAATGCTGCTAACTTTGATGATTTCTCATGGGGAACATTTATAAATGGATTGGTCTTTTCTGGAGATGATTTTGGTGGTGATGGCGGTGGCGTATCAGGTACTGATTCAACCATGGGTCTAGTTGGAATAGGTGGTGGAGTAGTTGGGGAAATGTTGGACAAAGGAGCTTTGGCTGCTCCAATGTTTCGCTTGAGATGCATTTCAAACCCTCCAACCTATCACATTGAAAGTCAAATAACTATTTTGGGTGTTCACCAAGGACAAAGATCCCCCTTAAGCATCAGCAGCTACGTACAAGATTCAATAAACACACAGCTAAAGACTTGCTTCTTTTTATGACCCAATGCCCAGGCAAATAAAATTCATGTAGTATGATCCAAGCCAAGCCAATCGTCCCATCAAATATTACACTGATACTTCTGTTTCTTGTCAAATTCAAATATGCCAAATTAAGGGAAAAAAAGATGGAGTCAGATAAGATATGAGGTTCTAAAGCACCAAGCTCGTTTCCAATCATTTCCTCCATTGTGCTGTATGTAAATCATACTCATCATTTTGGCTAATGTTTCAAAGAAGATGCCAGAATAGTGGGCTATATAAATTCAAAAGTTCAAATGATTGATTTCAGAAGAGGAAACGAAAATATTTTAAATTTCAAATGAAATCCCTAAATACTCAAAGGGAAGTAGAAAAATGCGCGCACATGAAAAAAAGCCATTTACCACATCAATAGCCTATGTGTGCAACCTCAAGCTCAAAAGCATGCACTATGAAGCGGGATTTTATCATCCTTCTTACTATATTTAAGAACAATGCGCCACCATAAACTTTATAGATGCAACAAAAAATAGAATGGGTACACTAATTACCCTTTAAAAAAAATACAAAAGAAAGATGGTAACCTTCAATTGCAGCTCAGCAATTTCGGTCTCATCACAAACCTCTAAAACCAAAGCCTGCAATGTAGACATGGTTCAAGTCAGGAGAGAGAGAAAAAGAGAGCACAAAGTACAATAATAGATGGTATGTAGCTATTTCCTGCCATTGTCAAAAAAAAATGCAGTTAAGAAGTTCAACAGAAATTTCAAGGCCATATAACTTCTTTGTCTTATAAAATGATGAAAGCAAAATAATTTAATATTATGGCCGGACTGCTGGATCATGTTTCAGACTCAGCAGACTTATAGGAGTTTATTAGGTTCGCTTTAGAACAAGACTTCCAATTAATAGAAGAGCAAATTAGAGATCTCCTTCTGGAAGACGACTGAATAACATGGCCTTCCACTCTGTTTTGGAAAGTTACACTCTCCTCCCCCTTGGTTTTTGTTAAGATTACACCCTCCTCCTTTGAAATTAAAAGATGAACTACAACTACATCTATTTTTACCAAATTACCAAAACTTTAACACTTATAATAAGTATTAATCAAGGTAATTAAACCCGGATCGGTCACTGAACCGGTTAGGATAGTCAGTTAAGGGTCAGTGAGTCAGACCGGAGTCAAACTGGAGCTAACCTGGGACTAAACCGATGAGAAATTGAAGATTTTAGGATTATTAATATGAAATTCTAAAGAAAAAATAAAAAATAAAAAAATCGACTTTTAACCAAAAAAAAAAATCAGACCCGGACCGGTCTACCGACCGGTTTCTGGTCCGGTCCGGATCTGATTACCTAGGTATTAATTACGCATTTGACCAATATGGAAACATTACATTTTGAAATTAAAAATACATTGAATTTATAGGTTTCAACAGATTATAATCTCAGGCCAAAAAGGAAAACGCGCGCGCGCACACCAATAATCAACAATGAAATAAAAGCTTGAGAGATACATTTTTCAAATAAGTTATATTTTTTTACAAAAGAAATTAAAATTATCCTGCATGGTATTTTTTCCACTTTTTCATATCAAAGGAGGTTAGTGTGTATTTTTATAATATAGGGCAGGGTGTGTAACCTGCGCATCTCTTAGGAGAGGGAAAGTAATTTACCTATATACTCCCTCCGGTCCTTGAAATAAGGCATATTTATCTATTTTGATTAGATTAAGGAAGTTAGTTTAATTAATATGACATGTATTTAAAAAAAATCCTAACCATCTTTCTTAATTCCTCCATTCACTCTCTTCCTTGATTATTGTTGAGGGAGTATTAACAAGGGTAAATTAAAAAAAGTTTGACAGATATGAAAACTATGACTTATATTTAGGACCAAAATCAACTTTCCAAATATGTCTTATAGGACAGGAGGAGTATATAACTTTGCAGTCTAATCAATCAAAGGAAAACAAGAAAAATAGTTGCAGTTGTTTCTTCTTGATAACCCACGAGTTTCATTGCATATATTGATGCTGAGAACCACTAATATATATCAATTATAAACACACACACACACACACACACCAACAAAAATGAACAAGAAAGTACAGGCATATATAGGGAATGATTAGCTTAGACCTCTAATCCATTAGGAAAAGTAGTTGCCACGTGCTTTTTCGCCAATGAGTTTTGTGGAGTTCTGTCCAGAGAAGCTGGCAACATCAACATATAATCATCAGGTACCAAGGAATAATATATAACGTCTCTACTCTGATATCTAATTTCTTGAGTATAACAGTTTAGCTCACTTAACCAGTAGCTACAAGGTAAAAAACGGATGCAATAAACTTATTCCCATATAAAAAAATAACTAACCATCTGATTTGGCAGTTTGGGTATCTTCAGCTATATTTGCACATAATACTCGTGTTTGCTTCCATGTCATTCGAAAACCGATGTGCCTCTTATCATTGCCCAAGCAATGTGTGTAGAGTGCACTCTGAGAGTTCCATACAGCACTATGCATTGGAACTATACCTGGCTTCTCAAAATTTGGCTGCAATTGTTGCATAGTTCCTATGGGATCTGAAATCCCAAAAACAATAATCAAGCTTATCATTGCATTAATTTTACAAATGATCTTTTCATTAAAAAGTTGTTAGCATGTGCAGAGCCTTAATAAATCATGCATGCGAGTGCCTAACACATATTTTTTCTTTTAATAAAAGGATTAACGTTATTAGAAAGAAGATAGACAATATATATAATACAGAAAAAAGAATGTCCATGCAATACAGCTCTCGATTCATTTCTATACCTGTGGGGGTAGGTTCCTTTTGAGAAGAAAAGTACATGCCAGGACGAGGTAGCCTTTTGTTTTTATTCTTCGCTGCCCGTCCCCCTCTCAAACACCCTACTCATAGCCTTTCTGTTTTTATTATTCTCTCCCCATCCCTCTCAAACTCCCTACTCATTTTAGGCTCTTTATATCATTCCCAGAAAAAACCAGGAGACCAGGCTAAGAGGTGTAGCTTTTTTGGGGTGAAACATTAGTTAAATGTCAAAAGTTTTTCCAACTTTGATACATCCATCCGAGTTTTTAATGTTTTATCACTCATGAGAAGTAAAAACAGCTGAACAAGAACCTTTAAAGTAAGTTCAACATGTGATTACTGATCAGACAACCAAGGCTGAATAAATCGGAAGGCTTCTCTAAGATTAGAATCTCCAAACTAGAATACCAAAACCAATTTAAATGTAAGGTGGAATGTTTCTTTAGTTCAATAACTAAGTGAAAGAAATCTAATGCTAAAACCGAGAGACAGCACGCCAAAGAAGTGACAGCTCTCCTCAATTCTAAAGAAAGTTCGGATAACATTTCTAGAAACACAACAACATGTACAATGATTCCGGATTTCTTCATCCACCAAACCCCCCCCCCCCCCCCCCCCAAACAAATAAATAAGTAAAGGAAAGTGGCACACCAAGATCAAACCCACCTATCCGAAATTACATACAACTAGCACTAGCGTTTGGTGAGAAATACATTCATAACAAGGAAATACAGAAGAAAATGGGAAAAGAAAGACATACAGAGAACGGATCGGATGGCAGCCGAGGCCTCCATGGAAGTGAGATGGAAACGAAATTGCAGAGATTAGATATGGCAGGGACGGGTGGAGTGCAGTGATACTGACAAAGAGCACAATTTCTTAGCGAATCAATGGGTGGGTTACTACAACTGAGGTTAATGAAGATGGAATAGTATGTTATATCTTGGAAATCTCCGTCTTCTCGCTTTGTTTTCTCCGTTGAGAGCTTCTCCATTGGCTAAGCGCTAACATGCACCGAGTTAGAGGTAATTCATGGTTTATGATTTCCTACGGGAAGCCATAACCTCCTACGATGCATATTGCCACGTGTATGCTAGGTGTTGGCTGATTGATTGCCACTTTCCTTTCGTGGCCCTTTTTGGTTTTCTCCTTTCACCTCAAATTTGGTTGATTTTGTATTTTTGGTTGGAAATTATATTGGGAAAATCGCTACTAAATACCAAATAATGAAGTTAATTGCTATTTGCCACCAACAACCACAGGGTACTGAATTGTCATTAATATTAAACATAAAAAGACCAAAAAGCCCTTAGTTTGACAAGATGATTTTAGGCGAGAGTTTGGAGAAAATGCATGGATGCTCAGCGTTTTGCAACCCTAAGGCTGCGTTGATCCCTGTCTTTTCTTTATTTGTTTGGTGAGAAATTTCAGGCAAAACCTTCAGCGAATCCCTTCTTCCTCTTCTACTTTTGGCATTCTTTAACGTCTCCTCAGCCGTCTCGTTGGGTCTTCTCCTCAATTGGCTGTCAAGCTCGTGTAGTTCGGCAGCGTCGTCTACGGCTTCTCCTCCAGGGGTCGCCGCCGCAACTGCCTAGTCCTCAAGCGACCGTCGGTTGCTCCTCCAACCTTACTACCTCCCTCATTTAGGTAAGGTTACTTACTTTTCCGGAGACAGATTTGATCGATCTTTAATCCAATGTTAGGGATACGTACTGGAGCAATTAGATAGATGTCTTGGAGCAATTAAAAATACCTGCAACTTCAACTTGATTTCTCTAACAATGTCGAAAAGTTCTCTATAGGTAGACCTCAGAATGTGAAAGGTCTAAAGCAATCAATGACTTGAAAACATAACCTGAGAATGTGTTGTTTGTTGTTTTGGGGGAAAAAATTGGACAACTATTATTATGTAGGTTTAACACAAAAATAGAAAGATTATAGTAGCAAATAGGAGATACGTACTGGAAGTTTTATTTAAATAGGAACATAAGGTGTGACCGAGAAATAATTTCATGCACCCCAGAATGAATATTCTGCATAAATAAATTACATCATTAGTGGTTCTGGATAACATCTGTTTGTTCCAAGAAATAGTTTACTGAAATAAAGTAATATTCATTAGTTCTCACTTCTCAGCCTAAAACCGCAAAAGTGCAAAATCACAGGTCAGGTGCAATATACAATTTATCTAAAGGATGTCAGCGTTGGAATCATCAAATGTTTACTTGAGACTTGTATTATCCCCAATTGCTGAGCTCAATCACTCTACTTTCAAAATGAGAGGATCGTACTGATTCTGAATAGTAAACATACAAGTTTGGCACTTGAGTTCCACTTGATGGATTGTCTACTTGGGATTTCCTGAAAAATTTTGGAACTTCTTTTGTGATTTCTACCCATTCATTGTTGTCTTCATTGTTTCTTTGAGTTTGTAAGAGTGCTAAACTCTTGACTTATTTGAAGCTTACTAGTGCATAGCATACTTCTCCAACTTGGTACTTGAACTTGCTTTCTTACATCTATCCAGTGCACAAAGCTTGTTATTTGTGACTTGTAAATCTGATTTGGGTTGCATTCATGCTTTCTGCTGCATATATAACTCTTAGATGTTGCAACTAGTCTTGCAAAACTTTAAATTTCTGGAGTAGTCTTAATGATGATTAGGGACTGTAATCACTTTGTTATTATTTTATAATTAGTTGCTAACTGTGTACAATATTTATTTTCAACTTATTAATTAGTTGCTAACTATGTACAACATTTATTTTTTAGGAAATTCTGCTGTTTGGGAATTACTGCATATTGCACATTCAAATAGATTCATAAGAAAATTTTTAGGTGTAGGCAGTTGTTGAGTGCATTTTCAAGTTCATGTGTTTTGATTTACCCCTGTGGCTTTTAAAATCTGTACAAAAGCATGGTGAAAATAATAGGGGGGAAAGAAAGGAAGGCAGGGAAAGATGTGAAGCCAAGGTTGAATAGAGCACAAGTGTTTAAGTGAGAGTATTGGTATGATAAAACGAGTAAAGGAAAACACAAGACAATGCAAGACGTAGATAAAGAAGTAAGAGAGGTATGGAAAAAACTGTCAATGGAGGAAAAGAGTAAGTATGCCCAAAAGGTAAAGGAGGATAGAGATCGTATAGGATGTGCCTCTACAATCAAAGAAGGGGAGGTGCGAACACAAGCGTCACTAAAACAATTTGTGCAATTTGCAAAGTTTGTGAGAAGTGTTGCAAGGTTAAGGGCTAAGGCTAAAAAAATTGGGTTTGACAAATTATTACAAGTCGCATGTACACAAATTCCACATTATGTGGTTGTATAATGATTGATGTCGCTGCAGATGCTATTTTTCCAAGTATTTCCGTTGCTGGCCGAAGACGCACCATTGCCTAAACGTGCCGTACAGTTTTGGACTGATGCGAAAATCGAGGAAGTCGTGAAGCAAGAGTATGAGAGTGAGCAAGGGATTCTATTCAGATGTGTTCCACTAATCCCGTATGACATAGGATCCACCTTAACTGTTGAGTGTGATGCACCAAAACGTGACACTAGCTACACACTCCACCTTCCAGAAGTGACGATATTTAAAGAATCGGTAAGCGATCAATTTGTGATTTTGGTAGCATATTTGGCGGTTTTATAGTATACTTGCTTATATGTGTTGTTGCTGCAGATAACTAGACAAATGTATTGTAGAATTATGGGAAAGGTCGCTCAAACTGTTGCATCTGAGTTGTTAAATATGGAAAAAATATTTGAGCAACATATTAGAAGGGATACCTACGAAGAGGTGAACATTGTTGGGGATGACAAAGAAAGTGACAACCATATGGAATTTGAAGATGTTGGTGAGCAAAGAAGGGACAGTGAGGATAAAAGTCAAGGGACTAAAGACAATGCAAGTTCCAGCCATGTCCTAGTTGAAGTTGTTGGCCATGAAGTTACCGATGTTGGCTTCGATGATAGGGTGCCTCTGAGAAGGTCTCAAAGAATAATCAAACCTGCAATACATTCACCATTCTTGTCAGAAATAGGGAAGGCAGGAAGGCCTAATGAAAAAGAGCGATTGTATGACTGCTGCACCCGTATGAAAAACCCCTTGTTTGGTCAAGAGATCTATGTAGAAATTAAAGACTTCTTTCTACGAAAATGCGAACTATATTGTCTTAACCATCGGGGATGGATAAGCGAATGTGTAAGTTGTGAGCCTTTTTGATGTAATTACTGTATTAGTATTTAATTGAAATCAACGTTAACCCCATAGGCAACCTGTAACGAAATGTCATTACAGGTAGTAACACTTATTGCTAATGTTTTGATTGAAGATCAGAAAGAGAGTGATGGGGGACGTGTTAGACGTCATATATTCCAACCGATTTTCATAGTGAGAATGTGTTATTTGTTAATTTCCTATGTTATTTGGTAGATGGCTAACAGGTGACAATGTCATTAGCTGAAATTGGTTGTGCTTTTTTCCATAGGATTGCATGTTGGCAGATCTTGAAAATTGGAAGATCGACAATCATGCAAAATTCATTGACTCTAACAAAGTGGGATATAATATCTCAGATTGTGACTATGCGTTTGCACCTGTGGTGTGGGATAATCATTGGTTTTGTTATGTGTTTGTGAAGAGGGAATTAACGGTATATGTACTTGATTCATTGCTGCCCAACTACTATTCTCCAGGTGGCGCATATGCACTGCATGCACTACGGGATAAAGGACATAAAGTGGTATTGAAACTTGCATCTTTTCAAAGTGTGCAATTGGTTTATTGTCATGCACAAACTTACTGGCTCTCAACTTTGCAATTTTTCAGAGCAAACATTTTTGTGATTGACTTGCACACCTGGATCATGATCTCTATGGACACAAGCCTACATTTGATTTTAGATTTGGTGTCGTTCAACAACAGAGCAATGGATGAGTTAGTGAAATTGTTGGATACTCTTATATGTATGGATGTATCCATTGTATGTTAATGTTTTTCTATTTTATTTCAGTGTAGATGGGACTGTGGAATGTATGTGATATCTTGGCTGCAAATGTAGGAAAATATTATGAGGCCTGAGTGGAATGGTTTCACAATGCCTAATATGAGTAAATTTTTACATTAAATGTTACAATATGATTGGATCTAACTTAAATCTTTTATGTTTAGGAAGACATGGATCAAAAGAGGGTGGATGTGGTGTGGTGGCTAGTTACCCCATGCGAAGAACAAACAACAGGAAGTGATAATGCGTAGCATTGAAGTTTAAAGATCTAAGAAGAAGACAAAGTAGTTTTTTTTATTTATGTTGTAACTATAAAGTAGGGACGTTTGTATTTCGTTTTACAACACTATGTCTATATATATGACTTTGTTAAACAAGGAGTTGCTGTGCAATGTACACGTTACGTACTAAATCATCTAAATGTTGATAAAGTCTTCCACATGTTCAATTGATCTTCTATGATGTGCAATTCAGCTTCCGTTGTGTGCAATGGATCTTCTATGATGTGTAATTGAGCTTCAGTTGTGTGCAATTGATCTTCCATGATGTGCGATCGATCTTCCGTTGTGTGCAATTGATCTTCCATTTTGTGTAGTGGATCATTTCCTTATATTCCTAATGATCCGTGATATGTGCAATGTATCTTCCATAATGTGCAAATTATCTTCCGTGTTGGGCAGTTACTCTTCCATACGTGCCCAATGGTCATCCACGATATGTGCAAAGGATGATCCATTATGTGCCAATGATCTTCCTTTTTGTGCAATTAATCTTCCATTTTGTGCAATTGATCTTCCATTTTGTGTGATGGATCTTTTCCATACGTGCCCAATGGTCATCCAAAATATGTGCAAAGGATAATCCATTATGTGATAATGATATTCCTTTGTGTGCAATTAATCTTCTGTTTTGTGCAATTGATCTTCTATTTTATATGATGAATCTTTTCCATACATGGCCAATGGTCCTCCACGATATGTCCAAAGGATAATCTATTATGTTCCAATGATCTTCCGTTATGTGCAATTGATCTTCCATTTTGTTCAATTGATCTTCTGTTTTGTGCATGGTGCAAAGAATGTCCCATGATGTGCAAACGATCTTCCATGGTGTGCAAAATCTCTTCCGTCTATGCAGATCCTCTTCCCTTGTGTTCATAAATTGTTGTTCCATGTGTACAACTGATCTTCCCTGATATGCAAACAATCTACCCTTTGCACTATATCTTTGCCAACATTATTGAACACCCAATATTTCACACCTAATGTAAATGACCATAATAATGCAAATTATGTTGACACCGTATGGTGGAAATGTAAAGACGTTCATATTATGTCATATATAGTAGTTCTTTTACAGAGAGTGAGCACAAGCTATGATACTACTATATATATACAAGATTAATATTTACAATCACAACAAAAAAATAAAGCAGATGGTACCCAATTACATCCAAAAATTAACAAATTGGGTGAGCATTTACAACATTTACAAAATGCATCAAACCATTGCATTGCACTCCTAATTTAAAATACTTGACAGACCAGATAACGATATGAACATTTAGTCATTTAAAATTTAATTTACTCACTAATAATGCAAAGTCATTGGCATACTTGAAGAACACGAGGTCAATATAGATTTGGGTTCTTGCATCTTCTTTGAGTATACCCTTCCTGCCCGTACCTAGAACATGTATACACTTTCTTGTCTTGGAATTGAGACTCCCTTCTATTTGTTCATGGTCTCCCCGGCCGACGGCTTGTCGTTGGGGGCCATAAGAATATCTCATTCTCATAATCACTGAATCACAACTCATTTAACTTTGGCATGTCATATGTATTAATTGGAGTCATTGTTGTATTATATATCTTCTCTTGTGTTGTACTTAAGTAGCATGCTTCCACATATTGGTAAATATTCCCATTCACCACTTTGATGCATGCACAAGCATGTGATCGTGGTATACCAGACATTTTCCAAGCCTTGCAAGCACATTCTCTCGATACAAGATTTATACCAACGACAACTTCTCCTACCTTTACTTCAAACGTGTGTAAGGATGTTGTAATACCTCCATTCTTGCTGCACACAACACATTTTGCTTCAACTTTGCTTTTATGTTAGGTCCGACTCCATTTTTTCCAGTATGTAATTGCATTCTTGAAAGGAAATAGTTTCTTTGCTAGCTTCTGTCTATGCTCAATTATCAATGTCAACACTTGGTGTTTCCTCTCTTTCACAAGCCATGCATTATAGGATTCAGTCAAATTAGTGGTTATATTCTCCCACCTTCTGAATGGGAATTGTGATAATGCACAACTGTCAATATCACCATGCTCTTGCACCCATTTTAACAATTCACGATTAAAACTGCCCATGTTGGCTAGAGCTCTTTCAAAGTCACAAGCAAGTCTAGCATATGCAATTCCATCCAGCATCTTCAAAGCATCATCCTTCTTGATTGGTGTATTTCTTTCACATGCCTATAGCAATGGGCATGCCTCTCACTCTCGAACACATATCGGACATCATGTATTATCGCATTATGTCTATCTAATACAATCACCACCTCAACAAAGTTTAAAATACTTTTCACATTTTGCATAAACCATGTCCAATCATCATTAGTCTCTCCACCCATAATGGCATAAGTAACAGGGTATAGCTGATTATTAGCATCAAGTGCTGATATAGATAACATGGTCCCACGGTACGGACCACTGAGGTGAGTTCCATCAACATACAGAATTGGCCTGCATCCTCCCAAGAATCCTTCCACACAACATCCATATATGATGAATAACCTAGTAAATGTATGGTCAGCAAACGCTTCCCATTTTGCCACTATCCTCGGGTTTACTTCTATTAGTCTTCTGTAATACCAAGGAATCAACATGTATGATTGGTTTGGTTCTCCTTGTATCTTTGCCAATGCTTTCCCTTTACCTTTCCACTCTTGATCATAAGACATTGATAAACCATATTCCCTATAAACCTCACGCTTTATCTCGTGAGGTGGTTTTTCTAAATAACCCCTCAATCCATCTTTGATTATGGAAGCAGTCAAGGTGGCAGATTGCGCTGTATGATCAAATTTTCCTGTACTGAGTGATTATGCTTTTCCCCAAACGTAACCACACGTAAGAAGCTACACTCTTCCCCCCACTTGGTATGCAGTAATTTTCCATGGACACCCCTCCACTTTACACCTCACTATCATCTTACTTGCATAATTGCTCACATATTTGTGTGCAAATTTGTGTGCCCAACTATACTTGTACAGTGCCTCTCTGAACTCAACAGCATTTGTAAACCTCTTTGGAGGACCTGAAAGCAATTCCTTCTACTTCTCAGTACTATGCTCAGGGATAGGTGTAGGTGCACTTTGAATTATGTATAGAAGATCTTCTGATATCTTACTTGATGACGATCCAACAATACATAGCCCATATGATCCTTCCATGGTCTCTAACCTACATCAAAATTTATTATCAGTTAATAACTCATTCTTCCCTACCACTTCAAAACACTAGTAAATATTCATATAACTTACCTTTCTGAAATTATCGTTGGTTGTTCTTCTTTTATCAACTCACTAATATCTTTACTATATACAAATGTGCACATTTGTCATTAAATTTTACTATTTGTTGTACTCCTTCATCATCCTCAATGTCTACAATGGTATTTTCATCTAATGTTGACAGTGTACACCTTAAATGCAATGCTTTATCTTTAATACCAAGACATGAACATATTGTTCTTCTAAGTTCATTGAGTGACATTCCTTCTCTTACCATTCTTCCATTTGCTCTCCCGCCCATATAATGAGTCCTCCTTTGATCGGTGACAATCTTCCCATATATGTGGAAGAAGCAATATATTTCCTTTTGTACTTTATTAATCACATTAACTCTAGACTTGCAAAAAGATGGCTTTAATGTCAACTAATCCGAATTTTACAATATGTTTGACTTATAATAAACTAATCAATATGTAATTATAGTTTCACCTATGCTAAACTAATATGCAATAAAACAGCACAGTCAAACTGTTTCATTGAAGATTTTTTTCCAAAACATTCAACACTGGAAAAACAGCACTACACAATGCCTTTGAACTCAATTTCAATAAAACCAGCAAGCAATATTACCCAAACAAAGAAAAGAATTATTACTTCCAGCAACAATCGGGCAACAATACCATATATGAAAGATCATATGCACAAAACGGAAGATCATTGGCACATAATGGATCATCCTTTGCACATATCAAGGATGACCATTGGCCACATATGGAAAAGATCCATCGCACAAAAACGGAATATCAATTGCACATAATGGCTATCACATGTGAATCTCCATTGTAGTATTATTACTTCCACTAACAATTAGGCAACAATACCCAATACGCAATACACGATACACAATATATAAATCCCCATCAACTAAAATAAAAAACTTCACAATAATGGCCAAACTCATAATACCTAGGGAACCCACAGTTATATTTACTATTTCCTTACTCACACACATAGCAATACACAATATTAAGTTCCACAACCAATATACAAATCATCACCTCCATAAAAAACTGAAATATGAAGAAGGGATTCAGAGAGATCAACTGACTCCACAGTGATCGATCTCCGGCGGACTCCACAGTGATCAACGGCCATAATAGCAGACTCAAATCACCGCACTCTGCCAAACATGATAGCACAACAAGCCACTATGATAACTTTTATCGTTTGCTTCTAGCTATAGTGTCAGCTTTCCAAACTAAACTAAGGGCTTTTTGGTCTTTTTATGTTCAATATTAATGACAGTTCAGTACCCTGTGGTTGTTGGTGGCAAATAGCAATTAACTTCACTATTTAGTATTTACTAGCGATTTTCCCAATTATATTCCCTTCAATATTCTTGTCACGGTTTATGTTATTACCCGGGAGCGGGGTGAGTACTAGGCTTTGCACCAATGTTTCAAGAATTTTGGGGTGACTTGTGTTTGGCTTGTTAGCTGACTTTTTATATGTTATATTGTATTGATTTCAAGTTGATATATATATATATATATATATATTTTGATATGATGATTTAGAAGTGCTTAATAAATTTCGAATTTTATTTTTGTGATATAAATATTGAGCCATTTGTATGTTATATGAGTAAAATTTTGAGCAAAAAATAATGTGTAAAATGGGTGGTCATTGTTTTACTATTTATCAATATGATTATTAATTTATCTTTGTTCTATAGAAATTTGGAAAAATTGGGGATAAATCCCTATTTGACAAATTAATTGGGGAATGGGACATGAAACATTGAAGTCCTTGAGTGTTATTAAATGTGAGGGTGAAACGACAAAATTACCCTTTTTAAAAATGGCAAAAAAAAAAATAGTCTTCTTAAAAAATTGGAAAAAAATACTTTCTTTTTCCTATCTTTAGGGTACAACATCTTGAAATCAAACCAGTATCGGTAAACCCACAAATCAAAGGCAAAAAAGATCGATCGCCTTCCACACAATGTCAAAGCAATCAAAATCCTCTCTACATTATTGAATCTACAAAGGTGCAAATGAAACAAAAAATACAACTTTCTAAAAAGCAATATCCAAAAATCACAAAACAGTGACGGGTCTTCATTATACAGCGATGGGTTTCCTCTTCTTCATTATCAAGCTTCTTCTCCTTCACAGACGATAATGAGCAGGGACGATAACAACAACTATAGGTTTTCAATGAACGGCGATAGGTCTCTTCGATGAACAGTAATAGGTCTTACTCTCTTCATCTTCTTCAAATTAACTAGGGCCAATAACTTTGATCTTGATGACGCTTCACCCTTAATGGCTCAATGGGCAATAGATCTAGAAGAACAAGGTAGTTTGTTCCTAACAATAGAATCCATAATGAAGAAAATGATGATAAGTATTAGAATTGGCTGACACTCAAAAGGGGGTGAATTGGGTGTATTATAAAAACTTAACAAATTTGAAATTCTTTTCGCATCTTATGAAATCAATAAGTATGTAAGTCATGAAATATAAAACCATAATCAGTTATTGACATCATATATGCTGGAAATATAAGAGCTTAGGGAAGAGAAGATGCAAACTGTGATTTATCCTGGTTCGGTCCAATCCACGATGACCTACGTCCAGTCCCTAGGCTCCTCCTGAGATTTCAATCCACTATCTCCCTCAAGTTTAACAGGGTACTTGAGAACCACTATAATCCCACAAATTTAATCCGGGCACTTGTGAAGCCTTTACAATTCTCATACTAAGACAAGGACTCCCCCTTACACTCTGTAAGGATACAATTTATTGGCATTTTTGTAATTATGCTTTTTCAGTCTTTTCCGAAAAAGTAACCAACTTTAACTCTACCTATTTTTACCTACTGAATCCAGTGGAACCATCTATTTCATAAAAATCCAACTCCTTCCCCCAGAACAGTGCTAGCCGAAACTTTTGAAAAAAAATGGAAAAATGTTCTTTTGTGTTTTAGCTTCCAAAACTTGTACCTTTTCATTTTTAATCCTTTATTAACTCATTTAAACACATCTTAATCATGATTTAAAGAAATTTGGGTAGCATAACCCCTTAAGGTTAAATCTTTCCAAATTCACAAACTTGACAAAAATCACAAAAACCAACCATACACTTTACCAAGAACAACATACTTGTATGGATTTGAGTTTTTTGAAGTTACCACCTAAGGTCTTGAATCCTCTCTCTCTCTAGGCGTCTCCTCTCTCTTTCTTCTTAAGCTAAAAATGAGTCTTCAAAATCATGGATTCATCTAAAACCCCTAAAACGGGGCTGTCAAGGGTATTTTTGTAATTTGACACTGAATTTGGTGATTCTAAGCCCAAAAATGGATTCCTTTGGCGAAAATATATCAGGATAGCCCTAGTCAAATTTTTGGGAAAACAGGCCATCGGGCCAGGTGTGGTTGGGCCGGGCCGGGGTCTTAGGGCATTTTGGTAAAATTTCACTATAGACTAATATAACCACAAGAAACACTAATAGAAGAGTCTAAAATAATACTTGAATAGGTTATGACATATTTCTTATACATTTAATATTTTAGGACTGAGTCGGAAGCTAGAAGCGACACGTATTATGAGGCACACTAAAAAGGGATTAAAAGGACTTTGAGGTAGGAACATTGCGTGTATTTGTTTACACGATTTGCCAGCAAATCGGACTTAAATAGTGAAGTAATTGGATTTGAACAGTGTTTTTATCTTTTAGGATGTTTGTTTCGGCAATTGGATTTAAGTTGGAAAAAGTCATAAGCCTCAATATAAAGCTTATTGGAGCTTATGTGCCTGTGTGTGTATAAAAAAATATTGATAGGAGTATTTTCATATTTTTGGGGATCAATGAGGTACTCAAAATCACTTCTAATCACAAAATTTTTTTAATGAAAAATGTTTTAAATAATTTTCTCTTTCTTTATATAGTAATCTTCTGCTAATTAAAGAATACTTTGGGATAAGAGTTTAGGCAAGTTTTGAGTTTTGTTAATATATAACTGTAGAAATGTAGAGAATAATTAATAATTAATTTTAATCAGTTTAGATTTATTATTTAGTTGTTTTATGATTTTATAATCAGTTTTTTTATAAACATGTCATAAATTAGTTTCTATATAGTGTTTTTACCCATTAAATTTAGTTTAAATAATTTATTTGGATTATTGGAGATATTATTGAAATTTTAATCGGTTTATTTTGTTAGATTTTGAGCTATGTGAAAATATGAGTTAGGATATAATATTTAAATTAGAGTTTGATATAATTTATAAGATTTAAGCTTGAAGTGCACAGCATAAAAGACTTTTGGAGTGTACCAATTTAAATTAGAGTTTGATATAATTTTATTAAAATTGTACCATTACCAAATTTTCAAAGTTAATTTTTGAGAAAATTGTGAAAAAATCCGTCCGTGTGTAGATATCTTCCCAGGTTCCATTGACAATTAAGTTGCAATGAGAACTTTTTTCACAATTATCCCTTTATTTTTTTCATTTTTCATAATTTTTTAAATTTTTTTCTCTTAATTAATACAAAAGTCATTTATGCAAAAGTCAAACCAAACATCATTCACTTTTACATAAGTTACTTTAAGTTACTTATCCAATCGTTAATCCAAACACTCATCATTTTACCCAATCTAACTTTTTTCCAATCTTAAGATTCCATAAGTTTAAGTAAAAATAAGTTACTTATCCAATCGCTAAAACAAACACACCCATTATCCTTCATACATGATGCCATAGTTATATGCTTATATGGATGCCATTGTTTGTAAATGCGATTTATTAATCAACATGATTTGCCTAGAGAGGGGCATTTAGTACCAAATGTGCACTTACATTGTGTAATATCCCAAATTTTATATTCACAAAATATATTCTAATTGGTTGAGAAATTCAATAAAATGGTGAATATTCATGAATTTGGAATTTATAAATTTTATAAATGTTTATATTCATGAGAAAATGGGCAAAGTAATTATGGAATTAATCTGGGTAATTTAAAAAGCCCAATATTAAGGTCCAAAAGTGGAGAAATATTAGAGAAAATATTTGGTCCAAAAAATAAATGGGAATTAGCCAAAGAAAATTGAGAAAAGAAATTGGATTAAAAAGGTAATGGTAAAATCGTAATTTTGCCAAATTATCACAAAATTAATTATTTTCCGATTAATTGAAGTAATTTCAATTAATTAAGGAAAATAAAAGGAAAAAATATATTTAGAATATTTTGGTCAATTTAATATGAATTTATGAAAAATTTGAACAAAAAGTGTAATTTTAACCAAAATTGAGACTTTAATTTACGTATATACGTAAACTCTCACAAATATAAAATGATTACAATGAATGATTACTTCTCTCTATATAAAGTAAATAATGATTAACATTGAAGTACATAATGAGAGTATCATTATAGAGCTTCGATCAGGTTAGATTCAGAGTAACAGAATATCAACATTGTAGTTGATGAAGAGCATTTGACCGTTTGAGTTTTTCTTCTTCCCGTTGAAGCTTAAAATATTACTGTTGAACTAGCCGTTGGAAGCTTCTGACACAAAAGTGCTTTCTCCGTCTTGTGTGTTAATCCTTGTTTTATCACCTGAAAAATGCTTAATCACTAATATAATGAAGTGTTAGAGTGATTAGAATCAATAAGAACAAGTCACACAAAATTTCAATGATTTTCAAAAGTTTCAAGGTGATACTCTGTTTTCTGCAAAATCAGTTATTCGGATAACAAATGTTGCATTCGAATAGGAAAACTCAGATTCTGTTGAAGTATATTCGAATACACTTTCTTTGTATTCGAATAGCTTGTCCTTTATTCGAATAGTCTTTTCTATGTTCGAATAACTCCCTTTGTAAAACATTGATTTTTATTTGAATAGAACAACTTGTATTCGAATAGCGTTCTTTGATAATGAGTAATCCTTATTCGAATACTTTATCCTCTTTCGAATAAACTTTTAGAACTTGAAGTGTATCAGAATAATCAGTCCCTTATTCGAATAGCTTCTTACACAAAATATATGATAATATTCGAATAGTACTTGCTCTATCCGAAAAGTGCATCTTTGATAATGAATCTTCACAAACGAATACTGCAACCTCTATATTTTGAATGAACTTCTGAGGGTGTAACTCTTTGGATATAAATCCATGGCAAATGAACTATTCCTAAAAAGCTCTTTAAGTCTTCTTTGCACAGCAACTAGAATCAATCACAAATACTTTGTATTTCAAAAGTTATGATTTAACGTGTATCAATTGGTTTGGAACAGAACATAGCTTGATTTTGATCACCAACTTTCAAAAGGCATATCTCTTTGAATATAACTCTAAATATGACCTATAACCTATCCATGGAAAGATCTTTAAGTCTAGTTTCATCTCAATCCGATATGTAGTTTCAGAGTTATGTCCAAAATACTAAACCTGTTTTGAAATATGACGGTGATTTGAATGTCATCTTCCAAAATTCATATCTCCTTCATCTCAACTCCTTTTAATAACTTGATTTTGGTTTCAAAATGACGTATTGGGAGTCTAGTTTCATATGTAACTAATTTCACCTCAATCAGAGTTGTGATTTGGGACATATGACCAAATTACTGAACGTCGCCCATGCTGAAAGAAACAAAGTTTGCTACTGTTATTTGAATAGCATTGCTTCTATTAGAATAGAATCACCCTTTTTCAGTTATGGACTATTCGAATAGTCACTTCACTATTTGAATAGTATTTGATTATTTTGTACTGAGACTATTCTGATAGTTCCATTACTATCCTGATAGTAACATCCTGATAGTCTTGTGATATTCAAATAGTCACTTCACTATTCGAATAGTATATGATTATTTTGCATTGAGAATATTCTGATAGTTCCATTACTATTCTTGTAGTCTTTTTTAGATATGTCAAATACTATTCTGATAGTCTCCTTACTATCCTGATAGTAATCTTACTATTCTGATGTAACCTTACTATCCTGATAGTTTTGTGATATTGGATGCTGAAATTCATCAAAAACTTATTCGGATAATCATCACACTATTATAATAGTGCCCTTACTATTCGAATAGTTATCATATTATCCGGATAACATATTTAGAAACTGAGTTTGAAATCACAATGACTATTCAGATAGTGCCTTGATTATTCGAATACTTTCTCACTTGAATTATTTTCAGAAAAAATTGTTAGGCATACTATTCAAATACTAATGTGCTTATCTGAATACTTTCAACTTTTAACAGTTCTTCTATATTTGAATAGCATATTCATATTTGAATAATACTTCGCTTATACGGATAAACTGAGAGTTATTCGAATATATCTTAACTGAAAACAAGTTTTACTATTCGAATAATCAGCAGTATTAAATCACATGAATCTTTTTAACCCAACTTGATATCTTCTTTCTTTACTTGACTAATCTACAAGATATTTTACATTAAACACAGTAGTTAGTCAATGTAGGAGATATATACAATAAGTAAACTTTCTTCTCTTAATATTTAACATCTATTGTTCGCCGTTTAGCTTCTGCAAGCATACGGGTCGCAAGTAATAAAGTGATGGGTAAAGATCGTTCCCACAAGGACTACGACGAAAGTGAACTAACGAATGCAATCATGTATTTAATTAGGTTGAATAGATTCATTTGAAATTGATCAAGTTGGAACAAAACATGTTGGTTGGGTGAAAAAGAAATTTAAAACTACTTTTCAACGGAAAATTTACAAAAGCAAATGATTCTTTAAATTCAAGTATTTAATGAAGCTTAGGATTGTTTATCCCCCTTGTATTTCAAAAGCACTCACTAAATTCCCCTATATGTGCTACTTAATGAAAGATTACTAGCCAAGGATACTAATTTACCTATAAGTGCTCTCTCAAGTCTCCAAATAGGTGTATAGTTTAATTAATTCATTAATCTCTTAATTAACTAATTAAACCCTAATTTCATTGCAAATCCTATTTGGCTATGTGAGGTCAATGAGTGTATCTCTACCTCATTAACAAAGCTATCCATTCAATTCACAAATTTCAAGCTCTCACACGATTTAACTCAAGTTCTACACTTAATCTAGCCCTCTAAAGCATTAATCAAGTGAACCCAACAATCTTGTTGGTGGCCAATCAATAAGAAGCATTAAAAAAAGAGTAAAATCAGCATAATCTCATCATTAATCACAAATATAAAGGGGAAATGAGTGCTTAATCCATACAAGGGTTCAAAACAACCCTAAAATGAGGTGCTTAGCTACACATAGTTATGAAAGAGCTACAACTATGCAGAATAATTACAGCCATATCAAAAACTCAACAAAGAAAGAGAAGAGGAATGAGAAAAACCAAGGATTGGAGCCCAAAATCTCTCCTAGACTTCAACCCAAGCTCAATACTCTTCAAGGAGGCAAAACCCTAGCACACCCAGCTCCTAAGAACACTTGAAAACTGAAGAATGACCTAATTTCGGCCTATTCCTTGCTTAAATACCCTCCACATGCGTTTCAGTAAATAAAATGCATGGTTGCATAGTCTGTCGTATGCTTCGGCATATACGTGTGTGCTGAAACATATGACACAGTAAGTTCTGGTCCTGGTTGGCTTCAGCCCAACGCCAAGTGCTGAAGCATATAGCACAGAAAGTCCAGAAAGTCCATTGGTTCAGCACATGTATTGTTGGCTGAAACCAACAGCACAACAACTTCCTCTTTGCCCATGAGCTAGTTCTTGACTTGTCATCTTCCACCCTCTTGATCTTCAATCCTTTAAAAGCTTCCAAATTTGTCTCTATCCTCCTACAAAAGAGAGGATTCATAAGTTTTAACTTTTCCTTTGAACTAAAGCCCATAAATATATTGTTCTACTTCAACTTTAGCTCGTTACTCTGATATGCACATTTTTTTCTATTAACTTTTTCTATACTCAATTTGAATCCAAAAAATAGTTAGAAATAGAAGAAAATATACTGGAATATTATCAATTTCTGAGAGTTAACATCTATATTTGAAATTATCGAAATTAATCATATATAATAATAAGATCCTAGAGATGGGGTGTGTGAAGTTTGAAGGTTGGCAGATATATGATGAAATGGAGTGAAGGGAGGGCATGAAAAAGTGGGTTAAAAAGTTGTCGGCAATGGGGGAAGAAGGTTGTCAGTTGTGAGTGTAGAGATCTCATGTGGTAGAAAATTACTAAACTTGGCGAATGAGCATCTACTAATCGCAAATAAGCATTCAGGATTTGCAAATGAGTGTCCGGGATTTGCAAATGAGCATCCATTAATTGCAAACTAGCATCCATGATTTGCAAATGAACATTCCCGATTTGCAAGTGAGTATCCACAATTTGCAAAATGAGCTTCCACTAATGGTAAGTTAGTCTTTTACCCCTCACACTTATTGACCTCAAAAACCTAAATGCTTCATATCCCATTTTCCAATTAATTTGTCAAACTGGGAATTATCCCCAATTTTCCCTAAAAATTTTCTCAAAATTTAAACAATTTTCAAAAGATTATAACTCTAATATTAAGCTTATTTTTATATCGAACTAGATTACAAGCATAAAGGTAAATAACTTTTTTTTAAACGATCAGCACCTCCCGTCTCTAATTATTTGCCGTACGAACTAATCTTATATATTAAAACCCCGGAGGTCTTAGCCAAAAAATCAGCTCTGGAGTTGCTCTCGCATCGCTCTTGACATGTGCCAAGGACACCCTCCAGTTGCGACGAAGCATCTCCTTCACCTCCATTACGAGAGACTAGTCCTCATGTAGCTCTAACTTATCGTTTTGAATCAAGTTTAACGCCTCTTGGGAGTCACTAGCTACTACTCCCGCGAACCAATCTATATGGCCCCCATTCCATGCTCTTTTCAGTCCGATTAAGTATCCCCAAATTTCAGGTGAGTGAGTCTCTTGAATCAAGCTTTACCCGAAAACCTTCTATCATATTTCCATGTTCGTATATTGATTTTGTTTCCATCTCCCCAAATAATAAATGACAGTGTATTGACGTTTAAATGATTCTCATTTCTCAACAAAAAAATATGTGCCTTGTGTTTGACGTGCACAGAAAAGCCGTATTATTTGAATAATATGGCTATTTATTCATGGGTTGCCCAAAACAAACATATTAATTAATTACTTAATCCAGTTCTTAAATAACTAAATGACATACATTAATAAAATTAGTTATAAGTTAATCATTTGTATAAAATCTGTGTTGGTTTCCTCAAAACATATATTTCCTCCGTTCTTAAATATAAGACATAGTTAACTTTTATTAGGAAATTAAGAAAGCTAGTTAAATTATTTTAAAAGTATTTATATTTATCATCTTTTCTCCAAACTGATTTGACTAATGTATAAATTAATATATATAATTTAATCGTACACAGTATACGATATGATTAAATAATTTATTTAGATTCTTTAATCTTTTAAAAAAAATCAATTAGTTCTTATATTTAAGATTGGAGATAGTATAATTTGAAATCCATCATTTACACTGAAATTCCATAGATGAAAAAACTGTACCCCTTGAACTTTCTTAGATGATCAAGTGTTTTTACCCTCTTTTCCATAATAAATCTAAATTAAATCAATAAAGTATATAGGCCACAAATTCCTCCGGCCGGTAAAAGAAATTGCATGGAAAAACAAATCAGTTACTTTGTGCCAATAGTCTTGTAGTTCAACGGCAGCAAACTCCGCCGTAAGTAAGAAATCGAGGGTTTAGATCTTGCCAGTATCATGTTGATGTTGTTAGTGCCTGTCATTCTAATTTTTTTGAAAAAAAAAAAAAAACAATCACGAGTATCTTTTGCGATATAACCATCTTTACTTCTGACTTTTCCTTGAACCAACAATTTCTGATTCTATATCCATCTATATATATATTGGCACTGTTCTTCGTTCAGACCCGATTCTTCGTCGGCCTCATATTTCCTTTCTAAAATAACTAATTTTTCGATCTACTCCAACCCCACTCCCCCCTCTTTTTACAGCAGATGGAAATAAAACCAGCAAATCTCGTGCGGATAATTCATCTCCCTCACGTAAGTCATACTGATCCAAATTTATTGAATTTAAACTAAATTTACATTTAAACACTTCATCATTATGGTGGCCCAAAAAAACAAAACCCTTATCAGTTATGTATAAAAAACACTAAGTCAATTATCATCATTATGATTGGCCAGAGCTTACCTCAAAATGATTGAGAAGAAAAAAACGTTTATGCCAATTAATTTAGTCATCTGTGTTCCATATTAATACAACAGATGAGGGGAACAGTACATGCTTAGTGGAATAATGATTGGAGCCTTTAAAAAACATTTGTTAACAGTGATTTATAATGTACGAGGTAAGTACGTAAGACAAATTTTTGTCTCAGCTTGTGTTTGGAAACACTTATTTTTGGACAATAAGTCCTTATTACATAAGCCGAGATAAAACTCCTCTTACATACTTACCTCGTATACTGTGAATCACGATTTATAAGCACTTATTGCCCAAAAATAAGCTGTTCCAAACGAGCACTATATAAAAGTGCTTATGATAAACAGCTCCTGACAAACATTATATTTACTAGCTAGGATCTGAACGAATAATAACTTTAAGCTGGGTTTGCCCACATTTCATGTTAGGTGCCGCACTGAGTTATGAATTAATTTTTATTTAGCCGCCTCATGTATATATATATGTATGTTTTAGTTTGTAATTATCTTCTGATAGGCAAAGGATTAACTACCCTATTTAACTCAGGCTTTTGAGCCCCCTTTGATTAAGAAGAAAAAACGTCTGTGTTATATATATATATATATATATATATATTAATACTACAACACATATTACTTAATTGTGGAACTCGTTCTGTGTTTGATAAAGGAATATTCATCAACGTAACAATCCATGAGTCATCATATATACGCTGATTCTGAAAGTACTCGCGTCTGTTCACTAAAATACAACTTGTGCATAAATTTTCTTTAAGATCGTAAAGAATTAAGCCAAAAATAAATAATAATTAATCATGTGCACCAACAGAGACATATAAATAAATTCATTACAAGTCTATAATTTCTACATTTATGGGCAACAAGCTACTCCTGTTGTGCTTAATATAAGATATATTTGGAGAGTTAATATTAATTCTAAATATAAGACATAATTTTTATATTTATCAATATTTTTCTAATTTACCCCTATCAATATTTGCTCAACCATAATCAAGTAGCTAGGAGAGGAAAGAATAAAATTAAAGAAGTAAATAGTGTGTTTTAAAAGATACATATCATCTTAACCAACTTAACTAAATTTTTTAATCTAATCAATTTAAATAAATATATCTTATATTAAGAACGGGATAGTGTGTCTAGAGAGCTAAGCGATGTGGAGATGGAGGGTTTCTTTAAACTCGAACCTACGAGTTTCACTGTAGAAAGTCTTGTGTTTATTAGGCCAATAAGTCAACCATATCCAACCCCTAATCTCCCACTCCATCGTCTTCCCAAGAGCATCTTTATCAACTTTCCACAGAACACTATCTCCGTACGCATCACCTGCAAATATGATCCCTCCTTGCCTCGTAAATGGCCTATGAGCACTCGAATACCTGTCTTTGAACCAAGACCTAGGGTTGAGCAAAGCACATTTGGAAGGCTTGGATGAGAAGACTTCTTTGCCGTTGATGCCGTCGTGAAGAAACCAGTTCAGGTTGGCACTGTAACCGTCCGTGGATTCTTCGAACTTCCATGGCTTCAAGCTCACCGTTGCTGTTTCTCCAGCGGATACCTTAAGCCCCCAGGTATTGTTTGGTTCCAGTGAAGCTTCTATGCTCTTGTCTACGCCTATCTCTCTTCGTGGATTCTCTGAGGATTTGCTCACTGATAGGCTTAATACTTGGTTTTGGAGTGTGGGTGTGAGTTCTAGGCATATTCTTGATGGGAAATGCTTTTCCCCTGCCCCTATTCCTCGTCCTCGCATAAGGTTGTCGTTCACAAGTTTCACAACGTCACACCTGTTCGCAAATCATGTTATTATTATATATATGTGTGAAGGTCACAGATTAAGCAAATATCTCTAATAATAAGAAACGACAGATTTAGAACTATATAATAGAAGACAATTTGTTAGCGGGTTCGGTAGAGTGGAAGTTGTAATCTGAGTGGTTAAGATTCCACGCGTACATATATACCATTACACGTACACATAATGTATCGAGAGGTATGTGAGGATTTAATTTAGATCTTCTAGTTTCACAAATATAGATTGATTCTTGAATCTTGACTAATGACCAACATGCATGTTCATAACAAAATTTCATTTTGGTCTTTTTTATCTTTTTTTGAATAGAAGGATTATTGACACTTGAGAGGAAAGTGGTCCACTTTTCTCGCGGCCCCCTAGTCCTCTACCTCCGAAGAGGACAAGTATAAAGGGTGGTTTAAGTGAAGACAGAGAGGAGGAAAGGTATTGTGACTTTCTATCCTAAGAGAGGATCAGAGCCACCAAAACCTTTTTCTTTCTTTTATTTTTTGGTACAACATAAGAGTTTCTTCTTTTAAGGTCTACAGCATATAGAATTTTCACATCTTCTAATAAGTGCACTTCTCAAGATCTAATTTGTGTTCTTCTCTTTATAGGATGAGACTGCCAAAACATTTCTCTCTTACTTTACCTATATTTTAGGCCCATATCTATTTCCTACAAAAATGGATGATTTGGAGGTGAGAGAAGCAGCTAATTTTAATTTGTGACCAAAGTATTCTTATTTTTTTAAAATTTCAAGTTTACTCTTTAAAATTATGCCTTCTCACTTCTAAAATTATTATGGTGTGCTTTTTCTTTGGGCATGTACCTTGCCTCGCACCGTTTAATTTCTTTCTTTCTTTCTTTCTTTTTAAAATTTTATTTTCTTTTGGTAACCCTAGCCTTTAGCCCTTCTTTTTTCCTCCTCTATATACACCACATTTGATATATATTATAATATAATTTTTTAATGAAATTGATTTTTTAGACAATCTAGCAATATTTTTTTATTTTGTATTATAAAATCGTTGAAGTTGCCATTTTATTGTGATTATAAAGTAAAATTAAGCAAATAAATTAAAAAAACATTAATAAAACATCGTTTAAGGAGCAAATTTGTCCTGAAAGTTTTCACTGAGAATGAACGTTGTCCTAGAAGCAGTTTTAGGTTCGATGTCACCTCGGAAATTTCAAAACATAGCATTGTTGCCTCATACCGTTAAAAAACTAACGTTGATGTTAAAAAATTGACGTTAAAAGTTAACTTTTTAACAAAAATAGATAATATTACTCCATTTTAACACTTCCGGGACAATATTGAACCTAAAAAAATTTCTAGGGTAACATTACTCCTCAGTGAAAACTTCCGGAACAAATTTGTATCTTAACCCATAAAACATTTACAATAAATAAGATATGATATTTGTACTTTTTTTTATATTATTATTTGATATCCAATTCAGAGCTTGAGGCTACTCCTTTCAATATAAGTGTCTCCTATGAAACTAAAACTCGAGAACCAAAAGGATATAGCCTGGCCTTACACCGATATTTGTATAATTATACTTGAAATTAAAACTGTTGAATTTTTTAAAATAAGAAAAATGACAAATTATGTATTACTATTTCTTTAAAAAAATTTAAAACTTAAATTTGATAAGGATATAATAATCCATTTATTTCTCTCATTATTTTTCTTACGTATAAATTAAACAAGGAACATTAAAATTTACTTCCCCCTCCCCCAACCCTCCATCTACAAAAATCACTGCTGACGTTTTATTCTTCCAAACAAAGTAGAGGCGGTAAAACGGGGCGGGCTGGCGGGTTGGCCCGCCAGCCCGCCAAAAATAGTCGGATTCGGGCCGCCGAAATGGCGGCCCGTTTAGATTCGGGCTAAACGGGCTCAGCCCGTTTAGCCCGCTGGTTGGGGCGGGCTGGCCCGCAGGCTGGCGGGCCAGCCCGCCAACCCGTAAAATTTTTTTTTTTTTATTTTTTTGATTTATTTTCCTCCTCAAATGCTCTCTTAGTATCTTTTATCTTCTTTCCTTTGATGATGTGTTTAATTAATTCCCCATATATTTTATTTGACACTTATTTTCATATTATATTTATTTATTCTACTATTATTAAATTTAAAAAATATGTGTTTATATAGTTTTGTGATGTGAATAGATAAAAAAAAAAGAAAAGTAAGAATGAAATTGACTTTATAATATAAATATATAAAAAAAAGAAGTGTGATATGAGAGGGTGAAAAAGAAAGAGGGTAGATTTTTTAAAAAAAAGAGTGAAATTTAAAAAAAAAAAAAAAAAAAAAAAATTGGCGGGCTGGCGGTCTAGCCCGCCAGCCCGCCTAAACGGGTTCGGGCTGGCAAAAGCCAGCCCGCGAAGGGGGCGGGCTACTTCAGCCCGCCCCGTCTAAACTCCCAGCCCGCATTCCCACCTCTAAAACAAACGGTTAATTGCTCAAGGAGCTCATGGAAGTTAATGTTTTTTTTTTTTTTTGGCCAAAGCTCTTGGAAGTTAACTAAAACAAGTGTTTTGTATAAATCAAATTAAAGCTAACTAACAGGCTTATTATAACAAGGTTAGTTCCTGCTAATAGCAGTCGTGCAAGTAGAGAATTTGTATTGTAGTAATTCTAAACAAATTAATCGACTTCTAACAACATTTTGCTCAACAGTTAACATGCTTAATTAATCTACCTAATTAATTCATGCAAACATATATTCTCTCTCAAATCAAAATTACTCTTCCGGTAGAACTTAATTGAGAAGCTGATATTGGTAGTAAATGTAAGACCTATTTTCTATATTTGTCTATCTTTTCCTAGTTTATCTAAATTGATGTTACCTCAACAATAATTAAGAGAGAGAGAGAGAGATAAGGGGAATTAAGAACGATGATGCGGGTGTTGTAGAAAAAAGACATATGTGATATCAGCTAACTTAAATAACTAACTCATTTAATCTAATCAAATTAGCCTGTGTTTGGTATCACTTATTGTTGGACAATAAGTCCTTATTATGCAAGCCGAGATAAAACTTCTCTCACATACTTACCTCGTATACTGTGAATCACAATTTATAAGTACTTATTGTCTAAAAATAAATTATTCCAATAGAACACTTAGTTACCTTATGTTGTCAGTGCTGACCACGATGTCAACCCACTGGTCTTGAACCGTAACCTTGTAATTGAACTGAAGAACACCTTGAAGCTGGTGATACCTAAGAGAAAATTGAAGCCTCTCATCAGCACGATGGTTATTACAGTTCTCAACGTCCATGGCTATAACAGGGCAATACAACTGAACTTTCCATAACTCAAAGGTCGAAAAAGCACAAGAGAACAAAGGACATGGCGTTTTGCAACTACTCAGATTCACTGTTCTCAGCTCCACCACACTATTTGTGATAGCCAAATTCACAGAACGCATCCACAGTCCTTCCAAATTAGATCCCAATAGTTTCATCAAAAGCTTTGATGGTTCCCTCGAATCAGAATCTGACAAGTGTTTCTTAATAGTGTTAACACATCCAATAGGTAAATCTTCTGGAGCTTCATATACGATAACCAGGAAAAACAGAGTGAGAAACGCGAGGTTGAAGATATCTGGGAAGTTGGAAACGGAATCAAGTTTTGGGAATTTTAAGGAGGGGCTGTTTTTGTTGGAACCATAATGAAGGATGGCTTCAATGAAGTTGACAAGAACGTTGGAGGTCGTTGATTCGTCTAATAGCGTCATGGATTTGGTGTTGGAATTGGGTTTGAATTGTTTAGAGGTCCAGAGAGTTACAGGGCTCTTAAAGTCTGCGAAAATGGCGAAAGAGAGTTTTGAAGATTGAAGGCCTCTGGCTATGGTGAGATTCAGAGAAGGCTGGGATGAGCTTGAAGAGCATAAGCGTAAGTTCATGGATCCTGAAGATGGGCTCCAATCTGAGATTGGAGGAAGGTTCTGAATCCAGAAAGATACATCGGGAAATGAATAGACAGCCATGGAAGAATCGAAGAATCAAGCTCTTTAATTAGTTTCTTAGGCGTAATATCATATGATATGTTTGAGACTAATTATTCAGATATATATATATATATATATAAGGATGTGCAGAATCAGAAATTGTGGTTAAGTTGGGTGAAGGAGAAGAGTAAGAAGTAGAGAAGGTTATATCGTACAAGATAACTGATTGATTTGGTTTTTTTCTATCACATCCGATGTGAAAAGTTTCAAACTAATGGCTAACAATAAACCAATACCGAAAATGCGTTGAACATGCAATTTCTTTTACGGGAAGAATTTGTGGTGTGTATGCTTCCTTGATTTATTTAAGATTCATTGTGTGGATTGAGGGGTAAACAATTGATGAGCTAAGAATGTTCAAGGAAAACGCTTCCATATGCGTATATGGCAAGGTTTCACGTGAAGAGGTAGAGTCAATACATCAGCAATATGTACTCTTAAAATTAGAGTCTTAATTGTTCACATTTTTTTAGATAAAAAAAACTGTTCACATTTAATTTAGTTTTTTTTTAAAAAAATTTCAGCTTTAATTTGCAGTTTTTACATTATCAAAGTAAGAAATTTGGAATTGATAATAATAATCAAATTGCATTTAATTACCTTATTGTATTAAATGAAAATTTTAATCCAGTTAATTATCTTAAGAAATTAAAGGTTAAGATTCGTCCAGTGCCCTAAAGTTATTTTTTATATGCTTCCAATTCCTTAAAATATTTTGTGGTTTATTCATAATCAGAAGTATTTTTTTTTAGTTGTATCTAACACCCTAAAATATTATATGATAAATTGATAATTTAGGGTGCATAATGCACCTAGCTAGAAAAATAGTTCAAGGTACTGCACAAATTTTTATATGTGTGATCTTTTGTCAAAAAAAACTTGTGTTGGAATATGTGTTACTCCCTTTTAATTTTTATTGGGAAGTTTATTCTAATAAAAGAGATGATGAGTTATCCTTATTTATAAGTCATTAGATAGTGTATCGATTAATTAAATTATTTTTGATATTACCTGTATATAAAATCATTAACTATATATGAGGAAGAATGTATGATGAAAATTTGAATAATCTTCATTATTTTTTAATACATTAATTGTTTAAAATATGAGTAAATTGTTTTTCATTTTCTCTTAAAGTTAATAATGACTTCACTATTTTTTCATTCTTTCGTCCAAAAAAAAAACAATTTTTTCATTCTAATAAAATGGGCAGACGTGTCTTATTATGTGATAGGGTTTGGATTAGGATCGGGAGAATTACTTTGTTTTATTATCCAACAAATATTGTTTAAACAATAAGCATATATAATCCATTTTTTGTTATATTCTTAATGATTTAAGTCATGACCCTTACCTATGTTGACTCTATCTTGGTCCCTTGAGTTAGTTATAGATGCCTTAAAAAGAACCTTTGTTTTTCACGGCAACTTTTGATGAAAATATAAGCAAATAAGAAACTACCCAATTTTCAACTCTTAATTTATCCGCTTTTCATAACTTCAGTTTCGTCAATTTTGATGATGAAATGTAAACTAAAAATGGGAAAAGAAAGATTTGAGGGGAAATTCCAAAACAATCGAATTTCAGTCGTGTATATGAGAAACTATTGTCCCATGCATATAATGGATATGTGAGTGATTTAGTTCGCATGATGATGTTCCCAGTTCCCACCCCTAGAATAATACCAGTCGTCCCATAATCTTTATCACTTAGAATTCAAAATTGGATGTTGCCCATTCAGTAGAAAGAGAAGTTGGGATAAGCTTGGTGGTTGAAGAAGGCATGAAATATTGACACTTGTAGGCCATATACGTGAGGACTACGTACATATATAATTATATGGCCAGAATTAACCCATTAATATATGATGCAGTAGAAACAAAAACCACTCGTTCCCTAGAAAACGAGATTCCTCATGAACTCATCAAGCCAACACAGAGAGTCCAGGAGTTTCTGAAACTTTGTACAATAATAACACCCTACCGAAGAAGACTTCCTTCAAAAATGCCAGAAAGGGACCTAATTAAGGCCCATACTCTCGAGCATTCTGGACAAATGTTAAATTCACGTTTAAGTTGAGCATTGCATGCTCTTAAAAACATTGGGAACTGATGGCTAACCCAGGAAATTCTGAATAATGCGCTGAGCTCATTGGCTCTATCTTATTGATTATAAAGCATAAGTGCAATATGACATAAACTGAAAAACTAAGCCTATTTATACAGTACATAACAGAGACTAACTAACTAAACAGATTGAGCTGAGCTATACACTGGCCCATTACAATTACAAACAACCCATTACAAAGAACTCCTAATTCCTACACTCCTCCTCAAGTTTTGGGGTAGTAGATATCTATTGCACCTAACTTGCTAAGGATTCTAATCAGAGTTTCTTTCTTAACAGCTTTTGTTAAAATATCAGCTTCTTGATGCGCTGATCTTGCATGCTTTGCAACTTTTCTGGACAAAGTGACAATTGATATCAATATGCTTTGTTCGCTCATGAAATACCAGGTTAGAAGCTATATATATGCATTGCCACCTGACTATTACAATAAACATTGATAGGCCATAATGCATAATCTTAAGCTCATCTAATAAACCGACAATCCAAACAATTTCAGAGACAGCAGACCCTAAGGCCCTATGTTATGCCTTAGCTGACGATTTTGATACCATACTCTGTTTCTTCATCTTCCATATAACAGGAAAACCTCCCAACATCAAAAGATAACTTGTGACAGACCTACAAGTTATTCCACAAGCCCCCCAATCTGAATTGCATAAACAATCTATAGTGACAAGTTCCTTGTTGAGCTCATCAACACGCCATGCCCTAGATTATGTTTCAGGTGTTTGACAACGTTCAATGATGTTTCCATATGCACTTTCAAGGGGGTTTTGCATGAAATGACTCAAATTCTGCATACAAATGAAATGTCAGGACAAGTTACAGTTAGGTATATAAGCCGACCTACCAAAGCTCTATAACATTGTGGGTTTTTCATTAGATCTTCCTCATTGTCTTTACCTTCCTCATATGCCAGCAACTTCACATTCTATGCCATAGGCACTTCTAATGGCCTACAGCCACTTAAACCTGTATCCAATAGCAAATCAAGTGTATATTTCCTTTGGGATAAAACTATCCCTTTCTTAGACCTAGTCAATTCAATCCCAAAAAAATATTTCATCATTCCTAGGTCCTTAATCTTAAAATTATTATGCAGAAAATTCTTAACCTCTTCAATTTGTCGCTCACTACTACCTGTAATCAAGAGATCATCCACATATATAAGTACCTAGATAACATCATCATTATAGGTATTAAAGAAGAGAGAATAATCAAATTTACTTTGCTTAAAGCCTCCTTTAATAAGGGCATTGGTCAACTTAAAGTTCCGTTACCTTGAGGCATGCTTGAGCCCATATAAGGACTTTCTTAGTTTGCATACTTTATTCTCCCCCTAGCTATTAAATCCTTGAGGAATGTGCACATACACTTTCTCATATAAGTCTCCCTGCAAGAAAGCATTGTGTACATCCATATGGAATAAATCCCATCCATTTATTGCAGCAAGTTTAAGCATGATTCTAATGGTCACCATTTTAATAACCAGAAAGAAGGTTTCATTGTAGTATATTCCTTCTCTTTATCTATACCCCTTAGCAACTAACCTTGCATTATATTTCTCTATCCCACCATTAGCTTTATACTTAATTTTGTACGCCCATTTACAACCTATGGGTCTTTCCCCATTAGGTAGAGTGACAATCTCCCAAGTCTGATTCTTTTCTAGAGCTTCAATTTCCAAATTCATTACTTTAACCCATTCATGATTTTTAACAGCGTCTTCATATGAAACAGGTTCAGTAACAGTGTCAACATTGCATACTAAACACATATGAGAAGAAGAAATGTTTGCATACGTAATGTAATTTTCAATTGGGTATAAGCATCTTCCATTTGCCTTACTTTTAAGGTTATTTGAGCTTGCTGCAACTAGGTTACAAATATAATCTTAGGATCAAATAAGAGCTCTTCTCTCCCTCTTAGGCCTCGAGTTGTGTGCAATTGACATGGCTTGATCTCGTAGGTGCTTCTCACCCTCGTCATCTACTTCATCTATGTTGTTATTGTCAAAATCAGTGACATTATTAGGACAAGGATGTGCTTTATTCACATCAGTAATAGACATATATGTAGCTTTATTCATGTCAGTAATAGGCATATCAATTGGATCAAATAGAAATATTTCCCTAACTTCTCTACTTACTCCCCCTTAGTCGGTAGGCAATCTATCTTTAAAAGGAAATTTTTTTCTCTTGAAAGACAACATGTCTACTGGCCAGAAGTGCTTTAGTATTCAAATTTAAGAGCAAATAACCCTTTTGGTTGCTAGGATATCCTAAGAAGACGCAAGGGATAGACCTGCGTTAAAACTTGTATGAAATTGTCAAGTCAGTGGCATACGCAAGAGAACTAAACACCTTTAAATCATTAAATCAGGTTTTTTTTTATAAACATGCTCATAAGGCGTTTGATAATCTAAGATACATGAAGGAATACGATTTGCCAAATACACTACTACAAAAAACGCTTTTAACGTCCCTTTTTTAGGCCTTTTAATGTCTGAAAATAAGGAGATGTCTATGTGAGAGACGTAGTAAAAAATGACAATAACGTCCGTAGATAAAATGACGTCTAAAGTCTGGATTTTAGACGTCCCCATTTTAAAAAGGGACGTCTAAAGTGCTATTAGACGTCCCCATTTTAAAATGGGGACGTCTAAAGTGTCACTGTACCACTTTAGACGTCCCCATTTTAAATTGGGGACGTCTAAAGTAAAATGGGGACATCTAAAGTGGGACTTTAGACATCCTCAATTTAAAATGGGGACATCTAAAGTGCTTTTTTTTTAAAAAAAATCGTTTATATTACATATCTGAACTAAACAGTATTTAAACCCAGAAATTACAGATCATCGTCAATAAAACTACAAATCTAGTATCTACAATCCAAATCTACACAATAATAACTCCAAAGCTGAAATCTCATAGGAAGAAGATAAAAACAATAAGAGGAATTAGTTGCAAAAAACTTATCTCCTTTTATTATTGAAATTTATTTTCTCGTAATAATGAATAAAGAAGAGCGACAGGGAGAGATGAAACTCGTTTTCTCAGCGAGAACGTAGCCATGAAGCATGTTTCAGAATCCTGATCTACAAACCATAGCAACACAAGTTAGAAGATAAAATAAAAGGAAAACCCAAAGAGAAAAGAGAAAGAGGATAAAATAATAAAAAAGGTAAGAAAGTATTACAGATCTGGAGGTGAAAAAAAGAGAGAGAAAGGAAGAAGCAAGAGTAAAAGGAGTATATAAAGAAGAAGAGGCAAGAGCTCAAGGCGTGGTGGTAGTGTCTCTTATTGTGTTTACGGCGATGGGAAGGGAAAGATGAGTGTAAAAGTAATATAAAACTGACAAATAAAGACTGTCAGAAAAAATTTGAATTGTTTTTTACGTCCCCGATTTAATTTAGAGACGTCTAAAGTTGTTCAGTTTTTTTTTAAAATTTTTTTTACTTTAGACGTCTCCAATTCAAATTGGGGACGTCTAAACGTCCCCATATACATTGGGGACGTCTAAAGCTTTAAATTTTTTTTTTAAATGAGGGATGCCAAACATTTATATAGGGACGCCAAAGGGCACATCAGGGACGCCAAAATAATATTAGACGTCTAAAGTGTGACTTTAGACATCCCCAATTGAAATTGGGGACGTCTAAAGTATTTTTTTTTTTACTTTAGATGTCCCTAATTCAAATAGGGACGTCTAAAGTCAGTAAAGTCACACTTTAGACGTCCCTATTTAAACTGGGGACATCTAAAGCTATTCAGTTCTCACTCATAATTACAAAAATACCACCGTCTTTATTTTTTACCTCCCTTTTTTAAAAAGGGACGTCCTTTAGGGACGTAAAATATATATTCTGTAGTAGTGATAAGAGGCCATTCTAACGCACTCACCCAATACTTAAGAGGTAAATGTGATCGCAAGAGGATTGCCCTACAAATCTGCACTAGGGTCCTATGTTTTCTCTCTACAATTCTGTTTTGCTCTGGAGTGTAAGTGGCAAGAAGTTTCATGCACAATGCCATATTGCAAAAAAAAAAAAACTTCTAAGTTCGTTGTTAGTAAATTCAGTGCCATTATCACTATGAATTCTTTTTATTGAAAAAAAATTGATTCAGCACATAAGCGACAAAATGTTTAAGATGGGTAGCAACCTCAGATTTATGCTTCATAAGGAAAAGCCATGTGACTCTCAAAAAATCATCTACAATAGTGAGAAAGTAAAGACAACCAGAGTGTGTGGGTATCTGATAATTAAGGGCCCCAAAAATCCATGTGCAATAATTCAAAACATAGCTTAGTCTTAATACAACTAGGGGAAAAAGGAAGTTTTGTTTGTTTAACTTGAAAACAAATGTCACAGGATTTATTCATGGGTATATAGCTATCCTTTACAAATGGTAAATGTCACAATACAGATAAGGGCGCATGCCCAATGTAACACCCCAAGTTTTATTCATCAAATATATTGTAATTATTGAAAATAGTCAATAAAATGAAATAGTGAATTTTGGAGAATATAATTATATTTTTGGTGAAATCGCCTATGAGGCAGTGAGCTTGTCATGTGATTTTGTATCATCAAATGATGATAAAAAATTATGAAATTTTACAAAGTGAAAGTAAACATCCCAAGATTTAATTTGAAAGGTCATATGACTCAATTAGAGCTATATACAAAAAGTTATGAATTATTTAATTTAGCCTAGAAAAACTAGAAAGTTTTTAGAACAGCATTCAAATATTTAAATTCTGGGATTTTTGTGCTTTCATTTGGCTAAATTATATATTTTTTCCTGAAACTAGACTCAATAAGAGTTTTATAACCTTTCGAATCACTCCAATTCAATTTTTATAAAATTAATTATAATTTTTTAAAGTTTAGGCAGAAATCTGCAAAAATTTTGTAAAAATCCAAAATTGTTGGAAATTAAATATCATATAATATATAATATAAAACATCATTCTTCTCCTTCCTTCAGCCATATCAGACACACACATCTAAACATAGAGAGAGAAAGTGTGAAATTTTAGAGAGAGAAAAGAGGAGAAAAAAACTTACAAAGGTAAGTGTTTCTTTGGTAAATCGGTTCCCAATGCGTATAATTCCGTTCCTAAGCTTCCTTTTCATATGATTTAACGTTTGGAGGCTCAAATTTTGATGCTGAGCACCTAGGGTTTTCAGCCAAGTCGAGAAAAGCTAGTAGGAGCTTCAGGTAACTTCCAAACCTTCGTATATTAACTATTTTGGCTGTTGTGGATAATTTAATTGGTGAAATTTCGCCGAATTGCCATTGGTTTTAAATTTTGGAAATTGAGTTGCCTAAGGGTTATGCTACCCAATTTTGGTTCAAATAGTAGTTATAACCTAATGTAATAGTTAATAAAGTGGTTAGGAGGAGAAATGAACGCATTTACGGAGCGGAAATCACAAAACCCCGATTTCCCCAGAGAATCCATGAGTTTCAGCTAGCTCTAGTTAGGGGTTTTAGAGTTAGATTTTCAATGATTTGATTATTCCATTTCTTTCAGAGGGGAAAATTAGGTGGGGTTATAGTTAGTCGCTTTTCGGAAAAGCCTGAAAAAGCATAATAACGAAAACGCCCCTGAAACCCTTAAAATGGGGCTGCCAAGGGCAAGTTCATCTTTTGGAAGTGAATTTGATAATTCCGAGTCTGAAAATGGATTTTTTGGGCAAAAATATATTAGAATAGCTCATGTTAGAATTTCAAAAAAAGTACGGTAGGACCGGGTTCGGCGGGGCCACCGAGTCCACGGGGGCAATTTAGTAATTTTTCAATATAAACTCATATAACCCCCAGAAACACTATGGAAGTATCTAAATGGTACATTTTGAATTGTAGGACCGAGTTAAGAGCCTGAGTTGCTGGCATGCAAACCGAGTAGAAAAGACAAGAGGTAAGGGACTTACCTTGATTGCATATAATTGATATCTTTGCCTGTGTAGTGATGTATGTGATTGTTTTACTTGATTATGTAGATCATATTTGAACAAATGAAGCTCTGTTTCTGTTTTTTCGTGGCCATAGTTTTGTTACATGAAACATTGAGCATGCAGAAATGTAATTATAGGGCATGCATCTAGATAAAGCTAATATGTCATATATATGCATCTATCATGCATGCATTATGGTATCTATTTTCTATTGAGATTCACTCAAATCTCAACCTCCCCTACCAATAATTTAGACAGGAGGAGACAGAAGATATACTGAGAATAAAGAAGAGAACCGTACGAGGGGATTGCAGTAATGGAACAAAGACATGAACATATCTCCGTTTCACTGGGATGAGTTTAGATACCCTAGTAGCCCTGTACGCTACATTGATGGTAATTATCATGTACGAACCCCTATGGGGAATTTCTGTAATCATGCACATATTATCAGTATATTTATGTTATTCATGTGTTGCCCATCGAATCGCATATCGTTTTTCGCAAATACTCTGAAATAGCTGAAAATTAGATAAGGGCGTGACACCCAAGCCTAGAATGTAACAACCAGATATTTCTATGTATAAAATCATTGGTCACAGCATTAAGAATAGCACTGGGAGATTGGTATTGTAAAATGTACAAGCCCCAAACTAATCCACTAGTCACCTTCAATCTGCCACTTTGAAGGCCTTGCATCAAACAATGATAAGGGAAGAAAGCTACGAGGCAGTGCTCTTCTTTAGTCAAACAAGACACAAAAATTAAATTGAATTACAAACCAAGAACATATAGGACATCTTTTAACACAAAACCATAAAAAAATTTCACAGTTCTAATATGGGTAACTCCAACTTTGGTACATTTAGTATCTTAGTTATTTTAACGGGTCCATTATATCACAAATAATGATCTAAAGGTGACAGACTACCTACTAAGTGAGTTGTTGCACTTAAGTCAAATACCTAATTCGTGTGTGAAGGTGTATGTGGAGTAGAAGGAGAAAAAGGAAAACTTGTGCCCGTGAGGGTGTGAACTGTCTTGCTTGATTCTTCCTCCTTTCTTAGAAACTCTAAAAGCTTTTCGTATTGCTCCTGAGTGAATGTAGGTATCTCCACGTTCGTTGTGAGTCCTAATTCCTCAGCTTTTCAAGTAAATTGGCTCCATTTTAGGTAATTTTACTTCTGTTTCCCTTAAAATAAGAAAAGAAACGATCAAGTGCCAGCATCCTTCCTTGGTATGCCTTTTCATGCCACAATTTATACATTTAGGGCTGGACCTCCTCTACCCTTCCTCTCCCACCTCCTTTTCCTCTAGTAGCTATTGCAATCCCTTTAGTGGGATGATCCTTCTAGTGTTTGCTATATTACATTGAGCCTCATCCTCAGATGTCATTGCAAAAACTTGATTGATGGTTGGAAAAGGGTGCATCAAGAGAATTTGGCTTCTTGCCATTGCATAATTCTCATTAAGTCCTATAAGGAACTGAAGCAACTTTTGTTACTAAATCCTATCCGTATAAACTTTGGAAGTATCACATTTGTAGGAGGGTATTAGTATTATAAAAGGTTGCTCTTCCCACAACTCTTTCATTTTAGTGTAGTAAGCAGATATATATAAAGTCCCCTGGTGAAGAGAGTGTTCTCTCAGTGAATAGAAAAGATACGTGATCCAGAAACTTTATCGTACGTTGTTTGTGATCTTCCTAGACTTGACGAGTGTTCTAGAGGTAGATAACACTATTTGCAATTTCCTTTAAAATGGAGTTCAATAACCAAGACAATATTATCGCATTGCAACGCTCTCACTGATTTTGGAGGGCTTTTTCTTGAGATTCCTTCCTACATGTACCGTTGGTGAACCCTAACTTTGGCTTTCCTCTCAACGTAATCACCATTGCTCTACTCCAAACTATGTAATTGTCACTCCTGGTGAGGATTTGTTGTACTATGGAAGTTCCTTGGGTGTCCGTCGGGTGGAGGTACGATGGCTGTGTGAAGGTGAGTCCATTCATGGTAGATTCTTCACCAAATCCCCTGTTCGCTTTATCAGCCATGGAAGATGATTCTTTAACAGAATCTTGAACGGCCACTGTAGAAATTGCTTCAGTCACGATGTGAGTTCAGAAATTGCGAGTTTTGATCCTGGCTTTACTCTCGATTAGAGTCATGATGGGTTCTTGTTCTTTCACAATCGTGATTGATTCTCGGTTGACTCGCAATTGAGGCCCTTCTTTAACAAACCTGGGGCTTTGATGCCATGATGACTAACCCAGGAAATTCTGAATAATGCTTTAAGCTTATTAGCTCTATCTTTTTGATTATAAAGCATAAGTACAATGCAACATAAACTGAAGGACTAAGCCTATTTATACAGTACATAACAGAGACTACCTAATTAAATAGATTGGGCTGAGCTATACACTGGCCCATTACAATTACAAACAACCCATTACAAAGAACTCTTAATTCCTACAGAAACCAAAGATTGGATCAACAATGCCTAATTAGATACGTGTCCACAGAATCTTATTGTTATGGTATTGGGGAGAATTGATTCATTACTAATTCTATAATTTATCTAATTCTTAATCAAGTTCTTGATAGAACACAATATATAGTATGGTACAATTCATGTTGTTGGTTCTACTTAGTAGAATAAGAATTATTGCTGTTGTTTTAAGTAACTCCCAATAAAATTAGTCTGTTAAAGATCGATTATTAGTATCTATTTCTCTTTATTTGAAAGTTCTTTACCCCCTCCACCTAATTCAATAGCAGTTAATATGAGAAAACAGAAATCCCGCATTAAAAAATAGTAATAAGAGTGTATATATATAAGCTTGCGAAAATACTAACTAAATAACTCTCATGTTGTGTTTGAATTAAGGGCATTGGGTCAAATTTTTTATTCGTATGGATAAAAATTCATGAATTTGGTCCAAACTCAAATCAATTTTGTTATTTCTCAAGTCTTCAGAATGTCAAATGACCAACCTAACACCCCCCCAAAAAAAACCCCGCGGGCCGGTTTTTAAGGTATTTAAACTTGATATTCTTCTAACTACCTGAACAAAATATTTTAAATACATGAATTTTATTTATGATAACCAAAATGCTTATAAACTTTTATTAAAAGTATGTTCAGCATCATATACATTTTGGAGGTGAAAAAATACCCATAAACATTCAAAATGGGAGAAAAAAATGTCAACACCGTTAAATTTAGCCTAACACCGTCACATATGCATGTGCAAAAAGAAAGTGGGTCCCACTACAAAAAGTAACGGTGTCGGTCAAATTTAACAGTGCTAGCATTTTTGCTCCCATTTTGATTATTCATGAATATTTTTGCACATCCCAAATATACATGGTGCTTCACACATTTTTAATAAATATTTATGGGTATGTTTGCATCTTCACATATTTTTACCTTCCTCCTAGGTCATACTAATATTGGGCAGGGCGAGCCATCAATTACCCTCAGGCGTTTACCTAGGCACCCAGGAGCTAAAATGTCTCTCCAAACGCCGCAGTGGAGACACTTTGTGCCACTCCCAGGAATCGAATCCATGCCAAAGTAGACAACCAGACACAGTCCAACCCCCTCGCCACTTAACCCAAGGACGATGGGTCACATATTTTTAATTTAAATCCATATGTCCAAACACATTCTGAAGTTATTAAAGTGAAAAAGGCCAAAATGCTTTTAAACCATGTTGCTCTCCACACTGAAATTATGAACCAAATGAGCCCAAATAATTAAAAAAAAAAAAAGCAAAATTCACCTAAACATTTAAAAAACAGAACCCAATAGCCCACGACATTCCAAGGTAATAGACACCTATTGGAATATAAGCCCAAAGCCCAATAAGGCTGAAACCACCTTTTTAAGTATATGTATCCTCATATTGAAGGCAATCTTATTTGAGACACCTTTTTTTATCGAAGATTTGAACATTAATTTTTCATGTTGTGAGAAACTAGCCCCTTCTGTTAGGTCAAACCCTTGTTGGTTGAAATCACCATCTTAAACCTAAACAAACACACAACATCTAGAAAAAAACACAATTTACCTTAACTTCATAGTTCATATAAAAATTTATAAATAATCATCATGAAGCTCAAAAGTAGTAACTTCATTGATCTAACATAACGACCATCCAGATCAGATTAGTCAGTTTCTTTAATATATGATAATAAGACTCACAAAAAGCTTGGATACCTAAAAATAATATAAAAAAACATAAGAGCCACCAAGATATGTCCAAAAATCCAAAATCCCCCTTAATCAATATATTAAATCAGTCTCATCAATATTAAAAAATTTATGACTAATAAAAAGATGTTAAAAAACTTATTAAAGTAGGGAGATTAATTGATGTTTTTAATTATTTTTAAGCCTTAATTTTATACTAAGTGTATGTTTATTTTAGTTTTTTAAAAATAATTTAATAATTTAAAAGATAAATATATGAAGACCCGATTTTTAAAAAAAAGAAGTTTTCCAACACCATAGGCCGTGGGTTTCCAAACATGCGCTGAAGAAGGAGCACAATGTAACCTGCCAAACTAAAAGGAGACCCAAAACTCATTTCTCTCTCTTCGCATCGTGGAAATTGCCACTAGGAAATCAAAGAAAAGCATTGTTCTTGATATCGCCGTGTTTTCCCTTTGCCATTCGCTCTCTTGCAGTAGCTTAACCTGACGCGGTGATCGGAGATTCACGCGCCACCCATGGCTTCTCCACCGACTCTCCCGATCTCCAACCCCCAGTCCAACGGCGGCACCACGGGTTCCCAGTCTCAGCCTCCAATTGCTACGCCCGCCTTTCGTTCCTTCATAGCACGCCTGTCTTCTTCTGTCCGCCAGGGATTCTCCCAGCGCCGCCCATGGTCGGAGCTCATCGACCGGACTGCAATGTCCCGGCCAGATTCTCTCTCCGAAGCATATTCTCGGATCCGCAAGAACTTCTCCTACTTTCGGGTGAACTACATAACCCTACTGGCCCTCGTATTGGCCATCTCCCTCATCTCCCACCCGCTCTCGATCCTTGTTCTCTTCGGCCTCATCGGCTCATGGGCCTTTATGTACCTCTTCCGGCCGTCGGATCAGCCCCTCGTCCTTTTTGGTCGCACCTTCGCGGATCGCGAAATTTTGGGTATTCTGGTGGTGTTGACGGTGTTTGTTGTTTTTCTCACCAACGTTGGATCTCTCTTGATTTCGGCTTTGATGGTTGGGTTGGCAATCGTCTGTGCGCACGGTGCATTCCGAATGCCTGAGGATCTGTTTCTAGACGATCAAGAACCTATGAATTCCGGCTTCCTGTCGTTCCTCGGCGGCGCTGCCTCTTCTGCCGCCGCATCGTCTGTTCCACGTGTGTAAACGGCTCGGGGCTCCGATGTGCATTGGTTGGACATTCACGAGGTTTATTCGGACCAATCTTCTTGTCCTGCCTAGCTAAGCTAGTTACCTTATTGATAGGAGGACTTTTTTTTTGCTTATTTGTATGATCCAAAGCAAATTGCTTAGGATAATATCTTTTCCCAGGTATACGTAGACGAAAACTTTGCCGAATGAATTGCTTTATGCCATTTTATCAGTAGCAAAATATGCTTTCGATCTATGTAGCTTAGATTCCAATTTTGCTTCTGATTATAATTGTCACCTTCGCTGTCAATTTGTCTTCATTCATATCCCTGATTGTTTGTTCAGGATGGTTCATTTGTTTCATTGTCATGATTTCGTTTGAGATTGTTTGTTTCAGCATCTGTTTGTCTGTTGTCTCTATGCTCTTTTTGGTTTCTATTTAGGTGGACTTGGTATAAAATGGGAATGGGCTTTCAACCATAAACCCGGAAGCTCTCTTCCAATGAGTTCACTTTGCCGTCTACCAACACTTTCTCACATTTTCTTTCCTCACACAGTTTACCTTTCCTCAAGTCCCTTTTCCATGTACCGAATACAGCTTTAGAGAAAGCCAGAAAGGGATGGACGTGGAAGTTCTCATCTGATTGCATACTTTGAATTTAATGCCTACATGTGAATTTTCATGTTGTTATTCTTGAATATAATGTTTGCTAATGAAGCCTTTGTGTGGGTAATAATTGGTAGTCAATGGAAATTTTTACGTCCTGTCAGTCGTTGAATTTAGGACTAAAGAACAAGACAGCATTTCAACGATTAATAATAACTTCCTAATTGCTGTAATACGAACTCTATTGTTGTTTCAAAGGTATCTTTCCACTCTTCAAGTTGTTTTTTCCATGAGCTTTATGCGGCATTATGCAACATTCAAGCCTTATAGTGCTTGTAAGATAGGTAGGTTATTTGGGGGTAGAAGTTGGTGAGGAAAAATTGTACTACCTCTGGCCTGCTAACTAGATCCTATATTATTATTAAGGACCAGGGTAGTAACTTTTTTGGGCTGTGCTTTATGGTATGACATTATCACTAAAGCTTCTGTAGATTTAAGTAAACGAAGATGGTTCCTGTGCGTGTATATGAATTTTACCCAGGGGAGGAATTCCACTCTACTAGAGGAGGGAGTGGAAGAATGTAGTGCTTGTGACAGCTACCTTTCATTTATTAATAATTTAATATAGGGGTTTGGGATTCCACTAGATTGAAGACCGTTTCCAGCACCATCAGTATTAACTTAAACTCAGCTACTGCCCGGCTTCTTTTGATTTGTTTATAGGCTTCCTTCTCCAATTGCTCCCCCTAATACAATTGCCTTAAAGAAGTCGAGTACAGGGTTCTTTGGGTTCCAGTTTTGGTCAAGGTGCCATTCCTTGGCAAATAATTCCCAAGCTGGCACAACTTTTAGGTTGATAGATCATGGTTCAGCTGATGAAGAAGGGTTTTCTAAATTTTTCTTAGCTGCCCCAAATGAAATTTCTTGAGTTATTTTCAGTGTAGAACAAACATCATGAGTTAACCTAGTGGTCTACATGACATAGGTAGGGTTGAAGACATAATTGTGATTCTTCCAGTCATGAAAGTGTAGCCAATCTTCCCTCTAGCAAGATGCTTTCTGACTTCTTCTACCAGGAGGTATACGTACATCTGTAGGATTTGTGAGAATGAGGTTTTTTTTTTTATTTAAAATCTCTAGCTGGTAGCAATCACAGAAGGAATAATATAATTTAGCTTGACTAGTTGTAACTTCACAGAAGGGTCCGCAGCTCAAGCACTTCATCGATGAAGTGCATTCCCTTGATCTGCCTTTTCACTCATTTAGTGGACATTTCTCATCAAGATGGCCGCAAGGACCACATTCAAAGCAAATAAGATGGACTTTCCTATTATGAAATAGTAGTACTTATTTCTATTTAGCTTGGAGGAAAGACAAGATATCAATTTAAATGGCCTTAACAATCCTGTTCATGAACACTTCAGGGAAATTTCATCAAATTCCTGAATGCCCAAGAACTGAGTAAATACTAAATACTAGCAATAGTTCAATTCCGGTATGCTATTGTTAGAGTGGAGCTCTGATCGAGGGCCGTCTAGTCTTTTCTGAAGAGAGGCATCTTGGGCTCGTAAGATTGAAGGAACAGGTGAGACCTTGCCACATCACTGAAGCATTTTCTCTCTGAATGGGGTGCTCCTTAGATTGAGGCATAGAGCTGTCAAAACGGGTCATTCTGACCTTTATGGGCCCGGCCCATATGGGTTATCAACCTTAGTTTAGTATTTTCTCAAGCCTGAACCTAATTGACCGGCCTAATACTAATTGCACGGCCGGGAGGGAGGGTAAGTGTCTTCTTTCTCCTGAAGCTTCTTCTGGGGTTTTTACTCTATAATTGGCTGACCTTCATGATGGATGGAAATTGTGACCCACCACGTACAATTAATTTACGGAAGTTTTTATCACACAAGGATTGAAGTTATTAACAATGTGTGTATTTGAAAGATTACTTGGTGCTTAAGCATGTTTTCTGGCAAGTACGTGGAGAAGTCATTCCCTTGTCATTAAATTTGTCCAAAAGATCTGGTTACAATTGGGCTATGTGAAATATTAAGAGTGTGTTTGGAACAACGATTGTAAAAGTGATTTTTTTCAATCTGACTTTTTATAATCTTATTTTTGGGTAAAAGTATGATTGTGTAATATGATTTATGTTTGGATTGTCGGTTGTATAAGTGACTTTTGTAAAAATATAACTTGTTTGGATTGACTTTAACATAAATGGCTTTTGTGGTAATGGTAACAGAGAAATTAAATTAAAAATTATAAAAGTTAAAGTTGAGAAATTTGGCAATAAAAAAATACATAATTTGATGAAATAATATTACATAACTAATTGAATCATATGTCCCGTACAATTTGGCGATTACGTTAGTATTTTTGTGATAATTGTAAGATAAAAAATGATATTTAAAATTATAAACAAGTGAAAAAATTTAAGTTAGTAAATGTATTGCTGAAATACATAATTTAATTAAAAAAAAATTACATAACTAATTAGATCATATATTCCGTATAAGTTCATCTCTAATCATATAAGATAAAAAAAATGATATTTCACTTTGGGCTGAGCTTGATCAAACAATTAATGGTTTAATTACTTAACTCACCTCCCAATCGCCCTGAAAAAAAAAAAAATTACTCTCTCGAAACCAATTTTAAACGGACAAGTCAGACAACCACAAGGATTAATTCTCTTTCAAACTTGATTATTGAAGGATGTGTGGTTATGAGTTTGATACTTTAAATGTCCTGTATTATGCACTTGTAAGAGGGAGCAGAAAATCAACATTGATAAAGACCCTACACAGAATGGAACCAAATCTGCTGCTGCTGTCAAATTAAAAAATGTGACATTTGGAATCATAAAATTAAAGACGAGTAACACCCTAACCAATAATTTTAGCTTTCCACTTAGCAGTAAGTAACTAAGTACACGTTCGATTCAGTGGAAGAAAGAGAGGAAGGAACTGGTCATATACTCAGAAGAAAATAGAGAGTTATAGTTAGCAAAAGCTTATAGTGATATACTAGGAAGAAAATAGAAAGTTATACTCGATCTTAATTATCAGAAGAGAGAAGAAAAATATGAAAAATTAATATACTACATTCTGATTTAACAGATCGCTTCGTTATTCATGTTTCCTTTTTCCTGCCTCCTCCATTCGACATACGAAGGATTCCACCATCGTACACTGTAGTCGATTAACATGAAACTTATACACAACATTCTGACAAATCTGTCTTATGAATCTAACGGATCGAAGCAAGTTTTCAAGCTTACCACGGAGAAGAACACAGCGGCCAGGCTCAAATCCAGGAGCAGAGACTCGATTGTGTGCCGACGAGCAGAGAGTAGCCGATAAAACTCCCCGAAACCGCCGTGCATGAACAGATCGGCCACCGTAAGAGTGAAAAGCCGCCAACTGGACTCCACAAGACGCCGTCGGAGTTCAACTCGAGCTGATTGAGACTTCAACAGCAACGGTGAAAGCGAGACGATTCTACGCAGCCACCGCCGACAACCAATACGCCACCACGCCACCCATAAAACACAAGCCTGAAGCGGTGGGAAAAATTCGGCTTGAAAGACTTCGGGTGACCGACCGAGAGAGGGAAGAACAGTAGAGATGACAGTTTTCGAACACACTCAAGTTGGAGAAGACGAGAGAGAAATAAAAAAGCAGAGATGAGAGTTGGTGTGCATTGCCATAATAACGGTAAATTCCCATAGGCCATAAGCTAAAAGCATTCGGCCGTGGCTTTTTAAAAAAGCTGGTTAAGTCACCACAAGCCCAATGAACAAATCGACCTGCCAAACAAAACCTCAAATGCTCATTCTATACCAGTCGAGCTTAGAGCTATGTTTGGAATAGTTTTTCTTTTTTGAAAAATAAGTGTTTATTATATAAGTCGAGATAAAACTCTTCTTACATACTTACCTCATATATCATAATCATGATTTATAAAGCAGTCTAAGCGGTCAAAAACTCTACCCAAGTGGACTGAATGGTTGGGTTTAGCCCAAATATCTTTGAACTGATGTCAAAATGAGCATGAAACTCTACGGAACTGATAAAAAGCCGTTATAGCAGTCGAAAACTGAGAGGTGAAAAGTAGAAAATCGGTTGGGATTTTAGTTGAAGTGGGGAAAGAAAACCATCATGGGTGAACTTCGGAAAGTAGCCGTGGCGCTTAAGTTAATGGGATGAATCGGTGACGAGTCCTTTTATGAACACATGGTTGGAATAATTGGTTGAACCCAGCAAGAGGGATGACAAGGGAATCAGTAAAAGGTAGAGTCAGAATGGGCGCTTCCCTTTCTATGGATTTTGATAATACCCACCTCCTTGTGATACTGTTGGGAATAAAAGACTCCATCAAACATATAAAAACTAATTACTAGCACTATGTTTAAATGGAAAGAAAATCAGGAGAGAAAGAATATTAGAGAGAAAAACTCTCAAAAATAGTAAATTTTTTAATCATTTTAAGAGATTTTCATTCCTAATATTCCATTCCTCCTACTTTTCTTTCACTTTACTTTCCATCCAAACATATGGTAGAAGTTTATGACCAAAATTCTCAAAGAGAATGGGTGTACACTTCATAGAGAGAGTATTTATAATCACCTCTCCAATGTTTATTTGATATTCTTGATGGGATGAAGAATTTGTACAATAGTTAGCTTCTTTTAATGCGAGGCCAAATATAACACTATGTGCCGATTATCTATTGCTCAACTTTGGCCTTTTTTGAATGTGCTTTTTTTTTTTTTTCGCGTTCCTTTTGATTAATTTTGGCGACATTCTTAACTTTTACACTTGCTTTACAGGGGTGATAATCTTGGCTCCTCTATGAGTCACCCATCATTACTTGATATTAGAGTGATGAGCCATATTATCGTTTTGTGTTCAATAACTTGTCACATTATATTGGTTTCTAATTCCGGCTCTTTTTGAATGTGTTTGCTTTGGTCCACTATGTTATTTAAGGATGGACGAGAACGCTATTGATCCCCTCTCATTCACATGCCTTCTTGATATTAGTGCACAAATGGGAAATTATTATTTCATGAGATAAATTTCCCTATTTTACCCATGTTATGCAGCAAATTCTCAAAGGTTAAACCATGCCTCGAGGAGTGCGTGAGGGAGACAACCAAAACTAAAATTTAGGAAAATGTAAGAGTTCAGAATTTTAGTTGAGTTAGTTAGAAGTTGGCTTAGCTTATAAGTTCAAATCTTGTAACCAACGTGAGGATATAGTTGTTAGCGGATGATATGTAAGAATCTTTATGATTGTAAGTGTTCTTTAAGTCTTGAGGTATACTCTCGAAATTTAACTCATCTAAACTTTACTAATATAAAAGAATTTCAGGTTTTTAACATTTTTAGATTGGGGAATTTCAAAAATATGGTTATTTTTAAAGATAAAACATTGCAAATATGGTTTTTTTTTTTTTGCGGATAAAAGAAATTTACCGTAAATTCCCCACCCATTAATGAAACGAAATTAACACAAAATTAAGCAAACCGTTCATGTATTAGTACCCAAAATCTAAAGAATTAAACGCTCTCGACTGCTCGTGACATAAAATATTGATGATATCTTTCAACGTATGCTAATACTGAAATGGGCCCTTTATTTATGCCTTTTAACATGACGATGACAACTGTAGTCATTATCAGATTTCCGGGACCGCTTTGATATGTATATGCATCGGACCACGACCTAGTTGAACTTTTACCAAACCCAGTTCATCATTTATTGCTAAAAATGTTTGAAATTGACCTTCCCTTTTGTATGTTCAACTCCGATTATGAACACGCTCTTCCTGGTGTGGGATATTATATTATAATATACTACCCCAATTGAATGCTGTTTGCAGTTTCCAGCAAGTGGGAAAAAGCCACGTCACGAGCCAAACTCGGGTCGTTTCAGGGCATTTTGTAATTGAGTGTGAGTCGGAAAAATCTGAGAAGAGAGAAGAAGCAAGCAACCATGAATGATGGAGATGGAAGTAAGGTGTGTGTGGCGGGACCCACACAGCAGATAAGGAATAGCCGTTGGGACTTCGGGGTGTGAGGAGGAGGCAGCATTAAAAAGGTCACACAGGTACTTGAATTGTATCTTACTGCATTGTTTAAGAAAGAAAGGAAAAAAAACTAGCCGTTAGTGCTTGTATGAAGGAGAGCCTCTGAATCTTATTGCTCCCACCTGACATTAGTGTCCAGACACACCAAGATTCTCTCTCTCTCTCTCTCACGCTCCATGGCGCGCCGACACACTCACGCACCCTCCTTATGACTATCACGTGCCCAGTCTCAGAACTCTCAAAACCCCTCTCGCAGGTACAAAATCCTCCTTCCATGTCCAGACCCTTTGCTCTCTCCTGTTCATTCACTGTGAACACAAATGTCGTACTAGACCAAATAATCCTCTCTCCCTCCAAAGTTTCTATCTTTCACTCTTGTTCCTCACTGGGTTGTTGTCTTGCTCTTCCATGCTATAATGGGGATGAGAAATGCAGCAGATTGGCACTATATTTTGGAGAAGAAGAGAGAGAAATGGAAGAAAAATAGTGGTAAAACCCAATGGTTTCCCTGGTGGATGCTTGCTTTGTGGATTCTTCTGATTTCTATTTGCGTGAAGCCAGTTTTGGTTGAAGGAGGAGATGACCGTTGGGATGGGGTGGTTGTCACAGAATCAAATTTCTTGGCACTTCAAGCGTTCAAGCAAGAGCTGATTGATCCAAAAGGCTTCTTGAGAAGCTGGAACGACAGTGGTTTCACTACTTGTTCTGGAGGTTGGGTTGGAATCAAGTGTGCTCAGGGTCAGGTTATTGTGATCCAGCTTCCATGGAAGCGATTAAAAGGTCACATCACAGAGAGGATAGGTCAACTTGAAGGCCTTCGAAAGCTTAGTCTTCATGATAATCAAATTGGGGGCTCAATCCCTTCTTCATTGGGACTACTTCCTAATCTCAGAGGTGTTCAACTATTCAACAATAAGCTAGAAGGTTCCATTCCTCCTTCATTAGGTTCTTGTCTTTTACTTCAGTCCTTAGACCTAAGCAATAACTTACTCACTGGGAAAATCCCTGATAGCTTATTTAATTCTTCTAAGCTTTATTGGCTTAATTTGAGCTTCAATTCCTTCTCTGGTTCAATACCATCTTCCCTCACTCGTTCACCATCTCTCACCTTTGTTTCTCTTCAACACAATAATCTCTCTGGTTCTATCCCAAACTCATGGGGTGGGGCTCTGAAAAATGACTTCTTTCGCCTTCAGAATTTGATCCTAGACCATAACTCATTCTCTGGAACCATTCCTGCTTCTTTTGGCAGCTTGATTGAACTTAGAGAGATTTATCTGAGTCATAATCAGCTTAGTGGAGCTATCCCAGATGAAATAGGGAGCCTTTCTAGGCTTCAAACGTTGGATTTTTCAAATAATGCCCTGAATGGAAGTTTGCCTGCTAGTCTCTTTAATTTGCCATCGCTTAATGTGTTGAATGTTGAGAACAACCACCTCGGCGACCAAATCCCACAATCTCTGGGTAGATTACGTAATCTTTCTGTTCTTAGTTTGAGGGGAAATCAACTCAGTGGCCACATTCCTGGAAGTTTTGGCAACGTTACCTCGCTTAAACAGCTTGATTTGTCACTGAATAATCTCACTGGTGAAATCCCATCCTCTTTGAACAATTTACGTAACCTTAATTTCTTCAATGTTTCTTACAATAACCTGTCTGGTCCTGTCCCCTCTCGGCTTGCCCAAAAATTTAACTCAAGCTCATTTTTGGGTAATATCCAACTATGTGGGTATGATCCTTCAATCCCATGTCCTTCTCCAGCACCATCTGAGCTTGGCTCTGCTCCATCTTCTGAAACATCAAAACCCCATCATAGTCGGAAACTACACACCAAAGACATCATTCTCATAGCAGCAGGGACTCTCCTCGTACTCCTCGTAATAATATGTTGCATACTGATCTTCTTCTTGATCAGAAGAAGAGCAGCATCAACAGCAGAGCAAAAGTTAAGTGCTGGCACTGCTGGAACTGAAAAAGGGGCTGCCGCATCAGCGGCTGCAGCTGCCGGTGCAGCAGAGGCCAGCGGCGGCAGCGGCGAGGCAGGAGGGAAACTCGTCCATTTTGATGGCCCCACAATCTTTACAGCGGATGATCTTTTGTGTGCAACCGCAGAGATAATGGGAAAGAGCACATTCGGAACAGTGTACAAAGCCACATTGGAGGATGGAAGCGAGGTTGCAGTAAAGAGACTAAGAGAAAAGATCACTAAGGGTCAAAGAGAATTTGAATCAGAGGTTAACATTCTCGGGAAAATTCGTCACCCAAATCTTTTGGCACTAAGAGCATATTATCTGGGACCCAAAGGTGAAAAGCTTCTGGTTTTTGATTATATGCCCAGAGGAAGTCTTGCAGCTTTCTTGCACGGTAAGTTCAAAAAAAAATCCAATCACCTTCATAATATTTCGCAATGTTTAGAACTTTATTGATTCTCATGTATTATGTTGCAGCTCGTGGGCCAGAAACAGCCATTGATTGGCCAACAAGGATGAGAATAGCACAAGACATGGCTCGTGGCTTGTTCTACCTTCATTCCCATGAGAACGTCATACATGGGAACCTCACATCCAGCAATGTCCTGCTGGACCAAAACACAAACGCCAGAATCGCAGATTTTGGTCTTTCCAGGTTAATGACAACCGCTGCTAGTTCTAACGTGATCGCGGCGGCCGGAGCGTTGGGCTACCGGGCGCCGGAGCTGTCGAAGCTGAAGAAAGCAAACACAAAAACTGATGTGTACAGCCTTGGTGTGATCTTGTTGGAACTCCTAACAGGGAAGTCACCAGGTGAGGCCTTGAATGGCGTGGATTTGCCTCAGTGGGTTGCCTCCATTGTGAAAGAAGAATGGACGAATGAGGTTTTCGACGTGGAGCTCATGAGAGATGCTTCCACCATTGGTGATGAGTTGTTGAACACATTGAAGCTTGCTTTGCACTGTGTTGATCCTTCTCCATCAGCACGACCAGAAGTTCAGCAAGTATTGCACCAATTAGAAGAGATTAGACGAGAGAGATCAGCCAGTTCTGGGGATGATGGAGGAGGAGGAGTCCCATTAGGTAGTGATTAGGAGGAGCATTATTGTTCGTAGGAGCAAATTAATTAGTTCGTTTTTTTTAGTAGGGACTGTCATTATTCTTTCATTCATATTTTATTGTTATAACTTGGCCTGTTTGGATTGCTTCTCGCGTCTGTAAATACTGCTGTATTTTGTATCAGCAAGTGTTTCCTCTTTTAACACTTCATTTTTTTATGGAAACTATGCCTTGCCAAGCTTCTTGATTCCTCTATTGTTCGTAGGAGCAAATTAATTAGTTCTTTTTTTTTAGTAGGGACTGTCATTATTCTTTCATTCATATTTTATTGTTATAACTTGGCCTGTTTGGATTGCTTCTCGCGTCTGTAAATACTGCTGTGTTTTGTATCAGCAAGTGTTTCCTCTTTTAACACTTCATTTTTTTATGGAAACTATGCCTTGCCAAGCTTCTTGATTCCTCTATTTTCTTTCCAAACCAATATTTTTCCCCACATATTCCCCAGTGGGGAGAGAGAAAAAAACAAGAAACAATATTTACATCCGAGATAAGCCAATATGCATAAGTGTATGTTTGGGATAATTATTAAAGTCCTTAAAAACAGTTTTTCAGTAGTATATGTAAAAAGAGTTTTATCTCGTTTATATAATTGTGCTTATAAATCATGATTTCAAACACATTTTAGGAAGTTGTGAGAAGCCACCTCTGTTTATGGTAACTCCAAAGTGAAATGAAAAAAATGAAAAAAAGGCAATGCAGAGCATGGTGCCATCTTCTCTGATATGCATAGCCTGCTTGTGAAATGCATTATTTTCAATTATCTACTCTGAATCACAAATAGCCATGCCTGATATATATCAAACTACACTGACCACAGCAGATAAATGTAGGTTGCCTGTTATTTTACTGCATAAATTTTTCACAGTAAATCCTCAAATTCTTACAGAATCTTCCATGAAAATGATTCCCCAAATCTAAGGCTCTGTGAATTTGAATTGACGTGAGCAAGTGAGTCAATCCCATTTTGACTTCAAAGACCATATAAATGTAACGAGAGATCCAAAGAAGCAGAGGTTAAATGACAAAGTGAAGGGGCCTAAGAATTGGCAGGCACAAGGATAATATGATGGCCATGCTCCCAAAATTCAATCAATTCAATTGATGAAGTATCCAATAGCTGGAAATTTATAGATGAGGTGTAAAATACAGATTACATGGCTTTAAAAAGACATCTCTGTGAATTTATATTGAAACTTCAAATCTAAACAGAACACAGTAACTGAAGTGCAAGAACAACATTAAAAATAAAAGAGTATACAGAAGGAAGTTCAAAACCTCTGAAACGGAAATACAAACATATATATATATATATATATATATTTGTACCCATCGTTGACGTATAAAAGTAAATCCCATCACAAAGATACAGCTGCATTATAGGAAGCACGGACACTGTTGTCATTTTTGCGAAAGGTACAAGGGTGTTCAAATTTTAAGGTGATACATCCATCAGCTTGAATAATTGAATAAGGAAATGAAACAAATAATGAAAAAATCATTCAAATTTTGATTACCACAAGAACCATAAATAGTATCATATGTCAAATAAAATATTAAAAAAAAAAGTCAATTTCTTCTGAAAGTGGATATACAGGCAACCTACAGATCCCAATAGAAAAGGAAGAGGCAAGTTACTTGGATGTTATCATATTCATTCTCGGCACAGATCCTAGCATTGTCAAAAATCTTAATGGCCTATTTCAACTCTTCTATTTTGAGTGTGCTCTACTTGTCTCCAAAAATTTTGGATGAAGCAAATTCAAGCTTCTCAATCTGTAACTTCAAGCAAGATATTTCTGAAAATAAGTTTTTGATTGCCGGCTCTGTTTCAAGGTAATCATCTAATTAAACATTCGATGACCAACAACTCTGTTTTACATGCACATACAGAACAAACATCTAGTGGTGATCAAACTTGAAACGTCTACCAAGGAGGAGTAAATTGCTAAACTCTTTCTCTTTCTGCGGATCTGAGAATGTAAATCGGAAATTGAGGGGTTCAATGTAAGAATTAGAGGGAGATTTGAGCGTTTGATCATACCTGAAACCGAAAGACTCCGGCGACGAGAGAAGGGGGTCATCGGATTCAGTCATCAAATAGACTCTGTTTCTGCTGCAGACTCTTGCAGATGATTGATTCTCTGAAATTTTCTATGTAGCTTGAAACCACTAATCAGCGCCAGAACAATGTTCTCCGAATATGAATGCAAACTCTTTTCCTTTCCTGATGAAGTTCGTGTGAAAAGGACAAAAGGTTGTGGAAAGTAGAAACTGTAGTTTATTCTAACTTTGGATGATCATTACCCTATTTGGTCACTGTAAAGTGTAAAGTTTCACTTTTTTTAAGGTCACATGTAAAGTATGTCGTCATGTTCATAGGCCCGTGAAAAACAGAGGAGAAAATTTTGATCAAAAAAAGATAAACAGAGGAGAAAAAGTTTGGTGCCCTGCTTTTGCATCAATGTACTTCAGACTCACAGGAAGATGCCATCTGAAGTAACATCTCAGTATGTTCAATAGAATAATCTGAAGGGAATTAAGATCAAACTTAAATTAAGATTATTGCCTACGAAGTGATACATTCTATCAATATTAATTATGCAGTCTTGTTATTTAATTGATACATACGGATTTTGGAAGATTGCTTGTATTGCAAGCCAAACATCTTTGAAATACTTTTCCGAGTTTTTCTTGCTTTCTAAGTGTGTTTAACGTTTTCTTTCCCCAGTCACAAGACAGTTTAACACAACTCAACATTCTATCCTCTCAGAAAATTCAAGGACCATGTAATATACTTGTATTTGTTGATCAGAAAGCAAACAGGAATGAAAACGCGTTGGCTATCAATTTCAAATTTAATGGAACACTAGCTGTAAGTCAGTTCTGACTAATTTGGCTGTTTGTATCAATTAGGATCAGTGCTGTGATTCATTCCCAGATTTATAAAGATTCGAGTTGAAATTTTACTTGATATGCCGCAAATCAACCAACGTTGTGGCCCTGAATGTTTTTTTGTCACTCTTGAAAAAGTAGCCTGTAGCTATATGCTTTAGCTGCAATACTTGTTGCCATAAAGTGAAAATTTTTTAGGCGAAGTCACCCTGATATGACAACTATTTGTTGGTTGTCCCTGTTTCCTAGAAAATCTTCTGAATATATAAGACTCAAATAAGCCTATGTAATTAATCCCAGGCATATTATGAGGTGAAAGCAAAAACCATTGAGGATCTGTTAATCAGGATTATTAAAACAGGAAGTGAAAGATGAATAGTCAGAGAACAAAGGATAATTTCCGTGTCATGTGCTCTAGAGAGTGAAAGAAAACCAGAGAAAAGGATACTCATCAAAAGTCAAAACCGGTATACTACCTCCTGTGTTTAATATAAAAGCCATTTGATTTTTTTTTTGAGAGATTAAATATTAAAAAAATTCTAAAAAACTATAATGGAAATATCAAAAGGATAAATCAGTACATTAAAAATGGGAAAAGACAGATCAGGTGGGTGTCAGATATGTGAAGAATATGTCATTTTGAAATTTCGGCCAAATGACGAAAATGCTCTTCAGCACTCCATCCCCACTTCAGAATAACAACATGATCCTCGTAATTAACAACTCCGGATTCGATATTAACAACTTCAATTCTTCTTTTACAATTAACAAGTTTCAGGGTCAATAACAACACATATATCTTAATTAACAACTCTGGATTCGATATTAACAACTCCAATATCTTCTTTCACACTTTCTTCCTCACTTCAGAATAACAACATGATCCTCGTAATTAACAACTCCGAATTCGACATTAACAACTTCAATTCTTCTTTGACAATTAACAAGTTTCAAGGCCAATAACAACATCTATCTCTTAATTAACAACTCCTGATTCGACATTAACAACTCAAATTTCTTCTTTCACAATTAACGAATTTCACGGCCAATAACAACACCTATCTCTTAATTAACAATTCCGGATTCGACATTAACAACTTCGGATTCGATATTAACAATTCCAATTTCTTCTTTCACACTTAACAAGTTTCAGGGCCAATAACAACACTTATCTCTTAATTAACAACTCTGGATTAAAAATTAACAACTCCAATTTCTTTTTTCACAATTAACAAGTTTCAGTGCTAATAACAACTCCGGATTCGCCATTAACAACTACTCCTATATTGTTATTGCGACTGAGGGCTGAAGGGCATTTTTGTCATTTGGCCGAAATTTCAAAAGGATAGATTCCTCACATCTCTGACACTCGCTTGATCCGTCTTTTCTCATTTTCAATGTACTGATTTGTCCTTTTTATATTTCCAATGTAGTTTTTTTAGAATTTTCCCTTAAATATTCATATTTATTGTTTTTTTAAACTAATTTACTTAACTTATAAATTAGTATATAATATAATGATACACAACATATATTATGATAGATAGTTTATTTAGTTTCTCTATTATCTCCAAAAAAAATCAATTGACTTTTTTATTAAGGACCGTTGGAGTATATACACTCACATATAAAATATAAAGACACACATTTTAGAAGTTATGGATATAGATATATATGCATAAGGAGATAACTATGTAACTGGATTCTGTTAAATGAACACCACACTCGTTTGGATAATTTCTAGTTACTATCAGCATTATTGTTTTCACAGTTAATTAATTAATGTCACTGCTCATCACACCATGAGTTCATCAGCAACCTGTGAAGATTATATTGCATGCCAAAAAAGTCACTTTAATGTGCTTACAAATTAATTACACTATAAACAATGAGAGAGAAGATTAAAGGTAAAATTTTTTATGGCACTTAATAAGCTGCCAATAGGATAAGACATTGGATCCCTTAAAGTTGATGGCAACAGAGATTATAGTGACTTTGGACCTTTCAGTGGGAGGGCCACATGCTGGGCTATATGAAGGTCAAAGGCACTATATAGCATAACATGTGCACTTTCACAGAAGTAAAACCCATAATGCATATAATTTTGAGCGTGATCTTCAATTAAGGCCCCATCTTCAGAACCACGACAATATTATGTGTTTGTTGTTCAATCTCATGCAACCTCCTCAATCATTTCTTTTGGCTTTCATTTGTCTATCAAGTAGGGTAAAATCGAGCACATTTCCTGAATTCATTTTTTCAGTTCATACTTTTAGCAGGCCAAAATGTAAATATTTTTTTTTTTTTTGTAAATGCATAAAGAGTCACATAAATTAGGGATATCTCTTAATATCTCACTAACAAGATAATATTACACACACACACACACAACTCTTATCTTTATTATAAATCCAATTTGACTAAATCTTACATGCCAAAAAATAAAAGTTAAGACATTTAATGTTTTTAATTAATTGACTTTTTCAAAATTGCCCTTATTTAATGACGAGTAATGGAAAAAAAAAAGATGATATACATTAATCTTCTTTCATGTACATTTTCAATAAGGGTAAAATTGGAAGCCAGTGATTATTGACTCTCAAAGTAAACTTATATTTAAGACCAAAAATTTTTAACAAACTAATCTTATAATAAGCACCAGAGTGTCGGGGGTCGTACCAGTAATCGAACTTGGGTTCTCTCGGACTTGGAAACTCAAGCAATGAGAACCACGATTACTGGTTAAGCACAAGAGTGATATATATATATATATATATATTATATCCGCCCATATATATGCTTAACTTAATTAAAGTTCTATAAACTAAAACATGCTAGAGAGTTATATTCTTTATATTCATATTTAATTAATGCTGCTGAACCAGAGTTCCATCAACCACTATCAATGTCCTATGCAACATAGGATAGAACAGAAAATTAACACAGTGATAATAAAATTAAATTTACAAGCACCTACTGGTAAGTTGTAACTGCCCAATCAAACATTGGCAAGTCAAATAACGAATTAATGAAAATTATGAATAAGCAAATGCGGTTGGAAGGTTTAAGCAAACAATTAAGGCACCGGCAAAATTTGACTTGGAAAACAATATAACGCATTTTCTGCTAATATGTCAATTTTTTCACCACTCTCTGACATTATTAATAACGACTTGAGGGTGATCACTCCAATAATATATTTTTCCTTTTAAGAATCCATACAAATGTCAATATATAACAAGCTTTACCAACTTAATAATTTCAATAAGCGTGTTTCTTTCTGTTCACCAATATGTCCACTACTAACCCATTTTTGTGCTGTCTGTTATCTCTTCCAGTTTTATGACATGCTTTGATTCAAAGAGACCAAATTAGATTTGTGGGGCTGTTTTAATCAAATCACAAGTAGCCATCCTCGAAGGGTTCAGTTCAGACCAATGCTCCTTAATGGATATGGGTTGACGTAACTAACTGTCAGAAGTAGCATTATTCGATGTTGCTTGCTTGTGGTTTAAGTCAAGAAAGGACATTGTAAGCTAGAAGTAGAAGAATAGACTAGTCCACGGCAAAAAAGAAGAAGAAGAAGAAGAATAGACTAGTCCAAGGCTTTCCCATACTAAATTTATATAATGCATCTATGCCCCACTACACGTTTACTTGTACAGGTTGGAGGGAGCTTTCTGACGTCAAAAGCATGGTTTGGTAGCTACAAGTTTATAGTACGTACATAGCTGATTTATTTGAAAGAGATATCGTGTGTGTTTGGGATAGATAGGGAAAATGATTTATTATTATTATTATGACTTATTAAAAATGACTTAACAGAAAAATTAATTTTTATAATATGATTTATGTTTGAATGAGTGATTGTGTGTGTTTGGTTGGGTTTATATTTGGACAATAAGTCTTTATTACGTAAGCCAAGATAAAATTCCTCTCACATATTTACCTCATATATCGTGAATCACGATTTATAAACATTTATTGCACAAAAATAAGTTATTCCAAACGAGCACTAAAATGTTCAAAACTAATCAAACAAGTCCACAGTCACAATCAAACAAGTTTACAAGCTTCAAATGCCAGTAATAATAAAATACTTGATTTAGATTTTGGCGTACACATACAAAAAACGGAAAAAGAAAATCAAAGAAAAGAAACTTTAAAAGAGGTATTAGTAAGTGTGAGAGCATTTCTGATCTGAGGGTTAAATTAGGTTAACTCTGCTCCCTGATCACTATTTGCTGCCTTGTGCTCAATTAAAAAAAAAAGTTAAACAGGCCAGGCCTTTTAGGCCCGCCTTCTTTTTTTTTACTTTAAATCACAAATCCGACTCTTAATGGGTTCGGGTCTATACAGGCTGGCCGGATTTTCTGACTCTAATGACAAGTAAATAATCACAAAGTGGTTTTTGGTGGGGCGCTCCATCATATCCACCATGGTGGCTGGGAGATGATTTTCTCTCAGTTAAGGGCATTTTAATAAATATATATTAAATTTATTTACAACTAACATACATGAGACTTCAAAATAATTTATTGAGTTTTTTATAACCTGAAAGTGATTTTTCCTTTTTTTTAATCCTATTCATCACTTGATTATCTTTAAGTTGATTACTTAATTCATTCTTTAACACTTAACTTTGCTTAAACAAATCTTTGTTTGATTTATGGGTCAAACAATACTGTTGACAAATCATGAGCAGACATTTTGCTCAATAGGTGGCAATTTGGTGACCTCCTGAAATTTGTATCTTTTCGGTTTTGGTCCCTGATGGAATATGTGGATACATCATACAGGTAACAATCTCTGAGTGTGACATGTTTGTGTGTATTCAGATTCATCATGTCCAAGCGTGACATGTTTGGTGATAGGTCACCCAATTTAGGGCTCCAAGTTGCTTTTTCGTGAGCATCTCTAACTAATTAAATTCTTGTTGGATCCAATCAAATCCCTTTCGTTTCGTTTCAGTATCATTAGTTTATCTGCCAGTAGGCACACAGTAGTCCACTGTTCACACATAGCATTTCTTTCAAAATCAAATGAGTCTTGATGAATTAACAGAACCCGTCGTTCTGCTAGTTTCTAAATATCACATAATTACGTTTTTGTTATCCCAAAAAAGGAGGTGTTTTTGTTTTTTTGGGGGGTGAAAAAATTAAAATAAAAGGCCTAGATAAGATGTGTTCTTTGGCAAAGCTCTATAAGTCATAGCCAAAACAATATCCTCATGGTTAGTAACCAACAAGAGATCAAGCCATCGATTGTATTGTAAACCACCTTATTACCCTAAAAGAATATAAATTTGAATTATTGGAAACACACTTATTTGAAAAGACAAAAATTATTTGTATTCTAAATCTTTGAAGAGAAACCTTTATCTAATAAAAAAAATATCCTAATGGTTAATAATTCATTAATTTGTAACACCAGTAATTTAATTAATTACATAGAAATAAAAAAAGCAGGTTGTTTTATATTATATATAGAAGGACGGAATGAATTATCCAATGTGAGGAGTGATGATTGATTATAATATAAAGGGAAAATGACACCAATGATTCAAATAAAAAAAAATAATATCAGAAAAGTCCTATAGATTATTAATGATAAGTGAAAGAGTAATAATTGATAAGTGGAAGAGTTACCCTTAACAAGTAGTTATAAGACTTTTTGTCACGCCCTTATTTTAACTTCACCTTTACCAGAGTACTCGCAAAAAACGATATGAAGTTCGGTGGGCAACACAGAAATAGCATAATTATACTGATAATATATACATGATTACAGAAATTCCCCATAGGGTTTCGTACATAATCATTACCATCAATGTAGCCACACAGGGCTACTTGGGTGTTTAAACCTGTTCCAGTGAAACGGAGACTTCTTTTTATCTTCGTTCCACCGTTACAATCCTCTCGTGTGGTTTTCTTCTTTGTTTGTAGTACACCTTTTGTTTTGTACCTGTCTAATTTATTGGTGTGAGAGGGTGAGATTCGAGAGAATCTCAGTAGGAAACAATACTAATATGCATGCAAGATAAGTGCTTAATGCATGACATGCTTACATTACATAAACTCATGCTAACACAATGATATATTTGCGTGCTTAATGTTTCGTGCAACAAAACTATGGCCACATTATAAATAGAAACAGTGCTTCAATTATTCATATATTTTTCACATAATCAAGTAAAGCAATAACATGCATCAATACACCGACACAAATATTAAATACATGCAGGAAAGGCAAGTTCCCTACCTTAGACCTTTTCCACCTTGAACCGTGTGCTTCGATTCGCATGCCAATCCTTCGGGCTTTCAACTTGGTCCTAAAACATCAAATGTACCAATTTAGACACTTCCACAATATTTCTGATGGTTATACAAGTCTATCGTAAAAAATTACCAAAAATGCCCCCAGGGACTCGGCCCGACTCCGCCATACCCAATCCGACTATACTTTTCCCGAAATTTCGGCATATGCTATTCTTACATATTTTCACCCAAGGAATTCATTTCCAGACTCGGAATTATTAAATTCATTGTCAAATTACAAAAATACCTTGACAACCCTTATTTCAGGATTTTAGGGGCGTTTTTGTAATTATCTTTTTTGGGCTTTTCCGAAAAAGTGATCAACTGTAACCCGATCTAAATTTTGGTCCTGAACTCAATGAAATCATAAAATCGTCGAAAATCCAACTCTACGGCCCTATAACAGCCCTAGCCTAAATTCTAGGTACTTCGGGAAAAATTGGGGTTTTGCAATTTCAGCCCCATAAACGCGTTTCTTTTTACTCCTAACAACTTTATTGACTATTATATTAGGTTACAACTATCATTAAGACCCAATTTGGGCAGCATAACCCCTAAGCCATGTCATTTCCAAAATTTAAAACAAATGACAATTCGGAGAAATTTCACCGATTAAATTGTCCACAGCAGCTAAAATAGCCAACATACAAGAGTTTGGAAGTTACATCAAGCTCCCACTAGCCTTTCCTTGATTTGGATGAAACCCTAGCTATTCTAACACCAAAAGAGGAGCTTCCAAACCTTAAAGAACATAAAGGAGTAGCTTAGGATCGGAGTTATACGCGTTAGGAACCAATTTACCGAAGAAATCGACCTACCGTACAGGTTCTCTTCTTCTTCCTCTCTCTAGAACATGGCTGCACTTCCTCTCTCTAAATGCTGAACTTCACGTCATTTTATGCTAGAGGAAGGAGATTAAATGTTTTAATAATATATCCCAATTTAATTAATTCATTTTTCCAATTTCGGATTTTTTACAAAATTCTAGCAGATTTCTGCTCAAATTTTGAAAAATCATAACTAATTCTATATTAATCGAATTGGAGTGATTCTAAAGGCTATGGAACCATTAGAGTCTAGTTTCAAGAAAAAATATAGCTTTTCATCAGTTAGAAGCACAAAATTCCCAGATTTTTAATCTTTACATGCTGTTCCAAAAACTTTTCAGTTTTTCTGGGCTAACTTAAAAAAAATCATAGCTTTTGTATATAGCTCTAATTGATTATATGACCTATCAAATTAAAGCTTAGGATGTCTACTTTCACCCTGTAAAATTTCATAATTTATGGATATCATTTGATCATCCAAAATCATATGACAATCTCACTGCCTCTTAGAAAATTTCACCGGAAGTATAATCACTTTCTCCAAAATTCACCATTTTACTTTCTTTTATACCCTAAAGATACAAGAATCATTAGGAAATAAATTTGGAGCTCCTGCTAAATCGGGGCTTAGTAATCCACTTATTTCAGGCTTATTCTCTAACCTTCAATTTTAAAATTCAGAGTATTACATTTTTCTAATATTATTTTCCTTAAGTAGAACATTGGTGTCATTGTCCCTGTGAATTTGGTGCTCTATATATGAATTTAAATTATGTTATATAATAGTTATCATATGTGATACAGCAACAATGAAAAAGTTTTATTCCATTGATGTGATACGATATTATAATAGTTATCACATGTGATATGATATGATATTTTTATTTTATTAGATGAATTATTATTGTTATATCAATTATTTGAAGTCAATCTAATAAAATAAAAATATCATATCATATCACATGTGATAACTATAAAAAAAAATTATTTGAAGTCAAATCAACTGCATATTCATGATTAATAATTATGATAGTAGTAATAAAGAAAAGAAATTTGAAATGATAATATTCTTTATTTAATATTTTATTTATTACATATGTTATGATTGAGATTTATGATGGAGTCAAGTTCATAATTCTTTGTATCTTTGTGATTATTACTTGTAAGCCTCAAAGTGTGATAATGTTAAAAATATTATTGGGAGAATTATATTCAGGTCTCGCACAAGAAAAAAAGTGAAGAAATGATCTCATTGATAAGTTCAGACTTCAATTGACAACACCAGGAGCATCATTGATAAGTTTAGGGAATCATTTTTTCTTTTTGTACGAAGACCTGAATATAATTCTATCAATATTATTCTTTCCAATATTGAATTTTTTTTACCGCTGGAACTATAACTTCAATTCCTTAATCAAATTGTACTAATAAGAAACATTAAGTTTTCCAAAACGCTTGGACTACTGTTCAAATAATATGTGTATCCCAAAACTTACAAGAATGGCTAGAATTAATTTCACTACAGAATATAGATACTACTATCCTAAAAGACGTTCCTTTTTAAAATTGGGACGTCTAAAATATAGGCGGTATCATTTTTGTAATTATGTGTGGGAACTTGGTAGCTTTAAACGTCCCAAATTCAATTTGGGACGTCTAAAGTTAAAAAAAAAAAAAATTTAATATTTTTTTTTACTTTAGACGTTTTTTTTTTACACTGAATTTGGGACATCTAAAATGATGTCTAAAATAAAAAAAAAAAATTTATACTTTAGATATCCCAAATTCCATTTGGGACATCTAAAGTATAAAAATAAAAGTTAATTTTTTTTTACACACCACTTTAGACATCCCAAATTCAATTTGGGACATCTAAAGTGATGTCTAAAATAAAAAAAAATTTTACACTTTAGATGTCCCAAATTCCATTTGGGACATCTAAAGTGTAAAACAAAAAAAAATAATTTTTTTTTTCACTTTCCCACTTTAGACGTCCCAAATGGAATTTGGGACGTCTAAAGTAAAAAAAAAAAATTTACACTTTAGATGTAAAAAAAAACAAATATTTTTTTTTTTTACACTTTAGACGTCCCAAATTCCATTTGGAATGTCTAAAGTAATTCAAAAATTTTCTCGCGACCTGTATTGAATATAAGGGACGCTCGTGCCTTATATTAAATAAAGGGAAGCTTTCCTTCCTCTCTCTCGCTCCCACAGCAGTTTTCAATTTCTTTGATAAGAATTGCAGAGAAAGACCCACATTCTATAGATTCAAATAGCTTTTTCCTTCGGTGTTTTCGCTATCATCCCCCCTCTCATCATGCCCTTTTGTGCATAGTTTTTTCCTTCGGTGTTTTCGCCATCGTCCCCCCTCTCATCATGCCATTCGATGCCTCTATTTGTGACGGTAACTCTCTATTTATCACTTCTCAAATCTTACATGCTTGTATATTTATTATTATTATTATATAAGTTCATCTCTTTTTTCACAATCAGATCTGGTACAGTGCATCTGGGTAAAAAATGGATTTTTTGAATTTTAAAGTTTGACTAAAAGAAGTTTGAACAAAACTAGCAAAGTGGTGGAAGTGTGGTGATGCTAAAAAAGGAAATTCCGAAGCCAAAAAGAGAATGGAGAAAGCTAGCATTTATGTTCAACAAAACTATTACAGAGGATTCTCGTCTGGAACTTGTGTTTGCTTTCGTAATTGATGACCTCAACATCTACAGGAAATTTGAAATTCAAATGACTTTAGACGTTCCAAATTGAGATTTGGGAGGTTTAAAGTCCTACACAGGGGGACTTTAGACGTCCCAATTTTAGATTTGGGACGTCTAAAGTGAAGGACTTTAGACGTCCCAAATTGAGATTTCGGAGGTCTAAAGTCCTACACAGGGGGACTTTAGACGTCCCAAATCTCAATTTGGGACGTCTAAAGTCCTCCCTTTAGACGTCTCATTTTTTTCGGACGTCTTTTCTTAAAACATATTACGCCCCCACATAGACGTCCCCCAGTTTTTGGACGTTAAAAGTGCCAAAATAGGGACATTAAAACCCCTTTTTATAGTAGTGTTTGGTCGATGTGGACATATGGTTAATTTATATTTGCTTTCCGCAGGTGATTTATATATTATAGTCCGTTTCAAACCTGTCGCTCGCGTATATAAAATTTAGTACACAGAAAACTTAACTTCATGCTGAGCAAAGGTTGAAGCTTTATTTCCTTTTAAATTTCTTTGGGCAAGTGCAAAAGCTGCTTTAGCCTCTTTCAAGAGTGCTCATGTTTGCCTAATTATAAAGACTTTCATGCTACACAGTATCAAAATCTGTGTGTTTGTAGGTCATATCTTTTGATTGATAATTTATGATCTTCCTTTGGGAAAAATATTAAAATTGAAAAAGGAAGATGAGAAAGGGAAATAGTTGTTATATCTTAGAAAGCAACTTATTATCTTCCCTTCGCTTGATTCATGGACTTCACCTATTCTTTCCTTGTCTTGATAGCTTGGTTCAGCAGTATTTGTAGGTGGCTTCTTGATAACATTAGAAAAGTTATATCTTCAAAGCTTTTCATGTTAATGTTAATGTTAATGTTAATGTTATATGTCTCTTTTCCTTCTGGGAAGCAAAAAATTAAAACAATGAAAGAAAATGAAATGCTGATATAATATGATATACTTCCTTTTAGAATATACAGTTTTATGGTCAAAGTCAAATCAAATTTAGGCTTAAGGCCTGGTAAAAGAAATTGGAGATGGTTTCTATTTTAAATCTGACTGATGTCTTTATAATGGTGCTACCACATGTTTCATCTAAGCTGCTTGATGAGTCCAAGAATTTGACATAATACTTTGATGACATATATAGTGTGAATGCTGAACTAATAGTACATACTCCTCTTAATCTTTTAGATAATAAGTTAGGGTGCCAACTTTTGCTGTACATTTTGTGTTGCTAGTATTATCATTGTCAATACATTGTTTGTATGTGTGTGTGTAGAAGCACCCTGTATTTGGTATCTCACAAATTTTGGTTTATCTACATATGGGTTCTGTGTATGAATTTTCTTCTTACATTTATTTGTAAAATTATATTGAGATTCAAGTGCCTATGCTTCTAATCTTAACATGTTTCTTTCCTGCCTCCCGAATTGCTCCTTCTACTTTTTCCCCAGAAATTATATTGGTTGTTGTCGTTATTTGCTGATATCCATTATTGGTGATTGATGATTTTTCACATGATTCGGAATATTTTTTAGAAATAAGAAGGGAAAAGGGAATATTTTTAAGAAGGGGCATGAATTGTGAGATTGATCCATAGCCAATGGTCACTAAATGTGTCAAATTCTCAAATAACCAATGAAGGACTTCAGTATCTGAAGCCTTTGAAGTGAAACAGACTTGATTATGTGTGTAGAATAATGTCATTAGAATAATTTAATCAGACCATTTGTTTCAAATCAATTATTGTGGGACCAGAGAAGGTAGCAGCATAATGAGTAAGGATAAGGTTAAAGTTTTTTGGGATATAAAAAGCACAAAAGTGTTCATTAACTTGTGCCTAGAACAAGTTCAAAAAGGAACAAGTAAATGCACTAGCTTCATCAAGATTGGATGGAAAGAAATTTCTGATGGCTTCACTACAAAGACTGATAGAGCGTACGACAAGGGCTAGTTGATAAATAAATATGATTCCCTATGAAAGGACTGGAAGCTATGGGATAGGTTGATACATGAGACAAGTGTTAGATGGGATAATGACAAGAACACTATTATTGCCGATGATGAATGGTGTGAGAAGAAAACAACGGTTAGTAATAAACTTATGTGAGCGTACATATTTATTTCTCATTATCATGCTTTCATAAATTATGTAAAAATAAATTTGGTGATGAATGTACAGGAAGTTGTAGGTTATAACAAATTCAGAAATAAAGGACTATAATTCCAAGAAGAATTAACCCAATTGTTTTCAAATGTGGTGGCCGAGTGAACACATCATTGAGCATCATCATCCATGTCACTCCCTACTGATGCCATGCCTGAATACGATATGCAAGAAGGTTTAAGAGATAGTGATGAAGTATTAGGGTCAACAACTGGGTTAAGTGGGGAGTTGAATTTAATTAGTTTCAATAACAACAGTGGAGGGAGTGGAGGGAACAATGAGAAAGGGAAGGGAACTAGTGGTGTAGACAAAACAAGTATTAGTGGTAGAACAACTAGCTTATTGGGGGTGAGAAAGAAGGGTGATGCAATGAAAAAGAAAGGGTCTGCCTTAGTGAAAATAGCAAATGCCCTTTGTAGGATAGCTAATGCAAATGACATTGATGCAGAAGCCGCACGTGCCGATAAGATTGCAGCAAAAGCACGTGCTTATGAGATATCAATAGTGGGAGTCATGAGTCACCTTAATCAAGTTCCTAAAGTTATCTCTGATAATGATTTTTATGCATGATGTGTCTACCTCCTTATGAACCACCCACCCACAAGGGAAATGTATGTAGCAGTGAAGGAGATGAGGGACAAACTTCTGGTGTTTTTAAGGCATAAATGTTATGGACATAAATGAAATATATTAGGAATGATGTTACTACATAGGTCATGATTGCTATATTTGTCTTTACAGTATGAATTATGGTTCTAGAGGACATTACTCACTTGTTTCTCAATGTCATGTTATTGCTTTACTATTCAATGTTATGTGTGTGCATATTTTGACTCTATAATTGAGGTCATTACCGTTTATAAATTTAATGTATATATGTTCACAGGAAAAAGCAGGTATGGATACGAAAGTGAAAATTATTGCAGAGCATAGGAAGTAGCGATCACAAAGAGTTTGAAAAGTGGCCACATATGTTGGTACATATGCTCTGCTATATTTATGTAAAGAACCGCAATACACCAATGAGTATACATGTGTTGCATGGGTGCGTGATGTCTTATGTGAAAATTTTGTTTGTTGTTATGACATGTTTAAGATGAAACTTCATATCTTTCATAAACTTTGCTTTGAATTGTAACGACATGATTTGAGGGAAACTAGAAATATGGGTATACATGAAATGGTTGCAATTTTTTTGAACATCGTTGGATATGTGGCATCGAGTAGGCTGCAACAAGAAAGATTTCAATGCTTTAGAGAGACAATTCATAGAGCTCTGCATGCTGTCTTAAAGACATATTGTAGTTTTGCAATATCCAACATCAAACCACAGGATCCTAAATTTGAGAATATTCACTCAAAGATACGCCTCAGTAATAGATACTGGCCTTTTTTTAAAAATGCTATTCAAGCAATTGATGGCACACACATTTCATGCAAGGTTAAAGCAAGGGATAAAACAAAATATATTGGAAGAAAATAATTTGCATCCCAAAATGTGATGGCAGTTTGTGATTGGGACATGTGTTTTACCTTTGTACTAGCTGGATGGGAAGGTACTGGATATGATGCTCACATATTTGATCATGCCCTGACAACTCCGTCGATGAATTTTCCACATCCACCTAAAGGTATACTTATAATTTCTACAATTTAATTATTGTTAACTATAAAGACATGTGTTGACTTTAAACCTATTATTTTGTACAAATAAATATTACTTGGTGGATACTAGCTATCCAACTCTGACGGGATGCCTTGGTCCATATAGATGCAAACGTTACCATCTTCTTGAGTTTTAGAGGTCATCTAGGCTTGAAAATGACAATGAGACCTTCGATTACTTGCATTCAAGTCTTAAAGTGCATAATAGAAAGAACATTTGGGGTTTGAAAGAACAAGTTTGAAATCTTATAAAGAATGCGTAGCTATAGCTTTCCAATACAGATTAAAATTGTTTGTGCGACAGTGGCTATACACAATTTCAATAGAAGAACATGTACTTCTGATCTTGACTTCCAACACCATGAACGAGAGGGTATTTTGTGTGATGACGACGACGACGACACTCTAGAATCTTCAGCAATATCTTTATCAATTGCATCTTCATCTGATATGGCTTCTCTTCGTGATTCCGTAAAAGATCAAATCATTTATTTTATATAAGAGCATTAGTCATGTATTGTTTCTCTATTTTGATGTACTCTATTATTAACAATGAGTGAAATGTAATTGTATCCTAACATGAACTTGTGTTTGGTATTTTGTAGTAAATTGTTTTCAATCGAATATGGATACAAATTTGTATTAGCACAAAAAACCTTTATGGGTATAAAGGCCTTAGCTAAATTTTGTCAGTTTTATCACAAAAGCATCACTCTTATTTGTTTAAAGTTCCATTTTTTAGCCACCAAACATTTAACTATAGAATAAATTATGTATTTCAATATAAAAGATATTATTTTATATAATTACTATTTATAAATGATTTTTTTATTATATAATATATATGTTTGATCTATTTTTCTTATGTTACATAATTGACTAATGTTATAAATTTAAATTTTTTAGACAAATTTATTTTATTTTTGGTATTTATTATGAAATTTAATGTTAAATAATACATAAAATATAATCTTATCCTTTATATGTAATTATCATAAAAGCTAATGTCATTTTTAGTAAGTTGACCATGAAAAAAGTAATTCTAATAATAATATCTAAACACTATCATTTTATCAAAATTATTTTTTTCCCATAATCTATTATGTTCAGAATATATTTTCTAAAATCACTTTTATCACTTTTTCTCCGGAAACTATTTTTAAAAGCTAATTCAAATACATTAATATGTTGCTTCTCATTTCTTTCTTTCTTTCTTCGTTTTTTTTTTTTTTTTTTTTTTTTTTTGCCAATGCTGTTGTTTCTCATTTCGAACTAACGAATAATGGGTAAAAACAAAAAAAGAAGTAACGTTGTTACTTTTCACATACGTGAAAGCCAATAGAAACGAAGGGGGGAGGGGGAAACAAAAAAGCAAGTTATTAATTAGTTGAGCTAAATTTTCAAAAATAATGATACTAGCTTTTAGAAAAATTCAACTTTTGAAACGAAGACTTGTGAAACAAGCATTCATGAAAGACTATGAACTAGTAGTGGGTGCAACAACTAACGATAGGTTTCAAGGAAGAAGTTGTCCTCCATTCTGACCATCCTTCTCTTTCCCTATATAAAGGACCCCTTCACCTCTTCTCTCCCACCATCACCACTACAACCCCATAATCTTCATTCATACAAGTTGAGATCTATTATTTGCTCCTCACTGATCAAATTAAAGATGGAGGCTAGCTCTTCCATTTTCTTTGTCATTCTAGTTCTTCTAGCTTCTGCATTGGCTTCTGCAAATGCCAGGGTTCATGAGCACCAGTTTGTTGTACGCTCTCTCTCTCTCTCTCTCTCTTCCTGGAACTTCTTTTCTTCATATATATGTTCTTTTGTCGCTAAATATTGGAAATGATGAGCGTAGGTTCAAGCCCATAAAGTGAAGAGGCTATGCAAAACTCACAACAGCATCACAGTGAACGGTCAATTCCCTGGCCCAACTCTTGAGGTCAATAACGGAGACACTTTGGTCGTCAAAGTCACCAACAAAGCTCGTTACAACGTCACCATTCACTGGTAACATATTTTTCGCCCTTGCAAAGTGTGAAAAATATATATATATATATATATATATTGATTGATCGGGTGATGTATGTTAATGACTAGGCATGGAGTTAGACAAATGAGAACTGGGTGGGCAGATGGACCAGAATTTGTGACACAGTGCCCTATTCGTCCTGGAGGAAGGTACACCTATCGTTTTACAATTCAAGGTCAAGAAGGCACACTCTGGTGGCACGCTCATAGCTCCTGGCTCAGGGCCACTGTTTATGGAGCTCTCATCATTCGTCCCAGGGAAGGAGAGCCCTACCCTTTCCCTAAACCAAAATGCGAGACACCCATTATTCTCGGTAATGTAATTAATGAATAATAATCAAATCACCTTTTTTGACTTTTTCATCGCTTTTTTCTTATGATAATCAATGTGTTGTTGATGATTATGAGAGCCTGTGGGAGCAAGAAAAAGTGTGGGTTAAAAAGTGATATATAGTGAAGTCATGTCACTACAGGGACTTTGTAATTGTTTTCTTATTATTGATTTACACGTTCATGATGATGATACACAGGGGAATGGTGGGACGCAAACCCCATTGATGTTGTGAGGGAGGCCCGTCGAACTGGAGCTGCTCCTAACGTCTCTGATGCTTACACCATTAATGGTCAACCTGGAGATCTTTACAAGTGTTCCAGCCAAGGTTTCTTCTTCCTTCTTTCTTTTTCAAACTGAAAAAAAATGAGTCACTTATAGGACTCGAACACAGGACCAGAAGATCTAGCAGGCGTCTACATTACTAGACCGGTTCTGTGTTGGTGAAAAATGAGTCACTTTCTTACCGTGTCAACGTCTTGCAGATACTACTGTTGTTCCGATAGACGCCGGCGAGACCCATCTCCTCCGACTTATCAACGCTGCACTCAATCAACCACTTTTCTTCACCGTCGCCAACCACAAGCTTACAGTGGTCGGCGCTGATGCCTCCTACCTCAAGCCCTTCACCACCAACGTTCTCATGCTAGGACCTGGTCAGACCACCGACGTCCTCATCACCGGTGACCAGCCTTCTTCCCGCTACTACATGGCGGCCCGTGCTTACCAGTCCGCTCAAAACGCGCCTTTCGACAATACCACCACCACCGCCATTCTCCAATACAGATCCGCAAAAGCAGCCTCCATCATCAAACCGGTGATGCCGCCACTTCCCGCCTACAACGACACCAACACCGTCACCGCCTTCAGCAGGAAATTCCGAAGCCCGCGAAGAGCCGAAGTGCCCACTGAAATCGACGAGAACCTCTTCTTCACTGTGGGCCTTGGGCTCAACAAGTGCCCGCCCAATTTTAGAAAGAGAAGATGCCAGGGGCCCAATGGGACTCGATTCACTGCGAGCATGAACAACGTATCTTTCGTGCTCCCTAGCAACGTTTCCATCCTCCAGGCCCATCAGCTCGGAGTCCCCGGCGTGTTCACCGCCGATTTCCCGGCCAGCCCTCCGGTAAAGTTCGATTACACCGGCAACGTCAGCCGATCTCTCTGGCAACCCGTTCCGGGAACCAAGGTGTACAAGCTCAAGTACGGATCTAGGGTTCAGGTTGTTCTGCAGGACACGAGCATCTTTACCCCTGAAAACCACCCGATTCATCTTCATGGATATGATTTCTACATTTTAGCAGAAGGGTTTGGGAATTTCAACCCGAAGAAAGATACCGCGAAATTCAACCTTGTCGATCCGCCTCTCAGAAACACCGTCGCTGTTCCCGTGAATGGATGGGCAGTGATCCGATTCGTTGCTGATAATCCAGGTAATATCTTAAGCAATCATTTGTTGCTTAATTCATCTTCGAAATTTGTATAAACATACGTGACAACAAGAAATCAAATTGAACTTGATGTGATTGATGTGGATAATGTAGGTGCTTGGATTATGCATTGCCATTTGGATGTTCATATAAACTGGGGGTTGGCCATGGTGTTCTTGGTGGAGAATGGAGTTGGAAAATTGCAATCCTTAGAGCCGCCTCCAGCGGATCTGCCTCTGTGTTAGGATCTTGTTTAAAGCATTAGCTCAATTATAAGGGCTGTGATCATTCTTAAATTGTTACGGATTGCCCTGCATTTGGGGACTGTCTTTTTGCTCTGTTTCTTGTTCGTTATATAGATAAATTGTGTTTTTGCAGAGATGGTGACGTGCTTTCAAGATATTTGTCATCTGATAGGCAAACCGCAAACGTCAGGCTTGCTTTGGTTGTATTCCATTCAATATATTATTTTCAATATTCGATGATGCTATAATAAAAATTGATGTTTTTATTACCATATATATAGATGTTCCTCCCTTGTCCTGTTTCAAAATTTTAAATGCTCGGCTCACTGGCGTTTAACTCTGTTCAAACCTTTCATAGCATGGGGTTTGTATTTATCCATCAAAGCCTTGTTTTTACCACACCAAAAATTCTCTTTACGAACCATGATAAGTACAATAATCTCATGCAACATCTACTTGTTACTATCCCAAGCATTGCAACACACACACATCAAGCTTCAAAGTTCAAAAGCCCATAGAATATTCAGGTGAAAAATATATCAATCCCGAACCACTAAGCTCCAAATACATGAAGTAAATGGATAATCAACGATTTATCAAGATGAGTATGATAATTGTTTGAGCAAGAAACTCCAGCTGAAATTTCAGCAACATCCATTTACTTCTCCAGTTTTACGTTAATCGCCAGTAATGATGACAAAACAGAGACGAAACCTATTTGGCTTAACCAATAAATTAACACTTGAGAATTGGGAGACCTATTAAGGACTCATGTTCAGTTTGTCCCTGATCCTTTGTAAACTGACAATTAAGAAAGAATCTGTTGTGTGTTTGGAGACCCTTTTTAAGCCCAATTGGAGGCCATAAGTTCAATTACCAATTGAGAATTTAAATTTGAGTGTTTGGAGAGACCAATTGGCAATTGAGCTTTTGCCAAAGCCCAATTGGTGAAAGCTCAATTGGGAGAAGCTAGAAAATGGAGCTTTTGTTAAAAGCTAATGACATTTTATGCTAGATTGGGTTGTCTGGAAATTAGTTATATGATATTGGCTTTTCCCATAAATGTTTTTTAAATAGTATGTAGTATCAAAAAATATTTTTTGAGTGTTTTTAACCCCTTAAAATATTTTTCTAGTTATACCCACTATCTAGTGTGCTATCATACTGATTGCAATTTTACCCACTTTCTAGTTGTACACTCAAAAAAAAAAATTGAGTGTTTTTAACCCCTTAAAATATTTTTTTGTGTTTTAATCTCTTAAAATATTTTTTCAGATGTACCCAGTGTGTTATCAGACTGATTTCAATTTTACCTTTAATGTAGTTTTTCAGCTCCAAAAATTACTTTAAAATATTTTTTTGATGTTTTTAAACCCTTAAAATATTTTTCAAGTTGCACCTAGTGTGTTTTCAAACTTATTATAATTTTACTTTTAATGTACTTTTTCAGCTCCAAAGATTACTTTAAAATATTTTTTTTTTGTGCTTTTAGCTCTTTAAAATAATTTTTCAGTTGTACCTAGTCTTAGGAGACCGACTACAATTTTATCTTTAATGTATTTTTTTTAGTAGTAAAGAGCACCCAAAACTTAGAATATTGATTTATTGATTTCCACCCACTCTAAAATATTTTTCCAGTAGCACCTAATATTTTAAAGTAATTTTTAAATATTTACTTGATTTTTTAAATATTTTTTCACCCACTCTCTCTTACTATTATCACAAAAGCCTTTATACTTAAGCCAATCCAAACAAGTTTTATTTTTGCAAAAGTCCAATCGCCAATCACCAATCCAAACATAAATTACATTACATAATTTAGCTTTTACCAAAAGTAATATCACAACAAGCCCAATTGAAACAAGCCCAATTATCAATCGTTGTTCCAAACACACTCAAAGAGGATAGGAAAAAGAAATTAAGGTGAAATCCACAGGGCTGAGATCTATTGAAATTGAACCCCACCTCTCTTGCTTGGCAAATCTCACTCACAGCACCATTAGATTTTATTTTTTCACTCGAAAAATTGAAGTCGATCGATCAGCTTCAAGTAGTGCTTTCCAGTTTTTTCACCTTGAATCTTAAAAATCTTGAAGGAAAAAAATCCATCTACCATCAAAACTTTAACTCTGTCAAAAAAGAATACATATGTACAATTATGAGCTAATTAACAGAGCCACAGGAAGAATATGATAATCAACAAATGGCAAAACCTATACTAAACTAAATAACAAAACTGCTCCTGGAGATGGCGATGGATTTCAAGCTATCACTCCTTTTGAACTGGTGCATAGGACTTCGCAAAACCAACACAGGAACCATCCCATTACAGAACTCTGTGGAAGCCAACATATCCCCAACAATCCCTAAAGTCTCCACATTCTCCATTAAATTGCTCATCCCTTTATCATTCAAACCCTCCATATTATGTTTCTGCCCCACCATCACCAAATCATAGTTTCCCTCCAATCTCCTTATTTCTTCCAATACCCTTATCCCATCCTCGACCACTATCTCCTCACACAACACATTCCCATTCCCTATACTCTTCGCCTTGAACTCGTCTATCGCACTCTCGTCCCACGCCCTTTCTACTTCTTCACCCTCGCCTTCATATCTACTAGACATGTCACTTTCATCATCATCCTTGTTCCTGTAACACCTTCCATCATCTGAACCGCTCATCACCACAAAGTGAAACAATGATACCCTCACGTTGGGGCGGTCTGATATCCGGTTGGCTAATGCGAGAGCCTCCCGGTCGTCAGGCCCTCCAAGGAAGAAGATGGCAAGGTGGAAGGTCAGCCCCGTGGAGGTGCTGATGGTGAGCTGAGAGAACCGGTCCACCAGGATGCCCACCGTGCACGGCGCGTAGAATTGGAAGTTCCGGTTGAGGTCACGGATAGTCGCTGTCATGAGACTACCACGTGACTGGTCGTTCTCATGGAAGGGGAGGATTATGAAGGAAACAAGCTTGTCCTGTGCAAGGTTACACACAGCCTCATGCATGTTCTTGTGAGGTGCCACGTTGATGTAGGGCAAGACTGTGACCAGACCACCGGAGTTACATGCGTAGTTCTGGAAAGCTCGCATGATTTGGAGAGTGATAGGGTAATTAAACGAAGAGAATTTTCTCCTTTTCATGTTCACAGGTAGGAGAAAAGGCGTGCTTTTACCTAGGAGCTCCACGAGGTGTACCACGTACGCACAAATTGCACTTGAAAGAACTGGGTTACAAGCTTCTATTAGGGTCATGAGGCTTCGAACATTTCCTTCACTGTGTACACAACATATGACACAAAACTCTGGGTTTCTGAAAGTGCTTTGAACCGTTCTTATCTGCTGGAAACCTTTGTTGTGACTATCCAATCGAGTATAAGGCTTGTACAGAAAGTCAATGCAAGGATGAAGAATTGAAGACGTTATCACCGTAGAGAACACCATAAAATAGTATAATTGGCTGCCCAACATCTGCAAGATCAATAGAATCACTTATAGTTAGTTTTGCAACACTACGAGTTTAATGAAGGAGTTACTGCCTCTAGTATTCTTTGATATAAACATCGGTTGATTTAAGAGATTAAAAAATTTAAATAAATTATTTTAAAGTATTATATTTATCTTTTTTTAAAAAATAATTTGTATGACTTATAAACTGCTATGCTACTTCTGATTATTCATTGAATTTTTTTAGAGAAATTGAGGAAATTGAATAAATTAAGTTAAAGTATTTATATTTATCATTTTTTCACTAAACTAATTTGTATGACTTATAAATTAATATATAATCTAATAATATACAACATATGTTATAATTAAATTACTTATTTAACTTTTTTAATCTTTCAAAAGAAAATTCAATTGGGTCTTATATTAAAGAGAAGAAAGAGTATAATCTAATGATAAATATAATGTATACTATAATTTAAGTAATTTACTTAACTTTCTTAATCTTTTAAAAAAATTAACTGAGTCTTAATATTAAAGATGGAAGAGAGTAATAGATAAGAAATAAATACCCCAATTCTCGCCATTCGGGTATAATTGATGACCTCGACAAAGCCCTTGATGTTGAGTATGAGACCGAGGATGAGGCCCTGTTTGGGTCTAATTTTGTAGGTCATTGAAATTAGGATGCAGCCAATCACCTTGGCTACATAACCCGCGACAACGACGAAGTTAATCCTAGAAACGACTTGCCAATCCCAGATTCCAAGCAAGTTTATCTTCTGCCCCAAGAAAGCCCAGGCCAAGGGAAGAAAGAACTCATTCAGCAAAGTCTCACTTTTCTCCAGTATGGTGGTGCCCAAAGGAGGCCCATTAGGCATTATTAACCCAAAAAACATTGGACCAAAGAGGAAGGACAAACCAATTACGTCGGTGATTAATGACATAACCATCACACTCGTTAGTATCACTACAACGTAAGCCTTTCTCACAGGTCTCCCCGTTGGAGTGTTTCTAGCTATCATGAGCAGTCCAGGGCGTATAATAAATATTCCTGAAGCAATGAATCCCGAAAAGCACATCAATATGAGAAAAGGTGAATGCGCTTCAGATCCAACTTCTTTGGCATGACTGAGATACATTCCCAGGTAAAAGAGCGCGTGTAGTATGTCGTTTATCATGGACGCAGACAAAGCGATTTGACCTAGTTCGGAGGCAATAAGGTTGAGATCCATCAATGCTTGAGAGATGACGGCGAAATTACTCAAAGAGACATTGGCACATAGAAGGATTCGGTCCTGTAAGCTCGGAAGATCGGGGATGCTATCAGGGCTACAAAGGTAAAGAAGCCCAAACATAACCCAGAAACTGAACAAGGAAGATATTATGCCCAGCTTCCATGTTCTTTTCGCAGACCTTAAGGTTAATACCAAGTCCATTTTTAATGCGAGGATGAAAAGTCCGTATATGATTCCTATTAATGATGCAACCGACAACACATTTAGCTGTCTGGACATGAACACGTGCACCTTGAATAACCTGTTGTTCCCCAGAAACGAGGGCCCCACCAGAATGCCGGCCTGTAAACGCGCGCGCACATGAGCATGCATGAAAATTACAAAAATAAATTTAAGAAAAGATTACAAGCATGTACGTATAGGTGTGTGTGTGTACATACAATGGCCTGGCACATGTATCTGGGTGTTCTGATGGGCTTGAGGACGAAGAAGATCAGTTGGGAGAAGAGAGACATGAAGAAGACTTGGAATAATGTGACGGGAAGTGAAAAATCAAATGGATTGTCACCGAAGAATAAGCCGTTGGAACCTGGGCTTCTGTCTTGGTGCAGACACATTTTCATGTATCCTTTGGCGTCCATATCCACAGAAACTATTCCATTTCCTTCACGACGTTCCTGCGACATTCTTCTTCTTCTTCTGAATGTTTTGATTCCCAGCTTGACAGACTTTTGCAGAAAAACTCTTGCAAGATGGCCTCTTAGGTTTTGGGTATTGTTGTTTTATTTGTTAATTTCTTTCGAAATTGTTTCTCCGATACTTTTCAGAACTGCACACATGTTCGAACATACGTACGTGCCCCTAGTGATTCTCTTGCTCTACCATTGCAAGTTTAATGTTAGCCGAACGTTACAGAGAGAACTTAAAACAGAGCGTTGATAGATGAATGCCACTAATTAAGAAAGAAAGTGCATGCCACCATCTACTAAATAGAAATGTATGTCAACGATCAACTAAAACCGGAAAAATATTAAGACACATATTCATTAATACTTGTGTGGGCAGTTTTCAAATATAGTCAAAATCCTGAAATAGACCAATTTTCGACACTTTATCAACAATCACTCGAGAGCTCCCATGGACTAGAGCTAAAATTTTGATTACTATGGCTAATAAATATACGGATTTTTATATTGGGATTGTAATCAAGAAACTCCTTACTAATAAGGCGAAAAAATTAAATGTCCAACCACGGGACGATCTTTATAATTTATTTGAAATGCGTCAACCAATCAATATATATATATATATATTAAATAATCATTCATTATATTTAAGAAATTGGGCGAAGGTGCAAAGATGCTCACTATCTTTTCTCAAAGGAGCTACTTTTTGGGTTCTAAAATACCCATGTACATTATAAAAAGTCTCTTAAATGCCACAGCCGTTAGTGAGAAGTAGAGATGGAAACAGGCCAGGCTTTTGCTTTAACAGGCTTGGCCTGTTAAGACACAAACTGGCCTGAGTCTGGCCTGAGGCCTGTTAAAAGCCAATTTTTAGGCCTGGGCCTAGCCTGTTCCCAGGCCTGGCCTGGCCTAAAGCCTGTTAAGGAGGCCTGAATTTTTAAAATTTTTTAAGCAAACCGACAGGTCTACAGGCCACACTGCAAAACAGGCCGAAAACAGACCTCCGTAAACAGGCTAAAACTTACAGGCTCAGGCGAAATTATATTTTAACCCTTATTTGATTTTTTTAAAAAAATATTTTTACAGGCTCAGGCCGGCCTGACAGGCCTAACATACCTGTCAATAGGCCTTGGCCTGGCCTATTAAGCAAAACAGGCTTTTGTTTTGGCCTTGACTTGGCTTTTTACCCTGACAGGCCAGGCCTGAACAGGTCAATCACAGGCCAGGCTACAGGCCCCTGACAGGCCGCCTGGCCTATTTCCACCCCTAGTGAGAAGTACGTTGACCGTGTTTCTTAAAATTTTGATCAAATCAAATGATGCGGAGAGTGATTTGGCGAAGGGTGTTTTAAGAAGATGAACACAAGTGCTGACATGTATGATGACACGAATGCTGACGTGGATAGGTAAAGTAAGTTAGGGCAAAATTGAACAAGACAAACTTATTAGATTAAATAGTTGAACCCAATTAAAAACAGAAAAAAGGGACTGATGTGTGCATCTGTCGTTAAAGCAATCAATTAAACTAAGTTCTAATTAATTATGCAGTTTAGGGTCAACCTAGGTCATTCTTCTAAGGAACAAACTATAGGTTTTCTTTAGGATTGATTTTTTAAGTGGCAAAATATGTAATGGAATGAATCGAAATTAGAATGCAAGACATTACCACTAACTGAATGCATTAATGCAATTGACTCTAAAACCTATATGAGAGTGAGATTAATCTATATGAATTTGAATGTTTGGGGGGTTTTTTTTAATAAAAGAAGAATTAAAATCCTAAGCAAAAGATTGATTAGAAACCAAGACAAATAATAAAGAATTAATTCAGTTATGATGATAAAGGGGAAAACTTATGATTCACATGGAATTAACTATCTTAGCCCAAATTAATTAATTAGACCAAAGGAAGGTTGATGAAAGATTGGAATTAATAAATTTAATCACCTAATTGAAATATGGAAAACCCCCAAGCTCAATAATACTTACTTCACTAGAAAACTCATAATGAAATAAACAGTGGTTAATTAAACTCATTAAAAACCAATCACAATTAATTTCAAAATAATTTTGGAAATCTTGTTTACAATTATCCAATTGAACAATTAGACAATTAACCAACATAATTAAACAATCAAGAGGATAAACCAAATAGACAATTAAATTAATAATGAAAACTCAATTAATAATTCAATTGGCAATCCAAAGATTTGCAAACAAAAATGTTAGCAATTGCCTAAGCACAAAACATTGTAAAATATCAATCTAATCCAAAAGAAATATATCTATAATCTAAAACTATATTGTTCTTGATTAACACAACTCAAAATCATTTATTTAAAACTAAATAATCTTAAGTCTTAAATCAAAAAGATAAAAGCAAAGATACTCCCTTGTGATCTTTAAATATAAGCTCTTAGGCTCTAGCTTCCTCCATTCTCTTCTCCAGTTGCCTCCCTAAAAAGCTCAGGCTGCCATGAAAATTTCTCCTCTTCCTCCAAGCTCCAACCGCATCACAGCCATCAAAAGAACTTGTATGCAGGAGGATTGGTTGAGGGTTGATCAATAGACGTGGGACCCGTAAATGGAGAAATAATGGTATTTGAATGGGTATGGGGTCTGTGACTCAAAGAATTGGAATCAAGATGATTCTCCTCCAAAATGCGTCAGTCCGTGAGTGCGCGTTCTCTTTGCGTGTAACCGTGTGTTTTTATAGCGGCAGCAGCTGAGTTAATTAATGGGATGAAGAGAGAGCTTGGGATGAAAAGAGAGCTTTTAGGGTTCAAACTTGAGTATTAAAATTTAAGTAGCACAATAAAATCTAATCATTAGATTCTGTTTTAACTTCTAAGAAAAATTCTATACCGTAAGATCTTCTAATTTATTTTTCCTTACTCTGCAAGAATTAAATAAAATCGTGATCTATCATATATTTTAAAATATTATCCAATCACAAGAAATCAACTAAAATATTAATAATTTAAGCTCAGTAATCTCATAATCAATTCAGATTTATGTTACTTCCTAAAATTGGCTAACAATTCAAATATTATCTAATAAATCCAAATTAGCCTAAAATAATCCCCAAAATAAATGAATAAGGTGGGATAAAATATATCTAATTTGAGATTTATCAACTCCCCCACACTTATCATTTACACTTCTGGGCAAAACAAATCAAGACTAAGGAAGAATAATAAAACAAAACAAAACAAAAGCTTCAAAAGTAAATGTTCTAATTACAAGCAACAAGTAAGTAAAAGCATTTCAACACCGCTCTTATCCAAGTGATCTTCTCAAGAATGAAGAAAATAAACAACTTGGCAATTTATTTGACAATTGGGAATCTAAGCTAGAAATCATTCACCAAAAATAATGTGTATGTCACTCATCACTCAAAAGTGTATAGACTTGTGTTTATACTCAAATCCACCCTATCCAATCCTCTTTCCATAGGCTTGACAAGAATCTAAATTCTCCACCACTAACAAAGCATATGCAAGCATACATCAAAAGGACTTTTAAATAGGTTGTAATGGGGCTAAGGTTGAGAAGGAAAGGATGTAGTATTTGAAAAACAAAGTTGAATATCTTGGAAGATAAAGAGAATGATGCAATAGAATGAATGAGACCGACTAAACTTGAACTGGGTCATTATTCTTTTTTTTTTCTAACTTTCTTGGGTTGTTATATACATGCTCTTTTGACGCGAACCTGTGTATTGGTGATACAAAGACTCGGTTATTCAAACATTTATAACTCAATAGCACCGAGATGATACTAGTATACTCATAGCTCTTACTGGCCGTTTGATGACACGAAGATCAACATTGGTGATGAAGACCCCCAGTTACTATACACAGCTTAAACTAGCAGAGCGGAATCTTATTGCATCTCCGTTTTTTTCTTCTTTTTTGCCCTTTTCAAGATAACATTCCATACTTTTCACAATAACTCAATTCCTAATTTTATACATGTTCTTCCATCCAAAATAGATATAATACAATGCTCTTCAACTCCTAGGACATTCAAAAGGGTACGATTTTTTTTTTTTTTGCTGCTATGGGTGTGGATAAAATGGGAAAAAAATATAGGCTCAAAGGGGGGAAATAAAGGATATATGTATGAAAAGGGTAGGCTTTTGGCTTATTTGGCTAAAATGAAATGAATGTCTTTATCATCTTTTTGAATACACATGTATTAAATGTGGCCTCAAATAAGATTCAAGTCAAGTTCTAGATCAAGTAAAGAGATAGGGGATTCCCACTGAAAAAAATGTATTAGGCTCAAAATTTCACTAAGTCTAGATGATTACTAGCCTAAATTCACCAAAGTCAAATTCATTGCTACTTAATCTATTAACTCAAAACATGATCAATCACTTTTCAAATCAAGAATGCATCATACTAAAGTTACCACTACTACAGAATATAGATACTGCTACCCTAAAAGACGTCCCTTTTTAAAATAGGGACGTCTAAAATATAGGCGGTGGCATTTTTGTAATTATGTGTGGGAACTTGGTAGCTTTAGACGTCCCAAATTCAATTTGGGACGTCTAAAGTTAAAAAAAAAAATTTAATATTTTTTTTTTACTTTAGACGTCACTTTAGACGTCCCAAATTGAATTTGGGACGTCTAAAGTCCCACTTTAGACGTCCCAAATTCAATTTGGGACGTCTAAAGTAAAAGAAAATTTTTTTTTTTTTTTTTTTTACACTTTAGATGTCCCAAATTCAATTTGGGACCTCTAAAGTGATGTTTAAAATAAAAAAAAAAAATTTACACTTTAGATGTCCCAAATGGAATTTGGGACATCTAAAGTGTAAAAAAAAAAAAATTATTTTTTTTTAACTTTAGACGTCCCAAATTCAATTTGGGACGTCTAAAGTAAAAAAAAAAAAAAAAATTTTGACTTTAGGCCTCCCAAATCCCATTTGGGAGGTCTAAAGTCTCTACTTTAGGCGTCCCAAATGGGATTTGGGACGCCTAAAGTCATGTCAGAAATTCTGACATGTGTGAGACTTTTTTTCCCTTTTCTTCATTCCTATGTCAGAAACCCATACTTCTTTTTCCATCTTTCCCATCCCCATGACTTCTCTTCCCTTTTTTCTGCATTTCCTTTTTTCTTTCATTCCCGTGACTTCGTCTTCCTCAATCTTCTTCCTCTCTTTCTTTTCTTCATTCCCTTTTCCTCCACCTCCTTCCATTCTCATAACACCTTCTTTGCTCTCACCCTCCGGCGTACACCTCCTCCACCTTTTTTGCCCCCTCCACCCTCCGGTGTACACCTTCCACTCTTTTTGTTGCTTTCAGCCTCCGGCGTACATCTCCTCTCCACTGTGTATACACAACTCCTCCAACGTCTTCTCTCCACCTTGGTAGCACATAGACATTGTTGGCTGCCTTCTCCCCTGGTTTCATCAGGTTTGTTTTTTTTTAAATATAAATTTACATGAAGAATTAAGTTAAACTTGCAATATGAAATTATTATAATGCTTTCAATTTATTTACATGATTCTAGTTATTGGAGTGTTTTTCCCTTGATTGTTTTTTTTTTGCCAGAATCATAAACTAGTTGTTAGTAGTTATGCTATACTAATAATGTTTTTGTTTTATACGTTTGGAGCTTGGAAATCGAGGAAAATACATATATATATTTATTTTGATGAAATGAATAACAATTAGTTTGTAGTTGTGTGGTGACAAATATTTTGACACTTTCTAGTTGTTGTTATATATATATGATATTGGATTGTATGAGTTGTTGTTGTTATTATACATATATATATATATAGTAAAAAGATTGCAGTGCTAGAAGTCCTTACCATTTCGTAAGGGACATTTTTTTGTTTATGAATCCATCTTCAATTCTGTTTCTGCAATTTTAATTTGCTGGGTAATGAAGAATATAAATAATTATTTTTAAAATAATAAAACTTTTTAACCTCCCAAATTAAGAATTTGGGAGGTCTAAAGTCCCCCAGTGGAGGACTTTAGACGTCCCAAATTGAGATTTGGGACGTCTAAAGTCCTGACTTTAGACATCCCAACTTTTTTGGGACGTCTTTTCTTAAAATATACTACGCCCCCTACATAGACGTCCCTTAGTTTTTGGACGTTAAAAGTGCTAAAATAGGGACGTTAAAACCCCTTTTTGTAGTAGTGTACTTAAAACTTGCAATTTTCACATTCAAAATAGTTGATCCCTCCCCCACACTTAAACAATGCCTTGTCCTCAATGCAAAACAGACATAGGAAAACACAACGACAAGTAATATGCAGCACTACTCAACTCAATAATATGACAATGCAAAATAAAAGAGTGAAGGAAGGAATACAACTAGGGTCTACATGGTGTCTCGTAGTGTAGCAACTCCACTGCTTGAGTGGAGAATCTGTCATAGAACGGCTTCAAGCAGTGTCCATTGACGATGAAGCATTTTCCATTTGGCTCCCTTTTGATCTTTACAGCTTCATAGGGAAAAACATCAGTGACAGTGAAAGGCCTCTCCCATCTAGAGCGGAGCTTTCCAAGCATGAGTTTCAATCTGGAAACATAGAGGTTAAATTTTTGGCCCACTTGAAATTCTCTCTTCATATTGAGTTTGTCATGGACTACTTTAGTTCTTTCTTTATAAATCCTAACATTCTTATAAGCTTCCCTTCTCAACTCCTTAATATCTTGCAATTGTAACTTTCTTTCAAAACCAGCACTAGCAAGATCGAGGTTGCATCTTTTTATTGCCCTGTATGCCTTGTGCTCCACCTCTACTGTCAAATGACATGCTTTGCCATAAACAATCTTATATAAAGACATGCCAATGGGACTTTTATATGCTGTGCGATACGCCCAAAGTGTATCATCAAGCCTTTTACTCCAATCCTTCCAGTTAGGTTGCACCGTCTTTTCTAAAATGAGCTTATTTCTCTATTGGAGAGCTCTGCTTGACCATTTGTCTGAGGGTGGTATAGGGTGGCCACCTTATGCATCACACCATACTTGCTAAGCAAGCTCTGCAAACTCCGATTGTAAAAATGAGTCATTTGATAGCTAATGATAGCTCTAGGAATGCCAAACCTATAAAGAATGTAAGACCAAACAAAGGAAACCAAGACAGAAGAGTCATTAGTACGAGTAGGGATTGCCTCAACTTACTTTGACACATAATTCATAGCTAGCAGGATGTACAAATAATCAAATAAAGTAGGAAAAGTTCCCATGAAATCAATTACCAAAATCAAAGACTTCACAGAATAATAAGGGTTGTTGGGGCATCTCATGCTTCCTAGAAATATTACCCACAAATTGACACCTAGAACACTTCTTACAAAATTCATGAGCATCATGAAATAAACTAGGTCAGAACAATCCACTTTCGAAAACTTTCCTAGTAGTACGCTTAACACTAAAATGTCTCCTACATACAAGAGTATGACAAAAAGTTAAAACAGACTCAAATTCATCATCAGGAATGCATTACCTAATAATTTGATCACTACAAATGTGCCATAAGTAAGGATCATCCCATATATAGAATTTAAAATCTCTCTTAAACTTATTTAATTGATGTTTATTCATGTCAGCTGGTAAAACAAATGCAACTAGATAATTGACAATATCAGCATACCAAATGATAGAAATAACAACCTCACAAAGCCTTTGATCAGAAAAATCATCTAAGGGTAAAGATGTCATCGTAGATGATTCAATCCTACTCAAGTGATTAGCTACTATATTCTCTACACCACTCTTATCACGAATCTTGACGTCAAACTCTTATATCAGCATCAACCACATAATGAGGTGGGGTTTGGAGTCCAATTTCTTGAACAAGTATTTAAAGTTAAGTGATCTGTAAAGACAGTCACCTTTATGTAGAGGATGTAAGATCAAAATTTCTCTAGCCCAAAGACGATTGCAAATAACTCTTTCTCCGTAGTAGTGTAGTTAGCCCAAGCAGCATCTAATGTTCAAGATGCATATGCTATGATATGTTGTCTCTTCTCTACTTTCTATGCAAGAACTGCACCTAGTGTATAGTCTGAAGCATCACACAAGAGCTCAAATGGAAGGCTTTAATTTGGTGGCTGAATGATGGGGGTGTAGTGAGTCTCTTCTTTAACTCGTCCCATGCATACCTGCAACCATTATCAAAAACAAAACTCACATCTTTTTGCAATAAACGAGACAATGACAATGTTATCTTACTAAAATCCTGGATGAATCTTCTATAAAATTCAGCATGCCCAATAAAAGAGGGTGCATCTTTCACACAAGAAGGATATGGAAGAGAAGAAATAAATCAACCTTAGCTTTATCAACTTCAATACCATCATGTGAAACAACATGGCCTAAAACGATTCTTTTCATAACCATGAAATGACATTTTTCAAAATTCAGTAAAAGATTATATTGAATGCATCTTTCCAAAACCTTATCCAAACTAGCTAAGCTTGTATCAAAAGAATCACCATAAACAATGAAATCATCCATGAAAACTTCCATGCAATACTAAAGAAAATAAGAGAATATGGAAATCGTGCAACGTTGAAAAGTGCCTAGTGCATTACATAAGTCAAATGGCATGTGTCTAGATGCAAAGGTTCCAAATGGACATGTGAATGTGGTCTTATCCTGATCCTTGGGGCAATAGAAATCTGGAAATATCTAGAAAAACCATCCAAAAAGCAGTAATATGATTTACCAGCTAGTCTTTCTAACATTTGATCTATAAAAGGAAGGGGTAGTGGTCCTTTATAGTCACATAATTCAATTTTCTATAGTCAATACATACTCTCCAACTGTTCTAGACTCTAGTCAAAGGTCGATCACCTTCATCATTACAAACAACAGTAATACCAGTTTTCTTAGGCACTACCTGAACTGGACTTACCCACCGGCTATCAGAAATGGGGTAGATTATACCTACAGAAAGAAGTTTAAAGACCTCTTTCTTTACCACATCAAGGATCAAATGGATTGAGTCGTCTTTGTGGCTGTCGTACATCTTTGACACTATCTTCTAATAGGATTTGGTGCATGCACACATCTGGGTTGATTCAAGGGATATCAACAAGAGTCCATCCAATAGGTTTCATCCATCACCTGAGTACCTTAGGAGGCGAATTTCCTCATCAGCAGCTATATCATTAGATACAATCACAAGAAGTGTCTCGTCCTTCTTTAAATAGACATACTTCAATGAGTCAGGAAGTGACTTTAACTCCAAGAATAGAGCTTGCTCAATTAAAGGTATGAGCGGCTTCAAATCAATATTTGTCAAACTAGAAACCTGCACAATAGATTCACAGATAGAAGAGCAAACTTTCCCATCTTAGGGAGTATTAGTAGAAACTGTAAGAGCAGAAGAATCAACCAACACATCACAATTAACAGCAATAGTGCCATCAATCGCACTCATGTCCAAGATAGAATTAGAATAAAAAATCTCCCCATAAAAAACATGATCAATGCCAATTAATAACTCAGAATCAGGTAGTGATGATAAATCAACTTTAACCATGGCATCAATCACACTAAGTAACTGAGAAAGTCCATCACAATCGATAGAAGTAGCAGATACATGATCACTAGAATCACTAATACTACTAATAGGCACAGAAGCATCATGTTTAGAATGTCTCATAATTTCAATAGCATTAGTGAAAATATTAATAACAGCAACATCAAGATCAACATATGTATCACAACAACCAATTTCAGCATATGAACAAGAGATAGTATCATCTAAATTGGCAATATCATAGGATCTACTAAGCATGTTATCTTTAAGATCTATAACAAAATTATCCACTATAGCATCAATAACATTAACATCTATCTGAGCACAATCATTAGGGGATGTCTCATAGATTCAAGCACATTAAATTTAATGGTTTCACCAACAAATTCTAGAGTAAGGCTATTAGCATGCACATCTATTATAACTTTAGTGGTTTTAAGAAAGGGTCTCCCTAAAATCAAAGATGAATGTCCTTTCTGTCTAAACCTACCATCATCCATATCAAGAACATAGAAGTCTGTAGGGAATATGAAATCTTTTACCTTAACCAAGATGTCCTCCAAAACACCTGAAATTGTGCAATGTCTATCATCAAGGGATGCAACAAGATTCATGGGCTTGAGCTCTACACCCTTGAGTTGATTGAAAATTGATTTTGGAATAACGTTTTTGTCTCCTGCCCCATCCCTTGTCACTGGTATAGGGAGAAGTCCGGACGACATGGCTACGGATGGGTTGAAGTTTGAAATACAATAGAAGGAGGGAACTTCATAAGTAGGCAATGATACGCTGCTAGTCGGACGAGTCATCTCATACGCGAAAATTAGCATAGGAGCAATAAGGGAACATGTAATGGCTACTTGGAAATCGAAGAGGAAATTGGAGGTCAATATTTTGGGTTTCAACTAATTTTCCTTCACATTTGACGATGTTGAAGAAGCGAAACAGGTTCTAGAAGAGAGCCCTTGGGTGGTACATTAACACATCTTAAGCCTAGAAAAAAGAAAACCTTTTTTGTGTGACAGTGTAGCGCTCGAAATTTGGAAAACATCTTTGTTGGTGTTTTTTAGAAAAAAAAAGTCTTTATTTAATGTATTTGAGAAAAATATTTTTTTTGTTTGGTTTATGTTTTTTATTTTTTTTCCAAAAAGTATTTTCTCCATTTTATTTTCATTTATCAAAATGTGTCAAAATATTTTTTTTTCTTTTTTTGAAAGAGAACCTAAGAAAGGGATAAAGAAAAAGAAGAAGAAAAGTAGCACAAGTTAAACAAAAAGGAAGTCAAAGATGAGAGGATTTATGCGTACCTTTTATCCTTTGAACCGCTAAATGCAACACGTCTAGCAATAATGTATGAGATAATTCAATTGAACAATAAAAAACCAATCCGCAAGACTACGATGTCCAAAGCAACGTCCAGCAACATCATAGTGCAAAGTGAAGTAATGTAATGTATATTGGATAAAGTCGTAGCGCATAAATGATGAGGTAAGCATGAACAAATGTATATTGGATGAGTAAAAAGAAGAGCAAAGTCACAGCGCATGAATGATATTGGATGAGCAAAAAAGACGAACAAAGTCACAGTAAATCAAGTTACTTGGTGAAAGTAATAAGATCCCATGTATCATTAGAAATAAAAGAAAAGGATGAAAACTCTGCCACAAACCTTATCTCCTTGCTCTCCCAAAATTCTTATCTATCTTACTTCAACCCTTGCTCCTCTATTTATAATCTCAAGGTAGGGTTTTCTTCATAAATGCTACTTCTTTTTTTGAATTTTCATTTTTGATTTTTTTATATTTTATGTTAAGAACTACCTAACTTGAACCAATCACCATCAATGGAGATTTTTTTTTAATTTTCATTTTTTATTTTTTTTGTATTTCCTATTGATAAAACTTCCTAGCTTGACCTAATCATCATTAGTGGAGATTTTTTTTTCGTTTTTAATTTTTTTTCATTATTCTCCCCACAAGTAATTTCCTAATTTAAACTTATCAACATAAATGAGACTTTTTTTCTTATGTTTTTTTATTTATTATTTTCCCTTAATGAATGACAATGCCAATCATCATCAATGAGGGGATTTATTTTAATTTTTATTTTTATTTTATTTTTTTTCCTTTTAATGATGATCGCCAATTTAGACACCGATCATCATCAATAGAAGGATTTTCTTATTTTCATTTTTTATTTTTTTTTTCTTCCAATGATGATTGCCAATTTGGATACCAATCATCATCAATTAGTTTTGTATTTTTGAGTGGAACCCGGACAAAATAGGGTGTTCACAGATAGTGAAATACAAATAGACAAATGCAAGTTATGGGTTCAATTCCATGACATTCCTCCAGAAGGAAAAATAGAGGTGAACATTAGAGCAATGGCGAGTTATCTGGGAAAGGTTCTGGTGATTGAGAATCCGGAGGATCAGAGGTACAAGGGTAGAAGTTTCTTCCGGGTCCGTATGGAGATTGACATTGATAAACCACTTGTTGCTATGTTCAAGGTCCCTCAGTCTTTTAATCTATAAGATTCTAAAGGTAAAGTTAAATATGAGAAATTAGCAAAGTTTTTTTTATATGCGGGAGTTTGGGACACAATTATAGGACATGCGAAGTAGAAGAGGATGATGACCCAAACAATAAACCCAGGCATGTATTTGATGCGAATATGTGTGCGCAGCCGGTGAGAACATCACCAACTATGGCGACAATAAAGAATTCCAATCGAGGTTCTGCCCAGTGTGAAAGGCATGGAGGGAGGAAGCATGACATCAGTGAAGCATGGCGAGCTAAAAATAGTGGGGTCCACGAGTCAGTCTTATGGGAAGTTGGTAAAACGGAGGGTATGGGAAATGAGGAGAACTGTGCAGCACTTAATCTTAAGGGTGGATGTAATGGATTGGAAATCTCTAATAGGCCCAGAGGTACAGATGACCAGATGGAAGACAACTTAGTGGGTGACGGGGAACATCAGGTTAATAGGCCTTACAATATTTTGACTGGAACTCAAAGTGGGCCTAATAATAATTGTCATGAATTGGCCTTGGTCCTATACAGAGAAGTAAAGGAGCCCATTACTAAAGGACAACAGTTAGCCCCAAAACTACATGAGGAAGGGAGTGCGCTGGTTCTAAAAGAGGGCTGACATATTAGTGAGGATGAGCATATAGATGATTATGTAGATCTATCAGAGGAAAACCAAGCCATAATTATTCAAGGAAATGAGGACGTAGTGTGAGATTTAGCAAACTAGTTGGAACGAGTAAATCTAAAACGAGCGGCAGACTTGGAATAGGAATCACCGACGGCAAAGAGAAGAAAGGGCCATGAATGGGACTCCCCTGGGTTTGCTGGTCTTCTTGGCAAAGCAGAGGAAGACCTAAGTAGACTAAGCGGGTCAGACAAGGAGGGTTGGTTGAGTTTTGGAGAGTTTCAGTCCAAGCAAAATGTAGAGATGGAAGCAGCTGATGTTATTTAGATAGATGTGGAAGAACAATTTATTGTGGTTAACAGACAGAGTATGGCACAGGTACATAAATTCAAATACAGTAGAAGCAAGACCAAAAGGGCTATGTTTAGAGGAGAAAGTTCTAGAAAGGTGACTAAAGGGCATGGTAGTTAGCCATCTGTAGCCACCCAAGCTCTACGAGTTGCTTAGTGTGGAACTGTCAAGGACTGGGAACCACCCTGACAGTCCAAAATTTGAGGTTCCAATGTAAAAGGCTAAGACCGGACTTAGTCTTCTTGTCTAAAACAAAAATGAAGATAAAAAGAATTGAGAAGATCAAGAGAAAGTTGAGATATGAAACTGGAATTTGCTATGAGCCGATTAGCCGATCAGGGCGACTTGCCTTGTGGTAGGGAGAGGGGGTACAGATACAAGTGAGTGTAATTAACAAATTTATAATTCATGTTGACTCTATGAGTATTGATGGGTTGGCTCTTGGTATGATGACGTTTGTGTATAGACCTCAGATATATCACCAAAAGCTAACTTGGTGGGGTAATATTGAAAACTTAAGTCCTGACTTAGATATCCCTTAGGTTGTTATAGGAGATTTCAATGAGACTCTATAGAGTTTAGATAAGGAAGGGCGGAGAGACCGAGCTCAACGAGACCTATAGAGATTTATGGACTTTATGATTAACTGCAATATGATGGAACTAGAGGCAAAAGGGTGTAGATTCACTTGGAGGAATAATATGTAAGGTGAGGATTTCATTAGAGAAAAACTGGACTGAGCAATGATTAATTGCAAATGGCAAAAACAATTTTCCAATAGGATGTGCCACATGCTAGAACTTGTGGGGTCTGACCATAGCCCGTTATGGATAGAGTTTTCCCACAAGGAGGAACGCTCGCCAAAATTGTTCAAATTTGACATGAGATGGCTATCACATCCGAACTTAATGGAGATTATCAAGGGTAATTGGAAAGTTGAAGAAAAGATTGGCTCACTGACAGAGTTGGTGGCTAATCTTACACAATTAAGTCATGTCCTTACTGCATGTGGTAAAAAAGAATATGGTAATAGTGCTGTACTAATCAATAAATTGATAGCAAAAGTGCAGAGGTGTTTAAATAAAGAGTGGAATGAAGAGGTGGCCCGGGAAATAGATGATCTCAAACGGAAAATAAATGAGCTATGGGAGTAGGAGGAGCTGTATTGGGCATAGAAGTCTCATATACAATGGTTGAGATGTGGGGACCAAAACTCTCATTATTTTCACATGACCACGGTTAGTAGAAGGTGCAGAAACAAGGTGGTTAGGCTCAAGAATGAACAAAAGTTGGGATATATAATAAAGTATTTATCGGATATTTGTATTGGACTTATGGTGATTGTTATATTCTGAACTTCGAGAAACTCAAGGCCCAAGTGTTGTTTGATCAATTGATGTAAAGAGGAGCTTTGTTTAAGTAATCATGTTAAGCGGGTTGTGCCCCTTTTTAATGTGGTTTAGTTTACGAAATAATTAGAAATATTTTATTATTCATGATACTTTTTAAATGTTTAATTTTCCTTTTTCCTCTCATGGATAAGTTAACTAAGTAGTTTTAATTAACTAAGTAGTTTTAATTCTTTTTAAATTATGATAGACGTTTTCAAATGAATTAATTCGATTCTTTTTTATTATGATTAACTTCAATTTGAAAAGGGAACTTTTGTTATCAATATTTGATGTTTGAAAAGTTGAGCTGGAAACCTTCTGTTAAGGCATCTTCGAGTTTAAATTTTCTCTTCAATGCCATAGTATTATTTATTATCTTGAGATTTGGATTAAGTGCATGGGTAATTGAATTACCCATGCACTTAGTAAAGGGTTTTTACAGCCATTACTTTGAAGTAGTTACGTACAACACCTTAAAGTATTTTATGGCTGTGTTTGTTTCAGCGTTTTGTACAGGAAAAACGCACTTATTACGCAAGCCGAGAAAAAACTCCTCTCACATACTTGCCTCGTATACCGTGAATCACGAATTATAAGCACGTTTTGGACAAAAATAAGCCATTCCAAACGCACACTATGGTGTGTTCACCATTCTAAAGTATTTTTTTAAATGCGCTTAGGCCTATTACCCTAAAATGGTTAAAACTATAGAGACTGAGTTATAGTGAGTCAAAATTCAGGGACTGAATTACAACCAAGTCAAAATTATAGGGATTGAACTATACTGAGTCAAAGTGTAGGGATTGAATTAAACCCAATCAAACTACAAGGACTAAAAGATTAATTTCCCTGGTATTTTATAATTTTTTTTTTCTTTTCATCCCCTACATTCTAACCATTTATGTTAATCTTAGGAAAAAAGATAAATAAATACTATTTGAATTTTAAAATCCCAAATTGGTTTAATTGACAATAAGAGTAATGAGATTAATAAAAAGAATATAGCAATTGACAATTCAGGTTTTTAAGAAATCACTTATTTAGGATTTTGAAGTTCAAGTGGTATTTATTTATTCTTTTTCTTAAATTTTAATTAGTTTAAATTTAGTTATATATATTGTATTTAATATTATAATATATTGTTTAAAATGTTAAATTTCAGTGGACGTTGATCTAGGTGGTTGAGAATTGAGATAGAAAAGTGCAGAGCAGGCAACTGGAGAGTGGAGACACTTTTCTTTTCTTTTCTTTTTTTTTTTTTTTGGTTAAACTGAGTTTTGGACTGGGACGAACGTTTAGAAAAAAGTATAGAATATGGGAACGAAGAAGAACAAAAGAAAGTACCGCTCGTTAACAGTAGAACGAGATGGGTTTAACAAATGTAAACCTCACGCGTCATCTAAAATGGTTGGGAGTCTTTCACTTCTGAAAATGGGAAGAAATCCTGCCACCAAAAAGATTATACTAGTACGGAAGCGATCTGTTGAAAGGACCTTCCCGAAAATTTGGCCCCCTTCCTCTTTTCGTCATTTCATTTCACTGCTCTCAGAGAATGACACTTGCTTTCAAATTTACTCTCCAAAGTAACTCCCAGGTAGTTTTCAGTTACTGGTTTTCTCTACAATCTCCTTCAGATTAACTTGTAGATTCTGTCTTTTCTGCATTTTGAACTTAGGATAACTTCTGGTGCTGTAGAGTTTGATTGATCACTCGGTGAAGTCAGAGTTATTTTTTCATGCAGTGAGAGGTAAATTCTGTGCTTGCGGTCATCTCCTGTGTTTGGAAGTTTGGTTTTCTGAGGGAAATGAAAGAAGAACGTTAAATAGTGTTCTATTTATCTTCTTTCTCAGCTCTTTATGCGTGCTTAAGAAAAGTTAATGTTATTAGCCAGAAATATTATTTACTTGTGGATTTTGGTCCCAAACCAAAGTCATGGCCCTTTTGCATTTTGCAGAAATTTTTGTTGGGATACGGCATTTTTACTCTCATTTTCCTTTTTATTTTATTTTTCCTGATGTAATTCACGGTGTTTGTCGTGTGGGGGTTTTTTTTTTTTTTTTTGTGGGGGGTGGTGTTAATAAGGGTTACAAAACACGTTAAAGAACAAAGGAGTCATTTGTGGCTCTGTGTTGCAACTTTGATGTGAGATTGAAATGTACTGATACAAAAGGTTAAAATAAGAGAAAGTAGTATTGTTGGCTAACCATTTTTCCTTGAAGCCACGTTTCCTTCAGTTTTCCAAGAAAAACGAGCTAAAACTTTGACATCCCTCAAACACATTGAGTAGAACTGGTGGATCATAATGAATGAGGGATTGAAGGATGTTTTGGTATTTGAATTATCCTCTTGGCTAAATGAAGCATATTTTTTCCTGCACATTTTAATGTTGTTTTTTTAAATAATGCCATGATGATTGGGTTTATGTCCCCTGTAGGCCGATATTTAGCCTGTTTCTGCAAACTTGGTTGAACTTGAAGCCTTTGTTTTCAGTAGTTTGAGTCTATATTTGCTGTGGCTAGTCGTCTCCTGTAGACGCTCACCGCTCATGGTCAGTTAACTGTTACAATCAATGTCGCACAAAAAGAGGAAGTTATATCAATCAAAGCATCCATTGGGATCTTACCGTAAGCCTTCCTCTTCCTACCATTTCAATTCACATTCTTTGGTAGAGATTCCTTTATAATATTTATCTTGATGAAAATTCTCTAAACAGCCTTTGAGGCATTTCTCTCTGGCTCATGGAAAGCTGTGGAGCTCATAAAAATTGAGGGAGGAACCCCAACCCTGCATTTTATTGATAATCAAAAAAGAGTTTTGAAGAAAAGTCCTGGTCCAGACATTCGGATAAGGTCGAGGAAAGCTACTTTATCAGATTGCTCCTGTTTTCTACGACCTGGAATTGATGTATGTGTGTCATCAGCCTCTCAACAGGATAATAGTTCAGGGAAAATTTGTCTTGAACCTGTAAGTGATCTTTTTAACTTGTAATCGCCTTAGTTGAGGTCCTTGAACTTTATGAATTTCTTAGCTGAGTCTTGAAGTTATCCTTTTTTTTTCTAATTGGATTTAGACTTGCAAGGATAATGGCAAAACACTAACACTATTTCATTCGTTGTAAATCAACTTTCTTCATGAATGGTAATGAAAGCATGAACTGATGTGCTTATGCAGTCGATAAGTTCTGGTTCTTCCTTGATTTTGACATTGTGTCACTTATTCTTTGAGACAAATGTCTAAGATTCACTTATCTCTCAGTCTTTCCTCATTCTAGTGATAATTTTCCACATTACTTGTCTCATCATTTATGGTCATTGCCTATGTTGACGAGAAAAAAACAGTAACACAAGTATATTCAATTCATTAGACAAGTTCTTACAAGTACACATTTCTTATTTACACTTAATGTATGTTATTTTTTCATGTTCCTTGGTCCGCTTGTAAAAGTCCTATGAATGATATCCCTCAAGTTTGAGTTGTGGTTGCTTGATTTTTAACCTTGACCAACCAAATCTATTTGTTGTAGGAATGGATTGATGCTAAAATAAGATCTGTACAGAGAAAGCGCCACGTATCTGAGTGTTCATGTGAATACTTTGTCAACCTCTATGTTAATCAAGGTCGTTATGATCCAGAGAAGAGAGTTCTTAGTAAGGAGACTAAAGTTGTTGGAATAAATCAAATATCCATCCTCCAGAAGCTTGACCATAATCCCTGTGAAGATCATCATTATCGGAGGGATTTATCTGAGGATTGCTTTAAAGCACGAAAGACTAAACTGTTTGCAGGAAAATTCTTATCTGATTTTTCATGGTTAGTTGTTGCATCAGCTTTAAAGCAGGTCTCATTCTGTGTAAGATCTGTAGAAAGCAAGATTGTGTATCAAATTTTGGGAAGTGAACATTCTAGCTCTTCATTGAACTATAATTCTCGTAAACATGTAAATTTCAGATTAGACAATGGGATGCTATTACCCATTGTTTCTCATGCCATTCCATCTGACAACAATAAGGCAGACCAAGACAAAGACGCATATGAAGATGAGATCTCACCAGTTTCTTGCATTGAGGGATTACGCCGTTCCAAACGTCGTAACATAGAACCTGAACGTTATCTTGGTTATGATGATGCCTCCAAGTTGACTCTTGGTCATGTCCGAACCGGTTTACCCAAGTCCAACACAAGATATTATGATGAGAAAGCTGATGTTGATATACTAGCAAACTGTCTAGGAAAGGACATAGATGCATGTCAAACTATTAAGAAGATAAATACCTTCCAGGAGGTCCTAGTGACCAACAGTAGCACTGCAAGTGGGATGGTGAAGTTAGAAAATGATGAAAAAGGTTATGAGGCTCAACTTGTTATGGATTCTCTACCTGATGGAGATGGTCCAGTAGCCCCTGACCAATATTTTCTCAACACTGATGGGACGCGAAATTCTATGCATGAAAATCGTGTTTTTTCTGAATATAATCATCTGAATCGTAGCCCTGAACTCAACAGGAAAATTGTCCATCCATGGGCATTTGAACCCTATGATCATCAATCAGAAGTTCCTGATCATCATCAGTCAGTTGTTAGGGATTCTCTGCCTGATGGAGGTGGTCCAGTAGCCGTTGACCATTCTTTTCTCAACACCAATAGTTCTGGAAATTCTTGGCATGAAAGTTGTGTTTTTTCCGAATATAATCATCTTACTCATAGCCCTAAACTGAACAGGAAAATTTTTGATCCATGGATATTTGAATGCTATGATGAACCTTCTGTATGTTATTCTTTTGGCACCTGTAGTGTCAAGAGAGAGAATTTTTCTGCTCTGGAAGACATGGATACTGAAAATAGATGGGGAGGGAGACATTCCAATGAAGAACTTCAAGAAAAAGAGTATCATTCGCCAATGACAAGAAGCAAAAGTCGCAGCAAAGAAAGAACTTACAAAGGCAGATCCTTAAGTGATGCTGAAAATTCTGCAAAAGAGATTGGTGATAAATCTTCTGGATGTTATGATTTTGGTACCTGTAATGTCCAGAAGAAGGATTTACCTGGTCTGCAGGACATGGATTCTGAAAATAGACAGGAAGGGGTACATTCTGATAAAGAAATTCAAGGGAAAAAATATCACCCACCAATTACAAGAAGTAAAACTCTTGAGCTAGAAAAAACCTACAAAGACAGATCCTTAAGTTATGCTGAAAATTCTGCAAAAGTGGTTGGTGATAAATCGTCTGGATGTTATAATTTTGGTAGTGGACATGGATGTAATGTGCAGAGGAAGGATTTATCTGGTCTAGTGGACATGGATGCTGAAAATAGACAGGAAGGGATGCATTTCGAGGAAGAAATTCAAGGGAAAAGTTTTGACTCACCAATGACAAGAAGTAAAACTTGTGGGGAAGAAAGAACCTACATGGACAGATCCTTAAATGATGCTGGAAATTCGGCAAAAGAGGCTGGTGATAAATCTTCTGGGTGTTACTATTTTGGTACCTGTAATGTGCAGAGGAAGGATTTATCTGGTCTAGTGGACATGGATGCTGAAAATAGACAGGAAGGGATGCAATCCGAGAAAAAAATTGAAGGGAAAAGTTATGACTCACCAATGACAAGAAGTAAAACTTGTGGGGAAGAAAGAACCTACAAGGACAGATCCTTAAGTGATGCTGGAAATTCAGCAAAAGAGGCTGGTGATAAATCTTCTGGGTGTTACTATTTTGGTACCTGTAATGTGCAGAGGAAGGATTTATCCGGTCTAGTGGACATGGATGCTGAAAATAGACGGGAAGGGATGCATTCCGAGAAAAAAATTGAAGGGAAAAGTTATGACTCACCAATGACAAGAAGTAAAACTTGTGGGGAAGAAAGAACCTACAAGAACAGGTCCTTAAGTGATGCTGGAAATTCGGCAAATGAGGCTGGTGATAAATCTTCTGGGTGTTACTATTTTGGTACCTGTAATGTGCAGAGGAAGGATTTATCTGGTCTGGAGGACATGGACATTGAAAATAGATGGGAAGGGATATGTTCCCATAAAGAAATTCAAGGGAAAAAATATCATTCACCAATGAAAAGAAGTCAAAGTCATTGGGAAGAAAGAACTTACAAAAACAGATCCTCAAGTGATGCTGCCTACAAGGAATTGATAGATTTGTACTTAAAGAATGTTGACACAACGCTAACAAAGGAGGAGCCGCCTATAACTGACCAGTGGGCAGAATTTAAGGCAACAAGCGACTATGGGCAAAACGAGGGAGCAGAAGCTGATGGTGAAGTTTCTGAAATTGATATGTTGTGGAAAGAAATGGAAGTTGCATTAGCATCATTTTATGTTTTTGATAACACAGAGGTACATTAGTTATGCCCTTCTGATTTTTTTGGTGGGGTGGGGTGGGGTGGGGGATTTTTTTTTTTTTTTGAAAAACAAGAGTTTGTATTAATTTCTGTGATTCTGTTAATCAGCAATCAGTATTTCTTCCATTGTTATATTCTTTTCTAATGATCATTCAATTCAAATATCTTATCAGGGTTCAAAGGCTGTAGTCTCTTCGGAGACTGAGGAAAATTCTGACAAACTTTGTCAACACGAATTTAGATTAAATGAAGAAATTGGGATTTACTGCTGTAGATGTGGCTTTGTGAAGACAGAGATAAAAGACATTTACCCACCCTTTGTAAGTATGAATTCGAAACTAGTGAAATCTGTGTGTGCCTGTGCGCATGTGTTTGTGTTGAGTTTTCCCCACCTATCTTGCATTCTGGTTCCTTTGCCTGTTATCTAGATTGAGATAATAGCATGCATCCTGACAATTTCTGCTTCATGCACTGATCATCAAGCAAAGGAAGATTTGCAAAGCCATTATAGAATAGAACGAAGAGAAGTGTTATCCTTTTGGTTTCTTAATTTTGATAATATATCATAATTCTGGTGAAATATTTTGTGTTGTCAACAAGTGTTTTGGAACTTTGTTTTACCAGGTGCAGAACTTGCGATGGCAACATGATGAAAAGCAGTGTGATGCTGGAAATTCGGAGGCAAAGGCTGATGAGAATGATAGTTTACATCTTTTGTCAGATCACACTTCAACCGATATGCCTGCATCTGAAGAAAATGATATCTGGGAACTGATCCCCAAACTTACCAGTAAGTTGCATGTCCACCAGAAAAAAGCTTTTGAATTTCTTTGGAAAAATATTTTTGGATCAGTGCAACCAGCATCTATGAAAGCTGCATCTAAAAGAATAGGTGGCTGTGTGATATCTCATTCACCTGGAGCTGGAAAAACTTTCCTAATTATTGCATTTCTTGCGAGCTACTTGAAGTTGTTCCCAGGAAAAAGGCCTTTGGTCCTTGCTCCAAAGACAACACTCTATACGTGGTATAAAGAATTTATCAAATGGGAAATTCCTATACCAGTGTATCTGATCCAATCTCGACGGAGACTTGGAGCGTGCAAGGAAAAGGCAATGGTTATTCCTGGTGTTCCAAAGCCCACCGGAGATGTCAGACATCTTTTAGACTCTCTGGAAAAAATACAGAAGTGGCATTCACACCCTAGTGTTCTAGTCATGAGTTATAGTTACTTTTTGAAGCTGATGGAAGATAAATCAAAGTTTTCGTACCGAAAGTATATGGCTGAAGTTTTGAGGAAAAATCCAGGGGTTCTTATTCTAGATGAAGGGCACAATCCTAGAAGTACAGAATCATGTTTGAGGAAAGCCTTAATGAAAGTAGAGACAGAATTGAGAATACTACTTTCAGGTACATTGTTTCAGAACAATTTTTGTGAGTACTTCAACACTCTCTGCTTGGCAAGACCAAGATTTAGTCATGAAGTTCTGAGAGAATTAGACCCCGAATACAAGGGGGGTGAAGGTAGAGCTGGAAAAAAACCAAACTCTATGGAAAGACGGGCAAGAAAATTCTTCTTAGATAAAATTGCAAAAAAAATAGACTCTGATGATAATAATGATGAGAGGCTGCAGGGTCTAAACATGTTAAGAAAGATCACAAATAGGTTTATAGATGTTTATGATGGTGGAAGTTCTGATAATCTTCCTGGTTTGCATGTTTATACATTGTTAGTGAATATTACTGATTTTCAAGAACAGATTTTTCGGGCACTCTATGAAAAAGTATCCGACTCCAATCGATATCCTCTGGAGGTGGAGCTTTTGGTAACCCTTGGAGCAATACATCCATGGCTAATCAAAACGGCCGCGTTCTCTGATAAGTTTTTAACTGAAGCTCAACTGAGTGAGCTGGAAAAATGCAAGTTTGATTTGAAGTTAGGACCGAAAGTAAGGTTTGTTTTGAGCCTTGTATATCGTGTGGTCAAGGAGGAAAAGACTCTCGTCTTCTTCCACTACATTGCACCTATGAGATTGTTCGCAGAACTATTTGAGAAATTCTTCGGATGGAAGAGTGGTCGTGAAGTTTTGGTACTTAGTGGGGAACAAGATCTCTTTGAACGTGGGAGAGTGATCGATAAGTTTGAGGAGCCTGGAGGAGCATCAAAGGTACTCCTTGCTTCAATTACAGCCTGCTCTGAAGGAATTAGTCTGACCGCAGCGTCTCGTGTGATTTTGTTGGAATCAGAGTGGAATCCATCAAGGACAAGGCAAGCCATTGCCCGCGCCTTTCGCCCCGGTCAGCAGAGGATTGTGTATGTGTATCAGCTTCTGGTGACAGGCACAATGGAGGAAGATAAGTACCGCAAAACCACTCGGAAAGAGCGAGTTTCAAGGATGATTTTTAGTGAGGATTTTGTGGAGGGTCAATCCAAATGGCAAGCAGAAAAGCTCGAAGACGATATCCTTCGAGAAATGATTGCGGAAGACAAGTCCAAAATATTCCATATGATCATGAAAGATGAGAAGGCTTCCACCAACTGATGTAAGCTTAATGATCTTTTCCTCATCTTTTCCTAGTTTGTTCATGTTTCATATGCACTAGCTTGCATCCATGTTAGCTTATTATTTGGCCTTTTAGATCTGTCTGCATTGTCTAATGAAGATTTCTGGCTAACTGTATATATCTTTTTGGCCTATTTTTAGGTGTAATTTAGTTGGGGGCTTCCCTATAAGAAGCGGGGGCATGCATGCACTCGTCTGGAAGTATCAATGGATTGCTTCGAACATGGCTATATTATATTATTAGTTTGACTCTGTCTCTTGGGAATGGTTAGTTTGACTTTTTCTATGTAAATGTGTAAAGAAGATACTAGCTATATATATTTTAGAAGCAATTTGCTTTGAGACTATTATGGCGCTGCATATGCAATTATTGTACTGTGAAGTATCTCATGAGTGCATTGCTAGTCCAAGGAAAAGTGATTCCAAGAGCCAGTGACCAAATATATCTTATTTTTTGCATGATGAATTTATTTATATAAACTGAATTCCTTTTTAAAAAGGGAAAGGAACTTAAATATAAAAGTACAAAACTGGGATCAACTGTACTCCCTCAAGTCATTTATGGGACGTCTAGCTGGACGATTCTAGCACATCCTAGGCTCTCTCTCTCTCTCTCTCTCTCTCTCTGTGAAAGGGATACATATATATATTTATTTATATAATTAATGCAGAAAACATGCAAAAGATGCGTGTGGAAAGAGGAGAGAAAAACAAAGTGGATGAAAAGAAAGAGGACAAAAGAGAGAGTTCGAGGGAGACATGGAATGATGGCAAAAGTTGGAAGAGTAAAATAGACGATAAAGCTGAAAACATATGGATGCTCTTTGTGATTGGCTATTTCTTAGCCTCATTGGGTTAATGCCAGCCAATGACTCGGATGATTGTAGTGAACATGAGCATAGTTACCAAACCCAAACCAAAAAAAAAAGTGTAAAAAGGATCAATAAAATATGGGCTTCTTTATTACTATAGTCATCCAAGAAAACACACACGCACACACACACAACAAACAAACTGTCACAGAAGGGTTTTCAGCAATTTGATTTCTCTCCACTTTTAAATTTTTAAAAATAATTATTTAAGTTTAATATTAACTGTTTGTATTTATTTATTTTTTAAGATTTAAAATTTTAATAGTTTTATTATAATTTTAAAAAATAAATTTGAACTGTCCTCGTTATTTTTGGGAAATTTTTGTCCGCATCTAATCTTTTTTCCCTCCACTTGTGCACATTTTGAGTATATATATTTTTTCAAATTTTCCCCAAACGTCCACTAAACAATACAAATTCAAGTTCAATCACTGATTTCAATTTGTTTTCCGGCGCAATATCTCTATCTCTCTCTCTCTTTCATCCACTCAATTATGTTTCTTTTCTTCGACCATAATATTGGCCGCATCCAGGCAATCATGAAATAATGCTTTCTCTTCAAAATTCAACCTCTTTGTAAAGGATATATATGAATAAATTAAGGATGATACTATTATTTTAAAATAAAGATGATATTTTGGATAAAAGAACAAGGGAAGATTACATTTTTTTTTTTTTTTTTATCGGAAAAGGGAAGATTACATTCAAGATATGGACTTTACAAAGTTTAGGGTATGGTTCAGTGTGAGGAAATGGAAAGGGAAAATTTGATTGGTTGAAATGGATTGTTCTAAGGAAATAATAATTCCTCCAATCATTCCATCACTTGTCCTATAACAAATAGAATAGCTTTGCGTTGGTGAAGGTTTAAGCAAGGGCCAAGTGAAATTCACTAATGAAATTTTATTGCTTATTTAGTACATTAAAAATTCTAGCTTTTCAAGAAGTTAAACCTCATATCTTTCACATAGTTAAAGGAGAGTAACTTTTTTTTTAAAAAAAAAAGTTAGGTTATAAGTTACTTTTGCTCGTATTTATCCATGGGTTAAAATTTAATTTCGATCCTGAATCTTTTATCGAGCTACATTATAGACAACCTAAAATCAAAGTTAGTGTAACGTAGTCCCTCCATTAAATGTCCGTTAATTTAACCATTAACTAACTAAAAAAATTACAGATCAGTACCCTATAAGAAAATTAAAACCGATTAAGTCCTCAAAATTAATAATAAACGTCAAGAGACTATAATGTTATATGTTTACTCAAGAAAACGACCAAAGTGTTGTGAAAATAAAAGAGATCCAGGATAAAAAATAGAGAAGAGCAAAACAATGAGAGAAAATGGTGAGAGAAATAATGGGAGCAATTCTCATTCACTCGTATTTCTTGTGATTACAATGCTATATATAAAGCCTCTATTTATAACTTCTAATATCACTGCCAACGATCACAATTAATATACAATAAATGGTACAATTAATACTATTTGATCTTTTGTATTATTAAATAGCCTTTTAGTTTCTTAACAACATAGTTATGAATGCTGATTAGGATATAAGTCAATAGACATCCACATAGTTAATATTCATAACACTTCCCCTTGGATGCCTATGATGAATATGCCTCATTAAAAACTTTAACTAGGAAAATCCAATGGGACAAAAATCTAACCAAAGAAAAGAGTACATCATTCATTGATATATTGTTCAATGCTGCCTCATTCAAAAATTTTCTAGGAAAACCCAGTAGGACAAAATTTAGATAAAAGAAAAAGAGTACAGCGTGTATCGACTCCCCTATTGACAACATTAGTTTTACTCCCTCTAATCACAGTTTTTTCGAGCATATCTTTCTTTTAGCTGCCAAACATTATATTGTTTGTTGTGGAACAATAAAAGAATTAATATGAAAATCACCCTATCTTATTTTCATTATCCATTGTATACCTATAAGAACTAAATTTTACCGATAAAATCATAATGAATACAATATTAACATGATCTCTAAATATTCTCATAATTATAAAGTACTTCTAGAATATCAAATTCAATATATATTTTGCAAGCAAAATTATCTTTGGGCATGCTTCTGGAATTTTGGATCTTTCGAAGATTCTTATGTAAACTCCACTATTTAGTGAGTCATATGCATGGGCTATATATAACAATATATAGCAGACGTATAATTTTTCTTTCCTAAATTGTCAGACTAATAATATACAAAATTATTGTATCCACCACAAAATCATATGTCCCATCGTCATCATATTAGACTTTGTGAAAATCGTTATAGATGTTCACCTAAACACATAAACATTCATATATCCCAAAATATTATCATATTTCTATTGTTTGGACTACAGGTCTATAACTGTCACAATATAATCATATTTTCATTGCATCTTTTTCCATCATTTACTTTTCCTTTTGGCAATCATGTGATATCATTTTCAAAAAGGAAAATTGTGAAAAAATCCCTCATTGGCAACTTATTTGTAAAATGGGACCTTCGCGTACAGATTATATTTCGCATGTGCAGAATATCTTCCCTAGTGTGCAGATGATCTTCCCTGTGTGCAAAATTCTTTCCTATATACGCGCAAAAATCTTCCTCTATGTGCACAAAAGTTTCCCTCCGTGTGCAGATATCTTCCTAGGTCCTATTTAACAATTAAGTTGCTAATGAGGTCTTTTTTCACAATTCTCCCTTTTCAAAATTGTTGTCAACAACTTTATCTTATCAACTCCATTTTTCCTGTTATGACATAACTTATTAATATCTATATTACTTTCAGGTACATGAACCTCTCTTGAGGTTTTTGCGATTTACTTATGTCTTGACACTCTTCTGGAATACCTACCTCCTTAATATGATCATCTTAATTATACGCTTCAATTTATCCATAATATTATGTTTGGAACCGAATATTTTCTCATGCTTAGTGCATGTCTCTCTTTTATTCATACTTATTGAAGCATTTGTAGCTGAAATATGAGATTTATTAACTCTCATTTAGATCAGTAATTCCATCTGGCAAATATTTTATAATATTTGAATGCATAGCCTGATGAACTTTTGGTTCATATTTTTATATTTGAGGATCTATACTTAATAATACATTCTATGCATTCTCTTTTCCATCTATATATTCAATTTCTCCCTCTTATGTTAGAAAATCATTGTCAAATGACAATTGACTAATTATACAGTATAAGTCTCCTAAATCCATTTGTTTCTTTAGAAACATCTTTTTGTTTCAGTTAGAGACAAACAAGAAGAATGAGGTGCTTACCCAACATTTATTTCAACTTTCTTTCTATATCCATCTATGTGCATTGTGGTGGATTAATAAGTATTGCACAGTAAGCCTTTTAAGATGGAATATGCCTAGCTCCTTACCAAAAGCCAATTTAACCGGGAGAATTTTGTTGGTTTGTATAAATGATGCAATATATAAAATCAAATATATTAACATTGAAATACAAAATTTTGTTTTCATAAAAATTGATCTAGCTATTTATGAAGGTTTTAATACATGATTTCTAGATAGTATAATTTGGAAATTGCGTGCTTAATTTATTCAAACATTATTGCAAACTTCAGGTTGTAAGATAATAATAATTGCACATCTAACTATCTTATAGATGTATCTTTCAAATTTATCGAACCATTGTAGGGTTTACATGCTATTTCAATGAGCCCATATAATTTTGTTTAATATATTTCCAAAAATGCAGAGATCCATTGCTAATCATGACCAATGATATTCTCATAGTCAATTTTATTTGAAAACAAGCAGCACATAATAATTCATGAATAATATGTTGGATATGATCATAAAGACTCTTCTGGTTCTTCAATGGATGTCAATACATAATCTTTTATAATTTGTTGCATCATATATATGACTTGGATGACCAAACAAGTCATGCCAACAAAAAATTTTGTTTGGATCAGTAAACTTCTGGTTTACTGTAACATATATATTTCTTAACTAACAACAAATTTAGGGAGATCAATAGGATCTGTGATAGAGTATATAAGTTGTGCTTTTCAATATTAACTTACACTTGTATTCTAACAATCTCTCCCTTAAATATGAGTCATATAAGTATACTTTCTTTATTTCTGTATGTCAATAATAGACTAGTATATAGTAGGTCAATAACCTATCTTTCATTTCAAAGCTCAAATACTTCATATCTCACATACAATCATGGATTTTATTCCAATTGGGATATGACCTCCAAACCTTGTAGTGAACAAACGTTCTGATGTAGATCTATGGGTTATAATTTTCATTATCTATTCTTAATCCGACCATAGAAAAATTTGTATTAGTTTTTTAGGAATTATATCACAATAAGAATTGCATTAATTATTAATAACATATTTCAGTTCACTCTGCTTCTTTTCATATACACTAAATAGTATAAAATATTTAAAAATATCTACAACATATATAGTTTTTCATAATCTATATGATAACTCAATAAATAAGTAGAATTGCATCTCGTATCCCAACTATAGAAATGACTTGACAAAATTAGCCATTAATTATCAAGTCCTAAAATTGTTGTCAACCTTATCACATGTAATTGCATAATGAAACCAAAGAAAAAATTCCATTAGAATATATTTAAATATAGATCAATTTAATATATATATATATATATATTAAATGAACACAGTGAAAAATTCAAATTAATCCACCAAATGTGAAGGCAATAATAATTTACTAACATTTTTCAATGATCGTGTAATATCCTGAATTTTGGGATCGGAGTCTAGAATATAGGCTTGAATTAAATGAACTGCTAAATCCCGGTTTAGCAGGTACCCCAAATTTATTCCATAATATTTCTTATATCTTTGAGATATTAAAGAAAGTAAAGTGGTGAATTTTGGAGAATGAGTATGCTTCCAATGAAATTTCCTACTAGGCAATAAGCTTATCATGGGTTTTAGAAGACTAGATGATGAGAACAAATTATGAAATTTTACAGAGTGAAAGTAGATATTCTAAACTTTAATTTGATAGATCATATGACTCAATTAAAGCTATATACAAAAAGTTATGAATTTTTGAAGTTAGCCCAGAAAAACTGAAAAGTTTCTGGAACAATATTCAAAGAAATAAATTCTGGGATTTGTGTGCTTTCAGTTGGCTAAATTCTATATTTTTTCTTGAAACTATACTTAATAAGGGTTCTATAGCCTTTAAATCACTCCAATTCGATTTTTCTAGAATTAGTTATGATTTTTCAAATTTGGGCAAAAAAATCTGTCAGAAATTAATTAAAATCGGAAAATGGAAAAATTGGACAATTATGACATCATCATGATATTATAAAGCAAATCTTCATCTTCCTCATACCATTCTCGATGGTTTTCTTTGAAACAAGAGAGAGAGAGAGAGAAAGAGTTGAGAGCTTTTGGAGAGAGTTGGAGAGGAAAAAACTTATAAAGGTAAGTGATTTCTTCGGTAAATCAGTTCCTAACGTGTATAACTCCGTTCCTAAGCATTTTTTTCATATGATTTAAGGTTTGGAGGCCCAAATTTGGATGTTGAACACCTAGGGTTCATCCACCTTGAGAAAAAGCTTAAGGGAGCTTGAGGTAGCTTCCAAACTCTTGTATATTACTATTCTAGTTACTGTGAGCAATTTAATTGGTGAAATTTCACCGGATTGTCTTTGTTTGTAAATTTGGAAAATGGGTTTTCTTAGGGGTTATGTTGCCCAAATTGGTACTAAATAGTAGTTGTAACATAATGGAGTAGTCAATAAAGTGATTAGGAGTAAAAAGAAATACGTTTACGGAGACGAAATCGCAAAATCTCGATTTTTCCTAGAGTTGTGAGTATTCAGCAACGGCTGAACCAGGGGCTAGGAGTTTGATTTTCAATGATTTGATGATTTCATTGAGTTCAAGAAGAAAAATTAGTTAGGGTTACAGTTGAACACTTTTTAAAAAAAAAGCCACAAAAAAGTATAATTACGAAAACGCCCCTGAAACCTTTAAAGTGGGGCTGCCAAAGGCAATTTCATTTTTTGGCAATGAATTTGGTAATTCTGAGTCTGGAAATGAATTCCTTGGGAGAAAATATAACAGGATAGCCTATGTCAAAATTTCAGAAAAAGTACAGTCAGACCAGGTACGGCCGGGCTGGGCTCCGGAGGCATTTTGGTAAATTTTTATAATAGACTCGTATAACCACCAGAACCATTATGGAAGTGTCTAAATGGTATATTTGGAATTGTAGGAACAAGTTGATAGCTCAATCGTTGACACGCATTACGGGCACAAAGTTCGAGGAGCCTAATTGGGATAAAAAAGGATTAAGGTGGGGAACTTACTTCTCTTGCATGTATTTGATATTTTTGCTAGTGTATTGATGCATGTTATTGCTTTGGTTGATTGTGTGAAACATATATGAATGATTGAAGCTCTGTTTCTGTTTCTGCTATAGTCATAAGTATGTTATTTGAAATATTAAGCACGCATATATGTCATTGTGTGAGTATGAGTTATGTAATGCAAGTATGTCATGTATTAAGCACTTATCTTGCATGCATATTGGTACTGTTTTCCTACTGAGATTCTCTCGAATCTCACCCTTCCCTACCAATAATTTAGACAGGTGAATACAGAAGGTACGCGGAAATCAAAGAAGAGAACTACACGAGAGAGGGTTGCAGTGATGGAGCGAAGACAGGAAGAAGTCTCGGTTTCACTGGGATGGGTTTAGACACCCTAATAGCCCTGTGCGGCTACCTTAATTGTAAATATCATGTACGAACTCTTATGGGAATTTTCTGTAATCATGCACATATTATTAGTATATTTATGCTATTTTTCGTTGCCCACCGAACCGCATATAATTTTCCATGAATACTCTAGTAAAGCTGAAATTAAAATAAGGGCATAACAGATCGCATAATAATATATTGAACAAATAGATCTATAATTTATGCTTGATAATAATAGGAAGTAAGAATAAAATAGTTAACATACCAGTGGAGTATCTTATAGATGATATAATAAAATGTGCACAAGAAATTATTAAGTTGAACATTCTCAATAGAACACGTAATAATGAGTATTTATAATATTTATAGTTTTCTTTTAAATTATCCCAACAATTCATGCATCCATAAAATAAGCTTGCGATATATACACACACATATATAATTTATACATATTACAAAACTAATTTTATGAAAAAATCACATAAACTATTTACCATTTCAAAAAAAAATTAAGTCTCAATATAACTCTTTAAGGTTAGAAGAGGGGAATAATAACAAATATGAATATATTAAATTAGTCCAATATTCATCAAATTGTCTTAAGAACTATCATTATCATTTTTAAATTGTTTAAATTCTTGTAATGAGCAAACATGGTTATAAAAAAAATCCAAGAATGTGAAAGATCCTTTGAAGGGGACTTGAAAGAATAAAATGCAAATTGAGCTAATAGTTTTAAACTTTTCAACATTAATAAAAATACTATATGCAACATTCAAAATATGTTGTTTGAACAAACGTTGTTCAATATTTTCTTTTGCATTTATAATATTGCAAGAATGCTTAATTGTTCTTTCTTAACTAATTTCATACCTTTGCCCATGGGATCTGATATCCAGATTTTGTTTTTGTAGCTAGACATTTAGTTTGAAAACTAAATTCATAGTTAGTTAAAAGAAGGGGGAAGGACTCCAAATACTTATAATAAAATTTATCATCACAATGAAATCAAACTAATATTGAATAATATCATAATATAATAAAGATATGAATGGACAAAATGTGAATAATATAATCTTTTTAATTTTACCCACAAAATGAAACAATAAAATGCCAATATCACAATATATTTGTTTCATAGCTATTAGTTTTCATTGTCAATGAGTTCAAGATCATATGTCTAGATGGCTATTGAGCCATATCATTATATTTCAATGAACATGGCAATGAGTCCATGGTCATCACGTGTCCTGATGGCTTTAAGCCATATCATTATATTTCAATGAATATGGCAATATATGGTAATATATATGCCTTTCGTGAACATGAGTTCTATCATATGCTAACTAGTCATCAGGACTAGGATAAAATTCTCTTGTATCATTAGTTTTCAACATATGGAAAAAATATCATTTATAACAATCATATTGTTAAGGGTTCTTTTGCAAATGTATGCCATTAATTAAGATCACTATCAAGGTAAATGTATGCCATTGATTAAGATCACTATCAAGTGACCTTTTAGGAAATAGCCAAATCAAAAATAACATGGTTTCTTGCCATTTAATCAAAAAATAAAGAGCAATGTGGCATCAGGCCATTTACCTCTCATGGCTTCATAATAACATAAAACTCAAATGATCCGATCTAATCATTATAATAAAGGAAATTCATAAAGTTAAGAAATAATTCATAAAAATAACAAAATTAAAACTTTATAGCATCGGGCCATCTAACTCTCATAGTTTCAGGCCAATAAGTCTCATCCTATGACTTTGGGCCAATTAATCTCAAAATGAGAAAGTAAGTATGTATGGCTTATAACCTTTTATCTTCAAGATAAACAAAAGTTGTATGACATTTGATCATACAATAAGATTAAATGTGGAAAAGGTATATGGCTTCTAGCCATATAATCTCATTTCATTATGAAAAATCAAAAGCATATAGCTTCTAGCCATATTATAACAAAATAAGAAACTTCTGGCCATATTATAACAAAATAAGAAATCCAAACAATATGGCTTCTGGCGATATAATTCCAAAATGGGAAATCAACGGTATATGACTTATGACCATATAATTTTATAATATAATTTAGAAGTGTATGGTTCCTGGCTATATTAAAATAACAACATTAATAATATAAAGAACTTGTAAAGGAGATTACATATATATATATATATATATATATTCATTTGTGCGTGTATATAACACAAATGAATAATATAATAGTATAAACAATAAATAATTGATATGGCTAAAAAATGAAATAACATAATATAACAACATAAATAAATAAAACATAAATAAAATAACAATAAAATGAAATAAAATAAATAACAAAAAATATAAAATATAAAAAATAGAATATAACATAAAATATAAATAAAATCAAGAAATAAATATGGAAATATAGTAACATGAAATATAAACAAAATGAAATAACATAATATAACAACATAAAATGTAAACAAGAGAATATAAAGTAAGGAAATATAAATGGTACATAAATATGAGATTTCCTGCAAACGATAAATTAAAAAAAAAACTTGCAAATGAGATTAAGATAAAATAAAAAAGCAAAAATAATCTTCAATCTTAGCCATGCTACTTGATGTATAAAAAATCGGTAAGAAGGATCTCTTTTATTCCATATGGTGGTTCTGATTATCTCAGATAAATCAAATAAAGATACCGTAAAAGAAGGTAGATGAAATTGTTAGAGAAACAGTAAGAGAGACATAATTTTGTTATAACTTTTGTGCTGATAACGTGTTATAAAAATAAAAGAGATTTGAGATAAGAAATAGAGAAATGCAAAACGATGAGAGAAAATGGTGAGAGAAAGAAGGGGAGATATTTTCATTCACTCGTATTTCTTGTGATTACAATGCTATGTATAAAGCATCTATTTATATCTTCTAAGAGTCACTACCAAGGGTCACAAATACTATACAATAAATGGTACAATTAATACTATATAACCCTTTGAATTATTAAGGGAGAATTGCTGATAAATACCTTTTTGGTAAATTAATTGCTGAATGCTATCATGGAAGATCTGTTGCACATGACGGAAGATATTTTGCATACAATGAAAGATTGTTTGCACATTTCTATGGAAGATTTTTGCACACACGGAAGATGGTTTACACAAAACGGAATATCGCTTGCACGCTTGGTAGCAATTAGCAATTAATTAACCCCAAAGGTATTTTTGGGCAATTCTACCTATTATTAAATAGCTTTTTAGTTTTTCAACAATGTCTTTATAAATACTGACTAGGATATGAATAAATAATCATAGACATAATTAATATTTATATTACAAATCATCATTTTAACCTACTGTGTTAACCAGTTACCGAGTGATTATTGGATCATCATGACTGACAACAGCAATAAATAATTAAAAATAAAATATATTTGTTTGAATAATATATCTTATTAAAATGAAGGCAAAAAAAATATCTTATTAAAATATTAATATTTTGATATTTTATAATTTAAATATTATTCTTTACAAATCTTCATACAGTTTATAAGTCAATTTTGAGATTTACAAATTTTGCAAAAATTTACAACTTAACTAATATATTTGTGATTTGAGGTGATAATAAAAACTTGTAATTTAATAAAATATGAGTTGTAAGAACCGAGGAAGGTGATAAGGAACTTCCGGCCAAAAAAGTTGATAAGAAACCTAAAACTTTATTTTGATGGTCATAACATTTTTTCTGATTTGACGAAGCATATGTAATAATTTTTAATGGTGAGAATCGAAGACAAAGATAACAAGAAACACAAAACAGCAGCAATAATCATAAGATTCTGTTAAAAATCCTAAGTCGTGTATATGTTACTTTTTAAACATCTTTTGCAAATCTAAGAGTCTGTTTGGGTTAGCGGTAATTAAAATGGCTTTTTTTTAATCTGAGTTTTGTAAACTCAAACTAAGATAAAAGTCATATTATAAATGTGATTTATGTTGGATTAATGGTGACAAAAGTGACTATTTTTCTAAAAGCATCTAGAGGCAACTTCCGGCAGAAGCATCTTTTTTTGAAAAAACCCATCTACAAAAATGCCTTCCTAAACGGACCATTTTGCTTCCAATTGGGTTTTTATCCTCCAACTGAGCTTTTGTTGCCTCCTAACGCTTTCCCGAACATATCCTGAGAAGTCTAAGCAATATAGAAGCTTTCTAGGGAAACAAGTTAAGTTTTTTTTTTTTTTTTACCGTTAAATTATCCAAAACATGTTTACAAAAGAAGAAGAGTGATGCGAAATATGTTCAAATTTGTTTTGAAATCAATTAACTGTTAATATGAAATCATCCTCCGTTATAGATATAATTGCACTCTAGTTTGTATTACTTATCATAGCTTAGAACTTCTAAACTGAGGAGGCTTAGCTTCCGAGCAATTTGAAGGTGTTTGTGTCCAATGCCGCCCATCGTTGAGAAGTAGATATAATTTGGGTTAATGTTTCCAAAGGAACTTGTATTCCAATTGGTTTTTATATATTGAAGTTGACAAAAAACAATTAGTATAATATAATTTATCTTTAAATATAAATTTATATAAAAATTAAAATGATATATTAAAAATCTAATTTATGAATATTCAAATATCAATAAAAATCAAAAGTAGAAAAACTTGTTTCAGTTTCAGTTTGACTTTTAGTCCCAAGGCCCTTTTACCAACATGGTCCCAAACATCCTCTCTTAACCCGTGGGATATGATGTAACGATCAAATAATTAAGGTAATGCACCATATTTTATTCATTTTGATTTAAACTCCAACATCAACTTACGAAATCAATATTTGTCCAAAAAAAAAAACTTACGAAATCAATATCAATCTCAATAATGTAAAATATAAAGTTAATAATAAGCCATACTATTGTCATATTTTTATGAACAGTATGACTCCGAGCTCATGAAATCATTCTTGTAAATAATGTAAAAAGAGGATATATTTTAAGATATATTGTGCATGAAACCGAAGATTCTTTTACAGTCTATAACAGCACCAACAACAACAAGCAACAAAATTATGATAAAAAGTGTATCGTCGAGTGACTTCTTAGCCAATTTAATTGTCTTGTTCGACAGGACATACAGGTTCGGTAAGTTTTTGTGCGATAGTTTTTGTCCTTTTTCTACTTACTATATATAAATATATTAATTTATATATACCGAAATTTTGTAGCCCAATAATACTAAATTTTTTTTCTTAAACCTCAAGTCTTTTTTAACCATGTGATTGTAAGTTTGAACTTTTTATGAGTGTAATGTGTGCATGGGTTAAGATAAGAAAAGACTACCTCAAGTCCATAATATAATATATTGTTCATAGTGTAATTTTTTTTTTATTTGATTAAAGGTTTCACCCTCGAGACTTAAAGAACAGTGGGTTCTCATATCTCTCCACAAATATACTTTCAATGATTTAAACTTGTGTCCTTCTTTTTACGGGAATGAGACCTTTACCATATCAATTAACAGCTTATTGGTGTTTGTAGTGTAATTTACACTACAAACAAAACTTTATATTAAATACATCAAGCAAGTAGTATATATATTTCTTGGGGAAACAAGCTTGTCATTCTTGTTTCTTTTCTTTTAATCTTTCCTTGAGTTTTGCTGTGCTCAACATCTTTGAAAAGTTCAATTTATTTATATATATAATTTATTGAAAAATGAGTTTACTTTTGAGTTTTTTTTATAATAATTTAATTTTGAGTTGTCGTTGTTACTTTTCTTCATTAAAAAAAATTGGCGGCCTGAATATGATAACCTTGGTGCTTTCAATCCAGTAAAGGAGTTACTTTATTGAATTTCATCGTCACGTGAATTATAATTTTTGACCCTCGATAATCATATTGAATTTTCAGCTGATTTTGAATTAAAATATATTATGCTTCACTTTCGTGATGGATTAATTATGCTCGAAATCATTTCAGTTTCTTTATTATGATACACTTTTTTTTTTATGGTTTATGCAATGGATCATTTTTGACCTTTGATGCACCCACCTTCCAGGTATCCGGCGTTAACCTGAAGGCCAACGCCGGATTTACCGACATGGGCCCCCGACAACCGACTAGTCCTGGCGCCCCCAATCTGATAGGCCCGATAGGAATTCACCTCTTTGAGGCGTCCCAGTGGAGAGAGCTCCCAATAGAAATTCTTTACACCTTCCGTTTCCTGGGATCGAACCCAGGAATGGATTGGTGTGGCACAGATGCCTACCCATCTGCGCTAACTTCCATTGGTTTATGATACACTTTGCTCAAATGATTTTAATTCTAATTATCATCGAACTGCTTAATGATATTTTATGCGTTAAAGAACCGCATAAATATTGAGCAGTGTGTAGCTATATATGTCATTGAAAATTACGTGTTTGTTTTACATATATTTTGAATAATTTTTTGACAATGTTTTCATATTATTTCCGAGATTTATTGAAATTTGAAATTAATTTTTGAAATGATAGACTTTAAAAAGAGGTCATAATTCTTAAAATAAAAGTAACACCTCCATGATCTCCATGGTATAATTATCTGATATTGGGTAAAATAAAGTTGGATCAAATTTTGTTAAATCTAACTACTAACTAAGTTCAATTCTTTTGATTTGATTTTTCTTACATCTACAAGGTTTCATTCTCAGATTTATTTTAAAAAATTGAGTATTTTCTACCCCACTTAATCACCATCGATAAAATCAACAGGAAAGTAACTACCTCAAGGTCTGTTTGATCTGAGGGGAGGGGATGAAAATGGAGGGATTTTGCTCCCCTCCCCTTGTTTGGATAGTTACAATGTTTAGGAGGGAAGGGAAAATTTTAGAAAGTTTTCCCTCCCTTCCCCTTCTAACCCTTCTCTCCAAAATTGGGGGAGTTTGGAGGAAAAGATTAATGTTTGGATTTATATTGACTAATATATTCATGCTATTTTAAAATATTACTACATTACCCTTCTCATTATTTACCCAAAGCCTAAACCTAAGTCACAGATTCTCTCATCTCGGAATTTTATAGCATTCCAAGAAAGTTAAAAAATACGTCTGTAGATATACTTATATCTATCTATATATAGATAGATAGATATATTAATTTGTATAGACCTGATTTTTTTTTTTGAATGTTGTGGGTCGCTTGATATTATATATATAAGTTAAAATATACTTTTAGTCCTTTAAATTTTATATGAGGTATATTTTTAGTTACTTAATTTTATAAAGTATACTTTTGATCCTATATTTCTAACACTGTTAATGTTGCTAACGGATGTGTTGACACAACAAACTTAAGTGATAACCGTACAGCTAACAAAACATATTTAAGTTTTAATTTTTGAATATAATATATTTAGATTAAACTAAAATAAATCAACAAATCACTGCAAATAAGTTGAGGTTTTGATATTTAGATTATTAACCTAATTTTTTTAAGATTAATAGTATTTAATTACCCAATCATCACTTGAATTTGTTATGTGAGTGTTTTCTGTTAGCAACAGTAACAACGTTAGAATTATAAGATCAAAAACATATTTTATAAAGTTAAGAGATAAAAAATATAAATTATATAAATTTAAATGATTAAAAGTATAATTTAATCATATTATATATATATATATATATATATTTGTCTAACGTATTACTGAATGTGGGCGTATGAGAATTGAGCTAGCATATCATGATGGCATGAGAGAAGGTGGGATGCCTGGACCATTTCGTAAAATTAATTTTCTTCCCAAATCTCTCCATTTTTTGGGAGAAAATTTTGGGGGAGAAAATCATGGGCCGTTATCACTTTTTTCTCTCCAATTTTATAAAATTATAAGTTTATGTATTGAATGTCATTTATAATTATATTTTATTAAATATGTTAGAAAGTTATAAAATACAAATGGGTTAATATAACTTTTGGTCCCTGAAGTTTGATCCAATTTTGGTTTTGGTCCCTCAAGTTTGAAATTTGTGGTTTTAGTCCCTGAAGTTTCACCCAATTTTGGTTTTGGTCCCTGAAGTTTGAAATCGGTGGTTTTGATCCCTGAAGTTTCACCCGATTTTGGTTTTGGTCCCTCAAGTTTGAAAAGGACTTGGTTTTTTTCTGGGTCGGGTCGGGTTTTTTAATTGGGTCGCCAAGTCCTTTTCAAACTTGAGGGACCAAAACCAAAATCGGGTGAAACTTCAGGGACCAAAACCACCGATTTCAAACTTCAGGGACCAAAACCAAAATCGGGTGAAACTTCAGGGACCAAAACCACATATTTCAAACTTGAGGGACCAAAACCAAAATTAGATCAAACTTCAGGGACCAAAAGTTATATTAACCCAATACAAATTAAATGAAATAAGGGTAAAGTTGTCTATAAAAAAATATTTTCCCTCCCCTTCCCTCCTATACTAAACATGGTAATATTAAAATCCCTCATCTCCCCTCTCTTTTTGTCAATCCAAACAAAATAAAAGAAAATCCCTCTCAAACCTTCCCTTTCCCTCCCCTCCATTAAAATCCCTCTCTTCCCCTCCCCTTCATTGAGCCAAACACAGCCTAAATGTTTTGGCAAAAAAAAATAATGTAGAGGTAGTTACTCGAATGTTCCCAAAACGTTAAGACGAGCCAACTTGTACCCAAGGACATTTTCGAATTTTCGCTTTCAAAATAAGAAAAAAAGAAACGAATCACGCGACACACTTATCAGATAAGAGTTGAACGTAGACGTAGTAAGATAGAACGGAACAAACACAACGGAAAGAAATTAAACAATTAATTAAGCACCACGGTATTCTTTGGATGCTACTAATATATTCATGATCATAGATATATACTACTCGCCAGTATTATAGACGGCGCGTGCCCATTTTCTAATTACATATTTTATTCATGCAACCAACCGAATATTTTAATACAATTTTTATAGAGTCTGTACCTTTTATAGAGTTTTTTTTTTTTTTGAAAAATACTTATATACTCTAGAAGTACCACATCATCTAAACTCTATCTAATAAAAATATAGTAGTTCAGATCATTTTAATCTTAGTTGGCAGGTGATTTGTATGAAAAAATTCATTTTTTTTTTGTTTTTAAGAAAAATATGAGTTCATTGTTTTGTTTTACTTCTTTTTAGGGAAAATTCCAAAAAACTACACTCAAAATATAAAAAGGATAAATCAGTACATCGAAATTCAAAAATGACGAATCAGGCGGGTGTCAGAAAAAGGAGGAATCTGGCATTTTGAAATTTCGGCCAAATTACGAAAATGCCCTTCAGCACTTCAGGCCCACTTCAGAATAACAACATGATCCTCGGAATTAACACCTCCGGATTCGTTATTAACAACTTCAATTCTTCTTTTACAATTCACAGGTTTCAGGGCTAATAACACCACCGATCTCGCCATTAACAACTCCGGATTCGATATTAACAACTCAATTTTCTTCTTTCGCACTTAACAAATTTCAGGGCCAATAACACCATCGATCTCGCCATTAACAACTCCGGATTCGCCATTAACAACTCCTATGTTGTTATTCCGACTGAGGGCTGAAGGGCATTTTCGTCATTTGGCCGAAATTTCAAAATGCCAGATTCCTCTGCCCGTTTGACACAGCCTGAATTGTCCTTTTGCAATTTCAATGTACTGAATTGTCCTTTTACTATTTCCAATGTAGTTTTTTGGAATTTTCCCTTCTTTTTAAATTAAGATGTGTATTTTTCCTGAAAACAAATTAAACTGTGAATTTTTTTCATATAGTGCACCCGCCCACTAGAATTGAAAAGATTTGAGTTGTTATATTTTAGTTAGATAAAGTTAGATAACTTGTTACTCCTATGATGTATGTAAGTATTTCTTGTGTTTTTTAGACTTCTATTAAAGTATATAATATATTAAATAAGAGTGAAATTAAAAGATTATTAAATTTTAACATAAAATTAATAAGATTTAAGGTTTTCACTAAGAAATGACCCTATAAATCGTACAAAGAATATACCTTTCCTTGAATTTCAGAAATGGAAAAAATTTCCAAATTGACTGAGTTAGATCTAAATTTTTCTATTTTTCAGGTAATCTAAATTTTCCTACGTTTAATAAATATTTTCATCGTATAAATTTTGGAAATAATAAAAAATAAACAAATGTAATATAATGATTGAAACTGCTGCTATTTGATCGGGAGCAATAATTAATTAAATTAAATTGTGGGGGGGGGGGAAGTTATTGGATATTTGGATTAGGCAAGGGGCAGGAGAATTTTTTCAAAAAAAATAAAATAAAATAAAGGAAAAAATGAAGTGGGAAAAGTTGGAAGTTGGAGCATGAAAAAGAAGAAAATGCTATAAAATCAAATCCAAACAAGTGCAACTTGCAGCATCCACTTGCATCTCCCGCGTAAGCGTAAGCTTCCTTCCTTAAAATCATCTCTCTCTCTCTCACCCTCTCACTCTTCCTTTCTCTCTCATCCCCACCATAATAACCAACCTTCAAAAAAATAATAAAGACTTAATGCAAGTTGCACTATAACAAAAAAAAAAAAAAAAAATAAAAACCTCTGCCTTCCACATATAACTCCATCTTTGCCGCTCTCTCTTCTTCAACCTCCTAAATTTTCCAAGCCCTCTCCGGCCGGATTCGTTCCTTCTTCTTCATCATGCCTTCTTCTTCCCTTCAACTCCACCACCCCTTCAATCCCGGCACCGCCTTGGACTGCCCCAAGCAGCCTCCATCGCTCGCCACGCGCCGCCTCGTCGTTCCTCTCTCCTCTTCTAAGCTTGATCTTCCTCCGGTTCCAGACTCGGTTCTTTTCCAGCACGCGCACGAGGTGGGGCCCGGCCAGTGCTGCTCCGTTGTGATCCAGTCCATCCACGCCCCCGTCTCCACCGTCTGGTCCGTGGTTCGCCGCTTTGATAACCCCCAGGCCTATAAGCATTTCTTAAAGAGCTGCCACGTCATCGACGGCGACGGCCGCGGCATTCACGTCGGAGCCGTCCGAGAGGTCCACGTGGTGTCCGGCCTTCCCGCCGTGTCCAGCACGGAGCGGTTGGAGATCCTTGACGATGAGCGCCACGTCATCAGCTTCAGCGTCGTCGGAGGAGACCACCGCCTGAGCAACTACCGGTCGGTGACGACCCTGAACGCCGATGGGAACAAGACGGTGGTCATCGAATCGTACGTCGTGGATGTGCCTCAGGGAAACACAAAGGAAGAGACGTGCGTGTTCGTGGACACGATCGTACGGTGCAACTTGCAATCGTTGGCTCAGATCGCGGAGAACATGGCCAGAAGGGAGCCGAAACCGCCATTATCATCGTAAATTCACACATTTTCTCAAACTCTTTGTTTCTGGTTAGGTGCTATGTGTGTTTCCGGGTTTCTTTTCTGTTTCGAATGCGGGGTACGGATCTTGTATCCATTTGAGTCGCCGGCATAGATCAATATGCATTAGACACCCGTGTTGGGAATGAAAGGGTCGATCGGGGTGGGTTTTTCAGAAGGGTCTCGATCGGACGGCAATGGTTGAATGTGATATATGTGCATATATAATAAAATAGTTATATATGTTTTCATACAGACACTTCTATGTTTTTACATTCACCACTTTCACTCTGATCGATGATTGCTTCTATTTGTACGAAATGTTATTCCCTGCAAAACTTGCTCCATTCAAATCTTGTCATGTTTCTGTAAATTCTGTTTTGTAGTGGACTTTTATAAATTTAACAGTTAAAGTGATTTTTATCGGATTCACTTTGCAGGCACAAGTTTTTAACTTTTTTTTACTGTTTGTATTAGATAATTTGCGATATGATGCGCAAATTAATAACATACATTTTTATTTCCTTGGTAATTGAGGTTTGTCCAATTGAATGTCAAATCTTAATTACTAAGAAAAATGTGACTAATTTGCGCATCATGTTGAACTATCTGATGTCAAATAATCCTCCACTCCTTGTTAGAACAAGAGCTGGTGATGATAATTGAGTTAATTAACAAATGATTATGAGGATAAAACGTGTATGTAATCTGATTAAATGCTGGGAATGAAATCAAAATGAATAGTGAGAAATGCAGAGACCCCGTGAAAAGCGCTGTAAAGTAATAGTAACAGCCCAAGAGGAGGAAGACTGGAAGAGGATCGAAACTTGTCGTGCATTTTTCAACATTGAAAAGGTACTCGCCATCCAAAAATGTTACCCTAGCCAATCGATTTCAAGTTTTTGGATAGGAGTATTTTTAAAAATAAAAAAAAAGTACCATAACATTCCTAAATTACTCTTAGTTTTAATTGTTAACTTTTCGTTTTTAACCTTATAAAAGTCAATCACGTTACTCCCTCTTATATCTTTATAATATGATACACCTTAGCTTCTAGAAAGAATAGATGGTCCTCATTATAAGTAAGTCACCAAATAGGGTATTAATTACATTTTTTCAAGCTATTTAAAATCAAACAAGTAGCATCTTCTATGATTTCTTGAATGTAATTCATGATATTAAATATGTATGAACTTCAAATTTTATTTCATTTTTAGACTAGGTTTATAACTTAACCTCTACACTCCTTAGTTTTGATGAGATAGTTAGAACTGACTTATAAATATAATAAGGATCAAATATGCAAAGCATTTTTAGAAATACTAATTCATAAGTACTCCACTAAATCTTATCATAAAGTGTCACATGAGAAGAAATAAGCTAAATTTTCACAAAGTGTCGCATATTAAAAAAGTAGGGAGACCATATAATGATATGCATATAGTATAGTAGATGGAGAAGTCAGAAGTGTGTCATGAATGTGTAATGAAGGCCTGGTTCGTTTTCTCTCATTGTCCATTTTCTCATCATCCCTCGTAATCTCTAAATCATGTCTGTCCAATCAATTAAAAGGTAAAAGATGAGTCACATCATCAAGTTATCACTCCTTTCACTTTTCTTTCCTCTTCTTAATCAACGGTCCAAATGGCTCCTCTTCCAAATCAACGATTCAGATGGATTCATGAGGGATGATGAAAAAATGAGATGATGAGAGGATCTGCTTACATGCTTCATTTAAAATGCTAATTAAGCCAATTTATTGTATATTATTTAATCAGGACGAGGCGTAGAAATAGGAGAGCTTATTTAGCATTAAAGGAGGGGTTGAGTGAGTGAAACATAGTCATAGATAACGAAAGAAGGAAGGAGGAGTGAAGTTTGGTGACAGTGACTGGTCGACCGTAATTAGGGCTATCAATAATTCTATATATATATATATATATATATATAGTATAAACATGGCATAAGGAGGCTCAGCTCCTCCCCTAGATCAGGGTTCGGTCCCCTCGATATTTGGCTCAACTTACACTCTCTTTATTCAGTTTGTTATGCTCTTGCTTTCATATACTATTACTTCCATTTCTTAATTATAAGATTTCGTTCCTGATATATTTTGCACTAACTACTCACAAAAGTACAAATTTCATATCACACTGCACCAACTCCACACAAAAAATATTATGACTTTTAGCAGTTGTTTACATGCATACTGATGATGATTATCATTGTTATTATAAAAAATATAACTATACTTAATTTAATGACATTTTAAATTTTTATATTCATATGATATACATATATTTACTTTCACGAGTATAAATTGATTTATGGCTGCTTTTAATAAAGCTGTGTTTTTTTTTTTTTTTGCTAGCAACTCATAATACAATATTATTTTGGTAATTAAAAAAAGGAATAAGTGAGTTGGATCCCAAGACTTATCAAGGTTAGGGCATATTTCTGAGCTCAAAGAGTGCTTATAATGCGTTATATTTTTTTATGGTCTTTTTAGTTTGAGCTTTTAACCTTATTGTCCCTGATAAGAAGGTGTAGCGCTTCATGTTTGAAGGGTCGTCAACTCATGAACAAACATAAATTGTTAGTTTCTTTAACAGAATTATTATTTTTTTGTTTCGTTTGCCTTGGTTATCACTTTTTAACAAAGAAAGAAACAAAAATGAAGTATGTACGCAGTTTTTAGAATGAAGAATTTTCTCATTCAACTTTTTTATCTCTCATGTATCTGATTACACTTGTTTAATATTTAGTTCAACTGATTTTTAAGTGTATGGGATGAATAAGTAGCAACTTGATGACCCGAAGAATTAATTAGACGTGCGTGGCTAGTATTTAAAGGGATAAATTGAAAATAAAATAAAATAAAAGGAGTAAGCCCTAACTTTTAGGGGTTAAAAAGACAGTATTGAAGGGGAAAACATACTGGCCACAACAACGCAATGAATATATATATATATATATATATATCGTATAATTGCACAGAGAATTGAGAAAGATTGATTATTATCAATTATTATTATTTAATGGTTATGATGATTTGGAATAGTATATAAAGGAGGATAAAGACGGCATTTTAATAGTGATTAAATTACTGTTACGAGGAACGAATCGGACACAACTTGATGTGTAAACTAAGTCAAGTTGTTATTCGTTGCCTCCTTCTCAATATTCGTCGTCGTCCTTGTGCTGATTGAAAATATATTTATTTAATTTATATATTATATACACAAAAGATGTGAGTTGTAAACTTGTAATATACAATATAAGAAATGCAACTTGCAAGTTGGCTTGCAAGTGGGCAATAAGGGAGAGTGTACCATCCATATCCATCATCCATGTTCCTTTTTTATTTCGTGTTTTTAATAATAAACTAAATATTAAAAAAAAACCCGACCAAAACCCTTTTCCTCCCTCGTCTTCTTCGTCAAATATCCAACCCTCCTTTTTTATATTTCTTCTTTTATCGATCCCTCTACTATATATATACACCCTTTTCTATTTACTATTGTTAATACAAATATTAATTATAATCCCTACCAACTAACAAAGATTCCTTCGTCGCTATTACCAACAGTAATATTGACTTATTTTATGTATTTTTATTTAGGAACTTTATAGAGTTCGAGAGGTTATTATTGTTCCCGCGAGTTCCGGGTTTCTCAATAATAATGCATCTCAGTGAAAAGACACAAAAGCAATGCTGAGATTGAAGAGGAAAATCACCAAACTATCTAAACGTAAGTTTAGATTAAGTTTTGTAGAATAACTTTTATAATTTATAAAATAAATATATAAGATGAGTTTTGTCTTTAACTTATGGAAAAAACTTCTAAAATCATAATTTCGTGGTTTTCCAAACACTCACCGTAAACATATGTATATGCGAAGATCTTTATCAATCTGTCCTTTTGTTTTGTCCTTTTGTTTTATGCTTACATATATACATATAATAAACCTGAACGTGCTGAAGCATAAAAATAATATAAATATGTATAATGATAATATATTTTCATGTGTGTCTATGGGCTACGGCGTTCATCGTCAGCCACATCCTAAATGCACTTGTGTGTGTATAATATGGGCCTCTCTGGAGTAATGGTGATAGAAGTGACTTCTTTTTTAATTTGATTTTTATAAAGTTAGATAGGATAAAAGTCATATTATATATGTGATTTGTATTTCGATTGTCGATGACAGAGATGAGTTTTTTGAGAAAAACCAGACTTTTGAGCTTCTTCTTAAAACCTGCTTTTGGAAAACAAACTAAGTTAGCAAAACACCAACTCAAACACCCGAATCTTCAAAAAGTCATAAACCACCCTTGAGTATTTTAAAAAATAGCCCGTTTGGGGCCATCCCAAACAGACACTATATAAATGAAGCTGGTGAGATTTTTAATTATTTACCACCAAGAAAATATTTTTATGTGTTCGAGTGCTCTCAGCAAGCACAAAGCCAATTTGAAAATGAGTTCTCTTCTATTCATGTGAATCCATCGGGGGGCTTGATATGTAAGCGCCGACAGAAATTGAAGTAGAATTTTCACTTGGGGGGGTTGTTGGGAATAAAGGGAAAAAGAGGTTTAAATAAAAAAAATAAAATTAAAAACATATTGTAAGAAATAAAAATTTTCTTGCTTGATAATGGGAGAAAAACATAGTTTTTGTAATAATTAAGGTGGGCGATTGAATTGTGATCATTCATGGGAGGGGACAAGGTCAAGGATGTGAAGACGTTGAAGTGTCATTGATACAGCGCACGTGCTTTTCAACTCCCTCTGCTAGACCCCTATATTTGACATTAGTATTTCGGCGAATTATGACCAGAACCTAGGCTCGTTTTTGTTTTTGGTGCAATGTATATGAGAATATTTCACACTTTTTCAAAAAAAAAAAAAAACACATAATCTTAAAAACATGCAGGACTTTTGCATTTTTAAAAGAATGAAGAAAAATAATACTGCTCAAACCATTTAGACTCGCACGTTTAATTATTTGACATGCATTTCTCATCATTTGCTCCTACATGGAAAATAATCATGTTGTATATTTGCTTGAATTTGAAACTATAACACAATAATTTTATGCTTTTAAAAATATATCACGTTAACAATTATAATTATTGATGAAGTTATATTATTATACCCCATACGGTCTTTAATATAAGACATGAAGATTTAATTTTAATTTTAAATATAAGATATAATTTTTATATTTATCAATTTTTTCTAATTTATTCCTATTAATACTCACTCAATAATAATTAAAGGAGAATGTGAAAATTAAGAAAGATAATTAGAATTTTTTTTTAAAAAATAAATGTTATATTAAATAATTCAATTAATTTTTTTAATATAATATATATATTTTTATATTAAGGATAGGAGGAGCAGCTTATAGCTTATAAGATGATTGTGACGAGGAAGGAAAATTAAGGGAACACGGTAACAAGGAAAAAGAGAGAAGTCAATTCCGATTAACCGACCATTACATTATGAACAATAAAAACTGAGAGAATTAAGGTTCAACAGACTATCCTATATCAACAATCGGCCAAATTAGACAGAGTAATAATATCATCCGTTAGTGGGCCCATCCCTCCATGTTTTTTTTAAAGGAAGTAACAACATCATACGGAGTTTTAAAATGAGTCCAAGGTAATTAAACTGGGTCGGTCAGTAAATCGGTTGGGTACTGGGTCAAGGGTCGGTGGGTCATATCAGAGTTAAATCGGAGTTAAACCGGGATCAAACTGATGAGAAATGAAAGATTTTAGGTTTATAGTATAAATTCTAAAGGAAAAATAAAATAAAAAACGATTAAAAAAAATTAAAAACTTGACCCGGACCAGGTCACTAGATTAGACCAATCTACTGGCCGGTTTCCAATCCGATCAGGGTCAGATAACACTGGTCATATTACATTACAAAATATTTGGTCTCCATAACAAGTCCTTTTAAGGGAAATATTGGAGTCCTAAGTTCAATGCTGGTACAACAAGAAGTAAGCCAACTCCCAAAAAGAGTAACAACACCATCTAACGTTAATTAGTTGACCTGAAGAAGGAAAGTACTCCTCATTCCAAAGAAAAATTAGGCAAATTAAACCTTAAAGAAACAAGCAGATCAGATGCAGAAAAGTGCAACTAGGAACTGCTGAGACTTCCATCTCTGAACTTACTCATTAAACCCAAAAAAAAACCTGATGACGTTAAATTCAAACAACCATACTTTGAAAGCAATGCAAATTAATGGCCCCATTACACCACAACAATAAATATGGCCAACTCTAAACACCCATAGTAACATGGGTAACGTTGGCAAAAAAAACAAAAAACATGGGTAACATTGTATTATATATGCTATTTGCAAAATTTGTAATGATAAAACTCTCAGCTGTTTGGTCCTATGAGGAAAAGAGTTTACCCTGTTGTACCTTTTTATTGGTAGAATTTCCATATAATCAAAAGTTTTTCTTTCTTTTGAGGTTTAAAGTGCAAAGAGTTTTCATCTCTTCCAATAACATTAATAATTGATTGTCTGGGAACATAGGGTACTAAAGAGTATTCTGTTAAAAAAGGCCCAATGACCAGCAGGACATTAACCGCACTTAGGCCCATTCGACGGAGCCCATTCGACGCACTTAGGCCCTACATTTTTAAGTCAAAAATAAATAAATAATATTATCCCTAATTTTTAATATAAAATTTTATTTGTAGTCGCAGTTCACATTATAAATGAGATTTTTTTTTTTTTTACAAGAGATGGCAACCGGGGTAGTGATATAAAGGCCTTAAGCAGAAACAACAAAAAACATTCATTTAAGCCCAAACTGGTCATAAGCCCAATGCAATTGCACATTCCCATCAAAACTTCAATTGAGCTTGTAAAAAAAAAAAAACAAAATCAAACAAACTTCCTATAGACGTTAGGGAAAATAACACTCAAGCCCCAAATGAATTGCAAATATGGCTTCACATAATTGCAAACAAGAATCCCAGTTGTAAATTGAGAGTTACATTTAGAACTTCGATGTCTCATTTGCAATTGAAATCAGGGAAAATTTTCTTTGAGTCTTTGTAATATAATTTTAGTCAATTCCCAAAACTTTTTGAAATTTCACTGCATCCCCATTGATCAAAATGAAATTAAGTTTTGTGGGTGAATAGACAATGATGTCCTTTGATTTTTTGTTCAGAACAGAATTTACAAGATAAATAAAGATATTTACATGACAAATAAAGATATTTACAAGATAAATAAAAGGATTTGAAAGATATTTTGGTTATTTACAATACAAATATGAAAATTCATAAGACAAATAAAGACATTTTTAAGATAAGTAAAGGGATTCAAAAGAACCTAGGAAATTAAAAATATTTTATCTATTTACAAGACAAATATGAAAATTCACAAAACAGATATGAATATTTATAAGACAATTTAAAAGATAAATAAAATAAGATCATCATTGTTTTTTTACTACAAAACTTAATTACATTTTGATCCAAAGGAGTGCAGTGAAGTTTCAAAAAGTTTTGAGGGTTAATTGAAATTATGTCACATTCTTAAAGGCTAATTGAAATTCTCCCTTGAAATTAAACTCTTTGAATCTATAGTTACTTGCAATAAAGAAAACAAAAAGTTGCCGCGAACTAATTAATTGTCATTAATTTACTCTTTTGGACTCACGTGTCATTCTCTCTATACATTATCCTTCTCTTTCAATAAATCAATATTTGTATTTTGTGTGGGTATTGAATTGAAAGAAAGAGGAATTAATGAATATATTGAAATCAAGGGAAAAAGAGGTTGGCGAAGAGTAGCTCATTCCAAGTGTCTTGGAGGCCAGGCAAGCACCAGTGAACACAATCAGCGTAGGAAGTAGGGTTAGCCAACTGCTCGGGAGTCAAAGGGTTCCACTGTTTCTTGTAAATGGAAGTGTGAGCATCTTTACGGTAACTAGAGAGGCGTGTGATGTTGAGGAACGTAATCGCCACTTTGGATTTCCCTAACACTTGCCCTGTCACTCTCATTATGCTCCTCTCTCCCTCTCCTCCCCACTCGTACCTCTCATCATCCATCGGCCTCGTCTCATTGTAGCAGTTCCCTCCCTCCCTCCCTCCCCACTCCATGCTCCTGCACGACAATTCATATATATATATATATCAACTCCTATATGAATATGCACTGCTACCTACTACTCACTTGGGATGAGAAGGAGACATGCTGGTGAAGAAGACTCTTGTCTTGTTAGGGTCCATGTTCTGCTTCACCCACTTCACCATACTCTTCATTGCCATGCGATAAGCCTCCTCGGTTGACATGGCCACTATCTCTTTCTCCTTGTCATCGAAAGATCCCTGCCTGAACTTTTTGTTGTGAGAGGTATCAGTTTTGCGTGCACACAAAATATGTGAATGATGAAGGGAAGAAAGGAACTCACAGGATCTTCATGTTGGAGCCAGTCATCCACCACAGGTAGGTGTTGAACACTATGATATCAACACCTTTCCACTTCCGACCGTGCTTGTTGATGGACCCCTTTCTCACGATCCTGTCGCTTATCCTGTGGATGACGGCATCGTCCGAGTTGGACTCCAGAAGAAACGGCGCCCAGTAGAACTCGATGCTCGCATTGTAGTCCTAAACACAAACATAAAAATGCACAATTGTATATTGTGGGACTGTGTTGTTGAATTGAACACACCAGAGAATGAAGAGGATGAAATTTAGGTACCTTGGCGGTGAAGACGGTGAGGGAATCGAAGGTTTCCATGGATTTGGCTTCTTGAGGAATGTGGCGATGGAGAAGACAGACCAAGGAAACATACTGGCCTCGATTCAGGGAGTCCCCCACGAACATCATCCTCTTCCCACGAAGTGATTCCAGCATCAGACTCGCATTGAATCTGTATCGTACCCATTAGATCACTCATCATGCTATACATTACATATCCTATTATATTCTTCAATTTAGAGATTTTAAGCATATCTACTGAAACCAATTGTAACATAAACACAGTCTACTTTAAAGTTTATAGCATTCAGTGATTCAGTCTACATATATAGTTCAATTTATAGGATGGGATCCATGGGGAATTTTGAGGAAATCCCAAGGCCATTGTTGGCATTTTGATTGGAACGCGCCTACAGGTACCTGGTACACGTTCCGGGCATTACTGCGTTTGCCTGGAAATGGGCCCAACTATTGGCCCCCGAGTATCTGGTCCGTGGATCCTTAAATTCTCTTCTGTGGCAAAATTAAGACCCATGTAACCTTCCTCAAACAATTCTTTTCTTTTTTTAAATTATTTTAGAAAAACATTTTCCCATTAAAGTGTCACTGATCCTTATGGCCGCAAAACAAAAGGGAAGATCCTAATTAAATTTCGAACTTGGCGACATCACCATGAAACTACTTACTGAAGAATGAAGGTAAAGCTCATAAGCATTCGTGAATCATAATCTGTATATTATATTTTTAAATGTAATTTTTAATTAATTTCAATGTATTATGTTATGATAGGAGTGAAGTTAAGGAGGACAGATCGGGTCGGGTCTCGGGGGATACTGGATCCGGCATAGATTAACACGCGGATACACCTTACAACTCATATTTTGATAATTCTTTTGGACCAGGGGCTTAGCTTTTCCTTTGGACCAAAAGTGAGGACCATAGCTTAACTGGCACCTTACCTAACAGAGCATTTGAGTAATTACATAAAGATACCCGTGAAAATAGATAATTTCAAATCTGATTTTTTTTCATTGAGCTGGACACAACCCTCACACTTACCCAAGGGGGTGCGTGTGTTACTTGACAGAGAGGCCATTTGACAAATTCCGCTTGCAATTGATCTAAAAGCTTAAAGGAAAATTACTTTTTGCATGTCTCAGTAAATATTCCATTTTTATATGCATATTATTTTATACATTTTTTTTTTATCGGAATTTTATACATTGACTTTAAGATTATAAAGCAAGAAAAACTTGAAAATAAACTTAAGTTAATTTGGGTGAAAGTTAGTTCACCCCTAACCTATCTATATTCTTCAATGCAACCCAAGGCACATTTGAATTCAGTGGTGAGAGCCTGGGAGGCTTCCGCAATATTAAATGAGTTTTAATTGTCTCATATGAAAAATACTTGCATAAAAAAGACAACTACAACGTCCAAAAATGAAATGTATGCGTGTATACTTATGGATTTAATTTATTGGGAAAAATGGTCCTTATAATTTTAACTGGATTGTAACTTAATCCCTATAATTTTAACTCAATCCTTTAGCTTTAACTCATTGCAACTCAATCCTTATAGTTTTAATCATTTTATAATATAGTCCCCACCTTTATTATAGAACATAAAGACTAAATTATAAAGTGAGTAAAATTACAGGAACTGAGTTATAATCAAGTTAAAACTATAGGGATTGATTTGCACCGAAACAAAGTATGGAGACTAAGTTACAACTCAATCAAAACTATATGGACCAAAAATTTAATTTTCCCTAATTTATTTGATATATTTATTATTTCATACATACCTATAAAACGAGTTTAACCAAAAATCAAGACTGTACAATTTTGTTCAAAACTTGTGACAAGTTTACTTAAAAAAAAAATCATCTAAAGAATAGGATCACGGGTGTGTTCGTATTAACTTTTGAAGAATAGCTACTGGAGAATAGATTTTGAGAAAACTATATCATGGAAAAAAAATTGATTTTGATAAAATAAGAGTGTTTGGGTATTGTGGTTAAAATAACTTTTTTTCATTGTGTGGAGCCCACATAATGAGAAGGGACCAATGAGAGAAAGAAGGTGGGACCCACATAAGAAAAAAGAACTAATGAGAGAGAGAGAGAGAGGATGAGGACCACACAAGAGAAAAACAAAAAAAATAGTTTTTCCCAAAACTTAGGTTTTGAGATCAACTCCCAAATCGCGGTTTCAAAAAACCTTTTTCATAAATCAAGATAAAACTCCTCTCGCAAACTTGCCTCGTAAATCATAAAAATTATTCTCCAAAAACTAATCCAAACACACAGGTTTGAAATCAGAACTTATGTTTGAAAAAATTTTGATTGTTCGTCAACCAAAACTAAATTTTGATTCAAAACCTAGGTTTTGAATAGATTGCCACACACACCACATCAACAAGAAACTTTGTTTTTTGGGTTATTACAAAGAAAATCTTTAGCCATTTAAATTTGTAATCATTTTGATTTAAGTCCCTCAAATTTCAAATTAAAGGTTTTGATCTTTTAACTACACTCCGTTTAAAACATTGATTCATATCATTAAATAAAAATCTGGACTATTTTATTTTTAGAGGGACCAAAACCTCTTGTTTAAAATTTAAAAGACAAAAATCAACATTAGAGTAAATTTGATCGATCAAATACTATAGGAAAAATCACACTAAAATCCCAGTTAAAAAAAATAATACAAAAAAAAATTTAATAACTCATAAATGATAAATGAAAAAATTATCATTAATAAGTTATTATATTTTTTAATATTATTTTCCTAAATTCTTATCGTGATTTTCCCAATATTATACTATATTAACCCTTGTTTTTGAAGGAAAAAAAAAATCGCTTGCGTAATTAAACATTGGTGTTATTGTTTTTTCTTTGTCCGTGACTCTGGACTGAGTCCAATCGACCCCATGAAAGTTCACAAGGACGACCATATCAGGTTCACACGTGGCAAGCATGGACATCTCCGGTCGGCCCCGCCGGTTTTTTTACCTTTTTGAAAGTTGTTGTCGGCAATCGATTTTCAAGAAAACAGTAAAATTCCATTCACCGACGATTATTTTGCCGTAAATCAGAAGCCAATCAAGCAAAGTTAAAAAGCCAAAGCAAAAGGAATGAAACGGGTTTCGCTTATGGGGATAACTTACTTGGGAAGATCGCAACCGTGGGGCTGCCACCTCCAGTGCTGGTACCCCTTCTCCGGCCGCCCGTGCTCCTGACACGTCAGCTGCGGCTGTATGTACGGACATTCCGATTCCTCGTACAGCGGCCTCGCCTCCTCGTCCCTCACCCACCTCCCTCTGAACACGTCGCACCCCTCCTCCGTCCTCCCGACGGCGAACGGCACTGCCTCCTTCTGCTGCCGCCGCCTTACAACCCTTTCTGATGATATCTCAGAAGAATGATGAATAATAGTGGGTGTTGAATTGAAGTGGGACTCACCGGCGCCGTGGTGGGCGGAGAAGTTGGGGTTCTGGCGAGAGACGAAGAAGAGGTTGTGGCCATAGAGAACGGAGACGAAGAGAATGAAAGCCAATAAGGTGAGGAGAAGGGGAGAGAGACGAGAGGAGCGAGAAAACGGTGGCTTCAGTCGCATGGAGCCCCCAAGTCTCTTTAGGGTCATTGGATTCTTTCTGAGCTCCCTGTCTTTCCCCTCAATTAATATTGGACCAGCAGCCCTAAATACCTTATATCATTAGTCCAAAAAAAAAAAACCCTTATATCATTACTTATTATTGTAATTAGTGTGTATGGTTTTTTTTATATTTATAGGATCGTTTTGAGTGTATTTCATAAAAATTGACAATAAAGGCAGGCTTTGGTTCCCCTAATGTTACCCTTAATCATGTGCCCCTTTTATAAATAATTTTTATTAAAATGAATTAGCTGTTAAAATTAATTAAAGACAATAAATATATTAAAAATTTCATATTTCTTCTAAATATACCCTATTTATAAAATGAGCATAGAAGAGAGAATGAATAATAAATATGAAAGCGTATGAGTATAAATTATAAAAGAGATATATTGAATAAATGATTAAATAAAAAAGAATTAGTAGTGAGTGAGAGATACTTAATATAAATATATATATTTAATAGAGATAAAAAAATAATTTAAATTTTAAAGCATAAAAAAATTATTTATAAAAAAGATCAATCTAAAAAAAATTGCTTATAAGAAAAAAAGGGACGGGAGAATACATGTGAGTTTATGAATTGTGCAATTAATTTTGTACGTTACTCGATCCCGCGGCTTCCTCATGTTCTAATTTTAATGAGACAATTAATGGGGTTACAATGATAGGGGAAATTAATGTTGAATGGAATTCAGTGAAGAGTAACACGTTACTTTGATTATTTGGAGGGAGTATTATAATGTAAATATTCTCTTGAAAATAGTCATAGTAAATTAGATAATTATTTCATTTACGCAGCACGAACATGACCATTTTTATTTTTATTTTTGCCGTCCGAACATGAGTACACGACCATATATAATTGAGGTAGTTTGGGGATGCCATTTCTTAATTAGGCACCATAATTTTTTTATCGAGGGGCTCATTTAATGAAAATGTAAGGGAATTATTATTGAGATGTAAAGTATTAAAACACGGACCGGGTATTGAACAGTTTGAAATACTGGATTAAGGGTCAGTGGGTCAAATCGGGGCCAAACTGAAGCTAAACCGAGACCAAACCGATGAAAAATTAAATATTTTAGGTTTATAGTATGAAATTATAAAGAAATTTTTTTTTAAATTTCTTTTTATATAGGAACCTGGACTGGAGTAGGAACTAGACCGATCTATCGACCGGTTCGCCGGTTTCCGGGTCGAACCGGCCGGTCCAGGTTCCTCAATACTGTTGAAATGACAAGACAATCGAACTCACCAGCGAATATATTGGTTCTTTTAAAATTGGGTGAACATGTTAGGCTACATTCAGGCGTCCTTCTTCATTCCACTCATTGGTATGGGAATAATCTATCTGTCCTGCTGGGAGAATTATAATTTAAAAAGAAAATTAAATAAAACAAAAGGATGCGTGTGAGACTGTGAGAGCTTGGGGTTACCGGAAAATTCCAGAATGTTTTTTGTAATTCAAATATATAAAAGGGAGAATTTCATTCAGGTCCCAAAAAAGAGGAGAAATGAATAAATGGTCTCTATAGATTGTAAAATGAAAAAATGGTCTCATGGAGTTGTCAATATATGCTCATGGAGTTATTAATGAGTTGTCAATGCAGGCTCATGGAGTTGTTAATGGGACCATTTTTTCATTTTGCAATTTACAGAGACCATTTCTTCATTTTTTTTCTTTTATGGGATATAAGTGTAATTCTCCCTATATAAAAGGTGATCAACGGCACACTATAATACTATATGATTAAGGTAATTTAACCTTTTGATCCGCTTTAAATTAAAAAAGGAAAAGTTATAAATAAATATCATTTGAACTTGAAAACTTTCAACAAATATGTTAACATATGGAAAGGATAAATAAGTTTTAAAGAATTAATATGAGATTTTGAAATATTATGTTTTTATCAAAATATCCCTCACGTTTGTTTAAAAAAAGAAATAAATAAAGAACCCTTGTGTTGCTGCCGCTGGAGCTTCGGCGGCCGGCACCACTCCACCGACGGTTAGCTGCCGGAGCTTTGGTGACAACTTGAATATAGGAATTTATTGCTTAAACTCCTTAAGTTTTATCAAATGCCATTGACAAGTTAAATAAATGCAATAACAACTTGAGTGTAACTATTTAGAACCTCGGGAGCGCAAGTTATCAATCGCTAGACTCAAGTTGTCATTATCTTTATTCAACTCATTATGGACCTAAATAGGGTTTATGAAGTTCAAATAGTCAATCCCATTATTTAAGTTGTTTTCAGAGCTCTGGCTGTCGGCGCCAAAGTTCCAGCAGCTAGAGTTCCACTAGTGGGGTGGTGCCGACCGCCAGAGCTTCAGTGTTGGCAAAGGTTCTTCCTTTTTTGTAAAAAGAAACTTGAGGGCATTCTGGTAAAAGCACAATATTTTAAAATCCCAAATTAATCCCTTAAGATCTATTTATCATTTCTATGTGTCAACAAATTTTTTGGAGTTTTCTAAGTTCAAATAGTGTTTATTTAAAATTTTCCCATAAAAAAAATCTAGATTTCAAGTTTTATATTTATAAGAAAATTTACTTCCCCCAGTCATATTGGAGCTACTTGAGTGATTTGTTTAAGTTAAAACCTTTGTCACTCTAGTTTTTTTTTTATACATAAATCACTCTAGTGTCTAAATTTGTAATTTTTCACCTATCTATTTTTTTTTTATGGCATATATTAAAAGGTTTATATTAATGTTAGAGTATATTTGGATAACTAACTATTAATCGTTTGAATATGTTAGGGCAGGATGGCTAAAAAAAAAGAACATGTTAGGGCAGGGCCACATTGTTCTGATGGTTAAACTTTTGAAGTGATATTACCCTTTAAAAACTTTTAGATGCCCGAGGGAAGTTTTTGGGGCATTTTCCCTCTTCTTTTCCATCATGATGGATCCGCTCTTTATAGTGCTTCGCCCTAGGCATACAGAAAGATTTGAAGACTTTGGTGGATATGAACAAGGGCGTCGACCAACCGTTTCCCACCGATAATTGCTAACTTGAGAGAAGAACTCGAGGATTTGCTCTCGCCTTTGGCTATTCACCTGCATTACTTTACGTTTTCCTCCGCCTGATCCTGACTATAACTTTGATAATGATGCATTAGCCCATAACGTACTCGCCGGCTATCACTAGAATTGCTGGTAGTATCATCCAGTATAGTATAAAGGGTGAGCCGCTATAAGCACTTTGAGCTAACGTAATGGCACGACATTCCAACCTCCAGCTATGCCCAATCTAGGCTGTGATCGTGAAGCTGAAAGCTTCAGGTGATATATACAGATCTCTAAGGCTGAAAAGCAGTAGGCGAGTGAATAGACTACTATCAGGGAGAATGCAGTACGTTATTCCTTGCAAGAAATCACTGTGAATTCTTTTTCTTGAGGTAAGAGGCTTGAGTTAGGGATCCACGGCTAGCTTCTACTGTCGCAGCTTTCTGCCCGATTCAAACAAACCAATTTCCACCATCAATCAAGCCGGCATTTATCTAGTAAAACGGCTGACAGCTTGTTACTACTAGGTAGCCGCGAGAGTGCCACCGGTCACTCTCCCTAGTTAGGGTCAGCAGCCCTACTATGAACTTTGAGGAAACCATACCATTAAAGAGCGGCATGCCGTGCGACGAAGGTGGCTCCGAACGGGAAGAAACCATAGGAGCAATAGCAAACTTGGTAGCCGAACCGAATCAGACACTTATTCTGTTCACAGAAAGTAGTCCTCTTTCGGCTCGGTACTGAACACTTTCCCCCCTCATGCCTAGTCAAAGCTTTCGTTCAATTGATCGGTTACACCGTCTATAGCTCCCCTCAGCCCCGTAGCTCCATTCCAAGCAGTCATGCGGGAAGAAACAAACGAGCAAGACAAAGCGATTTGACTTCGGTGCCTGAAAGAGTCGATTCTACGACGAAACCAAAGCCGCTAGCTACCGTGCCCGGTACTTCACTAGCTACCTTCTCTGCTCGGCTTGCTTTTTCGGTATCGAAAGTGGAGGTAGATCCCGCCAACACGAAAGAGATATTTGTTAGACTAGGCACTTCACTTGAACCCCCTACTAGTCAAAAAAGGCCCCTAAGTCAAGCTTTCTTTGCTTCTTTGTTAAAATGAAGGGGAAGTTCGAGGTCTGATCGGGATGAGAATAGAAAGAAGGTAGGTATGACTGAAAGGTTCAGCATGAAATGAAGTGTCAACTGATTGGGTGACAGCATGGAGCTACAGTGTTAACTGATTGAATAGAGTTGATAGGCTTAGCTGAGGGAAAGGACGGAAGAGTACGTTCGCCGATTAGGTGAAAGCTTTCATATTAGTAATATTGTGATATACTCCCAAATTCGATTTCACTAATTAGAATCTCTACGTATCCTTATTTCAGTAAAATTCTGAAAGTGAGAGTTCTTTCACTAGTAATATAGATCGATTCACAACCACTTTCTAGTCAATTCCACTAATTTATAGTGAGCCTTCCTCTTCCGTAGACTCAGCTACTTCTTGTTCCCGCCCTATCGGGGCGGTGTATACAAAGCTGTAACCTTTGACTAAGCTATTTTCTTAGCTCGATCAGCACGAAGGTAAGGAATTCCTAGACTAGATCAAACTCTTTGTTCATTTCAGTGGCAGTCTATTTCATCTCACTGTCCTTCTTTATTTGAAAATAAAAGGGTATTCACGGTGCGCTATTGAAGAACATTCCTATAAGTGATCTCAAGGCTGACCTTTGGTTGGCTAGTAGGAAAAAGTACTATACCAAGTAGCGAGCCTACTAAGCCTAGGTGGGAAACCTTCTTTGGTTGAAACAACCTCATGGAAGAATATCATCAAGCTATTCAAGCATGGAGTGCTAAAGTGACCCAAGGAATGGGAATGAGGTTCTGGAAGATACTGTTACGCAAGTTTAAGGAACGATAGATAGTAGCTTATGGCACTAGGTCCCTAAGTCTCGCCTTATTAGTCTAGGTAACTTTCTTCGCTCACTGTAATGGTAAGGCTAATAATCAGACTTTCTGTTTCCTGGCTTCGCTCCTCCGTCCGACCAGACCGTTACTTAAAAGTCATCCCATATGAATTGGAATCAATTTGAGATAATCCCATATATATTATATTCACTCAATCGCTGTCCTAACTATATACTATAGTATATCTCTTTTTTCTATGAAAGCAACTAAAGGATCGAAGAGCGTAGTTAGTGTGAAAGGAAAGTAGGAAGCATTGCTTATCAGAACCCCCGAGGGAAAGGTAGGAAGAGACTCATAACTTGCTATGAGGAACGGACAAGAGCAAAGAAAAAAGCGAGAGGGTAGTGCGCTTAGTAAGCATCACATCCTGGGATTGAAGAAGCTCTCCCGATAGGGCAAAGGGAATAGCCAGTCTTAGCGACTTTACTAATCAGATCAGGGGCACAAACGGTAGGAAGACTGTCTTCTTTCCTTAGTCAGTGGCAAGTCTAAATAGAACCTCAACTCTTTTTCGGACTTTCCACAGCTTCTCTTTTATGGCATTGGAAGGAACTAGTCTTTGAAATTAGCAAAGCAAGAGGCTCTAGGCACAAGGGCAGTCAGTGAGGGTGGTTGTAAATCAGCGGTAAGCCAGTCTTCTATCACTAGTCAGCTGACCTTAGGAGCGATCGATTTCATGGCCAAGCCAGTACCAAACCAAAAATCCGGACTGAGTGTCGCAACATCGGTACTTGTTTAGACTGAATTCAGTAATAGGCAGGTATAACATATACCCTTGAAACAATCTTCAAGCCACATATCCTTTAACCTCTCTAATACCTTCATTCACTTCCTTTATCTTACTTTCGAGCGAGGAAAAGGTCTAGAGGTAGCAGTACAGACAGCTATGGATAGAATCAGGGCTAGGGCCTGCAAGCCATTACCTACCGCCTATGGATCCTACTCACGACTATGGAAGGACATAGAAGGACTTACCACTCACTACTACCTTAAAGCTTTCAACTGATTGAAATTCTGTTCGACAGGGGAGTATGCCAATTTCACTTCCTGCTTGCCTTGGAACTGATGTAAAGGTGCCAGCTGGCCAGAGGAGAGTGAAGGGCAGACATAGATTCAAAATAAGCCTACTTGAATTTCCCATTTTCTATTTCGATACCTGCCACAGACTCTTTTATACTGGGGCTATCAACTACTGCAACTTCCACTGGATCTCAAGCCAAGGGAATATAGGTTAAAGAGCGGCCAGAGTGACTAGGAACGTCTCTCTCTGATAGATCAAGTAGCCATCATGAGAGAAGCAGAGGGATCCGAGGCCCCACTATCGAATCAAAGAGACACGAGCTCCTCTATACGAAATGGATTTAGTAGCCAGAATCATTCCTAATCGACCGGGAGCGCTAAGGCTTTGCAGTCCGTACCGGTGTCCTTATCGGGTTCAGGTTATCTGAGGAAAATCCCTTCTCTTCATAGAAAGAAGATAGTGAAGGTGATGAGGTAGACACGCTTGTTCAAGGCTATTGTCTTCTTTGCCTTAATTCTGTTACAGTCCTTCCCTTGGGACTGCTACCTCGGGGACACTAAGACTGCAACTAAAGGCTCGGCCTCGGCTTACCTTTATTCTTATTCTGTAACTTCACTGTCCTACGGGTTAAGACTCTCGTTCGTGACCCTATTAGTGAGCCAACAAAACAAGCAAGGGCCTTAGACGAATTCTTATCGAAGAAAGCTAGGGAGAGCTTCACACCACTCTAATAGTTCGCCTTACGGCTCACCTTGGAAGTCTGGCTTACCATAAAAACTTCCACTCCCCTATCAGGGTAAGCCCACCGAGACCGAGAATAGTTAGCAGGCGAGACAGGAGTTGAGTTGGGCTCTGATGATAAAGAAAAGAATTGTTTGTTATAGTTGAGCCGATAAAGTCATTGCTAGGATTGATGAATTAGCAGTCGGGCTTAGAAGCACCGAGAAATGGTAATAGTCTTTAAGTGAAGTTGAAGTAAGCACGGAATCTTCCTGCTACGCCCTAAATAATTAGGCTTTGCCAGAAGAGGTTTTTCTTGATTCCCACTACTGCCTGCTTTCCCTTTCTTTGCTAACTCAGCTAACAAAGAAGAAGAAAAGAAAAAAAGCGTCACGGAGGCACGATTGAATCAATAGTAGTAGCAAAGGGGGAAGGAACTATAGAATAGGAAGGAGCTGGACATGAACCGTCACGGTCTTTCTGGTGAATCAATGCTGTTTGCATTGCACTCATAGGTTCGTTCTGGGACTGATGACCTTACTCTTCTAGTCTTTTCCAGTAAGCCTTGTTGGATGACTCAGAGCTCTTGTGCTCCCTCTTTTCAATATCCCTTTGCTGTCTTCGTAACCGCAGTGAGAGTGGGAGCTCAAGCAGTTGCCGCTGCAAGACTAGCCGCTGTTGAGTAAATAGCAGCTCTTACCCTATCCGCACTTGATGGTGAATAAGCCTTTTAATCATCTGCTGTTGAGAAAGCATCCAATTGCAATTAAAAACAAGCATATCCCTTATCTAATTATAAGGAACTTCTTTCCGGCGAAGTGACAGTGGGGAAGGAAAGCAAGTAGAGGAATTTCTTTTTCCACTATTCTTGCGGCGGGTTCAGTCATTCTTAAAGCGGAGTCTTTGTCTACGGGAAACCTCTGCAGAATCTTCTTTAGGCTGATGACTCTTTTTCCAGGATTCCTAGTTAAAAACTAGTCCGGAGTGGGACCTTTAGCTCTGCTCTTAGAATTTGAAGTTCATACTTCGCTTCGAGACACTCAGTCTTTCCCCGATTTAGGGAACTAAGTCCTTGGGGGGGAATGCCACAGGTCTTGGCTGTCTTTCAAAAAGAAGCGAATCTGGCCCACAGTAACAGTACTAGTAAGACATGCCCAGAAGAGGATAAGATCAGAAAAGGGCAAAATGCCTCTTGAGATTGTTGAATAAGCTATTCATCAATGCTCGAGTCATATTCTAGTAGACAAACTTTCTTCTTTTGTCCACCGGGGAAAAGAATACAAAAAGATTGATAGGCCATTCATTCCTTCCCTTCTCTCTCTCTGAATCTTGCTCCCTCATTCCACTCAATTCGGCTTTCGATATTTGCGGAGTTAAAGGCTTAGGCTTAGGTCTTATTATACTTATAAATATAAAAGAAAATAATAAGAAAGAAGACAGGTTGCCCTGTCAGTCTCGAGGTCGTCTTTCTTGTCTCACACAAGAGAAGCCTTCTTTATACAGACAGGAGTTAGATAAGCATGTAGCTTATGGCCTTATCCTATATATATCTAGATAAAAATGAACGAGGATCAGTCTTCATCCTTTCGCTTTTCAAAGTTTTTGATCCCCTCGCTCTTAACCTTTACGTGACCGCAATAGCAAGGGACAGGAGCTCCCCCTAGCTCAGTAAGCAAGTGCTACAAACCTTTGAAACTAGAGTAAAGGTACCCGAGGACATAACTAGGTTGTTAGGAAGCGAATCGGTTCTTACCTGACAGTTCCTAGAATAGGACAAAAAGGTTTTGCACGTGAATCAGAAAAGGACGAATACGATCTTGTCGCAATTGAATCCGTAACGCAGCTATTGAGTCTGCTGTGGAAGCGCCTAGAAGAGAGCTTTCACTGACTTTTTCTTACTATGAGGATGGATTAGATATAAGTCGTCTCTTGGCCAGGGCATTAGCAGAGCAGCTTCAACTCCTCATCAGACTCCCCCTTTTTGGGGACTGGACCTAGTTACCGCTCCATGGGAACATCTATCGATTCCGCTATCGGGGCATGCGCTAAGGTAAGGCTAAAACGGTCGCAATGTTCATTTAGCTGTAATACTGACAGGTTCGTCTGCTACTACTGCAGCTATCCATTTTCTTACAATGCGGCTCTTCTTTCTATAAGAAATTCATGTTCATCCAGGTTCTTGTTACTCCAAAAAGCAAAGGTTTCTGAAGTACGCTATTCTCGGTGATGACATTGTCATCGGGGATAGGCACGTAGCAGAACTTTACGAGGAAGCCATGGAGGAGCTTCAGATGACCATATCAAAATCAAGGTCTCTGATCTCTGACCGGGGATCGTGGATGCCTAGAGTTTGCTAAGCTGTTTCTAATCAAAAAGGTCGGGTCCACATTAGTCCTGTATCAGTCCCGATGGTTAGGGCTCTGGTACATAGTCTTTCTGTTGCTCCTGTTATCCACAAGTGGTGCATACCCCCCTCTCTGAAGGAAGAAAGGAAGCTTAAGCTAAGCCTTCCAAAAACCGCTAAGGAAAAAGACGGACTTCTACCCTTGAGCAAATAAAATCTTTGGCGCATTTTCTTTTTCTTGATTCAGTTGTTTTAATCTCTTATGTAGGAAATTTCGTATTATAGTATGTCGCTTTCCTCCTTCCAAGTCGGTCAGTCCGTCAGCTGAAAGTCCAGATAGAGAGAGGGTGGTGCCAGAGGTGATCAATTGATTCAACTATACCTTTCGGTATTCTCACTGTCTAAGCTTATTCAGCTTGCACATCGAGTATCAAAGCGTACATTTGCATCAATTGTCACTCCACATCCTGAGCCCAACCTTTCAGTTGTGTTCAAGTACCGGCTTGGTCTAATCTTTAGGTATGTTCCTGGTATCAAATCCATTCCCCTTAAGCAAGGGTTTGAATTTGTACAAGTATGGAAGTCTGTTCCATCCATGGCTTGGTTGTCCAAGTTGTATCGGGCTGGTGCTGACAGCGGTGATAAGTTATTAAAGTCAATAAAGCATAACCGGTCTATCTTCACTAGTCTCCTTCCGGAGTTAGCCAGTTTTGCAAACCTCATGAGATTTATTCAAACTGAGGGCTGACACTGGCCACCGTCAACTTTGTGGGCACCCTACGTCCGTTACACATTTGATTCTTCAAACACTTTAATTAGTGGTTGGAGTCAAGATTGGTTCCTTCGTAGGCTAGGCTCCTTATATCTTGAAGAATTGGAGCTGCCACCCATGTCTGGTCTACTTTCGTGTGTTTGTGAGGGCGACGGGAAGCGTCGTTTGTTTGCTATAGGAAACTATATCAATCAACGCCTATTGGCTCCTTTCCATGAGTGGTTGGCCTGTGTCTTACGTTCAATCCCTCAGGATGGGACCTTTGATCAGACAGCACCTCTGGACTGGCTGAAAGGCTCTACTAGTTGTGTTTATTCCATTGATTTGAAGTCTGCCACCGACAGGTGGCCACTTCGCATCATGGTTGAACAAACAAAGTCTCTATTCGGTTCAGTCGTTTGCTTCGGCAGCCGTAAATTCAGCTCTGGCTACAAATGCCTTTGAGGTTGGTTTTCTAAAAAGGAACCCTCCAGTTTGGGTTTCATTTGTTGCAGGTTAACCATTGGGCTATAAATCTCATCATGTTTGCGTTTTCACATCATATCATAGTGTGGTTTGCAGCAGAGCAAGTCTACCCTGGAGAGCGCTTCACGCGATACGCTATTCTCGGTGACGATATAGTCATTGCGGATAGCGCCGTCGCTGCAAGGTATTCCAGTATTTTAGATAGGCTGGGAGTCGACATCTCTATCGGAAAGAGTCTTTTTTCTGATAGAGGAGTTTGCGAATTCGCAAAATGATTTCGCGTGCGTAACGAGTTGGACAGAAAGAACGGCACCATGTGAGATTCTCATCCCTACTCCTTCGATTAATGGTCTTGATGTCAGCCCTCTTCCTATAGATCTGGGATGGAGGGACGCAAGATAGAGCAAGAGGTTTTTTGATCGCCCTTTTGAATAGGCAACTTTTACATACGGGAACTTACGAATAATGATTCTCTTTGACAGGAACTTGCTGATAAGAGACTCTCTTCGATGCAACTCAAAGGAAGTCGCTCCAGGAGTCCAGAGAGCAGCCAGATGTTACGGTCGGAACTGACTAGCGTGACCGGAACCTCTGAGGATAGAAAGCCCGCTGCTTACCAGATTATGCTAGCAACTTTACACCGACAGAGAGCAAAGATAAGGCGGAATGGAGACCATCGGTCGCCGGCTCAAAAAGAAAGGTTCTTACTCCGAGAAGACTTACCAAAAAGAGCCAAAGCGTTCAGGTCAGCAACTCGACCTTCGCCTACTTCGGAAGGATCCAATGAAAGTGGGCCCAATTGCTTGAACATAGAACCTTTGTATCCGTGATGGTCTGACTAAGGAGTGGTGTATTTCCACCCACCTGTTCTGGGCTGCTTGCCGTAGACTTGGTAAACGTTCTGGCTGGCTATTCGTAGCTTTATATTTAAAGCAATCACGGGTTGCCCTCCAGAAGTTCGTGTCTGGCGATCAAAAGCCAGATGCCATGTCCACGGCTGTCTCCCTAACACGTGCGGGACTTCCTAGGATCATCCCGTCGTTTCATCGACGGAAGATTAAGGAAGGGGATGAACAAATCATCCAGTTGTACATTTCTTTATTTTCGGTGTCAAAGTTGATTCCTTTGGCTCCGAAGATAAAGAAGTCACTGTTTGATTCAATTATCTCACCTCCAAAGTCTATTGACTCAATAGTTGAAGTCGCTGGTCAGATGCGACCGCTATTGCGTCAGCTGATCCTTAGGTATGTTCCTAAGGTGTCAAGCATTCCTTTACTTCAGGGAATGACTTTGACACCTACGTGGAAGGCCGTCCCTTCGTGTGCGTGGTTCACACGGCTTTTAAGGCGACATGGAGATGATGAAGGGCAACCACTTAGGCGGTATGCTCTCCAATCAGTCTTTCCATGCCTACCTTATGAGTTGGCCGCCTTTGCTTTCTTAGTGAACTTTGTTCACGCAAAAGGCGAGCAGTACTCACAAGGTTGTGGGCACCGTACGTTAGGTATGCGTTCGACTCTTATAACCGTGATCTAACTCATCACAGTTTGGAGTTCTTCGAACGTCGGATCGGCCCTGTTCTGCCTACTCCGGCAGAGATGGGCGTTCCACCTAACACTGGACGGCTTTGCGCCTCGTGTTCTGGAGATGGGAAGCGACGACTGTTTGCTGTGGGTAACTACATCAACCAGCGGCTCTTGTACCCTATTCACCAATGGCTTGCGAAGATATTGTCCATGATCCCTATGGACGGGACATTTGATCAGACCAAGCCCTTGGATAGATTAAAGGGGAGCACAGGGATGATCTATTTGATTGACCTCAAAAGTGCCACAGATAGGTGGCCACTTCTGTTGTTATTCGAATTGATGCAGTCTCTGTTTGACCGGTCATTTGCATGACGCGTCGTTAATTCGACTCTTGGTACAAATGTCTTTGACGTCACATTCGTGAAGAAACATACGAATGTGTGTTTCGTCACAGGTCAACCCCTGGGGTACTCTTCCTCGTGGCCCCTGTTCGCGTTATCACATCATGTCTTGGTGTGGTATGCGGCAGAACAGTGTTACCCAGGCGTGAGGTTTACAAGGTATGCTATCCTGGGTGACAATATTGTCATCGCGGACAGCAGCGTAGCTGAAGTGTATCAGAGTCTATTGGATAGACTCGGGGTCGGTATTTCACCGGCTAAATCAAAGATTTCGCCGGTGGGGGCTTGTGAGTTCGCGAAAAGGTTTCGCATTTGCGGGTTGACAGTTGATGTCTCCCCGCTCCCCCTGAAGAAATTAGCGACCGTTCGGTCTCCGCTAGGGTGGTCTAACTTTATGTTAACCCTCCAGCGGCCACTGCGTTTGAGTACGCAGTTAAGACTGAGCGGCCTTGGTTTTAAGGCCTCATCTCGCCCCTTGGGGTCTAAGCGACATGGAATTCGGTGCCGTCGGCTCCTAATCATGCGACTTTATGGTCTTTTGCCAACTACGCTTTGGCTTGCAACTGCTTTAGGCTTTGTACCTTCTCCAGTGGTTATTGGTCGAGTTCTCGACCGTCTAGCGGAACATTTTGTTCAAAAAGACTTAATAACCGCTCCAGAGAAGATCTCTTCGCCTATCCGGGTCATAGGGACTTCTTAGAGTGGTCCTTATACCATGGATGGATGAAGCAGTACTTAGAGTATCTAAAGTGGTATTGCTCTGTAGCCCTCGCTCCCGATCGTAACTTGGATGATTTCATCGACCCTCCCATATACATCCGAACATGGCACTCTCCTAAAGTGGATTTCTCGACTTTTAGGTTTGGTCTTATGTTTCGTGTGTATGATTGGGTGGTCGAGTTTGCGAATATGGATCTTCGGGTCCTCGTAGACACGAAGTCATCTAGTGCCTAGCTCCTTAGGAGAGAGTGATTCTCTCTTGCGGACCATTGGACCATAAGACTTTCGGCGTTGAGAACCTTTGTATCCGAGAGTAGACCTGTCATTCAAGAGCAAATTACTTTACTATCAGCCCAAGGATCAGGGCAACCTCTTGGATATCTCGCTTCTTGGCCGCTCTTTACGCTGTCCCACCATTTGGTGGTGTGCGGATAAGATATATCCGGGGAAGCGCTTTTATAAGTATGCTATCCTTGGCGACGATATTTGTATCGCCGACTCAAAGGTCGCAGAAGTCTACCTATCTACACTTAAGGATTTAGGTGTGACTATATTACTTCCTAAGTCTTTAGTGTCAGATGTGGGTGGCGCTTAGTTTGCTAAGAAGTTTAGGTGTAAGAATTGTTCAGTGGATTTTTCCCCTGTTTATATTTGAAACCTGGCTAATTCCCATACAATACATGGAGTGTATTCCCTTCGTCATCTCTATAAGATACAGAGGTTTTTCCACTCTATGTGGATTGTATGGTATTGGTTATAGGCTTCTTGGTGAACTTAACCACACTAAGTCGTCTACAGTCTTACGGCTGAAGGCGATTTGGTTAAAGGCTAAGCTACCTTTCGAGTTGTGGCTTGGCCAGTGCTGTCCTGTCGACCCTTATGGGTTCGATTGATCTGGAAGCTTCAACAAGCTTTCATACCTAAGGATCTTGTGGTGCCTCCAACGAGTACTTATAAGTCTGAGACTTTTGAGTACTTAGATTAGAGGAGATGACTCTTCTAAGATCTTGGACTGAAGCCTGGCTCAAGTACGTCAGGTGGTATTACGCTACTGCTTTATCCCCAGATGTTTCCATCGAGGATTTTTTCCAAGTTGTTACTACTCGCTTTCCACATTAAACCAAATCTAACTAACTGTGGATCCTCCCTAGTAGCTTTCCAACTACTAGTTACGACAGGCGCTTTAAAGAAGGCTTCGACTGACACTTCAGGGTCAAGTGCGATCGTATGGTACCATTGAACGTACTTGAATCACTGACGTACCCAACCCTTAACCACAGTAATCTCAGCGAGCAACTCTCGACAATCATCATTATATAAGTCGGGAGGGCACAACTTGAGATCTGTAGGCTTAAAAGCCTTACGTAGGTAATCAATAAGATGCCCACGTAGATAAGGATTGAGTGGTCTAAGCCGCCCAAGCCATAGTTCAAAAGGTAAGTTGCGTTTATCCCATATCGCTTTAAGTCGCTGGTACTTAGGCGACAGAGTTTTATTTAAGCGCGAAAGCGTCCAGTAACCAGCACCCGCCAATCGACAGAAGGTACTAAACCGTTTTACCTTATAAAGGTTCAGAACGGCTCAGAGCGAGGGCTGAACATCCGGGATTGGACTCTTTCTTGACTGAGAAATTCTAGTTTTTGAAGCCCCGGTGCTGCTAGCTATGCAGCTGTCCTGTCTTCCGGTGGCAACTCCCAACTATGATTAAAAATGTAAAAAAATAAATCAAGGGCGACTCCTCCGGATATACGATTGGATACCTTTATCTAAAAAGATAAGGACTGACGCTTCGTCAAATGGGTAGGATCGCGTATCAGTAGTATATGTCCTGATGGTGATCCGCTTGCGGATCTTCCCAGCTATTCCGTCTTTCTTCGAGTCACCTTATGTTATGGCCGCACCTCTTGGCATAAAGTCCATCTCCGTTAGACGATGAGGAGGAAATGAGATCCTGACCAATCATCTCATGTCATGACAGGCTTTTCCCAGCCCCGATCAATGAAAGAAAAAGGGTGCAGACCCGGTGACGGGAGCCCCGATCGGGAATTCTGTAAAAAGAAGCTAAAGCAACTTCATAGACAGATTCAAGAGCTACCCATTTGACTGGGACTTCGTTAGAATCATCGCTGCATTGTCGATTGATCACTCTAGCGGTGGAATAGCTCAGTGGAAAGACTTTCGGACTACGAACACTCCTGTTCAGGTAGAGGTCAGAGAGATTGATTCTTTCAGGCGAAAGTAGCGACCTCTCTTAAGCAGCTCAATCATCGGCTGAGTCAAGGGGTCTCCAACGGAGAGAAAACAGCAGCCTCTCATTGAATGGATTCTTGATCAACGTATACCTCTGCTACCATCAATCAAACAAAGACGAAAGAGGAAGGAGCCAATCTCTAATTGATGTACTCGCAAGGAGAAGTTCCATTGCTTGCCCATAGCATAGGATCGGGGCAGGGGGTATAGTCTCATCGGGAATGAAGACAAGAGAGCAAGGGGTTTTTAAACGAACCTGAATATACCACCGATTCTTTACTTTAACCTTTGCACTGCCTAAACCCTCCCGAAAGGTCGGTTGAAGGCGCCAGGCACTAAAGCAACTGAATTGAAAGATAATGAAGTACGGAGCTATGAGCTAGCTCTCCTACTGATGGTTATAGCCCTAAAGGATTTCCTTAGTCTTAGAATCTTAGTTAGCACTTTTCCTCTTACCTTCGAAACCTTGCCTTGGACTCGCTGTTGGGATAGGAATGAAGCCAGTGTCCTTTTCACGTGCACGTGGATATCGTACAACAAGGTTGAGTTTAGATGTCGGATTGTTGTGACAAGGAATGATGAATGTTCCAAGAGAGCGAAACAAACTGGGACAATGGTATATCAATTTGGGGCATATGTATAACCCAATCTCCATAGATATATCAATTTGGGGTTCAATGTACCATCCAAAATCTTAATTACGTTAAAATCAAAATAAAAAGGCCAAGTTTGAGTGCACTCCCTCTGACTTCGTCGCTTCTTTTGAAAATCAAAACATAAAATTCCAGTAGGAAACAAATAAAGTGTACAGGTTAAAATTAATTAGAAAAAAGGGTGAAAACAAGCATACATGGACCGATATGAACATTTAAAATAATAATAAACAAAGGGTTAGGAGTTTAGGTACGTGGCAGCTGAAAATGTGGTAGGTCGCATTGAGCTTTCATTTGCAACTTACTCGTGGACTTTAGTGGTTTGTGCTGGACATTCACGTTGCGCCATGATTGATCAACTAAATTCCCAATAAATAAATGATTTTCCTCCAACTACTGATGATTCCTAATCCCTTTAATTAGCTGTTTGTGTTTGGGTTAAATTTGGAAGTAGCCTGGGTATTAATATGTGTGTGTGTGTGTGTGTGTTATAAATATAATTACCTGCTTCAATCTGTTAGTTGGCCTTTCACAGTTATGGGCAGCAGCCTGCAGATCAGGAATTGAGGAGTCGATCTCTTTGGTAACTTCTACGTCCACTTTGCTTGCTTAGCTGATAATATACTATCAACAAGTTTAACTTTCAAGTCAATGAATATATATATATATATCAAAGGAAAAATTAAATAAGGTCGCACCCAGCAGAAGTTCTAATCCAATTTAGTTGCGAATTATGAGACTTGGTAACAGGCTTATGCCTTATCACAAAAGAAATCAAAATTCCATCTAAAATAAGAGACTATGTTACTTTTCAAGAGATTGTGTTTGATCCCACTTGTATCTTTAGGATGTGTTTGGTTTGAGGGGAGAAGAAGGGTGGCAAATTATAATTTTGGATTGGAGAAACCTAAAATTTACCATTTCATTTTTTGAAATTTTGGATTACCGCCCAAAATTTATCCTCTCATTCCTTTTAAATTTTAAATTCACATCCAAAATTTAAATATCTTCAACCCAAATAGATAGTTTACCCCATCCCCTCCCCTCAAACCAAACACACCTTTGAGGGGAGGGGGCAAATCACCTTTTTAGGCTGGAGGAATCTAAAATTTATTTTCTCATTACTTCTAATGAGAGGATAAATTTTGAGTTATTTTGTCCAAAAAAGTAATTTACCCCTTCTATCCCCTCAAACCAAAGTACCTTTAAGCTAAGAATGTCTGCTGCTTTAAGTGTGTGTTTGGTAAATCTCCAAACCATGGTTTGCGAAACCCAAGACAAAACTTCTCTCACACACTTACTTCGTAAATGGTAAAAGCTATTAAAAAAAGCTAATCCAAACACACACACTTGCCTCATCCTCGCATCCATTTTTTTAAAAATATTAATATAAAGTTTTCTCACATGATTACAAAACTTACTTTAAGAAAGCATTAAGGCTATGTTTGGAATAGCGGAAATAAACACTTATTACATAAGTTGAGACAAAACTCCTCTCACATATTTATCTTGTATACCGTAAATCATGAAATATAAACACTTATAAATTAAAAATAAACTATCCCAAACTAACATTAAGTAAATCAACATTTGGGTTTATGGCAGATGCACTTACATATCTATTGCTGGGCTTTCTCTAAGTTACTGGGAGCTAAATTTTCTTGTCGGGCATATCTACGACGGCCTGTTCTATCATTCACAATCTGTTACGTACCTCCAATGGGCCATGTATCAGCATTTACTAAGTTTGCAAAAAAAGAATTAGGGAAAACACCGGAAAATTAAACACTTAGTCACAGTAATTTGTAATTAGTCCCTGTAATATTTTTGTTTTTGGGAATAAATCCTTGCAACTTACCTCCATCTCTTAAATTTGCCCTCATTTTAGTTTTAACCTTAAATTTTTAAACCATATGTTTTAGTCCCTTAAGTTTCGTTTCATTTAAAATATTGGTCTTCATAACTTAATAAAAACACGTACAATTTTGCTTATTGAGGGATCAAAACTAAAATAAGGGTAAATTTAAGGGACTAAAAATGACATTAAATCTTTTATAAATCTAGATATTGATACTTTGATAGGAGACGAATGATGTTTCAAAACTCCCATACAAATAAGTTTTAAAGATGAACAATTGCAGATTTATTCTGGATAATAATTTATATCTTTTAATATTTAGTTCAAAGCCTCAATAGTGAATAAGTAGGCGTATATAAAGGTTGTATGTAATCAATGGTCTGAGCCCTACGTATGAAGTAGCAATAAGGTAGCAAGATTCCTCGTTGCGAACCTACATTCAAATAATAGCTTATTCTTTTATGAATGGTAGTTAGATTGAGTAAGGGGGTTCAATTTTTATTTTGGAAAATTCCATTAAAAGAATTTTAAAATGCTAAAAGATAAAAAAAAGTTCGAATATTCATATTACCAAAGTAATATTAGGTTCAATTTGTCATTTTTGAAATTAAAATGAAATGACAAAAATGTCTTTACACATACTTTTAAAAAAAAAAAAATTTAACCACCCACCACTACCACACAATTAGTTATTGACAATAGTTGCTAGCGACATATCCCATTAGAGCTCCACACGGGAATAAATATTCCCAAAGTGGTGGGGGGTTTTGAACCCCCACGACTTTATTTACGCAAAAGATTAGTTCCACCATTAGCTATCAATACATTTTGTACAAACAAATATGTGTTAACTTCTTATCTTGAATCCAAGCTTATTGACAAGTTTAATTAAGGAATTCACCACTTTTTATTAGGTTTTCAAAACTTTTGCTTACCGAGTAAAAAAATTCATACTATTAAACCATTGACAAGTTTAGTTAAGAAGTTTCCCACTTTTCATTTGGTTTTGACAACTTTAATTTATCAAGTACAAAATTCACATTATCAGGTCATTGATAAGTTTAGTTAAAAAATTCACCACTTTTCATTAGGTTTTGTCTTTTAGCATTTTTATAGTTCCTTTACTAAAATTTTCCCTTTTTATTTATGCCTAGAGACATTTTAATCTGATTCATTTATATTAAACATCACATAATTGTAGTTAAAAAGGAATAGCATTTTTTTACTAACATAACTTACATACTTTTTTTTTTTTTTTTTTTGCATGTTGTTTCTTTTCATGTAATCCTTGTGAGCCGGGTCAAGAAAATAAAGTTTGGACCTTTTTCTTTCTTTTTTGAAAAAAAAATAGTTAAATACTATTTGAATTTGCAAATCCCCAAAAGATCTGATAAAAAATGGAAAGGATAGAGAGGTGGTGGGAAGAAATGTGGGTTTTTGAAGTTTGAGAGTTTTTACCAAAACGCTCATTAAATTTAAAAAAAAAGTTAATAAACCCGACAATGGTAATTAAAGAACCGATGGAGACGGTGATTGTGGTAAAAAAATAGCTGATATCTTTCCTATCTATAGGAAGAATATCAACTCATATGGTCATTTCTATTCAGTGGAATAACGATAAAATAGAAATCATATTTTGGAGAGATGGCTGAGTGGTTGATAGCTCCGGTCTTGAAAACCGGTATAGTTTGAAACAAAGAACTATCGAGGGTTCGAATCCCTCTCTCCCCTTTTGCTCGACGAATGGATTTATTTATTTTATTGGTTTTGGTTAGCTCAGTTGATTTTCTAAAAGGGAATGGCTCGGCTAAGTGGTGGTATAGCCAAGCCCGAAAACAAAAAGATTAGATATAAATGAGTTGAAAAGAGAGGAAAAGGGAATACTTTTTTAATATGACTTGCTCCACTCAACCCAATATCTATGCTATCGTGAAATCCAAATTCTTGACCTGAGGAAAAGAAGATAGAGATGGTGACAGTGGACAGAGAAACAGATGACGGTGGTGGTTAAATCAAAGATCATCTCCCTCTCCAATTTATGTCTCTCCCTTCTCCATTTCGAAAATCATAGCCTCTCCTTTAGCCTTGATTTTTGTCAGTGGTGGTGAGAATGAAAAGGACGATGGTGGTATTGGTGATGAACGGAGGATGATGATGGTGAGATGAAGGATGATGGTTATGAGGACGGTTGAACGGCTAGTGAAAGCCGTTGGTTCATACAGTGAGCCCAATGGAGTGGGGAGAAGAAGACGAAGAGCAATAAGCATAATTGCTAATTGTTATACTCAAATTACCCTTATTAAATATTGTTGACAACTTGAGTATGATAATGACAACTTCAGAATAGTAATTAGTAACTTGGGTATATAAATTGACAACTTAGGAGCTTAAGTTATCAATTTCTATACCAAAGTAACTAATCACATTACTAAACTTGTCATCGGAGCTCCAACCATTGGCGTAAAGCTCCGATGGCAAGTAGGCCAGCGAAGGTCCTGAGTTGATAGCTGGTGAGGGTTTTTGCCTATTTTTAAAAGAAAATTTAGGGTATTTTGGTAAAAACTCTCAAATTTCAAAAACTCATATTCCTTCCCAATCACCTCTTTGTCATTTCCATTTCTTATAAGACCTTTTTAAGTTCAAATGGGTTTTTTTTTTTGGGTCCTCTTCCCTTTTTTAACCTTTGGCCTGATTTAAAACTTTCGATGAAATTTGGGGTAAAATGCTAACTGAGAGGGTCGTTTACGTTATTTTCCATTGCTTGGGGAGAAAGGTTTAATTTTGAAAACCCTAGCTCGCAGGAAGAGGGCAACAAAATCAACCGAAGGCAACAACGGCAATAGCCTCCCACTCCAACAGGGCGCGAACAAGCAGCCCGGTGAGGAACGCCGGAGAGCTTTGAAGCCATGGACTCTGACTTTCCCAACAAAGCCTTAACGAGAACGCGATTTTCTGAGCTCAACCCGCCTCTTTCTGAATCTGTTCTCGAAGCCCTATCCGAGTCTGGCTTCGAATTTTGCACGCCTGTTCAAGGCGCTACAATACCTTTGCTATGCAGTTTTAAGGACGTGGCAGTCGACGCTGCCACCGGTTCAGGCAAGACGCTGGCATTTGTCGTTCCACTTGTTGAGATTCTCCGCCGATCCTGTTCCAATCCCAAGCCTCATCAGGTTCATATAAATTCTTTTTTCTATGTGTACTAAGTAGTGAGTACTGACGGAATTGCTACTAGGAAAAAACGAAGCAAATGAAATAAAAAGAATATTGGTTTAAGTTGTAAAATGTGCTTTAGAGAAATTGACAGCATTTGTCGCTTTTCTGGGTTTACTGATTTGCTGGAAAAATATTTTTACCATGGTGATTTTTTCAAATTTCTCAGAAAAATGAAGTGACAACACTAAGAATACTGATTTTTGTATGAGTTTCTAATATAGATATTTGAGAATCTGAATTTCCTTGCCAGTTTAATTAGTTCATCAATTTGGGCAGCAGCAGTCCTGTTATTGTTTGTGGAAGACCGTGATTGCGGCTTGTTGCATTTGCATTGAAAAATCACTGGGAGAGAAAAAGGGTGGAAGGTTTTAATTTGTTTTTTGCCTCTAATTTTTTTTCTTCTATTTCTTAATCTGTAGGTATTTGGAATAATTATTTCTCCCACAAGGGAGCTGTCATCCCAAATATACCATGTTGCACAACCTTTCATTAAAACTTTGGCTAATGTTAAGTCCGTGCTCCTTGTTGGTGGAGTAGACGTAAAAGCCGATATGAAGAAAATTGAGGAAGGAGGAGCTAATATATTGATCGGCACACCTGGACGGCTGTATGACATAATGGATCGGATGGATATATTGGATTTTAAAAGCCTTGAGGTATATATATTTCACTGTAAATCATACCTTAAAGAGTATTTGGGTTTCTGAGTCCTTTTTCAATGAAAATGATAGAATATTGGAGGTGTTTTATGATCACGTTAGTCAGAAGAGATGACTGAGATCAACTTCATTCTTTCAGATTTTAATTCTGGATGAGGCTGATAGACTCCTGGATATGGGATTCCAGAAGCAGATAAATTCCATTATATCTCTCCTACCAAAGCTTCGCAGAACAGGTCTATTCTCTGCTACGCAAACTGAGGCAGTTGAAGAGCTTTCTAAAGCCGGGCTGAGGAACCCTGTGAGGGTTGAAGTCCGGGCAGAGTCAAAAGCAGTAAATGACCCTGCAGCATCACAGCAACCGACCTCCTCAAGGACTCCTGCAGGTCTTCAAATTGAGGTACAATGCTTGCTAAGCTACAATGAGGACTCATCATTGGGTTGGGCATCTTGTATTCTTACCAAAATCCTTATGTCATGTTTCATGTTTCACGAATGGCTAGAAGATACCTGATTTATGCTATATTTATCCTATGCTTTTAAATTTATTCTCTTTATTTCCTTTTGGTTTGCAGTACATGGAATGCGAGGCTGAAAAGAAACCATCACAGCTTGTTGATATCTTAATGAAGAACCGCTCCAAAAAAATTATTATGTGAGATATGTACCTTGTAATAAAATGATTTGAACTGAACGATGGAACAAGTCTTCTTACACAAACACTATTTCTATCCCAATATAGATACTTCATGACCTGTGCCTGTGTTGACTATTGGGGACTTGTCCTTCCTCGCCTTTCTGCGTTGAAAGGTTTCTCCTTGATCCCTCTTCATGGAAAGATGAAGCAGGTATAGATTTGGCCTTTAGCATTAGCCAATGTTGAAGTTCAGAATTTCATGTGTCATTGTTCGCTAACTTTTTGTGTGCCTTGCTGTTTATTATACTTTGCCATGTAGGCTGCCAGGGAGAAGGCATTGGCGTCATTTACATCACTTTCAAATGGAATGCTTCTATGTACAGATGTTGCAGCACGTGGACTTGACATACCTGGAGTTGATTGTATAGTGCAGGTAGATTTGCAATCATGTAAATGCTGCCATTTGCTGTAGACTGTGCTTCAGCTTTTTTGGTTCAATTGCAATTATTTATTACTGTCAAATTAAATTCTAAAACGATATTCAGATGCTGTTCTTGATATTTAACATTGGTAGCCAATGTGTAATGAAAAGCGGCTTGTCCTATACAGTACGATCCCCCTCAAGATCCAAATGTTTTCATACATAGAGTTGGTCGAACTGCTCGGCTGGGTAGACAAGGAAATGCTATAGTCTTCTTATTGCCAAAGGTATGGTCAGATGTATATACTTTCTGTAACCATTTTTTTTTTATAATTTTACATTTCCTTTACCACAGTAAAACAATCGTATTTGTAAGTAGGAAGAATCTTACGTGGAATTCCTGCGTGTAAGAAGAGTCCCCCTCCAAGAGAGAAGTTGCTCTAATGATGCTTCTGATGTTGTTCCTGAGGTCAGCCCCAAGCTAATCATTTACGAATTCCTTCTTTCTCAAACCTCAAATGGGATAATGATAAATGCTATTTGAAATTTTTCAACATTTTGACCCCAATATTATAAATCAAAACTCGTTACAGATTCGTTCTGCTGCAAAAAAAGATCGTGATGTAATGGAGAAAGGACTCAGGGCATTTGTTTCTTATATTCGTGCATATAAGGAGCATCACTGCTCCTACATTTTTAGGTGATTATTGTTTATTTACAAAGCAGTTTCTGCTCATCATCACAAGTCATTCTTACCAAACTTATGCAATCACTCTTCCTTATAGGTGGAAAGAACTTGAAATTGGTAAGTTGGCCATGGGATATGGCTTACTGCAGCTTCCTTCAATGTCAGAGTTAAAACAGCAGCCATTGTCCACGGAAGGTTTTGTACCAGTTGAAGACATTAATTTGGAGGACATTAAGTACAGGTAAAAAAAATTCCCTATTCTTACTTTAAACCTTCTGAGGCTGAAAGCATCATCTGGACCAATATTACTTGAGGGGACGAAATGAATATGTAGCTTAAATCTATAACCTCCCTCTTTGTTTCACTCTATGATGACAATCTGTGATGAACTGAGTTTTAACAAATAGAGGCATTGGGCGTCCGAAGCAATATTTGACATTTGTATCAGATGAGTATAACACTTCAAACTGTATTTAGATACTGTATACCTTATCATGTCACAGTATCTGTGTTGCACCATATTCCTTGTCTGTTTCAGCATTGGTACTTCTTAGATCTTTTCTTTTTATCAATTGTAGTAACCATGTCTGCATTCTATGTTCATTAAATATTTCCCCAGCTCCATGGGGATCAGGGGTTGGAGGTTATTTAATTTAATTTATTAAGAATAAATTTTAAGATAGAAACCCTGATAGGTAAGTAGAAGAAAGAAGAAGAGAGAAGAGAGGGAAAAAACGAGAGACAGAGGGAGAATAGAAGAAGATTTCTGTATTATTCACTAATCACTCATCACAATCAACGACAACATAATAGCCTAAAGCCTTCCCTTGTATAGCTGTAGGATTAACTCTAACACTACTTCCCTACTCTTCTAATCCACCGTGGCTCATAGAACTAGTAAGGGCCACTAATAATATCCTAAGTGCAGCCTCATAGACTTAATGGTGTGCCAGCACTAAATCCCTAATTAAATCCTTAAATCCCTCATTTTATCCCCAATTACTAATATTTACAATCTACATATCAAACCCTTTCCTTGTACCCAGGGTATAGTATAAGAAAATATAGCTATGACTCGTTTGGTATGGCGATGGAAATCAATTTGTCATCATCTTTTTTACAATGGCTGTCATACTCGTTATCGTTACTTAACATTATCTAATTCTTGTTATTATTTTTTATTTTTTAAAGTAGAGACTTGATAGTCTTTAGCATTCACAAAATTCTTTTTCTCATTTACATTTTTCATTTATTCTGTGTACTAAAGACTTCATTACTGTTGTTGTGCTATTTTGATTTAGGGAGAATTACTATGAGGTCCCAAGAAAGGGATTTAATTACCAATAAGTCCTAATGACAAATGAAGAACAGCCAACGACGACTTGACAAGTTCCAACGTGGGAAATGACAACACCCACTTGTTATTGGGACTTCTCGGTAATTAAGTCCCTTACTTGGGACCTTATTATAATTCTCCCTTTGATTTAAACTCTAAAATTATATTTTAAGCTTCATAATTAGAAAGATAAAAACTGCTCTTATCACCATGCAAGATTCAAATATCTCGGTGCGTGTGTTTGGAATTAGTACAAGTAATTTTTGTTTTGTATTATTTCTTAAAACACTTGGTACTTTTCTCCTGTTAGCCCATGCTAATTGCATAAATCATCATTATTGTTTAGGGATAAATCTCGTCAAAAGCAAAGGAAGCAAAACCTGCAAGCAAAGAAAGAAGCCAAAGAGAAAGAGACGAAGCCTCAGAAACCCAACAAAACCCCAAAAACCCCCCCTGTAACAAGGAAGAAAACTGCTAAGCAGAGACGTGCTCAGCAGTCAGTTGAAGATGAAGATGAGCTTATGCAAGATTATCGGCTGTGGAAAAAATTGAAAAAAGGAACTATAGATGAGGATGAGTATGCTAAATTAACTGGCACTGAAGAATTAGTTTGAGCTTTGAAGTTCCATGCCTTTCATACTGATTAGGATATCATGGGATGCTGATGGTATCTAAAGACAAAGTAGGGTTGAAGGACATTTATCCCTAAATTCTCATAGGAGTACTGGGTAATTTATGATATCCAGTGTCCCTACAAGAATAGTTCAAGGGCAAAAGTGTCTTTTAACCCTCAAAGTACAAAATACGATACTGAGAGATATGTCTTAAATCCTCAATATTGCCGGGACATTATAGCATTGATCAATTGGTTCCCTGGCATTATCTGAAAGGGTCTTGGATGATATATCTTGCTTTCATTGTTGATGCCTTTAGTTGTAATGGTGTTTGGATCACTTTTAAGATGATCATCCGGAAATGGACAGAAGGTCAACAACACCTTGTACGATGAAAGAGCTACATAATGCAGACATTTATCAAGTGACAATTTGGATGAGAGGGAGATTACCCTTAATGCCTATCAAGGATACTCCATCCAAAATTTATACCTCTTAATTTAATCAGCAATTTGTATTAATTATTTAGTTTAGATATGGTTTGTTTAATCTTTATAAGTGTCGGGTTTAGCAGAAAGCATGAGTGGTCTGGTCCAGGGAAGTAATTTAACTATGCTAGCATCTTCTCTCTTACACACTACCTTGGTTCTTTTTGGAAACTACCCGAAGCAATGCTACCACTAATCTGAGGCTAAGCTTGCCAAGTTTTGAGATTTGAACTTTGAAAGCAATTGAGTGGTTTCCCCATGTAATCGTTATCAACTTAAAGTCTTCATTGAATTTTTTCGGGGGAAAAAAAGGCTAAGGAATCACATTTGGATTATTTTTTGAGATGCTGAATATCAGGTTGTCATACAAATGCCTGATGTTATCAGGCTTCTGAATGGATATAGGGTTTATCTTTTGCAATATCTATGAAGTATCTAATTGTGTCTCTTAACAATAATGATGATAAATGCGTGGGGTATGGATGTTTGTCATTTTCTGTTTTTCATGGATGAACTAAAATCTTAAAATCAAGCTTCAACTCAACATTCTCGTTACTTAACACCCAAAGCACTATGTACGTGGATATTCTCAATGACATTACCCAATTGTGAATGCGAGGAGGCAGGCACAATCTCCAAATTTCATAAATTTAGAATATTTATTTCTTTAGAGTAAAATATACTTAATGCCCCTCTATTTTATTTAAATTATAGTAAGCTTCCTTCTATTTTGAAAGCGTATCTAAATCTTCTTTAAAATAAAATGTATGTTATACAAACCTCATCTCTTTAATTGAAATTCTATTTCCATCATTTCGAATTATTAGTTGAAAATTGTAAACTATGTTTTGACTAAAATACCCCTTTTTAGCTTAATAATTATATTAACATTTATATTTCACAAAAACAATTTTCTTATAAAAAATTAGTTCTTTTTATACATATATATAAAAAATTAATTCTATCAACAAATGTTGATCCAATTGGTAAAATGATTGGCTTATGACCATAAGGTTGTGGTTCAAAATGGATCGATATAAAGACTTTGTTGATGGGCGATTTTAAGTGCCTTGTTAGCACTTTTTAAATCCGGAAGCATGCTATAACCCTAGTAAGTCCCAGGACCCAGCTCACCTAAACTTTTTATTATAAAAAAAATAATTCTAATACGTGTATTTTCAGGGGCTCATTACCTTTATTGCCTTTTACACAATTAAAAGCAACGTTCTCAAGTCCGATTTGGCAATTAACCCCGGTTTGATCGGTTTTCTCACGGTTTGACCGTTTTTTTAATTTTTTAATATTTTATTCAAAATTTAATATTAATAATTCTAAAATTTTCTCTTTCTCATTGGTCTAACCCTGATTTAGCCCCGATTTGACTCCGATCTGACCCACTGACCCTTAACCCAGTATCCTGACCGGTTCAGTGACTGATCCAGATTTCAGAACCTTGGTTAAAAGAGAACCAACGCCTAAACCCTAAAAATAAAACTAACAAAATTGGTGAGGAAAAGCCGTACTGCTCTTTGCCCTTAAAAACCATATACGTACGGTTTTATTCGTGCGAAGCATCCCGGCAGTTTCCGAGAATATGCTATAGGAAAAGTTGTTATGCAGCCATGTGAAGCAAGTTCATCAATAGTATATTTGTGTGGAATTTTGAAAAAGCTATAATGCTCTTTATCACAAGAAACGATTTTGAGAGGAAAAGAGAAGGGTATGAAAATTTGATACCTTCTTGCTTTGTGTACTTCCTACTGCCGCCATTGATGATTTTGACCTCTCTTTCTTACTCGTTGTCACTCCGTTCCCCCTCCTTCTTTGAATGAAATCGGTGTAATTAAACCTAGAAGCAAAAATATAATTTAGGGATTTATTAGAATGAGGGGTAAAATAATAAATAAAATTTATTTTAGCATAAATTTCAATTAAAAATCATGTTTTTAGAATATTCCTAACAGTGTTAATAAATTGGATTAAGCTGTCTATTTTTAAAATAGGGGAGATCCATGTAATTATAGCAGATTAGAAGAGTAGTAAGAGTATTTTACTTATTTATTCATCTTTGTGAAAAACCTAGGTGGATTGGGCATGGAGATTCATTAGGGCTAGTTAGATATAAAGACTCAAAAAATGCTTAACAAATTTCATATGACAAGGTCACCAAGTTATTGAGAAAATAGACAAAATTAATCTTATACACGGTCCAATTTTTCGTGTCTGGAAGATTTTGGAAAAGCTCAGATTACCTAGCTTCAACGTAATGCAGCAGGATTTGTTTAGAAAGGAAGCGAAGTTCGGGAAAAATCTTACTTTGATCAGAGGGATTCTCACTGTGGCACTATCACTTGCTTTGTGTCATTAGAGAGCAAGAAATATAATTGATCGTGACAGATGCATAGAGATGTGTTTTTGACTTTTCTTGCTGTTTAACTTGGCGTGCCATGTTCTTTATACCTTGGTTTTATAAATCAGCATATTCTCTCTCCTTCCATTATTCTTTTTTTGATCCCCCAAATCGAAGTTTCTTGAATTAGATTAGACCTTTAATTATTTGTCTCCTTTCTAATCTCTTTTCTGATGAGAATCGGCTAGCACTCCCTCCATCATATTACTCCCTCCGGTCCTAATTATAAGATAAAGTTGACTTTTTTGGAGAAATTAAGGAAACCAATTAAATTACTTTAGAATGTTTATATTTTTATTTTTTTTCTCCAAATTAATTAATTTGACTAATAAATTAATATATAGTCTAAGGATACTAAAAATATAAACACTCTAAAGTAATTTAATTGGCTTCCTTAATTTCTTTAAAAAAATTAACTTCATCTTATAATTATGACCTGAGGGAGTATTATTATTTCCTTCGGCCGCGAATTTAGATTATTGAACTTTCATTATTCCTCATATAAGGAAAAACAAAAGGAAAACAAACAAGAGTTTTGTTCCATCGGGAATGAATAATCAATCAATCTAATTTTATTAATAACAATTTCTTTGTCATGAGGCTAATGGATCAAGGGTTGATTGCATTTTTTTCAATATTTAGGAGGACATTTTAATTGCATGCAAATTTTAACGACGATAATTGCAATTTTTGTTTATTTTAGTACCATATATATCGCCACCCTGTGTATAATTTTTTGGGGGTCAAATTTAAGGGAACCCTTTATTTGTTATATTGATTTTATAGAGTTTTGGGTGACTAAGCCTGTACTTTTTTTTGCTCAAAAACTAAGCATGTAATTACTTGACAAGGACAGTAGAAAATAGATAATATATTAAAAAGAAACGTAACGAATCATATTAATCGTACATTCAATTTGAAAAACATGTTCACAATTTGCCCACGTTTCTTTTAATATGAGAAGACAGTAGCTTAATTAGTACGTAAAGGTTGATTATAGGAAATTATGCAACTACATACATACACACACGCAAGATAAATCAATGGCTAAATCAAGGAAAAAGAATAAGAAAGAAATAACCAAGATTGGTGTGAGTGTTGGAAGCTTTTATTATTTTTATAGGGCCATATAACTGTGGGATTTAGATTTAAGTATTTCTAGTTCAATTGAGGGTAACTCTCCCAAATACGTTTTCTACATTTACCGCACTTAAATTTAAAACATCATATTTAAATGGTTAAAACCCCTTCCATTAGAATTAACATAAGTTAGTAGAAACTTTCATTTAATTTGGAAGTAAAGAGTGGAGAATCAATTTTTAGTAACATTTATGTATAAAGCAAATTTAATTGGAAGATTTCATCTTTTTCTGTGTGTCTAAAGAGAAATTACTCTTCTTATTCTTAATATATGACATATTTGAAGAGTTGATCTTGATTCTAAATATAAGATATAGTTTTCACATTTATCAATCTTGTTTTATTTTATCCCTATTGATGCTCCCTCCACAAGAATCAAAGAAGAAAGGGAGAAGAGAATTAAAGAAAATGATTAGGATGTTTTAGAAAATGTATGTTATATTAATTAATTTAACTAACTTTCTTAATTTAATCAAATTGAATAAATATATCTTATATTAAGAACCATGGTGGGAATAGTTTTTATTGTCGATAAAGAACACTTACAATATTTTTTTTTTGAAAAATTCGGGATGAACAATTATAAGTTCCGTGGGTGAGTTGACCTAGATATTGCTTCAACCACGAACAAAAAACTGGTGATGAATCCTTTTAACCTATCTGTTTACATTAATTTTTTCCAAAAACAAAAGTCGGTGTTGTTGCGGCCTTGGCTTATCTAGCTAGTCTTATATATCCTTTGAATTTTAAAACAGTCCATTATTATTATTATTATTATTTAACTTTCAACTCCATTGATTAGGACATGAAATTGTTTGGAGAGATGGATTTAGAAAAGCAATTACTTATAGTAAGGAAGTTCATATAATAATAATAATAATAAATTCTGCCCACCATAAACTAATTAATTAATAAGCATTTTGCAGAAAAACCCACGTGAACCAGCTAGAAGAAGCTCATCTGAATAATGAGCACACTTGTTGCTGACGTTATATCTAAAGTAAAATACTCTAACCTCCTTTACGTTTTGCCTTAATTACACATATCTTCCTTCTATTTTAAAAATATACACTTAAGTCCAAACCGTTGATTCCGTTAAGGATTTTTATTTTTTAATTAAAATTTATATTAAAATAAATTTTATTTACTAATTTATCCTTTATCGTTACTAATTTCCTAATTTTGACTAAAATTGTTTAATAATTTAAGAGTTTCTTTTTCTTAACTTATTTTTTATTTTTGTAAATAGTTATATGTTAAATTTTTTTCATATTAAGATAAATACTTAATTAATTTAGTCATAGAAAAATTAATTAAAAATATGATTAATCCTATTAATAGATGCATGCCAAAATGAACATGTTTGTAAATATTTGTGCAAAAAATGTATTTAAAAAATTAAAATTTGAAATTAATATAAGTCATACTGTATTAAATTTACATTATTAATAACTTATTGTGAATAAAACATATTTTTTTCTTTTCTTTTTGCCTTTCATTTAAAAGACATATTTTTTAGTCATTTAAAAGAATACTGAATAAATAAGTTTCAATAAATATGATAAAAATTTAAAATTTTATAATATAATAAAAATTAAAAAATTTATAATATATTGAAAATTTTGAAAATACATGTATTAGAATTATTTTTTTGTATAAAAATTTATTTTTCGACAAATATAAATGTTTATTCATTTGTTGAAAAAAAGGGTATTTTAGTTAAGTAAATGTTTAATAGTTACACTTATAACAGTCAACTGACGGTTGGGTGAATGGAAATAGAATATCAAATATGTAAGGGAGGTTTCTGTAACTTGCATTTTAATTTCAAGAGAGGTCTACATACGTTTTCAAAATAGAGAGGAGGTTTATGTAATTTAAGTAAAACAGAGGGATAGTCAGTATATTTTACTCTTTTTATAAACGCTGATAATGATATTATTGCAGTTTGTCTAGGCAATTGACAGCTTAGACATGAAAGTAATAATTAAAATCGAAACAGCACAGAATATGGCTGGGAAAAAAACAAAAAGAAACATTATTTTCTGAAAACTGCAAGTAGAAAGAAATGCATATACGTACGTCAACTTAAAAAAACAAATTCTGAATATTTATTTTCTGCTGGTATATTAATATTAATTTTGTTCATTTGCGAGAAACACAGTGTAGTTCAGATATTTTCTTGTAATAATTTCAGCTCGCTGCTAGCAAAAAAGCTACGTGCTTAATTTCAAAACAAACGCTTTAGCATTTTCTACAAGACCATATTGATTTTTCTTTCTTCTTTTCAATATCACGGAGGTCACTTAATTTTAAGATCACCAGAATGTTTGTAAAACGATTACTATCATCCCTTTGGCTCTTAATATATATAATACTATAACGCATTATAATATAATTATACAAGCGCTTTAACTATTCTAAATTTACTTCACTTGTACTCTAATCACATGCTAGAGTTGACTCGTGATCATAACCCTTGCCCTGATTAATTAAATTATGGAGGATAAAGAATTGCACAGAGCTAAGCCATATTCATATTTCATGAAAAGGAACATAACATGGAACCAAAACGAGAAGCGAGGAATATATATAATAGTTCAAGTTAGGAAACCATGTCGTGGCCAAAGAAGCTCTCTCTCTGAAGAGAGTCCTGAATTACATAGCTAGAAGACGCAGAGTTAAGGTGCTGCTCGTTTTGGAGATAATAAGGTTGTTGTCTCTGGTGATGATGATTGGAATCATCAAGTTCTGGGTTCTGCATCACAGCTACAGGCCCAGCAGGCTCATGCTGCATGTGGATGCAGAGGATCTCAGCCTGAGCCACAGCGAGCTGCATCTGAAGCTCTGAAACTTGATTCTGCAGAAACGATATGGCCCCCACACACCCATACACAGGGTCTCGTACCCTTGCATTCGCTTCATACACTATGCTACTCACTGCGTCTGCTCTCTGATGAACTGGAAGCTCCTGTACATGAAATTAAACGACAATAAGATTTAGTTTAGTCTCATCGTCTTCCCTGTTAATACGACAAAACAGAGGAAGAAGAAAGAGGGGAAGGTAGGAGGTAACTAATGACCTGCAACATTTTGCCGACGTTGCTAGCTCCGAAGACCTTGTGAACGATGGCGAACTTTTGAGGGTCGTCGGAAGGGAAATAAGGAGCAAAGATGCAATCTTTGGCGCAACGGCGTCGTAGCAACTTGCATGAAGCACAAGGGGAAGTGCCTCCCATTTCGAAAACAGAGGAAGAAGAAATATGCAGACAAGTAAATGAAAAAACACAGAGCTGTCACAAAACGAGATTGATGGCTTCTCTATTTATAGGAGGCCTCTACGACTTCTGATGTCAGACATCTTGGGCCTTTCTTTGTGACCTTTTTTAAAAAATGTTCTTTATACATCATCTATCTTTACTTAATATATCTACTAATTAAACTCCCATTAAACGCTTACATAAACTAATAGGGTTAACCAAGGGTTTCAATTCTGAGACGAGAACAACAATATTAGGTGGTACGAGAACTATTTGAAAAAATGGTCCTGTCATGCCTCGAATCTGTCGGGCTTACATTTAATATTAATCATGGTGAAAATCAACTTATTACTCATTATTGTGATAAGCTTTAAACCGTTTAAATTTGATATAAACAATCTAACTTTAAATTTTTTTAATGATAAATTCATTTTTTATAAGAAATGATAGTTATAAGATTATACTTATTTTAAAGTTTTCATGTATTAAAATAAAAATTTATTTAAAATATAAAAGTAAAATTAAATTAAATATAGACCGTCCAAAATCAATCTAATGGTGTAGATTGTTGATGAGAAGTAATGAGCACAAAATGTCCTCCCAAATCTGGATTAATCTAGGTTCATGCAGTTTCTAGTGATGACAAGGGGCCAATTTGAAACCCTGAGTACATATGAAAAAAAAAGGCTATTTAACTTGAGAGATTGCAAGTTCGATTTCACTTTAACATCATACAGTTAGTGTATGTTCCTTTAATTAAAAAAACTATACTTAATATAATCAATTGTGAGATCATGAAAACTAGCTAAGGGACCATTCAAAACAAATGATCCCTGAATTTGATGATCTAGTAAACAATTGTGTTGGGTGTTAGTGTGATTTATTGCATGTTTTTGTTAACTTGTGATTAAAGTAATGGTTCGGTACGATTCAATTACAATACATTTGAATTGGTCCATATTTTGCTTAAGGTATATATAGTATAGCTGTGTGTGTATTAGGGATCTACGGTCATGTGAAGCGTTTGATGAATAGAAATTGAAATCGGTTGGCGTACACGTTCTCTACAGTGGTTGGTCATTAGATTTCTTCAAAGATACACACACGTACACTAGAAATCCTTTGTCACCATGTGGGGGTGGGGAGTTTTGTTCAAAATTAATTCATTCAAAACCTTATATATAGTATTCTGGAAATAATATAATTATTATATCTAATCTAATCAAATAAGACTATAATTTAAATTTTGACAAGTGTATGTCCCTATCAGGTGTAATTAACTTGTAACAACTTTCTATATTTTCACACAAATTAAAGTCTAGACTCCGGGCTCTCACCATGTGCTTGCTCCAGTGTATATTCTTCACTAATCCTTATCGCTTCAAGACTAATTATGTGTGTCTGTCTAGCTGGATGACTGATCAACAGAGAAAACGTGAAAAACGTAATTAATTAACTTTAGCAGTTGAGAAACAAAATTATTCACTGATTATTATAAATTCTTGGGCGTGCTTCTCTCAGTTCAAAGCCAGACAAATTAATTAACTTGGGTTGGAAGCACCAAGATCATTAATAGTATGAGATATATATGGGAGCTAGGCTCAATGTGAATGTTTGTTTCTTCACTCTCTCTCTCTCTCTCTCTTTCATTAAATGTTTATTGATAGACACAATTCATTGATTAGTTCAACTCTTGACTCACGCATAAGAAGTCGAGGCAAACTTTGAATTAGCTGGTCATATAAGAAATTTAAGATCTTCCATATCAATAAATTGCTAACAATAATCCAAACCAAACACTTTGTATATTATTTTCTTTCTCACAACTTGAATGGATACTTGTCACATGAACTTCCTTCTATCATTATCAAACCCTGATTCGGATTTGATTGTCGTATTAAATACAATTTATTAATTGTAGTTGTTCCAAGGGTTGGTTAGCTAGGGTTGAGAGAGCTTCTCCATTATCATTAGTTTTCAAATTCCACATTTATTCCTTTTGACTAAATATCAAAACTAAAGCATGCATTTTTATTTTCAATTATATATAAGATGAAGGGTTTATATAAAACCCTATTGATATTAATAAAACAATAAAGGACATTTTTGTTTTTGAAGTATTTTGAGAGAAGCACTGGGTATCCTAAACTACTACTTGTTGGAGCAATATAATGTCATCACTCAAGCATTAAAATATATAGTTGCAATATTGTCACCTTTAGAGCATTTTTTCCATAAGGTATTTGCAACAAACCCCGTTCAAAATATGTGACCTATTGATTTTGGAAGAAATTCTTGGTCGATGCATAAATCGCTTAGAATTGTCAATAACTATTTCTAATTACCCATAAGTGTTGGTGGTATGCATCAAGAAAAATAAAGGAGAGAGGTTAGACAAATCAAGTATTTCCTCCTATCTTTACTGTAAGACATACTTAGCAATTGATCTTAGTCTTTAATATAGAACATAATTTTTTTTTTTTGTCAATCTTTTTTCAATTTACCCCTATTGATGTTATCTAAAAAATAATCAAGAAGGAGAAGAAATGAGGGAATTAAGAAAGATTAGATGTTTTAGAAAATACGTGTCATATTAACTAATAACGTAACTAACATATTTAATATAATAAAATTAGGTAAATATGTCTTATATTAAGGACATAGGAGTACAAATATTCAGAGATAAAATGAAAATGAAAATAAGAACAAGTAAATAAGAATAAAGGAATCACTTCCGTTCAAAAAAAAAAAAAAGAGTAAAAACAAAGGAATCAAGAAACAACAACTGATGAAGTACCATTTAAGCAACCAGTAATCAGTAGATGAATAACAAAAGATGAAAACAAAGAAAACAGAGGTAGCCCAACAGAGAAATTAATGAGATTCCTGACATGCAATTAAGTTGTAAGGATTATTATAAATGAATCTCGCTTATAAAGAAGTCGAGCTTATTGTTGAAATTTGTATGAGTTCATTGAGTTGTAGGGTGGTCGCAGAAAACCCCAAAGCTTTCCTGGCTCTCTGCATTAATTGCCCCTCACATGATTATATGCTTCCTTTCTTGTCTTACAAATGAAAACAGCTCTCCTTTTATGGCCATGACGCTCACCTATGCATCCATTTTCCTTCTCAATCTTTGTATTAGGTCCGATGCTAAATATAAGATCTAGTTGAGTTTTTTAGAGAGATTAAGAAAGCAATATAAGTTACTTAATCATATCATATGTATGATTGAATTATATATCGATCTATAAGTTAGACAAATTAGTTTGAAAAAAATAATAAATATAAATACTTTAATGTAATTTAGTTAACTTTCTTAATTTCTCAAAAAAATTCAACTGAGTCTTATATTTAGAACCGGAAGTAGCAGATGTTTCTTAACTCTTTCTCTTCCAAGTACACACCATATGATGTGTTCTCGTTAGTTTGCAATATAAGTCACTTCAACTAATTCACCATAATTGTAAGAAATGATAGTTAATTAACTCATTAAAGTTACTTTAAATTATTTTTTTTCACCTCTACCCATATTAAATGAAGTTTTGATGTAGAGGAAAAAAATTAGGCTTCATTTAAGCTTTAATTATAAGAGTAGATCGATCAAATTGACAAACAAATATTAATTATTCTACAAATGATTTATATTATTGACCAGGTAATTTTTCTAAAAATGACTCACAATTTATAGCAGAGGGAGCAATAAGATTCTCTCTCTTACACACGCCACACGCAAACATAATAGTACACGCCACACACACACGCGTATAATAATGTTAAGCATTTTACCTTTCGGTCTTGCAGATAATATATCTAAATCTATACCCTTGAAACGAAACGAGGATGTTTATTTATCTTTTTTAAGGGATTTCATGAATATATGTCCGTTATATGTGATGTTTTTCATGCATGCATGTTTAGAAGTTGAGTTGAATCCCTCGGGAGGAGAGAGGGCATAGAAGGTGAGGCTATCTGAGAAGCTTGTCGGGTTTGGCTTTCTGTGTGAGAAATCACCAACTTTGAAGAAGAAGAAGATAAAATAACTAAAGGGTGGAGCTAGGAACAGACATTTCACCACGTTAGAAGGAAGAACATGAGATGTCCAAAACGAGGGGCATTAAATGAACATCGTTGTGATAAAAAAGATTCATTTTCGAGATGCTTTTTGTCTTCTACGTACCAATGACATGCTGACTGGTTTCCTTTAGAAGGTTTTATTTCGGTAAAATCACCCCTAATTAATGCCAAGGTATCTTTGTGACTTTGTGGGGGCAGTGCCACCATTATGAACCTTCTGAAACAAAGATACCTCTACAGAGATTTTTTTTAAAAAAAAATATCGCTCCAGAGAAAATTTTTATAATCATATGGTGACTCAATTCAAATTAAGAATAAAGCTTTCACACTATTTACTACAAGACAATTGAAGCAGTTTGGCTTTTATTATCCTACGGTATATAGCTGCGTGTACTCCTTACTATGGGGGGCTGATGTGCCCATTTTTAACTATAGAGAGTTTATTAAGAGTCTAAACACACAACAATAAACACCATGGTGGGGAATGTAATGAAATAGAATGATGATTACAGGACATTTATGGTATATTATGAAAAAACATGAAATGAATTATATATTTTATCTAGAAAGATAAAAACAACATGTGAAATAATCTTTTTAACTCTATTAATTAAGGCAACAAATGAAGAATATATATATATTGGGGTCTAAATGTTGATCAGCATGGAGGGTATAAATGTTCATACGCTAATTCATATAAGCTTGAATTCGGATTACATTGCCAAATGGGATTACTTTATACCAATCAAACACTTGAATCAATAGAATGCAATAATGCATTAGGATTAATGTGACAACTTGTGGCCGGACAGAGGAAGCGGTGGGTATGAATAAGACTGTGAGGGTGAAGTGAGGAGGGGGGGGGGGGGAGCGGATGAGGTGTGATGATGGGTTGAAAAAATTAGAATACATGTGACGGCCCTATAAGTAATTTTAGTCAAAATTAACGATTAACATAAACGATGGTTAAAAGATGGATAACATTGCTATGTTTTTAGATTTTTAGGGTAATATTGAAACAAAACAAAAAAACTTTTAGGGCCAAATTAAGATTGAGATCTCACAAAATACTTCTAGAACAAAACGGATTTCGACCTTAACTATAGGATGTCAATATATCTTTCTTGTATTTTTTTGGTACAAAAATTTTATGAAAGGGGTTGGGCTCATCTATGATTCAAGGGCAGGGCTAGGTCATACCAATGTTGGGCAGGGCGAGCCGTCAATTACGCTCAGGCGTTTACCTAGGCACCTAGGAGCTAGGATGCCTCCCGAGTCCCCAGGAAACACTTTGTGCCACTCCTAGGAATTGAACCCGTGCCAAGACGGACAACCAAGCACTAAGTCCAACCCTTTCGCCACTTAACCCACGAACGATGGGTATATATCTTTCTTGTTGGTTAAAGGTTAGTGTTCTCTTTTATTTTCTCTGGAAGGTTTTGCTAAGCCTCTTTTGCTTGAAGTGGAGGCCCATCTTCTAAGGGCGGCATTGGACCCGGACATGAGCCCAACAAAATCTGTTACAGCTCTGCTTCTGCGTCTTCTCGTGGCTAGGCTTCTCAAGGTTATCATTATCTACACAACCCCCAAAAACAATCGGCTATCATTATCTGTTTTTTTTTTTTTTAAATTTTATAATGTTAAATGAGAGGGCCAAATAACACACTACTTCCATTGGGCACAACGACATCAAATTATTCATCCACTCATTTTCCCCATTCCATTTATTTAGTGCTTGTTTGGAAAGCATTGAAAAATGTTTTTTAAGTACTTTTCTATAAATTAAAGTAAAATTACTCTAACATACTTACTTTAAACTTTTTAAAAGCATTTTTAAAAAGTTAAAACAAAACAAACATTTTGACTGAACGTTGTCTTTTGTTCAATTTCTATTTTGGGTTAATATTTCTTGATAATGTGATTTTTTTTATTGATTACTATATAATATTAACAAACATATCATGTATTAGGAGATTTAATCACATCCATTTGCAAATTTTTGGATAGGAAAACATTTAAAGCCTCTAATTTACAACCTCTCAATCTGGGGTCAATGACATTTACAGGCCTGGTAAGGCCATTGATTACTTACATGCAAATATCAAAATACTGAAATTTGTAAATTCTCTTAACTATTGGTTTTTTATTTTATATCATAATTTCATAACCTCTCTAAATATCCCATATTTCTCTCCAACTCTCTCTTGTCTTGCTCATCCTAATTCTCTCTTGTGTTGCTCATTTCAAGTATATATCTCTTATATTTTCATAGTTTTATGCCAAAATAAGAACTATGATCATTAGTTCCCATTTAGAATAACTCGATTAGAATAAAATGCCCCTCCAATTGAATACATAAAATTGCCGCATAAATCATCATAACGCCCTGACATGCATATTAACTTTCTCCATTGTTTTGCTTTCGTTGGAGTGTTTTTGCTTCTTTTAATTTGTTTGTACAGGGTTTAATAAAAGTTGGCTGAATATCACTAGCGGAGTATTTATGAACGACAATTAAATCAAAAGGCTACTTAAGGTTTTATTTTATTTGAATTTTCGTTTTTTTATTTTTCCAAAAAAATTACCCCAAATGGCATTTCCTAATTTGGAACCCATCACCATCAATTTGTGATTTTCATTTTTATTTTTCATCAAATAAATTTATTTTAACGACTCAAAACAAAAGTGCAAGGGTGAATGAAGATTTTTAGTTTTTAATTATTGTTGGTCGGGCCTACACAAAATAACGTGTTCATGAATGATGTCAAGTTTGGGGCCAGTGATTATTGATTAGTAGAGCTGGTAAAACGGGTTAGCCTGTACCGGCCTGCGGGTTGTGCAGTGCCGCCCACACTTACAAGAGTTAGGAAATCACCAACCCTAATTCGCATGTGTAGGTTCGCGAGCTGGCTATTTTTTTTTTCTTCCATAAGTCAAAACCTAGTGGGCTAAAAAAAACCAACAGAACCCGCAGGCTGGTGCAAGCCAAAAAAAAAAACTGTCATGAATCATTGTTAACAAAAAAAAAAAACCATCAAAACCCAACCCCCAACTATCAAAGCCCAAACCCAATAGGCAACAAACCAACAAACAATAACCCAAGAAGCAAGGCATCCATGTAAAAAAAAAATACAGGCCAGCCCGCATCAACTCGTGGGTTGAGTCATGCGGGCCTATGTGGCCCACATTTTTTTGGGCCTAAAAACTCCCGACCCTAACCCTGTCTCAACTCGTGGGCCCGGGGGTTGGGCCTGTATTACCGCCTGTACTTATTAGAGAAGCAAGGATCTGTTAGCTGAGAATAGTCTATTGTAATAAACAAAGCACATCGCTCAACAACTAGCCCTTCTGGCTTAGTTGGTAGACCACAAGGCTCTTAACCTTGTGGTTGTAGGCTCGAGCCCCACGATGGGTGTGAATGTTTTTGGCCAAAAACGACATGTTATAGGAGTATCTAATAATTTTAGGTTTAATTATACAAAACCTTTTAACTTTTGAGTAGAGCCGGGAAATCGGGCCAACTAGTTTAGGTCAAAGCCCGTCAAAGGCCGGACTTATGATTTAAAGCCTCTAGAAGGAGCCGAGCCTAAGAAGGCTAGCCTTGTAGGGCCGCGGGCTTAAGGGCTGTAGGGGTCGGCCCTTTTAGGTCTGTTTAATTTTTTAAAAATAAATTAATATATGTAATATCATTATATCAAATTATCAATATGAAAGACACCTAACTGCTTAATAAAGTATTAGTAACATGCTAACATTTATTAAATGGTTTGATTTATTTGGTTTTCTACGATGGTTTATTGATTTAAATTTTAAAAAAATAGGCTAATTTGGAAATAAAATAATTATTTTATTTCCAAATTTGTGAATTTTAAAAATAATGTATCTCAATTTAAAGCAAAATAATAACTAAATTGTAAAACTTGAAAGTAAAATTTATTTGAATTAAAATGAGTTTAGGCCCAAGCCAGTAAAGAGCCGTGGGCTTCATAAATTGGGGGTTTTATAGAAAGAGGGCCTAAACGAGCTAGCCCGTTTAGACTCGAGCCCGAGAAGGGTCGGCCATTATTCCCAGCTATAGTTTTGAGTTAGTTACATAACCTCTTGGCACTTGAAAGTTTAAATTTAATCCCTATGATCTTTTTTTTACTATCAACCCCCAGCCATTAACTGGTCGTTATCTTTTTAACAAAAATTGTCATGTCAGATTAAGATATGACATGTGGTATCCTACATAGCATGCTGAACTTTGACTAGTTACAAACCCTAACATTTCAAAATTTAAATTTAACTCTACCAAAATCTTGATTTATAATATTAAACCCAATGTCGTTTTTTTTATCATTTAATGAATTTATAAAATTTTTACTATCATTCTTTAAATAAAATAGTTTTTTGTAGGGCAAAAACTAGAATAATAATATTTTAAAAAATATATAAAAATAAAAATGTCATCATATATACAATATTTACTTGTTTTCTTGGGATAATTGAGGATTGACCATTGATAGTTTAAATACTTTTTTGGGATAATTGACCATTGATAGTTTAAATATAACATTTGGATCAAGGGACAACTTTTCTTTTACCCTCATTAATTCTTTATTAGTATTTAGGGTTGTTCAAATACCGGGTTGGGACCAGGATCACCTTGTCCCAGCCCCGTCTTAGTTTGAGGCCAGGACTAGGAACTTGTTCCCGGTCCTGGCACAAACGGGACTTTCCTGAGGCCAAGATCGGGAATTCCCGGACTAAAAAAGTGACAGTGACAGTCACACACAACTATTATCCGCTTCAAATCCAGAAGAATAGCAAGGTCAGAATATTCTCCATGATGTTGATTTACTTAGCAGGTTAATTACCAATTCAGAAGAATAGCAATGGCATCATCACCTAGTGCTTAAACCAGTCTAACAGTGTAATAAAATCTCAGAAATGCTATCGATGCAGAAGGAAGACAGAAAAGCAAGCAGAAGCGAGATATTACATATGCCATCAACTAGGCAAACCAGTTGGACGATGATGAGAACAAGAATGATAACAGAATTACAATTTATGTTTAACTTGCAAACAAGAGATCACGAGCTGAACTCACAAAGCAGAGAAATGATGAGCAAGTTGACTGATAGGATAGTGAGGCGCAAGCTTAATGGTCGGCGGCGAGGCAGACGCCGAGAAGTAACCCTAGGTCGTTGCTAGGTCAGTGATGAGCGATGAATTGACTAATGAGAATGGCTGAATGAGATCAGATGGCGATATGTGGTGTGGGTATGGTCGTATGGGTTGATTTTGGGCCAGTTTTGGGTTTATTTCTGGCCCCATTATAACCCAAACCTAAGTTTAAATATTATTATTAATAAAAACAAAACAAATATATATATATATATAAGATATCGGGACCGGGATTCCCAAAGGCTTGACCGGATCCCGTCCCAGTCTCGGTATCTTACAGTTCGGTATGGACAGGATTTTTTAATCCCCGTCTTGCCGGATCGGGACCACATGAACACCCCTAATTAGTAATGCATATTTTTCTTCAATCAGCACAAGTGATGAGTGGTCACTTACTGTGGTGTATGGGCACCCAAATATGGTTATTAGACGACAATTATGGCCCATTCTTGAGGGTATTCAACAATTGGTTATTAGAGGTTGGGTAGTAATTGGAGATTTCATTGTTGTTTCATATCCCGAGGAATGATGGAGTAAGAATCACAGGCAACATAATGGTATTGATAGGTCCTTCTGGAATTGGCTATTGGGTAGTAAGCTTCTTGATATTGGTTTTAGTGGTCCTTGATTTACATGGGGTAATTTGACTAGCCAGAGCAGAATCGACAGAGCCTTAGTGAATAACTGCTAGTTTAGAAATAATCCTAAAGCCATAGTGACACACTTGCCAAAATATAAATCTGATAATTATCCGGTGCCAGTTGATACTGAATCCCATGTTCTTACAACAAAGAATCAAAGGCCTTTTAGATTTTTTGCCGCCTGGGTTATGCATAATGAATTCAAGAATTTTGTACAGTCACACTGGGGAGTGGAAGCCGATTGGTGTGGATATGTTAAATAGTTTACTGAGAACTTAAGGTTATGGAATAAGGAGGTTTTTGGTAACATATCCTATATGAAAGACAGTTTATATCGATGATTGGAAGAGATTAATGCAAAGATAGCTTTGGTAGGTATCTTAGAGTACCTTGAAAAGTTACGGGGGGAGCTATGGGTCGAGCTTGAGAAGCTGTTGGCATGGGAAGAAGTCATGTGGCTTCAATACTCTAGAGCTACATGGTATGTGGATGGGGATCGAAATACAAGATATTTCCATTCAGTGGCTGATGGGAGATGGAGAAGAAATAAAATAGAGGCCTTGAAACTTGAATTGGGGGAGTGGACATATGACGCAGCGAAAATTATGAGAATGGGAAGCTAGTTTTTTTGAAAATTTGTATACGGAGACCCATATATATAATGGATCCTTGGTATTCGGATGCACTTATCCTGAAATTGACGAAGTAAATCTGCGTACTCTAGGGAGATCAATTGAAGATCATGAGATTAAACGAGCTTTATTTGATATGGGGCCACTAAAAGCGCCTAGGCCAGACACTTCAATCTGCTATTTTACCATAGCCAATGGGAGACGGTGGGTGTCAACACCCATTAACATTTTGATACACGCAGAGTGATAAAGATGTGGTTCCAAATATACTGATATTGAGTATATGTTTACATACAGGATTTATCTCTGCAGGGTTTGATAATATTTACAATTTATCCAAATATGTCCAAAACAGAGGCCACATATAACCACTAGCCAAATTCTTGGGTTTCGCATCCTCATTTGCTCATATTGGCTGCCTTTCCCTTGGAGCCGCTAGCTCCTACTGGAATTTTGTTATTATGAAAAAGGGTGAGATTCCAAGGAATCCCAGTAGCAACATACTATCATTCATAGAAAATGCGATAAATAAATATGCCAAATACTAGATAATGCAATATCATACTAACACATACTTTAAATCAGTAAAAAATGTGTTCAAAGCCAACTACAGTTGCAACCCTTACACATTCCGTACCTTAATCCATGACTGGGTAAATCAGTGTACCCGTAGGCACTGCCCGTAGGCACCATTCATCAGTGTACACTGTGTATCATACATATTACAGAAGATGGCATATACAGAGCATATAAACATTCACATTGTGTATGAAAGATAGAGTTACTACATTGACCTTTCCTGAATAATATTGGATTTCTAATATTTCCCTAGTCTGTGTTCTGCTACATCTCTCGCAACTCATTACTATGATCCTTGATCATTACATACCACTTATTATCAATCTAAATTAGCGTGCCTTGATCATTATTACCTTAAACCTTTTTCAACTCGATTAGTGTGCCTCGAACTTTATGCCAACGTTTGGCTCTCAACTTGGTCCTAAGATTCCAAATGTACAAGAAATAGGTTAAAACCTATCCATGTATAATTTTAGACATTTACATAGTGTTTATTATAGTTATATTATCCTATGGTGAAAATTTACCAAAATGCTCCCAGGACCTGGCCTGGCCCCTCGCGTACCCGGCTCGACTGTACTTTTTCTGAAATTTTAACATGGGCTATTCTAACATATTTCCACCTAAGGAATCCATTTCAGAACTTGTAATTACCAAATTCACTATCAAATTACCAAATTGCCCTTGACATCCCGTTTTAAGGGTTTCAGGGGCTTTTTGTAATTATACTTTTTCGAGCTTTTCCGAAAAAAGTGACTAACTGTAACCCCACTTAATTTTCCCTCCTAAACACAATAGAACCATCAAATCATTGAAAATCCAACTCTAATCCCTGGATATAATCCTAGCCAAAACTTAAGTATACTTTGGGAAAAATCAGGGTTTTTCGATTCTAACTCCACAGACGTGTTCCTTTCTACTCCCAATCACTTTATCAACTATTTCATTAGGTTACAACTACCATTTAGACTAAATTTTGGCAGCATAACACTTAGGCCATTACATTTCCAAATTTTAAAACCAACGACAATCCGGCAAAATTTCATCGATTAAATTGTCCATAGCAGCCAGAACAGTCAATATTCGAAGGTTTGGAAGTTACCTCAAACTCTCTCTAGCTTTTCCCTAAAGTGGCAAAAAAACCCTAACTCCTCACACTAAAGACTTGAGCTTCCAACACCTTAAAATATATGAAAGAGAAGCTTAGGAGCGGAGTTATACGCGTTAGGTGCTAGATCGTCGAAGAAATCGGCTTACCTTGTGAGTTCTCTTCTCCTTCTCTCTCTCTAAAATCTCTCAACTCTTCTCTCTCTATGTTTAGCTGTTTGACATCAGTTTAGAGGCTAGAGGGGGTAGATGAAGTGTTTTATCATATTACTTTATCATATTTTAATAGTTTATATAATCTCCAAAAATTACAAAAATAAACTTTATGTACATAGTTCCTATGTACATGTGACTTTGCTTATTAAACCAAACTAATATTTCCTTCATCATGCTATATGTAGAAGGCACCTAGGGGTCCCTCTTTATGGTCTCAATTAACTTCACAACTTGTTCCAGTTACGTATACATATAAAGTCCCAATTTTTGTCAAAATAGCATTTTTGCTCAAATTTTTCATAAATTCATATTTAATTGACCAAAATATTCCAAATACATTTTCCCTTTTATTTTACTTAATTAATTAAAATTAACTTCAATTAATCAGAAAGTAATTAATTTCGTGTTATTTTGGCAAAATTGCAATTTTGCCATTACCTTTTTAATATAATTTCTTTTCTTCTTTTTATTTGGCCAAATTCCATATATTTTTGGACCAAATATTTCTTTATAATTTCTCCATTTTTGAACCTTAATATTAGGTTTTTTAAATTATCCAAATTAATTCCATAATTATTTCTGCCCAATTTCTCATGAAAATGAACATTTATAAAATTCATAAATTCCAAATTCTTGAATATTCACCATTTTATTGAATTTCTCAAATAATTACAATATATTTGGTGAATATAAAATTTGGGGTGTTACAGTAGGACCGTCAGTGATTGATTTAGTTAAAAGAGTTTTTAACGATCCAATGTAGATACGACAAATCAATGGAACCCATATACTACTCATATCGAAAGTGGACCATCCTGAGACGATTTGAGATTTTCGTCCCATAAGTCTTTGTAATGTGGTGTACAAGATAGTTATGAAAGGTTATATCAAATAGACTCAAGGGCCTCATGCCTTTAGTTATTGCCCCGAACCAGTGCAGTTTTGTGAAAGGGTATCAGAGCTCAGACAATATTATCCTAGTTTAGGAGATCATTCACTCTATAAAGTCCTTAAAGAGGAAAAAGGGTTTCATGGCCATTAAGATATATTTGGAGAAGGCTTATGACCGTGTTAGATGGAGTTTTATCACCGCTTGTTTAAGAGAACTCAAGATTCCTGACTATGTCCTTAAAGTTATTCAAGCTTGTATGTTGACATCTCAAATGTAGGTTCTTTAGAACGGAGAAGCTACTAATATGTTTTGCCCTTCCCGTGGGATTCGACAGGGTGATCCAGTATCACTGTACCTATTGTTATCATGATGGAAAGGTTAGGTCATCTCATCCAGATGGCAGTAGAAAAGGGTGACTGGCAGTCGTTTAGGCTCTCCAAATGAGGTACTCCTGCCTCTCATATCTTTTTTGCTTTTGATCTCATTTTGTTTGCAAAGGCAGACTTGGATCATTCAGGGGTTGTGAAGGCTATCTTGGATGACTTCCATGACATTTCAGGCCAGAAAGTAAACGCTGGAAAGTCAAGAATTTACTTCTCAAGAAATGTGAATCATATCATGTGCAAGGAAATCAACAAGTTTTTTTAATTTTAATCCGAAATCGAATTTGAGGAACTATGTGGGAATGCCTATATTACATGAATGGAGTTCAAAGTTAACGCATAATTTTCTCCTAAATAAGATGGATACTCGTCTGGCCAATTGGAAGTCCAATATGTTATTGATGGCGACCAAGCACACTCTAGTAGTTTCTGTAATGTCGGCTATGCCATCTTATACTATGCAAACAGTACCTCTTCCTTTGGGGACTTGGGATAAATTGACAAAATATGTTGTAACTTCCTCTAGGCTAGTAGTTCAACTAGCAGAAAACCTCATCTAGTCTCCTGGGATTTAGTGTGTGCACGCAAGGAGGATGGAGGCCTGGGTCTTAGAAAGGCTCATTACTCGAACCAGGCATTCATGATGAAGCTTGGATGGAGTATGATTAATAGATGAGACTCGCTTTGGGTCAGATTTCTGCGGGAAAAGTATAAAGCCGGCGATGATATTATTCATAAAGTTGAGAAGCACCGGTTAGAGTCTAGTACATAGAGGGGTATCCATAACAGTTGGAAAAAGGTCACAGATAATATACCATGAAGAATCACCAATGGCTAGAACATATCTTTTTGGAATGACGTATAGGTGCCACACTTAGACAATCTGTAGAGTTTGGCAACTCGAGTATTGCTTAGAGATGTTACTGAATGGAGAGTAGTTGACTGCATCACTTCTTCAGGATAGTGGGATATGAGCAAGTTTGTTCACCGACTTCCAGGACATGTTTGTAAAACTATTGGGCGCGTCAATATCTGTCAGCTAAATGGGGAGGATTTCCCGGCATGGAGATGATCTTCTGATGGAATTTGCTCCCTGAGGTCTGCTTATAAATACCTGGTGCGTACCCCGTGGCATCATTCTAAATATCGGTAGAGATGTATTTGAAAAATGAAGGTCTCTCAAAGGTACCATATTTTCTTGTGGCTGTGTTTACATGGCCTCCTAATGACAAATATAGTGCGATTCCATCGTGGTAGCCACCCCACGGGTAGGGGTGGAAATAGGCCAGGCCGGCTGACAGGGGCCTCCGGCCTGGCCTGTTATAGGCCTGTTCAGGCCTGGCCTGACAGGCTATCAGGCCAGGCCAAGGCCTCTTTGGAGGCCTATTTCCCTTAACAGGCCAGGCCAAGGCCTTGTGACAGGCCTGTCAGGCCGGCCTGAGCCTGTAAGGTTTATAAAAAAAAAAAAAAAAAGTAAAACCCCCCACCACAGCGCCACTCGCCCACCCCTCTTCTCTAATGTCTAAACCTAATTCCTACATCAGTTCACTATGCGCTCTCAGCTCTCAGCCTCTCACGGACTCACGCACGGTCTCATCGGCTCACCGCTCTGCCTCGCTGGTCGCTGCCGTCGGCGCTCGCACAGTCGCACTCTGCCTCGCTGTCGCTGGTCGCTGCTCTGCCTCGCACAGTCGCACCGTCGCACGACTCGGTGACCCAGTTCCCTCTGCCTCGCTGGTCGCTGCTCTCGTTGACCCAGTCCCCTCTGCCTCGCCGGTCGCTGCTCTGCCTCGCACCGTCGCACGACTCGGTGACCCAGTCCCCTCCGTGAAGCTCTGCCTCGCTCCGTCACACGACTAACAATTTACTGTGAGTTTTGGAACCTTCTAGCTTTAGTTTTGAAAAATTAGGGACAAGTTAATCTCTAAAAATAATAAACTTGAATGTTAGTTAATAAGGATCTTATTATCTTGGATGATTAACTGATATAGTTGAAAACTAAAATTTCATAGGTCTAATACTCATAGTTGAAATGCTTTTGTCTTTCTTGTTACTGAAGGTGCAATTTACCTTTTGAGTAGATCAGCTCCACTTTCCAGAATCGCAGATCTCGTCTCTGGCATCGCAGATCTCCTCTTTCCATCATTGTAGCTCGAACAGCGGCACAGGCGCACGACCGTTTCTGGTTCGTTCTGACACAGATCACTCATTCTGTTTCTGGTTTTTCTGGCTTTTCTGGTTCTTCATTTTTGGATTCTAGTTCTGGTTTATTTTCGGATTCTTCACTGTTCTGGTTGGCTTTCTGGTTCAGTTTCTGATTTTCTGTTTCTGGTTCATTGTCATGATTTTCATCATTGTCCTGTTCTTGTTTAATTTCTGTTTCTGGTTCATAATTATCGGTCAGGAGGAAGGTCTTAAAGAAAGGTTTATTCTGTTTCTGGTTCATAATTGTCCTGTTCATGATTTTCTGTTTCTGGTTCATTGTTTCTGTTCTTGTTTAATTTCTGTTTTTGGTTCATTATGTTTCTGGTTCATTCTGGTTCATAATTGTCCTGTTCTTAGTGCTTTTGCCACCCAAGCGCTAGCCTTGTTAGTATGTTCACTATTCTTTACTCCTCTCTCCTTCCTTTAATTAATCCAACTAAGGATTCTCCAATTTGGTTCTTTGTATATATAATCAAATTGATTAACATAAACATACTATATATAGCAACGTGCGGATCATTTGAGGAGGGTTTATATATATTGATTAATGGACTAATTTGAGGAGGGTACATATATATGGATGTCTATGCACCATTTTTTGATGATCTGAGAATCTGCACATAACCTGTTCAAGTATGGCCCCTTGGCATTAAATAAAGATTGCAAAAAAGTGTGTTCGAATCCAATTTGATTAGAAAATAAATTAAAGTACTATCTAGAGACCAGAATTATTTGAGAAAAGAAGAGATTTGACAAAAGCTTAATTATGCATATCTTGAAGTTTCTTTAATTGATTCCATCCTCTCAACTCTCTTCATTTCCCTTTCAATGCTCTAACTCCTGGTTTTTCTCTCTCCGCACTCTCTTTTTCTCAGTTCAACTTAAAGTTTATATATATTCTACATCTGTGTGATCTCCACCCCTCCATGACTTCACATTATTGAGAATCTCTCCCCCCTTTAGTGGGTCTGATTCATATATATATTCTACATGCAGAAAATGTTAGTTGATAATTGAGTAAAGCTATGGGCAACAGTTTTGTTCAAATATGGTTTGCTTAACTGATATTGATCTTGCAATTGTTACTGATTTTGCAGACAGTGAGGGGCAAGTGTTTTGAGAAGTGCATCACAAAACCAAGGTCAAGCTTAAGTGGAGGCGAAAGCAGTTGCATCTCTAGATGTGTGGAACGATATATTGAGGCCACTGACATCATTAGCAAAGCCTTATTTTCTGCATCTTGATAAAACTCTCATATGATTCAAAAAAATGAGAGTTTTCTGAGCATGTGGTTTATAATGTTATCTCATTATAAATGTCTAATCCTTTTCATGATTTATCCCTTCACATTCCAATTATTTGGTTAGATTGAAATTCTTGTGAGATTGTGCTAACAAGAATGTTAGTTTTGCTTTGATATTGCAATGATCTTGTTTAATTGTTCCTTGATTTTATGATAGACTTTAATTCTCTTGTGTTTTGATGTATTTTGAATCATTGATAGTATTTTATGTAAATTTCGGCCTGTTTTTGGCCTGTTTAAGGAGGCCTGTTAAGGAGGCCTGTTTTCGGCCTGTGGCCTGTTGGCCTGTTTTATAGTGTGGCCTGTAGGCCTGTTGGTTTGCTTAAAAAATTTCAAAAAATCAGGCCTCCTTAACAGGCTTCAGGCCAGGCCAGGCCTGTGTACAGGCCAGGCTCAGGCCTAAAATTTGGCCTCCAACAGGCCACAGGCCAGGCTCAGGCCAGTTTATGCCTTAACAGGCCAGGCCTGTTAAGGCAAAAGCCTGGCCTGGCCTGGCCTGTTTCCACCCCTACCCACGGGCACTTATGAAATATGCCAAAGTTCACGTGAGTCAGTACTCTAAGTTCTACGAGATTGCCCGATCACTTATGAATTATGGAATGGTTTTTTACTACCGGGTTGGCGTGATCTATTTTTTACCATAATGGATAGAAATGACTGGCTTGCATGGTGTCTGGGGAGAAAGGATATAGTACAGGGATTCGTGTTTCATCTTTGGTGTACAGTCCTATGCCGGTATATTTGGTTGTCTCGGAATGACCGCTGCTTTAACAACAATACTTAGAGTAAAAAGGCCATTTTAGCTTGTGCTGGTACCTGCTTAGCATGGGGTAATATAAGCCTATTTCAAGACCAAAACGAGGAGGGGAGTTGTCCCCATTGGAAGCTACCTCCTCCTGGGTGGGTGAAGATAAATACTGATGGATCCAGAAGTGACAACTTAAGGACGTACACTTGTGGAGGGCTATTGTGAGATCACAATGGGGAGTTTTTGCTGGGGTTTATATACCGGATTAGGCAAGGGACGGTGGTCTCTGTTGAAGTTTGGGGTGTATTGTGGGGACTTAAACTTGCATGGGATAAATGATACAGACAAATATTGGTTGAGTGTGATTGTAGTGAAGTCATGGAACTGATTCAGGCCACGGTGTCTTAGAAACACCCAGACTTTCATCTAATCGTGGAGGTTTGCACGTTGATGGACCAAGACTGGAAGTGAAAATGTTACATTGTGCTCGAGATGTTAACACAGTTGCAGGCGCCATGACAAATGAAGTTTGGAAGATGGCGATGGATCTCCATATTACTGATTCGCCTCCTAAAGCTATTATGAGCTTATCACTTACTGATGAAAAGAGGTAGAGATTGTATGTTGACTCAAGAGGATAGTCTCTGAGGAGGTTGAAGCATATCATGTGCTATAAAAAAAACAAGTTAAATGTTCATCTTTATAACTTTTAAAGGTTATTCTTCTAATTTATGCCATACATAAAATATATTTTAATTGACAAATGATAATAAAAATTTTAATAAATTTATAAAAATGATAAAAACAACAACATTGGTCTTGATATTATAAATTAAAATTTTAAGAGAATTAAATTTAAATTTTGAAATGTCAGGATTATTTGTAAATATTCAAATTTCTGGGGTTTTGTGAAACTAAGTAAATCACATAGGATGTCATGTGTCATATCTTAAGTTAAAGTGACAATTTAAGATACTGGTTAACTAATTGCAAGGGGGTTAATAAAAAAGAAAGAAAAAGGTAAGGGAATTACATTTAAACTTTAAAATGTCATGGTGTTATATGCAATTGACTTATAGTTTAAAAGATTTTGTATAATTTAGTTTTAATTTTATTATTTAAAAGAGTCATTTTTAAATTATTAGAAAATTGGGAAAATGACCAATAAAGAACTTTGAATATAGTAAAAGACCAAAAGGTGTTAGAAGATTTGGAAATCCCTCAGAGATGCTAGCACTTATCAGGGTTTTACAATTTTTTCAGGGGAAAATTACTATTTTACCCTTACCTATATTTTCATTAAAATATTAAAAAACCCTCCACCGGCCGGCAGCCGCCCGCCCACCCAGCCTCGGCGGCAGGTGGGCGCCGCCGGCAGGGGCCCCGGCTAGGGAATATTCCATCCTGATGGAATATTTTTCCCAAAGTTTGGTGGGGGTGGGGGTTCAAACCCCCCACCTGTGGTAATGCATCAAGGTGTCAAGGTGCATTACCACTAGGCTAAGGAAGCCCTTTAATATTTGTAGTGCAGAAAAAATATATATAGTAAGCTTTTATTTTTAACTAAACCAACTAACAAATTCAAGTAAGGAATTGATAGATTGATAAAAGAAATTAATAACTTCATATAAGAATTTCACAATTTTCTTTTTTTAACAACTTTATAAAATAATTTCACTAGTTTAGATAAGGAATTCCCAATTTGTTAATTCGTCATATGAATTTGGGAATTCCTTATCTAAACTAGTGAATGGTTTGAGAGAGTAGGTGGATTTTTTGCTTAAAAAACGAAAATTGTGAAATTCTTATATGAAGTTGTTAATTTCTTTTATCAATCTGCCAATTCCTTATCTGAACTTGTTAGTTGGTTTATTTAAAAATAAAAGTTTACTATATATATTTTTTCTGCACTACAAATATTAAAGGGATTCCTTAGCCCAGTGGTCTGACGGAATATTCCCCCAAGCTTTGGGAAAAAAATTCCCAAATATTCCCTAATCGCGGGGTCCCTGCCGGCGGCGCCCACCTGCCACCAAACTTTGGGAATTTTTTCCCAAAGCTTGGGGGAATATTCCGTTAGGACGGAATATTCCCTAACCGGGGCCCCTGCCGGAGGCGCCCACCTACCGCCGAGGCCGGGCGGCCGGCCTGCCGCGGGCCGCCAGCTGCGGCTGCCGGCCGGTGGAGGGTTTTTTATTATTTTAATAAAAATATATGTAAGGGTAAAATAGTAATTTTCCCCTGAAATTGTAAAACCCTAATAAGTGCTAGCACCTCTGAGGGATTTCCAAATCTTCTAACACCTTTTGGTCTTTTACTATATTCAAAGTTCTTTATTGGTCATTTTCCCTAGAAAATTTTGGTATATTTTTAGATATTTCAAATTATGATGAGAATCTTTTAAATTCTATCAGTAGTTTTAGGATTAGAAAGTTTCTTTATTTTATACTCCCTCTAGTCCTATTTATAAATAACTATCCTCTTGATTGTCCAAAACGAACCGGTAGTTAAAAATAATAAGTATGTCAAAAATGTCATGTTTTTTCCATATATGCCTATATTTATAAAAAAAGAATATATGAGAGAAAATAAATAAAAAGTATGAAAGATAATGAATATAAAATATAAAAGATAATTAGTATTTAATAAGGGTAAAATAGAAAAAAAAAATTTTATTTTTAAATAAAAATTAAAAATTATTTATAAAAGAGACTAACTTTATAAAAAATTATTTATATATAGTACAGAGTTTATTATGGGTCGGATTGTACTGGTATTTTCAGAAACCCTTACCGGCTCTAGTCATAGCCTTCTGCCTTCGTCTTCCCGGTTAAAACCCTTACCAGGATTGCGTTTGGGAAGAGAGACAGAATCAAAGAACTCACCAGTATCACCACGCCCAAGCCGCCTATTACTCACTATGGCTCCCAACCTTGAAAGTCGGATGTACGAGGCCAAGTATCCGGAGGTGGACATGGCCGTCATGATACAGGTCAAGAACATCGCCGACATGGGCGCATACGTCTCACTTCTCGAGTATAACAACATCGAGGGCATGATCTTGTTCTCCGAGCTCTCTCGCCGCCGGATTCGTAGTGTCAGCAGTCTCATCAAGGTTGGCCGCATCGAGCCCGTCATGGTTCTTAGGGTCGACAAGGAAAAGGGTTACATCGATTTGAGCAAGAGAAGGGTATCTGAGGAGGATATCCAGGCTTGTGAGGAGAGGTACAACAAGAGCAAGCTTGTTCACTCCATTATGCGTCACGTTGCTGAGACTGAAAACATCGATTTAGAGGTATTTTGCTCCGCCCGCCGTTTCTTTTACTCATCGATTTTTCCTGATTGATGATGATCTTGATTGCTTGCTATTGTTAATTTTTTCTTTTCTTGCAAGTTGTTAATTTGGATATTAGTCTTTCGTTGAGTGACGGGGCTTTTTTTCGCCGTTTAACGGAAGTACATGAGTTCTGGGATTCATCGGTCAGCTTTCAATGGATGACCCTTGGTGAATAAACAGGGATGAAAGTTCTTATTTTGCACTTTTTGGCCCTAATAAACGGAAGTATATACTTCCATCGTAGTCTAGCATGAATACCTCAGGACATTCAGACTAAATTCAGAAACTTTATCTTTCTTGAATAGAATGAGTGTTAAATACTTGAACTTGGTCCCTAGGAATTGATAGTTTCGGAATCATCATGTCCACCTTCTTTCCTTGTATGTTGACTTGACCCTTGACCCATGAAATAAAGAGCAGACCTGCCTTAATTTCTGAAAATTCTGGTATGCTAATTGTACTATATTGCTTGGCTGTGGATTATATTTTGAAGAATTTATGATGTGGTGTGTATAATTTAAGATTCTTGTTTGCTTGGCAACTTTACTGCATGTGCTTAAGTTTAACATGTTAAGTTGATTAAACGTCTGTTCCAGTTGAAGGACCGGACAGGCTACTGCTTGAGTGTGCCATTTGATTGTGGTGCTTACTTTGGTCATCGAGGAGAACGGGGTGGGAAAGTTGAAAAAAATTTGATTGTGATACTCCTATTCATATTCATAGTTATTAAATTTTATGATTCACATCTCCAGTTGTATGAACCACTGGAGAAATCACCAAAAGTGTTCAGTTTGCTCTGGAGAACGTGAATGTCCTTTGAATATATGATTCCTCTGCTCTGGGTTTCTGTCATGTACTTATGTTGCATTGAGTCATGAACAACCTGACTTAGGGAGCCAAAGACAGGGAACTCATCTGACCCTTTTATTTATTTATTTATTTTAATTTCTGAAAGATCAACTCAGGATGCTTAATTGTTGTCTTCTGTAGTATAGTTTTAACCTACTATGGACCAGACACTTTTTCCTAAAAGCTTTGTCACCAATCCTGCCTCCACTAATCTCTCTATTTTCCAGTCATTTTCTCATTGAAATACTCACTCCACCCCAGCCATGTGACTTCTTGTTGAGTTGTTTCCTTGAATTCTTTCTACTTTCAAGTTTATACTCATGTTTGTTTGTTATGACCACTGCTTTGGTTCCCTATAAGAAGGTGAATAACAAAGATGGTGATGTTTGGGATTTTTTTAAATTTTTCACTCTGCCTTCTGATTGTATGGCATGATATGGTTCATGATTTATGACTTAGAAATTAGCCTCACAATTTGCCAATTCTTCTTCTTCTTCATCCCAACTCTATGCATAACCTTGCTTTTCTTACATTTGCACCCAGGGAACTTATCTTTATCCCTACTCTATTTATTGTCTGTGGCCCTGTGTAACCTTGCTTTTCTTACATTTGCACCCAGGGGACTTATATCACCGACTAGGACATGTCTTAAATATCTTTGCAGTGTTCTGTGTTACTTTTGGTTTCAAATAAATCATTTTATCATGTTACTTCAAGGGTTTTCTTCATCCCACCATTAAGTAGTCATGTGCAAGAAAATTGATGCACCAGTTTTCTCCTACAGTCCGTGGTGTTTGCTATTGGTTTTTGAAATACTTTGTGTTCAACAATCCGACACTTCTTTATGTTTTTTTTCCAATTACAGCTGATATGGGAATTATACACTTGATACCACTAAGTTTTTAAACCTGTGTATAGATCACAGTTGGGTGGAACCATGTGCTTTTTGGTTTTTGTTTCTTTTTTTCTTTTTTTTTTGGGGGGTTGTGGGAGCAAGGATGTGTTTTCCCTTTGCTAAGAAAGTAGAAATTCGGCTCTTTTTAACCTATATTGTCGTGTTCTTTGTTGGGTATTTTTATATGATCTAATCATAGCAGCCTTCCATAAAAAAGGGGGTTGAATTTCATGAAAATGTTCTAACAATGTTATTATATCCTATTCATATTTTTAAGTTCTCTGTGTTTCTTCTGCTATTGTAGGCTCTCCATTTTTTAGTGTATGTTTCCAAACTAGGAAGCTGCGTTGCATAGCGATGCTGATCATTTTATTTCATTATGTTTCGTATTTTTACCCCTCATATACATAGCATTATATCACATGGTGCTTGTTCTTTAAAATATCATCTTTCCCAGTAACTCATTGTAGTTCTTCATGACTATGTCTCGACTTCTACCCTGTCTAATTTTTTGGTTTTTCTTGCACCATATCGTTTAGGTTGATCTAATTATTTGCTTTTAATGTTGATAGTGCTTCACTTTTCTTGATTTGCTGAACTAAATACAAGTTGCCTTTTGCAGGAGCTGTATATTCACATCGGGTGGCCTCTATATCGCAAATATGGTCATGCTTTTGAGGTAAGGAAGTTTGTTTTGTGTGTAGGTTTCTGTGAATTATGCGATTCCTATATGATACTCGTTTTGTGCAGGCATTTAAAATAATTGTTACTGATCCGGATTCCGTTTTGAACTCCCTCACCCGTGAGGTCAAGGAGGTTGGCCCTGATGGGCAAGAGGTAAATATTACTGGCATAGACCATTTTTTCACAGAAGTTCTATATGATTACTTAAGACTTATTTTTATTTTTCTCTTTTAGGTGACTAAAGTGGTTCCGGCGGTGTCGGAAGCGGTGAAGGATGCTCTAGTAAAGAACATCAGAAGACGAATGACCCCACAGCCCTTGAAAATTAGGGCAGATATTGAAATGAAGTCTTTTCAGTTTGATGGAGTTCTTCACATTAAGGTCTGAATTGTTTCTTTTCCCCCATATTCTTTGGGCTGTACTTGTGTTCCATAATATTTGCTTATCTTCCCATAGGCATAATTGCATGACTATGCAGGAAGCAATGCGGAATGCTGAAGCTGCTGGAAATAATGATTGCCCAGTGAAGATTAAACTTGTTGCTCCCCCACTTTATGTTCTTACCACTCAGACTCTTGACAAGGTTGGTGTGCAGTCTTCACAAAAACTTTGATCTGACGTGTGATAATAACGTGCGATAACAGGCCTTGTAACTAAAGTAGCTGTTGATCTTACTCTGTACTTTGTAGTGCCTGTTTTGATACTTTTGCTTGGAAAAAGCTGTTACATTTTTTCCTCTACGATCTGAGAACGTCTAAATTACTTATCAAGTATGCTGGAGGCAGTTTTATATTTATCAGAACGTCTAAATTTGTAAAATTTGTAAGCAGTGACTTCAATACTGAAACTACATTGGGTGTTTCTTCAATGTTCACAGGAGCAAGGAATATTGGTTCTCAAGGAAGCTATCGATGCCTGTGAAAAAGCCATAGAGGTACACAAGGGCAAACTAGTTGTGAAGGAGGCACCTAGAGCAGTGAGTGTTGAGGATTATGGATGTATTTCCGAATTCATCTTTCTTTACCTGAGATTGACATTTGTCATTGTGATTCAGGTGAGTGAACGTGATGATAAATTGCTTGCTGAACACATGGCTAAGCTCCGCCAAGATAATGAGGAGGTCAGTGGTGATGAAGATAGTGAAGAGGAAGAAGATACAGGAATGGGAGAAGTTGATGTGGAGGGTGCTGGAATAACAGAGTGACAATTTTGAAGGTTAAAATGCCTAGGGACAACGAATTTTACTAAATTTTTTATTTTATTCTCGGATGAGATTTTTGTTGCGTTGGTGCACAACAAACTGGATTATTGTATTTATTTGGTATACCGATTTGGGGCATATAAGCCCGTTTTTAATGGAAAAAGCCTGAATGAGTTGGATATGTTTTTTTTAATGTTTGGTTCAGCCTTTTTAAGTTGCATAATGGGTAAAATAAGTAACTTATTATAAAAGCCCCACCCGGCAGCATTTTTTTGATGTGGATTTCAAATTATGTCATCTTCTAGATGATTGTTTGATAAAAAACGCATTTAGACGGAATATTACATAAACTTTGATTTTAGATACTCCCTCCATTTGATTCTAATTATAAGATAAAGTTGATTTTTTTTAAAAATTAAAGTTGATTTTTTGAAAAAATTAAGAAAATTAATTAGATTATTTTAGAGTATTTTTATTTTTATTTTTTTCTTCAAACTAATTAGTTTGACTAATAAATTAATATATAATCTAAGGATACATAATATATGATATGATTAAATAATTTATATAGATTCCTTAATTTCTCCAAAAAAAATCAACTTTAACGATGTGGCTCATGAAGATAATAATACTGTTGACGATGATGCGGCTTCCTCGACCAATGATGTTGGGACATCTTCAACCCGAATGAATTGCATTCGTGACATGATGAGAGCTTGACTTATATGGGATATGTAATCTAATTAGTTATGTAATATTTTTATGTGAAATTATGTATTTTGGCATCACATTTTCTAACTTCAATTTTTCCACTAATTTTTAATTTTAAATATCTTGTTTTGTTATAATTAACACAAAAGCATTAATGTAATCGCCAATCCAAACAAATTTTTACTTTTAAAAAATCATTTATACAATCGTTAATCTAAATAAGTTTTAACTTATGAAAAATCACTTATTCAATCTTTCATCCAAACATAAATCATATTACAAAAACTGAGTTTTCTATTAAGTCATTTTTAATAAGTCAAAATTATAACAAGTCATTTTTCCTACTGCTATCCCAAACACACACTTGCTATGTTTGGAATAGCTTTTTTTTTTTTTTTTTGGAAAATAAGTGCTTATTACGTAGGTTGAAATAAAACTTCTCTCATATACTTATCTCGTATACCATAAATCACGATTTATAAACACTTATAAGTCAAAAATAAATTATCCCAAACTAACATTAAATTTATTACCGATAAATACAATTTTATCTCATTTTCTTATGCAATTTGAGCGTAACTCTGGAACAATGGCCCCCATTGTAGCTGTATAATTTCCGAAAGCCCTACAATATTCTGAAACGTTACCCTTCTTACTGGGGAAGTGAAATTAATGAGGAGAATTATAATCGGGTCCCGTTTAAGAGAAAAAAATAAAAAATTAGTCCCATGGAATTGTTAATCACGCCCCTAAAGTTGTTAATTCCCCCTGAAATTGTTAGCAAGACTATTTTTTCATGTTTTCTTTTGGACGAGACCTGAATGTAATTCTCCCAAATTAATTTGAGGAGGGAATAGACAAAAATAACCCTCCTAAAGACCTCTTTTGCATTAACAAGACAAGCATGCTGATGTGTAAGACCGATAATTGAAATTCCAACAAGGGTCGTGTTTGATTTGCAAGACTCTTATGGGAATTTATAAAATAAATAAGCTAATTTATAAGTCATACAATTAAAATGACTATAACATTTGTGATATTTTTACAAGAGAAGGGGGAATTCACAAAACACTCGTCTTGTGTTTTTTTCATTTCAATTGAGGACTCGCAAATTATATTATTTGTCTTATAAATTCTCACAAGTTTCTTATAACAAGTAACCCTCGCTTCTGATCCTCTTCTATCGTAAATATTACAAGTGTTTTTATCATTTCAATTGTATAACTTATAAATTAGTTTATTTGTTTTGTGAATGGGCACAATTGTCTTGTAAATACCCTCTTATCATATAAATAGCACAATTGTCATTGTCATTTCAATTTCGGTCTTGCAAATTGGCTTATGTGTATTGTAAATATGCACACGTTGTGTAAATACAAAAGGGTATTGATGAGGGTTTTTTTTTTCTTCTATTCCCTCCTTAATTTCACTTCTCCCCATAAGATTGCAATGATGGTTCATAATATTGTGGGGACTTTTGGGAATTTTTCTGGCTACAGCGGGAATCGGGTGAAATTTTTCTGATTTATTATTCAGTTTTCTTACAATTTTTTTACATGAAAGTTTAGGTAACCCCATTTTTGAGTGAAAAGGTTAGCTGGTTTTTCAGTCAGTATTAAATATTCAAATTTTGATTTTTTTTTTCTTCATTTGTAAGGGGTTTGAATGTAAGCCACTTTACGGTAGAAGTGTTATCCTATTAGGCTATTACAAAGGTCTTTAAATTAAAAAGCATAGAATTTTAAATTCTGAAAATTTACCGAATGGGATGTCAAGGCTTGTTTGATTCAGCGTTTTCTTAAAAAATAAATCCTTATTATGCAAGCCGAGATAAAACTCCTCTCACATACTTACCTCGTATACCATGAATCACGATTTATAAACACTTATTACCTAAAAATAAACTATTCCAAACGAGTACTCACGGTCATTACACACAATCACGATTAGAGACTAGAGTAGACTGCACAGTGAAGGCATCCCTTCATGGGTGTGTTCTTCAGTATCTAGAAATGGCAGTGGGTTTCATTCTGTGATGGGAGATATCGGATGCTGCGGCTTACAATCAATATAAATAAATCAAGTTTAACAAAAAAATTGTCACGTGTTATGAATATTAAATATGTGGATGTTCATTGACTCATTAATCTTCCAGTCAACTTGACATAAAGAAGAAAAGAAGACATGACACAAAGCAAAAGCAAAAGAAGACAAGGACATAAAGAAAAGAAGACAAGGACATAAAGACGATATAAAGTAACCATGGTCATTTAAATATAACCATGGTAATACAACCAGAGTTAGATTTCTGCCTCTATATAAAGGGCTGTAATCGATTGTTTCAATTGAACTGAAAGAGAACATCTCTCTAACTTCTCTCTAGAAATTCTATCAATTTTCTTTGAATCCTATCAATCTTCTTTCTTATAACATATACTTTCATAACACGTTATCAGCACGAAGCTCTAAAAGAAGGTATGATCTTCTTATGATTTCTTTAGTAATTATATATACGTTGTTTTATTTTATAGATCTGGGATAATCTGAACCACTATATGGAATTAGAGAGATACTTTTACCGATTGTTATATAACATCGGGTTCCATGGCTAAAGATTGGAGATCGTTATTGTTTTTATATACAAGTTCTTTTATATTATTATTATTATTGTTATTATGGCCAGAAGCCATACATATCTGATTCTTGAAATTATGACCAGAAGTCGTAATATTTAAATAATATGGCCAGAAGCCATATCCATTCTTATTATATAGCCAGAAGCTATATACATTTTTCATCTTATTATATGGCCAGAAGCTATATATATTTTATCTTTTATCTTATTATATGGCCAGAAGCTATATATATTTTTATTTTTTATCTTATTGTACGGCCAGAAGTCATGTACAATTTTTATCCTGAAGATAATAGTTAATTCCTCATCTTGAGATTAAATGGCCCGAAGCCATACATGGCCTGAAGTCATGAGATTAAATGGCCCGAAGCCATACATGTTTTAATTTTCTTATCTTGCCTTATGAATTATTTATTGTCTTTATGAATTTACAGTTATTATATGGCACATTTACATTTCATATTTTAATTATGTTCATTTATTTCTTTAATTAGTTTGAACAATGGCAAACCTGGCAAAACTTGAAATTGTGGCTCTTGACATTACCGGGAAAAATTATTTATCTTGAAAATTAGATGCGGAAATACACTTGAATGCCAAAAGTCTGGAAGACACGATTAAAGAAGGGAATAAGGCATCCAACAAAGATAAAGCCAGATCAATGATTTTTATTCGCCACCACTTACATGAAGATTTAAAAACTGAATATTTGACAGTTATGGACCCACTTGTCCTTTGGAACAATTTGAAAGAAAGATATGATCACCAGAAGTTGGTCATTCTTCCAAAAGCTCATTTTGATTGGATGCATTTACGCTTGCAAGATTTTAAATCTATAAGCGAATATAATTCAGCTATGTTCAGAATTACTTCTAAATTGAAATTATGTGGAGAAAATGTTACTGATGATGATATGTTAGAAAAGACATTCTCCACATTTCATGCATCCAATTTGCTCCTGCAGCAGCAATATCGTGAAAAAGGTTTCAAGAAATATTCTGAGTTAATTTCTTGTCTCCTTGTGGCTGAACAAAATAATGAGCTTTTATTGAAAAATCATGAATCCCGTTCAACAGGCTCAACTCCATTCCCTGAAGTGAATGTAGTCACTAATGAATCTTATTGTGGCCGTGGCCGTGGCCGTGGCCGTGGACGTGGACATGGACGTGGGCGTGGCTACAGCCGTGGGCGTGGTCGTGGTCGATATCATGGAGGTTCAAATTCCTACCAGAAGTGGGAAAAGACTGATAAGAACCAAAAAGGGGAAAGCAGTAGGCATAACAAATATGCTGATAATCCATGCTATCGATGTGGTGGAAAAGGCCATTGGTCTCGTACCTGTCGTACACCAAGGCACCTAGTTGATCTTTACCAAGAATCAATAAAAAATACTGGTAAAAGATTAAATGTTGAAGTTAATCATGTTGATCAAGGCGAGAATTCTGAGTATGCCGATATAGATAATAACTATTTGGATGTTGCAGATTTCTTAATATAATTTAAACTGTTATATTTTATTTACAGTTGTTTCTATCATATGTATTAATTTTATTTATGTTTTTATGAAGAATGAATTCTATTGGCATCAATCTTGAAGATTTATGTCTCGTTGATAGTGCAACAACCCACACCATACTCAGACATGATAAATATTTTTCTTCCCTGGTAATACGAGAAGCCAATGTTCAGACTATATCTGGTAGTATAAATTTAATTGAAGGCTCCGGAAGAGCTAATATTTTGTTACCTGAAGGAACAAAATTATGCATTGATAATGCATTTTATTCTACCAAGTCTAAAAGAAACTTATTGAGTTTCAAAGATATCCGCATAAATGGATATCATTTAGAAACAACAACTAAAGATAATAAGGAATATCTTGTAATTACAAATATAGTTGCTGGTTAGAAAATGCATATTAGAAAGTTTTCCTATTTTTTTTTCTGGTTTGTATTACACATGCATAAGCACAATTGAAACACATACTATTGAGAATCAGAAGTTCAATAATGCAAACCAGAAGTTTGTCAATACAAACCAGCAGTTTGATAATGTAAACCAGAAGTTTACTAATGAATTTAATGTTTGGCATGACCGGTTAGGCCATCCCGGTTCAATAATGATGCGACAAATAATTGGGAATTCACGTGGACATACCCTGAAGTGTAAACAAATACCACAATCCCATGATTTTTTATGTGTTGCATGTTCCAAGGGAAAGTTAATTATTCGCCCCTCACCAAGCAAAGTAGAAAGTGAGTCTCTTACATTTCTAGAACGGATACAGGGAGATATTTGTGGGCCAATACACCCACCATGCGGACCATTTAGGTACTATATGGTTTTAATTGATGCATCAACTAAATGGTCGCATGTTTGCTTATTATCTTCTCGCAACCTGGCGTTTGCGAGATTACTTGCTCAATTGATTAGATTAAGAGCACATTACCCTGATTATCCTATCAAGAAAATACGTCTTGATAATGCTGGTGAATTTACATCACAAGCTTTTAATGAATATTGTATGTCCCTTGGAATTGATGTTGAACATCCTGTAGCTTATGTTCACACGCAAAATGGACTTGCAGAATCATTGGTTAAAATGTTGCAACTTATTGCAAGACCTTTACTTATGAAATCTAATCTACCAATTTCTGCTTGGGGCCATGCCATTTTGCATGCAGCAATATTAATTCGCATCAGGCCAACAAGTTATTTAAAGGTTTCCCCCTTACAAATGGTTTTTGGTCAGGAACCTAATATTTCCCATATAAGAACTTTTGGGTGTGCGGTATATGTGCATGTAGCACTGCCACAACGCACCAAGATGGGCCCACAAAGAAAGATGGGAATATATGTTGGCTATGAATCTCCATCAATTATAAAATGGTTGGAACCATCCACAGGAGATTTATTTACGGCACGATTTGCCGATTGTCATTTTAATGAATCATTTTTCCCAATATTAGGGGGAGAAAACAAGCAGCTGGGTAAAGAAATTAGTTGGAATGAATTATCATTGGCTCATTTTGATCCTCGTACAAAACAATGTGAACTTGAAGTTCAAAAGATAATTCATTTACAGAATTTAGCTAATCAAATGCCAGAAGCATTTACTGACCCAAAGAAAGTGACAAAGTCACATATCCCAGCTGCTAATGCTCCTATTAAAATTGATGTCCCTGAAGGACAACCTGCTATGAATGAATCCAAAGCACGCCTGAAGCGTGGCAGGCCCATCGGTTCCAAAGATAAAAATCCTCGAAAAAGAAAAGGAGCAAAGAATATAGATGGTTAAGTCGAGGAAAATGAAGAAAAATTAGTAGCTCCAGAAGAGCTATCTCCTGAAGAGATATTATTTCCAGAAGAGAACATTGTAGTCCCAGAAGAGACCTAGGTACCTGATATATGTGAAAATAATGAGATCTCAATAAATTATGTTATGAATGGAATCCGATGGGATAGAAATGAAGTCAACGTTGATGACATCTTTGCTTATCATATAGCATATGATGTAATGAATGATAATGAGGATCATGAGCCAAAATCCATTAGTGAGAGCCAACAAAGAAAAGACTGGCCCCTATGGAAAGATGCCATTAATGCAGAATTAAAATCATTGGCAAAACGAAAAGTATTTGGACCTGTAGTCTTTACACCTGAAGATGTAAAACCAGTTGGATGCAAATGAGTCTTTGTATGAAAAAGAAATGAAAAGGGCAAAATAACTAGATATAAGGCACGTCTAGTAGCCCAAGGTTTTACACAAAGACCTGGCATTGATTTTGAAGAAACGTATTCACCAGTAGTGGATGCGACTACTTTTCGTTATTTAATCAGTCTAGCAGTAAATGCAGGACTTGATTTACAGCTAATGGATGTTGTCACTGCCTATTTATATGGATCACTTGATAGTGATATTTATATGAAAGTCCCTGAAGGACTTAAGATGCCAGAAGCATCTAATTCAAGTTCTCAAGAACAATACTCAGTTAAGTTAAATAAGTCCCTGTATGGCCTGAAGCAATCAGGGCGCATGTGGTATAATCGTCTTAATGAATATTTGTTGAAAGAATGATACAAAAATGATCCGATATGCCCATGCATTTTTATGAAAAGATCTAATAGTGAATTTGTTATAATTGCTGTTTATGTTGATGATATCAACATCATTGGAACTCCTGAAGAGCTTCAAAAGGCAATTAATTGTTTGAAGAAAGAATTTGAGATGAAGGACTTGGGAAGAACAAAATTCTGTCTTGGATTACAGATCGAGTACTTCAAGAAAGGGATCTTTGTATATCAAGAAACTTATACAAAGAAGGTCCTAGAGCGATTTTACATGGATAAATCTCATCCATTATGTACCCCAATGATTGTAAGATCTTTGATGGTGGATAAAGACCCATTCAGACCTCGAGAAATTAGTGAAGAAGGTGATGAAGAACTACTTGGTCTAGAAGTACCATATCTTAGTGCTATTGAAGCACTAATGTATCTTGCTAATCATACACGTCCTAATATATCATTTGCTGTTAATTTACTAGCAAGATATAGTTCTTCACCAACACGAAGGCATTGGAATGGAATAAAGCATATTTTTCGTTATCTCAGAGGTACAACAGACATGGGGTTATACTACTCAAATGTATCCAAGCATGAACTGGTTGGTTATGCAGATGCTGGATTTTTATCTGATCCACATAATGGTAAATCACAAACGGGCTATCTATTTACATGTGGAGGTGCAGCTATTTCATGGCGATCTATGAAACAGACTATATCAGCCACATCATCTAATCATGCAGAAATTCTAGCAATACATGAAGCAAGTCGAGAATGTATGTGGTTGAGGTCAGTAATACATCATATACGTACAACTTGTCATTTATCTTCCGGCAAAATGATCCCAACAATCCTCTATGAGGATAATGCTGCATGTATCGCTCAACTTAAAGAAGGCTATATCAAGGGCGATAGAATGAAGCATATTTCACCAAAATTCTTCTTCACTCGCGATCTTCAAAAGGATGGTGAAATAGATATCCAGCAAATCAGGTCAAGTGAAAATCTAGCAGATTTATTCACCAAGTCACTTTCAGGTACAATCTTTGAAAAACTTGTTCATGATATTGGTCTTCGGAGATTCAAAGATTTCAACTGATATTATCAAGAGGGAGAGTCGATACACGCTGTACTCTTTTTCCCTTATCTAGGTTTTGTCCCACTGGGTTTTCCTAGAAAGGTTTTTAATGAGGCAGCACTCGACGGTGTATCAATGAATGATGTACTCTTTTCTTTAGCTAGGTTTTTATCCCACTGGGTTTTTCCTAGTTAAAGTTTTTAATGAGGCACATTCATAATGGACATCCAAGGGGGAGTGTTATGAATATTAAATATGTGGATGTCCATTGACTCATTAATCTTCCAGTCAACTTGACATAAAGAAGAAAAGAAGACATGACACAAAGCAAAAGCAAAAGAAGACAAGGACATAAAGAAAAGAAGACAAGGACATAAAGACGATATAAAGTAACCATGGTCATTTAAATATAACCATAGTAATACAACCAGAGTTAGATTTCTGCCTCTATATAAAGGGATGTAATCGATTGTTTCAATTGAACTGAAAGAGAACATCTCTCTAACTTCTCTCTAGAAATTCTATCAATTTTCTTTGAATCCTATCAATCTTCTTTCTTATAACATATACTTTCATAACACCACGTTGGTATTACACTTCTACTTGGTTTATTCTATATACAGGAATAATGGGATCAAACGCTATTATACAGCTTCACCAAACTAAATTGCTTTTATAATTTATACAGGAAAACCAACACACAAATAGGAAGGCCTTGACTTAACACTGATGTTAATAATGTCATCACAAAATAAAAATAAAGCATAGAGACGTGACAAAGAAGTTGTAAACGATTCTCATTCCTCACATTGAAAAGTGGACTTGTCTTCAATTATCCTGCCATTAGCTGCAGCAACATTTCGAGAATAGCAGTTGAACCTGTCATTGTAAGTGTAATTTTGACGGGTTATTGCTTCCCCTGATAGAACAGAGTGACCCTTCACTTCCATCCATCCCTTAGAATCCTGTTTGTTGCTTACTGAATTTGAGAAGCACGTACCAGAGTGCTCCTCCTTCGAAGCATGAGTAACATTGGTAACAAGTAGATATCTGTCCTTACGCAAACTTGGCTTAGTCCAAGTAATCACGCGCAGAGGATACTTCCTCTTAACCTTCAAAAATGCAACCAGTTGACCCCTACCATTCATTACCTTCATCTTCTTCTTTGCTTTGATTTTTTGTTTCACAGACTTGTAGGTTCCATTCTTTGCAAATTTAATGGAGTTCTTCGACTTATATTCCTGCCAGATAATGGTGGTAAAGGTGCCTGCACTTGATCTAACCCACCCTGCTACTTTTGTTTCCCTCTCTGTATCTACGTCAAACGACCCATCAAGTCCTGTAAATTCTTCTTGGCGCTCTATTGTCACTTCTGGACTCTTGTTAATGATTCGTCCAGCATGAACTACTTCGGAATGATGATCCAACCAAAGGTGTAAATTTGCATTAACAAGCCAGAATGAGATGCCCCGAGTCACACCTATTCCAAACCTATGTGTTTTCCCATCCAAAATCTTGCCTAGATAAGGTGTTAAATCTATGTCATAAGAAGGAAGATTGAAAGCCCCAATGGCAACAATAGGCTCCCAGGAGAGGGGATTGATTCCTCCTGTGAAAATGACCGGAAATGGAATCTCTGACCCGACAACTTCGCCGTCGATTGTCACGTACACTTCCCTATAAGCTCCATTACCTCGGCGTGTGCTTAAGCCGTTCGTTTTTATGTATGAATTGGGTGGGTTTGAGTACCAAAACTCATCGTTGCCATGATAAGACACATACAACTCAAGAACTGCACGGTGAGTATTTGTTGGAATTCGAATTCTCCGGGAATGCAAATCCGATTCACGCTCAACTCTAAACCAAAACCCACGGTCACCGTCATCAGATATCGGAATAATCAAATCAGCCGGGGATTCATCCAACTCCAATGAACCGCTAAGCACATTAGTATCACCTAGATCATCCCGTTCCACCGTTACTTCCGAGATCCCTCCATCTGATTCATCCCTAAGGATCCTCAATCTCCTATCGCAAGAAACGCCAATAGGAGCCCCAACAACAGCGTGGCTTTTGAAGAGCGAAAGAGTGATGGTAACGTGGTAAATTCCAGTGAATTCATGATTAATGACGTTTTCCAGCATCATCGTGAGATCCAAGTCAGACCTAGTGAGGAGAGAGGAGTACCTGGTGACATCCTTCCAAACATTCCAGAAGATTCCATACTTAGTGGGCTCGGCGGTGCTGGTGCGAAGGAGCTCGACGCCGCCGAGCCACAAGCCGGCGATGCGATCGTACTGTTCTCCTTTACAATCGGCGTGGAAATGGAGGAGAACGCGGGACCAAGGGGAAGGGCAATGAGAGGGAGGGACGTAGGGGGTGGAGAAGGGAGGGGAATCGATGGTATGGGCGAAGGAGTGGCGTAGGATAAGGTGGGAGCATGATGGACCGGAGGGTAGAGGATAGGTGACCTCCGAGTATTCTTCGGAACGGCGGTGGAGAGAGAGGTCGGAGGATTTAGTATAGTGGTCTTGGTGGGAGAAGGGCCAGACTGGATCTGTGAAGAAAGAGAGGAGTAGGAAGAAGGATAAGCTAAGGACGGTGTTCATGGTGAAGAAGAAGACAGCAGGGATGGTGAAGACTGGAGGACCGTAGCAGTGAAGTGTTTTCAGAAGGGCACTATTACCACTTTAAGGTCTTAACTCTTAAGCCTATTGAATTCAAAACCAAATGCTTGTTTAGAATCACGTAAGTTAACAGAAAACTAATCTCACAGTATAGTATATCACAGGTTAAAACTACTGTAAGGACTTGAGGCTGATTATCAATATTACTTAAAACTTAAAAGTGCATTCCAAGATTAATGACAGGTTCTGACTAGATTAATGCACAGGATACAATCCAACTTTGCACATGCTGCTCAAAAGTCAGAATTGAGATTTTTCAATTGGAAAGACGCGAATATTAATGACAGGTTCTGACTAAATTAGTATTTTCTAAGAATTAAGCTACGTAGAAAACTATGGAATTGGTGGTGTCCTAACAAGCAAAATCCTTTATACGCGCTCAATTTGGATCAAGCGGATGCTTAATTTTCAAGTCATGTCTAATTGAGGAAGGCCGGGTGAAATTTCTTAAATTGAAAAACCATTATGCGGATCATGGTATTGACATCCATAACGGTGAAGGCGGAATACTAGATTCCAAAGATCAGACTGCTTGATTAAAAAAAAAACAAAAACAAAAAACAAACTCAACCAACAAATTATTGATTAAGATAATAGATAGTCTAGTCCCAAGTTTAAATTCAGAAAAATATTTTTGTTAAAAGAGATTAAGTATTCGTTTAGAATAATTTATTTTTAATTTATAAGTATTTATAAATCGTGATTTATGACGATATAAATACGTGAAAGAAGTTTTATATCGACTTATGTAATAAGAGCTTATTACTTAAAAATAAGTGATGTGAAACATGTTATAAAACTTTTTATACTCTAAATTTCAAAAGAGATAACCCTTGATATAACCATTGATGAAATGAAAAAAAATAAAAACAAATGAAAAAAAATAAAAACAAAGGAACTCTGATGAATGACCCCTAGAGTTCAGCCACAAGATGCTCTGTCGGACCTGTACGACTAGTGAAGATGTGGTAGAATTAAAAGGTTCCAGAATGGAACAGTGGCCCTAAACTAAACACCCTAAAAAACCAATGGAAATTGCCATCTTGGATGCAAATAATAAGCATGTTTGTTTCAACTTATAAAAACTTATAAGTTACTTTTTACGTAAATCGAGACACAACTCCTCTCACATACTTACTTCGTATACCGTAAATCACTATTAAAAAACAATTTATAAGCAATCGAATCGCTCAACCAAACATACCCAATATCTTGCACGGGCAATTGTGGGGGTGAAAACCAATATAATTGAGGATTACGTGATGTATACTTGGAGAAGTTACCGTAAAATTACAGGAAAACAGGACATTGCTCCCTTGCTGACAAGAAATTCAGCTATGGCATCGTATCCCAAAATTCTAGCCATGTACAAAGGGGTAGCTCCCTTCTTATTGACACAATTTACATTCACACCCTTGTTCACTAAAACTTGTATAGTGTCCTGGTCACCGCTCTCCACCGCCATATGCAGCGGCGCGTGACCTTCCTCGTCCTCACATTCCAAGTCCAACCCTACTTCCGTCAGCATCGATACCATCTCTTTGTGCCCTTTCATGGCTGCCGCATGAAGTGCCGTCAAACCATACTGATCACGGAACTGTACACTCGCTCCTCTCTTCAACAGTGTCTCCAGCTTCTTCACGTCTCCGTGCCTCGCTGCCGCTAGTACTTCTTCTCCTCGCTCCATTATTTCCACTATCTCCTTCTGCTTCCCCATTCATCAAACAAACACTTGGTTATCACAAGCTCAAATCCCGCATTTGAACAACAAAGAAAGAAAGAAGAAGAAGCTCTTTGCGGCCATGGCATTTTATTTTTATTTGCCAGCTAGTCTTTGGAGCTTCATTGATTCGAGCGTCATTTTCTAAGCTAAGAACAGATTTGCAGCACTTTTCCAACTGGACCAAACAACCATTAAATTGCAAATATATAAAGTTGAAACGCTTCTGGGATTTTTAAAACTACAAGGTTGAGCTTACACTGGCAATAAATGGGTCCTTATATATGTAATGTGACAAAAATGATGGGAATCACTCACATGTCCTTCATCACTGGCAATGTTAAGGGCTGAACGGCCACGATCGTCGGTTATAGTTGGGTCAGCGCCCAACTCAACCAGCATTTCCACCATCCTACGGTCACCATTCGCCGCCGCTCTGTACAACGGCGTGCGACCATCGTTGCACCCGGCATTCACATTCGCACCGCCTTCCACTAGCAAGCGCGCGCACCTGATATTTCCCTTATCCACCGCCAAATGCAAAGGGGTACTGCCCGTGTGATCTCTGGAATCCAACGGCCACGACGGGTTCGTCTTTAACAACCTCAGCACGTCATCCGTCCGATCAAAAGCCGCCGCCTCGTGTAACTCATCCCATCCCTTCGAAGCCCATCTCGGGTCCACGTTACCAGATCCCAGTTCCTCCTCTACTCTCAGCCCAGCTTCCAGCAGCAAGTGAACCATGCCGTCCGGATTAACCAACTCGGTGGCGACTCGGAGGAGCGACTCAGCTTCATTGGTCGACAAATCGGCGAGTAAGGACCTCTGCCGTTTGATGAGGTTCCTGACAGCATCCAAATCACCACTCGCTACGGCATGGCGGAGAAGGAGGGAACCGACGAAAGCGACCTTGATTTTGAGATTCTGAGTGGAAACGGTGGACGGGAGAGAGGAGAACCATGAATTAATGGCGTGAGAGGGAATGGGATTGGAGGTATTGGGGAGGAATTGGGCGATTTTAACGAGGAAGCGATCGGCGGAAGAGCGAGGGAAGGTAGGGGGAAGCTGGGACTGAGGCTTGAGGATGACTTGGAAGGTGGCGTGAGAGAGAGGAGGGATGACGCCGGAGGGAGGGTTAACGAGGAACTTGCTCGGGGAAGAGGTCTGGACCTTGAAGGCCAGCGGCGAGGCGGCGCAAAGAGATCGGAGACTCACGGTGGCTCGGCATTTGCAGTTGAGAGCAAAGTCTATCCGTATCTCTGATTCGCTCACCTCCGCCAGCCTCTCCATCTCCCTCTCGCCGCACTAGATGATGCTTCGATTATGCAAGTCTGCCGTTTCAGAGCTGCTATCCCGTGACACAGCTCTTGTCTGTGACAGAATATCATCAAATTTACCTCTCTTACCGATATTTATAAATACTTTTCTATATTAAAAATGGAACATTGCCGCTAAATATAATTAGGTATTAAGAGGGGTTAAGCTGTCTCAACTGTCTAAACTAAAACAAGAGAAATTATAGAATTTTGAGTGTTACCAAATAAACATACTTGATCATTATACAATCCACTCCAGCGTAGAATGTTGCAGCCGCAGGAGAGGATTCACTTGCACTTGCGAGGAAAGTGGCTCAAGAGTTGCCTTTATCCTTAACAGATTCACTCGCGCCGCCCCCCAAACAAAAATCCAACCAATCCTCAATGAACCAAGCATTTTAATGTTTGGTAATTATGAAACGATGGTTTTTGAAGTATATAAGTCGAGATAAAACTCCTCTTATATACTTAATTCATAAATTGTAAAAGTTATTATTCAAAAATTAATCCAAACACACACCTAATACTATCTACGGCCCATATAAAGAAAAAACATGATGTAGGCATTTCAAACTCAATGAACCAAGCATTTTGTTATTTGTGAATTTCCCTTTTTTGCCGGAGCGGTTTTTGTGAATTTCATCTGGTTTGTATGGTTCATTCATGGTCTCTCATAATTTTCTCAAGAAAAAACATGTAGGCCGATTGGCTAATGAACCAAGCATTTCAATATCAATGTTTCCCGTAGAGAAATGGGCTTATTGCCCAATCCCACATGGCCCAGGCTTGTACGCTTAACCTAAATGGAACGGTGGCCTCTTTCCCACCTCTATTGGTTGATATCCAAGCCATTAAGTTTTGATAATTGTAAAATTATACTCATCATCAAGGTAATGTTAAAATTTCTCCATTCCCATCTATCCAATCCTAGAGCTGGAAATCAGGCCAAACCTATCAGGCCAGCCCTTTTAGGCCCTAATTCGTCAAGCGCCGGGTTTGTAATTTATGGTGAAAAAAGGAGGCGGGCCTAAAAGGGCTGGCCCTACAGGCCTGTTTAACTTTTTTTTTTTAACTAGGCACGGGGTAACAAGCAGTAGTCAGAGGACAGAGTTAACCTAACATAATCCTCAAATCAGAAACGCTCTCACACTTACTCATACCTCATTTGAAGCTTCTCTTCTTTGATTTTCTTTTTTAATTTTTTGTATGTGTATGCCAAAATCCAAATCGGGTATTCTATTATTACTGACATTTGAAGCTTTTAGACTTGCTTAATTATGACTGTGGACTTGTTTGATTAGTTTTGGACATTAATTATGGTTTGAATTTAATTCTTAGTGTTTGTGTTTTATTTAACTTGGATAATATTTATATTTTAAATTAGTTTTGATGATATTTATGTTTTAAATTAGGTATTTTAGTCTTTAGGAAAATAAGGAAAAAAACAAGTCATGGCAAAAAAAAAAAAGTTAAACGGGCCAGGCCTCACTTTTGATGTACTTTTTTGGTATTCGGGCCTAAACAGGCCGACTCGTTTTCCCAACTGTATCAATCCATCTAAATAGCGCAATATTTAAATTTCTCACCTCTCCTCCATTAAACCAAATATACCCTTAATAAAAGTGTTGTTTGTCAGCTAATACATAGGTGATTTGCAAACTGTGAAGTCTATTTATAGTTTATACTTCAGCTTCAATGACACATCATATTTAATCATAACTTGTATAACCTGGTTAACCCAGTCTAACTCAGAGCAACCGAACCCAGCCAGAATTAGAAAAAACACATTCACAAGCAAGTTCTATTTAGAGGAATCTCTTGAGCGTATGGTCCAATTCGGCCTTGAGTTTTCAGCCAGGTCATTACGCAACCATATTGAATAGGATTGCTATAATAACTAACTTGGTCATCAAATCAACCCTTTGTTTTTTTTTTTTTTTTTTTTGGCCAATAATCAACCCTTTGTTTTGAACTATAGGGAACAAAGGGACGTGCATTAATATATTGATGACTATGATATTGAAACTATCACGTGGTTACGTCAGGACATGGGATAAGGTAGACAGCTTCTTAAATGAAGTCAATGACTGAATTTTCACCTTATTTTCTATTCTTGTAGTACTCTATTTCCTTGCATAAGCGCCATCTATTTAAATTATTAGTCTAACTCCAGTACCTTAATTTTGTGTATTTACTATTTAAATACATATTAGTCTAACTCAAATATCTAAGTTTTTGTGTATTTAAATGAGTGTGATATATTTTTAATCCAAATATAGTATTATAGAGTGGGAATGAGCCCATGATTAGATGAGATGAAAAAGCTCTTAGATGGAGAGCATCATTTTCTGAATGAACAGATGAAAGGGAGATCACAAATAAATAGGATGAAGCTTCATGGTGGTGTGGGACAAACGACATTCGTTTCGTTTGATTGCGACGTGGAACCTCACGTTCTATGTGTTTGTTTGGAATAGCTATTTTTGGGTAATAAGTGCTTATAAATCATGATTCACAGTATATGAGGTAAGTAGTGATAGGAGTTTCATCTCGACTTACGTAATAAGAACTTATTATCCAAAAATAAGTGATACCAAACACATACTATGTGCTTGTTTGTTTGAGCGTTCCAGTGTGAAATCGGGCTTGAATAGTGTTCAAATCGGGCTTAAACAGTGAATTGTTTTTTTTGTGTGTGTTTGGTTCACCGTTTGGATATAAGTTGAAAAAAGCCCAAACGTCCTAAAAGTTGAAAAAAGGCGTAAGGCACTGACCCAAGCTTATTGTGACTTATTCCCTGCTTCTAACCGTTAGTTTTGCATTAATTATTTTTTAAAAACTCACCCACCCCATTGTCACAATTCTCTGTCTCTCTCTCTCTCTCTCTCTCTCAATAATTCAGTCTGATTCTCTCTTTTCTCAGCCCCCACCAGACGCTCCTGTTATCTTCTTCGGGTCTCCAGATCGGCCGTGGAGCTCGTCTGTGTCGGTCGTGAAGCATCACATTTCAGACTCAACCATCACATTTCAAATCTGAAATAGCTTGTGACGGTGTCTACCTCTCCTCTCAAGCATCACATTTCAGCTCTTCCCTGGTGTCGACCTCTTGTTTGTGTCTTGCATTGATGGTCCCATTTGGCATTACGGTGTAAAAGGTTGAAGGCGTTGAAGATCTGTACAGCCAAAGCTTGTGAGCTTCGTCGGCGGTGAAGGCTGAATCATCGCATTTTTTCGGCAAGGCTATGACGGTGTGCACCTTGCATTTTTGTCTTGCATTGACGTCTCAGTGTCGGCGACGTGATGTTGATCTCTGACGGTGTTGAAGATCTGTACAGGCAACCTTGTGAAGTTTTGCTCTGACGGCGTTGAAGATCTATCGGCGGTAAAGGCTGCAACTCCGGTTGAAGGTTGTGGTGGATCTGCTCAGTGGGGTCTCTCTCATTGGCTGGTAAGTTTGAATCTAACGTCTCTCCCTTTATCTAAGGTTAGGTAGCCATTGTTTGATTTTGGACCCATTTCTGAACCTCATTTCGTTTGCTCTGTCGTGGGTTGAAGTTTTGCTCTGTCCATAGGCTTTTGTTGCGCTGTGAGTAAGTTTGCAGACTGATATGTGCTTGTTTTTAATCTTCGGATATTGCTATGCGTAGGTTGCTCTGTTGTAAGTGTGTATACGTCATCGAATCAATCCATCCTCTGTTTGTACATTTCAATGAACCACATTTCGAAAATAGTGTCGTGGTTTGAAGTTTTGATCTATTCAGTTGATCTTAGTTGCTGTGTTTGATTCCTTCTGTTTCCATAGCCTTTTGTTGCGCTATGTGTAAGTTTGCAGAGTCTCATGTGATTGTTTTTAATCTTGGGATATTGCTCTACGTGGGATGCTCTGTTGTGTGTATATTCCTCTTTTTGTAGCATATTTGAAGTGTGTATTTTTCATGGAATCGATGCAGCCTCTGTTTGTATAAGTAGGAGAAGGATGGTCATGTGAAACTTGTAAAACATTGTTGACTAACCTTGTATGCGAATATATAGATGAGCATTAAATTGATTTGTAATGGTATTACGATGCCCACGCATTCCATAATCTCTACGGAATCTTTTGTCCCTGCTTTTCTGCCTCCTGCTCAAGCCATATAATTAAATCGAGCACTCTCATTGCAGTATGGGATAATCAAACTCGCACGCATTCCACTTGCTTCAGTTGAAAAATGTCCACTTTCCATTCATATTCTCTTTATCCTTTTTTATTTATTCATGCTCACTCTCATTGCAGCATGGGATATCTTGCTTTTAACCAAAATCGTGACCTGTTTTTTTAAGTGGTGTCAACACCCGTTTCCATTTCGATAATCAAAGAGTAATAACGACGGAATTCAATGGGCATACAGAAAAGTACAATTATACTGATAAAAATATTCACTTACAATCCCAACGTTGTTCTTTTACCATGCCACTATTGTTCGTCGACGGAAACAAAATACAGCGGAAGTTTTAATATTTACAAATTATCCAAAATATTCAGGCATAGACTAAAGCATAACCGCGTTCATATCCTCGCCTCGGGACACGTGCCACTCACTTCTCGGCGAAAACTTCTTTGCCCTTTTTCCCACTGGTACTCGCTGAGGTGTTTATTTAAAAATAGGGTGAGATTCCGAATAATCTCCGTAGAGACATAATATCGTTCATAGAAAATGCGAAAAGTAAATATGTCATGCGCCAAGGTATGCACAAATTAATGAACAACATAAACACATCATCGTCATGTATACATGAGTAGGGCCCAGCCCCACAATCTACACCGGTTGGACTTCTGCCAACTCCCAGTGTAAGTGCACCTCTGGCACTAATAGCCTCTCTCTAGGCAAATCATGTTATTAATAAAGTGCATTTACAAAACAATGGCATCCACACAATCACATAACTTATGGCATAGTGTATGAAGGATAATGTCCCTATCTCAAAGCTGTGATATTCCCTATTTAGTAGTGTCTCGAAAAGCGTGCTGTCCCGGTGTCCGACTCGGTCCTAAAATATTAAATGTACCAGAAATAGGTCATAACCTATTCAAGTATCATTTTAGACTATTCCATAGTGTTTATTGTGGTTATCTTAGTCTATGGTGAAAATTTACAAAAATGCCCCCGGGAACCCGGCCCGGCCCCGCCGTACCCGGCCCGATGGCACGTTTTCCCAAAATTTTGACTAGGGCTATTCTGACTTATTTTCGCCCAAGGAATTCATTTCCGGCCTCAAAATTGCCAAATTCATGGTCAAATTACGAAAATACCCTTGACAGCCCCTATTTAGTGATTTCAGTGGCGTTTTCGTAAATATGCTTTTTCGGCCTCTACCGAAAAAGTGTCCAACTGTAACCCCACCTATTTTTGCCCACTGAGTACAATGGAACCATTTATTTCATGAAAATCCAACTCCTACTACCAGATCTGGTCTGGCCGAAATATTGGTCACAATTTGGAAAAATGGAGCTTTGTGTTTTAGCTTCTAAAACTTGTACTTTTTCACTTCTAACCCTTGATTAACTCATTTAAATACTTCTTAATCATGATTCAAAGAAATTTGGGCAGCATAACCCCTTAGGATTAGGACTTTCCAAATTTACAAACTTAACAATATAACCAAATCCAACCATAATCATCCACAACAACCACATCTAACATAATCTTAGGATTTGTGAAGTTACCTTCTTGAGTTCTTTTTCTTCCTCTAGAAGTTCTCCACTCTCTTTCTCTTTGGCTCAAGATTTGCTTGCTAATCCATGAAATTTATGGAAAGGAAGAGATTAGAGAAGAGATTTATGGAAGATTAGAAGAAAAAACCTTTAAGAAATCTCAACTTACCTTAGCTCTTGCTTCTTTTGCTCTCTAAATCTCCAAGAGCTCCCAAACTCACACTCTCTCTCTTTTCTCTATTCTTTGTGCGTGAATGGCATGAAAGGGGGAAGGAAAAAAATATGTATTACTTGTCCTCCTTCATCTTTAATCCTAGCCCTTGATCTAGCCAATGGTTAAGATCTTTCCACCTTTCATGAACACTTTTATTTCCATCATGACACCTTGCTTTATGCCATACTCCCTCCACTTTATGTCATACTTTGTGATCATGAGTGTACTTGGGTCTTATCTCTTCATATGTTCATAACACTTGGCATTTTAATTTCATTAATCAATTTCTAACACTTTTCATTTTCAATTTTCGGAATAATGCCAATTCTGGCAGATTTTCTGCTTTAACTTTGAAAAATCATAACTAATTTTGTAGACATCGTTTCGAGTCGATTCCAAAGCCTATGGAACCCTCATTGAGTCTAGTTTTAAGGAAAAATATGGAATTTTACTGGAAACAATCATATTATTCCCAGATTTTCAATCTTTGACCGCTGCTCCAGAAACTTTCCAGATTTTCTGGATTAACTTCAAAAATTCATATATTTTTGTACATAGCTTCAATTGAGTCATATGACCTATCAAATTAAAGCTTAGGATGTCTACTTTCACCCTGTAAAATTTCATAATTTGTGGTCATCATTTGGTCTTCCAAAACTATATGACAATCTCACTGCCTCGCAGGCGATTTCACTGAAAACACTATTCAACCTTCAATTTTCAATATTTAATTCTTTTGGCCTTAAATATTCACCATTTCATTGAATATATATAATAATTATAATATATTCTTGGTGAATAAAATTTGGGATGTTACAAGTGGGGAGTGAACTTGTGATATTCCCTTTTTAGCTATTTTGACGGGTTATAACTTTTTGAGTTTTACAACATCATTTGTGCATTAATATGGTCTGAAAGTGTTTGACTTAAGTGTTGGGTTTCTTTACATTAGAGGTAGAATGCCTATTTTGTTGTTCTGGCCTTCTGGGGTTGAATTATGCTGTTGTTCTTGTAATAGCCATCAAGTGAAGAGTGTAGCTTTCTTGTTTTACAAATAACAGAGCTAATAATCAAATGCATCACAGAGGGCTATAGACAAGTCTAAGTTAATAGTAGTATCTTTGGCTTTGCCAGAGGAAGAATATGATATGAATGATATGGCTTCACTTATTTCACTGCTTGAACATGCCTTATTACTCATATTTGTATTCCTCCTCCTTGAGCTTTGATTATGATTTGGCAGTGAGAGAGATAACGAAAGCTCACACCCTCTTCCTCCTTCTGCTTCTGTGTCATCATTCTTCGCCATTGAGCCAACATTTCTGCTCAGCAATTCCCTACCCTGTCAATACATCCAAACATCATAACTCTTCACTAATTATCCTTCTCATATCATTTATGACTTATGACAACGCTCAGTATATGTTTCCTAATTCTATTACAATGATAATATTTGCTGTTTTGAAGGTATGAACAATATATTTTTATCACTGTTATTTGACATGTGTCTGTCTCTCTCTATATATGTACGTATGCATATGTTTCCATAATCTTGCATTTGTTGGTGTATTTTGGATTTCTGTTATGTCATGTGTTTGTTATATGTGAGTTTTTGGTATAGAAATATGGACACAAAAGCTGTATGGGATGTACAGTCGACAGAGATATTTGTCAACGCATGCGTAGACCAAATATACAAAAAAGAACGTAGAGGGCAATCATTCACACTGAAAGCATGGCAGGCTATTATTGAGACATTCACTGATAAGATTGGGAAACACTATGGGAAGAAACAATTGAAAAATAGATTGGATGTCTTAAAGAAAGATCTGAAGATATGGGATTCTTTAATCAAAGAAACTGGTGTGGGCAGAGACCCTGTGACAAACAATGTCATTGCCTTAGACGACTGGTGGACGGAGAAGTTACAGGTAAACAATATTAAGTGCAATTTACATGTTTCATTAGTGCAATTTTTGGTATGTAATTCATTTAACTATCCATTTTGACTTGTCTAACTTGTATGCATACAGACACATTCCGATTATAAGAAATTCCGGAACTCATGCCTAAAGAATGAAAGTGAGTTAAGAATAATATTCAAAGACGGAATGGCGTCCGGTGACCACAGATTCTCAACCTCTTGCATACAACCACAGACAAATGAGGAAGATGAGGATGATGTTTACAGACCCACGATGCATGAAGAGGATGGCTCTGGGGACAGTGAAGATGAGCATTTTGGTGTTGACCCTGCAGTTAGTACCGGAGTTACCGATGAAATGGCAAGCATTGGAATAAAAACGGAGAGGCCATCTAGCACTGGTCCCATTGTATCTGGAGGTGAGCCCAAAAGGAAGAGAGGTGAAGGGTCTAGTAGAAGCAAAAAACAGAAGATTCCAGTTGTGTAGCGCCCGGAATTTGGAAAAACATGGAGCCGCCACCAAAATTTTAGAAATAGGATAATTTTGGAAACCTTTTTAAAAATGGAAACTGGTCTACAAAAAATCATTTAGGGTTCGGGAGTCGATTGTGTGTGGGGAAGGTGTTAGGCACCCCACAACACCCATTCATGAGAATAGTTACCCTAAGTTAATTATTTAAAAATATTATGGCCTTTAATCTTATTATAATTACCCAAATAAAGACAAAAATAAATGAAAAACTAAAGGAGAAAAAAAACAAGGAACATTTATTTACAAAAAGAAAATAAGAAAAAATATATTTATTTTAAAAAAAAGAGAACATTTATTTATAACAAGAAAATAAGAAAAAATATATTTATTCACAAAATTGGACTTGACCTAGGATGAAAACCTAGGGCCTACGTACCCTTTAGAGGGATCAAAGCCCACGTAGTTCGGGGGTAGAAATGCGTGTCACTTGGTTGGGATTTTTTAGAAAAATGTTTATTTAATTTATTTGAGAAAAATATTTTTTTTGTTTGGTTTGTATTTTTTATTTTTTTTAAAAACGTTTTTTTTTATTTATGAAAGAACTTCTTTTATTTTTCATGGAAGAAAGTTTTGCCATTTTATTTTCATTTATAAAAATGTGTTAAAATATTTTTTTTTTTGAAAGAGGACCTAAGAAAGGAATAAAGAAAAAAGAAGAAAAAGTAACACAAGTTAAACAAAAAGGAATTCAAAGGTGATGAGATTTATGCGTACCTTTTTCCTTTTGAACCCCGCTACAACAAGAGATAGGGTGATAGAACCACATAATAAACAAGAGGCAAGTACAATTATATTATCTATATTTATTAAGCATAACACCTAATATCATAAGAAAATAAGACATCACATACCTCTTGCCTATGTATGAGATAATTCAGTTGGACAATAAAATGCAAATCCACAAGACCACAATGAGCTAAAACACGTCCAGCAACATCATAATACAAAGTAAAGCAATGTAATGCATATTGGCTAAAGTCATAGTGCATGAATGATGAAGTAAGCATGAACCAAGGGATATTAGATGGAAGAGAGAAAAACGAGATGTAAAAGTGAAATCAAAGAAAAGGATGAAAACTCAACCACTGACCTTATCTCCTTGCTCTCCCAAAATTCTTGTCCCCTTTGCTTCAACCCTTGCACTCCTATTTATAGTCTCAAGGTAGGGTTTTCTTCATAAATGCTCCCTTTTTTATTTTTTTTTTCGTTTTTTTGATTTTTTTGTATTTTATGTTAAGAACTACCTAACTTAACCCAATCACCATCAATGGAGATTTTTTTTTTTCGTTTTTTTTTATTTTTTTGTATTTTCTATTGATAAAACTTCCTAACTTGACCTAATTACCATTAGTGGAGATTTTTTCATTTTTAATCTTTTTTTCATTATTCTCCCCACAAGTAACTTCCTAACTTAAACCTATCAACATAAATGAGATTTTTTTATTTTTTATTTTTCATCATTTTTTTTATTTATTATTTTCCCTCAATGAATGACAATGCCAATCATATCAATTAAGGGATTTATTTTAATTTTCGTTTTTTTTTTTAATTTTTCCCTTTCAATGATGATTGCCTATTTAGACACCGATCATCATCAATAGGAGGATTTCCTTATTTTTTCTTATTTTCGTTTTTTTTTCTTTCAATGATGATTGTCAATTTGGACACCAATCATTATCAATTTTTTTGTATTTTTTTTAGTGGGGCCCGGACAAAATAGGGTGTTCACAGTTGCCCCTCTTTACTTGTTTCATAGCTGATAAAAGTGAGATTCTCGTCTATGAAGCAAGTAAAGATAAGAACACGTATTTTGTCCGGCCAGAGAACAAGGTGCCCCCTTGGAACCAAAGAGGGTTTGGACAAAATACAGTGTCCATGCCCCTCTTTACTTGGTTCATAGGGGAGAAGAACGCAAGTGGAGATAGATGATTACCTGGAATGGAAGTGAAGCGCCTAGTAGCATAGGACTTTGGTGGGCCGTAAAAGAATTGTGCCAGTCGGTACTGGGCTTTGAGAGTGCCTGCTGATACAGGGCTTTGAAAGAATAGTGCCTGCCGTTACAGGGCTTTAAAAGAATTGTGCCAGCCGTTACTGGGCTTTAAGGGTGCCTGTTGGTACAGGACTTTGAAAGAATAGTGCCTGCCGTTACAGGGCTTTAAAAGAATTGTGCCAGCCGTTACTGGGCTTTGAAGGTGCCTGCTGATACAGGGCTTTGAAAGAATAGTGCCTGCCGTTACAGGGCTTTGAAAGAATTGTGCCAGCTGTTACTGGGCTTTGAGGGTGCCTGCCGTTACAGGGTTTTGAAAAAGGTGCCAGCCGTTACTGGGCTTTGATGGTGCCTGCCGGTACAGGGCTTTGAAAGAGTGCCAGCCGTTACTGGGCTTTGAGGGTACCTGCCGATACAGGGCTTTGAAAGGGTGCCAGCCGTTACTGGGCTTTGAGGGTGCCTGCCGGTACAGGGCTTTGAAAGGGTGCCAGCCGTTACTGGGCTTTAAGGGTGCCTGCCGTTACAGGGCTTTGAAAGGGTGCCAGCCGTTACTGGGCTTTGAGGGTGCCTGCCGGTACAGGGCTTTGAAAGGGTGCCAGCCGTTACTGGGCTTTGAGGGTGCCAGCCGTTACAGGGCTTTGAAAGGGTGCCAGCCGTTACTGGGCTTTGAGAGTGCCTGCAGGTACAGGGCTTTGAAAAAGGTGCCAGCCGTTACTGGGCTTTGAGGTTGCCTGCCGGTACAGGGCTTTGAAAGGGTGCCATGAACATGTGATGCCCCTTGGAGTAATGCTTATGAAGATGATGACATTGATAATAATGATGATAGTGATGATGATAATGATGATGATGAAGAGGATGATAATGGTCATGATAATGAAGGGAATATCAGAATAGTGATGTCATGATGGAGGTGATGACATTAATAATGGTGAGGACTGTGATGATGGAATCCTAATGAGGATGATGAATACAATGATAATGCTAATGATGATGATGATGATGATGATGATAATAGTAGTGATGATGATGATGTTAATGGTGATGTTGATAATGGAGGTGATGACATGTTAATGAGAATGAGTGCAATAATTGTGGTGTTAAAGAATATCCTGGCAGGTGATATTGCTCCTTCTTCATCCAAGTGCCTAACCAGTATCCCGTTACTTGCGCAATCTTGTCGGAGGTATGAAGATGTGTATAATGAGATTCACATAGATGCCACAGCCTAGAACCCTCAGTTTAGATTGTGTCCCTTTGTCAACTGTTTGACCCCACAACAAAAATTCCAGTTGGGACCTTCGCTAATGATCCTGAAATTACACAAGTTAAATGGGAGTAGAGGACACCATGTATATCAACGTGAGTGTTTATCCAGACAAAAGTTGTGCTTTTATTAAAAAGAGTTACCCTTATACAAATCATGGCATAAAGTTTGACATGCGATTTAATAGAAGGGAAAGAGATACTAAGGATGAAGATTCATTTAAAAGAAACGATCTTCTAATAGTCAAGTGGATGCATTATGATGAGCACATATTGGTGTAGGCGTGATGTTATTAGGAGGTCCTTCGCTTTTAGTTCCGTATAGTTCCCCTGATGGTGCCGCGCTTAATTGCCAGAGATATGCACTTTTCGATAAATGATTATGGAGTCTTCCAAATAGACAAGTAGAGAGAGTCATGGGGCTAGGACTAATAACCTTGCCCTTCCAGGTTTTTGACTTAACAGCTCCGTTTTTTTTTTTTTTTTGCTCTAAATTTTGCCTAAGCCGCCCTTTCGAGTTTTCAACTTAGCAAGCCTTTTTTTTCCTGCTCTAACTTTTGCCTAAGCTGCCCTTTCGGGTTTTCAACTTAGCGAGCTTTTTTTTTTTTTTTTGCTCTAACTTTTGCCTAAGCCGCCCTTTCGGGTTTTCAACTTAGCGAGCTTCTTTTTTTTTTATTGCTCTAACTTTTGCCTAAGCCGCCCTTTCGGGTTTTCAACTTAGCGAGCTTTTTTTCTTGCTCTAACTTTTGCCTAAGCCGCCCTTTCAGGATTTCAACTTAGCGAGCTTCTTTTTTTTTTTTTTGGCTCCAATTTCTGCCTAAGCCGCCCTTTCGGGTTTTCAACTTAGCGAGCCCCTTTTTGTTTTGCTCAAACTTTTGCCTAAGCTGCCCTTTCGGGTTTTCAACTTAGCGAGCTTTTTTTTCTTTACGCATAGTATTTCTTTACAGCATCTGAATTGATTGGCCTTGGTAGATCTTGGCCATTTATGTTTGTCAATATCAATGCCCCACCAGAGAAAGCTTGCTTAACAACATATGGGCCTTCATAGTTCGGAGCCCATTTACCTCTATCATCTTCTTGATTTGGGAGGATCTTCTTGAGGACTAGGTCTCCTACTTTAAACCACCTGGGTCGTAGTTTCTTATTAAAGGCCCTTGCCACTCGTGATTGATATAACTGCCCATGACATATGGCTGTGAGCCTTTTTTCTTCAATCATATTTAATTGTTCAAATCGAGAACGTATCCATTCGCTTTCATCTAGGTCTGATTCAGCCAAGATTCTCAGGGATGGTATTTCCACCTCAATTGGAGTAACAGCCTCCATGCCATAAACTAAAGAGTAAGGGGTTGCCCCAGTTGAAGTACGCATTGTGGTACGGTATCCGTGTAATGCATATGGAAGCATTTCGTGCCAGTCCTTATAGGTCACTGTCATTTTGCTGAGGATCTTCTTAACATTCTTATTGGCTGCCTCAACTGCACCATTCATCTGTGGCCTATATGGTGCAGAATTATGATGTTTGATCTTAAACTGATCACATAATTCTTTAACTGCTGCCCCGTTGAGGTTTGGTGCATTGTCAGTTATGATTCTCTCTGGTAACCCATATCTACATATGATATTAGCCTTTAAGAATTTGATGAAGGCCTTCTGAGTAATACTGGCAAAGGAATTGGCTTCTACCCACTTTTGTGAAATAGTCAATAGCAACGAGGATGAAACGATGACCATTCGAAGCTTTTGGGTTAATCGGCCCAATGACATCTATTCCCCACATGGAGAATGGCCATGAAGATACGAGACTATGCATTATAGTCGGAGGGGCATTAGCTTTGTTGGCATATATCTGGCACTTATGACACTTTCTAACATAATTGATACAATCCTTCTCCATAGTTATCCAGTAGTAACCAGATCTTTGAGCTTGTTTAGTTAATAAGTGGCCATTTGCATGTGTACCGCATACGCCTTCATGGATCTCTGCCATAATCTTGTGCGCCTCCCTCATGTCTACACAGCGTAGCAATGTCCCATCAAAGCTTCTCTTATATAGGACGTTATTACTAATAAAAAAGCCTATGGCCAATCGCCGAATGGTCTTCTTTTCATTATGTGTCGCGTCTGGAGGGTAAATACCATGCTCCATATACATCTTAATACTATGGTACCAAGGTTGCTCGTCGTGCTTTCTTCCAATATTGAAGCAAAATGCTGGCGATCTTTTAGTCTCAATCTGTATTGGTTGAACTTGGATCCCACAATCAAGTTGGATCATAGCTGCTAAAGTAGCTAACGCATCAGCGAAGCGATTCTTTTCTCTAGCCATGTGATGAAAATTGATTACTTCAAAGTTTTTGATCAACTCTATCAAATACTCTTGATAAGGGATCAACTTTGGGTCTTTAGTACGCCATTCACCAGTCACCTGATAAATTATGAGAGCTGAGTCACCATAGACTTTTAGGTTTTTTATCCCAAGATCTATGGCAGCCTGGAGACCATTAATACAAGCTTCATATTCTGTCATGTTATTGGTGTAGTCAAATCCTAACTTGATAGCAATCGGAAATTGTTTTCCGTCCGGGGATATGATTACTGCCCCTACACCATTGCCATGCATGTTTGCTGCCCCATCAAAATACATTTCCCACCCTTTCGATTTGCTTTCCTCAATCGGGTCTTCTGTAGCATATATGTCTTCATCTGGAAATTTGAAATCTAGTGGCTGGCATTCATCTATGGGGTTTTCCGCTAAGTAATCTGCTATCGTACCACCCTTAACAGATTTTTGAACGACATATCTTATATCATATTCAGACAATATTACTTACCACTTAGAGACTCTTCCAGCTACATGCGGGCTTTCAAAGATGTACTTGAGTGGGTCTACTCTTGAAATTAACCAAGTGGTGTAGTAAAGCATGTATTGCCTCAACCTCCTTGTAGCCCAGACTAAACCACAACAAGTTCGCTCTATCATCTGGTAACGTGACTCACAATCATTAAACTTCTTGCTCAAGTAATAGATCGCTTGTTCTCTTCGCTTAGATGCGTCTTGTTGCCCCAGCATGGCTCCCATGGAATTTGGTCGTATTGTTAAATACAAAATTAAAGGTCGTCCTGGTACAGGAGGAACCAAAATTGGGGGATTTAACAAATAATCCTTGATTCTATCAAATACCTGTTGGCAATCTTCATCCCACTTCCTGGTGCAGTTCTTCTTTAAAAGCTTGAATATCGGCTCACAAGTTGCAGTCAGGTTGGCAATGAATCGTGCAATGTAATTCAGTCGCCCCAAAAAGCTTCAAACTTCCTTTTCTGTTTGAGGAGGGGGCATTTCCCGTATTGCTTTTACTTTGTCTGGATCTACTGTAATCCCTTTTTGGCTTACAATGAAGCCCAACAATTTTCCAGATAAAGCTCCGAAGACGCATTTGTTAGGATTTAGTCGTAGCTTGTACTTGCGTAGCCTTTCAAATAGCTTTCTTAACACCACAACATGGCTTTCTTCCTCAGAAGATTTAGCTACCATATCATCCACGTATACTTCAAGTTCTTTATGCATCATATCATGGAAGAGTGCCACCATGGCACGCTGATAAGTTGCCCCAGCATTCTTTAGCCCAAATGGCATGACGCGGTAATAATAAGTTCCCCATTGTGTAATAAATGTGGTTTTTTCTTTGTCCTCTCTATCCATAGAGATTTGGTTATACCCTGAGTACCCATCCATGAATGAGTACCTATAGCTACGGGTTGTATTATCAACCAAGACATCAATATAAGGTAATGGAAAATCATCTTTTGGGCTAGCTTTGTTCAGATCTCGATAATCCACACACATTCGAATTCTGCCGTCCTTCTTTAGGACAAGAACAACATTTGCTATCCATTGTGGGTATTTAGCTACTTCTAGGAAACCCGCTTCTAATTGTTTCATCACCTCCTCTCGAACCACTAAGGACATATTGGAAGTGAGCCTCCTCAATTTCTGCTTTTTAGCCTTAGTGTCTGGGAATAAGGGGATCTTGTGAGAAGTAATCCCTGAATCAAGGTCTAGCATGTCTTGATAAGACCATGCGAACACATCTATGAATTCTTTTAAGAGTTCAACCATTTGCTCTCTTTCGGGGTTATCTACTATCTTTAGTTCTCTCTTTTCTTCCTCTATGCCCATATTTATTACTTCAATTACATCTTCATGTGGGCACATTCTATTGTCATCGGATTCGAGGATTTTTTTGTATACTTGAATGATCTCATCATCATCATACTTGTAATCATGCATATCAATGGCAACAAGCGAATCATCATTCAGGGACTCAGGAATCTCTGCGTTGGACAAGAGTTCCAAGGAAATAGATTTCCTGGAGGGCGAAAAATGAACAACGAATGAATAGAAGGAAAAAGAAAAGGAATTGATATAAATAAGTGAATTTTATTCGCATATCATTCTTTATTCATGGTTCATATATGAGCTTGCATAAAGGCGCATACAAAACATAAAAGGACAACTTTTACTAGACATGTTACTCTAAAATAATAGAATTGAAGGTGTCCTCAAACTCCCAATTTTCCAGAGCCCTTCCAGAATCACCAGCTGAAATCCACGTGCAGGTCTTTTTGCCTATTGTTGAAACTATTACAACAGTCAGCTTGTTTAACACTTTAGAGAACATCAGGAATTTCTTCCTTATATGGGGATTTTCAGAGTGCTAATCTTCCCTTCCGATCCAATAATTCATATTAGATTCGGCTTCATTTGCACTGCTGGCTGCCATCTGACGACTACGTGAGTGTGTGTTGTATGAACGCGTAGGGGGTAACTGGCGAGGACATCTAGATGGAGCAATATTGTATCACCTGCCTATATTAGTTTATTTGAACTCAAAATTTCAAAAGGGCATAGCGAGTTACCCATGGTATATTGGCATAAAGGTGTTATGGCACAAGCATCCTCTAGCTTCCTCAGGGAATCCATTATTCCACAGGGAGAACTAGAGTTGATTATTAGATAGGAGGAACCCTGAGTCCCATCCTAGCCAAGATCTTATCATTGACCATAGTGATAAGCATGCAATACACCTTTCCAATAGGAACTTGATTTAAACCTGGTTCTTTTGCCATTTAACCTTTGTGCCAAATTTTAGTTGTTAGATAATTTGCTTGTCCTTTATTAAAGGAAATAGAAGGAAGAGTCAGAAAGTATTTCTGAATGCATGCTATGCAGATGATTACATGTGCTTTCTAGCCTTGATATAGGTGATGGACATTGAGAAAAAGAATTTCACCTCCTCAAGAGATCTAATACCCCATAGGGAGAATGAAGTGCCCATTAACCTGCGAACGGCCCAAGCTATTACGCGGTTAAGGGTTTTGTTAAATGTTTATTATGTCCAATGCCCATATCAAATGAAGCTAAATACCAATTAATGATGCAAGGATACCTCATGAGACATGAAAGAGCGATGACTTATACTCCAAATTTTGATATGGGTGATGGACATTAAGAAAAAGAACTTCACCTCTTCAAGAGATCCAATACCCCATAGGGAGGATGAAGTGCCCATTAACCTGCGAACGGCCCAAGCTATTACGCGGCTAAGGGTTTTGTTAAATGTTTATTATGTCTAAGGCCCATATCAAATGAAGCTAAATGCTAATGGATGATACAAGGATATCTCATGAGATATGAAAGAGTGATGACTTATACTTCAAGTTTTGATATGGGTGATGAACATTAAGAAAAAGAACTTCACCTTCTCAAGAGATCTATTACCTCATAGGGAGAATGAAGTGCCCATTAACCTGCGAATGGCCCAAGCCATCACGTGGCTAAGGATTTTAAAAAATGATGATTATGTCCAAGGCCCATATCAAATGAAGCTAAATGTCAATAGATGTTGCAAGGATACCTCATGAGACATGAAAGAGTGATGACTTATACTCCAAGTTTTGATATGGGTGATGGACATTAAGAAAAAGAACTTCACCTCCTCAAGAGATCCAATACCCCATAGGAAGGATGAAGTGCCCATTAACCTGTGAACGGCCCAAGCTATTACACGGCTAAAGGTTTTGTTAAATGTTCATTATGTCTAAGGCTCATATCAAATGAAGCTAAATGCCAATGGATGATACAAGGATATCTCATGAGATATGAAAGAGTAATGACTTATACTTCAAGTTTTGATATGGGTGATGGACATTAAGAAAAAGAACTTCACCTCCTCAAGAGATCTATTACCTCATAGGGAGAATGAAGTGCCCATTAACCTGCGAATGGCCTAAGCCATCACGCGGCTAAGGGTTTTAAAAAATGATGATTATGTCCAAGGCCCATATCAAATGAAGCTAAAATGCTAATGAATGATATAATGATACCTCAAGAGTCCTAAAGGATTATCTCTCATTGAGATGTTTTCTAATATGATTGATAGTCTTTTAGGGTCACGGACCCTTAAACTAAGGTTGGCTATCTAATGCATACATCGTCCTTGTGATGTATCTTTATGTGAAGTGATGCTAGATACATACTCAAGTGGAGCGACAGTTAGTCACTTGATCCTAGGGTTTCATTGATAATGCATGGATGACAATAAAGATTATTAACAATAAATAAATATATGCCCTCCAGTGTCCTATTTTAGGAATGACCCTAGGTTAGTAGTATCTATCCTAAGAAAGGCAGGTACTAACTAATTGGGCAGGTCTATAATTTCTACTAATAGGTGTAATGGTTTCAAGGTGGTTCTAATTCTCACAGATAAAGGTCTCCTAACTGCCCCCATCGTAAAGATGAAGACCCCATTTAATGAAGTTGACCTTCAGGGGGTTCTGAAAATGCCACAGGGATCAACCTCATCAAATGAGTAACAGCTAGGATGAAGTCTTCGCAGTAACCTCAGGGGGTTCTTAAAACCCCACAGGGAGACCGCTAGAAACTTCCACTCACCTAAGGAACTCACAGACCCGGGTATAGGGCCCAAAATGTGTGTGAGGAGAATAGTGTATGTGTTCAGTGTGTGTGGAGAGCATACCAACCTATGGGCCTAGGTTCTACCCAACCCTCATCTGCTAAGCAGATCACAAGATAGATAGAAAAAAGGAGAGAAAAAAACAAATAGATGAATAAGGAATTTAATAAATAAAAACAACTATTTACACAAAAAAAAAATAAGAAAAGGGTAATTAAAATAAAATCAAGGCCAAATTATTTTTAAACATTTAACTTAAATGGGCTTGACTCTCAAACTCTCCCCAGTGGAGTCGCCAAGCTGTAGCGCCCAGGATTTTGAAAAAAAATGGAGCCGCCACCAAAATTTTAGAAATAGGATAATTTTGGAAACCTTTTTAAAATGGAAACTGGTCTACAAAAAACCATTTAGGGTTCGGGAGTCGATTGTGTGTGGGGAAGGTGTTAGGCACCCCACAACACCCATTCATGAGAATGGTTACCCTAAGTTAATTATTTAAAAATATTATGGCCTTTAATCTTATTATAATTACCCAAATAAAGACAAAAATAAATGAAAAACTAAAGGAGAAAAAAAACAAGGAACATTTATTTACAAAAAGAAAATAAGAAAAAATATATTTATTTTAAAAAAAAGAGAACATTTATTTATAACAAGAAAATAAGAAAAAATATATTTATTCACAAAATTGGACTTGACCTAGGATGAAAACCTAGGGCCTACGTACCCTTTAGAGGGATCAAAGCCCACGTAGTTCGGGGGTAGAAATGCGTGTCACTTGGTTGGGATTTTTTAGAAAAATGTTTATTTAATTTATTTGAGAAAAATATTTTTTTTGTTTGGTTTGTATTTTTTATTTTTTTTAAAAACGTTTTTTTTTATTTATGAAAGAACTTCTTTTATTTTTCATGGAAGAAAGTTTTGCCATTTTATTTTCATTTATAAAAATGTGTTAAAATATTTTTTTTTTTGAAAGAGGACCTAAGAAAGGAATAAAGAAAAAAGAAGAAAAAGTAACACAAGTTAAACAAAAAGGAATTCAAAGGTGATGAGATTTATGCGTACCTTTTTCCTTTTGAACCCCGCTACAACAAGAGATAGGGTGATAGAACCACATAATAAACAAGAGGCAAGTACAATTATATTATCTATATTTATTAAGCATAACACCTAATATCATAAGAAAATAAGACATCACATACCTCTTGCCTATGTATGAGATAATTCAGTTGGACAATAAAATGCAAATCCACAAGACCACAATGAGCTAAAACACGTCCAGCAACATCATAATACAAAGTAAAGCAATGTAATGCATATTGGCTAAAGTCATAGTGCATGAATGATGAAGTAAGCATGAACCAAGGGATATTAGATGGAAGAGAGAAAATCGAGATGTAAAAGTGAAATCAAAGAAAAGGATGAAAACTCAACCACTGACCTTATCTCCTTGCTCTCCCAAAATTCTTGTCCCCTTTGCTTCAACCCTTGCACTCCTATTTATAGTCTCAAGGTAGGGTTTTCTTCATAAATGCTCCCTTTTTTATTTTTTTTTTCGTTTTTTTGATTTTTTTGTATTTTATGTTAAGAACTACCTAACTTAATCCAATCACCATCAATGGAGATTTTTTTTTTCGTTTTTTTTTATTTTTTTGTATTTTCTATTGATAAAACTTCCTAACTTGACCTAATTACCATTAGTGGAGATTTTTTCGTTTTTAATCTTTTTTTCATTATTCTCCCCACAAGTAACTTCCTAACTTAAACCTATCAACATAAATGAGATTTTTTTTTTTTCATCATTTTATTTATTTATTATTTTCCCTCAATGAATGACAATGCCAATCATATCAATTAAGGGATTTATTTTAATTTTCGTTTTTTTTTAATTTTTCCCTTTCAATGATGATTGCCTATTTAGACACCGATCATCATCAATAGGAGGATTTCCTTATTTTTTCTTATTTTCGTTTTTTTTTTATTTTTTCTTTCAATGATGATTGTCAATTTGGACACCAATCATTATCAATTTTTTTGTATTTTTTTTAGTGGGGCCCGGACAAAATAGGGTGTTCACAAGCTGCCAAGCAAATAGATGATGCCGTCAGTGTCATTGCCAATGTGACTATGGATCGAGCAACAGCTTTAACGACACCTCAAGAAAATAGCATGTCTGAGGTTATGAAACATCTACTGGAACTTGACGATGTGAAGTCGGACAAAGCCTTTGGAGTCTGGTGCATGCGAGCTCTAGAAAGCAAGACACGTCGGGATGTATTTGTGACATTGAAACGAGATCCAGAGTACCTGATGTCTTATTTGCTTTATATCGTAAAGGAGGACTAGTTGTAGTATGCATTTGATGTATGGATAGTTCAATGTAGACATTTTTAGTTTTTTATTTCCAAAACGTATGACTTGACCCGTCATTTGGAATGGTTTTATCATGTTGGCATTTATATATATATTATATGTTATGTTTGATCATCATCCTGCTCACACCACAATCTCACCACAATCACAGGTATTCAATGGCAAATCGTAACAACTGAAACATGTTGCAAGGGATGGATGAAGATAAAGATAGTGAGGACGCCTCAATTTTTGAGACTGAGTTGGAACATCGTCAACAATTATGCGTATTACTTTGCCAATATTTAATGCCATATATGTGCAGACAACCGCGTAGAGCGAGTCAGGGAACATGTCACTATTGGGTACAAGAATTGTTGGCAAATGAAGGTTCAAAATGTCATCAGATGTTTAGAATGGAAAAACATGTTTTTTATAATTTGTGCATTAAGTTGTGTGAGCATGGGTTAAGAGAATCTAGGAATACCGGTGTTGAAGAAATGGTTGCCATGTTTTTGCTCACTATTGGACACGGAGTAGGAAATAGGCTAGTACAAGAAATATTTAAACATTCAGGCGAAACTGTAAGTAGGATTCTACACAAGGTTTTACCGGCCTGCCTTAAACTTGGAACGGAAATTATTAGGCCACGCGATCGAGAATTTGGTCAATGTTATCCAAAAATAGCAGCCGATAATCGATATTTCCCATATTTCAAGGATGTGATTGGAGTTATTGATGGTACTCACATCACTGGACCGGCCCGAGATAGGTTTATTGGGAGAAAAGGATATCCCATACAGAATGTTATGGCTGTTTGTGATTGGGATATGCGCTTCACGTTCCAGTTAGCGGGATGGGAAGGTTCAGCACATGATGCTCGTGTTTTTCACTCTGCTGTCTCAGATCCAACCATGAATTTCCCACATCCACCACAAGGTAAATATTTTGTACACTTCAATTACGTTTCTTTGTCTACTTTTAACGCTTAACTTAATCTCACATTTACAATGATTTTAACACATGTCAGGCAAATATTATTTGGTCGATTCCGGCTACCCAACAACAGTTGGGTATCTTGGTCCGTACAGATGTGAACGTTATCACCTCCCAGAGTTCAGAAATCACCAGGGGTTTCGGAATCCTAATGAAGCTTTCAATTTTTATCATTCAAGCTTGAGGTGCACAATAGAAAGGACTTTTGGCGTCTGGAAAAATAGGTTTGAAATCTTACAACATATGCGTAAGTACAGCTTCGACACGCAAGTCCGCATTGTCTGTTCCACAATGGCTATACATAATTTCATTAGAAGAAATTCCCAAACTGATGTGGACTTTAGGGAAGCAGAAAATGAGAATAATGTAGTTCATTTAGATAATAGTAAAGATCAAGACCCATCATTAACAGATGATGTTCGGACGTATTCAACCCAAATGAATCATGTTCGTGACGCCATCAGGGACCAAATTGTACGGGACCTCTGATTTGATTAGTTATGTTATATTTTACTTCTTCAAAAACTATAACTTTGTACAATTTCTAAATTATTTGCATTATAATTGTAATTTTATTATAAAATTATCATTGCCAAACATCATCCATCACAATGCTCTGTCGTTCAAAAGCTCTGTTGTTTCATGGGTATGAGTGAAGCGCAAAATTATGTATTTTATAATTTCCTAATATATATGAAACTAAGGCAGATTTTTATGCTAGAGTCTGCAAAGAACGGTTTTATGTCTTTTGCCTTGTATTTTTTTGGTAAGGTCTCTACTGGTTTGAAGTTTAGAAATATCGGACTCAATTATGTCCCCGGAGAAAAGAAAGATTTGTGAGTGAAGAGTGTGCAAAGAACTGTTATCTGGATGGGTTAATGGCATCAAACTTTTGAGAATGTGCCTTGTGGTAACACTGTCGCCATTAGATGGTTTGGATCAATTTATTACTAAAAATGCCACTTTAATAAATACAGATATCTTCTCAGGTCCCATTTGGCATTTAAGTTGTCAATTAGTTTTTTTTCTCCCACAATTAGTCCTTCATTTTTTCAATTTTCATAATTTTTTCATTTTTTTCCTCTTAATTAATACATAAGTCACTTATGTAAAAGTCAAACTAAACATCCTAACTTTTACATAAGTTACTTTAAGTTACTTATCCAATCGCTAATCCAAACACTCATCATTTTACCCAATCTAACTTTTTTCCCATATTAAGATTCCATAAGTTTAAGTAAAAATAAGTTACTTATCTAATCACCAAAACAAACACACCCTATGTTTGCTTCTCCAATTGACTTGCCACTGGCCTCATTAATACAAGTGCCTTTTTTTAGGATTATAATTAGTAACCATAGAGATTTTGGGGCTGTTTGATTTTATTTTTAAAACTGTTTTTTTTTTGTTTTTAAAAAAAAAAAAAAACCTGTTTGGTAAACTTTTTTTTAAAAAATTGATTTTGAAAAAAAAAAATAACAAAAAGTTATTTTTAAAAACAAAAAAAAAACAAAAATAGTTTTTAGTTGTTTTCTTATTTTTGTTTTTCTAATTTTTATGTTTTTTGGCTGTCACTTATCTACCATCGACACTACATTACTAATGATGACCACCACCATATCACTACTGGCAACTGTACTGCATATCACTTCAAAAATAGATTTTTCAAAATAATTATTCAAGCAGATTTTTTTTTTTAAACTTGTTTCCAAAAAATATTTTATAAAATGATTTTTGAGAACAAAAAACAGATAATAGAATTAAACAAGCCCTTTATCTCTTTTTATAAATAGTTTACTTGTTTTTCAAAAACCAAAATAGATGTAGTAATATGTGCATTTATTATTAACTATTTAGTTCTGACAAAAAAAAATTATTTACTATTTCGAAGAATACTTGCAAACCATAGAATAAATTATTTCCCCCCTTTTTTTAAACTATAAATTTATACATGCAATTGACTAAAAGGCAATGGTAAAATTAAAATTTTTATTTTCAAAAATTGAGAATAAAATGAACTTATAGTTTTTAATATAAATAAAAGCATTAAAATAAAATTTAGTACATGTTTAGATTTACGGTAAAAATTGCTTTTCTAACATGATTTATAATATATAAAGTAAGTTTGTAAAAGAAATTTTATCTTGACTTACGTACTTTTCCAGTAGTTCCTCAAGAGCAGGCAAAAGCATGAACACTGTACTGCAGTTTAAAGGAGATTGCGCAATGATCATACATTCAATTAGTTTCATGTTTCTTTAATTAGTTTCCTTTATACAATAATTTTTTATTAACAGTTTATATGACTTAGTTGATAAACCAGAGGGGGTACATGATCAACGGCTGCTGGATCATGAATTTTAAGGTGTTTAAAATGAATGGGACGTGAGATTGTGAGTTGCCCTTATTTTATACTTCTTTGGTGTTTAATATAAGATATATTTATCTAATTTTATTAGATTAAAAAAATTAATTAAGTTATTTAATATATACGTGTATTTTCTACATAGTTATTAAAACAGGATTGATCAAACCGGCTTATTTGAGCCGGAAACAGGTGAACCGGTTACCTAACCAATTCAGTCCGGCTGGTTTCATCGGTTCATTATTTATTTTATTCATAATTTAATATTAATAGCCCTGAAATTTTCACTTTCTTGATCGTCTAACCTTGGGTTAACTCTGATTTGACTTCAATTTCACTAATTGACCCTTAACCCACTATCTTGACTAGTTCAATGGCAAGTTGGGGTTTAACAATCTTGATTTTCTAAAGCACCATAGTCTTCCTTAATTTCTTCATTCTCTTTTCTCCTTAATTATTGTTGAGGAAGTATTAATAGGGGTAAATTATAAACATACTGATAAGTATAAAAATTATCTTATATTTAATATCAACATCAAATCCCTAAATATATCTTATATTAAGAATAGTTAGAGTATTCAAGAATTAAGAGTATTAGAATATGGCAACTGACCATGCTAAAAATATGAGAAATATAAAGAAAAGAGCATAAAAAATGACTTGAAAGTGTCGGAAAAATAAAAGTCCTCTTTTTCCCCCCTACCAAAAGGAAAAACACGAACAAAGAAAGAGTTTGAGGTATAAACGCAAAATGAACAGTGGTTGGCCTGCCGATATCATAGTAATGCGTACACATTTCATGAATGTAAGAAGAAGATTATCTTAAACATTATACTAATTCCAGCCCCAATTTTTTATCAATTAATTAAATCTCCACATCACATTTGTACGCCTCCTACATTATGTTACAGCAGCCTCTTAAATAAGATTCATTCTTGAACACAGCACCTATCTATCACCGACTGAGGCGAAGGATCCTTGTACACGAAACCATTCCAGTTTGCCAACCAATCATTCATCCTATCAAGATGCAAGCGCGTGTGACTCTGATCTGATACGTAATTAAATAAATTAAAAAAATAAAAAATTGATCAAAAGTCATTGTATAAAAATTTTATTATGCAAAAGGACTTGATATGTTCCATTACCCCTAACAAACCACGTCTGAACTAAACTCTACCCAACAAAAATTTATTAAACTCCATAAGCACTTTTTTTTATTTTTCTTTTTTGTTTGATGCATCCGGGATCTCATGTAAGTCTCTTTCACAAGGATTCTATAGGTTCGGACTAATCTAGCCTTGAGCTGTGGGCAAACCCTTTCAAGGGGCGGATTCTCCCCCATCTACACTGTTGCATTTACAAATTCAAATTCGAGATAAGTTAAAATAAGCACTTATTTCTTTTTTAATGTCAAGTTGAAACAAGCACCAACTTTTTTTCTACCCAGGTTACTTTCTTATAGGCCCTTATTATGGAATTTCTTACATGAATCTTCATACCATTCTAAATGTTCATAACACGTCCGATGAAATCAATAAAAAATAATATATCAAGTTACGGTATGTTTATTTATTCAGGGAAGGTTTGGTGCGATTGGAAGGAATGTGAGATTGACTGCGCTGTTTACAAAAAAATAAAGTGAGCTGTATTATTATATTTATTTATACTGATATTTTATATTGATGAGTAGTGTACAAATCATACAATTCTAACTATTTAATTCGATGGCAAAAAAAAAAAAAAAACTATTTAATTCAACTCCAACTGAGGAAGAATTAAAGAGCGTAAGTTCCAGGAAGGTGCCAAAATCCAGGGAAGGTGGTGGGTTGACCAGGTCCAAAAACAGGGACGTCTTGTTTGATATGATCATCCATTATTTTCTTTCTTGATTACGAAGTCATGCAAAGTCAGTCGCCGGCAGGTCATTGGCTCCAACCTCTTCACTCTCCGCCACATGCACAGTTCCGGCCATTCATGCCCCATCTTCCATTCATTTTGTAAGGAAATGTAAGAGAAAATTAAATTGTATGGCTAATAATTTCATATGATTTTTAATTAGATGGATATACTCATTTCGTTTCTAAATATAAGACAGAGTTAGAATTTTTTTGACAGATTAATGAAACTAATTAAATTACTTTAAAATATTTATATTTGTCATTTTTTCTCCAAAATATTTTTCCTAACTTATAAACTGATATTTAATCTAATTATACACAACATACGATATAATTAAGTAATTTATTGAGCTTCCTTAATCTCTCCAAAAAAAATCAATTCTATCTTATATTTAGGATCAGAGAGAATAATTTCTAATTTTTTAATCAATTTTTTATAGATTTACCCGATTTTAATATGATTGTTGTAGGTGTTTTTTTTTTAACCATTCAGGCGAAACTACAAGAATATGACAACCAGAAAATAAAAACTTAGGTGAAACTATAAGTACTTGACAAAAATATACCAGGACACGATTAAAATTGTGATGAAATTACATAACAAAAAAAAAATATAATGAAATTAAAAGGATATGCACATTAATTTTTTCCTATATTCAAGGTTAAACTGCATTTTTATTTTTTGGGTTAAATTTGATCTAGCATCTTGAAATAATTTTTTAGATTCGTTTAATATCTTAATATATTCTGTCGTTCATCCACACCCTAAAATATTTTTTTTCAGGTGATCTAGTATATTTTAAATTATTTTGAGGCACAATTTTATCTTATAAAGTAGTGTTCAAGAGCAATTTTGTCGTAAAATGAACATTGGAAATGTGAGCAATTTTATTAAAAGGGTTAAAAATAATTACTAAAAGTGTCAAACATATCTAAAATTTAACATTGGACAATTTTTTGATATGAATATATTTTACTCGTAAAATGTTTAGTTAATTAAGTGTGTGTTTGGGATAGCGATAGGAAAAATGACTTATTATGATTCTGACTTATTAAAAATGACTTAACAAAAAAGTCAATTTTTGTAATGTGATTTATGTTTGGATGAACGATTTATATTTTTGGATAATAAGTGCTTATAAATCGTGATTTATGATATATGAGGTAAATATGTGAGAGGGGCTTTATCTCGACTTACGTAATAAATGAGTTAATAGAAAAGTTATAGTGAACATTTTTATTTGGGTTTATTGCCAAAAAAACGGATTTATTTTTTTTCAATAAACTGAACCAAACGCACCCTAATAAACACGTGCCATCGACTATTCTAAATGTCCAACTCAGCCATTTGCCTTTCTGCCATGGCAGTGAAACTTTCTGGTGCGGCGTATTTCATAGGCGTATTTCTTTTACTAAAAAAATTGAAAAATATTTTGAGCCTACGCGTTTTCAAAACTTTCTCTGGGTCTAAAACTAGTTTGCAGGTGTTGGGAACATGGTTTTGACATCGCCTCTTTTGCTTCTCCATCTTCCTTTCAACTAATCATACCTCAAGACGCTGAAAGGCTTTGCGATTCAACTCAGTTCATCTTCTTTTCTTGCAAAACTCAGTCTGGGTTCTTCTTCTTCCGTGCGATTTGTCGTTGATTAGCAACAACAATGAAAAGAAACTGGAATTTCAGTCGATACAGGGATCTCCGGGGATTTCTCCGCTCTTTGGTGGTGTGTTTGCTCTTTCAGAGCTTGTTGGGTCTTTGTTGCTCTTTAAATGACGAAGGTAAGGAATTTTGGGTTTTTGAGATTCTGTATTTCCCTATATTTGGTTGTTGCGATCCGAGAAGCTGAATATGGTGTTTCTGGGCAGGTAAAGCGCTCTTGAAGTTGAGGCAGACGATAATGAATGACCCCTTTGGTGCTTTGTCAAATTGGATTGATGAAGAAGGAGAAGTTGACCCGTGCAATTGGTGCCGAGTTCAGTGCGTAGATGGAAGAGTGGTTGTCTTGTAAGTGGCGTTTTTATTTTCTAAGAAGAAAAGATCTTCTGTTTGTTAGTATCATTCATTTAGATGAAATTGAGTTGTTTTCATGCATTTATTTTATATGATTTATTGCCAAAACTGTTGGATAGCAGAGAAATCGTGTGTATATGACAAGTGTTCATGTTCTTTTGATACTTAATTGATCAATTTTATCATATTGTGATACTTCTTACATTTCAGCTGCAATGTGGTATTGTTCATATAGTTGACTTAGTATTTGTACCTTGGCCTGTGATTTCTCTTCAATCTTGTGGTTTTTCTAATCATAAGAAATGATTCTGTTGTTCAGGAATTTGAGAGATCTTTGCCTTGGAGGAACTCTGGCACCTGAGCTTGCAAACCTTGTTCGTATAAAGTCCATGTAAGATGTTGGCCACTTGGATGAATTTTCTCCAATTACGTATATAATTTTTTCTGTTGCCTGATAAAATCTCTGTGAACATACTGCAGTATTCTGCGAAACAATTCTTTCCATGGGATCATCCCAGAAGAAATTGCCAAATTGAAAGAGTTGGAGGTTTTGGATTTGGGATTCAACAATTTCAGTGGATCTCTACCAGCAGATCTTGGGAGTAATATCTCTCTGACCATCCTGTAGGGTTATACTCTTCAAACTGCTCGCCTAATTCTTAAGAACTTCTATGATTAGGTATTGAGTTAATTCTTCTTGCAGTTTGCTGGACAACAATGAGCTTCTTGGTGGGTTCTCTCCTGAAATTAATGAATTGATGATGCTTTCTGAAAGTCAAGTGGATGAAAACCAGCTAACTAATGCAGATAAGATGCCATCTTGTGCAAGCAGATCCATTCCACAGTATGTCACCTCCAATCCATTGAAAAAGGGGTCTCCTTTGGGTTTATATTCTATGATATTTTCAAAAATCTGGGGTTCCCCTTTCCCCTTAATTGGTCAATTTTTACTATCAAATCTAAATCATCTATTTACTATCGAATAAGATGATTTAGATTTGAAAAATGATCCTCTTTACTAGAATGATGGTTAATTTTCAAAAATCTTAATTGGTCTCTTTTGAGGTTCACAATATTTTGGCTCGTTTTTACTATCAAATCTAAGTCATCTTTTTTTTTTTGATTTATTTTCATAGGAATGTGGACCAAAGCAGTGTAGCTCTGCGAAGACTGCAGCAAAAGGCTCCTATAAGTCCTTTTTATCGCTCAGATGATCATCGTGGCCTTGCCCTGAGTCCAACTCGGTCTCGGTCTCGGTCTCCATCTCCATCTCCACCTCGACCCCCTTCTCCCTCCCCTTCGGCAGCACCACCTGATAGAAATACTTCTGCATCTCCTTCTCCAAAAATACCTGAACCAGGATCTAATCATCGTAATCATGTTGCAATTTTGGCTGGAGTTGGTGGTGGTGCATTTCTTCTTATTTTAATCGCCAGCATATACATCTGTAGAACCAACAAAGTTACTGCTGTCAAACCTTGGGCAACAGGGCTAAGTGGACAGCTTCAGAAGGCATTTGTGACAGGTACATCTGAGTGTTTCTTTTCTTGGAATTTTATGAGATTCAAACAGTGGCTGGAAATAGCAGTTAACTTCCACACACACAAAATCAGGGTTCCTGCAACATGAGAAAGACAAAACAGGAACGACTTTAATTTTATTGGGTCCTTGAATATCCCATTGATAAAACTTAATAATGGGCTAGTTTTTTTGTCTTTGAAATATTTTCGTCATCCTTTATACATGCATTGACAGAGGTTTAAAATTTTAGGTGTGCCAAAGTTAAAAAGGTCTGAGCTCGAAGCAGCATGTGAAGATTTTAGCAATGTAATTGGTACCTCAGCAATTGGAACAGTGTACAAAGGGACTTTATCTAGCGGAGTTGAAATTGCTGTTGCATCTGTGACCGTGACATCGTTGGATGCTTGGTCAAAGACTTTAGAAGTACAATTTAGGAAAAAGGTATCATACTATAGAGATCAACAAGAACATTTGATTATCTTCTGCCTTTTAAAATATAGCTTACTCTTAATGTGATTGTGGTTTCAGATTGATATGTTATCAAAAGTGAATCACAAGAATTTTGTCAACCTACTTGGATATTGCGAGGAAGAGGAGCCTTTCACCAGAATGATGGTTTTTGAATATGCACCTAATGGAACACTCTTTGAGCATTTACACAGTGAGTGCTTATAATTTCAGTGGTTCTATAACACAGAAAATAGTCTGAAAGTATCTTAACTTCTGTTTCTTTCCCCATGTTTCCCTTTTTCTTTCAAATGCAAGATTAGTTCCTTATAAAGAATAAGAAGGCTTTTTGTCATTCTTTTGGTGTTTATGTTGGAAAATGGCTCATGCATCTGAACATATTGGCACTTGCAGTACAAGAAGCTGAGCACTTGGATTGGAAAACAAGACTTAGAATTGCAATGGGCACGGCATACTGCCTGCAATACATGCACCAGCTAGACCCTCCTGTAGCCCTCAGCAATATGAAGTCTAACTCCATCTTTCTTGCTGAGGACTATGCCGCAAAAATCGCAGATATGAGTTTCTCATATGAAATAGCTTCATCCGAGATGAAGGTCACCAAGGGCAGAAAACAATTTGATGATAATTCACTAGCAAGTCCACAAAGCAACGTTTATGACTTCGGTGTTATACTATTCGAAATGGTAACATCCAGAGTCCCTTATTCAGCTGATATCACCTCACTTGAAAACTGGGCATCAGATTATTTGCAAGGAGACCGTCCCTTGAGGGAAATGGTGGATCCAACTTTAGCCTCTTTCGACGAACAGAAGCTAGAACAAGTTGCGGAACTGATCAAATCTTGTGTTGATCCTGATCCAAAGCAAAGACCAAGTTTGAAAGATGTTAGTACGAGGCTGAGGGAAATAACAAACATGACACCTGATGCTGCAGTTCCAAGGCTTTCTCCACTTTGGTGGGCAGAGCTTGAGATTTGTTCAGTAGATGGAAGCTAAATGATAAGGGAGTTTCAGATTGTAAGGTAAGGAGCTTTCAAATACTCGGTGAAGGCGCGAAGAGGACTCACTTGAAGGTCGATACACGTATGACGTATTGTAGTTTTCACGGTTGTGAATTTACATGTACATAACAACAGAACACCTTCACTTGCTTTTTTCTGGGTAGACTCGTATTCTCTTTTGCTGCTGTGGGAAGCACAACAACCAAAGGGGTTTCACTCAGTTCCAATAGTGATTACTACACTTCTCTTTCTCACTTCTCTTCTTCCATTGTTTGGAAGATATGTAATGCCCTAAATTTTGATTAAGGGCTAATGATAATAATTGAGAATATTTTGTGAATTAAAGTTTGAATTATTATGGGTTATGTGGCAATTTAAGTTAATATGTCATAATTAGTGGAAGAATTGAAGAAATGGAAAATTAATGGTTAATTAGTTAGTAATTGATGGAGAGATTAATTTCTAACTAAGGAGAAATGAGATATGTAGTCAATGGGTTAATGGAATGGGTTAGTATAACTAAGTGGAGGATTAATTATGAGGAGATTGTATGAGGGAGTGACAAGTGGCAAGCTTACTTGATGGTGGAGTGTTTAGAGAAGTCAAGGGCATGGTGCAATGATTTTTCTCTCTCCCTTTTCCCTTGCATCCATACACAATCTCTCATTGTCTGTCTCTCCCTCTCTCTTATGCATATGAGACAAGGGAAGGCAGAATTTCTGCCCTCAACTTCATCTTCATCATCACTCTTCATCTCTCCTCTCCCTCTCTCATGCGTGCTTCCATGGCTGCCCAAGAAGGAGGAAGAACTTGGTGAAATAGGTGAGCCATTTGACCCTCTTAATGACCCCTAATGGAAATACTCTCTTCTTCAATCTTGTTCCTTGTGTTGAGAGCTTCAATTCTATGGTTTTAGATTTGTCATTGGTGGTGATTTGAGCTCTCAAGGAAATATAGAGTTTGGTGAACCAAGGAACTCATTTGGGAAAGTTAAAGAGGTGAGTAAGTTGAACATTTTGATATAAGTTTTATGGTCATTTGGTTAAGTTGGAATTTTTGGGAATTTAACCATATTTTCGAAAATTAGGGTCTTGTGGTGTTTGAGTTGTTGTTGTCATGGATATGGTGTTTTGAGATGTATTTTGGATAGATAGAAGTTGATTGGAAACTTGGATTGAAAAGTTGCAAGTTTGGTCAGTGAAAAACTCTGTGCTGGCAGTGGTCTTGAATGGACGTTTTAAAATAGCAAATGGTGTTGGAAAATTATAAAACTTTCCAGTTTTAAATTTCACATGCCAAGCTTCAAAATGGACATATAATTTATATAATTTTGACTTTTGAGCTAGGAGTTATGATTGTCCAAAGTTTGATATTAAATCTGGGAACAATTCTGGAGCAGTGTGAACATTTCTTAAATTCTGTATTTTTGTGGTAATTTCTGGTAATGTTCCATATTTTTCTAGTAAAGTGGACTTAAATAGCTTTCAATGGGCTTTGGGATCACCTCATTTCGATTTTTCTAGAATTAGTTATAATTTTTGGAAGTTAAGACACAAAAGTCTAATTTTTCCAATTTTTTTTTGCCTAAACTTTTGGCCATCACTGTTCTGAGGGGTAGGAGCTGGATTTTCATAAAATAGATGATTCCATTGGATTCAGTGGGCAAAAATAGGTGGGGTTACAGTTGGGCACTTTTTCGGTAGAGGCCGAAAAAGCATAATTATGAAAACGCCATTGAAATCCCTAAATAGGGGCTGTTAAGGGTAATTTCGTAATTTTACATTGAATTTGATAATTTCGAGCCCAGAAATAGATTCCTTGGGCGAAAATACATTAGAATAGACGTGGTCAAATTTTTGGGAAAACGTGCCATCGGGCCGGGTACGGTAGGGTAGGGCCGGGCCGGGCCGATCCGGTGTCCCGGGGGCATTTTGGTAAATTTTCACCATAGGCTAATATAACCACAAGAAACACTATGGAAGAGTCTAAAATGATACTTGGATAGGTTATGACCTATTTCTTGTACATTTAATACTTTAGAACCGAGTCGGAAGCCGGAAGCGGCACGTTTTACAAGGCACACTAAAAAGGGTGGTCTTTGAGATAATACTTCCCAATCCTTTTAGGCGATTGTTAGAGACTTTCATAACTACTTAAGGGACTTTAATGATAACCAAAACTAAGTGTTTTGAAGTCATTTGAGTATTGGAATAAGTGATAACGCATCGTCATTAATTATGACTATAGGATTCGATATTTGCCCGGATCGTAGAAGGCCTACGCCTGATCAAGGACGGAAAGAACAAGGTAGTGACAATTTATTCTATATCATGTATAATGCATTGCTTGTTTGTATTAATTATTGAATGAGCGAGGGGATGTGGCGGAAGCCCGGCCTTGAATAGAGGACATGGCATGAGCTCGGCCTTGAATATTGTTGAGGGGACGTGGCGTGAGCCCGGCCTTAAATATTGTTGAGAGGACGTGGCGTGAGCCCGGCCTTGACTATTGTTGAGGGGACGTGGCATGAGCCCAGCCTTGAATATTGTTTAGGGGACGTGGCGGTTAGCCTGGCATTGAATATTGTTATGCTGCATTGTGATATATGCTTACTTGCTTTGTTTAATTATACATCATATTCGTAAACTGTTGCTACTGGGATTCTTTTGAATCTCACTCTTTCCAAATAACATTTTTAGCCAGGGCAAGTGGATCTCGAGGCAAGCAAGTGAACAAGGACAACTAGGATTGCCAGTGGTAATCTTAGTTTCTATTTGGTTTTTTGTTATCATTTGGACAACTGTATGTATATATTGGATTGACCATATGTTTGTAGTTATTGTGTAATCCCCGGTATGGGAAATTGAGTGGGCGATGATACCCTATAAAACTCTTGGATTAATGATATTATCCCGGATGAATGTCGGGAATTTTGTTAATACTCCGATATTGTATATGTGACAAACCGAACAGACCAATTGTTTTTATTTAAAAATGAATGGAGATCACGTTATACAAGTGTTGCAAAAAGTTTTTAATTATCTCGGATCTCTTATTCAACTATAAAACGTATTTAAACATTAATCGTGGCCTTGATGACGGCGGGGGTTACAAGATACATTATAATTTGTAATCTTTTAGTGTATGTATCATAACTGCACACACACATATACACATGACCGAGTAATTTTGTAAGTAATTTTCTATTGTGGTTGTGGTAAAGAGTTTAACTAACTAATTTTTTTTTTAATTTGGAATGAAGTCTAAGTTAATGTTTAAATTGGAAATTAAGATCTTGTGCATTAAGCAAGACTTGATCTTGTGAGCCGACGAGGGATAACGACTGGGGATGCGAAGGGATTGCTATTTGGCAATTCCCTCTGCATTTGCGCGTGGACAACGCAGAAGTTCCAGCTGGAATATTAATGCCTGCCGGAAAATTCGTTCCAGTTGGAATCTTCACCCGGGGGGGGGTTTTGGTTTAATTGATTTTTCTATGTATTTACTTTCCATTGGATTATATTAACTTTCAATAATTGAAATTTATATAGTAAATTTTTATTATAATAATATTCTTTACATATTATTAAATATCAACTATTGAAATTTGATCTAATGGTAAATATATTTAATAAAAAAAGAAATTAATACAGACACCCCTCTCCCTGTTCAATGATAGAGATGTTCAATAAATCTCTACTGAATATTTGAATGTTTTTTTATAGATCATTTTGGTCATATTTATAAAATAGAAAGAAAAAGATTTTTTTAGTATATGTTATTTAATTTTTAAAATAAGCATATTTTATAGAGGCAAAATTGAAAACTAACACCCAACAAACTGTTGGTTGAAGTGGTGAGCGACATCACCTTTTAAGGAAGATAACATAAGTTTAAATTTTAAAAAGTTGTACTTATTAAATAAAGTGAAAACTCTTTACATTCTAAACCTTGAAAAAAGAAACCTTTTCATGATGGTTTGGTTACATACAAAAGACTATTTAATGTCTTGATGAGAATGTTAGTTCAAACTGTACGAAATCTTACAAAAAGGGACAGAGGAAGGCCAAAGAAAAAACCCAGCTAAGTTATTAAGTAGGATTTTTTGATTAATAATTTATTTAAATATTTAATTGTTGATATAAGCTTGAAGGTGGTTTCCACGTTCTAGGTATGAAGAATCAGAGTCGTTGGACAATGGGGGGCACGTTGCAACCAGTAGTATTATGGAATAGCTCTAACCTATATATACATATACCATCTCTTCCACTTGGACTCACTCGTCCCTCACCTCTGAACTCTTCCTTTCTCATTTCCCACCTACGAGAAAATGGTAAGCACTTACCTCATTACCCTTACTCTTCTGCTTCTCCTAGTGGCCTTCTCTTCCACAGAAGCAAATGACTATGCCCCAACAGAGAAGAAAACAGAGGTGGTTGTTGAAGCGATGGTCTATTGTCAGAGCTGTGACCAATATGGAAGCTGGTCTTTGGCTGGAGCCAAGCCCATTGCTGCTGCAAAAGTTAGTGTTACCTGCCAGAACCAGATGGGTCAAGTTAGCTACTACAAGGTCTTTGAGACCAACAGAAATGGCTACCTTTTTGCACAGCTTGAAGATTTCAAGGTTCAGAATTTTTTGTTGGATCATCCCCTCCAATCTTGCTTCGCTAAGCTTGTTTGGTCTCCTGATGAAAGTTGCAGTGTCCTGTCAAATGTCAATTACGGCCTCGATGGGGCTCCTCTTCGTTATGAGAACAAGAGATTGTATGGAAGCAGATACGAGGCTGTCATATATGCTGCTGGCCCCTTGGCTTTTCGAACCAATGATTGCTCTCACACTACTCGTTACTAATAATGTTGCATAAAACGTTGTTTTTCTTTTTAAACAATTGTATTGAGATCCGTTTCAATGTTATGCTTGACAGTTTCTGTTGATCTAGCGGAAAATTGCTGTCTTGCTTTTGCCTCATTCATGTAATAAACTCGAGTGCAATATCATGAACCAGATTCTTTTTTTTTTCCTTGAATTCGAGTTTCGTTTCATAAGCAAAAAGGTTTGCACAAGAACGATCAAAGGAGAGTTTGGTATGGGCAATAAGCCCAAATAAAAAATGGGTTGCGTTTTTACAATATTTGGTATCACATATTTTAATTGCATGACAGGTAGAATAAACTACTTATTAAATAAACTCCTCGCTGCAACTTTTCTATTAAATCACTTATTATGTAAATTGAGATAAAACTTCTCTCATATACTTACCTCACTTATCCAAACATAAATTACATTATAAAAATTGACTTTTTTATTAAATCATTTTTAATAAGTCAGAATCGTAATAAATCATTTTTCCTACCGCTATCCCAAACACACACACTGTCAGAGGAAGCAACAACAGTACAGACAACTCACAATTGATTACCTCAGCCAATTCTGTTAGAACTCGAGAATTTTTAGCGGTTTTTGGTACATATTACAATCAGCAATCAATTTGTTCTTAAAATTTCAATGGCACATTGAACATCTTGTTTATGTCGTCCATTGCCTCCTTAGTGAGGAGAGTTGGCTCAAACAAATCAGAATCCTTTGACTTCCCTGCTGGTTTTGGAGGTTGTGAACCTTTCTGATGTTCTATGTCATCATCGGCAAGAATTGAAAACCCACCAAACTCTTTTCTGCTATTGCTCTCAGGCGCCTTTTCCTGCTTCGTCGATCTTTTCCGCCTAACAAAATCCATTGGTTTCCCAAACATGTTATTTATGTCATTCATAGCTTCCTTCATGTTGACTGTGGGGTCTACTAAACCATGGTGGCAAACATTTTCTGCCACTGGCTCATCCAAAATGGTGGAGCCGACAAATCGGCCAACAACTGTATCCTCTCTAAACTTTGACTTACTGGAACTTTGTCGTGCATCCATGTCACCAGAACTTTCAGAAAGAAGATCCTTAGGACGGGGAAAGACAAAGGCATTCAATTGAGAAGCAGAGGAAGTAAAATCTCCTGATAGATTCTGGACATCTCTCTGTTCATCGTTTATATCACTAGTTTCACTACATCCTTCATCATCAATGTATATTTGAAGTGGTTCTTGATGAGATTGGCCTGCTTCAGTATTGTGATGCAGAGATGAAGAAGCTGATGGTTTGATTCCATTATCCGAGCTTTCATCAATGAAAACCTCTAATCTCTTCTGTGCAAAGTGATCTTGCTTCGATCGGTCTGTGTGTGATTTCTTGGCTATAGGAACATCCTCTAGTGGCTCACGGAACATACTATTAATGGCATTCATTGCTTCCTTCATATTTATTGTCGGATCAAGCAGTCCATGATGGCAGGCATTTTCGGCTTCAGACCTTCCTACAAGGGCAGTGCCAACAAACTTGCCAACAACTGTGGGTTCATCACAAAACCTCTTGCCCTGATCCTTTTTAGTCTCTACAAGTCTTTCATGAGAAAGGTCTTTACCCACAGAACTAGCAATTTGAGGTTCTACATGACCACTCTCAATGCCACTTGCTTCACTTTTTCCCTCGGTCTTGTTGAAATGAGGCGGCATATTCTTTGTAGATAGAGGCCTCCTGGAGGCTCTCACTTCCTGCTGCTGATGGAGATCTTTCTAAAATCAAGTCACTGAATGTCACAAACAACAAAAGAAAAATTAAGAAAAAAACAACACATCCGCAGGTTACCTGTGTTTTTTTGTTTTTCTTTCTTTCCATACGACCAAGAAATTGTTCATATGATTTTTGCAAGTCATCCATAGGTTCTGCAAGGCTGCTCGACAGAAAAGGAAAAAGAACATCATGGTTGAAAGATTTGGGTAGCATAGGCTCGTAGGCGTCTCCTACCCGCTAAAGTTGTATAACAATGCCAATAAGCTAAATGTAAATTACTCTCACGTTCACATTATATATCTTTCCCCTGTACAAATTTTTTACAAGTTAAGAAAACCAATACTCATAACAGGCATTACTATGGTTCAAATGACAGAAGATAAAATTCATTTAGAAAAACGTGTGCCCCAAGATTGAACTCTACGACATAATGAAATGGCAGTTTGATGAGTATTGATGATTGATTCCCATTTCACTGGAAATATGCATCAGCCGGCTTAATAAAAAGAGAAGAATGGAATGTGTGGAAAATAAATTATTTGGGGGGAAAAGACAGCGAAGTTTAGATCACTGGAGGTCTGTCATGGCACTAGGCACCTTTCAACGGCCATTAGAATATTTTTCTTATTCATAGGGTTTTTGTGTCCCAGAATAATGTGCAGTTGATCATAAGACATGTACAGTTGGTGAGCGTTAGTGTGCTGTTAGCAACTTAGCATACTGTTTATTCGAACAAAAATGGCGATTATTGATTACTGCGTAAAAACTTACTTTCTCACTCCCAAATGGTACATTTTCTCAGCCTCATCATATCTCTTCTTCTTTTCATAGTAAAGAGCATATGCTTGGTAGAACTGACAGCGTTTTGTCCCAATATGATTAACCTCCATGGTTTTCAAAAGCGACAGTGGGTCATCTACAAAATCCATCTGAAAATCAGGGAAAAAGACCATAAACCATTTGATCTTTCCTTTATTTAATCTGGAAGCGAATGATGAACTTCCTAAAATCAACACAATAACTCAAATTGATAGTTATGTTTTTTTGGGTATAACCTAATCATAGCTTTTTCATCACTCTTTCCAACCCCATTTCTCAGCAACTACGCATAGGCTTAAACAATCTACCAATTAGCTGTAAACAAAATAGAAAACGATGTTTCAGTTACCAAGTGCAGCCAAATCCGAAGATACCGCATGTCGTTTCGGTAGCGTCGATCGGTCTCAAAAGTCTGCGCACATTTCTGCAAGAACTTCGGCAGCTTCTCATTGAGGGCGGCAGGAGGCAGAGTGTCCTTCATCTTCCGAATCCCTCTGCACCAACTCACATGTAAGTGGTCTTGAATGTTAGAGAAGTGAAGTGAGAAGGAGTGGGAGAGAAGAGGCATACCGGAGCCAAGGAAGAAGAGGGTCTTTGCCAGAGTAGGTCTCGATGTCGGAGATTAAGGAAGAGGAAAGGTCTTGGCTGGCCATTTCGGAACAGGATCGGCGGTGGCGGCGGTATGGGCCGTTGTTGTGGGTTGTGATGCTGGCGAGTGCCGCTTACACTTTGCCCGATTTGAATTTGAGTGTGAGCGTGCTGAGCGGCAAAGGTCGCAATTATTTTTCCCTTTCCATAATAAAGAGAAGATCATACCGTTTAAATAGAGAATAACTTTTAACTATGGAAATCCTGATGATATGCTATTATCCGGTCCTAAATATATTAGCTGATTTTTTTTTTTGAGATATTAAGAAAGTTAATTAAATTACTTTGAGATATTTATCATTTTTCTTCAAATTATCTTGTTTAACTTATAAACAGATATATAATCTAAGGATATATAATATAAGATATAATTAAATAACTTATTTAACTTCCTTAATCTCTATAAAAAAAGTCAATCCTGTCTTATATTTAGGACCGGACCGGTCCTAAATATAAGATAAAGTTGACTTTTTTAGAAATATTAAGAAAGCTAATTAAATTACTTTAGAGTATTTATATTCATTTTTTTTTTTCAAACTAATTAGTTTGACTAATAAACTGATATATAATCTAAAAATACACAACACATGTTATGATTAAGTAACTTATTTAGCTTTCTTGATTTCTCTAAAAAAATTAACTTTGTCTTTATTTAGAACCGTAGGAAGTACTATAGTAATCACTATTAATTAAGTTTTTCTTACCTGAACACTAATAACTAAATTTAAATAATCAAAATGATCTTTGTATTTGTTATGAATTTGAGGTAGCTCATATTGTAATGGCAGAGCAAAAAAAGAGATAGCTAATATTGTATTTTGTTACTATATATCGATATATTGATAATGTTACTCTTTTTTCCCCCTAAAAGAGTCAATTTTATTAATATCAAAAACTAGGTAATGCATACACTAATAGTCAAAACTAAATCAAACACTTTGGCCAAAAAAAAATATCAAACACTCAAAAAATAAGTTGAGTTGAAAGTTTTATAAAAAAAAAAATTGTAGCTTACAATGTTTTTTTATTTGATCAAAGGTTTCTCTCTCGAGATTTAGAGGATAAAGAGTTTTCACCTTGCCTCATAAGTACATTTCTCAGGATTTAAACTTGTGTTCTCCTCTTTACAGCAAGAAACCCCGTACTGCCTCAATCAATGTCTTGTTGGTTGCAACTTACAATTTTAAGCTAACGTTTCTGTTTCTAGTATAGAATATGGATCCCATGCTTGTGCCCTCCATAACTTGTGAAAAGAATAGGGAAAATCCCACAAAAAGAACTTTAGAAATAAGAAAAGATAGAATGGTGTTTTGAATATTCATAATACTATAGAGATGTTATTACCTAATCTATCCTTTTCAAATTTAAAAGAAATGACACAATGTCTTTCAAGACATAATATGCAAAGAAATATATATATATATATATATATATATTACTCTCTCCAGTCTTAAGTATAAAATAGAGTTGATTTTTTTGGATATATTAAGTGTAATAAAATGAGAGAGAAATATCTATGCATTTAGTAACCAAAACACGTGTTTACACATAAACTAAAAAATGGATCCACCAACCATCAAATGATACCAAAACATCCTATTTATTGTTCAGCTTACAAAATTACTTGACCAAGACTACTGGACTCTGGCCCCAATACATTACACATACCCAATACACCTATTTCTTACACTCCCCCTCAAGGCGGGGGCGATACACATTTATAGCACCCAGCTTGCCAAGCATCCTCACTAGGAACTCTCTTATGACTGCTTTAGTAAGAACATTAGCTTCTTGACAACTTGGTCTAACATGCTGTAAATCAATTAAATCCTCTTGCAACTTATCTCTCTCAAAATGCAAGTCAATCTCAATATGTTTGGTTTTCTTGTGAAAAACAGGGTTGGAGGCAAATATGAATTGCCGCATGACTGTCACAAAAAACATCCACATGCCTTGATTGATTAGTGCCCAAATCATTTATTAAGCCTACCACCCAAACAATTTTTGACATTATAGAGCCTAACATCTGATAGTTTGCATTTCTTGGACTTCTACATGACAAATGATCGTCCCAATTTGAGGAGATAACTTGTCACGGACCTCCGTGTTGTTCTGCAGGTAGCCCAATAGAAGTCACAGTATCCTTCTAAAGTGAGGTCACCTTCAGTGCTTATCAAAACACTAAGCCCTAGACTCAGTTTTAGATATCTCAAAACTGCTACAGCAGCTGCCATACGTCTCTTGGTTGGCCGTTGAATAAATTGGCTCAATATTTACACAGAAAACGATATATTAGGCCTAGTGACAGTTAAGTATATTAGCCTTCCAACTAACCTACGTATCTTTCGGGGTTATTGAGTAGATCTTCCTTTCGGTGCTTGCCTTCTTTATAGGCCATGAGTTTCAAATTATGTTCCTTAGGCAAGCTAAATGATCTACAACTAGTAAGACCGGCATTAGAAAGTAAGTCAAGTGTCTATTTTCTTTGAGTCAGTACCAGTCCTTTTCGGACCTTACCATTTCAATGCTTAAGAAATATCTCATCATTCCTAAGTCTTTAATTAGAAAATTGTAATGAGGAAACTCTTGTATTTCCTTATTTTAATGTCAGAACGACCTATAATTAAGAGATTATCTGTAAACCCCCTGTCATAATTATATCCGAAATACGCTATTAAAGTGAAATAGAGACCAATAATTATCAAAACTCAATTTCAATCCTATCTATTAGACAAGGTTTTCATAAATACATTTCGAAATCATTTATAACCTGGTCCCATATTCACATTCCGAATACAATTACTACACGAAGATAAATCACATTTAAATATATCAGAGTACGCAATGTAATTCTCTGTCAATCCCGGGTTCCATACATTAATCATAGCCTTACAGGGCATAATCGCCCATATACAATTTCCCAAATAGGGGATCACTTAACAATCATCTCATATACACATTCCAATAACCAGATACATACTCAAATACTCATCCAAATGTACATAATACTCCCAACTATGATAACCAACCCCCATATCAAATACTGAAGAAGCCCTTGTTGCCCTTGGGTGCTTACTCCCTCCTCGAGCCTCTTGCCCTGTCTACATGGTTAGTAGGGGAGGGTGAGATTCGAGAGAATCTCAGTAGGAAACAAATACCAGTATGCATGAAGATAAGTGTTTAATGCATGACATGCTTGCAATATATAACTCATGCTCATACAATGACATATCTGCATGCTCAATGTTTCAACAACATACCCATGCCATAGCATAACTAGAAACAGAGCTACAATCATTCAAACATGTTTCACATAATCAAGCAAAGCAATACATGCATCAATACACAAACACAAATATCAAAGAATGCAAGAGAGGTAAGTTTCCTACCCTTATTCTTTCCACGTATGCTCCAGCTCCGCTTACTCGCAATTAGAACGAATACCGAACCACGATCAGGGTGAATATCAACCTTATAACCAAAGCAAGGACATATGGTTATTCTCTATTCCAAAACCTTAATTCATAACACTTAAAGTTGGCTATCATTCAAGACCTTTAGGTGGCTAATCAAAGTCTAAACACATGCCTAAAGGCTTGAAAAACATTTGATCAAAAATCATCTTCGGAAGTTCAAAATGTCATTTTTTGGGAGTTGGCCGCGACCAAAAACAACTCAGAAACATTTGGGCCACGGCCCAAGAATTCACTGGCCGCGGCCAAGAAAATTCTGTTTCTTAGCTAAACTTCCAAAAATCATAACTAATTCCAAAAAAATTGAAATGAGGTGATTCCAAAGCCAAATGAAAGCTATTAAAGTCCTCTTCATAGGAAAAATATGTTTCATTACTGGTAATCACTCCAAAAATACAGAATCACACAAAATCCAACACTGCTCCAAAACAGATTCCAATCTCTATCCCAAATTTTGGACAACAATAACTCCCAGCTCACAAAACGAAATAATACAAAGTATATGTGTAACATCCTCATTTTTATTTATTTATTTTCATAATATAATGATAAATTAGAATTAATTAATTAAAATATATATATATATATATAATAATATATATATATATATTATAAAAATAGGGGGAGGGGGGACAAACCACCGAAAGTATTCGGTGGTGGAAGAAGAAAGAAAAGAAAAGAAAAGAAAAAGAAAAGGGTAATGATTGGGTTTTAAAAAAATTAATTAATTAATAAAATAAAATAAAATAAAAGTGGCGCATGAATGAGGAGGGGTATTATAAATACCCCCTCAATCTTCACTTCACGTCTGGCGTGAAGTCTTCAGGAAGGCGCAGTGAGGTTCTGACAGGAGAAATTTAGTTCTTCAGAGATCAATAAGGTACTTAAATTTTCTTCTGATCACAAAACTCTTTTTATGAAAAATGTTCTAAATAATTTTATCTTTCTTATGATAGTGATTTCTTACTGATTAGAGAATAATCTAGAATTAGAATTTTGGGCAAACAATGGATAAAATGAACAAAAAGACTCTCAATGCTTTATTTTAAATTGTGATATGTAATATTTAGATTTTCCCCCATTTTATATCAGCATTTCAGCAGTTAGGAAATCAGTTTCAATGTAGGGAGACGGTGATTTTCGTAGTTTTAGACTAATCTGGCATTTTAAAACTTCAGGGTCATTTGTTGTAAATTATGCTGAAATTTTCCTCAGTGAAGGGCGGTGATTTTCGGATCTGTAGATTAAACGGTCATTTTAAAACTTCAGGGTAATTTTCCGTAATTTCTGCTGATATATTCCATAGTGAAAGACGGTAGTTTCGGATTGTTGGATCAAAATGGAGTTTTGGAAATTCGGGGTAATTTTCTGTAATTGCTGCGGATATGGTTTCACTGAAAGTAGGGGATAATATTACAGAAAAGGGCCCCAAATTTCTGTCACAATTACCATTACTCACATGCAGAATTTCATTTTCTTCTTTAGTCCTTATGCTTCTTTACTTTTTGGTCCTTTATATCTAATTTTCCATATAATTCAAATAAATGTTTTGTAAAATATTTATTCAAAAATTCAACTTTTAAAGAGTAAGACTATAGGAATGTAGAGGTTGATTAATAATGAATTTTAATCGGTTTAGATTTTTTTTGGATGAAGTTTTATAAATTAGTATTTTAGATCTTAAACTTAAAATTTGGGGATTTTCATGTATTGGAATGAAATTAACAATAATCAATTACTTGAATAGGTTATTTAAATTAATAATAATATTTAAATTTTATAATTGGAATTTTAGGGGTAATTAATTCAAAATTTAGAAATTTTAGAATTTAGTTAAATAAATTAATTTTTCCAATAACTCAAGGAGTTATTAATGTATAATAAATTAATTGTTGTAGATTGATTTTTGGCGTGTATTTGAGCTCTTGGATTAGGAGCTTGTGGTTATAATTTTGCTTTGGCGAGAGGTAACCACTTTCCTCTTGTTGTGCATATTTGTATGATGTTTGTGAGTGATTTTTAATTACATAGAATTATAAATTTGGCTATTGATATATGATGTGGACTTTGAAAATATGTTGTTAAAGAAATAGTCTTGTGGGACTTATTTTCGCTGAGAAAATGAGTAGTGATATTTATTATATGAATTGATATGTATTTATGAGATTGAAAATATCCTTTTGATAATTGAGAATTGATAATGATTTGTTATAATCACACATTTTGATATGAGAGGGGATGGTGGATGTTGATTTGACGGGTTGTTACTTAAAGAGGAAATAAGGGGGTGAACTTTTGTACAAAAAGAGGTAATAAGGTGGTGGACTTCCAGGTGTACACTGGTTAGTCCCTTCGCCCAATTGTGTTCAGTAGGGTCTTGACACCCCACTAATATAATTAAAGGGGGAACCCATGGTCCGGTCTCGTGCTCTGTGGATTTTGGCCGGTCCATATCACTTGATTGGTGAGCTTGTTAAGTTAAACTACCAGTTATATGGGTCAGTGCTAGCCCATGGGTTCAGTCAGAGGAAATAAGGCAGGAGAGGAAATAAGGGAGGACAAAGAATAAATTATTGTATATTGATTCTTATATACTTGTGATAAATATGAGAACGAGATTATGATATGGTAAATTAATGTGTATATATACATGTGGATATGTGACATTTTAATAATTATATGATTTTAATAACTATCCCACTTGGCACCTCATGGGCACTTACTCTTATGCCCAATGAGATGGATTGTTGGTTGCTGAGACTTTTGTCTCACCCCGTTGATTTAACATTTTTCCAGGTAATAGTTGTTGTGCGGGTCCATCAGGGAAGACTCCGGAAGCTTAAACTACTTCTGCTAAAAGTAGTGCTTCTATCTTTATAATATATGTTGGATTATTGTATATTGCCACGTTAGGGCTCATTTTGCATACTCTGATTTATTTTGGAGATTTGATATTTTAACTATATATTTTTAATTACTCTTGATGAGGTTGGATGGCTTGCGGGCCTGATGATGTGGTTTGAATTGCTGGAACCATAATTTAGTTTGATATGGATATTTTAATATATGATGAGATATTATTTAGTTAAAGAGTTTTTAAATAGTTAGTTGAATTCTTTTCTACCATGGTAATCTTTTGAAAGATGATTTGAAATCTTTTTATTACCATGGTAGAGGTTGTAAATGATTATAATAGTGTATAAAAAAAAATGGTTTTATCAAGTCCATAGTTAATTATTGTGTATAAGGAAAGGATTTTACAATATGTCCATTTTGAAGATTGGGATGTGAACTTTAAGACTGGAAAGTTTCATAATTTTCTGACATCAATTGCCCAGTCAAAACGTCCACACGAATAGACTGCCCAACACAGACTTTCAAAAGACAGAGTTCCAAATTTTGCATCTTTGCTTCCAATAGTCCCATTTCCATACCAAACATCATTCCCACACAAATTTTCATAAGGAATCCATTAGAAACACCAAATCAACTAAATTCACATCACATTGACATGTTTTACCAATAATCATAACATGTCATCACAAAACCACAACACAAACATACATTGTCATTCTTTTTATTCCAAGTTCTCAAACCAATTCCAATGGCTCTATAACACATCAAGACACCAAATTCCACTCAAAACACAAGGCAATTCATACATTTCAAAAATACCATAAAATCATGGAAAAATTCACAATTCATAAAACTCATCCACAAATCACAAAACTTAGATTAAAAGGCTTCAAATACTCACATCTTCCTCTTTCCCAAACCAATTCTTTGATTCTTCATCTTTCCACTTTTCCTCAAGCTATCAAACACCTCCAATAAAAAAATCTAAATCCATAGAGATGAAGTTCTCATCAACATGATCAAGATTAATGAAGAGGATTTAGCTATTAGAGGCCAATTAGATAACCATACCTTGAATTTCTTCTTTCGCTTTCTTCTTTGTGCTTGGCATCCATGGAGGATGAAGTGAGAGATGAGAGATGAGGATGATGATAAAATTTTTGAGCCAAAATGGCCTCTTGGACGTCCAAAAGGAGAGGAGAGGAGAGAGGGAATATGTTGAACTTTTGACCAAGATCCAAGGGGTCCAAATTGTGCCAAGTGTCGCCAAGTGTCATACCCTTGCTCCATCTTCTTGAGCTCACATAGGCACACACACATATGATTCCACCCTTTGATCTCTTGCACAAATCAATCCTAACCATTGATCTTGAAGTTATCAATGAGTTTCTTCTTCGGTAACCGATCAATTGGTCGATAATTTTACCGTTTTGCCCTTGATTATGACAATTTCTCTAGAATCACCACAAAACACATTCTTCTCATTCATATCACCATATTATGCGCTTTCCCTCTATTTGAAGTCAATTTAGATGTTAATCCATAATTGAACTTAAATACAGGGTTTTGGCGCTACTCATAACACATACGAATCACATCCGAGTGCCAAATCACATCATAGTCTGTAAAAGGGTTTATTATAACTAACCACATCCACTTTTGGAGTCATTAACCCTTAATCATAATTTGGGATCTTGCTAAACCAGAGCTTAGCAATCCACTTATTTCAGGCTTATTCTCTAGCCTCAAGTCTCAGAATTTGGGGTATTATATTTTCAACATAAAGCAGCACAATTATCAAATCATAATCAGAATGTTTAATAAACATAGAGTAATCATGCTTGCTTTGCACAAAACCTCTCATAATAAGTACTTGAGTTAGCTTTACATTACATTGTCTAGATGCCTTCTTGAGTCTATAAAGGGATTTTTCAGTTTGCACACCATGTGCTCCCCCTTACTCTCGAACCCTTGAAGCATAGACATATAGACTTCCTCATTTAGGTTTCTCTGCAAGAAAGCATTATGAACATCCATTTGATAGATATTCCAATTATTAATCATAGCCATTTGAATTACTATTCTCACAGTCACCATTTTTACCATAGGGAAAAAGTTTCATGATAATCTATACCTTCTCTTTATGTGTATCCTTTAGCTACTAACCTTGCCACCCTGAAGGCCCTGCATAACACAAAAATGATGTAAAAACACAACCATGCATTATTGGTCCTTTATTATCCTAGATACCGAAATCAAATTAAATTTAAGTCCAAGTGCACAGAGAACATTATCGAGCTAGAGCCCATCAGAAAACTTAATTTTTCCTACATGTGTTATATGCATTTGATTTCCATTTGGCATCTTAATTGTCCTAGTATGGCTTAAATATTTTTCATAGCTATCTAGTAGTGAAAAATCGCTAATTAAGTGTGTGGTAGACCTATAATCAATGACCCAATATGTGTGTGTGTGTGATACAAAGAGTTAGAGTCACTTAAACTTGTACCGGCAAGAGTATGTACATGTTGATTTGCATCTTTTCACAGCAATTCAAGGAGCTGTTCGTATTGCTCTTGCATAATCGTTGGTGTGATGGTATTGGTTGATGTCATCTAATTTTTTCCTTCCTTCATTGAGGTAAGTGCATTTCCATTATTGTTGTGAGTCATTTTCCCTCTGTTTCCTTTGAAATCCGAAGGGTATCCCACAAGTTGGTAACAATTGTCTTTAATATACCCTTTCTTGTTGTAGAAAGAACATTCAGGAACTGGGCCTCCACTGCTTCTTCCTCTTCCATGCCCTCTTCCTTGGGTGACTATAGCAACTCCCTCCATAGGAGAGCTTTGTGAAGAGTAAGCTATGAACCTCTGTGCTTTGTCTTATGAAAGTATGAAACCATGGCATATGCCTGATTAAGTGTTGGTAGAGGCATCATTAGTAGAATTTGGCTTCTTTCCTGACTATACTCTTTATTAAGTCTCGTAAGAAACTGCAAAAGCTTCTGTTGTTGAAGTAAATGGGTGTAAACTTGAGAAGTCTCTCAACGACCGAACGAAATCGGCACCAAGTAAGATTGCTCTTTCCACAATTCTCTCAATTTGGTGAAATAACTTAAGACACTCAGAGAGCCCTGTTTCACCGAGCCTATCTCATGATGGAGAGCAAAAATACATGATTCAATCACTTTATCGAACCTTTCTTTAAGGTCCACCCAAACAAGATGGGCATTTTCACAGAAAATAATACCGTATGCAAGTTCCTTCTATATGGAATTAAGAATCCAAGAAAGCACTACGGCATTACACCTCTCCCACTACTCTTGGAGGTGCGTCGCTTGCTTCTCTTTTATACAAGATCCGTCCACAGAACCAAGCTTATGCTTACCTCTTAGCACAATCTTCATAGCCTTACTCCAAAGTTGTGTAATTCTTGCTGCCTGCAAAATTTGGGGAATGATTGTGTTTCCTTACGTGTCAGACGGATGCAAGAAGAGAGGATCATTGAATGTTAGGGCTGCGATAGTGGATTTGCCACCAGTCTTTGGATCGGAATTCGTCGACATGGTCTCTGCCATGGTGATTCTGGGTTTCAATCAAAAGAAAGAGGAGGATGAAATTGAGCAATACACACGAGGTTAGGGCTATGACTCAAGATCATTGTGTTGAGTCATGGAGTCGGGTCGGGGATGATGATCCTAGTGACACCATGGCTCTGATGCCATGTAATAAATTAAGAGAGAGAAATATCTATGCATTCAATAACCAAAACATGTGTTTACACAAAAACTTCCGCCAACCATCCAATGACACAAAAACATTTTATTTATTGTTTAGCTTACAAAACTACTAGACAAAGACTACTAGACTCCAGCCCAATACACCTATTTCTTACATTAGTAAAGTTAATTAAGTCACTTTAAAATATTTATATTTGTTATTTTTTCTCCAAACTATTTTGCCTAACTTATAAGCTGATATATAATTAAGGATACACAACACATGATATGATTAAGTAACTTATTTAGCTTCCTTAATCTCTCCAAAAAAAGTCAAATTTATCTTATATTTAGGATTAGAGGGAGTAACTTCTGATCTTTAACCCAAGCCTATTTACAAGTTTTGTTTAAGAATTTACGACATTTCATTAGATTTTAACAACTTTCGCTTACCAAGTAAAAAATTCACACTATCATGTTATTAACAAGTTTTGTTAAGGAATTTGTCATATTTCATTAGGTTTTAATAATTCACATTTTCCCATAAAATAATTCATAGGTTGTTAAAACTTGATAGTGTGATTTTTTTGATGAAAGTTGTTAAAACTTAATCAAATGTTATGAATTCCTTAACAAAAATTGTGAATGACCTGATAGTGTGACTTTTTTACTTGGTAAACGAAAATTGTTAAAATCTAATAAAATTTTGTGAATTCCTTAACAAAGCTTATAAATGACCTCATTGTGTGAATATTTTACTGGACGAACAAAAGTTGTTAAAACTCAATGAAATATTGTGAATTCCCTTAACATAACTTGTGAATGATATCATTGTGTGAATTTTTTACTAAGTGAATAGAAGTTGTTAAAATTTAATAAAATATTGTGAATTCCTTAATAAAACTTGTGAATAAGCTTGAGTCAAAGTTAAAGAATTAGGTTACATATATTTGTTTACACAATATATATTGAAAAGCATTGGAGAAATGCTTTTGGCAAAATAATTAGTGGGGGTTCAAATCCCACCCCACCATTTTGGGAATATTTATTCTCATTGGAGCTCTGATTCTTTTTTTTAAACATGTGTAAGGGCATTTTTGTCATTTGTTTTAAATTTCAAAAAGAACAAATTAGGCCTAACATTTTTTTGGGATTATAAATATTCGAAACACCTTTTTGTCTTTTAGCATTTTTAAAGTTCTTTTACTAGAATTTTCCCAACAAAATATGACTTTTTTTACAAATTTTATAGATAATATAAATATATATTTAAAAATAACATTAAGATTAAAAATTTTATAGAAATATTATAAATTAATTTAGTTATTTAAGATGGTGTAACTATATCCTTCCAAATAAAAATTAAAAATGTCAATTTCTTTTCCAAAAATTACTGTCACAATGCTGGTTATATATATTTTAAAAATATGCATTAAGCACCATATATTTTTTTTTAATACAAAAATACCCACAAATCTTTTTTAAATAGAGCAAACATATTACTATTTTCGGTTCTAATTATAAGACAAATTTGATTTTTTTTGGAGAAATTAAGGAAACTAAATGAGTTACTTAATCATATGATATGTTATATATTCTTAGATTATATATTAATTTATTAGTCAAACTAATTAGTTTGGAGAAAAAAATATAAATATAAATATTCTAAAGTAATTTAATTAGTTTCTTTAATTTTTTTTAAAAAAGTCAATTTTATCTTATAATTATGACAAGAGGAGTATCTCCGTTAACCTTTTTGACGGGGTAATTGTAACCGTTTGCTGCAGCATCGCCGTCTTACTTCTTCTTTTTCACTATGTATCCTCCTGTTGGAGAGGCAACGTGGTATTCTAACCTTAGTGACTAGCTCCTCCCGTTACCCGGTGCCCGTGGTATCGCCGTTTTCCTTCTGCTTGCGGAGCTTCCTCCACTTCGCGGACTCTCTTTGCGGTCCCTCTCCTGACCAACTTCCTCTGGTAACCTCTCATGGCAAACTCAGAAAAAGAAAATCAACTTCCATTTCCTCCAATCCCTAAAGATGGATACAATGCGCAGAATTTTTCCTCCAATGACGACGGTGAAGAAGACGACTCTGAGGAAGCCGAGGATGATGAAGAAAGCAACGAACGGGATCCTCCTGCTCGAGTCCATGATGTGCTAATAAGGGGGAATACGAAAACCAAGGATTGGGTGATCGAGGCCGAGGTGGAGGAGATAAAGAACGCCACAACTATGCTAGAGCTGGTAGAAGCGGCCAAAATTGCCAATGCGAAGCTTCATAGCCTCCAGATTTTTGATGCGGTCAATATTAAGCTTGAGCCAGGACCGCCAGAGTTGGCTGGTACTGCCAATGTCATCATTGAGGTCTCAGAGGCCGATAGCAAACCTTCTGGTGAAGTCGGCGTGTTCTCAAAACCCTCGGTACAGTCAATTTCTCTCCTTGTTAGGTACTATTTCGAGATTGAATCGTTTTTCTGTGGTTCAATTTGCAGTTCATGGATTACTGGACAGTTGTCAACTGTGGCGTTTGACTACTGAGAAGTCAGAAGTAAATGAAATGAGGATTTGAACTGATTTACTAATTACGGTTGGATTGCAAGATATTATTCTGATTTGAAGCATTATAAAGAAATATATAGCATGTGGACTTAGTAGGCACAAATAAAATGGCGTATCTAACATTATAACTTGTTTTAGTTAGCTTATCAGATATCGTTATGCAATGCAGATTTAGGCTAGTAAAAGCGTATCCTATTTGGTATTGGATATCTTGAGCCCGGTTAGATGCTAGACAACAAACATAATTGCTGATGAAAACACAAATTTTGGTTCTGTTGTGTGAGTTCCAGCAAGCCCATATATTTCCTCTTAGGGTTGAAATTGTACATTTTCATGCAGGATGCTTATTAGAGGCTTTAAAGTACTGCAAATATCTAACCTTATACATACATATATATATATATATATATATTGAGATAACTAAGATGGCAAGCATCAAAAGCTGAGTTATGAACCCAAACTAACTAAAATATCTGCATAATTGAGGAGGAGTAAAGTACTAATCTGCTAGGTTTCCTTTCGCGACTGGTTCGTCTTGCCACCGTCGGTGGGTGGGATTCAGGTGTGCTCCGTCGCCCACTGCGACGGAGAATAAAGAGCGTTTCCTTGGCTCTCTAATTGAGAAAAGGAATAGTGAGGTATCGGAAGGCTTTATGGAAACAGGGGAGTCGCTGGAGCTCGGTTCTCCAGTGACGGAAGACATGGAGGGAGTTCAGTGTGGGAAGAGGAAGATTGGTCCTGGCGACTGCGAATTTTCAGGGAAAGTGTCGAATCCCCCTCGGTTTGAAGACTGGATGCGAAGCTCTGAAGACCCTAAGGAGGGAGTGCGCAAACCACGGTCATACAGAGAATCGCTCATGGCTAAATCAAAATGGCGTGAGAACTGGTTTGATATAAGGGATGAGGATGGGGATGAGACGTCGGCAGGAGCAGGGGGTGTTGCTGGTGTAGGAGTGGGCTTCGAGGAGGTTATCGATTTACACTCAGGTATCTCTGTTGATCTATCTGACCCTATGTGCCCTAAATTTCTGATTGATGATAAGGAAAGGGAACGCCTCTGTAAACCGTTTGCGAAGTCGTTGCTTGTTAAATTGCTAGGAGGGTCGACCAGTCTTTATTTTCTGGAATCTAAACTGAATCAAATTTGGGCTAGGAAAGGTGCAATTAGATTGGGGGATTTGGAGAATGAGTTTTTTGTAGTTTCTTTTCAGGAGTGGGAAGACTATGAGAGAGCTCTTACGGGTGGCCCATGGGTAATTTCTGATAAGTATTTGAGTGTAATGCGATGGAGGCTGGGTTTTAACCCAAAGAGTGAGAAAATTGATAAGGTAGCTGCATGGGTACGATTTCCTGAAATTGAAGCTGAGTTGTTTGATAAGAAAGTACTGTTTAATATAGCTAATTCTATAGGAAAAGTGCTGAAATTGGATGTGCATACTGCTAGTAGGGGGCGTAACAAATTTGCTAGAGTATGTATTGAACTCGACCTTACCAAACCGTTAGTCCCTCATTTTATGGTGGATGGAGTCTTAAAGCATGTGGAATATGAAAGCTTGCATTCTCTATGTTTATATTGTGGGCTGTTTGGACATTTTAAGGAGAATTGTGTGCAGGATAAAAAAACCCAAAGTGGTGGGGGGAAGGCGAATTTGGAGAGGTTTGAAATAATGGAGGAAGGAGGGACTGTAGAGGAAGTTAGCCCATGGAGGGTTGTTCATAGGGTGCGTAGGCAAAGGAGGGGAAGGATTGGGAATGAGGATGTAAAAATTTCCTCTAGGTATGATGTTTTGAATGAGGAAGAGAATCATGGCCAGCGAGAAACTCCCTCTGTTCGTGGGACTGTGGTAGAGGAAAACAATGTGAGACAATTTGTTAAAAGGAAGGATAAGGGGCCGAAACAGCAAATGAATATCAATGAAGGGTCTATACCGCTCAATGAGGGGACAAATGTTACAAAAGGCGCTCCACAAAGATTGGACAAAGGAGAGAGGAGTCAACAAAGGAAAATGGGGTCCAAGAAGGGAGAGCTGGTTGTTCCTGGACAGGAGAAGAGGGGTGAAGGTAGTGGTCAGAGTAGTTTGAAGGAAAAAAGGGATTCTGTTGCACAGCGACGCAATGAGGTGATTATGGTAGAGGATGTAGGGCAATTCTATGGTGATGATATGGAAGACAATGAGCTTCAGAGGAGTCATTTGTCTACGATAGATGCAGCACATTGTCAACTAGATGAATCTATGGATGATTGTGAGGGAAAGGAGGTAACAACCTTTATCTGTTAATAATGTTAAATATTGCTGTATGGAATTGCAGAGGGGCAGCAAGCAAAGGTTTTGCTGCTTCTTTGAAAAATTTAATGTTTGTTCATAAAATGGATATGGTAGTGTTGCTTGAAACTCGTATTAGCGGGTATAAGGCTAGGAAAGCTATTCGGTCTTTTGGTTTTAAATTTTCTGAGATTGTTGAGGCTGTGGGTTTTGTGGGTGGTATATGGTTAATGTGGAATGACCCAGCTATTGTTGTCAATGTTGTGGAGAGACATTTACAGTTCTTGCATTGTCAATTGCTAATTGGAGGTCAAGAATCCTGGTTTTTTTCTGCTGTTTATGCTAGTCCGCATGAAAATGTGAGAGGTGAGTTGTGGGGGAAATTACATGATATAGCTGTGAACATGACAGAGCCATGGCTATTAGCAGGTGATTGGAATGAAATTAGCTCTTGTTTGGAGCAAAGAGGTGGAGGTAGAGTGAATGAAGGCAGGTGTCGTAGATTTCGGGATTGGTTTGAAAGAATTGGGCTTATTGATTTGAATACAAAGGGTCCTTTTTTCACTTGGAGGGGGCCTAAATGGAGGGGACATGAACGAGTCTTTAAAAGACTTGATCGTTGTCTCTGCAACTTAAGATGGCAAGAGTTATTCCCGGACTCTATGGTAAAAGTGGGAGTAAGGGTGAGCTCGGATCATCATCCCCTAATTATTAATACTTGCACTGAAACTGATATGGGCAGAGAGAGGCCTTTTCGTTTTGAAGCAGCATGGTTGAATCATAGTGAGTTTAAGAATTTTCTTTTAGAAAAATGGGTAAGAGGAGGAGATGTATGTGGGAATATAAGGGAGTTGAAGGAGCAACTAAAGATATGGAGCAAAGAGGTATTTGGGCACACTCGTTACAGAATTAGAGGTATATGTAAGAGATTGGAAGGGATTCAAAGATGTGAAGATCGGTTTAGTAATCCATTCTTGATGAACCTTGAGTTGGAATTAGAAGAGGAGTTGGTGAATGTTTTAAAACAAGAGGAATTAATGTGGTTCCAAAAATCAAGGGGTATGTGGATAAGTCAAGGGGACAGAAATACCCGATACTATCATAACAAAACCATGATCCGGAGAAGGAGGAATAAGGTGAAGAGCCTTAAAAGTAATGAGGGAGTTTGGGTGGAGAATGAGAAGATCATATATGAAATGTTTCAGAATTTTTATGATGCATTGTTCTTGGAGGATAATGTTAATAGAAGATGGCATATCACGAAACAGGGGTGGGGTGAGGTGCAGAGGGATGAGTTGAGGAGGATAGGAAGGAGGATAGAGTATGAAGAGATTAGGCGTGCTTTCTTTGATATTGGAAGCTTTAAGGCCCCTGGGGAGGATGGGTTTCCGGCTGTTTTCTATCAAAGGAATTGGGATGTGGTAGGGATGGAAGTCTCTGAGTTGATTAGAAGATTATGGGACAGACCAGAAGGGATTGCGGAACTGAATAAAACCCTATTAGTCTTGGTGCCTAAAGTAGATAACCCGGAAGGGGTTTCTCAATTCAGGCCAATTGCACTATGTAATGTTCTCTACAAAGGATTGACAAAGATTTTAGTGCACAGACTTAAAAATGTCATGGATAGGCTTGTCTCTCCTTTCCAGGCTAGCTTTGTTCCTGGGCGTAACATTCAGGATAATATCATAATTGCTAAGGAGGTTGCCCACATGTTGCAAAGGATGAATGGTAAGAAAGGCTATATGGTAATTAAGATTGACCTTGAGAAAGCCTATGATAGACTAAGCTTGGGGTTTTTAATAAAGGTATTAGAAGAGATTGGGTTACCGGAGAATTTTGTTAACATCATTAAACACTGTTTGTATTCAGTCAAAATGAGCTTATTGTGGAATGGCAGTAAAAAGGAGGAGTTCAAGCCAACTAGAGGGATTCGGCAGGGAGACCCCCTTTCCCCTTATTTGTTTGTTCTAGCCATGGAAAAGTTAACTCATATTATTGCGGATTCAGTTGAGAGTAGAAAATGGGTACCTATAAAGGTGGGAAGATCTAATGTGTGTATATCTCACCTTCTATTTGCTGATGATTTACTATTATTCTGTGAAGCTAGTGTAGAACAGATGGGAAATGCACTTGAATGTTTGGATCTATTTGGGGAGGTGTCAGGGCAGAAGATTAATCCTTGTAAGACTACAGTCTTTTTCTCAAAAAATGTGGATAGAGATCAGCAGAATATTATTTGTAGCATGAGTGGTTTTCAACGTAAAGAAGAGTTGGGTAGGTATTTGGGGGCGCAGATTACTCAAGGCCGTAATTCCAGAGCCAAGTTCCAATTTCTGGTTGATAAAGTGCAGAAGAAACTTAGTGGGTGGAAATCTCAATCTCTGGCTCTAGCAGGGAGGTTCACATTAGTCCAATCAGTTACATCACAACTTCTGAATTTTCAAATGCAGCATGACAATATTCCTATTGGAGTTTGTAATGAGATTGAAAAACTCCAAAGGAATTTCATTTGGGGATCAGATGGGGATAAGAGGAAGTTACATGTAGTAAGTTGGGAAAAAGTGTGTAGACCTAAGGCGGAAGGGGGTATGGGTATAAGGAGAATGAAGGATATGAATGATGCTTTGCTAGGGAAGGTAGGATGGCAACTTATTGCTAAACCAAAAGGGTTAGTTTCGAAAGTCTTAAGAGCTAAATATGGAAGAGGAGCTAATTGGCTATCTGAATGTACTGTGAAACAACATGATTCAGTTTTGTGGAAAAATGTTTCTAGAATATGGCCTGAAGTTGTCAAGGGTATTGGATGGGAAGTCAGGGATGGTAGGAGTGTCAAGTTCTGGGAGGACAAGTGGCTAAAGGGGTTTGATAAGTTGTCTAACTGCTATGTTGGGGAATTGGGGCTATTAAACCCAAGTATTACTGTGGCTCAAACCTTGAATAGTGAAGGGAATTGGAATTGGGATTGGCTTGAGACCGTTCTACCCAATGAGGTTTCTCAATTACTTAAAGCTATTCCTCCACCTTGTGGTGAGGATGGTGAAGACATAGTGGTGTGGAAAGGAGCTCAGGAGGGTAGATTTTCTGTAGCTCAAATGTATCATCAATTAAGGGGAGAGGTGCATACCAGTGGGGAGGCGATCTGGAAGGCTATTTGGAAGGTAAAAGCTACTCGAAGGATTCAGGTATTCTTATGGTTGGCTGTGCAGGATAGATTACTAACATCCGCTAGAAGGGCTCAAGTTCTAGGGGGTGTTCCAAATTGCAGCAGATGTGGAGGAGAAGCTGAAGACGTAGACCATGTTTTACGAAGCTGTCCCTACTCTCGCCGGATATGGATAGCTCTTGGTGTGTTGAAGGTAAGTTCTCAGTTTTTTACAGAAAATATGAATATATGGTTTTTAAATAATTTGCAAAAGGGAGTGGAATGGAGTATCATATTTTCTGTGTGTTGTTGGATGATCTGGGGTTGGAGAAATAGATTGCTATTTGAAGAAGGTTATTGTATGCCTGAACGTCCTGAAATTGTGATTCAGAATTATGTTCGTGAATGTATTAACTCTTTAAATCAATTGGATGGCTGTGGGTTAAGAAAGGAACCAAGGGAAGTAAAATGGAGATTCCCGGAGGAAGGGTGGGTGAAACTAAATTTTGATGGTGCCTCTAGAGGTAATCCAGGTTTGGCAGGCTGTGGAGGGGTGTTGAGGAGAAGTGATGGCAGTTGGGTTTGTGGTTTTGGAAGGAAATTAGGACGCTGCAATGCTTTAGTTGCTGAGATTTGGGGAGCAGTACATGTTCTAAGAATGGCTCAAGAGAGGGGTTTCAACAAGATCATATTGGAGGGGGACTCAATGGTGGCCTTACATATGTTACAAGATGCTTGGTTACAGGGCAAGACTAGTGATAGAATGCTGATTTCATGGCTGCGTGACAGCAACAAGGACATGCAGATTCGTTTTTCCCATACCTTGCGCGAAGGCAACTCTGTTGCAGATTGGTTTGCCAACTTCAGTTTCAATTGTGATGTAGATTTTTCTGTTTTTGAATCGCCCCCTGGAGGGGTATTAGAGTTTCTGTACAGGGACTTAGTGGGAGTTACATTCCCACAGTTTTAATTTTGTTGAATGAAGTAGGGTAATGGGCATTGAGCCCCAATTTTTACCAAAAAAAAAAAAAAGCTGAGTTATGAAAAGTTCGGATTTGAAGTGGTTAGCAGGTTTTGATGCTAGGGATTTGTCCAATATGACCATTCTAGAATTAAGAAGCTTCTATCTTTGATAGTAGTATATTTTTATGAAAATCTCCTTGTAATCATTTGGTGGATTAGAAGTCATGTTATGAATGGCACTTTGATGGCTAGGAGCACCATTGATCCCCATTTATCTCACCTATTTGTTCAACTGGCTATTAATTAGGCTTCTGAGAGGCTCCAGTTAAGTTTCGAGAAAGCAGCTACTCTTGCCCTTGTGCAAGCCTAGTCATCTTCTAGTAAGACCTTCGATTATTCTCTATGGATGCGTACACCACCTTCCCTTCTCCCAGTTTTTTTAGGAATAAGGGTGTTAAAGGTGTTGGTCGATTTTTCTACTTGATGACCTATTAATATTAAAGCTACTGGATAGTGGCTGCGGACCTGCGATACAGCCTATTAATGTATTACCATACAGAAAAGCACTTGTACTTGTTGTATATTCATAGCTGTTAGTAGTGAGCAGGAATAATATATTTTTAGTGTTATTTATATGACCTTTGATATATGCATGCTTTTTGTGAATGATATAATTCTGTTGGCTAAATTTAGGAAGGAGATTAATTTTAAACTTGAGATATGGAGACGGACTTTGGAATTGAAGGGCCTTCGTCTGAGTAGGAGAAAAACTGAATATATGCATCGCAATTATGATAAGAGACAAGGTTAAAGTGAAATGGAAGTTAAATTGGGGGGCAAGTTATTCCGCAAGTGACAAAATTTAGATATTTGAGATCAATTATACAACAAGATGGTGAAATTGATAAAGATGTCAATCACAGAATTCAAGTTGGATGGTATAAATGGAAAAAAGCCACTGGAGTTATTTGTGATCGAAAAGTACCTAATAAGGTAAAAGGGAAGTTCTATCGCATTGCTATAAGACCAACAATGCTATATAGTAGTGAGTGTTAGGCTTTAAAAGGACAACATAAACATAAAATGGGGGTATCCGAGATGAGGATGTTGAGATGGATGTGTGGTCATACAAGAAAAGATAAGATTCGTAATACTCATTATGTGAATGAGTTGGAGTGGCCTTTATTGAAGGAAAAATCATAGAAAGCCGTTTAAGGTGGTTTGGACATATTCAATGAAGGCCGTTGAATGCTCCGGTAAGGAGAGTTGATCAAGTAGTGTGGAATCCTGTAAAACGAAGTCGAAGAAGGCTGAAACGAACGCTCAATAAGGTCATAGAGAGAGATCTTTTGATTAATAATTTACCTAAAGATATGATTTTCGACAAAGCATAATGGCGTTGTGCGATCCATTTAGCCGACCCCATCTAGTGGGATAAAGGCTTTGTTGTTGTTGTGTTGTATTTATATTTTACCTGATGCAGACTATTTGATTGGAAAGAAGCATTTCAAGGAACATACTTTATAATGGATTTTTGGAACATACTTTACAACGGATATTAGAAGAAATTCCAAATATCTTATCTACTTGTAAGTTGTAACTGCACTTTGATTTTGATTCGCGTAAGTGAAAGTTTCATTGGCGTCATGTCCTTCAATCCTCTTAGCCTTATTATTATTCCTGCTGGAGTTTTTATGCTTATTGAAATGCCCTTCTTGAGTCCTTTTAATGTTTTTAAAATTTACATCTATGAAAGAAAATATTAAAGAAAGATAGTGCATGTGACATGTCTATTTCTGTGGCTTGCTAGTATTTTGATGGCCTTTCCAAGTTAGGACACAGGTATTTTTGTTGCCTGTAGTGTATTCATCGTACACTGTCCTGATAGTGTTCACACGACTTTGCTTTGCCTATTCTTACTGAGTGTTAATACTTGACAAGTAAATCTAATGTTCTTCTTTCTCTCTTTCTTTCTTTGAATCAATTCTCTGGTATCTTGCAGGCTAAGTCTTGGTCTCTTGAAGGTGCTCTAAAGTTCAAAAACTTGTTTGGCTACGGTGATCTATGGGATGGTTCTCTAGCATATGGTCCCAATCAAACTTCAGAGGTGAGTGTTGGGGTGTTTGTGCCTCGATTGAAAGGATTATTAACCCCTGTCGTGGCACGAGCATTCATGCATTCGCAAGATTGGCAAGAGTATTCTTCTTACAAAGAGAGATCGTCTGGCATATCTCTTGGCTTATTCTCAACAAAGCACCATGACTTAGCATACAATCTTGCATGGCGCACCATAACAGATCCATCACAAATGGCATCCAGATCAATTAGGAGGCACATTGGACATGGTTTATTGTCATCTTTGAAATATACATTTAAGATTGACCAGAGGAACTCACCAGTTAGGCCTACAAAAGGATATGCTTTTCTTTCTACAACTCAATTTGGTGGCCTTACACCAGATCACAGGAGCTTGCGGTTTCTGCGTCAGGTGTGATTGATTCCTGGTCTGTAACTCCATTCTTCAGTCGCTTTGCAATTGAATATGTCATAAAGAATATGTCATAAAGAAAACATGATAACCTTGCACAATTATCGCTAGAATGTCCATATTGATGCCGATCACTTGTTTTCGACTGAAATAATGAAATTAATGCGTATAAAGTTAAGATTAAGATTAAAGTGATTTTCAGCATCAGACGGGTAATAGAATTAATTCAGAAATTTTGTCCCCGAGAATTTTATATTATTACTTCTTCAGAGAGAGAATTTTTTACTTGGAGAATCTCATGTGATATAAATGTGTCTCTACTCTCTGTCTCCTGAGTTAATCTTATGGGCTGCATTTGCTATTATCATGACAAGCTTGGACTTAGGGTAAAGTGAGAGGAAATTAAAATATATAGAACCTTTCAGTGAGAATTGAAGTCGAGTTCGTCATTGCTGACAAATAATTGATAATATCATTTCATGCTTGTCGTTTGTCATCAATATAGTTAGCACATAGTACTTGTTTCTCTCCTACTTTTCAAGGACCTATGTTTTCTTCCAGTATTTTTATGCTCTAACAATTACTCCCCCCCGCCCCCACAAAAAAAAAAAAAGGACAAAGGGAATGAAGAAAAATTTTGGGATGTTAGCTTGTTTTCTTTTGTGCATTATTTTCAATAGCTCTCTTCTTGTGACAATTACCATTGTCTGGACTCTGGAGCAGTAGATGTAGTCTGAGAAAACTCATAACAGGAAGTTAATGATCAAAGTTATTCCAAAAAAGGGTTAGTGATTAAAGGAAGGCACTTCCTACAACATGCGACTGTGAGCCTATAATTGCATGACTCAGTTTTTGTTGCAGGGGAATCATTCATCATTTTTGTCATTGCTCTTCCTCTGTAGTAATATGATAAGTCATGATTAGTTTCACCCAGAAGAAAAATAGCCATGGTTAGTGCTGTCATTCTATTTTTATCTACGTGGTAGTTTGAAGAGTTCAAACTAATTGTAAATTATCCCCTATGTTGGGCAGTGTTTTGAGGTTGCATGGGTATATCATATTTGACCAATGTAATTAAATTGTTAGTTAATCATAACCTGCTAAGGAAATATGTGCATATTACTTGGTAAAATATATTTGAAACAAACTGTTACTGTAATACCCCTCGTGCATATTAATTTTTCTTTCTTTTTAATTATATATGTATATATATATTTCGAGTAACTCTTCTCTCCCTCATCTATTGCAGGAGTTTGATGTTCGATATGCCATTCCTCTTGGGTTTTTTCATACTGCGCTCAACCTTGGGATCTCTGCTGGTGTCATTTTTCCATGGGGACATGGGTTCTTGAACAAGCCTTCTCCCTTGCCAGAAAGGTTTTTCTTGGGTGGTGATTTCTCTCCAGTTTGCAGCCTAGGAGGGCCAACAACATTATGGGGGTTCAGGACAAGGGCATTAGGCCCTACTGAACCACGAAGACAAAATAGAGATGCAACAAATGATGACAATGTTAATTCCTCTAGAAGGGACTTCGTTGGAGGAGATCTTGCCATAACTGCTTTTGCAGACCTCTCTTTTGATCTTCCAATCGCCTGGTTAAGAGAACGTGGAATCCATGGACATGTTTTTGCTGGTGCTGGGAATATTGCCAAGTTAGCTGAGAATGAGTACAGGAAGTTCTCTCCTAAAAAATTTTTGGATTCATTTCGAACATCTGTGGGATGTGGAATTGTTATTCCAACTAAAGTCATTCGCCTAGAGGTTAGTTTCTGTTATGTTATTTATATAATTATATGAATCAAGCACTGGTCAGAGGGAGACTAACCAAAAGTTGGTGGAGATTGGATGTTGATGATGGACGAATTCTGCGGGGACTTTGGGATAACCTGATATATTATGTTTGGAGTATATAAACTACGGAAAGAAAAAAATTCTTTATTTTCACGCATTTCCAATCGAGGATTTAACGTTTTGAGAGTGACTTAATATTTGCTTATAAATTTATGATATTATGGTGTTATTGCATTGTCTGAATTAGTTAGTTATGCTCTAGGCAAAAAATATGTTGTAATGGTAAGACTGGCATTGTTTCTTCTCTGACGTGCTTCACGCTTTTCCAGGGTAACTTCTATTACATACTCAGGCAGCATGAGCATGATTGTGGAAAGACTGGTTTTAGGTTTAGCTTTTCGGTTCCTTCATAGAAGAGGCTTACAGTTTGGTTGATACTGATTCGGCAACCCGGGTATCACACAACACGATAAAGCAATCGGACTTCATTTTTGGGATTTACTTTGGAGTTTTTTTTTTGCGGCTTTGTCCCGGGATGATCCTTCATTTTTGTTTTCCCTCGTTTAAATCAGATTGAAATTTTAGAAAGGGTATTGTTTTGTGATACATCGCCCTTCAAGTCCCATTTATCAATTAGGTGACATGCTTATGGCATATCGGACATATATGGAAGTCAAATTTCACACACTAATGCTACAAGGCCTTGATTAATACAGAGAAATGATGAGCTTGAATTTCAATTGACCCCCCATTCCCTTTAAATTGGTTTTGATTACCATCCCTATTGAAATTTCTGTATGCTATGCACCTCAAAATAGAAGCCAGGGGTGCTCTATGACTTATCAGATTGTTGGGATACATAGAATTATCAATTGAATGATGAATAGTGGTACGTCGTGAGTCTAGGGGTGCACCTTTGTTACTGGTTAAGCTTTTAGCACAATGGTTAGCGTTTCACAGTTAATCGTGCTCAGGCGGGGTGGTTTCCAGATGGGTGACCTCTAGGGAAGCTCCGTGCTGTGTCGCTTCGTATCAAAGGCACCATGCCGAACTCAATTCACACCCCCTCCTAGACCCATGATGTATCAAATGGTTAGTAGATATATAGATGATTTTCAAATGGTAACAATCGGATTGGAGAACAGCTTTTAAAATATCCATGTTAGTCTATAACTCTCACCTTGTGAATGTTCAATTCTAGTGAAGACCTTGACCTTGAGTATTCGTATCCTAATCCTAATGATACATATTACAAAGATCAGTTGTAATCCGTTGATTCTAACTAGCATTAGGAACCTGAGTCCAATTTGACTCCTGATGGGGCTCCCTAGTCCAAAGTCCTAATTAGAGTGTCCTTCATAGATAAAGTTAGTTTAACCTCGGAATGATTCAGATGAGAACAAGAAAACAGACAAAGCGGGGAAAAAACGATAGAAAGCACGCTTGATTCACAATGCTTATAATGATGACAAGGGTATTGGTTAGATCAAAGGAAAGTGACAAGAAATGACCAGAAAACATAAAACATGTTCCAAAAATAAGCTTAATATACTCAATACTAATCATCTCACATATACATATAATCCCAAAACATGTACTTGGATGGATCCGAGCAAGTTGGTGAAGTAGTAAATCGCAGGAGGGACGCATCTCCACACTAGCCCTGTGTCCCACAGCATTAAGCATCCTTTTGGATTGTTTTGTCAAACCCTTGACGATCCAAAACCAACAACACATGCATGCAAAAGCGCACAACATGGTTAAGACAGATTTCAGCAGAACATGTCTTTCCTGTCATGTCAAACACACACACACACTCTTCTAACAATAACTTTCAAGTATAAATGGCTTCGGTCGAGTTGGTGAATGAAGTTGATATTCAAATTAATATATATGTAGTTCTTACTGTTATAGCCAACAAGGGAAGAAGTAATAAATTCATTTTATACCGAATTGAAGTTAACTTGTTTTATTGGTTATTAGCAGCTTAATTTGCTATGTGACTGTTAATCTATGTTGGAAATTAATTAACCGTTTTGTAATTCTTTCTTTTGATTTTTCCACTTGTAGTGGAGTATTTTAATTACGGATCAAACAGTGAGAAATATGTGTGTACGTGTGGATACGACATCTTAGACTTTTGCAAGATGGTTAGCTCTTTCTTGAATTCCAGTATGTGCCAACCGCCGCGTTTTGGAACATTGGTTTAGGTTACACGTTAAGATTTCAGATCTAAAAATCTTGGTAGATAAATTTTTAGATAATGGTTGGATTGCCTCGTCCGACGTGCGGTATCATGAAGTATCAAACATACACCAAATAAAATACCATGAAAGTAAACACAAAGCGGTGGAGAGAGAATACTGATTTAGATAATGGTTGGATTACCTCATGGTAGACTCATGTAGTATTCCTAAATCACCCCTATTAAATAAGGGCATTTTTGGAAAATAAATCAAATTAACTAATTTAACTACTATCCTTAATTTCTCCAAAGTTAAGTAAATATGTCCTATAATTAGGACTGGAGGGAGTATATCTTAAATTGATAAAATTTAACTAATTTACCTTTATTAAAGAATGTGATTTTCAAATATGCATTTAATATATGCTACCCTTTTTACTTTCTTTGTTTTTTTTTTCCTGGGGGAATGCCAGCTCTCCCCATACCTTGCAGTTTTAAAGCATGACTCTAAACCACAAAGGCAAGAGGCAGCTAGCACCTTTTTTACTTTCCTATAAGAGGTAAAAGTGAAAAATAATATTTAATTACCCGATCAACCCCTTATATTTTGGATCAGGGTTATACTTACATCAAATTTCTTATATTCATTACATCAAATTATCTAATCACGCATCATCACATGTCTTCCTTTGGACCAAATTAAATGTTCTTCTATAAGATTTCTTGTATTTTGGAGTTGAGGGAGTAGAAATGCATGTGTCATGTTTTACTCCTTTCTATTCAAATTTCACATCTTTTCCATGTATTTCATTCTCAGGAAAAGCACGTTTCCAGGAAAAAAAAAAAAAACCATGTGTTGTGGTTTGTAAATGTGTTATCAAATACGTTTCTAATTATACTAATCTTAAACCCAAACAATATAACTTAATTACGTCCCTTTAATAATCATCCATAGATAGCAAGGCCCCTAAAAAGCAGCTTAACGTTAATATTTGATTTTAGAGTGAGAGCCCTTCAATCACAATTACGATGACGTCCATAGAGATATCATATTTTCTGCATTTGTCTTCTCTATACTCTTTTTTACTTTTTTTCTCCATTCAATTTTTGAATTATTCAACTCAAACTTTAATAGCTTAGCTTTTGAAATATTTTAATTTAACATCATTATTGAAATATTGGACTCAATTATATATGCCGCTAAAGTATCACATTAATTAACAAGAAGATCGCGAGAGGGCAAGAAAGAGCAATTTTCTCTCTTTGCTCGGTTTGATGCACTGAATTTTAAGTATTAATAGTATTCAGCTTTCGTTCAAAGAAAACATTCCCTTTTCTCCAATTCCTACCGCACAAAGTTAGATAACTGTATTTTAATTGTCAAGACAGCTTTGAACGACTACCCTGGTTTGATCATTATAGGTCCTGACACGTTGGCTAGCGTTATACAATTATCTTAGTTTTGTATTTATTTTTAATTTTATTTTATGCTTTCCTTTTATATCAAAAAAAAGTTAGATAACTGTGTATTATTTGGAACTCAACAAAAGACTTGAACTGTTTATAACTTAGGGGGGAAAACACCTCCCGTCATTCTCATGGACACGCATATACGATATTTTATTAAAAAAAGAGTACATTTTCTATAGAAAATACAACCTAATAAATGCCAAAGAAGTTTTGAAAATAACATGATAGAGTCCCTTGTCACTAGCCAATCATGCTCTTCCCCCTATATGTCCCACTAGTTTAATTGGAGAAGAAAATAGACAAGCACGAAATGATTTTAACCTATCTGAATAATATTTTTATTTATTATTATAAAAAAAGAGATTTAGTGACACCTATTTCATAGCACTTTTTTAAAGAAGTGTTATAGGTAATTATATATTTTTTAAAAAAGTTAGAAGTTGTGGCGCTTGCTATTACAAGTGTCATAGCTAGTGTATGGGGTTGTTAGGCAAGTGCCAGACAAGGCCTTGTTTTTCTTTTTTCTTTAAAAAAAGCACTGGTTAAGCAAGCGTTATAGCTAGCCTTAATGCCTTCAAGTGCCATACAAGGCACTATTTTTTTTTAAAAAAAGGGAAGCTACGGGGCTTGCTTAGGCAAGTGCCATAGCTGCCCCCTTTTTCCTTTAAAACTCAAATCTAGATCTACGACATCATCTTCTTAAGTTATCCATTTTCTAGCAGAATCTTATCTCAAATCTTATCTTGTCCCTTCGATCCTCAGTCCATTGGTCCATCACCTTTCCTTATCCATTCTCTCCATTTCCCTCTTCCTATATAATACTTTGTCCCCACCCCTTCCTCTTTATTTTGACCAACAACCCGCGGCATTGTCCCCACTCCCTCCTCTCTATTTTTACGGCGGCAAGTGCAGAAGCTTCCTTGGTCCCTACTTTTTTTTGTTTCTTGTCTCTTCCTCCTCCATATTTCTTCAACATTTGGTCCCCACTTCTGTCGGCACTACAAAGCTTGGTCTCCCACGTTTTTTTCTTCTTGTCTCCTTCTACAGAAGCTCTCTTGTAAGTCATTTTTTTTAATACAGAAGCTTCTGTCAATCGGCACTATAGTTTCCTGTTTTTTTTAAGTTTAAAATCTGCCATAAATTTTAGCTTATAGTTTTATGTGTGCTTATAATTTTTTTTTCCAGGTATTTGCTTGAAGTTACAGCTCTCTCTTGTTAAACTTCCTATACATTGTAAGTTTTTTAATTTTTGAGCTTATAAATATAATTTTATTAGTTGTTACTATTTTAATTTGGTTAATGTCTTTTATATTTAATTTATTACGAAATCTGAAAAAATTATTCTCAATTGTATATGTTGAAAATTAATTGAGATAATATTACATGTTACTATATATATGTTGTCTATATGAAGATATGTGTAGTAATTATAATTTTTAGCTGCTATAGTAATTGTTATTGATGAGTTGCATAAGTAAAATAATTATAACACTTGTATTTTTGTTGGCTTGTAATGCAACCAATTAATTTACCTATGATATGTAGTGATTTTATGAATTAACTATTTGTTTGGAGTTATTTCATTTTGATTTGGTTTGATTTGATTCTGTTTTTGTTGTGGATTTGTATTGTAAAATACATGGTTCATTAGGAAAAAGGAAAAAGTTACATAAAATTATTTTTTAAAAAAATAATTTTTGTGGCACTTCTTTAGGAATTATCACTTCCTATGATATTTCCTTGAGGAAGGGCCATAGGGAGTGTTATATACACAGTTCCTATGGTACTTCCTTTATCACACTTCCTATGGCGCTTCCTCGAGGAAGGGCCATAGGAATTGTGTATATAACACTTCCTATGGCCCTTCCTGAGGAAGTGCCATAGGAAGCTATTTAAAAAATAATAATAAGCTATAGTACTTCCACAACTTCAAGAAGCACCACAGCTTCTTTTAGTAGAGTTAGAAGTTGTGGCGCTTCCTAAGCATCATAATATTTATAAAAATAAGTGCCATTTATGGTATTTTTTGTAATAGTGATTATAAAAAACAAAAAGGGGTAATTTTTTATACCAAATGACACCCAGGCTAACCATTCCTACTGCATACATCATTCTGCGAATCCCTGTCAAGGATTTGAGCAAGACCAGGCTTAACCGTTGAGACATAAAACCCATGATAAGCTTGAAGACCCCCCTTTGCTAGAAAGTCTACAGCGCAATTGCACTTTCGATCAATATAATTGAGACAAACCTCCCATGCTCTTCCAAGCATCACACGATTCTCACAAACAGTGGAACTTTTTATGTGCTCATTATTAACACCACTGCTACACATGTCAATTGCTTCTGTCAAGTCCATCTCAATTACAACCCACCTAAAGCCTATATCCCATGCAAGTTTTAGACCATGTAAACAACCCCAAAGTTTTGCATAAAGAGCATCACCATCCTGAAGGTGGCAAAAGAAACCTTGAATCATGTTTCCAACTTCGTCATGTAAGAAACCACCACATGCAGTTGTTCCCTGTATGACAGAGTAAGCACCATCGATGTTGCATTTAACCCAGCATACCTCTGAGGGTTCCCATTAAGGGGGAGACAGTGGTTCCCCGACACCTTGTAGCTTAACCTCGCCAAGCTGAGCTCGTGTCTCTATCATGGAAGGTGCCAAGCTTCAGCAGGATTGATTCATTTGGGATCTGCTTCTTCTAAAAAGCAAGAAGATTTTGTCTTTGCCACAACCACCAAGTAGTCACTATGGACAGTGCACCCCAGTCATTGCTATCTTCACTGTTACACGTTAAATTCCTCCAAAACCAGCCATCAAAATCTAATGCACAGAAGCTATGACATTTATTCAGGGGAACTACTTTCTTCCATAAATCTCGTGTTTGGGTGCAGTCGTGAAGAACATGCAATGTAACCCCCGAGGTCATCAAGGCCAGGATTAGTGTTTAAACACATTTTATAATTGAATAAGAAATCAAGGATAATTAAATTTTTTTTACAAAATCTGTACTATGATATCTCCATTCATTTTGAAGTAAAAACAATTGGCATGTTCGGTTTGTCGCATATACAATATCAGAGTGCTGGCAAAATTTCTGACGTTCACCCTGGATAATATTATTAATCCAAGAGTTTTATAGGGCATCATTGCCCATTTCAGTTTCCCATACCCGGGATTACACAATAACTACAAATCTATGGTCAAACCAATATATACATTTATCCAAAATGATAACCAAAGCCAAAAGAACTAAGACTACCACCGGCAATCCTAGTCACCCTTATCCACTTACTTGCCTCTCGACCCACTTACCCTGGCTAAAATTGTTAATTGGAAAGAGTGAGATTCAAAAGAATCCCAATAGCAACAGTTTACGTATATGATACATAATTAAACAAAGCATGTAAGCATATATCACAATGCAGTAATAACCATATTCAAGGCTGGGCTAACTACCACGTCCCATCAATCATTCAAGGCCAGTCTCACCCCACATCCCTTATTCAAGGCCGGGCTTACCGCCACGTCCCCTCATACATTCAATGAAAAATACCAAACAAGCAATGCATTACACATGATATATGATAAAGTGTCACTACCTTGGTCTTTCCATTCTTGAGCAGGCACATGCCTTCTACGCTCCGAGTAAATATCAAATTCTAAAGTCATAATTAAGGATGAAAAGTTATCACTTATCCCAATTCTTAAATGACTTCAAAACACTTAAATTTGGTTATCATTAAAGTCCCTTAGATGGCTACTAGAAGCCCAAACAACTACCTAAAGAGTTGGGAAGTACTATATCAAAAACCACCCTTTTTAGTATGCCTTGTAAAACAGGCCGCTTCCGGCTTCCGGCTTCCGGTTTCTGACTCGGTCCTAAAATATTAAATGTACAAGAAATAGATCATAACCTATCCAAGTGTCATTTTAGACTCTTCCATAGTGTTTCTTGTGGTTATATTAGTCTATGATAAAAATTTACCAAAATGTCCTCGGGACCCCTGCCCGGCCCCACTGTACCTGGCCCAATGACATGTTTTCCCAAAATTTTGAATAGGGCTATCCTGATGTATTTTCGCCCAAGGAATCCATTTCTGGATTCAAAATTACCAAATTCAATGTCAAATTATGAAATTGCCCTTGACTAGGGCTATCCTGATGTGTTTCGTAATTACGCTTTTTCGGCTTTTTCTGAAAAAATGACCAACTGTAACCCCACTTATTTTTTCCCACTGAATCCAATGGAGCCATCTATTTCATGAAAATCCATAACCATCTATTTCATGAAAATCCAGCTCCTACTTCTCAGAACAGTGCTAGCTGAAGTTTAGGCAAAAATTGGAAAAATTAGACTTTTGTGTTGTAGCTTTCAAAAATCATAACTAATTCTAGAAAAATTAAAATGAGATGGTCCCAAGTCCTAATTAAATATTTTTAAGTCCTATTTTTAGGAAAAATATGAATCATTGAGTTCTATAACCACAAAAGTACAGAATTCAACAATTCTCCTTGCTGTTCCAAAATTGCTTCCAGTTTCAACCCCAAACTTTGGAAAATCATAACTCCTAGCTCAAAAATCGAAATAACATGAATTATATTTTCATTTTGAAGCTTGGAATATGAAATTTAAGACTAGAAAGTTTCAAATTTTTTCATCACCATTTACTTATTCAAAACGTCCATGCAAACTGACTGCCTACACAGGATTTTCACTAACCAATTCTTGCAACTTTTAAACTTAAGTTTCCAATGGTCTAAAATTCACTTCCAACACTACTCCCACACAATTTTTCATAAGAAAACCAATGGAAACATCAAAACAACAAAATTCTCACTCCATCTATATGTTCTATTTTTGCCATATATTCAAAACAAAATCCAAAATTACCAAACTTGACATTTAAGCTTCAATTCAATTTATCTATCCAAAATATATCTCAAAGCATCATATCCATAACCACAACAACTCAAACACACCAAGACCCTTATTTTAAAAAATAGGGCAATATTCAAGGATTCCAAAACTTAACCAAATGGTCACAAAACCTATATAAAAAGGTTCAACTCACTCACCTCTTTAACTTTCTCAAAGAAGTTCCTTACTTCTCCAAACTCTTGATTTCCTTGAGTGTCAAAACACCTCCAATGGAAAATCTAAAACCATAGTATGAAAGCTCTCAACCCAAGGAACAAGATTATAGAAGGAAGTTTTGACATTCAAGGTCAATATCTTACCTAAATCTTGAGCTTTCTTTTTCTCTTTCTTCCTCCAAAAATGGTGCATAAGAGCTTGAGAGAGAGAGAGAGAGAGAGAGAGAAATGTTTGATGATGATGATGAAGATGAGGAGCAGAATTTCTGCCCCCCATGCCCATGTCTATTGGCATAAGAGAGAGAGTAAATAAAAAAAATGATTTGTTGACTTTGATCCACCTACTCCCTTCATGCATACTCAATCATGCCACATGCCACATGCCACTCTCTCATGCAATCTCATCACAATTAATCCTCCGTTTAGTTACACTAACCAATTTCATTAGCCATTTAGTCACATATCTCATTCCTTCTTAGTTAGTAATTAATTTCTCCATTAATTACTGACTAATTTACCGACAATTTTCCATTCTTCACAATTTCTCTACTGATTTTGGCAGATTAACTTAAATTGCCACATAACACAATTAAATTTCCTTTTCTTCTTCCATGCGCCATTTACTCTAATTTTAGCCTAAAATTACTTTGTCATATAATTATGTTAAAATACAGGGTGTTGAGCATTTCCAATAATTAATTCAGGTCTCAAATCATCTTTAATTCACAACAACATTCTCAATAATTGTCATTAGCTTTTAATCGAAATTTGGGACATTACATGCAACGTAGTTTCATAGTGGTTATTACAAACCTGGCAAACCTCAGAATTAGAGATGCCACATCTAAAGCGATTCGAGTTTATGAGCAACCGCTGTTTCACCGCGAGCCATACAAAGAAACGGCATCTTGGGGAATCTTGAGCTTCCACAACTTTGCCTAAGGTCGGTCATGCCCCAAGGACAAGTGGGATATTCTTTCATAAGCAGATTTAATGGTAAAACATCTCAATTTATCCCACCGCCAGTGAACATCAGTACCATTATTAACTTGCTCTATTCCAACATGAACATTATTCCAAACTTTTTTAATTCCACTCCAAACATTAGATGCTGGCCATTTAGAGACTAAGTTTGGGAGAAGGTCACAATCACATCGATATTTATCATAAATAAATCTGACCCAGAAGTCATCCCTGTTCTTACCAACTTCCAACCAAGTTTCATAAGAAGGGTATGATTTTGAAGTTTAGTATGGCGCAATCCCAAACCTCCATGCTTCCTTGGCTGGCATGCCTTGTCCCTACAACCAGCGACACTTTATGTTTCTCATTTGAGCTACCCCACAGAAAATTCTAATTACACAGATCAAAAGTTTTAAGATTATCCACGATAATAAAAACGTCTGCATGACATAGTTAGGGATAGCTGAGGAGACTGAAGATATTAATGCGGTTCTTCCTGAAAGCGAGAATGTCTCACTTCTCTATTTTTTAAAAGCCTCGTCTTTACTTTGTCTATAACCGATTGAAAAGAATCACTAGTGACCCCGTTTATGATGGAGAGGATCAGCGAGATACTTTCCTAAATCCGCAGTGAGCAAGAAACCCAAAAGCCTATTGAGCTCTGAGCACCTGTTATGATTTAAATTAGATGAAAATAATACACAAAGTAGGATTTACCTTGAGTTTAGATGTAGCACAGAAAGTGCCAAGACAGCTTTGAATCATAACAGCCAGGTCAACAGAAGCCTCTGCGTACAAGATAATGTCTTATGCAAAGAAGAGATGAGACACTGAAGGGCCATTCTTTGTAAGCCAGTAGGAAGCCAATCCCTCTTCCCCGCCCTTTCCTGGATTGGATGAGCCAATTTTTCCATACAAATAAAAAAGAGATATGGTAAGATTGGGTTTCCTTAACGAACTCCTCATGAAGCATGAAAAATGTTTGCCTTAGAACCATTCCAGAGGAGTTGAAACAGTAGATTATTTAAGGATGCTATTATAACATCAATCAAATGATTTCGAAAGTTCAGTTCTCCTAGACAGTGGATCAAAATTTTCCAGCTAACTCGGTCATAAGTTTTCTCTAGATCAATTTTAATTGCTATAAACCCCTTCTTCCCTTTTATATTATGCATAGAATGCATTACCTCTTAAGCCACAATAATATTATCTAAACTATGCAGACATAGGATAAAGCTATATAGGTTAAGAGAGATGATAGCAAACATAATTGGTCTCAACCTACTTGTAATAATCTTAGTAATGGTTTTACAAATAACATTACACAAGCTAATGGGTCTTGGAATAAGAATAATTAAAGCATCTTTAATGGCGCGAATTCTGTCTATATTCTGAAAGAGGGATGTCACATATTTGATCATTGTAAAGCCAACAGTTGCCCATTGATGTTGATAAAAAAGAGCATTCAAACTATCAGGCCCTAGGGATTTAAGAAGACCCACGCTGAAAATAACCTCTTTAATTTCATCATCACTAACATCTCAAGCAAGGAGTCTTATTGCAGTATCATCAATAGAGGGAAAGAAATTTGAGCATTAAAGATCCTCCCTCACAGGAATATCATCAACGAAAAGCTCCGCAAAAAACCAAGATGCATGCTGTTTAATCAACCCCATATCATAGCACCACTCATCATCATCAAAACACAGAGCGTCAATTCTACTAGACTTTCGTCATCTATTTGCATAGGAGTTAAAGAGTTTTGTATTTCGGTCCCCGTATAAATTCCAATCTATTCTCACTTTTTATGGCGATTAGAGAGATTCTTGAACGAGAATATCTTCCAACTCTTGCCAAAAGTCCAGCTGAAGTTGTTCATAATGATCACTTTTACCCCCTCTAGCTAGCGCCCTTATGACTCCATCAAGTCTATACATAATCTTCTTTTTTTGGAGTTCAAAGTGACCAAACACTTGCTTATTCCACATAAAGCATATAGTGGTAAAATGGGATATATTATCCTCCCCATTAATGGATTCATTGCATGTATCTTTAACAAAGTCATTAAAGTTCTCATGAAGAAACCAGAGTTAGGAATCTAAAGGCCGATCAACACGCTGCATATTTTCTCTTATATTTAGTCGTAACAACAGAGACTGATGATTAGATTTATATAAAGGTAAATGAGAAACCCCGAGCATTAGGAAAAACATCTAACTAAGTGTCATTTGCCAAGAACCTGTCAAGTCAAGCTTCTGAATTTGCCCTCTTCCATGTAAACTTTGGACCTATATATCCCAAGTCACTAATTAAAAAAATCCGTAACCTAAATATAGAACTCCCAATCCGCTTTGCTTGCACGGGTGTTATTAGATCTTCTTTCCAAATCAGGCAGTGTAGCATTGAAGTCTCCACTTAGTAGCCACTGTCCCTGTATAGAATTTGCAATATCCCTATGTTTCTCCTAAAGGAGTCACCGAATAGCTACGTTTGGACTGGCATATATAATTGTTAGAGCCCATTCAACATCCTCCTCCTCCGTGCTCTCCTCTCCATTCTCCTTACAATTCAAACCAAAGTTTTTCTTGGCAAAATAAATTTTTCCAGCCATTCACTATGTCCTCCTATTCATCATATTTGATTAGAAATCTCGTACTCCCAAGAGCAAATAGTTTTTCCTTGTAAGACTAATGAATGGGACGACACTCTAAGCCTGCTCCGACCCACACCGCCTCTTCTCTTCCTTGACGAACTATCAAACACAAAGCCTCCTTCTACTCTCCCTCATTCCTAAGATTTTAGATCGATTATTGATAAAAAAAAAATGGAAACTTTTTAGAAATTACATTTTAGATCGGTTGTTGATAAAACCGGTCTAAAAAGTACTTTTAGATCGATTTTATCAATAACTGGTCTAAAAAATCATACTTTGTAAACTGATTTTATCGACAACCAGTCTAAAATGTCATTCTAAAAAGTTTCCATTTTTTTAAAAAATTGTTCCTGTTAAAACATTTTACCCAGCAAGTCATTTCCCCTATTAAAACATTTTACTCATCAAGTCATTTCAATGACATCCAAATAAATTCTTCTCTTACACATTATAACAAACACCTTATACAGAAGCATTTTCATCAAGCAAAACACAATTTCAACTGGTGTAATACTTGCATCATTCTTCCTACACCCCGCATTCCACAGAAGCAACAATAATAAATCATTCTTTCTACACCCCAAAATAAATTCTTCTCTTACACATTCCCATTTCATCTAATATTTTAGAACACAATTTCAAATGGAGTAACTTACATCATTCTTCCTACACCCCACATTTCACAGAAGCAACAATAATAAATCATTGAAAATCATCACATTATCACACACAATAAAAAAATTAAGGTATGCTACTACACATTTTTATTCCCTTATTTTAATATTACAGTTTGACAAAAAAAATCAAAACTTTAGCAAATAATAGAATCAAAACACTTTAATTGATGATAGAGGAATCTACCGAGAAAGAACACAACATACAGTAATCCATCATTGATGATCACTAGCTGGCTTCGGAGCATCTACACTAGGACACCTCAGATCCTTCATTTTTCTATGACAACAACAACAAAAGTAGTTTTATATATAAAATAACTATATACATAATTCAAATATAATTCATGATAATTATTTTAGCTAGCTAACCTTCAAAGTAGTTTTATAAAGGGATATCATCTCATATCCCTTCATGATGATCGTTTCTTGTACCGTGTTCAATATCTTCTTCATCTTCTTCATTCAACTCTGGTAGACCCCTAGAAAAAGAAGGAGTCTCAAGAACATCATTCATTGAACGACTTTCCTCATTAATATCAACGACCTTTTTTCCTTGGAGAGCTACAAACCACATTTTATTTGCCTGATCGGTAATATAGAACACTTATTTTGTCTGATATGTCATAATAAAAGGCCCATCTCCAAAAATTCTACTATTCATATCAACTAATATAAATTCTAACTGATCGATCATCACATCATTGTTGACATCATCCCACTTGTATTTGAAAATGGAAAATTTAATTTTAACATAATCAACCACCCAAATCTCTTCAATAACCCTTTAATAAGGTATGACTGCCAATCTAGGGTTCTTATCTTTCGAACTAAAGAAGTGTATAGGTTCAGCTACTAGCATAACACCACTATTCTGGACGGTGCTCCTATCATCTAAGGACTTCATGTAAAATGTATAACCATTGATCACAAATGAAATCCAACTTGTGACATCAATCTCAGAACCACGTACTATCCATCTAATTGTATCAGAAACACATTATTCTCTGTCAACCTTTTGTTTGAACCAATGTACAAAAGTTTTGTTATGCTATCTAATTAACCTTTGTTCTGTCATTCGACTATGTTATTTTCGTACAGTTTCTTTATGAGTAACAATGTAATCTTGAACTTTATCAACATTATTCAAGATGTAAAAGTGGCCTTGTTGCAATTCATAAGGATCCACACTCTTTACTATAGCCCCGCGTCTACCCCCTTCTTCATCATGACATTTAAGAAGCCCAATATGTCTTACATTTGACAAGTAATGTTGATAAAATTCCATGGCTTATTCATAAACATATTTCTGAACAATAGATGCTTCAAGCCGATTTGCATTCTTCACATACCCTTTTACGATTTTCATAGTTCTTTCAATTGGTTATATCCATCGTAAATAGATAGGGCCACACAACTTTATCTCCCTTACTAGATGAACAATTAAATGTATCATGATCAAATACCTTCATTTTCCAGTTCATCCAATCTTTCTGTCTCAATGACTTTACTACAAATAGCATTAAAGAAGAAACAAAGTCTAGTCAACATATGTTGAAGATCATATTCGACAATGCCTTGAATAGCTACTGAGAGTAGTTGTTGCATTAAGACATGACAATCATGAGACTTTAGCCCTACTAACTTCAAGTCTTTCATGGACACAAACTTCTTAAAATTTGAAGAATACCATGAGGGAACTTTGATGCCATGTAAACACTCACAAAAACTTCTTTTCTCATCATTAGACAAAATATGAGAAGATGGAGGACAAAAAGTTCTTTTACCATATGGTCTTGGATGCAAGTCTTCTTGTATTCCTATTTCTTGTAAATCTAACCTTCCCTTCACGCCATCCTTAGAACTACCTTATATATTGAGCGGTGTTCCAACAATACTATCACATATGTTTTTCTCCACATGCATGAAATCAATATAGTGTCTCATATCACGATTGGGCCAATATAGAAGATCGAAGAAGACATACCTCTTTTTCCATTTATTTTTTACATTACTACTCTTTGAAGTCTTACCAAAGATAACATTGATATTTTTCACCTTTTTATAAACTTGCTCCCCAATCAATGCCTCAGGAGAATTTTCAAACTCTTGTCCACCAAAAAAAGTTTTTTTAATTTATGATATGGGTGGCCTCATCTAAGAAATCTCCTATGGCCAAGATAAACCGACTTTCTTCCATGTTGAAGTTGATGGTAGCATTTGCCTTCTTTACAAATCGTACATGCCTTATAGCCTTTAACACTATATCCTAACAACTTTCCATATGCAAGGAAGTCATTTATAGTACAAAAGATCATGTCTCGCATTTTAAAAACCTCCTTCTTGCTCGTGTCAAAAACATCAACACCTTCATCCTACAACTCTTTCAAGTCTTTGATCAAGGGTTCTAGGTAGATATCTATGTCATTTTCAGGTTGTTTTGGTCCTGAAATCAACATAGACAACATGATATATTTTCATTTCACGCATAACAAAGGAGATAAGTTGTAAATTACCAACAGAATAAACCATGAATTATGTATATTGCTTAGGTTGCCAAAAGGATTAATACCATCCGTGTTAAACCCAAGCCTAAGATTCTTAGGTTCTTCGCCAAAGTTAGGAAATAATTGATCAATTTTCTTTCATTGAGAAGAATTAGTCAGATGTCGAAGCTTTTCATCAGATATTCTCTCATCCACATGCCATCTCAAATTTTTTGCATCGTGTTCATTAGCAAACAAGTGCTTGAACTTTAGTATGATTGGAAGATACCACAACACTTTTGCAAAGGCGTTATTTGATTTGTACCTCGGGGTTTCACATATGGAATATTGTTGTTTCTCATCATGCTCTTTTCTATATAATATGCAATCATTAGGGCATGCATGAATCTTTTTATACTCCATCCCTAGTGGACACAGTATTTTCTTAGCATTATAGTATTGATAAGGCAACACATTATCATCTGGAAGCATGTCCTTAAAAGTCTCAAGCATTTCTGAAAAACTCTTGCCACTCTATCCATGCCATACTTTCAAGCTTATCAATTTCAATACTACTTTCAACAATTGGTATTTTTTACACCCTAGGTATAACGGATTCTCAGCATCACTGCACATATTACCATATGCATATGATTGCTCAAAAGCCTCTTCTCTTCTCCTATATCATGAATAATATCCTCTATCTGATCATCCATATACGTATCATTATTATTAAAGGTCACTCCCCCTGTTAAGATGCACTTGACATTTCTAATTCTTCACCATGTCATACCCATACTATACAACTTTTACAAAATTCTTCACAAATTAAATGTATATATATATATATGCAGCACTTAGTCCCTTCTCATTCAAACATACTACACAAGGACAATAAATCATCCTGTCAAATCCCCCATAATCCTACCACCCCACAGGCACGGTCCTCCGCCATGGGTTCCCCCCATGCGGACGCAGGTGAAGAACTCAAAGGAATATAATCCCACCCTTTGGGATTTTCTTTCGCCTCCCTACGACTTGAACCCTTACCCTGGGGGTAAGTAAAAGAGTTTGGCGAGAGCTAGCTAGCTCAATGGTACCACGTCTCGCCAAGCACTTGAACTTATCCCCAGGTTGGGTGTTCAAGTCTAGGGGAGGCGAAAGAAATGCGTAAGGGGCACAAATATTTCTTGTGAGTCCTTCACCTGCGACCGCATGGGGGGAATCTATGGCGGAGGACCGTGCCTATGGGGCGGTTTAGCCCAACGATACCACGTCTCACTAAGCACTTGAACTTATCCCCAGGTTGTGTGTTCGAGTCGTGGGGAGGCAAAAGAAATGCTCAAGGGGCGCAAATATTCCTTGTGAGCCCTTCACCTGCGGCTGTATGGGGGGAACCCATGGTGAAGGACTGTGCCTATGGGGTGGTGGGATTACAGGGGATGTGACACATCCCACTATCATTATCGATATTTCTTCCAACAAAGTCTAAAAAAGTCATCACCTCATTATCATATTCAACACTCATCCGTTTAGCTTTTATCCAACTATGATCCATATATTTCAACACCTTGTAGCACCCTATCCACAAGCAAAAGAATAGACAAAAAACAACCACAGAGTTTGAGAGATTTCAACGAAATTAAGAGGCATGCATACCAAGAGACAATAACTATACTTGTAGCAATATACCAATAAATTATGACATGATAAGAATCAAGCAACATTTCATAATAAAGGTGTATATATATATATATATATATAAGTTTTAAAACTTGCATTGCAAAGCTATTCAGAATTTTCATAATTTTATATTCAATTCAAACCCACATAGCAAATATCATAATGTGATCATTAATGGCAATTCAAGACAAGAAAGTATAAATAAAATATCATAATGTGATCATTAAGCTAGTATCTGAAGTTATCATCACTGTGTTCATTGGCGAGAGCAAGATAGAGAGCAACATTGGCCATATTCAAACAAAGTCATAATCATAAAACAGAACACCTCCATTTCCTATTTCAAGCATATCAGGATCTAATGCCAGGCATGGTTAAACCCACCCGAAACAATATCAAAAGGATCGAGTTCAAATTATTAACAACAATTAAAATAAACCTAGAAAGTTGCTTCACGAGTAGTCGATTTTTGTGCTCCCATTTGGAAGAAGAATGATCGGCGAGGCTTTTAAGGAGGAGGAGTTGAAGCTGTAATGTTATTGATTGACGGCGAAATGAAGGTTGACTATCGGCAAGGTATGGGTAGTGACTCTTCCTCGGCTAATACAGACCCAACCCAATGCCACCTCTGAGATTTTGAACAAGAACACAGTTGGTTAGATTGTGATATTAGGTTCAGAGAGAAAGATTGCTCCAGATTTAGAGAGAAAGAGGATGGCGGAGTTGTGAACAATAATACAGTCGGAGAAATTTTAGGAAAAAGTGAGTTGAGAAAGTAAGCTAAGATTCAACGGGAGGAAGAAAAGAGTGAAATTTTAATTAGGGCGTGCACATTTAAGACCCATTGTTTAATAAAACCAATTGTAAATATATCTTTTAGACTAGTTTTAAAAATAACCGGTCTAAAAATTTTTAACTTTTAGACCGGTTATAAGATATAACCGATCTAAAAAGTAAAAAAAAAAAAATTTAATTGTGAGTCTCTTATTTAGACCGGTTATAGAAATAACCGGTCTAAAATATTCATTTTTAATTATTTTTATCCTTTTAAGATCGGTTACTCATAAATAAGGTTTAAATAATATCTTTAAAATCTTATAACCAGGGAATCAGTTTCAAAAGTTTTCTATAATTATAAAAATATCACTGATCATATATTTTAAACCTTAGCCCTATATAACCAGTCTAAATGAATAAGTCTAAAATACATATTTTGTACTAGTGTAATGTAATTAACTCTTTCAAGAAATATAATAAAAAGAAGAAAACTTGTAATTACGCTAACTATAAAAACAAGCAAATATTTTTTTAAAAGAAAACAAGCAAATATGCTTCTTATCACTATACTTGTTTGTTATAATTGTAATGCCACAGTCCATATCCCCATTATTTTTACCAAGCAATTAAAAAAAACAAGGGATAAAATAAATAGAGCCCAGCAAAGTGGGACTCATCATCTCCAATCATTCCTGGGTTGGCCCATTTTGCTGAAGCGATTGTCCGGAATGACCAGTCCCTGCAGTGGCGCGTGTTCAGCACTGGCCGTTGAAATCACGCTGGAAGAGGGAGCTGAAAGAGGAGGCGCGTGGAGCTCTGGGTGGAGAAAAGGACGCGCATTAAAGAAAGTGGGGCCCAGAAGGGAGAGTTGGAAGATGAATGGAGAGAGAAGGGAGCAAAGCATTATGAGGTGCCATCTTTTTCCAATCAAATGTGTGAAGATGACATTTATCTTCCCTCTTTTATCATTGCCCTCTCTTCAATTACAATTTCACTTCTCTCTCTCTTTGTTTTTCCTTTTTGTTTTTCCTTCCCTACTCTAACACAACCATGTTCCATGTCTCTCCAATTTTTAGTAAGGTAATTAAACTCGGATCGGTCAGTGAACCGATCGGAGTATTAAGTTAAAGATCAGACCTGAGTCAAACCGAAACTAAACCGGGACCAAATCGGTGAAAAATATAATATTTTAGGCTTATAGTATGAAATTTTAAAAGAAAAATTAAAAAATTAAAAAATTTGACCCGTACTGGGTCACTAGACCGGACCGGTTTAGAGGCATGGTCACCGATTTCTGGTTCGGTTCGGCCGGTCCGGTCCAGATTAGATAACCCTGATTTTTAGAATCCCATCCTACTCTTTTATCACCAATTTCACACTTTATTCCCATCTTTCTTTGTTTTTACAGCAAGTTTTGACTTGAAATGAAGAAATTACATATGACTCTCTTTTTTTTGACCTGATATATATGACTCTCTTAAATTTTATATTATGTATAGATAACTTTCTTAAATTTTGAAATTTTACATTATATCGCATTGATCTCTTGCATTTACTCAGATAATTCATATACTAATAGTTTTATCCATTACTTATTTGCACATATATGGAAAAAAAATAAAAAAATACCACTCAAAAGTCAAAATTCTAAATTAATCTTGTTGACTACAAGAGTATAGATATTGAAAATTCATTTTAATAAGAAATTACTGATTTAAAATTTTGAAATTTAAGTAGTATTTTTTTATTTTCTTTCCCTAAAATTTATGAGGTTTACATGCTCATGCATGCATGCATATAACACTCAAAGTTTGGGAAGTTACACAAAAATATAAATTGAGTGGGTGTATAATTGATTGTTTGGGTTTATTTACTCAGGGTTAATAATTTTGAGCTTTAAAAATTAACAGAGTTATTTGCACGTAGTTCAATATTTAAGAAAATTAAGGGTAATTTAGCTTTAAAAAAATTGTAATGCTTCAAAAATTGGCATGTAAAAATACTTACTTTCTGACGTCTTTAATATAATAGCTATATAATTAATTTGTAAATATTAATAAATTTGGTTAATTAATTATATATGATAAATATGTGTTGGTTTGCTTAGAATGCCTTTTTTAATTATATGCATTGTTACATGTGTTAAAGGAAACACACTTCCTATATACAATCAATAGTAATATTTTAAGAAGAAAATTATAATTTTGAAAAATAAAGTGGACTGTGTTCTTATATTTAAATTCAATATTAACTAATTGCCTAACTCTTATGTTTATGGCACGATTTAGTATCTATTATTTATTGGAACGATCTTCCTGTTGAGTTGTTAACAATGAAATGCAAATTTTGGAACTTATATAATTTTGGTAGCTTATAAGAGTTTATGTGAGCCTCAACTCCAACGATTCTTAATATTTATTTGTTTTAACTTTTTATAGTGCTTTTATGATTTATAAAGTAAGTATGTTAGAATAGTTTTGTCTTAATTTATAAAAAAAAGGCTTCTAATAAAACCACAGTTTGGTTGTTTATCAAACAAGCACTTACAAAAATACTTGGATTTATTATCATTTACTGTGCTGCCTTTTTCCCTATAGTTGTTACATTGGGGTTAAGTTGAAGTAATTGAGATTAAACTCACTATACTTTTTACGAAAGACAAAGGAGATTACCGTTTAAATAATATTAATTATATAATTGCAAATTATAAATAACATTGAAAGAATTATATCTCTTAACAATCTCATATGCCTTTTACACTTGGTAGTAAAATAATCAAACAAACCTTAAATTCCAAACCGATAGTGCAAAGTTGAGTATAACATTTCCTGTCAAATGGGTAAACATTTTGTACTTGGTACAAACTATAAGGTTGAACTTGTATGTACGTGGTTTAATTGACTATATAAGAACAATAACTGATTAATCTTTAAAGTCTCGTGCTTATATGCCACATTCCCTAATCAACCGACATAATTGTCGTTAAAGTGAAAAGTGAAGTTGGATCAGAAATGTCTTTTTTCATCTTTTAACATAATAAAAGTAATGCATTAACATAATTATTGTTGGTCCTAAAGTTTTTCATGTCTCCGTAGCTTTATTTATTTTAATTATTCTTCTAGGATTCATTATGTACACGCTTATGTTAGTTAATTACCTTAAACAAGACATCGTGCCGAGAATTAATATCAGGGGGGAAAACAAAAACGAATATTCGCCGACTTATTTTTATAATTTAGGTAATATAAAAGAGAAGCTGATTTTGTGATACTATTCATGTCTGGGAGATGTTTTTGATGTGGTTTATTTTTGGCAAGCCCAGATCTTGTTTCCACAACGTACCCGACCTTAAATTTCCAATTACATAATTAAGAAAAACACATAATAATTAATATAAAATTATATATAGAAACAATAATAATCTCACTGGGTGCTTTATGCTCGGCTCGGCTCCACAACACTGTACTGAAGATTCCGAACTACAAGTAAAGTACTTGTTGCATTGATTCATAAAATAATAATAAAGTAGTAGTGGCATTGTTTTCTTCTTTTGTGACCAACATATGTTTATATAAAAAATTTGTTCATTTTGGTTGCCGAATGAAAGAAATAAAGAAAGAATTAAAAAATGGGATATCTTTTAGTCCCGAACTATCATATCTGACTTGAAAACAACCAACACATGAAGCCCCAAGTGCTGATGTCTCAATTATATGGACCCTCCAAAGATTGGATGACTCACTGAATCATCTCAACACTGAAATATAATTAAATGAAGTTGCAGCTACTAGCTACCCCCTTTCCTTCAAATTTATCGCACCTACACAATCATCATTTATATTTTCTTATAAATATATACAAGCATGCATTGATAAATAATTGAATTTTAAAATAATTCATACCTATCCATATGTTTCAATATATACTCTTTTAGGATACAATATATATAAGTCATTTTCTCTCATTTTGACTGGATAAAAAATACAAACCCAATTTCAAACATAATTATATATTAAATATGGGCACATCTTTAACAGGAATTTAAATATTGATTTGCTATACTGTGAGACGCTAATCCTATATGTTAGACCCAACCCTATTAATAAATAACTCGATTTTCTTAATTAATGTATATGATTTGAATTTTATGGATATAAAAATAGTGCTTGAATTTGTTCTAGTAAAAATGTTTCCTTTCTTTTTTTCTTGAAAACAAAAATTGGAAATTTTGTCCACATGCATGGAAAATGTTTTCAAATATTATACCCACCTCTATTTCTTTTACAAAATTTTAAGAGTAAAAATGCATTTAAACAATAATTAAAAAGGCTTTCCTCCCCAGCTAAACAAACAAGCAGCATTCTCATGCATAGAAAGTGAGTGAGAACTTAATACCATTGATTGAGGATATATTTTAATTTTAATTATTTATAAAACATATTAAACGAGAAAGAAGGGAGAAGCCGCCACCAAAAGATTAACGTTTAAGTTAACTGTTAGGAGTTATTCTAACTTAACACAGTGTCTTAAGTTCGAGAGTTGATGAGGCAACGTTAAGTGATGAGGGTGTCACCTGAGAAGATGATCTTGTCATGTCTCAAATTATTACCTATGGCTTTTAACATGAAACTAAATTAATTTTTTTTTGGAGAGATTAAGGAAGTTAAATAAATAAATTTAAATTATTTATATTTATTTTTTTTATACCAAACTAATTTTTCTAACTTATAATATGATATATAATCAAATAATATATAATATATATTATAATTAAATAATTTATTTAATTTCTTTAATTAAAAAAATCAAATAATCTTACCTGAAACCTGGAAGAGGAGAAAATAAACCGGGGGAAGAATATGAAGAAAAGATGAGATGGGTGGGAGTGAAAAGACAAGAGGGGGGGGAGCACATATTTAAGGGAGAAGCAGGAAGAGATGGGACAGATAGCTCCATAGCTCATAGGGCTTAGATAGCATTTAGACTTGGGAGAGATCCTCAGACATTTTTTGCATTGGGAATGAGAAGCAGCATGAAGGGGTACGAGCCGCGTTCGAGTTCATCCTGCGCCGCCTGCAAGCTCCTGAAGCGCCGATGCACCCCCACCTGCATCTTCGCCCCCTACTTCCGCTCCGACGAGTGCAAGAAATTCGCCAAAGTCCACAAGGTCTTTGGCGCCAGCAATGTCAGCAAGATCCTCTTTGAGGTCCCCGAGGAGCAGCGAGAGGACACCGTCAACTCCCTCGCCTACGAGGCCGACGCCCGCCTCAAAGACCCTGTTTACGGTTGCATTGGCGCCATCGCTCTCTTGCAGACCAAGATGGTGGAGCTCCAGCAAGACCTCGCCGTCGCCCGCGCCCGTCTCGCCCGCTATTCCTCCGCCGCCACCGCCGCTGATGACTCCTTCGTTTCCTTCCCTTCTTCTTCCATTGACACTAGCTTCGTCCCTGCTCACGTGGGTCTGCCTCCTTTCCCTGACTCTTCCTCCTCTTGCTGCGATATCGACGATGGTTTCTCCTCGTCTCAGGTTCAGTTATCGAGCCGACATGATATGGTGGATGATTTTTTCCAAACCCCATATATATTCTGAATTTTGATGTTCTCTCTCTCTCTGTGATCGATTTCCCTGTGGTCGTGCTCTGTTCTGGATTGTTATTGGATTCTAGAAAATCGAGAACAGGGGCCTCTGTTATATATATATATATATGTGCTGATATAAATAAACAAAAACTCCTTGGGAATTAATCAGTTCCTCTCAACCTAGCTAACATCCATTAATTACTTAGTCTTGCAAGCCAAATTAAAGACCGAGTGTTTGTTTCAATTCATATGAATCAATTTAATTTCCGCGCGCGCGTGTTTCTTAGTGTGATTCTGATGTGGGAAGTTAGTGCAGGGTTTATGAGGTATTCATTGGAAGGAATATGGGTTGAATCCAAAAGTGTGAAACTGAAAAGACTGAGAGAGGGAAAGGGGAGAGAGAGAGAGTGAGATAATGGGGGATATGGAGGGGCAGAGGGTGGTGGGCATTCATTGCGATTAAGCAACAAGTGTGGGTGAGAGGGAGAGAGAAAGAGACATGAATCAGTACAAAGAAAGCAACACAACTAATAAATGGAGGCCTACTTATCTGTGAGGCATTGCTGCGACCCATAGTGGATCTGACACTACTGTTCCTCCAAAACCCCATCATGATTCACACCCAACAACTCCCCCCAGCCCCACCTCTGGCCGTTATCCTTTATCTTTCTATTGGGGAATCCTAAGACTCACCCCTAATGCCTAGGCTACCCGTCTCTTGTACAAGAGTTCGTTGATATCATCTCAACTCATTAATTTGATATGTAATCAAATGTTATTTGTCTAAATTAATCAACTTATTTCATTATCTTCAAATACCCAAATTATTAGTCAAGCACTTGTTATGCCAGGGATGAAAGCATTACAGAATGTTTCAAGCATATCACCATAAATTTGTTGCTGCCCATCGTTTGACATTATCAAGAACCACATGTGCTTGTTTAATTCGGCAATGTTGTGATCCAAAAACTGGGTGGTTTGATTCTGCTCTGGTTGCTTTCTTAAGGGCCATTATTCATGGAATAGTCTACAGTACCTCTGAATTTCTGAATACGCTCTGGAAACGATTGAATCTTTGAATTTCACTGCGCACAGCTCTCAAAAGTAGTTGTTAGTTGAATTGGCAAATATCTGCCCTGAAAGCATAAAAGAGGAAGGTTTTTCCAGCCCTATATTTGGTATACTCCTATCAGATTTTTCTTTTCTTTTCCTTTTCAGGCCAGCCAACAAGCACATAACAACTGGCACCGATGAACAACGTTTGAGCTCACTCCAGCTATAACTACAAACAATAAACGTCAACCTCCTCCCTTAATATCAACCCGAAAATAGTTGATTTAGACAATTTAACCCCCGCCCCCACACACACATCACACGCTGTTTCGGCCATTTCTTATATAAAACATAACCCAAATTCGTCACTATCATCTTCCCCGACCACCCCCAGAATCCGACCCACAAATGGGCCGGAGCTTCTATTTCTTGCACTTAATGACGCCGTGCTGGGGGCCGTCGATTCGGGCCCTCGTGGGCTTGTTGGGTGCGGTGGGATCGTGCGTGGCTAGGGTTGCAACAAGAAAAGGGATCGGTTTAAGATAATCTTTCTCTCAAAAATTTAAAACTCAAGGATTTAATTCTTTAAGTTTGCTTTATTTAAAATGTTAAATTTTAGAGAAAATTCTAAAAAAATATATTAGAAATTGTAAAAGGACGATTCAGCACATTGAAATTTGAAAATGACAGATCAAAACAGTGTGAGACAGGTTGATGAATATGGGATTTTGAAATCTCGACTAAATGACGAAAATGCCCTTCAGCTCTCCCTCCCTCCACTTCAGAATAATAACAGGATCCTTGTAATTAACAACTCCGAATTCGACATTAACAACTTCAATTTCTAGTTTTATAATTAACAGGTTTCAGGGCCAATAACAACACTTATCTCTTAATTAACAACTCCGGATTCGACATTAACAACTCCAATTTCTTCATTCACAGTTAACAAGTTTCAGGGCCAATAACAACTCATTTCTCTTTATTAACAACACCGTATTCTATATTAACAACTCCACTTTCTTCCTCCACTTCAGAATAACAACACAATCCTCTTAATTAACAACTCCAATTTCTTCTTTCACACTTAACAAGTTTCAGGGCCAATAATAACACCTATATCTTAATTAACAACTTCGGATTCAATATTAACAACTCTAATTTCTTCTTTCATAGATGATAAGTACGAACTCTTTGGGGGATTTTGGTGTTGTTAATGTCGAAGACGGAGGCTTTAATTTAGAGGCCCATGTTGTTATTTTGACTGAGAGTTGAAGAGTATTTTCGTTATTTGGCCGAGATTTCAAAATCCCAGATTCTTTATCCCGTATGAAACTGTAATGATATGTCCTTTTCGAATTTTGGTGTACTAAATTGTCCTTTTATAATTCCCAATGTATTTTTTTGGAATTTCCCTTAAATTTTATAATAAAAATTTAAATTATTTTATTCTTTTAAGAATCAAAACCATATAGTTAAAACTTAAGTAATCAAAACTAAAATGGAAACGGACGGAAAGATGATATTACCTCCGGTCCTAAATATAAGAGAAAGTTGACTTTTTTTGGAAGGATTAAGGAAGTTAAATAAGTTATTTAATCATATCATATGTTATGTGTCCTTATATTATATATAAATTTATTAGTCAAACCAATTAGTTTTGAGGAAAAAAAATAAAAATAAAAATATTTTAAAGTAATTTAATTAGCTTCCATAATTTCTCAAAAAAAATCAATTTTACGTTTTAATTAAGACAAGAGGGGTAATATTAAGTCAAAAAGATAAAACCGTGAACGGATTAGAATGCGAGGGGGTGTCCCGCCAATTGTACCATCGGTGACGTCACCCCCGTAAGTAGCCTGTAACTCCAACCGTTCTTACGGGTTCAGTTCCGTTTGTTTTTAAAATGGAAAATATGGGCTTGTATTACTCAAACTCGGCCTTTCTTCATTGGACGTATAAAGTTGATTGAGATGAACCTTTTTGGTTCATGGACTCAGTTTTGCACAGCTTAGCCCAAGAAAGAACTGATCTTGTTTTGCACCCAAAAAAAAAAAAAAACAATCTGCTGTTTTTTACCATTATCCTTCAGTACTATCATATTCTTTTCACTACATATTTTTAAAGTAATTCAGCCAAATCAGTTACCACATCAATCACTATTTTTCTATTATGTGTATTCTAATTTATCTCTCACACTTTGTTGTCACCTAATTGATTCATAGTACGACGATGCTAACACAATTTAATAGTCACTTTGTTCACCAAATAAGTTTATCATTTGTTAAAGGGCTAGAATAAAGCTATTGATGTGACCATAATCGATTGCCACAGCAAGATTTGGTATGCTTTTTGAATTTTCGTGTTAACTATTCGGTTTGAAGAATCCTTACAAATCTTATCTTAAAAAAAAAGTGAATCATTTCGGCGTAACATCACGTGGAATTATCGTATATACTTGGAGGAATAAATCTATGGTTCTTTATATTTTCTCGTTAATGAGTATCAAATTTCTGAACAAAGCAACTTGTACTCTTTTCGGTGCCCCACGCTTTTGTCAATGGTGCAGAATAGAATGATCATGAAAAATTTAGAATTTGCCCACACAATCTGATCTCATTCTTTGATATCTTCTCGCAAAAAATCTAACCAGAATCTTTATTTTTCCCTCGTTAAAACCCATCGATTATTTCACTAAAACTTGATATATAATTTTCACTCATATTTTGGTTCGCATGATAATTACAGAAATAGTCAAACCAAACGCTGATGAGTGTTATGTTCATTCCCTACAAAGTCGTAGCTGGTAATTAGACAAAACCGCTATGAAAGAGGAATTTAAAAGGAGATTGTGTTGGTTCTGTGATTGATTTTATTTAAAATGACAAAAAGAAAAAGGTATGTAATTAGTGGGTTCTGGTTAGTGCGATGTGAGAGAATAGATATAATCGTCAACGGCGGAGGTAGGGACAGCCACCATCACCTTCACGGCGTCGCTCTGATCCTTCACCGGCAAAAACAAACAGTACCTATCGCAGCATATGGGCCCCACATTCATGGGCTTCCCCATCCCAAAGTCAACTCTGTCCAGCCCCAGCCTTGACCACTGAGACAGTATAAGAACCCCCACTGAGTCAGGACACGCTCTCGACTCGGACACCAACTGAACCACCCTACTCACATGATCGCTGTCCGCTCTCTCCTTCGCCCTCTTCACCAGACCCGACCCGTACCCGACTCCCTTCTCCTCCAGCTCCTTCGCGCTGCTCTGAGCACACCCCAGCACGAACGCGTTCCCGTAGTACCCATCGGGTAGACCCGGTTTTAACCGGTCCCGCACGTTGATGCTGAACAGCAGCTTCAGTGTTTGGTTCGCCGGGAAATTTAATGCTCTGGCCCAGCTCCTCCACACGTGAGCCGCGAGCACCTCGAAGGACGTGAACGACGACTCGCCCAGTCGACTCGTGTCGAGGGCGATGCTCTTAAGCTGGTCCAGGCGTCTCTTGTCGAAGGTAATGGAGGTTGGCTTCAGGTCGCTTGAAACCCGACTCATGAACCCGCAGAGATCAGGGACCCGGCTGAACTCGGGGAGGATCGTCGGGTTCGTCGCCTGAGTGGCCTCCGTAGATGGTGAATTCAGCAGGTGACGATCCCAAACGGGTATCCGTGTGGGTTTGATTTGGTCCGATGGGACAGAGGATCTCGCCAACTCGGCGAAATAGTTGAGGAAATCGGCGCTTCCGATTCCGTCGCAAATACAATGATTGATCCCAATGCCGACGGCAGCGGAACCGTCTCTGAGCCACGTAAGCTGAACCACCAGAGGAGGCGATCCCTTGAGAACGTCGGTGACGGGGAAGGACAAAAACTTCCTCCACTGAGTCACTGTTTTGGGGGCCTTATCCTGGAAATCGCCGAGAGAAAAACGATCGGAAAAGGCCTCGATGAACAGCGCACCCTGAGCTCGACACACCACCTCGAGACAGGAGCCATCATGGCGAGCCCTGACCCTGCCGGCGAAAGGGTAATAAGGAACCAAAGCTCGAGCCAATGCTGATTTCAGGGCAGCCGATGTGGCAACAGGGTCCAAGCCAGGAGAGGATCGGAACAAGAGAAGATACTCAATGGTGAAACGAAGGAAGAGCTGTGAATCGAGAGCAGAGAGCTGAAGAACAGAGGAAGGGGTTGAAGCAGAAGGGGTTATGACCACAGCCTCTCTGACACGAACAGAGCTTCCCATAGCTGCAGAGAGATGAGTTGAGAAAGAGAAGAGTGTGCTGGGTTGAAGAAGCAGAGTGAAGAAGAAAGGGGAAGAGAGAAGATTAAAAATGGAGCGAGAGAGAAGGGGGGGACCCCATGTGTATCTTTTTATGCGACTGTGTGTTATCTGTGAAAGATTTGTGCCAAGATTCCCCGGGCATCGCTTTTTGGGAAAGAAATGAATAAAATAAAAACAGCCGGGGTTGAAGATGAAGCAAGGGACTGTGGTGTAAAATAAATGTTGTGTAGCCAATCTGAATGTAATATTACCGGCCAAAAAAAAAAAAATCTGAATGTAATAGTAGCGTTTGGAGAGGTTTGTGGTGATTATTGGGGAGGGGAAAGAGGGAAGGACGTGGCGGTTTCATATTTGTCGGCTCCACAGTCCATATGAATGGCCCTCCGAAAAGAAGAGAACAGTAAAATACAAAAGTTGAAAGGCGTATAATGGTAGCTCCTGTTAGGTTAGCATCTCCCGTTGTTTGGATCCTTTGCATGATTACCAGCCATTTCTCACTTACTTCTCCTCTTTTCTTTTCATTTCTTTTTTTTTAAATTGGGCAGTATGCCACTACTTACATAACTCAACCAAAACTACCTCATGTGTAAACAGTCCCTACCTGATCACTAAACAGATATGGCAGTACCCTTATAGAGGGATTATCAACATAAATTATATCATTATTACAAGAATAACTATTATTTGCCATCCAGTCTGCTACAGAATTACCTTCTTTGAGGGTGTGACAGAAGCAAGCCTGTATATTTCTGTTGCATTGTCTTATCCATGCGTTAAAGATCCTATTGTCAGACTTGCCATGAGTCCAAGCTTCTTGTAGTAGTAGAATGGCCGAGATTGAATCTCCCTCAATCATAATTCTGGGAAACCCCATATCTTGGGCCAATTTCATGCCATGTACTGCTCCCCAAAGTTATGCTATGAGAGCATTGCAACATCCTAACTTCGTACTAAATCCTCCTGCCCAGCTCCCATCAGCCTTCCTCAGAACCCTTCCACAACCGGCATCTCCCAGACAACCCTTCGCAGAACCATCGAAGTTCAATTTCACCCATCCTTCACTAGGAAAGCACCACTTCACCTTCTGAGGATATTTTCTTAGTCCCACGTCATCATACTTCCTATTAGCTATTATACACTCTTCTACGTATCTATGGATGACTAACTCAGGACGGTTAGGCATGGAAAAGTCATCCTTAAATAATAACCTGTTCCTCCAATTCCAGATCATCCAACAACAAACAGCAAATATTATACCCCATTCCTCACTTTTTGATAAATTATCTAGAAACCAAACATTCATAGGAACAGCAAAAAATTGAGGAAATACCTTTGTAGCATCTATTGCTTCCCATAACTTGCGAGCTTCTATGCAACTTCTTAGTGTATGATCACGATCCTCCACCTCTGCTCCCACCTCCCATAAGGTGAAGTTCCCCCAAGAAGTCTAGATCTACGTGTGCCTGTTAATAAGCGGTCCTGTACTGCTAACCATAAGAAGACTTGGATTCTTTTAGTGGTTTTGACTTGCCACACATATTTCCATATATCTTCTCTAGCCTCATTTACATCTCCTCTTCTTTTATTATACAGCTGAGCTACTGAAAAGCCCCCTCCATTCCCTCCTCTCCATACTACTCTGTCATCGCCATCCTCTCTGCAAGGGGGAGGTATGGCTTTGATTAATTGCATCACATTTCCCGGAACCTTCGTCTCCAACCAGGACCAATCCCAATTCCCATCCCTTCCCACAACCTGTTGTACCCTCAGATTCTCATCAATAGCATATTCAGAATCTACACAATACTCAGCCAATCTCCAGCTGCCTCCTAACCACTTATCCATCCAGAATTTCACATTCGCCCCATTTCATACCTCCCATCCCACCTCTTTAGTAATGTCTGGCAAAACCTTTGCAAGTTTTTTCCAAAGTAATGAGTCATGGTTTTTCACTCTACATTCTATAAACAAATCCGCCCCTCTTCCATATTTTGCTTTCAGAACTCTAGTACATAACCCCTCCGGCTTGGCCAACATATTCCATCCTATTTTGCCCATCAAAGCCTCATTCATCTCTCTCATTCTCCTTATACCTACTCCCCCTTCCTCCTTGGGTCTACAAACCCCCTCCCAATTGCCTGCATGCAACTTCTTTTTATCCTGATTAGAACCCCAGACAAAATTCCTTTGTAGCTTTTCTATCTCATAACACACACCAGATGGGATATGTTCATGTTGCGTTTGGAAGTTCGTAACTTGGGATGTGACTGATTGGACTAGAGTGAGCCTTCCTGCTAGCGACAAGGATTGCGACTTCCATCCACTAAGCTTTTTCTGAACCTTATCAATTAGGTACTAAAATTTAGCCCTAGAGTTTCGACCATGGGTGATATGTGCCCCTAAGTATCTCCCTAGATCCTCTTTCCGCTGAAATCCACTCATGTTACAAATTACGTTCTGTTCATCTCTAGCCACATTCTTAGAGAAGAAAATGGATGTCTTACTCGGATTCACCTTTTGACCTGAGACTGTACCAAACAAATCTAGACACTCTAGAGCATTGGTCATTTGCTCCACACTTGCTTCACAAAATAATAACAAGTCATCCGCGAATAGTAAGTGCGAGATACTCACCTGGTTCCTTCCTATTTTTATAGGTTTCCATTGCTCGGTATCCACCGAATCTGCAATGATGTGAGACAATTTTTCCATCGCTAGAACGAATAAGTACGGTGAAAGTGGATCTCCTTGTCTAATTCCCCTTGTAGGTTTGAATTCCTCTTTTCTGCTACCATTCCATAACAACCTCATCTTAACTGAGTATAGACACGATATAATGATGTTAACCACACCCTTGGGTATCTTCAATTCTTCCAACACCTTCAATAAAAATTCTAAGTTTAGCCTATCATAGGCTTTCTCCAAATCAATCTTGATTGTCATATACCCTTTCTTTCCACTCATTTTATGCATCATGTGGGATACCTCATTAGCAATAATGATATTATCTTGAATGTTGCGTCCTGACACAAAACTAGCTTGATAAGGAGATACAACCTTCGTCATTAATCCTTTCAGTCTGCTCACCAAGATCTTCGTCAGTCCCTTGTATAATACATTATATAGACTGATTGGCCTAAATTGAGAGATTAATTCAGGATTATCTAATTTAGGAATCAATACCAAAAGAGTAGAATTCAAATCTCCCACCCCTTCCGGTCTCTCCCAAATTCTCTTTATCAACTCTACTACCTTCTTTCCAACCACATCCCAATTTTTCTAATAAAAAATTGTTGGAAACCCATCCTCTCTAAGGGCTTTAAGTCCTCCTATGTTAAAGAAGGCCCTCCTTATTTCCTCTTCATCCAAACTCCTTCCTATCCTTCTCAACTCTTCTTCTCTAACTTCCACCACTGCTGTTTAGTCACATGCCATATTCTACTATCATTCTCTTCTAAGAATAAATTTCCATAGAAGTCTTGAAACATTACACAAATAGATTCTTCATCCTCTACCCAAACTCCTTCATTATTCTTGATACTTTTAACCTTGTTCTTTCTCCTTCTAGCCATCATCTTATTGTGATAGTACCTTGTGTTTCTATCTCCTTGACTAATCCATACACCCCTAGATTTTTGGAACCACAATAGTTCTTCTTGCTTCAATGCCCCTACCAACTCCTCTTCCAGTTTCCACTCTAAATCTACTAAGAAGGGGTTAACAAAACGGTCTGCACTCTTCTAAATACCCTCCAATCTTCTACTCAACCCCCGTATTCTAAACCGTATGTGCCCAAAGACCTCCTTACTCCACACCTTCAGTTGCTTTTCCAGTTCCTTTATATTAACACGAACATCTCTCCCTTTCACCCATTTACTAGAGAGAAATCCTCTAAAGTCCTCATGATTAAGCCAAGCTGCTTCAAACCGGAAAGGTCTATCTCTCACTAATGTATCTTCACAACAAGTTCCCACAATTAGAGGGTGGTGGTCGGAATTCACTCTTATACCCACTTTAACCGTAGCATCGGGGAATAATTCTTGCCAAGTCATGTTGCATAAACATCGATCCAATCTTTTGAACACTCGGTCATGTCCTTGCCACTTAGGCCCCCTCCAAGTGAAGAAAGGTCCACTAGCTCCTAAGTCAATGAGGCCATTGTCTTCAATCCAATCTCGGAATCTTCTACAACGGCCCTCATTCACTCTACCTCCTCCTGTTTGCTCCAAACAACTACTGATTTCATTCCAGTCCCCTGCAAGCAACCAAGGTTTAGATATATTTGCAACAATCTCACCTAGTTTCTCCCATAACTCACCTCTTTGATTTTCATGGGGATTCATATAAACTGCAGTAAACAACCAAGATGGATGTTTCTCCACGTTTAAGCTACAGTGTAGAAATTGCATATGCCTAAAAAGCACATTAACAACCAATTTCAGATCGTTCCACATAATCCAAATTCCACCTACAAATCCCACCGCCTCCATTACTTCTGAGAAATCAAATCCAAAAGACCGAATTAGTCTCTTGGCTCTAATCCCGCTAACACGAGTCTCCAAAAGAACAACTATATCACCCTTATGTAAATATAATAGGTTTTTAAGCGAAGCAGCAAACCCTTTACTCGCTGCCCCTCTGCAATTCCATACTATAACTTTAACCATTTAAACCAATAGGGGGTGTTACCTCTTCCTCTTCACACACCTCCATCGACCCTTCAACTGTTGATCCATAATCAGTGTAAAACTTCTTAACACTATCTATATCCTCACTATAATATTGTCCCACTTCCTCCACAGATAGTCTCGGACCTCGTAGGATTGAATGACTCCCACTCTTACAGTCCGATGTAGGATCCCTTACACCTCCTGAACGTCCTTCTTTCACCTGTTGTCCACTACCATCCATCACCAAGCTCTCCCTTCTTTCCTTGTTAATCCTCTCCAGAGCTCCCGATTGTTTGACTACACCCTTTTGGACATTGGTTACATCTGCCAAAGGTTTCTTAGTATGTACCACATCGTTTACCACTTTAGGACCCATGTCTTTTCTTTTAATGAATCATCTAACTCAAACTTCCTCCACTTCTCCTTCCTGAGACCCACCCATATTCATCTCTTTTACCCCCTCTGCCTGTCTCAATACGTCAAATCTGGAACCAACTTTAACATCCTTAGTCCACACTCTCCCTCTTTGAGGCCTACGCACGTGTTGAACCACTCTCCAGGGACTCTCAGTAACTCTCTTTGGATCAGTTGATGCACTATCCTCTGAACCACTAGCTTCTCCCTTATTTGCCTCCATGCACCTATTCAATTCGTTCTGTCTCTGACCACATTTTTCTTTAAAATGTCTAAACATGCCACAGTGAAAACACAAAGCATGCAAGCTCTCATATTCAACATGTTTTAACACACCATCAATCATGTAGTGTGGAACAAGAGGCTTGGATAGATCCAGTTCTATACAAATTCAGGCAAACTTGTTCCTACTCCTACTAGCCATATGAGTATCCAATTTAAGAACCTTTCCAATGGAACTAGCCAGGTTGTACAAAACCTTTTTATCAAATAATTCAGCCTCAATCTCAGGAAATCTCACCCAGGTCGCAATTCTATCAATCTTTTCTGAATTGGGGTTAAACCCCGGTCTCCAGCGCATAACACTCAAATAATTATCAGCAATAACCCTGGGGCCACCCACTAAAGCTCTTTCATAATCATCTCATTCCTGAAATGAGACCACAAAAAATTCATTTTCAAGATCCCCCAGTCTAATATCTCCTTTCCTGGCCCAAATCTGTCGTAACTTTGACTCTAAAAGAAATAGTCCCATTGAACCTCCCAACAATTTCACAATCAGGGACTTGGCAAAAGGCTTGCAGAGTCGTTCTCTCTCATTCTCATCAATAAGAAATTTAGGACACAAAGGATCAGAAAAGTCTACAGAAATACCTGACTGGGGGTCAAGAATATCTTCGAAACCCACTCCCGAATTGTTAACAGCATCCATACCATTCGGCATTACAGTATTAGACTCTTCCCCATCCAAGAACCAGCTCTCCCTCCATTTAGCTTTGGCCATTAGAGAATCCCGATAAGACATCTGCGTTCCCTTAGCAGTAGAGGATAGTTCAGGTTCTTTCATCCAATCCTCAAAACGTGGAGGATTTGACTCTTGTCTAGAGAATTCACGTCTAGTACTCTCTGATTTCCTCTTCCCACGGTTTACCACATCCATTGCTTCCCTCGCCTTAGACTTGCCGTCGGACTCCGTCTCGGGTTCCATATTGGGTAACGCTCACCACTCCTCAGTTGCAAGGCACGACCAAGGAGACACTCTGCAATCTCCGTCGCAGTAGGCGATGGAGCACGCCGAAGAAGATGCTGCGCCGAACGGGCGGCAGAGCCCCGTGAAGGAAAAATCGCAGAGCCCTAGCAGAGATGATGTATTCGCGCGCGTGCCTTCAATCGCCTTCAAGAAATATATAAGAAATTTGTACTTTATCTGTTTAACAATTCCTTCTCCTCTTTATCTTCCTCCATTTTACATTGTTCCGCTAATTCAGTAATTTTTCATTCCAAACTGTTGCCAACATTTTATTTCTTGATGGCATATGCGATAACAAGAAACAACTCCCCCTGCGCTTTACGCGGGAGCAACATCTAAACACTTAACTCATAAATTGACCTTACATGCATTCACTTCCATTGCATTTGTAAATCATATACATGCTCCAAATTAATACAAAACAATTTTAATGCAGCTGTCTTAAATATTCCTTAACCATATATCATTCACCACCTAATCAACATTTACGGTCACAAAATATATACCAAAATGATATCATAATTTTTACTTAGTACATATATGATTTAACACCAAAAAAAAAAACCAACTACGCTAAACATAAATAATCAGTAAATACACATATATCTCAACGGATGTCCAAAAAAACCTCTTATAGCATCACAGAATGACGATATGTCTGGGCCATCTACCAAAAAAAAACATATTTATTGATTCAAAATAGTAAAATATTTAACGAAATACACATAAGTTGCTGCAATGCTTTATTCTAACTATCGTTTCTGTATAAACCTCTAACAGCATACTGCACTAGCACATATTCCCCATATTGAACCCCAAAGCCTGTATTTTTGTAACAGTTATACCAGTAGGCTCCTCAAACAGAACAACTCTAAGTTCATTCACTGTACTAATTACATATTAAGATGGAAATTGATAAACACTTAATAGACATTCGTTTTCAGGAAAAACAAAGAGGCAGACAAAAAACAAACACACAGCTAACTAAAACTTACTGACCTTCTTATCTAATTGGATCCTCAAGAATAAGAACTAACTCCTTATAAACACTAAGAATCATTGTAGCAACAACTCCCCTACAAAATGCATGGGAGCAACATTTACAACACTTGACACACAAACTGACTTTACATGCATTTACTTCCATTGCATTCATAAACAATTTACGTGCTCCAAAGTAATATAAAACGATTTCCTTCCATGTCTTAAATATTCCTTATCCATACATCATTCACCACCTAATAAGCAATAATTACAAATCAACTCAAAACATTAAATACCTACACTATGAAATGGTGCAATATACCCCGCCATCAAATGTGAGAGGTGATGTCAGGTGAACTTACTTCCTTAATTAAAAGATGTTAAAACCATGACATATATTTTATTAGTTAAACAGTTTGTTTTACACACCATAGTCCAACTAAAATTCCTTTGAATACATGACATCTCAAGCATAAACTCTCCCACGCACGAGAGGCATCTACTTATTTTCATATTCTGTCTCATGCACCTTTCTTGACACTCATACAACATAATGTTTGGATTAAACTAAATATGATTTCATGATAGGTGAGGGGGGGAATTGACAGGATTGAAAATGTGTAGAATCTCATGAATTTTGGATGTGGTCGGTGATGGTAGCAAGATTTAGTATAGCTCCATTAGAATTCTAGAAGGCAGATGCAATTACTCTTAACATCTTCCAACTACCGCCTTGAAGAAATGATAAAGATCAGGTTAGGCAAAGCATATAGTAAACTATTGCCGAAGTTATTAGAGAAGGCAACTGAAGATGCTTTTCCAATAACATTGTGAATTTTTTCACAGAGAAGAAAACATTATGACAAAAAATTTATGAACTAAGAGCATAAATTTAATTATAGTACCAATTATGAGTAAAGATTAACGAATTATGAGCAAAAGTTTTATGAATACTTTTTTTCAAGTTATGATGCAGATGAAGTTACCAAAGGCATTGAGTAAACTATTTGGCCAAGTGATTGAAAAAGGGAACTCAACATGTTTCACCAATTACATTGTGATTCTTGACCTCAATTGGCATAATTTTTGCAACTTATTTTGTAGTAGAGTCAAAGAGAGGCCAAGACTTAGTGTTCTTGAATGTGTAAGAACCATGTTGTTAGTTATCATAATAAAACATCCTAGGCTTGGTGATAGGTCTTTAGAATTATATATAATTTGTCAACTTGGTCACCAAGCAATTACCTACTTTGTTCTTGAGCTAGCCACATTAAATGACAGGCATTTAAGTATGAAGCAAAATAAGTTTAGGAAAAGAATCAACATGATAACCATAGACAGCAATATTAAAAGGCAGTCAATTTAATAACCACAATCAACAAATCATGTCACTATTTAGCTTGTGTATGCAACCATTTGCGTTCATAACAACAAGAAGCATAAAGAATGAAAAACCCTAATCTTAATGATATGGTAAAAAAAAAATCAGACTACACAAAAACAATACCATACCTGCTATAAATAAGATCACAAGACAAATAGTTTAAAGCTTGAGTAACTATGCCAAAACCTTGTTCTTTAAATCATTACTATTACCCTTTATACCAGCAGTAAGTATGAAGCAAAAGAAAATTGAAAAAAAAAAAATCAGCATGATTAACCACACACATAAATAATGTCATAAAAATAGCACTTATAATTTCCAATAAGTCCATAGATGATATAAAATCATAAAACCTGGTGACTAACACGACAATCTGGCCTGAGCTCAGTTGCTGCTGATACAAATACCTTCCCATATTTGGAAGCAAATGACATTTGAACCTGAACAACTCCGGTAGATCAGCACACCTTGCTGCAACAAAACATACACTAGATATTGCTTCTTTTAAATCTAGAGGACATTCCCTGAACAATGTTGAAGGTTAGGATATATACAATTAAAGAATATCAATGGACTTTTCACAGTATAAATAGATAGATATTTTCAGTATTTGTATGACTCCTTTCTTTCTTTCTTTCTTTTTTTTAGAATACAGTATTTGACCCAGATTTTGAAACTATAGCATTAGCCAACATAAAAGGGTTTAATTGCTGAAGCAAAAGAAGTTTTCCAATGATTTTTGTTGAATCATCACACAAACACACGATTTAAGCAGTGACAGTTATAATGATACCCTCTTTTTTCTTTTGTTACAACTCTTGTGTGCTAATGTAATCCCATACATATAATTGACCAAAGTCCAAAACTACGACTCTCTCTGTCCTAGAATGTAAGTCACCTTTAACTACTTTACACACCAATAAATTTTGTAAAGTTAGTTACACATCTTGAGCTTTTCAAAAATTATCTAAACTTTCCAAAACTATCCTTTAGGTAACATCAAATAAACATGTAGATAAATAAATAATATTTAGTCAACATTGGTATCAACATGTTCTTCACATTTTACATCTCTTTTGCTATTACTTCCCCACATTAGTTCTACAATTTGTCAACAAAAGTGTGGGGGAAGCTATCTAGTTGTTAAACTTGATAACACAATCAATTTAGGTGAAAGGAGCATAACTCTTAATTTAAGAGAAGGGCAGACAGGGAATAACCAAAGAACAATTTTTTCCACCATTTGTTCAACTTTTTATCAACCAAACCATACCTTGAGAATTCAATAATCATGAACACATAGGTAAATGCCAACTGAATATTAAAATAAAATTCAACATATTTTTTTTTATCTGTCATAGAGAGAACAAAATATGAAGATGATGATCCAAAGATATTGACAGACAATTGAGCAAGATTGGAAAAGAAAAATTTTGAAGCGAAAATATTCATTTTTCAGTATTTTTAGCTTATGAAGCATATCCTGGACCACTGCTATCTCTCGTGGCTATCTAGTGTGAAAGTTAATTGAACATTAGAACGTCTTAGCTTCGAGATGCAGTGGGGAAAATTCCAAATTAATTAAGAAGCATATCCTGTACCTCCTACTTCCTGAGCAATCACAGTCAGAAGCTACACCTACTTGCCATATCATGTACCCTGTTCAGCATTTAAAATAGATCAGGGAAAAAATCTTTGATGATGACACTTGAAATGACAGATATTTAAATTGTACTCAGTTAATTTATACTCAACTACCTACTCCACCGAGATTTAAAGAGTTGCAATACCTTGATAATTGGCTCTTCATTGCCTCTACTTGTTCCATAGTTCAATCTGATAAAACAAAAAAAAATCCGTTTCACAAAAAAAGCAGCCAATCCTTGATTTTGGTCATACGGATAAGGAAAATCATTTTGTGCATGGTTAAAGCAACTAAACTAACATAAAATATTCACACTATTGATGTTCAACTGGATAAAGTTATTAATCTTTTGTTAAATGACCATAAACTCAAATGCTCCTTGTTTTTTTTCTCATTGTGATTGAATGCATAGAAACACTAGAATATTCTGAACAAAGTATATAGATCCAAGATACACTAACCATTTCACATTCATCTCTATGTACTAAATATAAATAACATGATAGTAAGAAAATGAAATTTTTAATAACTGATTCATTATGGCTGTGATCAGGAACCGATGAAGGATATAGAATTTAAGATTGTGATGACTAGTAATTGTCCAATTAATGGGTGAGCTATTCATGTACAACACGTTTCTTAAAATTTGCATATCACCAAACCATAAAGCTAGTGTCACATTTCACTACTAAGTCAGCACAACATGAATCTGCTTAGTTCTTTCCGTTATACTTTTAAAATTGCTTGTGTATGGCATCATTAATCTTCATCATACCAACAGACCGCATAATACATCCCCAAACCTCATATACTCATGATGTCACTTACACAATGGTGAAGACTTAACCCGTATAATACCAAGTGTTATACAGTTACAAGTAAGGATCATCTGTACCTCATACTTCCTTAGTAATCACAGTAAGGAGCTACACCTACTTGTCATATCATGTAATCTGTTCAGCATTTAAAACAAATCAAGGAAAAATTCTTTGATGATGGCTTCAAAGACAAATTGCTTAAATAATTTAAGTATTTAACTTGATGTCTCAATACAAAGCAGATAGTAGAAAACGTCATAAAATTTAATCATGGTTTCAAAATTGATTAAACACTCGCCCAAAAATAGAAAAAGGAGGAGGAACAAATTTGAGGAAATACTTGTTCACAAAAGATTGCACCATGGCTCTCCTTTCATCTTTTGAAAGCCTTTGACGTTTCTAAGAATTTGGCTTGTTAGAAGGTACAAAGGAAGCATATGACCATCCAAACCACTGAGTATTTGACTGACCAGTAAAACTGTTTGCCTCAATGAGTATTGTCAATCAACATGGTGAATATGATTACATAATAATTCAAAATATTATATAATGAAATCTTGGTATTGAATTAGACTTTCAAAATTGAAGCCAAAGCAGTAATTGCAAGGGATTATTGAAAACTAAAATTGATGCCAAAGTAGTAATTGCAAGGGATTAATCAAAACTAAGGAATTGAACTTCAACTTATAGCAGACCACATAAATATGCTTCTGATAATTCCATAGGATCTTTGCCAATTTTATTTTTCTCCCCTCCAACTAACCTCTTGTGCTCATTTTTTACCATGGGATCTTATGGCAGTTGGTGCGGTGCAAATTAATATTAGCCACTCCATCAAAGCATTAACTCAATGAGCAATCAATAGATTTTTAAATTAATACAGGATCAACTCATATTCAGTTTAACATTCTACCTTCAAAACACGCCATCAACCTTCACTAGAAGAGTGACTTTATTATTGTGACAAGCTACAGCATCAAGCCTTTGGTAGTGATAAACTGATTGGAGGAAAAACAGGAAAGCGTGTAAGAGAGGAATGCCCACGAAATCGCCGACAAAAGCAAATTTAGAAACAGTAAAAATGGAAAAAAATGTCACTCTGTTATTTCTGAAATACCCGAACGGTGACCTGGTGTTCCGTCCACAGCAGACACCGAGCTCCTGGAACAAAGACATTGCCATCGGGCTAGAGCTCAATCTTCGTTCTTCAGTAACAGAGACCGAATGACGATAAAGGAGCTGGCTTCGATTGAAGGAAATGATTTTTTCTCAACCCAGGTCTACTTTTTCAAACTTTACCAACTCGTATTCAATGACTGGCATTGACAATGGAAAAAAGAAAATATGATGTGACTTTTTCCTTGAAGCTACTTTTTACAATCAAGAACTGTACATTTGTAGTTGAAAATGGACCAAGCCAACTGCAATGAAGTCGGCTTGTGGAATTAGCCGTTACTGTTGTTATAAACAGTAACTCGTGAGACAAACCATCCGATTTAAAAATGCACAGCTTATTCCCCTATTACTATTATGTTGATATTGATGATTAATTAAAATTTCTAGATATTTCAAATATTTAGTTTTATTAGAAAATACTGGGAAATATTTTATTTTAATTTTCATTTGATTTTTATATTTTATCATTGATTGTTATTCACATTTAATTTAAAATTTTTAAAATATTCCGCATCTAATTCCATTTTTTAGAGTTAATTAAGGTTATAAATAGCACATTTGTTTTGTCAGCTTTTTGAATTAAATCATAGGGAAAATCCCTATAAAATATCATTAAAATAGGGAAATCCCTATTTGGTGTAATGAAATTCAGAAATTTCTGATCAGAGCTGTGTCAGTCAGAGGAGAAATCTAGGATTTTGAAATTTCAGCGAAAAAACGAATGTGCTCTTCAGCTGTCCCCTCCTCTTAGCTTGGAATAACAACACCTCACTCTTGATTAACAACACAGCATTCTATATTAACAACTCCGTTTTCTACTTTCACAATTAACAAGTTTCAAGGACAATAACAACACTTATATATTTATTAACAACACCGTATTCTACATTAACAACTTCACTTTCTTCTTTCACAATTAATAAGTTTAGGACCAATAACAACAACTCTCTCTTTTTTAACAATACCATATTCTACATTAACAACTCTCTTCTTTCATAATTAACAAGTTTCAGGGCCAATAACAACATATATTTCTTTGTTAATAACACCGTATTATACATTAACAACTCCACTTTCTTTTTTCACAGTTAATAAGTTTCAGGGCCAATAACAACTCCTTTCTTTTTATTAACAATACCGTATTCTATATTAACAACTTCACTTTCTTCTTATGGGTGAGATGTAGTTGTCGGTGTCACTTTTCCATCGTCAAACGTATGGGAGTAGGAGACTCTCTTGGGAGCATGTCGATGGGAGTTTTCGGTGGTGGGAGGAGACGATTGGAGATTGGCGTCGGTTGCTGGGAGGGAGGTATTAGGCGGTGGTCAAATCTGGAATCAATTGAAGGCAGTGGGTGAGATCTCGTTGGACGGTGGGCGGCCATGGGAGGTATTGGGCGGTGGGTGAGATCGACGAGGCTATAATCACAAGGTCTCAGCGAATCTTCGGTGAATTCCTCATTGAGCTTTGAATCAGCTATATGATTTGCAGCTAAAATGACTAAGATCTGCAATTGAAATGAGGAAGAAAGCGCTCAAATCGAAGCTGAAGAACAGAGACGCACGGATTCTTTTGTGAGATTTTGGTGTTGTTAATTATGAAGCCAATGTTGTTGTTCCGAAGTGGAGAGAGGGAGAACTGAAGGGTAGAAGCGTCTTTTGGCCGAGATTTCAAAATCTCATATTCCTCCTCCGTACTGACACAGCACTGACCTGGAATTTTCGAATTTCACCACATTGATTTGGGATTTACCTATTTCAAAGGTATTTTTTAGGGATTTTCCCTAAATCATATTGAATATTTCTATTGCATTCAGAATATGATTTTCATTTCCTTTCTATATATGGTTTCTCTCTCTTCTAACCTCTTTGTCACTATAAAAAAAAATTGACTTTTAATGGAGGACTTTTTGTTACCCAAAAGTTCTTGATAAATTATAGCTAAAAGTATTAGTGGCGACAAAATCAATTTTGACTTTATGACTTTTCTTAATGTGCCTATTTGTGAAACAACTAAGGGTTTGTTTGAGAAAGCGGTGGAAAAGTACGTTCACGTTGTTAGATCTCTCATGTTTTGATAATAACAAAGGATGGTATAGATTTGATAAATAAATAAGTTTGAACAAAGTAATAACAGTGCAAAATCATTACTTGAAGTAAGCATTGGAGTAATGAAGAAAGACCAAGAGAAAAAGCTGAGAAACTTCATCAGTGGCAAGTTTTCTAAAGGGTTACTCGAGTAATGAGACAAAAACTTGAAGTAACCAGGTCAACCTTCAAGTAACCTGCCAACTTTACTCGAGTAAGAAGGTAAATCACTGGCAGTTGCTCCCGGCCTGCCAACGTTACTCGAGTAACCAGGTAAATCATTGGCAGTTGCTCTCGGCCTGCCAACGTTACTCGAGTAACCATGTCAAAGACTTCCAGTTACTCTCGGCATTTTCAACCCTGCCAATGATACTCGAGTCTGTACTCGAGTTACTCTGTTTCAAGAAATGTGTTGCTCTCAGCATTCTTAACCCTGCCAATGTTACTCGAGGAGCTACTCGAGTAACTCACTGTGGTAAGCAAAACCTGAAGGTATTACTCGAATAACATAAAATGCTTTTCCCACACTTCACTTCAAGTCACTACTCGAGTATGCAGAGTTAGTTGGAAGAGAACTTCAAGTCATTACCCGAGTAAGCTATGCAGAAAATTTATGTTTACTCAAGTAAGCACTCGAGTAACAAGGTAATCAAACTTAAAGTGCTCTCGGCCTTGAAATCCTGCCAACATTACTGGAGTAAAGCATCGAGTAACCAAAAGTTTATTTGCAAGTTTACTCGAGTAACCTATGAAGTAAAGGGTGCCATACTCGAGTAAGTACCCGAGTAAATAGGTATTTTCAAAGATTTAAAATTGTGTTTACTCCATACACTACCTGAGTAATGTAATGTTTATTTGTTAACTTGCAGTTTGTCAATATTTTCACTATGATACTCGAGTAAGTACTCGAGTAAACTCAAATGAATACTCGAGTAACTACTCGAGTATGCAAGTTCAGATTTTGAGAATTTATTCCAACGTTCATTGATTTGTTTCCTATATGATTAACCTTTCATTGTATTATTATTCTTAGCATATCCACAGATAAACAATGAAGAGATCTTACCAAATAAGGAAAGTCAAATGCAACGTTCAAATGCCACTACCGCAAACGGATATTTTTCAAATACTGGAAAAGTCAATAGTGGCTGCGCACTCTCTAACGGACATGAAGAAAAACGTTCCAACAATCATTACCAACACATCTATATATACGGGAACATCCAAACAGAAAAAAAGAGAGAACAAGAACACACATGAACGCATTATCAAGCTCATTACTCTGTTTTACATTATACTTGTAATTCTATGCTTCAGTGATTCTTATTCACTCTGTGAGAGAGATATTTCATTCAAACTCAATATTTGTTATTGAGGTAACTTAAGGTTGTGGAACCTTGAGTTGGGATTGGATTACAACTTGTAAGGGGGAGCGAGTGTCCAGGCGAAGGAACTTGCTTGTACTGAGATGTCAAGAATCCACTGAATCTTGGAAGTTATAGTGAAACTCTCAGAGAAGCTCTAAGGACTAGATGTAGGTCAAAGTGGTTGTGACCGAACCAGTATAACTCTCGGTGTACACTTCGGTGATATTTCTCCTTACTCTTTATTGCTTTATATTCACCGTCAAGTTTTTATATTCGCAACGAAATTTTAGTTTCATCCAATTCACCTCCCCTCTTGGGTGAAATACTTGCTCTAACACACGTGAGTTGAGATAAAACTCTTATAACAAATTTACTTTGTATGTAGTAAATTATGTTAGAAAGCAGCTTCTACCGTTAATCCAAACAGGCACTAAACCGTGGTTGCAAAAACCTTTTTTTATAAGTTGAAATACAACTCCTCTCACATATTTACTTTATAAATCACAAAAGTGCTTCTAAAAAATTAAAACAAACAGCCACTTAATAACAACTGAAAGTCAGTTTTTTTTTAGCTTATTCTTCTTTTAATTCCCTTCTTGATCCTGCATACATCAGTTTGTGTTATATTCTCGCGCATGCAACAAAACACTAACACATAAATAAATGTATAATAAAACTCATTTTAGTTTAATTATATGATTGGTCTCTATTTACATAATATATTATATGCTAATGACGAGGTATATATATAAGAAATTCTCATTCCACTTAACTGTAGTTATGTCAGCAAATTGGATTCGCATCCACTAACCAAACTACTTCAGCAGTTAATTATTTTTAACTCTCATCTCTAGAGACTTACTTCATGATCACCTCATCTTATAAACAAACCCTTCTTTTAAAAAAAAAAAAGAAAGAAAGAAAGGATAAATGCTGTCCGTTTCCTTTTAATCATTTTGAGTGGTCCATTGCAAATCATAACAAGTTGCATGATTTGATATTATAATATTAATTTGTTTAACATTTTTTTTATATTTTTTCAAAAAAAAAAAAGATTAAAAAAATACCACTTGAACTTCAAAATCTCAAAATGGTTCGATTAATAATAAAAGTAACGAGATTGACAAAAAGAATATAGCAATTGACCATTCAGGTTTTTAAGAAATCATTTATTTAAGATCTTAAAGTTTAAGTGATATTTATTTATCTTTTCTCTTTGTTTCAATTATTACCTATTTATTGAAAACAATTTTATATTCAACTTTCATTTTTTTGTGATATTCGAACACAGTTTTTTTATAAAAAGAAAATTCAAAACGACTTGTTACTTAACCAATTACTCATTGATTAATCTATACATGTAATATTATCCAAGATAGATTGATACGTTTTGTTACCTTGATTATTCGACGTTGGCAAAACTCAAGCTTAAAGAGAAAGAAACAAGACAACATTCAGGGGATACAAACAGCTCACAAGTAGAAATATAATTATTTGTAATATATAACCAAATTAAGGGCATGTCATAGAAGCTAAGGGAATATTCATTAATTATTTCCTTGGCTGTTGATCTGTTATTTTTAGAGCTGGGAATCAGGGCTGGTCCAGCCCTACAGGGTCGGCCCTTGACAGGCCAGGGCCTAACAGGGCTGGCCCTAAAGGGCTCAGGGTCAGAAAAATTGTAGTTTTTCAAGGCCCGGCCCGAGAACATCGAGCCAGTGCCGGGAAATTCTTTTCACAATATTTAACTATTTTTCCTGCGTATTTTCCCCAAAGAGATATAATTAGTAAATAACAACGATTAAAGTTCTAATTCAATACATAAATGTTGTCAACATTAAGGTTTAAATAACACGTCTCTTGCAACAAATAAACACAGTTACTAATGTATAATCAAAGGTAAAAGCATGTCTATAAATAACTCACACAAAGGCCAAAGTATAAGAAGGCAAAAAGCTAAATACTCTAACCTTTAAACAACATGAGTATGACGACTATCATTTTCACCTTCTTCACCACTATCATCAATTTCAAGGATATTTGATTGTGTTTCACTTTAAGCAGTAGGTTCAAGTAGTCAAATAATCACAACCTCCATAAAAAATCATACCCTATCAGGCAGAATAGTATATAATATGATTTTAGTCTAAATAGGTAGAACAATATACTCAAAAATCATACTAAAAAATCACAATATGATTCAATTAGACAAAGCAATATACTTAAAAATCATACTCTATACAATATGAGGACAGAGTAACATATAGATTCAATAAAGTAATTCAAAAATGTAACATGGTTCTTTTCCAAGTAAAAAAAATAAAAAATAAACGGGCCTAAAGGGCCGGCCCGAGGCCCTTCAAGGCTGGCCCTTTTAAGCCCGAGGCCCTACAGGGCCGACCCTTTTAGGCCCAACTTCCTTTTGAGGTTATAATGTACAAGCCCAGCCCTTGAAGGGCCAGGGCCTAAAAGGGCCGGCCCGACGGACTTGGCCCATTTTCCCGGCTCTAGTTATTTTTGATAGTGGTGACGGATGATATTGATATTATGATTTAATTTTTTAAAATATAATAACGTCTTTTCTTCTCCCTCGATTAATTTAAAAACTAAAGTCTCAAAAATTAGTTATACAAAAAAAAAAAGTACCACCTTCAATCCTAAATATAAGATATAGTTGACTATTTTTCAAGAGATTAAGGAAACTAAATAACTTACTTAATTATATTATATGTTGTGTATCCTTAGATTATATATCAGTTTATAAGTTAGGCAAAATAGTTTGGAGAAAAAATAACAGATATAAATATTTTAATGTAATTTAATTAGCTTCCTTATTTTCTAAAAAAAAAAAGTCAACTTTATCTTATATTTAGGACCGAAAGGAATATAAAAAATTAGATTCTGAGGCCCAATATAACTATAAAATTATAAATTCAAAAGGATATTCTCACATCTTATGTGTGTTTTGAGATGAATATAATCATACGTTAATATTTAGGATTTATGAACCTGGTTGTATGAATTTTATAGAAAATTCCAATTATACCCACACGCAACACAACGCCAACAGTATTCTTATTATAAGTGATACTGAATATGACACATAAATTATTTTCTCCACTATTAGCATCCATTTTTGCCTCTTGTTCATTATAATAATGCCTTACAAGCATGAGTGAACGATGCTTCCAAGAAATATGTTGTTAGTATAATATATTCTTTAGTAATAATTAATATTAGTAACGATATACGATATAAGATCTATAAATAGCATAGTGAAATGCATCTAATTTTAATTCTGAGTAATAATTTCTCAAAACATTCTCCATTTTTTCCTTATTTTTTCATGTTTGCGGTGATTTTCTATAGTATACGAAACATTTAATATACCGTTGAAGATTCAGAGAGAAGTTCATCATGAACTTTTCTTCTTCTTCTTCTTCTTTTTGATAGTGAAGGAAAAGACAACAAACAACCCCTCGGGCTCTACCCCACTAACTCTGTATAAATATTTTGGTTTACAACATCTTTTATGAGCAAACTTTTAACTTTAGCAAGCTCTCTATCAACTACATGAAAATCTACTGCCATATTCCATGTTCTTCTTACGAAGCAATCTGCCACCCTATTCACATCCCAACAACAATGCAGCAGCTTCACTTCCCATTCATGTTCTAGCATCAATTGAATTTCCAAGATTATCGTAGAATCAGGATGTTCATCAGAGACCACTCTTTGAATAAGCTCCAATACATTGCTGCAATCACTTTCAACAATAATGTGCCTAAATCCACCTTCCCAAGCCAACTTCATACCCCACAATATTCCCCAGGCTTTTGCTGTGATCACTAACCCTCATCCAATCCGAAACATATACCCCTAAACAAATCTGCTGTGGTCATCCCATATCACCCCACCACATGTACAGCATTCTGATGCTTCATTCCTGGACTCATCTGTATTCACTTTAACCATCCCGGCAGGTGGAGGACACCAAACCATAATTGGTGCAATATAGGACTTCGATTGAATGGGACTGAATATACCCCAAGACAACACAGAACTAGTACGTGTCAGTAACTCCTGTTTACTCCATTGTTTATTATTAAAAATACGGTCATTCCTCGCCAACCAAATGTGTCGTCTTAAACATCATATTAACCAAACATTTCTATCAAATGAGTCAAAGAAATGCCGATACCATTAAGTAGGTAGCGTTTCACTTCAGAGTTCTTTTATCATCATGAACTTTTCTATTTCAATTATTTATACGCTGAATCTTCTAGCTGGCTTTAGGAAATAATTGGGTTCAATAGAAGTTAAAAAACCAAATCGAAGTTTGTGTGTGTTTCTAACATATAAATAAATTCATAACATTCATAATTAAGTCAAAAAAATAGGCCCACAATCTCATTATTTGTCAAATGTGTGATGACCATTATCGTCACTACTCCACACAAGAAAAAGACTACCTAATACGTGTTTTAATTATAGCAGGACCAGAGGGAGTACAATATAAATCTACTCACCCATTTTGTTACGATTTTTTTTTTCTTGGCATCATTTTCTTTGAAAGCGAAACACTGTTTTAATTTTTGAATAAACTAGGTGAATGGTTAACATGCATGTGGTCCTTAATTTCCATGGGCGTGTGTTTTTAATTTGTCGGTATAATATTACGAAAGGGAAACACTTTGAGAAAGCTTATTAGAAGATAGTGAATTTGTCAAAAAGCATGCAAGTGTGGAAAGCGAAACCACATGTGTTTTTTATGTTGATTTGTTTTTTATTTTGATTTTGATTTGAATTAATGAATAATAAGCAGCTAGCTAGTCTGCTATACTCCGGTTTCCAGAAGGTACGACTTATATGAACGAATGATAGCGGGAAAAAAGAATCTATATCACAGAAAAGTTAGGATTATACGGCTTTTGAGATTTTAGAAGAAACAGTGGAGGACGGTTCATGCACAATTCTTATATATATGCCTTTCAAGATTCCCCCTAACTCTGCCCAATTATTTCCCTAGCATGCTACCTTCTCTTATTCTAAACAGCAACAGCTATATAACTAATTTACAGATATTGAAAAAATAGTTATGTGTAATAATTGTGTTTTGGTTTTTTCTAATAATTAGATCGCTCCATTTAATCATTACGACCATTGATGAAAACCCTAATGATACAATATGATCTATAGATATAGCTTGAAAAAGAAGTTATATATTTGAAAGATAAAGTGGATTAAGGGTCTTATATTTATGAACAAATAAACTTTTTTATTAATAGAATCCTATATTTATTAGCAAGTTGTTAGTTAAGATGATAAGGGGTTTCACTCCCATAAGGAGAAGAATACAAATTTGAATCTCAAAAAGCATACTTATTGAGAAGACTTTAACCTTAACGATCTTAGTACGATATAAATTAGGTTTAAGTCTAAAGTAATTAGGGGATACTCTGTTTTCACATTTAAAAAAAAAAAAAAAACTATACTTAGGACTAGAGAGTATCATTTTCATCATTCCTTGCATCCATTTCCAAATAAAAATTGTTACTACTTAATACTGCCGTATATATCATAGATTTTTATATTTTAAATGGATTATATGAAAAATGAAAATAATGGGGAGGCACTAAAATGAATTCTTTTTATTTTCTCTTTTTTCTTTTTGTTATTACTGTAACCAAACACATGAGACTTGCCAGCAATTTGAAGGGCTAGATTAATAATAAGCACTATAATATTATTCTTTCAAGAAGAGCAATGAAACTAGATCATTTGTTAGTGTCTCATCAACTAATATGATAATGTGATATCTAGTATTATCAGATTAAATTTGGGAATTATTAACTCTAGACCTTATATTTTATCAGCCATATATAATCTTTACAACTAAAATTAACCTGTTAATATACCCCAAAAAACTTAACCTTAAAGTCTGTATATATTTCTAAGTAATTTTAACATTATAATTAATGTTTAATTATTCCACGCATGTAAATAAAATAATAAAGAGAACATTTACACCTTCATTCTTACCACAACCAGACAAACTACTTAAAGTTGTGATTAGAAAATAGGACTGGTATTAGCAAATTAGTTATAGCTTATAGGCGCAAAATGTTACAACTTGCACCCTTTATTATTTCCTTTTTGAGGATATAAATAAAGATGATCCTGTAATATATCGATATGTTTAAGGTTTGGATCTAGGTAAAGATCATGAGATGATAGAATAAGCAAAAAACAAAAAGTGGACAAAATCTTATTGGATTGTGAAAATTGATGGATGAGCATGTAAAAGCTTGGTGGCTTCATATATATCTACTTTAATTTATTATTCTTTCTTCCTCCTTTAGTCTTCCTGCCACATACCCCACATCTTTCACTCAAAGATTATAAAATCTAAATTAACCAATTTCAACTTGACAACAATATCTTTATCATATCATATATATACATTCAAACGTAAGCTTACCCACACACACACACACATTCAACTAATCAAGACACCCAAAAAATTTCTGAACAGTGTGTGTATGTGGTACGTATTATGCCCTTAGGAATCTATCAATACACGTGCACAAGATTTCACATTAAGGATATTGTCTGCCACATTACTCTATCCCATCGTTATTGCTATAGCTGTGGTATTATTATTATTATTATTTAATCTAAATTAATTATTTTGTCCTAAATGTTTTTTGCTTTAATATTTACTTACTAACTAAATAATGTTTTAATAAACTAAACGACCTTCTTTGCTTAATGAAATTCATTGCAGGTGATTTTGAAAATTTCATTTAAAAGTTTTAGCTAATTTTAACTAAATTACTTAATCTATGCACAGTTGTAAATAGGTAGTTGTATAATGATAAGATGAAAGCAGTATGTGTTAAGAGTGTATTATTAATGTTATATACTACATAATTAATCAACATGGGTTCGGTCTAATCCGATCTCCTCGCATGTGATGAATCAAGATTCAATCCCTCTTAAAACGTGTGTCCATATTTAACACCCAACAGTACCTCAAATATAATTATATAGAAGGATACTTGTGTTTATTATAGAAAAATGTTATTTCATAATTTAATTTATATTTCAAATAAATATTACATGATAATAATAATCTACTTTCATGTAATGGCCGAGTCATGTTGTTATTAATTTTAGGTCACTATTATTTTGCATAATTATCTCTTTTATATCTGCAAACTAACAAAAGCTCAAAAGTACCGAAACAAAAGCCCACTTCTTTCAGAAGGTAAATTGAGTTATTTTTTTAATTTTTGAGTCAAAAAGGTATATTGGGTTTAAGTACATTACCACTTTTTTAGTTACTTTTTCTACGATTCCCCCCCCCCAACAACTGTGTTAATTATTACATTAACTCTTCCACTGTTGATTCCTCTTTCTAACGTCAAATAATAAGGATTCGCTTTGTCACTTTGTTGAAGTCTGTCAAAAGATAAACAACTGATCCAAGAGACAAAAGGTTTTCATGTACAATATGTATGAACTGATCGCTTTTTTATTTATTTGTTTAATACTGTAACTGGAGGTTCGTTGTTCCTAGACTCTTGTGTTTTCTATAATTTCTTGGGTGCCCTCAGTAATACTGCCAGCTTCAGCTTCACTAACACCTAATTTTACAATATTTTACCCAATTTAATATTATGCCTGTCTGGGAGTTATGGGAATGAGAGGGACAAAAGTGGGAAAGGGAATATCGTAGGATGGTCACTTTTGTTTTCTTTATTCAATTTTCTTAATACTTTCGCGTTCAAATAATTTTGTTTGCTTAAATAAGTTAATCAAATAATTTGAAGTGATAAAAAAAAAAAAATGAAAGTCAAACATACGGGAAGAGGACAAGGCAGTTGAGAAAAATGGGTGAAATGCCCAGATAGACCCCATCTCTAATCTATTGGGCTTTGCGTTGCTTTTCTAATGGTATGGGGCTTGACATTTTTTGAGGGTGGCAAAATTATCATAATCTGGCCCAATGCCTACCCCATAACACATTCATTAATTGTGGCAAAAAAAAAAAAAAAACACATAAGTGCATGTTTGGATTAATTTTTGGAGAATAGCTTTTACGATTTATGAGATAAACATATGAGAAAATTTTTGTCTCAACTTACATAAAAGAGCTTCTAAAACCATGATTTTATTATTTCCCAAATATGTACAAAATTTTAGTTGGGAGCATTTTTTTTCAAGCACACCGAGAATGGGATTGGAAAATGACCTCCAAAAAGTGAGACTCGTCTTTGTTTGATGAAGGAAAACAGAGGATTAGGAAGGAAAAATTAAGTGGAAATTAATTTTTCTTGGATTGATTAGGAAGAAAAAACAAAAAGAAAAGTAAAAAAACGGGGGGGAAATTTGTGAAACGATCATTTGTTTGAAAACTTTATTGACTACTGAATTTAAATACTGATATTTTTTGTGTATAAAAATATATTAGTTCTATCTGGAAAAAAAAATTATAACATTAACTTTTTATCGACTTAAAAAAGAGATATGTGGTTTTCCTCAAAATTGTCCCTTCAAAGATTTTGGGAAGAGAATTTGTTTATCAAAATTATCTCAAATGAGAGGAAAATAGTAGTTATAGTTTCAGTTGTAACACCTTATTTCCTTTCTAACTTTACAAATAGTAGTTAAAGTTGCAGTATCTCTTATCATATGTTGTAAGAAATTTTACATTATTTAATATCATTTTGATTTTACTAAAAAAAAAATGAGAGGAAAATAAGAATGTAACTCAGATATTTTGCATGAGAATATTATTCCCATTGTAAAATTTGTCATTTTTTAATTTATATGCTTCTTTATATTTATCCAAATATAAGGAAAGAAATTTTTTTCCCTCCATTTTCTGGTTCCATTCATTTTCTCTTGTCTCAGTTTTATTTCATCTCATCTCATATCTTCTTCCAAACAAAGCATTCATGTTATCAGAACAAATTTTCAAGATTCTTCATCCCGGGTTTGGCATTATCTAGTTATTCAGATCAAAGAAATGTTATCAGAACAAATTTTCTCGCTACTTCTTGTTTGTCATTACAGAATGAAGGATGGGACATTATTTTTCACAATTACAAGAAGTCAGGAAAGCATTTCTGTCATGGATTTATCTGCCATAATGGTTCTCTCATCAAAGAATTCTTGTGATTGAATCAAGTGATACCAGGAAACACCTTTATTTCCAAATACTACTGTGCTACACTCTTCTGGATTCGTAACACAAGCCATATGCATCTGGTTCTTCATCCTCTTTGACTACTCAATGTGTGGATAAATATTTCCTTAAGCCTCCATAGGATCCTTCATCAAATCTTAATATCACCTGATAGGAAATATTGACTTTACTTTTTGATTTTTATACTGTTAATGTTAGGGTGGTGGTTCCAAATTAAAGACTATATTTTATAATTTTCTTAGGTTTAGTTTATGCATTTTATCTATATGTAACTTGTAAACTTTGGTTGATTTGATTTCATTTTGTCTCTTCATCAAAAAAAAAAAAAAACAAAGCATTCATGTGGCAAGGTCGCAACATTTAATTCAAACAGTGAGAAGTGATTAGAACTGTTATGTAGCAATGGCTGTTTCGAGGGTTACGGTGTGCCTGACGGTTATCCTTTCAGGCATGTCTCGCAAAAGAAGATCCTATATACTTTACAAATATTTTATTCAATAAATTATGCTTATATTTTGTCTATAGATAATGTGCTCATTTGGAATAGTTTATTTTTGGGCAATAAGTGCTTATAAATCGTGATTCACGGTATACGAGGTAAGTATGTGAGAGGAGTTTTATCTCAACTTACGTAATAAGTACTTATATTCAAAAAATAAGTGTTCATAAACATACATAATGACGAAAAAGAATATAACGCCCCTCTTTCAAGGAGCGGAAGTTGTTGAAGTTAGAGAACATAAAAAATTTTATATAAGACTCCTTTCTTAAAGAGACCCCACAAATGTGGGATTTCTGACAATCTTTCTGTTCTGTTTTCTTCTATAAACAGCCACCCACGTATATACATGTGAGCATAACCTAGCAAAACGTTTAGTTATTGCTTATGCATTATGAATTTATTACTCCCTCCCTCCGGTTTTTATTGTAAAATATATTTACTTATTTTAATTAGATTAAAAAATTAGTTAAGTTAGTTAATGTAACATACATTTTTAAAAACACCTTATTAATCAACTTCCTTATTTCCCTCGTTCCTCCTTTTTCTTAATAATTATTGCTGAAGGAGTATCAACAAGGATAAATTAGGAAAAGATTGACAAATATAAAAATTATATTTTATATTTAATATTAAGATTAATTCTATAAATATATCTTATATTAAGAACAATAAAGAATATAATATATAAAGGTATAAGAAGTCGCAGCACTTACAAGTAACATGAAAGGAAATAAGGAATGACGTGGGATCCCAAGTGTGTGCGTTTGAAATAGTGCAGCTCCACTCTGACATTTTCACATGATATGCTCTCACAACGGCTGCTCCAATAATAATACTGCCTCTGATTAATGTCATACATTTTTTAAAATATCATATTAGTCAATTTTCTTATTTTTCTTATTCCTCCTCTTTCTTGATGATTATTAATGAAGGAGTATTAATAAGAATAAATTAGAAAAAGATTGATAAATATAAAAATTATATCTTATATTTAATATTTAAATTAACTCTTTAAATATCTCTTATATTAATAAGAGTAGTGAGTATAATATATATAAAGGTATAAGAAGTCGCGGCACTAACAAGTAACAAGAAAGGAATGACGTGGGATCCCAAGTGTGTGCGTTTGCAATAGTGCAGCTCCACTCTGACATTTTCACATGATAGTCTCTCACCAGAGCTGCTCCAATGATAATACTATCTCTAATCTTTGATACAAGATCTTGTCAGCACGAATTGAGATTTTATGTCAAGAGTCGGATGTAGTAATAACTATCAACATGACGAGTGTGTGTAAGAGTGAGAGAGACCATGTGCTCTTGTTGAATTAATCTTCAGGGCATGATCAACACTACTGTCGCTTTCTCCTTCTGAGTTCCTACGTACTGCTACTGCTACTGCTACTGCTATCTGATCTGTAACATCCCGAATTTTAATTCATACGACTTAAATAATTTCATGAAGGAAATATTTAACGGTAAATATAATTTAGTGAATAATAATTTGAATAAAGAAGATAGATCTAAAATAAATCAAAACATTAAAGTTTAATGAAGTGTAATAAAAATATAATTAAGAAATTATTATTATTGAATTCTTTTAAAAAAAATAAAATGATAAAGTTAGTAGAGGTTAAATGAGAGTATTTAATTTTAATTTTAATTATGTGTGTATAAGTAAATAAATAATAAAATAAAAGAGATTAAGAAGTCATATATTGACTAAATAAGGAGAAGAGAGAGTTCTTATAGCCTATATATAGGAATGGTGAGGTGGATTCAAGGTGCAACTTTTCTATTTTCGCATACAACCAGGGCAGCCTCAGTAAAATGCCATTTGCGTTTTTGTTAACCGTTGGATCAGGCTAAAATCTAATCATCCCATCAAAGACATCCAATCTGTCCATTTCAAAGGCTTGATTAGAAATTGGTTTCATGGGTTACGAGTTACAAAGACTGAAATACGATCAAATTTTTGAAACGTGAAGAACAAACCCTAGAGGGAAGAACTAACATGTCCGACTACGTCCACCATTGGATCATCGCAAAATTTTGTGAGCTTGCTTGGGACATTCTGTTTGGCAAAACCAGCAGTGAGATCATCTAATTTTATGCCTCAAGTAAGAGATGGTAGTAATTTGATTTAATTTTTCCTTACTCTGTAGTTTGAGTTCAAGCGTGAAATAAAAAGGTTTTCGATGATGTAACTTAGAGAACTCCAGATAATATGGTTCTATCCATCTTATTTATTGGTGCTGCTAAAGATTTTTTTTTTTGAAAGCTCTACAAGCCTAGGATGAATAAAGTTGGTATAAACCCTACAATTTTAAGACTGAAATCACCTTGTGGGACCTCTTTATAAACCATAGGATTGGATGGATTGATATGTATAATAATTAGAGATAACCATAGGACTGTATATGTGAATTGAGATGAATCTCATATGGTTGCAACTCAAGTCTGGCTTCGACAAACAAAACTCTCACCGGAGCGAGTTTGATGTAGGCTTGTCAAGGTGACTGGCTAAATAAGGGCAAGAAGTGATTCCCATATTATGATAACCATGATACTATTATATGATTTATAAGTATGTGCTTAATGTGCAAGCATGTGATGTTGTGACATATTGTGAAAGTATACTTGGTACATGCATTTGATGAAAGTTGAGTTTATTGCATTGATTAACATGCATGAGCATGAGAACATATGGAAACCCCTTGAGAATAATGTGATATAAATGGCGGAATTAATGATTGGGTTGTGATTTCACTACTACAGAATATAGATTCTGCTACCCTAAAAGACGTTCCTTTTTAAAATAGAGACATCTAAAACATAGGCGGTGACATTTTTATAATTATGTGTGGGAACTGGGTAACTTTAGACGTCCCAAATTGAATTTGTGACGTCTAAAGTTTAAAAAAAATTTAATTTTTTTTTTACTTTAGACGTCCCAAATTCAATTTGGGGCGTCTAAAGTAAAAAAAAATTTAATTATTTTTTTTTTACACTTTAGATGTACCAAATTCAATTTGGGACGTTTAAAGTAAAAAAAAAAAATTTACACTTTAGATATCCCAAATTCCGTGAAAAAAATAATAATTTTTTTGACACTTTAGACGTCCCAAATGAAATTTGGGACGTCTAAAGTAATTTAAAAATTTTCTTGCGACCTATATTGAATATAAGGGACGCTCGTGCCTTATATTAAATAAATGGACGCTTTCCTTCCTCTCTCTCTCTCTCTCTCTCGCTCCCACAGCATTTTTCAATTTCTTTGATAGGAGTTGCAGAGAGAGATCCACATTCTATAGATTCAAATAGCTTTTTCCTTCGGTGTTTTCGCCATCGTCCCCCCTCTCATCATGCCCTTCGGTGCCCCTATTTGCGACGGTAACTCTCTCTTTATCACTTCTCAAATCTTACATGCTTATATGTTTATTATTATTATTGTATAAGTTCTTCTCTTTTTTCACAATCAGATATGATACAGTGCATCTGGATAAAAAATGGATTTTTGAATTTTAAAGTTTGACTAAAAGAAGTTTGAACAAAGCTAGCAAAGTGGTGGAAGTGTGGTGATGCCAAAAAAGGAAATTCCAGAGCCAAAAAGAGAATGGAGAAAGCTAGTATTTATGTTCAACAAAACTATTGTAGAGGATTCGCGTCTGGAACTTGTGTTTGCTTTCGTAATTGATGACCTCAGCATCTATAGGAAATTTAAAATTCAAATGACTTTAGATATCCCTTTTTAAAAAGAGGGACATCTAAAGTCCTCCACTTTAGACGTCCCAATTCTAGATTTGGGACGTCTAAAGTGGAGGACTTTAGACGTCCCAAATTGAGATTTGGGACATCTAAAGTCCTCCCTTTAGACGTCCTATTTTTTTCGGACATCTTTTGTTAAAACATACTATGCCCCCCACATAGACGTCCCCCAGTTTTTGGACGTTAAAAGTGCCAAAATAGGGACGTTAAAACCCCTTTTTGTAGTAGTGTTTGTAAAAACTGAATACCGCGTGGCAGGCCGCTAGTTTGATTATTGCGCACCTCTAGCTGACATTTATTTTACAGGGCAGTATTCCCTTATATGACACTCCAAGGGCTTCTGGGGAGTATTCCCGAGGCTCAGACAGTAATTTTATTTGAAGAACCCATGGTCCCTTGTGTGCTCTATAATACTTGGCCAGTCTACATCACACTTGTGGAGAGCTTATGAGAGTAACTAGTAACATGGGATATACTTAGCCTATGAGTTCAGTCGGAGGAATTAAGGAGGAAACAAAGATGATTAGGGGTTAATAAAAGATAAAGATTAATCATTGTATTATAACATTTTGTGATATAGAATGCTGTGTTATGAATAAAAGTTCTCTGAGAAATATGAATCGATTCCACTATGATCTTGCTTTTATATTGGCTTACCCTCCTTCTTATTATATCTGTGAGCCATGCTTGTATATTAGTCCCACCAGGCACTACACGGGTGGTGCCAGTAAGTAAGGTGGGTAGTGATTGCGTTACTAAGATAGTGGTTTCATCCCGTTTTACCTCTTACATTTTTCAGGTGAGAGTTTGAAGGCAAGCACTACTAGGAAGGCAACAAAGGCTTGAGGCTACAATAACTTGTAGTCGTGGATTCATGCTTGATTCATTTAATTACCGCTTAGGGACTTTGTTCATTATCATATTGCAATAATTTATTTTCTATGGTTTAATTATGTTTTTTGAGTAGAGGCCAGGAAGTTATTTGTTCTGTTGGGATTTATTTCTAGAATACCTTTTCTATAGGTTCTAATGAGACCCTATTGCAATTTATATTTAATATTCTACGGGCCTAAGGCTAAGGCTGGAGTCGAGGTGATCTCATAGAAATTTCTGTAGCCACATATCTACTAAATATTTTTATCAAAGATTTTTTTAAAAAGTTTTTTTTTTTAATCACGCTAAGTTAGGGTTAATTACAGATGATGTTATATTTTTTGTATCAGTGTCAAGTTCAGCCCTTTCGGGTATACTACCTGTTGCATTACATATAGATTGTGACAACAAATGTGAATAAGCATAATCTTCCCTCTTACCCCTCTTAGTAGTATTAACTCAATTTTTTTTTTTTTTTTTTTTTATGTTGCCTTTTAGCTTGATATACACCCTAAGGTGGTCTGTGTTCTTAGGTGGGGAGAATGGTAAGAAAACGTAACATGTAGCTTTACATTTAATTTCTTATATTCTTGTCGTATTCTATAAAGAATGGGAGAAAGGGTGTAAATTTACAAAATTCAATCACTTAGTACCGATTCTCATATCAAAATGTTACTTGATCAATTTGGATCTACACGTACACATCGGCCTTTTAGGTTTGATATATGTTTGATCAGTTTCCATTTATTTATTATTATTATTATTATTATGAGAATCTATCTATAACAAGAAAGCTTTTATCATGGATATATCTAGCTGTTCTTGAGCCCTATTTGATTTTACAATCCTGTTTTTTAATATCACTTCTAAAGTTCTAATGTTTAGTTATTTACTTATATAACTTGATTCTACGCGCCCACAGGGAATATTATTTATAACATGCTACAGGAAGTATTGGGGATAAATTTTGCGTGATTTGGTGCAGAGGCCTTTTTGGTTGTAACGAAGAGGTTATGACACATGGCAGATTCTATTGCATGCAAAAGCCACGAAATACACGTATATTTCACTCTTTGGAAAAATAATGATCATATTCATAGCTTCCAAACAACTGTTCCAATTTAATTTATTCACCTACTCTTCCCTCCCTTTTTCCATTTTTTTTTCACTTGATCATGGGTTTGCTCTTCGAGATTTAGAGGGCTCACAAAGGGTTATCGTCACCTCTTCTAATAAGTACGTTTCTCGATATTCAAACTTGTGTTCTTCTCTATACAGAGGTAAGACCTCTTATCTTCTCAATCAACAGTTTTTTGTTTCCCCCTTTCTCTATTTACTACTTGTCCTATAGATTTCACTTAATGACTATGTGTTGTATGCGCATAAAGCAAGTATGGAAGAGAAAAATCACCCCTTTCTTTTGCCTATTATGTGTTTAGCATGTTACTTGAATCGGAATCAGTCAAGTATCAATTACCAATCAATTTTATTTATATTATGTAAAAGTTATACATACTATCTGATCAGTAAATATTTTTTTTTGTCACGTGTGTCCAAGTCTCATTCCTTATTAATTGGTTAGAAAAACTTAATATTTTATAAGTTATATTGTAATAATTTTCAAATTTAAATCTAAGGATTAAAATCCGCTCCTCCATTTGTGTGTCTTTTCAAAGTATGCTGTTTTTCTTTCTGAGGTCTTCTTTGATGAGTGTATATATAGTATGTATACATATGTAGAGTCTATCAAGTATCAACTGATGCGCCATGTCCAAATGATGAATTTGCGTTCCGAGAGGCGAGAGGTACTCCTAAAACTTATGTATATCCACCTACACCTAGGTTCATGTCATATTTTTTTGCTCCCATTTTCTGCTTTCAGTGTCTCTTCCACTGGGACGTTCGTCTTGTTGGTATTATTAGACGGTTTTCTGTATTCTCACAATTCTGAGTTGTCCAGAATCAATCTAACTGTCTATATGGGTGATGAGCACATTTTTAATCATCAAAGTGATGAGACAAAAATGTGCCCCCGCTAATATATAGGATTAAACTTATGAAAGAGAACATTACTTATAAATAAGACTGGGAGTACTAATAACTAATGAGAAGATTACTCTTTGAACAATGAACACATCTCTCTTGGTAAAAGTGAAACTTAATACTTTATTCACAATATAAGTTATTAGAAGAGTAATTAATGCGAATTTTGTTAATTTTGTTTATGTAATTAGTACTTAAGTGTGATTCATTATTTTTTTTCTCTCTCTTTCAAGATCCTATATAATACGGGTAAACATTACTCCCTCTAGTCCTATTTATAAGAGCCTGTTAATTAACCTAATTATGTGATTTAAGAAAGTGGTTAAAATTAGTTAAAAACAAATAAAAGTATCTGAAATAAACTTTTTTTTTCAAGTATACCTTTATTTATGTGGAGGCAAGTAAGAGAGAAAAATAGAGTAATATAAATATCACTAACTTTTTAATTAATGTAATATATATACTTAATGAGGGGAAAATGGGAAAAAAAAACTCATTAAATATTCAAACAACTTTTATTAGATTCTTATAAAAAGAATTGAGGCAATTTAAATTTTGAGCTCTTATAAAAAGAATTGAAGGGAGTATTAACATTGCATGAATAACAAAATGATAATATATATATATATATATATATAACAAATGTTAATAAGCAATTACTCCCTTCAATCCTTTTTATAAGAGTCCAAAATTTGAATTGTTTTGGTGGTCCTTTTTATAAGAGCCCGATAAGAGTTATTTAAACATTTAATAAGTTTTTTTTTTTCATTTTTACCCCGCATTAATTATAGTTATAGCATTAATTAAAAAGTTAGTGATTTATATTTGCTTTATTTTTCTCTCTTACTTACCCCTCATAATTTGGTTATTGAGCTCTTATAAATAGGACCGGAGGGAGTATATCTGAAGTATTCTTTTGGCAAAAAATGTCATAAGTATTTTTTTTTATATATAGGTCATAATATAAAGGAAAATCATTTTTTAGGATCCATAAATTTATACATTTTTTTACCAACATAAATGTAGTGTGTGATGCATCAAGCCAAGTGAATGCACCTAGTTAAGGTACAACCCTGATCTTATTTATAAGTCATTTTTAACAAAAAAATTTAATCCTCTTTATAAGTCCAGTTTCAATGTAGTAAATGAGATTGTGACAATTTTGCCTTTACTTATTATACCAATGAAGAAATAATTTAAAGATAAGAGAAGAAAGGGTTAAAAATTAAAGTACACATTCATAACGAGTTATAGTTAAAAATTTACCCCATAATTATTGAGTTAACTATCTCTCTTTAGTATATAAAATTTAGTTAAAAAGAAGTTATAAATAAAAGGGGAATGGTACGTTGCTGTGCTCGTGAAAGTAAAATCTTGTTGCTGCTATCAATGTACCCCGGCCTCCCATTTGCCCTGGAAACTAATGCTAATTAAACCACAATATTAAGAAAGTCAATGACTGATAAATTACCCTCACAAGTCACAAATGTGAACAAGAAATTTGAATTGAGATGGTTTTACCAAAGGATAAGAAAGAAAGAAAGAAAGAAGAAACCTCCCTGGACCAAGAATCCAAATTCCCAAGTCATATGCGCACCTCTCCTACTTTCTTCACTGCACAGCAATCTCTCCCCACTCTCTCTCCAAACATAAAGTTGGAAATACAGATGAGAGAGAGAGAGAGCCGCCCTATTCCACCATTTATAGAGCTGACATTCAATCAATGGCTCTGCACCAGAAAACAGAAAAAAAGAGCCTCTCTTGTTGGAACAAGTGAGAGAGACGATCGAGAAGACAACACTGAACGAGGAACTTCTCCACCTTCCCTTCGACCCCTTTCATTTTAAAACCCGCCTTCTCTATCCGCCAACCAATGGGCGACCCCTCATCCCCTCCGTCTCAGTCCCCTGAAGCCGCCGCCGCCACGCCCACTCACCACCCTTCTTCTCGCAAAACCAAAGGCAAAGGTGGTCCCGACAACAACAAGTTTAGGTTTCGCGGAGTCAGGCAGCGAAGCTGGGGCAAATGGGTTGCCGAGATCCGTGAGCCCCGCAAGCGTACCCGCAAGTGGCTCGGCACCTTCTCCACCGCCGAAGACGCCGCCCGTGCCTACGACCGCGCCGCCCTCTTCCTCTACGGCTCCAGAGCCCAGCTCAACCTCCAGCCTTCTCTCTCCTCCTCCTCCTCCTCCTCCCGCCCCTCCAATAATTCTCCCTCTACGCAAACCCTCCGCCCCTTGCTCCCCCGTCCACCCGCCTCCACCGCCGCCTTGCCCTACGGCCTTTATAATACCCAGTTTCTCTGCCCAGTCAACAACGCACTACAAGTACTGCATCAACATCATCCACACAAAGTGGTGCAATTTTATGGCTCCCCGCAGTCCGAGGGTGGAAATAATACTAATATGGATGACTCCACTACAGCAGCAACCTCGTACCAGAACCTTAGCCACGATCTGATGATGCATGCGTCGTCAAACAATAATCAGGGGCAGCATAGTCATAGTCATGGACAGAGTGATTGCATGTACGATGATATTAGCTCCTTGGTAGGATCAGGCTTGAGTAATTCTTCTTCCCAGACAACTATTGTAACGCCGCAGCGGGCCGAGGCCACTATGGATCTGCCGGTGGCGGCAGCGGGAGCAGGTAGCATGGGATCGCCGTCTATGTGGCCGACGATGACAAATGAAGAAGAGTACTACCCTTCTTGTCTTTGGGACTATAATGATCCTTTCTTGTTTGATTTTGAGGTGGAATCAATTAGTGGACAATAGCAAAATAGTATTGCCCTGCCAATTATTATTATTGATGTGAATAAAGAGCAAGATCGAAAGAGGTGAATGAAGAACGGTTGGCGGGTGATGGATTTAATTAGTTCTAATGTCTGAATAATGTTGCATGTGGCAGCATCCAAGTTGATCATCCAATTGTGCCAGGTTTTTCTCAGGGCAAGCCACGCGAGCTACATACACATATAGCTAGCTAGGTATATACCTGATATATTTATATATATCTTCGTCTTAATCAGGTCAATGCCTTTTCTTTAATTTTACAAGAACGAAAGATATATATTGCTTCATTAATGTTTCTGTGGAAATACTACCCTTCTTCTATTAAATTGCAGAGCTACTGATGAATTGTCACTATTAGCAAACTTTGCATGTATCCCTTCAAATTTTCTTTGTATGCCAGAGGTTTCCGAAAATTAGTACTCGCTCTAATAATCCATAAATACTTATAATTTGTTTTTTCTTCCATGGTTTGATGTAATTGTATAATCATTTATTACAAAACCAGTCATTTAACAGGAGTTAATTAGTACCCCAGTTAAATTTTAAAGTTGGGATGAGGAACTGTCACCATATCTTTAGTTTTTTATTATGTTCATGCGATCATGTATAAAGTACTACCTCCAACCCGATCCTTTTTATAAGATTCAAATGATTGATTTGGTCTAGTCCTTTTTAGAAAAACCTGTCTTTGATGAGCTAATTAAGCTCATGTATTTAGATCTCTTACATACTAACCTGCATAATATATACACTATATGTTCATGCATCCATAAGTGAATGACCCCGAGTTTAATTAATAACATAATATGCATTTGGGGTTTTACATCTTTATATATCTTATGATTATAATTTGTTTCATCTCTTTTCAACACATTCACTCTTCCAAATGTTAAAGATATGAATTGAAGATGAGCAAGATGTACATGACTGAAATGGTGGGCGACCTATAAGCAAGTGTTATTGTTTTATGTTTTATGTTGTTTGTGTACTTTTGATCGAGCTAATTATTAATGTACTATAATCATGCTATTCTATATGCCAGGTCTTTTCGTGTTATTTATATCATGATTTAGGATTTTCTGCTTCCTTTGATCGATGTGTTTGTGAGTATATATATGTACCTTTCAGTTTTTTCATGTCTGCAGAATTACAGATTTTGAACCGATGTTTGTAGTCAGTTCAAGAAAAAGCAATTTTCATAGTTTGGGTTTGCGGTGAATCAATCAGGTTCGACAAGGAAGAGAGGCATCTTTAAAGTTAGTTCAAACTTGAAAGTTGTAGTTAAACTTAGCATGGATTTTTTCACCTCTTCATTCGCCCTCATTGTTTAACATATTTCTCATTCGAATCTATATTTAATACAGGCATGCTAATTATGATCGACATTTTTAGCTGTTATGAATAAAATAGTTCTTGCAGCTTCATAACAAAAATGATTTTTTTTAACAAACTAAACATGATTTCTTGTGAAGTGCATAAAATTTGAAAGTGCATTATTCCCGAATTATAAATTTTAATAATAATTTGTTTTGGACTTCTCAATTTGAATTTCAAGATCTTTCTCTATATTGCCCTATACTTGAAGAATGAAAAAGTTATAATATATTTTTCATGATTTAATCTCATTGACTTAATTTATGAATTGAAATGAAATTAGTATTTTATTTGCATGATGCGTATATAATAAGCGTAAATTTCAATAAAAAATTTTAACAAGTTATTTTGTCCCCACTAATATTTTAGGTCTTAAATATGTTACTTTGGCAATGATTAAGTTGCAAGCATGTTATAATGTCAAGTTTTATCATGTATGTCTGAGTGGTCAATGTTGTTATTGAGATTCTTTAAATCTCATCTCCATTGACTAACCATGTTAGAGTATGAAAGAATAGAAGCAAAGAACAAGAACAAGGGTAAGTGAAAAGAAAATGTAGTTGACATTGGCATGCCATGAAAGTGCAATGTGTAACAAATCCTATGCGTTATGTTTCATGATGTGACTTTGCTGTATATAATTTATATGTTAAGATGGATAGTTCTGGCAAAAAAAAAAAAAAGATAGTAACCAATTGAGAGTCATAAATAACCTTCAAATTGAGAAATGAGAATAGTCCCTCTGTCTCTATATATAAAGTCTTTTTGTTTACCGAGTTTGCACTCAATTAATCTCATACTACATTAATTCCTCTCTTATATTTTACATTCTTTTTCATTCTTTTCTCATTATTATTCTACCATGTCTTATTCATTTATAAATAGGGGTCTATTTAAGAAAAATTATATTTTCTACATATTTATTACCTTAACTAATTTTAATTATTGCTTAGAATCTTGCGATTTGGTTAAAAGAACCTTATATATAGAGAAGGAAGGAGGAAGGAGGAACTTGCATGCATGTTCATGACCCTCCAGTTTTAGTCACGCATGTCATTATAATTTTAATATCTTATGTCAATTAATATTGATCATAGTAACATTGACATGAAACTATAGGAGTGCACAAATTAAGACTAAATTGGAACCTTGTTAACTATCAACTTGATACTTAATTGGTCTTTATGCCATCTGGTTAGACAGGGCCAGCCCTAAGGGCAATTGGACATGATATTCACAACTCCTGGGTGGAATAGTATCTTCTCACATACCAATTAGGTTAGATTTAATAGAAAAATTAGGTTAGATTTAATAGAAGGAGTTAGCCTCTCACAACGTATAAAACAAAGGTTTGAATTGTTGCTAGGAGAGACACCCACGTTTAATGATCGATAGTATCTCGAATATGATTGTTTCTAATATGAGGTTCTTGTGCCTAAAAAAATATTTAAAAAACAAAAAAATCTTCCCACCACTACTACAGAATATAGATTTTGTCACCCCAAATGACGTCCCTTTTTAAAATAGGGACATCTCACTACTACAAAAAAGGGTTTTAACGTCCCTATTTTGGCACTTTTAACGTCCAAAAATTGGGGGATGTCTATGTAGAGGGCGTAGTATGTTTTAAGAAAAAATGTCTCAAAAAAATGGGACGTCTAAAGTGGACTTTAAACGTCCCAAATTGAGAATTGAGACGTCTAAAGTCCTGACTTTAGACGTCTCAATCTCAATTTGGGCTTTAGACGTCCCAATTCTCAATTTGGAATGTCTAAAGTCCTCCACAGGGGGACTTTAGACATCCCAATTCTTAATTTGGGACATTAAAAAGTTTTATTTTTTTAAATTATTATTTATATTGTTCATTACCCAACAAATTAAAATTGCAAAAACAGAATTGAAGATGGATTTATAAACCATAAAATGTCCCTTACAAAATGGTAAAGACATCTAGCACTGCAATCTTTTTACTATATATATATATATATATGTATAATAACAATAACTCATACAACCTAATATTATATATGTATAACAACAACCAGAAAATGTCAAAATGTTTGTCACCACACAACTACAAACTAATTGTTGTTCATTTCATCAAAATAAATATACATATGTATTTCCAAGCTCCAAACGTATAAAACAAAAACATTATTAGTATTGCATAACTACTAACAACTAGTTTATGATTCTGGCAAAAAAAAAAACAATTAAGGAAAAAACACTCCAATAACTAGAATCATGTAAATAAATTGAAAGCATTATAATAATTTCACATTGCAAATTTAACTTAATTCTTCATGTAAATTTATATTTTAAAAAAAAACAAACCTGATGAAAGTAGGGGAGAGGGCAGCCAACGGTGTCTATGTGCTTCCAAGGTAGAGAGAAGACGTTGGAGGAGTTGTGTATGCACAGTGGAGAGGAGAGGTACGTCGGAGGCTGAAAGCAACGATGAAAGTGGGAGGTCTACGTCGGAGGGTGGAGGTGGCAAAAAAGGTGGAGGAGGCGTACACCGGAGGGTGAAAGCAAAGAAGGTGCTATGAGAATGGAAGGAGGTCGAGGAAAAGGGAATGAAGAAAAGGAAGAGAGGAAGACGAAGTGTAATGAAGAAAAGAAAATAATGAAAAAGCATACCCATGGTGTAGATAGAGAAGACGAAGTCACGGGAATGAAAGAAAAAAGGAAATGCAGAAAAAAGGGAAGAGAAGTCATGGCGGATGGGAAAGATGGAAAAGGAGGGATGAGTTTCTAACATGGGAATGAAGAAAAGGGAAGAAAAGTCTTACGCATGTCAGAATTTCTGACATGACTTTAGGAGTCCCAAAAAAATTTGGGACGCCTAAAGTAATCCTATTTGGGACGTCTAAAGTAAGTTAAATTTTTTAATTTACTTTTTTGGTGCTAGTGGAAATCTTTAAGCGTCCCAAATAAAATTTGGGACGTCTAAAGGTTTCTCTACGTACACATAATTACGAAAATGTCATCGCCTTCCTTTTTAACCACCCAATTTTAAAATTGGGACGTCCATTAGGGTGGTTATATCATAATTCTGTAGTAGTGTCTAAAACATAGGCGGTGATATTTTTGTAATTCTGGATGAGAACTAGGTAGCTTTAGGCTTCCCAAATGCAAATTGGGATGCCTAAAGACACACTTTAGACGTTACTTTTTGAATTTGGGACGTCTAAAGTGAAATTTTTTTTTTTTGACTTTAGATGTCCCAAATTGAATTTGGAATGTTTAAAGCGAAAAATTTTTTTAATCTTTTTTTTTTTTACTTTAGACCTTCCAAATTGAATTTGGGAGGTCTAAAGTGAGACTTTATATGTCCCTTTTTTAATTTAGGATGTTTAAAGTAATTTAAAAATTTACTTACGAGTTGTATTAACTATAAAGGACGCTCATCCCTTATATTAAATATAAGGGACGCTTTCCTTCCCCCCTCTCTCTCTTCCACAACATTTTTCAATTTCTTTGAGAATTGTTGAGAGAGACCCAGGTTCTATAGATTCAAATGGCTTTTTCCTTTGGTGTTCTCGCCATCATCCCCCCTCTCATCATGCCCTTCCGTGCCCCTATCTATGACGATAACTCTCTCTTTATCAGTTCTCAAATCTAACATGCTTGTTTGTTTATTATTATTATTATTATATAATTTCTTCTCTTTTTTCACAATCACATATTTTCACAATCACATATGGTATAGTGCATCTAGAGATGAAAAAAAATGGATTTTTGAATTCTAAAGCTTGACTAAAAGAAGTTTGAACAAAGCTAGCAAAGTGGTGGAAGTGTGGTGATACTAGAAAAGGAAATTCCGAATCCAAAAAGAGATAGGAGAAAACTAGCATTTGTGTTCAACAAAACTATTGCAGACGATTCTTGTCTGAAACTTGTGTTTACTTTCGTAATTGATGACCTCAGCATTTACAGTAAATTTGAAATTCAAATGACTTTACACGTCCCTTTTTTAAAAGAAATGAACCTCTAAAGTGGGGACTTTAGACGTCCATATTTTAAAAATGGACGTCTAAAGTCCCTACATAGTGACTTTAGACGTCCCTTTTCTCCATTTGGGAGGTTTAAAGTCTTCACTTTAGATGTTCTTTTTTTAAAATTGGGACGCCTAAAGTCATATTTTAGACCTCCCTTTTTTTAGGGACGTCTTTTCTAAAATATACTACGCCCCTCATATAGACGTTCCCCTATTTTTGGATGTTAAAAGTGTCAGGATAAGGACATTAAAACCCCTATTTGTAGTAGTGCACATCCCAATCCCCTTGCTCTTCTTCATATGGCCTTTGTGTTGTTCCAATTTTATGGGATGTTCCCAAAGGACTTCATATGGCCTTCTTGTTAGAGTTTTCATTAAAAGATAGTCGGTTGGTCCATCCCAAGAATTGTTTTTTTTTTAATCTGCATATTTTATATATTACAGATTTGTAAAATTCATTTCCATGCATAAATTTCATTGTCTCTTGCATCTAGTAATGTTCTCAGTTCTCACCGTGTCTTTTTCTTCACCTTTCTCTATATTCGTTTGGCGAGTCCTCTGATTTTAAGTCAATTCTAAATATAACGTTTATGAAGCTTCTAACGTAGATTATCATTTTGAAACATTAAAAAAAAGTACATGAAATGGTACTATTTGTTATATTTATATAGCAGGACATGCTCTTTTTAAAAAAAAAAAAAAAAAAAAAACCTTGCGCATGACTTACTCTTTAGACATAGATAGATATAGATATTCCACTTTTGCATCGATAACAAACCATGCGATATTCTTGAGCTGTGTCGTTATGTAGCAGGCCTATCAAATTCGAATTTGAACAGAGAATTTGTATTTGAGATGTGCAAGAAATGTCGTCGTATAACATCGAAATGAAAAGTACGTAAGATGTGTACACTAATATAAAAAATTAATTCCCTTTTCTGCCTCAGAAAAAATAATCATCTTTTTTCTTAAAGGAAAAGAAAATAAAAAGAAAGAGGCTGGCAAATGAAACTGCTTTATGATATATCTTTAAGATCTCAATCACAATTCAGGTGAAAGCGAAATATTTGCCAAATTTGTAGTGAAAATGGGCTTCATGGTTGGTAATGGGCCCAGTCCCTGTTGGAAAGCTGGGCTTACAGCTAGACTTGACCTCTCTTTGATTCTGATTCGTTTAGTCCACATCATTTCATTTCTTTCGCTTTGACCGTTATTTTTGACCCAAAAGATAAAGAGAGGGGAAAAAAAAGCTTAGTACTTGTTATCTTTAAAAAGCATTACTTTTTACAAAATGATTTCAACTGAAATTTTTTATTGTATATTTTTTTGGAATGAAAACTGGAATAACATTAATAAAACTTGAAAGAAAAAATACAAATACAAGCAGAAAACAAATTTTAACCTATTATCCTTCACCCAATACTATCTCCTAACATGAAAGTGGTGGGTGGTCAAGAATACAAAAATTTCCTTTGATATTATAGGCAGACTTAGCTAAATGATCAACTAAGCTATTTTGCTCTCTAGGAATATGACAGACTAACACTTGTCATTTCTTAATCAAAACCCCTAATCAAAACATTTACAGCCTCGGTACAATATGATAATACGATGACCTTTTTGTAACATCTATTCCAACATATATGAAGATCTTCGATAACCGCAATAATTTTTGCTTTTACCAGGAAACTGTTGTAAGTAAATTTTTTATTTTCATACTCAAACACCTGCTCTATATTGAATTTTTTTTCTATAGATGACAAATTGTAAAATGAAATTTAGGTATATTTTTTTTCTTATGAGATATTTTTTTGGGGAAAAAACTATAAAAAAATGAAATAAATAATATTTTGGATTGGTGGGACCTAGGAATCAAGCAAGAGGGTTTGGGACAGAAACAAATTATTGATGATTGGGTTCAAATGGATACATCGTTGTTGGGAGGCTAGAAAGCTACAGAACGGTGAGGATGTCGTTTAGTGGGATGGGAGTCACATGCGTGCCATGTGGGGTTCTGCGGCTTTTGCTTTTATGAATTATTACTGCTTCACCGCTTTCCACGACAAGTCTCATTCCATACCAAACATTTTAACAGGTTAAGGTGTAAATTTATCAAGTTTTATTTGAGGAGCGTCTGAAATAAATATTTTTTAAAAGAGATAAAAATATCAATGAATAATTAAAAATGAGTATCAATCACAAAAATCATTAATTCGTACTAACAGCGTTAAATTATAAAAGAAGAAAACACATAACGACGTTAGTACGGATTTAACGATTTTTGTAGTGGATGCCCCTTTTTAATTGTTATTGGTATTTTTGCCTCTTATTAACTGTTCATTGGTATTTTTATCCTTTCTAAAAGATATTTATGTCAAACATTCCTCGGACAAAACTTCATTAATAAATTTGCACCTTAACCCTTTCAAATATTATTTCACCCTAAAAGCTTTTTTTTAAAAAAAAAAAATTAACTGTTGAAATATACATTTCTTTAACTTTATAAGTAATTTAAACGCTGCTAAAAAAATAAGTTTAAATTTTAGTCATTTAATATAATATTTATATTTTAAAAGTAAAATATAAAATTTTATATTTATATTATAAGGATCATATAACTTATTTTATATTTTATTTTAATTTTTTAATTTTAAAATATAAAAAATTATATTAAATGATTAAAATTTAAGCATGCTTTTTCAGCATTCCATTGCAAGGTTATCGTTTAAATTCCTTGAATCGGTTAATAATGTTAAGATTAAAAGACTAAAAATATAATTTATGAACTTATATGAATAAATCAAAATGTGAGGGAAATTTAGAAAACGAAAACATATATTTTAACCAAAATTAAAACAAAAAGCTTCTTTAACCAAAAAAAAAAATTTGAAAAATTTGGTGTTGAAATATCCATTGCAATAAAAACAAGATACTACATGTTGACTTATTTTTTTCATCCATTGATCACAAACCCTATGCTTTAAAATGCAATATTTGTGTGTAGTAAATCAAAAAATTTTAAATCTAAAAATTTAAAATTTAAAATCAAATAAAAAGATCTTGAATCCTAAACTACAAATTCTTTAACTTTATATCTCAAGGAAATAAAGGAATATGTGTGGAAGATAATAACATATTTGAGTTGCAATTTGCAAAAGAGAAAGTGACGTGGGCCTCTTCAGGTTTCTCATCGTCTTCTCTTTTGGTACTTCACTCTTCATTTGTTGCCTTTGTTTAGTGGCAGTGCGTAACTGTTTCAGATTCTAATGCTTGGGACTGCGTTCTTTATGTTTCCATTGACAAGACGGGCTCAAATTCATTTGTTGACATATAATCATTTATAGGACTATGTCATTTACGTGTTTAATTTTATATTTTTGTTTAATTTCATTAAAATAAGTGGATAAAAAAATAGTAATAATAATAAAATAAATAAAAATATATTATTGCAAAAATTAATATATAAAAAATTTCATATCTTAATTAAACAAGTACTGTATTTTATAGATGAAAAATTAAATATCTAGGCTTTATTGGATAGCACGTGATAATAATGTAGGCACGCATATTGGAGACAATACATTACGACACGTAAAATATGATGATCTAAAAAGATTTAGGATACGGGGACGTGACATAATATATATATTATATATGTAATTATTTTTTTTAATCTAAAATAAACACATCAACTCATTAAAAAATAGAAGAGGACTAGGTATTAGAAAAATGATATGAATGTTAAAACAGACCATATATGAATAGAATGCCTATAACGAATTACCACTGAAATATTTGTTCTTTCTTCTTAACACGAGAACATTACTAGACCCATTTTTCGGTCAACAGAGAACATCACGAGACTAAAACATAATTATCATACCTCAAAAGAAAACGTTACCTTAAGAATAAAAAATTATATCTCACCATAAAAAATTGAATGTTAGCTATTACTCTATTAGTACAAATGGGTGCTAATAGCTAAATTAGTAGTACTGAGAATGTTTATACGGATCATTTAATTGAATTAGCGTATAATAATATAAAATTTTTTATTATTTTTGATTACCCACCACCTATCTTTCAGTAGAGCTGGGAATCAGGGCCGGCCCGGCCCTACAGGGCTGGCCCTTGACGGGCCAGGGCCTAACAGGGCCGGGCCTAAAGGGCTCGGGGTCAGGAAAATTGCAGTTTTTCAAAGCCCGGCCAGAGAGCATCAGGGCCAGGGCCGGCCCGCAGGGCCGGAAAATTCTTTTCACAATATTTAACTATTTTTCCTGCGTATTTTCCCCAAAGAGATATAATTAGTAAATAACAACGATTAAAGTTCTAATTTAATACATAAATGTTGTCAACATTAATGTTTAAATAATACGTCTCTTACAACAAACAAATACAGTTACTAATGTATAATCAAAGGTAAAATCATGACCATAAATAACTCACACAAAGACCAAAGTATAAGAAGGCAAGAAGCTAAATACTCTAACCTCTAAACAACATGAGTATGACGACAATCATTTTCACCTTCTTCGCCACTACCATCAATTTCAAGGACATTTGATTGTTTTTCACTTTGAGCAGTAGGTTCAAGTAGTCAAATAATTACAACCTCCATCAAAAATCACACTCTATCAAGCAGAATAGTATATAATATGATTTTAGTCTAAATAGACAGAACAATATACTCAAAAATCACAATATGATTCAATTAGAAAAAACAATATACTCAAAAATCATACTCTATACAATATGAGGACAGAGTGACATATAGATTTAATAAGGTAATTCAAAAATGTAACATGGTTCATTTCCAAGTATAAAAAATAAAAAATAAACGGGCCAAAGGGCCGGCCCTTTTAAGCCCGAGGCCCTACAGGGCCGGCCCTTTTAGACCTGACTTCCTTTTGAGGCTACAATTTACAAGCCCGGCCCTTGAAGGGCCAGGGCCTAAAAGGGCCGGCCCGACGGGCTCGACCCGTTTTCCCGGCTCTATCTTTCAGTAAGCAGTGATTGATAAGGGAATCTAGGATTTGGCTCCCATAGGGTCCGTTTTGTATTAGTCTTCTAATAATTAATGACTTCAATATTTGATTAAAAAAATAAAAAACAATTGAATGCTAGCTATTAGTACAAATTGGTGCAGATGGATACATATTCACGGACACGGAACGCCAGCTGTACCATATTTTGTATGAATTCCGATATAATAACTCCATGGAATATTTGTGAGGAGGCAAAAAGCCGTGGAAAATTTTTGCTTTATGCGAAACCCGGTTTTTAATGTATTTCGTTGGTAGTAGGCAGTGACTTCTAACGAGATGTTATATTAAAAATCAAATATAGTATAATACTAAATTCATCACAATAGTCAAGTAAAAGTTAATTTGGAATTTTTCAAACTCTCTTCTCTTTTATCTTCTAGAGAGTATTTTCAACTAATGAGATTTTATATTAAAGATTAAATATAATATAATACTAAAGCCGTCACAATAGCCAAATAAAAATCAATTTGGCTTCATCAAAAAACAATTAATTTGGGGTCTTCCAAACTCTTTTCTCTTATCCTATCTCTCTCACAAAGTTATCTACACCACAAAATGGAGGCTCGAAAGCTAATTAATAAAAATTTTTGGATTAATCTGCTGGTATTTGCTGCTACTATCAACTGATTAGTTCAATTCCCAAGAATATAAACCCACAATAAGAGAACTTTATTATCTCCAAATGATTATGTAGGCCTACAATAGGGAAACTCCGCTATCTCCAAATAATTATCATAGTTACATACCCAGAACTCAAATAGTAAACCACTGTTTAAGGTGAAATAACCCACAATCGATTAATTTAAGCACTTGATTGTAACTTGTAAGTTAAAGAAGTTTCAATCCATGTTAGTACTCCCTCTATCCCTATATAGAAGAGCATTTTTATTAATGGACATGTCCCTAAATATAAGATCTCTTTTAGATTTGTCTCAACAATAAATGCATTTTTTCTCATTTTATTCTCAATTAATTATTATAGTACATACATTATCTTTCATCATTTTCTTATTATTATTACTCTCTACCACTCATTCATAAATAGGAGTATTTTTGAAAAAAAATAAATTTTAATAATAATTAACTACTATTTTTTAGAATCCCATGATTGGGTTGAAAGATTCCAAGGATAGAGGGAGATAAGCATTATGTACTAGTCCCTTTGATGCATTTATTAATTAGTTTGACGAAAAACATGGTTGATGTAAATTTGGAAGAGATTCCCGTATTAATGATATATGGACTCTGGAGCCCTTCGTAGTTCGTACTGATAAGGTTTACAGCTTCTTCTCAATTACTCCGCTCACCATCCCTATAAGGTCCCATTTTTTTAATTGGTCTGTTTCTTTTTATTTTATAAGATCCTATTTAAATTTATTTGACTAATAAATATATTTTACCCTTAATTAATTTTATATACCCAATTAATTAAAATTTGGCTTAGATTTATATTTTCTCTCATTGTCTTTATTGTCTCCATTCACATCTTTTCCACATACATCCTCTTTTATCATTTTATCATTATTAGGTTCTCTTACTCGTTCATAAATAAGAATATCTTTGAATATATATATATATATATATATATTATTTTTAATTAATTTTAACTATTTTCCAAAACACCACAATTCTGTTGAAACGACCTTCTATATCACTCTAAACATTTTTGTAAGTCCAGTTTTAAAAAAAAATTTGGTTCGTATTATAAGTCCACCTATATAGTAATTAATAATAGGATTACAATTTTAGCCTATTAATTGTGGAGTAGAGAGAAGAAAGTTGAAACACAATGCATAAAATATTTTTATACCTATTCATAAATAAGGTTAAAATTGAAAAAATATATCAATTTATGATATATTCAATGAATTAACTAAGTTTTTTTAAAAATAAAATTAACTAACTTTTTTTAATATATAAGAATTACATAAGCTAAACTTATAAAAAAGACTAAAGTGGTATAGGGACGAAGGGAGTTCTACAGTATTATACACTGCAGTTTTTCAGGATTTTTTCCCCAGCTAATATTTTGTTTGAAGAATCTTATAACAACAAGTCTCAAAGCTGTCAGCTCAAAAGTTAGCTAGGTTGTGGATAAGTTACTAGATTTTAATGCGAGATGCATTATTCAAGAGTGGGACATATATAGGACATATTATTTCCTTAGATACAAGGGATTTATATATGTGTGTGTGTTCCTCCATAACTATTTAAACTATCTCTGAAGATTATTAGATATGAAAAAAGTAAAACTTATCTATCTGATATAAACAACACGCAAGTAATTAGTCCTTGATTAACTGTTCGTTAGGGATATTATTGATACAGACGAAAGAACTGAAAAGTTTTGGAGCACATGGAGAGAAATAATCAAAAAATTGAAAGGCATAAGGCCGGTCATGATGATTATCATCATCATCTGAAAATTAAAAAAAAAAATGTTCTGACAAACAAAATAATATTAATGTTAAATGACCATACATTATAAATTAGTATCATGCGAATATTAGAAAGTTGAAGCTAATATGCGTAAAGTGGGGATCATTATTGTGTTCGTTTGGGATAACTTATTTTTAGGCAATAAGTGCTTATAATTCGTGATTTACGTTATACGAGGTAAGTATGTGAGAGGAATTTTGTCTTGACTTATGTAATAAGTACTTATTTCCTAGAAATAAGTGATGCCAAACACTCACATCTACAATCTTGGAGTTTCTTCCGATTCTTGATTGATTGGGCCGCCTTAATTAAGTCTTGACTTTGGATGGCCGAAAGAGAATTAATTAAGGAATATTGATGGCAACAAAAATTAATTGAGGAATATTAAACGAGTGAAACTTGTATATTTAATATTCAAACGGATAAGGGTGGAGCTATTTGTAGACTTTTTCTGTGTTTTAGGACATTAATTCCCATCCCTTAATGGATGGTGGAGATTAATCATACCCTAGCCTATTCCTATGGTCTCTGTGTGTGTGTCCTCTGGATAATTTTTTTTTGGGCCAATGTCTTATGAATTTTTTTTTTTTTTTTTTGCCAACAAGGAATGTATTAACAAAGAATCATATTCTCTGGACTGAATAATGATACAGAGAATTGTTTAATTAAAAAATCCAAAAAAATATCAATAGTTTAATAGTTAATAGTATGAAAGTTATTCTATAAATAAAAAATCATGGATTTGATCCTACTTATAATTTCATATCATTGGTGTATATGATAATAGTCTATACTCTATTCACTACACTTCCCCGTTTTAGGTGTTTTAGCAAGTTTTGATGTCCAATCCCTTGCAAGAGATGCATGTTAAACCGATTACAAAATATTACTACCTCCGGTCTTAAGTATATGATATAATTTATAGTACAAATTACACTATAAATTATGTCTTATATTTACGACCGGAGGGAGTATAATCTTTTGAAAAGATTTTAGATGATATTCAAAATTTAAAAATAATCCAACACGTTTTTGCCATGATAATGTGCACTTGGCTAGTTTATTCTTTATAGGGGTTAAAGTTGTGAAATCTTATCCGTTAGTGAATATTCTATAGAACCAGCTGTTGCCACTTCATTAATAAATACGAGTATTTCGTCCGACTCGACCGAAATAACTATATATGCGGTTACTACTATAAAAAATGGATTTAACGGAGGTCTTTAGGTAATAGTAGTTTATTTTTTATTTTTTAAGGTTTAGAAACTGCTGTACTTCCTAATATAAGTGTCGGATCTTAGTACTTGGTTTGTGCTGCACTCCTTAAAAGAGTGTCATACAAAATAATTTTTTTTTTTAAAAAAATGAAAGCCAAAGCCACCGCGCTTCTCAAGAAAGCACCGTAGCTAGTATAATTTTTTAACTTTTTTTTATTTGAAAAAAAAACTTATCCAACGCTTAAGAATAAAGTGTCGTATAAATTAGAAGCATGATATTTATTATAATGTATTATTGTTTAGAATCTCTTGTCATTGAAAGTCAACAAGGATCTTTTAAGAATTAATTATCCATTATGTTCGTCTTATTTCACAAAAGAAAATTTCAAATATGAAGTTTGCTGATTATTCACTTGATTAATTTTATTTTCTCCTACTTTCAAAACATTAAAATTATCCTTCACATAGTTGCTTGTTAACAACTTTGTTTGCATTGCAGTTTCTATTTGCATAAAAAACCCTCACATTTCTCTTTATACTATGATGAATTTGGGACTTTGGATAAAAAAAATATTTCATAAAAAAAGGATCTTGGCCAACACTTGTGACATAAGCGCCGGTCAAGGCTTTAAGCCTTCGCCGGCGTTTGTCAAGCTTCAAGCATTGACTGGTGCTTGCGGCCAAGGCTGAAGGCCTTGATCGGTGCTTTCGCCAAGGCCAATGAAGCCCGGCCCTTGGCCAGGGCTTGCGATAGTCCGGTTGCTTGCCTTGCCTCACATGCTTGCCCTATAAGATTTTTTTTTAAAAAAAAAATTGTTCATCATTTTTGTGAAATTGAGAAGTTTTGGTGCTTTGAGAAAAAACGTCGTAGCTTCTACCTTTTTCTATTTTAAATTAGTCATCATTTTTTTTTTCAAATTAAGAAACTTCGGTGTTTTGACAAAAAGCGTTGTAGCTTCTCTCACCTTGTAATTTAATTTTCATAACTTGTCATTTTCATTTTTATTTTCATTTTCATCTTTATCTTCATCTTCGTGCTTTCTCTCTAGCTCCGCCATTTCTTAGAACTCTGTTGCTGTAGAAAGCTTTCTCTCACATGTGTTTTTTTTCTTGTCTCAGCCTCTTTCAGAAGCTCCCTAGCCTGTAAGTGTTTTTCTTTTTTCAACATTTGGTTCACGTTTTCTTTTAGTTAAAATCTGTTATGAATCTTATATATGTGCTTATATTTTTTTTAGGTATTTATTTGAAGTATCAACTCTATCTTCTTGAACTCTTATACAGTGTAATTTTTTAAATTTTTGAGCTTACAAATATGATAATATTTAGGTTAATCCTCCGTAGAAGTAATATGTATGACTCAAGTTCAAGCAATTTAAATGTTGAAGTTCTTTTATACTTGATACGTGAAGACACAATCTTGTAAACGATACGTGCTATGTTATTTCCATGGTTATCTAACCCGGACCGGAAACTGGCGACCCGGCCTCTAAACCGATCCGGTCCGGGTCAGATTTTTAATTTTTTTAAATTTTTTTTTTAAAAAAATTTCCTTTAGAATTTCATACTATAAGTCTAAAATATTTTATTTCTCACCGGTTTGGTCCCGGTTTAGCTCTGGTTTGACACCGGTCTGACCCAATGACCCTTGACCCAATACCCCGACCGGTTCACTGACCTGTCCGGGTTTAATTACCTTGGTTATTTCATTTTGCTATGGATTATATTGTAAATTACTATGGATTTTGAATTGTAAATGGAGGTTTTCATTAGGAAAATAAAATAATTATGAATTTTTTTAATAAAAGACTTCTTACGGTACTTCTCCAGAAAAATGCCGTAGGAAGTCATAATTTTTTTTAAAAAAATAAAAGACTTCCTATGGCGCTTCCTTAGAGAAGCACAGTAGGAAGTAATTTTTTTTTTAAAATAAAGCTATAGTGCTCCTGTAATATCCCGAATTTTGGGATTGGAAGCTTTGGAATAAGCCTAAATTGAGTGGACTACTAAGCCCCGATTTAGTAGAAGTCCCAAATATATTCCCTAATGATTCTAATATCTTTGGCGTATTAAGAAAGTAAAATGGTGAATTTTGGAAAATATAATTATGTTTTCGATAAAATCGCCTATGAGGCAGTGAGCTTATCATAAGGTTTGGAAGACTAAATGATAAGTAAAAATTATAAAATTGTACAGGATGAAAGTAGACATCCTAAGCTTTAATTTGATAGGTCATATGACTCAATTAGAGCTATACCCAAAAAGATATGAATTTTTGAAGTCAGCACAGATAAACTGTGAAATTTCTGGAACAATATGCAAAGATTGAAATTCTGGGAATTTTGTGATTCTAGAAAGCAAAAGTCTATATTTTTCTTTGAAACTAGACTCAATAAGAGTTCTATAGGCTTTGGAATCACCTTATTTTGATTTTTCTAGAATTAGTTATGATTTTTCAAAGTTTGGGCAGAAATCTGCCAGAATTTTGTAAAATCCGAAATTTTTGGAAAATTAGTAAATGAATAAAATAGAATATATAATATGATATAAGCATATTCCTTCTTCTTCCTTCAGCTTAAACTTACTCAAATATCAGCTGAACATAGAGAGAGAGTTTAGAGAGAGAAGGAGAGGAGAAAACTCACGAGATAGGTCGATTTCTTCGGTGAATTCGTACCTAACGTGTATAATCCTTCTCCTAAGCTTCTCTTCTATGTTGTTTGAGGTATTTGAAGCAAGATTCATGGTGTTTTGAAGTTAGGGTTTCAGCCAAGTCAAGAAAATCCAGAAGGAGCTTGAGGTAACTTCCAAACCTTCGTATATTGACTATTCTAGCTGCTGTGGGCAATTTAATCGGTGAAATTTCGCCGGATTGCCATTGGTTTTAAAGTTTGGAAATTGAGTTGCCTAGGGGTTATACTGCCCAAATTGGGTCTTAATGTTAGTTGTAACCTAATGTAATGGTTAATAAAGTGGTTAGGAGTAGAAAGGAACGTGTTTACGGAGCCAAAACCGAAAAACCCCGATTTTCCCTGGAAAACCCATATATTTCGGTCAGGGGTCTAAATGGGTCTTAGAGTTGGATTTTCAATAATTTGATGGTTCCATTGGATTCAGGAGGGAAAATTAGGTGGGGTTATAGTTGGGCACTTTTTCGGAAAAGGCTGAGAAAGCATAATTACGAAAATGCCCCTAAAACACTGAAATAAGGGCTGCCAAGGGCAATTTCGTCTTTTGGCAGTGAATTTGGTAATTCCGAGTCCCGAAATGGATTCCTTGGGCGAAAATATGTCAGGATAGCCAAGGTTAGAATTTCGAGAAAAGTACAGCCGGACCGGGTACGATGGGCCGGGTCCCCGAGGGTATTTTAGTAATTTTCAAGATAGACTCATATAACCCCCAGAAACCCTATGGAAGTGTCTAAATAGTACATTTGACATTGTAGGATCGAATATGGAGCCCCGAGCTGTTTGCATGAAGATCGAGGCACGCATTTCGAGGCGGAAAAGGGTTAAGGTAGGGGACTTACCTTACTTGCATGTATTTGATATCTTTGCTTGTGTAATGATGTATGTGATTGCTTTACTTGATTGTGTAGAGCATATTTGAATAAATGAAGCTCTGTTTCTGTTTTCACTGTGGCCATAGTCTTGTTGTATGAAACATTGAGCATTCAGAAATGTCATTATGGAGCATACATCTAGATAAAGCTAACATGTCATACACATAGCATCAATCATGCATGCATTATGGTATCTGTTTCCTACTGAGATTCTCTCGAATCTCACCCTCCCCTACCAACAATTTAGACAGGAGAAGACAAAAGATATGTTGAGAGCAAAGAAGAGAACTACACGAGGGGATTACAGTGGTGGAATGAAGACGAGAAGATGTCTCTGTTTTACTGGGATGGGTTTAGATACCTAGTAGCCTTGTACGGCTACATTATTTGAATTTATCAGGTATGAACCCCTCGGGGGATATTATGTAATTATGTACATATTATCAGTATAGTTATGCTATTCCTGTGTTGCCTACCGAACCGCATATCGTTTTCCGCGAATACTCTGATAAATGTGAAATTAAAATAAGGGCGTGACAGCTCCTATATATTCAAGAAGCATCATTGCTTATTTTAACGACGCTGAAAAGTAAGGCGCTTCCCAAACATTATAGTATTCTTTAAATTAAACGTTGCAGCTTGTGATTTTTGTAATAGTGAGTATATATATGGCTATATGCCCAAGAACACCCCCAATTTATTTATTTCTCAAAGTGAAACTCACGAGTCACAGGTAATTCCCTTTTTCCCCATGAACGTAATTCTTTACATCTCAATCAAATATTTTAATGAGAATACGTAATATTCAATTTGTTTTCAAAATCTAATCATAATATTCCTTACTAATATAGTAAAACAAAACTTATGCTTGTTGTTATTTTTTTTTAGAACGGTTTCAAGATTTTAAAAAGCAGTATTTAATTTTAAAATAAGAATCAATTGGGGACAAGAGTCAAATCTGGACGGCAAAAACCCACCAATGAATTATGTAAAAAAAGTTAAAAAAATAAAAAAAGAATGAAGTATGAATTCAAACTTCGAATATTTGTTTTCAAAATCTAATCATAATACTCCTTACTAATATAGTAAAACAAAACTTATGCTTGTTGTTATTTTTTTTTAGAACGGTTTCAAGATTTTAAAAAGCAGTATTTAATTTTAAAATAAGAATCAATTGGGGACAAGAGTCAAATCTGGACGGCAAAAACCCACCAATGAATTATGTAAAAAAAGTAAAAAAAATAAAAAAATAATGAAGTATGAATTCAAACTTCGAATAAAATTAAAGCACGGTACCAATTAAACGTAAAGCAGCCCATATTATCTGAACGTAAATCCTTTTTCGTGTGTCGCATGTAGACGTGAGTTCTAGTAAAAATTAATGGATGGTATCAAGATTTTAATACTTGATTTAAAGAAAAAATTCACCAATAAGATAATCAATGTGGTTTATAAATTTTTTTTTTTAAAATATCATGTAAGACTCTTTCTTAGTTGGAAGACTCTTTCAATGATATATTTAGTGAATAACTAAAATTATAATAATTTTATCTCTACTTCATCAAATTTTGTGTTGCACGTAACTTTCCATTTATTAATTTATTGATATTCTGTCGACATGGCTGGATGATAATAAATTCCCCCCAAAAAATGGTCTAATAAGTTGATATATAAATATGTACTTAATCAATTCTTTATGAATTTATAAGCTAAAACTTCGGTTTTAGAGATATATAAATTAATGCATTATAATTAAAAAATTAATTCTATAATGTATCGTTAACGTAATTCAACTTGACAAAAAAAAAAAAAAACATAATTCACGTCTTCGTACGTTGCACGGGGTTAATACTAGTTAAACTTAAAGCAGCCCATATTATCTGACCGTAAATTCTTTTTTTGTGAGGCTTGAATCTGAATATAAATTCGAGAATAATGCCATCACTAATAATACATTTATTATATTCAAGTTATTACTCTTGAAGAGTTTTTTTCCCCGGGGTTAACATCAAGGAACAAAAACTCAGACCCAACAATGAATTGATCACGACACAAATTTAAGGGTTAATGGGTCAATCGGGGTCTAACCAGTGATCAAACCGGTCATATTAAAATATTATAATTTGTTAATGACAATATATATATTAATGTATTTTTAAACTTCTATAGATAAAAGTGAAGATCTTTAGAAAAAATGCTTAAAATCTATTAGTATTAGTTATGAAGTCTATACTTATGAAATGATATCTCATTTTCTATAATTATTATATCCTTTTAAATAGTTTTTTTCATCATCATCATCTTCTTTTTTTTAGATTTATTATTTATTTATCTACTTTTCTTTTCATCTTGATTTTCAACCTTTTATTTTTTCCTAAAAAATAGTGCCAGATTATAGTTGAAAAAAAATAAAAATAAATAAAAAGGAAATCGGTCCAACCAATAAACCACCGGTTCAACCAGTTTTTGATCGATTCATGGTCTAATGGTTGAACCAAACCAGACTAATGACCGATTACCGATTCAACCAGTTGATCCGATTTAATTTTGTGTACTATAGTTAACAACCGTCAAAGATGTCAAATTTGGACGGCATTAATCTTCAAAAAAATTAACGTGACACACGTGCAATGTACACGGTGTCTCCCTGTTTTTCCGTATGGAATCAATGTGAACATTTGAAGTTAAATAGATAAATTGTAATATATGTATGGAAAATATTTAGGTGCTTCATATATTTATTTTGTCAAGTTCTCCAATCACATATAAGTATATATCTTATTTTTAAATTATTATCATATAATTATAAACTGATATGAAAAAATAGGACATATGATCAGGTATAATTAAAGAACTTGATATAATTGATATAAAGAATTTGATGTAAGCATGACTCTATATGTATAATCAAATGACAAAAAAAGATAAAAAAACATGTTACACTACAAGAAAATCTCATCAAGCGGCACTAACATTAATAACAAAAGTTAAAATACAGACCTTCAATCCTTCATAAAGACAATATTAAAGGCGACAAAGCAAATATGTTAGTAAGTAAATATGAAAAAGAATTAACTACTGAGTGCTAAACTAGTAAGTAATGAGAGAAAGGCCATTCCTCCAAGACAATATTTTTTGTTACTCCCATTTGACTAGCCACATGAGCAAATTACTTGATTGATGATACAAAAAACTGTAGCGATGCAGTCCATGAGAGAATAAAGGGGATTTAATAACCAAGAAAGAAGAAATGAAAACACTTATAATTAAACAAATAATATTTATTTTTGTCTTTAAACCCACTGAAAGTGTTGTATCGGACCTTGAAAAATTGAAGACATATCCAAAAATGACAGAGAGTAACGTATCTTCTTCTTTTAACTCTATATAGTAGAATGGTCCAACCATTATTATTAAAGGCTAGATTCAGAGGCAAAACAAAATGAAATTAATACTAGGAGTCACAAATTAATTAACTTGATTATATATGAATGAAGGCTATATCAGAGAAGGATAAAATACTCTTAATCTCTTACAAAATAGTAAGACTTGGTATACTTTTCTTAAATATAAGGTTGTGAAGTTGAATCCAAATATCTATTAATCATATATATATATATATTATGATTCCAAATTCTTGTACAAATATTAAATGCAAAATTTAAATTTAAACTCTGAAGGAAAACTCAATCGACATATGGCGTTACGAAAGCAATGCTAGAATTTAATTTCTATTTTTAAATGTGATGGTGAAATTGTGAGCTAGAATTGTTGCTTTACACCTCTCCTTTTAAATATTATATACATTCCGTAAAATAAAAACCAAGCAATTGTGAACACAGATCCCCAGTAAAATGGGCGCATGCATATATATAAAATTACTAGATTACGTAAAAAGTTAAAAGTTGAACGTTCTAATCTTATCCAGAATGCGAGTCAGTGAGAGAGTTTAATTTTGGATTAAGATTATCTTAATATAATAATTACAGCCGTGTAATTGGTTTTTGACAGTTGTTAATTTGTGATTTATATATAATCCGTGAGCCGCGAGAGCCACATGCGGGTTTCCCATCTCACACTTGTCATACTCGGACAAGCAACTTTTTTTAATTTATTTAATATATTCAAACACCAAATAATTATCCAACAACGTTGCTTCTCTTTATTTGCTAATTATCTCATAATATAACGTGTCATCAACACGGGAGACGTCTTTTATATGTGGAAGATCGTGGATTTATACATGTTTGTAACCTCGTATTTATCTTTACAATTAAAAAAAAAAGAGAGAGTATCGTTGCTAAATTCACAAGTTAATTAACTCAGAGAGTTTATGCCAAAAAATTCGAGGCAGACTTGCTTGTAAACTAGCTATACGCAGGTAAATTCAGTAAAACTCATTTTTTTTGGGTCAAAAAGTAAAACTCACTTTTAACTCCGTCAAACTAAATGAACTCGGGGGTTTTAGATCAAATTGAGCGAATTTATGGAGATACGAGGTATAATACCAGAAAGGAATATATTTGGTAAAATACTTTCTCTTTTAACTTTTTTGGTCCTTGTGTTCAACGAACTACATATGTGTGTGTAATTGATGACAACATGTTTTATTGTTTTTTTTTTTGTCGTTTTTTCCAATTTTATGATGCTATAATATGCATATTTTTCCTCCTTAATTAGGTTGATAAGGAGAACACAATTATTATATAAATATATTTTCATATTTTCCCCGTTAATAATATGTTTTAATTATGGTTATTGTTTGCTTATATATTTAAATCCACATGCGCATGAATGATGAATTAGAAGAATATGAAGATGATGATAATAGCGTGTGATGTTCTTTGTTAAAAAAATTCATTTAAATTTTTGGGACTTGATTGTGCTTAATGACTTTACATATCAACAAGATCAATTGCTGTGGAATTTAATCAAGTTAAAAATTATTTTGAATTGAATCATATTTAAATAATTTTATTAACTTTTGTTTTAGTTCAATCACGAATGATATATACATTCTTAAATATTTTTTCTTAATAAGGTATATTCTTACAATCTCAAAAATCAAGTTTACATAATGACTTGCGAGTTTAAATTTCTATTACAAGTTTGCTTAAACTCATAAATTTAAAAATTTTAAATAGTACTTTTACACCCACTAATCTAATCATGTTTGGCTAATTCTTAGGTTGAGTTAGCAATATCCAAGACACAAATGGAAAGTTTGATTTCTATAAATGCAAATCAAAGTAGTTCTGGCCAAATTTCAGTTCGGTTTGGCAAATGCTTATGTTGCAAATTTTAAACCACACACTATATATGTAATAATGCTTGAGGAATGCTTCGTAGAAAATAATGGATTTTTAATAAAAGGAGGCCAACAGAAAAAATCCCTCATAATATATTTGATAGTTCATAATTCTATATGAATCAAACATCATAGAGTAGATAGTTAAGGAAATTCCTTATTTCTTCAAATCCATAATATTGAAGATGAAGATAAGAATATGCTTTATAATGCATTAGACTAATTATATATTTTTTTGGTAAAATTAATATATATATCCTTTTCCCGCTTATTTCTTCAAAACCATAATGTTGAAGATGAAGATTTTTTTTTTTTTTGAACGGCAAGACGAAGATAAGTCTATGCTTTACAATGCAAGACGACTGATTATATCTCTTTTTGGTACAATTTATATATCTTTGTTTCTTCCTTATTTATTTCTTCAAAACCATAATATTGAAGATGAAGATAAGACTATGCTTTATAATGTAAGACTAATTATATCTCTTTTTTTTGGTACAGCTAAAGGATAATTTGTATAATTTCATTTGGCTTTATTTTCCCCTACGGATTTGTTTGGCTTTTCAACTCGTGTGCTTTAAATATTTTTACTAGACATGTGAATTAGTTTTATGAAACTTCTGTTTCTTTTTCCCATATTAATTCCTATTCCCTTTTTCATTCCTTAATAAAAAACATTATTTTCATTACTAAATGTGACCTTATAATCTTAGGCGATTATAATTTGTTTCATAAAAATGTGATATAAAACCTGCTCATGGATTATCAGTCTTGCCATCATATAAAAAATTTAAATCAATTGATGGTGTTGGAAGAGATTTTTTAATTTTAAGTAATACATAATTTTTAAGTTAAGGTTATTGGTGATGTATTTAAATATCATTTTATTGAGTAAAATATGTAAAAATTTACAATTAAATATCAAAACTAGGCATTGGGTTATTCATCAGTTCTGTATGTTACAGTTATTTAAATATTAGAGATTATAGTCTGGATACAATGTATATGATTATTTTTAATTCCTCATTATCTAACGAGAATATTCACGTATTTGTGACCTCAAGCTAGAAATTTGAATTACTAATAAATACAGAATATAAGAATATTAACGTATATTGTCAAACGATGGCTTTTGCCTCCAGGAAAAGAAGCAAAATAAATGTGTTTGGACAACAAAAAGCAAAATGAATTTGTCACTTTAATTCTTTCTTCTTTTTCCTTGGATGTGACACCAAACGTGTTTTTCTTATATAGTAAGGAAACACACCTCACATATTTTGACAAATAAGAATATAACAGATACGGATTCTTACTCTTACATATAATAATAATTCGCCAAAATTTTAGAAAAAAAAATTGTATATCATTTTTTTTTGAAATTATCAACTATATTTTACATAGATATAAATTTTAAAAAATATTATAATACAGCAAATATTAAGTAATAATAAGAAGAATTAGCAGTAATTTTGAGAAGTATCAATAATATTTCTCATCCCCTAAAACTTTGTAAGAAACATTTACATTTTCAAAAATGATAACCTAATAATGCATATTTTTTTAGTTAAAATTTCACATAATTAATATTTTATTAAATTTTTCATGCTTATTATATTTTTATGGAAAACCATTATTGAATTATCCATAGTTTTTATTTAACTTTTAATTTGGCATCTCTATATTTTTTTTTCTTCTCGTTAAATCATTGAATTTTGACCAGTTAGCATAATTATTTTATGTAACAGGGTTAGCAAGAGCAAAGTTGCAGGAGTTAAGGTGCTAAAAGAGTACAATTAAAAGGTATAATAAGGGGAAAAAACACACTGATATTATATTAAAATTTTTTAAATAAACTATATGTATTTCAAGAATAATTTTCACTCTTTTTATTATAAATACGCTATAGAATTAGTTCTTAATACATTTTCATTCATTTTTAAATTTTATATATTTTCCCCCATGACCCTAATACACTGCACTTAAAAAAGTAGGTTATAAAATTTGTTATACTTTTTAAAAGGTGCAAGAAAAAGTAAAATTTTTTAAAAAATTTCAGTGGTTTTTTTTTTAAATCGTTACCAATAAATACGAGAGATCCCCCACGCGCTCTGTCTGCAAGTGTATCTACTCTCGAAACGTAACTATATAACTCACGTTGGTCTGGTGCTTCCGCTACACACACCCATTAGCCGATTAAACACTCAAAGCAGGCGTCATCACTGTAACAACACACTACTGTTCACGCTGTATGACACGACGGTTTCGCCGTTGGCCTAGTTCATCCACCACCGTACACAGCCACCGACAGTCCGCCACCGTCACGACCGCCACTCCGTCTCTAACCTCGACGCCGTTGCTATCTCCGCTGCACCAGAATCACCATGGCTAGCCAGCAAGATGCTCAGGTGTTCAATTGGCACTATACAGAGCTGGATAACCATAACCTCCAAGTCCGAAGCAGAAAAGTCTTGTTTAGCATCTTTCTTTTCTGTTTGATCCTTCTAATTGTTCTTCTCTTCCTCTGCGCTCGATGGATCTGCCGTTACCGTGACCACCTTCCGACCACCTTCCACTCTAGTCAGGTGCGTCACTCGGCGTCTCCGCCGTCGCAGGGTCTAGACCTTGATTCTATCAAGAAATTGCCGATAATCTTGCACCAGGTGCCGTCGGACTCTGATTGCGCATTGGAGGAAACAGAGTGCTGTATTTGCCTCAGCATGTTCGAAGATGGCGAGAAATTGAAGGTCCTTCCCGGATGCAAACATTGTTTCCACTGTCAGTGTGTCGATAACTGGCTTATTAATCACTCCAGTTGCCCACTCTGCAGAGCTTCTATCAAAGTTGATGTTGATTCTTCTTCGTTTCCAGAGATTTTGATTCAAGAGCCACCGATTAGAATCGACCTTCAATTCTAGAATTATGATCGTCTCTCTTAGTTTATTTCCCCGTTCGGTAACAAAATTGCTTCATCAGCTTAATGCTGTTTTGAATCATGTAGAAAGATTTGGTTAATACTTTATAATTACAAGAAAATGGAACTGTGAATGACTTCTCTGTGGTAAATAAGTTGGTACCCAGTTCTGGTTAGATTTTAATTTTTGGTTATCTCTGAGATTGGGCACATATATTTTGTTATCCACAAAACAAACACGTAGGAAGAAGACAGTGGAATTGTTTGTTAGTGAGAGAATGTTGAATTGTGCTCGTTGTCACGTTAGTTGATGGAGTAATGGGGGGTAATCAAAAGTTGATTATTGCTCTCAGGCGCACCACTTGTTTGATAAAAGTTGCAAGAGAAGTTGCTCTTCTTAGTCAGCTATGACTGTGTGTGGGGTCTGGCCGGTCTGCTTTGAACACATACTGGTCCAGCTTCTCTGCACGTAAATGCAAAGACATTTTGGGATGGGTCCCCAATCACAAAAAGACGAAGGACAACGATACTTCTATATACATATTGGTGAGTTTGCTTGCTTCTTTCTTTTGCTTGTGTCTCTGAACAAATAGACTGGCACTAACGGGTTACTACCACTTTATGTCTCTCAACCTTTTTGAGATCAAAAAGCAAAGCAACTGGATTTGGCTGTGATTTTGCTGTTCTTAGATATGACAATCAAAGATTTTGCTACATGGGAATGATCTTTGCTTGATTAGCAGAAGAAATAAATGGTAATTTTTGTTTAGATACAAAAGAACAAATGCTGAAGTTAAGAAGGGAAGTGGTAGGTAGTTGGATTTGGATAATTGGTAGTATATGATATGCACAACTGTCTATCTTTCATGTTTTGGGGAGCTTCCCTGAGATAACTTAAGCTGGCCTTTCCTCTTGCTTTTAACGTATCAATGAAAATGCACAGTCGTGTTGGCGTGGATCGCACTATTGTGCTAAAAATGTAGAAAAGACTTTGACTCAGCCCTGAATTCTAGTGCATCTCATATCGTACCAGATGTGGGTCATAGCATGGGAAACTATATGAAACTTCTTTACTTTTGATCACTTGTTCTTTTCAAGCAATGACTTTTCTTCTATCTTTCTCTCCCCCGTCCAAACGGCTCGTACTTCTTAATGATACTTCAGACCTTGCGTCTCTTTTTAATAAAAATGAAATGAAATACATAAAAATAATAAAAGATAATTACATTGGTAAAAGAATTATAATATTAATACTCCCATGTTTCTTAATTTAAAATATATTTATCTAATTTGAGTGGATTAAGGAAAATAAATAAATTACTTAATTATAACATATACAATATGATATCTTTAAATTACTTGAGTGTAACTTTAGATTAATATCACTTTATAAGCTGGGTGAGTTAGTTTAAAAGAAATAATAAATATAATAGATAAAATGGGAAAAAAAAAGTCACATATGTATATAACTACAAAAAGAACTATAAATTAGCAACTACATTTTAAAATTCTATAAGAAATTCAATTGTCACTAAGTAATTAGCAACATAATTTCGTCATTAAACTAATTAACATAAGAGATTCCATAGCTACATTTTGTTGTTAATTCAGTGTTTTTTTAGTAATAAGGAAAAAAATAGACACCCAAACTAGCTAGGACCTATATTTAGGATGGGGGAGCAATAAATACGTTATTTTCTTATTAAATTTATGAAGAAATAAAATACTTGTGTTGGATAATAGCAAGTTTGTAGATAAAATTGGAGCCGTTTTGACACGCAAGTGTCAGTTTCAAGGATTTCACAGGGATTTGGGGGGAGAGGATAGGAATGAAGTCGCTGTTGAGATGGAAAGAAGCTACATTAATTGTTGAGGGAGAAGAAGATGATCCAAAGCCTAACCATCTTCTTCTTTGCTCTCTAAAAGGTTGGGTGAATGAATCCGTGTCCTTTACGCAGCCTTCCATCTTCCTCACAGTTCACGTTGGCTTCATTCACCAGCCGCCGTCCAAGCAAGCTACCTCCTCCTTCTCTGCTCTTCACACTTAACTTCATCTTTGGAGGTTACACTTTGGACTGTTGTCATGTGGACCCAATGACAACTTGTTCTTCCTAGGACATTCAGAAATCAGGGGTAACCAATTACAAAAAGAAACACAAAAATATTATATACATAGATAATTATGCTCTTGAGGAATTCAATTAATAATCGTTCTAAAAATTGAGCGTGTCAAACGCAACAGAAATAATGGATCAAGAAATTCTAAGGGTATTCTCCAAAGAATATAAGGAAAAGAAGCTATATTTGCTTTGAGAAAAATCAATATTATTTAACTATTTAATATGTATGTTTATAAAGTGACATTTTTCCAACGTAGAGGGTTTTCATCTTTTTCAATGTAATGTATAAATATTTCTCTAAATTCGATTTTTTTTTCAAGATAAGGTTGTTTATTATATCAACAACAACTTGTTGATAAAGTGGTCTATGAACAGGCTAAGAGAACTATCAGCAATAGCAAAAGCTAACTAAAAGAAAATATAATTGATTCCTTTAAACCCTAAGGCCATAACCCATTAATGAGCAATTAGGGGTCTATCCTATTAAAAGACTAATAAAAAATATAGTAAGAAATACCTACGAAAATAGGAGGAAACTAGAAAAAATAGTGACTAACAGAGCCCAATTGCACATCGACTGTTTATGTAAATAAATATGGGCCTAAAATTAAACTGAAACATAATTAGAATAAATAAAGGTTAATGTAATCTTTAGTCTCTCAAATTTCATTTTGTTTAAAACATCGGTTTTTATAATTCAATAAAAATTTAGATTATTTTGCTCCTATAAAAACCAAAATCTATGATTTGAAACTTGAGGGACTAAAATTAAAATAAAGACAAATTTATGAGGCAAAAGATTATAGTAACCCATAAATAAATTAACTCTAACTAATATTGCGCTCTTCGTATTGTATCGCTTGTCTTTATTTAGGAATCTTCCATGTAATTTAAGCCTCACTTGAAGCAGGGCTCATAGCAGTTCAAACGGGTCTTCAAGTTTGTAAACAGCTGAAGCTTCCCAAGGTCGTGTTGTATATAGACTCGATAGAAGCTTTCGGTCTGTTGATACGCGATTATGCCCCAAATCATCCCTTTCGTGATATCATTTGAGAGGTTTGGGATTTGTTTGATGAATTCCAGGAGTTGAATATGTGCCATACCAATTGAGAGAGATCATCCGATGTGCTGATTATTTGACTCGTGATGGTCATTCTAACTCAACTGAAACTGTTTTACTACCAAGAATACCAAATGGTTGTCTAGGGATGCTACTTGAAAATAAATCCCGAGGATACTAATTGCGTCAACTAGGCTAGTTTTTTACCAGTTGTATTCTTTCAATCTTTGCTTGCCATTTCATCTAAAAAAAAAAAAGTACTTCTCTATTCGTGACTTGGCCTTTTAAGACTCTTCTGAACTGGCCGAATTCTGGCTTATATTACTATTTACCTTTTTAAGCTTACTTGGTTCAATGCAACATGCGTTTGGGCTCAAATATCAAACATTATAACTCAATGAATTTGAATAATGATTAAAAAAATTCCATGAATTCATTTATTTATTTTTGGTTATATACAAGATGGTCTCATGACCCCAATACCACCTCACCTCACTCTTATCATTCAAATATAAGTCAGCCTCAAGTGGAAATAAATTAAATATATGCATTGGTATTTTTGTATGAACAGAACTCAACATTAACAGGAGAAGAAATGACTTTTACTTATGTAAAGAAGATGGGCCCTTGTGAAGGCCCAGCCCAGTTCTGAGAATGAGCTTATCATCGGCCCGCAAACTATCAATGTAATTCCTAACCTCCTCTGCGATCACGCGCTTCATCATCCTCATCAGGTACGGTTCTTCCTCTTCGTTTCGCTTCCCGTTCTCACTCCCTTCACCTTCGTGTTCCTCGTTCTCTTCTTTCACCTCGTTATCCACTCTCTCTCCTGGAGGTAACAAACTCAACGACGTCGTCACAGGGCCCACCATTGGATCCTTGTAACTACTGTTTTCCGGCGAAATCGCCCCGAGGCACTTCCTCTTCAATCGCTGCTCCGACTCCCTCATTTCCGATGAATTCGGGGCATCACAAGGCTCCGGCTGCTTCTTCATTACCATAATAGATTCTGAATCCGACGATCCGGACCCAGACGACATTTCCGCCGCTCGGCGGCGGCGCAGGGTGGAGTTCCAGTGGTTCTTGATGGAGTTGTCCGTTCGGCCGGGCAACAGACGGGAAATGGTGGCCCACTTATTTCCGTGGATGGCGTGAGCCTGGATGATGACGGCATCTTCGTCGGGAGTGAAAGGGCGGTGTTGTACGCCGGGGCTAAGCTGATTGCACCATCGGAGCCTGCAAGACTTGCCGGAGCGACCCGGTATGCCGATACTGATAAGAGACCAATTGCGAGGGCCGTGCTGGTGGACGAGCTTGATGAGCGTGGCGTCCTCTTGGGGGCTCCAAGAGCCTTTCACTCGATTATTGGAAGCGACGTTGTTGTTTGAGGTGAGACCCATTCTATGACTCGAGACCTGTTTGATAAAATGCCAGAGAGAAAGAGAGGCTAATTATAACTGTGGTTGGGATGAGTAACGGTGATGAAGGGGATATGGGAGGAGTGGAGTTGTTGGGATGAACCGTAAATTGGGTCTTATGAAGTTCCAACGCATTTGTTTCTGTTCCTCAACTTCCTTTTCCTCTTCTTCTTCTGTGGGTTTTTATTTATAATGTATTTAATAATTGGAGGGTTTAAGAAGCCGGAATGGAAGTTATAACTTCTCGCACGCACTTTAGCACGTAACCGATTCAAACAACGGTTTCCCTGAAATATATCTAAGGAAGTGGGCTGATTTTACAGTTATTCCCTTGCATAGTTTACATAATTCTGAGGTTTAATATACATTAGCCACATTTTTGTTGACCTGATATACATTAGCCAAATTAGAAGGTAAGATATTTTAATTTTTATTAATTACTAGTGGTATATAACACATATTGAATGATGATATAATTTAGTTGATTCCGTGTATATGGGGATGAAGGGATTAGTTGAGATGACGTAGGTGATGGTTTGGGGGGGAGAGGGAGGAGGGAAGAAAAATGCGTTAAAAGAGAAGAGGGTGGAAGGAGGTTAGGTGAAGGAATAGAAACTGTAAGTTGTTAATACAGTTAAACATGCAAATCGTACTTTACATTAGTAACAGGAACGTAATAGGTTATTGTTAAATAATTAATTAATTAAGGGTTGATATAATATTTGACCCATTAAGTTTATTCTCATTTTGTTTTTAGTTCCTGAAGTTTTAAATAAGAGGTTTTAATCACTCAATGGGCAAAATGATCCAGTTTTTATTTAATGATAGGGACCAGTGTTTTAAACGAAATGAAATTTAAGGAATCAAAACCTCTGATTTAAAATTTAAAGGACCAAAATCAAATTGAGGCAAAATTAAGAAACTAAAGACTGTATTGAAACCCTTTAATTGATATTGGTTTGTTATGTCACACGGATATCTATGATCTGATTATCTCTATGCTATTCTATGTACATGCGTTGGTGGAATTTAAGAATATTTTGTTTGTGGAAAATTATGTTGCTCTTGAGTTAGCACGTCAGTACGTAACCCGTTAGCGGTTGCTGTAAAGAGTCATGTATAAAATGCTTGCCAACAAGTATTTGTTCATAATATAAATCAACATTTGGTATCATCAGGTGAAGATGTGATTCTCTCCTTGAGAACTGTTTCAACTTAAGAAAATTTATTAGGAACCCTTCTTATGAATGGATTCCCAAGGAAGCACATTTAGTAGCCTTGGGTGCTGCTAAAACTTCAGCGGATGGGTCTTATCCTTCTCTTTGGGTGTTGTGACCCTTGTTTCAGTTGCAGAAAATGGTGTTAGATGCTTTGAAGATTATCTTTTGGCTTTGTTGTTTGGATTTCTCTCATTACTATTCGGTTTATTTGGTTGTTGTATTTGTGTTTGCGACTGTATTAGAGTATGTTTTAGCTTCTGTTCTGTTGTTTTAGGTTGTTTACTTAATTTTATCTTCGTAGCACAAAGACTTTTGTACTTGTGGTTTTATTATTAATGCATTGGCAAAAAATAAAATAAAATGCTTGCCAACGCCATCTTTTCCGGGTAATGAATGCCAGGATGCTTGGTGCGTGCTCGTTCAGTTTTATGCATTTAGGCCCTGTTTGGTACGTAGGTTTAAATTGTAGGGATTGAGACTGTGAATGATGATTTACAATTAGGTCTGTTATGAGGTAATATTTAGTTATTTACTAGGAATGCTTATAATAATTTTATTTTAAAAATAGACATATATTCTAAAATGACTATAATACCCTAGCTATAAAACAATGAAACCTGCAATCCCTTTTCATTCACGAACCGTCAAACACTAGATCGTCTTCATGTAGGCATCCACCCATTAAAAATAGATTGATTAAAATAAATGGTACAAGAAACAATTTGATTAGGCTTATTTAAAGTAAAAATGAAAAATAACTAGATTTGTGATCTGGAGGATGCTTTGAAAAAGAGGGAAAGAAGAAAAAGGGTGAAATTTCCAGGAGATTGAAATTGGAGTAGTCTCTTGGCGTAGAAGAGGAGAAATTGGTTTGTCCGGATTGCCGAGCATCCAACGCAAGAAGCAGCAATAGACGAAAAGCGTGAGTTTTGAGACCCACATTGAAGGCGCCATCGTGGAGATCTTTGGGGTCGAGGTAGGGTATGTTTGGTTGAGCGATTCGATTGCTTATAAGTTGCTTTTTAATAGTGATTTACGGTATACGAAGTAAGTATGTGAGAGGAGTTGTGTCTCGATTTACGTAAAAAGCAACTTATAAGTTTTTATAAGTTGAAACAAACATGCTCGTAGTTTCTTCTCCGTCAATGATGAGGTTGCAACTTTCTTGACGGTGGTGGCAGAGATGAAAGCAACCATGATCGACGATGTGAGCACGTGATGGAGATAGCGAGAGTGGTAATGCGTTAAAATTGAGATGGATACTTATGTCCAAAAATTATTATAAAAATCAATACTACAGTGGAGGTGATTTTGTCCAATCCCACTTCTGTGTCCTAAGATTTTATCAATCTCACGCATCTAACAATATAATTCGACTCAATCCCTAATTCAATTCTAAGCCCAACTCCTCGGTCCTGCGTGCCAAATATAGCCTTGGAATTTACTTATCAACGAAGTTTCATCCTCTTCTTCCTGGTAGCCCGGCCCGCATAATAAATTTATCCAAATGATTTTATGTCACTAGTTAATAATTGATTTATTATTTTATGAATATATGTATATAAATAAGACAACGACAATCAATTAAGTATACGTCTTGATTTAAAACTTTCTTTTTCCCTTACAGTGAAAGTTTAGCTGAATTAGATCTTAAGAGCTCATTACAACTAAGAACGTGCCTCCGAGCTTGGAGAACATTTATAGACATGCATTTACAGATTACTCACTAACAAAATCTTTACATCAATAATAGGATTTGAACTCATTATCTTATAAATTATGAGCTAACTTTTTATGAAGAACACCGACCTTTGTTGGTGCTTTCTTTTGATTTAAAACCATGCCCGCACTACTATCATACAAAATTACAGTGTGTGGCTGTGTGCGTGTGTATCCAACAATAATGCATTGTCATATATGTATTATAGAGGGTCCGCCATTTCTTCTGGCATTATATAAACAATATATCCATGCAGGAAATATTGTTACAAGATATGCTGACATTTTACAGCATGAATATGTGTGTGGCCGGGATGAAGCCGTAGCACCCTACGACTGCTTTATCTCAATGATCCAAAAAGCAGGACTTGCCTTTAATTTTATTGAATATATTTATGGGCCATACAGTACATAGCCTTATGACCTTATCACTTCAATGGACACCAAAACTAATTGAATTATTGATTATATTATTATTGATGGTTTACAAAAGTCAAACGTTATATCATGTAACACCAGAAGCTGTCTCCCTTCTGATAAAATACAAACAACCAACACCTTCTTTTCTCCTCAACCACCCATTCTATCTCAGTCATAGTCATATATTGTCAAGGTTCATGAATCCAGACTCTCGTACTAAATTGGTGGGGTATTGGGTTAAAAGTTAAATCGGAGCTAATCTAAAACTAAATTAATAAGAAATTGAAGATTTCAAAGTTATTAACATGAAATCTTAAAGGAAAAAAAAAAAGTGAATCAGACCAGATGCCAGATCGGACCGGTTTACCTGTAGGTTTGCCGTTTTTGGGGCTAGATAGACCGGTTCAGTCTGGATTCATGAACCCTGTATATGGTACCCTCATTTGGTTTTAAGAAAGATTACTTTTTCCAAATATGTATGCACACCCAACCAAGTTATCATGGTCCTTGTTATAAAGTGTGTTATTAAAAAAGATGTGGCTTATGTTACTCCTAGAGAGGAAAGTAAGAGAGTTTTTTGAGAAAAAATGAAGAAGATCGCCATAGGAGAGGAGAGACCGTGGTTATTGGTTGGGGATCTAAATGATTTTAGAAAAGAAAGTGAGAAGCAGGGTGGTGCTGCAGTCAATTGGGCAAGGTGCACTAAATTTCAGGAACGTATTGATGATTGTGGATTCATAGAGGTCCGTAGCTTTGGGCAGCGTTTCACATGGAAATGGTCTTTAATTCTTGGTTATAGTAGAGTGTATGAAAGACTGGATTGAGGTTTGTGTAATGAGAGGTGGAGAAGTCGCTTTGAAGAAGTTGGAGTGAAAGTATTACCTAGATTGAGTTGCTCTGATCATAATCCTTTATACATTTGTTTGGGGGATGTGGAGAGCTCTCGGGAGAAAAGACCTTTTAGATTTCAAGCTGCTTGGATGATGCATGAGGAGTTTGATCCGTTTATTAAGCAAGAATGGCATAAGGGTAGTGGGGCATGAGAGAATTTGGAAAGCTTGAAAAGAATGTTATATGGCTGGAATAAAAATGTGTTTCAGAATATTGATAGGAGGAAGAAGAGACTAGTGGCGAGATTGGATGGGGTACAAAAGAGAATTAATAATTTATGTAGGCCATATCCTCATCTTTTCTGTTTAGAGAAGAGTTTGCAAAGAGATTTGGATGCAGTATTAAATCAGGAAGAAGTTTTCTGGTTCCAAAAATCCAGAACTGTGTGGCTTCAAGATGGAGATAGGAACACGCGATATTACCATCTTAAAACCATTAAAAGAAGATGGAGGAATAAAGTCAAAATGCTTAAAGGAGAAGATGGAGAATGGGAAGAGAATTAAGAGAGATTGAAGGATATGGCTTTTGACTACTTTAAAAAGCTTTTCACTGAGGAAGGGGCAGATTATATTGTAGAAGAGATAGGCTCGAATTACGCAACAATAAGTGTTCAGGAGAGGGAGGATTTGGAGAAACCTATATCTTATGAGGAAGTTAGGAAAGCTATGCTCTCGATTGGGCCATACAAAGCTCCGGGTGATAATGGATACCTAACAATTTTTTACCATAAAAACTGGGATGTGGTAGGTGTAGATGTATGTAGAACAATATAGAAGCTTTATAATGGGGAGGAGGACATGGGGAAGGTGAACAGTACCTTATTGACTCTCATACCTAAAGTGGATCCACCTGAAACTTTAAAACAAATTAGGCCTATTGGTTTGTGTAATGTGCTCTATAAGTGTATACCGAAGATAATTATGCAAAGGATGAGGAAGTTGCTCCTGAATTTGATTGCACCAAATCAAGTGAGTTTTATTCCAGGGAGACATATTCAGGAGAACATTGTTGTTGCACAAGAGATGCTGCATATTATAGGCAGAATGAGAGGAAAACGAGGCTTTCTTGTGATCAAGGTTGACTTTGAAAAAGCTTATAACAGGGTAAGGTGGAAGTGTGTTAGGAAAGTGCTAGAAGAGGTGGGATTTGGGGAGAAGTTTTTAGATGTAAAAAGGAGATGTGTTGAAATAATCTCTACCGGGGTTTTGTGGAATGGAAGTGCCTCAGATAGTTTCTTGCCTACAAGAGGTATAAGGCAGGGAGACCCTCTCTCTCCTTATTTATTTGTGTTGATTATGGAAAAGCTTTCTCATCTGATATGTGATGCTATGAAGACAGGGCAATGGCAAGCTATAAGGGTTGGTAGAAATAGGCCAGAGGTTAGTCATTTAATGTTTGCAGATGATTTACTCTTGTTTGGGGAGGCCTCAGCAAGGTAGATAGAGTGTATGAAGGAATGTTTGGAGAAATTTTGTTCTATGTCGGGTCAAAAAGTGAATTTCTCCAAATCGGCAATTTTTTTCTCTAAGAATGTGCTGAGAACCAGAAAAAGGGAGTTGGTGAAGTAGGCTGGGTTTATGAAGTGGAAGACTTGGGTAAATATTTGGGTGTCCTGCTGCGTTGTGGGAGGATAAGATAAAGGGGAATGGGTTTTTTAGTTGATAAAGTTAAGAGACATTTAGCTGGGTGGAAGGCAAATACTTTGACATTGGCTGGAAGGGTAACCTTAACTAAGTCTGTATTATCCTCGTTGCCAATTTATCATATGATGACTATGAAAATTCACAAAGTCATATGTGATGAGTTGGAAAAGCTGCAAAGAGATTTTGTTTGGGGCCATAGTAGTGAGCAAAGAAAGATGCATATGGTACGATGGGAGCAACTTTTGAAACCGAAGGATTATGGGGGTTTGGGGGTACTGAGTATGAGGGAAATGAATGAGGCGTGCTTACTAAAATTGGCTTGGAGGTTAAGGACAAATCAGGAGGCGTTATGGGTGGAGGTGCTAAAATGGAAGTACAATGCAAGGGTGAATTTCAGTGATGAGGTACATGTTCGAAACTATGATTCTAGTGGGTGAAAAAATATTGTTTTGGTATGGCAGTATTTAAAAGGGAATGTACGGTGGGAGGTTAGGGATGGGAGGAGTGTAGATTTTTGGGAGGATGAGTGGCTGGAACCTGGGCTAGTTTTAAAATCATGTGTTATGCAGCAAATTCCGAATGTGTGGAAGGAGTGGAAAGTTAGGGAGTTTGTAAATAATGATGGGCCGTAGAGAATGGAAGACTGGGGAGCCATTTTGCCTAGTGAGATTATTAAGAAAATAAGAGACAACTTACCACGTGATGATATGGATGGGGAGGATAGACTGTTATGGAAGGGAGGGGAGTTGGGGGAGTATACTGTTAAGAGTGGTTATAAGCTGTTAATGAAAGAGAAGTGGGGACAGAAATCAAATAGATAGTCTCTAGTTTGGAGGTGGCCGGGTTCAGAAAGGATTCATATGTTTCTCTGGCTCTTAATGTAAGATTGCCTGCATACTAATCTGGTAAGGAATAAAAGATAGGGGGCTGATTTGGTGTGCAAGAAGTGTGGACTAGAAGAATCAGCCTTACATGTAGTGAGAGATTGTATGGTTGCAAATGAAGTATGGAAGAGGGTGGTTTCAGAGGAAAGAATAAGCTGTTTCTTTTTGCTTTCTTTGACTGATTGGCTTGAAATGAATTTGTGTGACAGCCAAGGCAAGGAAAGACATGTGTAGTGGAGGGTAATATTTGTGGTTATATGCTTGATGCTATGGAAAGAGCGAAACAAGAGGCAGTTTGTGCCTGGGGCTAGAGAATTTTCGGCTCAGGAGATATGCAGAAGTGTGCTTCGTTTTGCAGATGTCGTGAATATGGCTTCTTGTAATAAGAAGGTGACTGAGGGGTATGAAAAAATAAGGGGGCTTATTGGGTGGACTCCCCCTCCATGTGGCTGGTTTAAGCTAAATACTGATGGGGCTAGTCATGGGAATCCAGGGCCGAGTGGGTGCGGTGGTCTGTGCAGAGATCATCTTGGGAGGTGGCTGTGTGGTTTCTCGAAGAGGTTGGGTGTTTGTACTGCACTGGAAGCGGAGGTGTGGGGTGTGCTGGAAGGTTTAGAGGTCTGTTGGCAGGCAGGGATAAGAAAGCTGGTTATGGAAGTAGATTCAAGGGTACTTGAAGCTCAACTTAAAACAGGGATAGAGGGTATTAGGAGTGGAGGAAGTTGATTGCTTGAAAAAGTTTGGCGGTGGTTTGATTGTGACTGACAGATATTGGTGATGTATGTGCCTAGAGAGGGGAATAGGTGTGCTGACACGCTAGCTAATACGTGTTTCAAGCTTGGAGGTGATTTGCATATTTGGGATAGAGTTTGTAAAGAAGTGCAATTGGATTTTGCTGCGAAGTGTATGGGTCTAGTGTTTGATAGGGGTAGTTAAGTTTTTCATGTTTGCTATATAGCTTTTTTGGGTTTTTATGCCTCCTCTTTTACAAAAAAAAAAAAAATGTGGTTAAGTGATTAATTTTGTCTGAAAATTAAAAAAAACACTTTTAAATTTATCATATTAAATACCATGAACTGCATCCAGAAAGTCATAACAATATACATTAATGAGATTTTAAATACCAATAATCTTAAGAAAATGAGAGTAATACTCGTTTAATGACTTATAGTTTGTTTGGAATAGCGATTGAAACCTTTAAAAACAGCTTTTCAATTATGATTTACAGTATATGAGGTAAATATATAAGAGGAGTTTTATCTCGATTTACATGAATAAACACTTTTAGGGGTCTCATACTTAATCCCAAACCAGCACTATCTGATATCTATTTCATTATAACATAGTCGGAAGAAGCATGTGTGTGTAAAGAAAAATATTCAATTTCTAACTTACAAAGCTAATGGAATAATAATAAAAAAAAGGCATAGCTTTCTCCTGTGGGGATTTGTTTTCTTAGTGTCCCTTAATTTTACTTTAGCTTCATCATGAAAAGTAGCTACATCTCTCTCTTGTTTAGGAAGCATCAAGTGGCCGCATACACTGAACGTACTTTTTATGTTTTGTCGTTTTCCCCTTCTTTTAAAAATAATCTCCTCCATTTAACTTTGCCTTAATCGGCGGCACACCAAATTTTTAGGAAAATAACTAAATCTGACATTAGAAAAAGTTTGATCCTGTCTTTGATATTTTTCACTTAACCCCCACACCAGCAGATAAGATTGATTGGAGTTTCTCAAGTGATGTGATCATTATTTTTTTAAAAATGATAAATATTAAAAGTGGACTTCGATTTTGTCTAATCATACGTATACGGTATATGGAAAAATGTACGAAATCTTTTTATAAGATCATCCAATGAAAAATAGAAAATCTCAAGAATTAAGGTTCCGAAAAGAATCTAATAATAGAAAAAGATAAATTACACTAATCTCCTCTTTATAAAATATACATAGATAACTTTTCAACAAAAATATATTCTTAAGCATTATATAATTTAGTAATTTTTGTTTAAAATAATAACTTTAACAAAGTGGTTCTTTTGCATTGATGAAGTAATATATATTCAATATTTTTCATGCTGTATAAGTAATACATATAAAACATTTTGATGAAAGTAAAAGTATAATTGCAACTCACGTAGAAGAGGTTAATTAATTCCACACATTTTCATATGTACTAATTTAAGTAAAACAAAAAAAAAAACTGTATATATGTGATAAATATTGAAAAAAAATTATAACAAAACACCCAAATACATCAGCCCTGAGAAAGCTAGTAGTATAATCATTAATCAATGGAGGCAAGATGAAGGCAAGAAAAACCTCTGCCTCTTACTTCTTGCAGGACAAGTAGAAGCCATTGACGAAGACGAAGCAGCAATTTTAGTAACAGCAGATTTAAGAGACTGCTTCAGAGTAGCAACACAAACCCTATCATCACTGTCCTTAGAACAGAGCACCAATATGCTTTTGATTCTTCCTCCCACACTTGCTATGTCAGCCTTCACCGCCGTGAGCCTCAGCCCTTTCAGAACTTTGATGAGTTCCGAGAACAGCTCCGGCCGATCCTCACAGCACACAGAAGCTCTTATCACTATGTTCTTACTGTTGTTCCCTTTCACTTTGTTGATGATGATAGAGCTTGATGATGATAATGATGAGCTTGAACTTTCATCGTCTTGGTCTATTAATACTTCATCGACCTCTGTAGGAACTGTGAAGGATGTTCCTATGTCCATGGCTTTTCTTTTCAGATCCTTCACTTGCTCTATCACACTCCCCAGTAATGCTGCCTTGTCCATCTTTAACCATGTGAAACATTGAGATGAGAATGAATTGCTTGTCTTTCATTCATCGATTGTTAAGAGATTTAAAGCGAAAAACAGAGTAAATCTGAGTTTCTAATCTAAAGTTAAAACCCTGAACAGAACAAGTATGAGGATTATATTATATATATGATTTATACCTTATCAGACTTGGGGATGAGTTTTCTGAGAGAGGCAAGCTGGGCATTGATTCTGTCCCTACGGCGTTTCTCAGCTTGGCTATGGCTTTTGGAGGCACTGGAAGCTTTATCTTCTTCAGGAGGCCATGGATGATGAAGAAACTGATCACAGAACTGAACAGAGCAAGAATCAGAGATTTGATGAGGCAACGATGGAGTCTGATGAACTGAGAAAGGAGAAGGAACATTATTATTATTGTTGATGTTATTACTACTACTGTTTGTGGCCGGCACAGGCCACCAGCAGCCGCTAGAACCAGAACTAGAATAGTAGAAATTTTCCATTCTCAACAATACAAATAATCATTCATTTCTATCTAAACTCTTACCTCCCTCTCTCTCACTCATTGGCTTTTGTTTGGCTCTTTATTATTATCAACATCTTTCTTCTTCCTCTTCCATTATCACCAACCAGCTAGCGACACACTGTTTCCTGCACTAATAATGGCTCATTTTCTCCTTATCTTGATGTCGATTGGTGTGATATGCAGTAACCTTTTATTGGTCAAATTGAAAATCTTTTTTGTCTGTTCTGCCTGTCACCTCAACCTTAATTCTTTTTCTCTCTCGATTTTTTTTTCCTTGGAGATAAATCTAACAGATTTGGACCTGTGAAGGCTCTAATATTTTTTTTTTTTTGGACTGAGTGAAGGATCTAAGTTTAAGGAAGAGGGTGAAGAGAGAGAGAGAAGAAAAGGAAAAGGCAATGCGTGATAGTAATATAATATCAATTAATAATTACTCTCCCTGCTGACTAAGAACTTTTGGACTATAGAATTCCATTATATTGAGGAGATCTTGAGCAAAATAACATACCAAATTTAAGATTATATATATATATTGATGCTTAACAGACTAATTAATTAAAGACTCTATACGTTTGACCTTTAAGTTCGTATGAAAGTTCATTTAAGTCCTTTAAATTCATTAAATAAATTTTTAGTCTTTTAATTATAACACTGTTAAAATTATTAACGGAAAAATTATGACTCAGTGAGTGACTTTACAATTAAACACCGACGAAGCAAGTAACTATGGCATTAAATATTTTAAGATAATATTTTACATTTTAAAATGCGTGAATTTGAAAAAAATTAAAAGAACTTTATTTTTTTCTAATTCTTCTAGGGGTTTCACATCACCATTCATCGCTAATTTTTTTTTTTTGACCGAAACCATTCATCGCTAATTAACTCATTCGCGCAAGGAAAAACTCATGTTTCATATTTAGATTTATTTGCGCGTTTGCAAATTACTCTGCGTTTATCATTTACTGTTGACCCTCTCTTGTAGTTCAAAATCAGGCCTAAGTACATACACTCATAACTCCTGCAAGGAGGCCGCACGTTCCCTGATTTCCATTATCACAAGCGATACTACTATTGTTATTTTGTAGTATAATGGTTTTACATCGAAGTTTCTGAGCAAGATTGAAATTCTACGCTAATGGAAGCAAAGGCAAGCTTGAGGCCTTTGGAAGGAGATGCTTCTGATAGGTTATTGCAAGCAGTGAGTATATATAGCTAGATCTTTTCATCAGGTTGAATGCTTAGAAGGCCAACTCAAGGTTTTTAAATTATTTATTTAGTTTAGGGCTATTTGCTTAAAGGAAAGAAACACCCTAAAATGTGAGGCTGATGAAGGGAGATGCCTGCACGGAGATGAGTTAATTAGGGATGAATTCTTGTTGATGTGAAACGCTAGAAGAATTTGTAAAACTAAAGTTTTTTTTTTTTTTTCAATTTACGCTTTTTAAAATGTAAACATATTATATTAAAATATTTAATGGCACAGTCACTTGCTCTATTAGCATAGAGTCACTCGATGAGTCATAATTTTCCATTAATAATCTTAACTATGTTAAAGTTAAGTGATTAAAAAGTTACTTTATAAACTTAAATGATTAAAGTGAAACTTTATGCAAACCTAAATGATCAAATATATACTTTAGCCTTAATTAAATTATCTAATTTGAGTAATTAATTATGTAATATCATTATGGAAGCAGAAAAGCAGTTAGTGGACATAGATGATTAAAAGCCGTTTAGTTGAAGGAAAATTGAGGGAAGAAAATGAAAAATTGAGATTTTTTAGTGGAGGCGGATGTTTTGATTGTATTTCCATGTGGAAAGTATTTTCATGGGCTTACTAATTTTTAGCTATATAATTAAAAATGTGTAGCCAATTTTTAAAGGGATGTCTAAAGACACAAAAGTCTTTTGATGTAACTTTAAATGTGATATAAAAAGATAAATGGATCTCATAAACATTTAGATAATAATTTTATTCTAGAGATAAAATGGTCTTTTGGCTCATTTTTCTACTTTATTTTCTTTAAACCAAATAAAAATTTTCCTACTAGCCTTTTTTTTTTTTTGACCAAATTTCTAACCCTTTCTTTAACCAAACAGGCTAAGGCATCACATATATCGTACTGAAGCTTTCTTTATCGTGGCCTGATACAGTAACAGTTAAAAAGATTTAGCACATGATTTCTATTTTGCAGGACACAAAAAAGGTATGATATCTATATATGAAGGTGGAGCATAACGCAGATCCCAATCACCAATTCTACAGTACTTTCTTATCATTTTCTGCTTTTCCATGAAGGAATCAATGGTTATTAGTATTACACAAAGCCTTCAAGTTGAAGAGAGCAGTGTAAGGACCCAGAGGCGGAAGCTAGGGCAGAACATGACAGAGATAGATACAGGACCAAGTTCCAAAAGTGAAGGTTATATTCAATGAACCGAAGAGAAAGGCATTATAATAATTTTGAGAGATGAAGGAAAGGTAGGTTGGTTTTCCATGGTTTGGTTTGCATCATAAATCTGATTGAAAGGTGAAAGAGTGAGTGGAAATTAAGAAGTGGGACTCACAGAGTTAAAGAGAGAGAAGCAAACAACGAGGGTTGAATTAGAATGAGAGGGTAGGGCCATACTCTCCCTCTTGCATTTGTAACACATAATAAAAGATTGACATGACCTCCGATCAACCCCGCTCTCACTCTCTCTCTTTGTGAGGTGAGCCCCCATTTCTTACGATTTCTGTGGTTCCCCGTTGATTTCATTTTCCTTCTTTCTCTCCATTCATTTTTGACTGATTGAAATCTCTACCCCTAGGGCCCATTTCCTTTCTATATAGATCAAAGTTCATGAACTTGACAGGATACTGAATCAGTTGTAGTATTGGCATAATAGTTAGTGGGTTAGATCGGAGTCAAATCGGAATTAATCCAGAACTAAAATAATGAGAAGTTGAAGATTTCAGGATTATTAGAATGAAATTCTAAAAAAATTTTAAAAAAAAAAAGTGAACCGGACCGGATGCCGGACCGGAATAGTTTACCAGTCAGTTTGCGGGTTTCCAAATTAGAGTGAACATTCCGATCCGGGTCCATAAATAATGATATATATCTTGTGTATGTCTACTTATGTGCATATACAGTCGGCAAGGGAAGCTTCATGATAAATATGTGACAAACCAGACTTGATCTCTCTCCAATCTTCATTAAGATACTGCTGCTAAGTGCTAACACTGTGGGCTCCGGGTCCCATTACTTTAAAGCTTTTTGAGTAATTATATTCAAATATTATCGGGCTAATTAAAGATAACTCGTTAGAGATGTTTTTTTCCCATTAACACAAATTCAAACCCAAGATATCATAGTCGGGCCCCATTGCTATGTATATAAAAGTCAATAATAAATAGATGTGTAGATATTTTAGGGATAAGTTTTATTATTAATATATTACAACTTATGGGACAAATTTACTTAATTTGATTATATCAAAGAATAAGTTTGTTGATATGATATATATTTTTTAAAACATCATAGTTATCTTTCTCAATTCCCTCTTTCCCTATCCTCTTGATTATTGTTAAGAGATCATCAATAGAGATAAACTAAAAAAAGATTGAGAAATATGAAAAATAAGTTTTATATTAAGGATAAAGACCAACTCTTCAAATAAGTCTTATATTAAGGATCCGAATGAGTACTATATTAATCTTTGGGAAAAAATTTTTTTTGCCACTAATTTAGTATATGGGGAATCTGAGAAGGTGAACCTTGATGTGGCGATAAATTTGTTGTCATGTGATTTAGAGATCACAAGTTTAAAATCCTGTAAACAACCTCTCCTAACTGTATTTGGTGAGAGCCTTGCGTAATGGGTTTTTTTTTTTTTTTTAATTTAGTCTATGGAAGTTTCTTACTCCTATCAAGTTTAGCTCCAGAGTCTAGATAAAATAGGGTCAAAACGAAAGTGCATCTATAAGATAATTTAGGAGTGTGAGATAGAGAGCCCGTTTGGTTATGGGGAAAAAATACCTATTGATAGATATGAGAATATAAGGTATATATAATCATGGAATAGTAATAAATGTATCAAATAAATTTAGGAGGCAGAAAAATAGAAAGGAGGGAGCAATGATTTGGATGTGGAAGATAGGGTCACAATTGATCCAATTATTGTTCATATGATATCTCTCTCATCGCTCTCAAAGTGGGGCAAACATAAACAAAGTTGATTGAAATCATGAGAATAACAAGTAAAACTTTTAGATCATTAATATAAGACATCTTTACTTAATTTGATTAGATTAATAAAATTCATTAAGTTAGTTAATATGATATATATTTTATAAAACACTATAATCATCTTTTTTAATTTACTCTTTTTCTCTTTTTCTTGATTATTGTTGATGAAGCATTAATAGAAGTAAATTAGAAAAAAATTAACAAATATGAAAACTATATATGTCTCATATTTAAGATTAATATCAATTTTTCAAATATATCTTATATTAAGAACCGAAGATGGTATAGAATATGTTAGTTTTTTTTCTTATACAGCAAGCCGCAAAAAAGTAACCTACCATCTACCATAACCACTTCAATTTAGCAAATGGTACAAAATCTTCAAAAAGAATATAGGTTTATACCCAGTTAACAATAGCTGGAGTTTTAGCTATTGAAACTGGCCTAAAGGTGTGTCAATCCCTCAGTCTCACAAATATACAGGATTTCTGATTCCCTTGAAGCTATTAACATGTTAATCGGGAATAGTAGCACTGATCATCCTTTCCAAGCTGAGATTAAAGAAACACGAGATCTCATATATGAGAGTTGGACCATTGAACTATTCCACTATTGCAAAGAAGCTATAGAATGTGCAGACATACTAGCAAGGGAAACCCATAAGGTTGAGAGTCAAGTGTTCCTGATGCCGGAAGTCACTATATGTTGTAGGGATAGATTTCTTTTAAATTGTCAATTTATAGGAGAGATGTAATCTCCTGTCTTTTGCATTTCAGCGTTAAGCTTGCCTTTGTCGTCGGGAAAAAAAATCTTCCCTGCTTGGTTATGCATGATGCACTGGCACCAATAATCACCCCAACTGAACCCAAATTTATTATCCAGATTAAACAAGCTCATCACATTGATATGTGCTAGTTTGATGAGTGAATACTGAACAGCATTATCTACTCCTCCGTTACTAAATATAATATCGGAGTTAGTGGAGGAATTTGTTTTAGTCTACTTAAAAAATTAATCACTAGTTCATACATGTTGACGATTATTCAAATGGGTCTTATGTTTAAGTCCATAAGAGTAACCTTCTAAATTATATTGATGGGGACGGATTTACTATTAAAATTGCTTGGAGAAAAAAATTAGTTAAATCGCAGAGATCTCCAAGTGCCCTTGCAAGTTGCAATACCAAGAAAAGAATTACGCTTCTTAAGTTTGACCCTTAATGTAAGATCTAATTAATTAATTTAATTAGATTAAAGAAGTTAATTAAGTTAGTTAATATGATACATTTTTTCTAAAACACTATAATTATCTTCCTTAATTCACTCCCTCCCTCTCCTACTTGATTATTGTTGAGAAAATGTGAATAGGGATAATTTGGGGGAAAATTTGAGAAATATGTGAAATAAGTTTTGCATTTGGGAGTTGGGACCAATATCAAATACCTAATTAGGTCCTACTTTAAGGATGAGGGAAGAATTCAGTTAGGAATTCTTGAATACTTTACAAGAAAATATTTCTTTTTCTATTCAAATTGTCAGCTCAAATAGATAAATAACTATAAAAAGGAAAGGAAAGTCTAGGCAAGCATTATAATTGCAAATACCTAAATATATGTTATACATATGGAATTTTCAGGCCAAGCTAATATTTTATCACTCACTTGTACATCCTGCTTGAAGTAAATCTTAACCCTACCTCCTAAGAGATAACAAGTGTGAAGCACCTATAATCAGAAAACTGATATTGAGTTTCTCACCTGAAGAAGCTGAAGCTTGTCCAAGCAATCATATTAATCCAACACACCCATCAACTTTTCTCTGTGTTTGATGGATTGTTACCACCTCATCATCATCTCAATACTCATTAAAATGGATGGCACCAACTTTCCAGACGATGTAAGTCGTTGCAAACATCAAAGTGCTGATAAAAACAAATGAGAAGACAATGATAAACAGATCAAAACCCCCAGGAAATTGGAAGGTCAATCCTGGCTTGGGCAATCCCCTTTTGCTGTCATCAAATAAATTTGTAGGAGCTTCCGGAAGCCTTGATCTTTTCTTCCCGCGATCGCTCTCTTTCAAAGCATCCAACACTCTACTTCCCATGTCTGATTTATTGGAAGATTCTTTTGATTCTGTGTACCTACTTAGGACTCGAGCTGCCCTAAGCCTCTCTCTTGCGGTCAAAGGAGATTTTTTTGTCCTAGATTGTGAGTTAGGAGATGCTGCCGACCGATTGGAAACCTCTGATGTCTGAGATTTTGATTCAGGACTTGCATTAGCACCAGCATTAGCTTGGAACTGGACATTTTCTGCAGGAGGGTTTGTGGATGGTGACTGATCATTAGGTGTTGATCTTTCAGCATCACCGGAAGAATTTTTGCCATCGACATCTTCTGCAAGCTGATCACTATCTGCAACTGAAAGACAGGTGCCGGGTCGTTTTTCCTTAGCCTGCATTCTTCGTGCTGATGTTACCGAGAATGGTGTGAACTTAGTGGCCTTTGGAAGTGAAGCTCCGACAGAGTATCTTGAGGCTTCCTGGTACTTGGGTTGCAACTTCTGGTAGAAATGAAAGACATGTTAAGTACTAGGAAAAAGTGACTAAAAGCCTAAAACCATAACTAAGTTGCAATGAATTGATTGATGAAAAACATATAGAATCATATCATATTATCAATCAGTGCTTTTTCATTCTCCAAGTATAACCTCATTTGGAGCATCAGGATTCAATTCAATAGTACCAAACTCATTTGTTTCTTCAAACAGCTCCCTAAACCCTAAAAATTCATTATATACCGTAATGCCATTTGAGGGCTACAACCAATGATTCACACTTGATACGACACAAAGTAGACTAAGTATAACTGAAGCATCAGTTTTGTGCATGTAAACGGAGGTCCCTATAGTATACTTACCTCTAAGGGGATTCAGCAGCTAGCAGTACAAGACATTGCAGTGGATCACAACTTTATGAATAGCATTCCACTCTGTACTCTGATGAAAACTTATATTTACCCGTACAAGAACCCTAATTCTTGCCATCTAATTAAAATTCTGATCACCTTAACCCGATCCTTAATTCATGTTCTCTGCCTAACCTCTACCAGGTAATCTTTCTCAGTGAATGAACAGGCCAAAACCTCAACACATTCTTGCATAGCCTAAAAACATGAGCTTTGGAATTCTAAATTGTTTGCCAGACACTAGAAGCAGGTTGGTGAAGCTTATCAAAGCAGATCATTTAATGAGTTAGGCAATAGCAATTGGCCGATGTTCCTTTGGGCAACTTTTTCCCCATGAAACAAGAGTAGAGGCTACATTTTCACAGGAGTTTCAAACTTGCATTAAATTTTGGAGCAAAAGAGTACATGCCAACACTAGACAACTGGCATGCTACAATAGTTCTTAGTTGGCCTAAGCCAAGCAAGGATTTATTAGAATTTACCCTTTGGTCAAAACAGTTAAGATTTGAAACCGGGGGGGTTGAATTTAACAAACTAACTAGAGTAACTGGTAGAAGATCACGAAACAACTAAGAATGAGAGAGAAGTGACTGGGAAAGTTGAAATGTTACAATGACAAATCAATTCGTTTGCTTGAAAAGCATAACAATTATATTTTAAACAAAAAAGTCCAATGTCGAAACAGTAATATCCATTTGGTGCCATTCCCTTTTACAAATGATTTCATAAGTTCTGTCTCATTTCTGAAGATTTCTCACTTCCAAATCAATCAAAAAGGTTCCAAAAAACAGCATTTTGTTCGAATTTCAACATAAACTATTCGAGAACACCATTTACAGACCCGGTTTTTTGATCGGAAACGATTGTTGCTGAAATACCATTTAATTAGGGCCTGTTTGGTTTAAAGGGAGGGGATGGAATGGGAGGGGCTCATTTTCCATTCCCTTCAAAACCCCCCAATTTAGGGGGAACAAAAATGAGAGGATGGGAGGGGTTGGGAGCCCCCTCTCTCTAATTTTTCAAACCAAATAAGGGGGAGGGGTTCATTTTTCATCCCCTCCCATCCCCTCCCCTCCAACCAAACAGACCCTTTAAGTGAAGAAGTTACAAGGAGGCCAGAAATCAACTAAATCTATTTAAAAGTTAAATCGAAATTTGCAATTGCTTCAGATATACATGGAGAAGATCAATCTCTGTGTGGCGTAAAATAAACTCTAGCCAGAAGTAACCGAATGACAAAAAGAGCAGAAGTTCATAAATATCACAAACCCCTCTATTTCTGGAAATGATTTACCGTCCCAAATGACAAGAGAATGATAAGGCGATTTACAGTTTCAGCAAGAGGGTGGTTGGCAGAGAGAATGACTTTCAGTTTCAGCAAATTACCACAGAGAACGAAATAGGAAAGCTCTTCTAAATTAAAACCAGAGACCAAGAAAAAACATACCGTTGAGTTGAAACTCACGACTGAATTTAAAGAAATTGCCATCTTCTGGCCTCTCAAACCCAACTATGGGGGGCGAAAAGCAATGGTCTTCCTGAGTTCCTCTTCCTGCTAACGCTATATTCGTTTATCGTGGGTCTGATATTGCTGTGACACGCACCGGATAGCGCGTGCGTTCACATTTTGTCTTGTATGATCTGTTATTATGTTTTATTATGTTTGTTTGGTTTTGTTTTCACTGCACTGTATATTTGATTCTTTTTGTTTGTATCAAATTTTATTTAAGTTTCTTAAATTTAAAAAGCGTACTTTTTATCCTTCAACCTTAATATTGTTAGTTTTGTCTAATAGAAAATGTTAACTCATCAAATCACATTATTTTAATTTTAGATGACTGCAACATCAACTTAAATTAACAAATTTATATTCTAATTAAAACAACAAGGGCAATAATAGAAAGACTCTCAAATTTTAATTAATTCTTTTACCTACTCTCTCCTCATTCATCTGAAAACCTTTTTGCCTTTCCCTGCCTCCAAGCTATGGTTAAATCATTTCCTCTATGTGGCTTGGGTCAGGATTGGAAAGGAAATCTGCTGAGAATGATACTTCTATCAGATAAAGGGACACAAATAAAGAGCATATAAGTGTATGTTTGGAATAGTGATAGAAAAAATGATTTATTATAATTCTGACTTAGTAAAAATGACTTAATAGAAAAATCAGTTTTTATAATGTAATTTATGTTTGGATGAACGATTTATTTTTGGACAATAAATGCTTATAAATCGTGATTTACGGTATACAAGGTAAGTATGTGAGAGGAGTTTTATCTCGACTTACGTAATAAGTAACTTAATAGAAAAGCTGCAGTGAGGAGCTTATTTAATAAGTAGCTTATTCTACCCGAGATACAAATAAAAAAAGCTGAACCAAACATTAAAAAAAATAAACCCAATTCATTTGGACTTTTTTCTAGAAAAAAAACGGGTTTATTACCCCAAAAACGTTATACCAAACACTTTCTGAAAAAAAACTCTATGCTAGACTGCTAGTCACGTTAAAGTAAACAGGTTTATTGTTTAATGATTTTTTTGTTTTTGCTTGCATACTTCATTTTGTTTTAAGTGCGATTTTACCTTTGTATTATCAATGTGGGCAAGAGTAGTTTACTGTTCAACTCCCCTGATTAGGCTGTGTGGACTTTGAATGCCCTTCAACCAAGCTAGGGAAGAGAAAAGCCATTGTGACATGCAGAAGAAGGCATAAGGATTTCGCATGGGGAAGGAAAAACCTATGAAAAAATTAATTAAAATTGAGAGTTATTGTTATTGTTATAGATAAAATATGAATTTGTTTAAAAATTCGAGTTAATGTGGCAGCCACCAAGGACTAAAATAATGTGGCCATCGAATCAGCATTTTCTATTCAACGAGACTAATGATATTAATATTTGAAGGATCAAAAATACACTTTTTAATAAAGGGATAGTGCGTGCGTTCACATTTTGTCTCGTCTGATATGGCACTCTTGTTTTGTTTGGTTTTGTTTTTAATAAAAGGATCAGAGTCGGAAAGCCCAAGCCTTTTTTAATGACCTGGGCCTATGCCCACAGCCCTTTGGACCAGACATAGCCCTTTTTATACCCCGGGCCTTAGCCCACAGCTCTCAGCTACAAAATGAAACTCCAACATTGCTAAGCCTTGACCAATCTTAATTTTGTTTCTTTTTATGACCTCGGACTTCATTTGTGTCTAATGAAACTTAGTGTGTTTGGATTAGCTTTTTTTAATAGCTTTTACGACTTACGAGGTAAGTGTGTGAGAGAAATTTTGTCTCGGGTTACGCAAACCATAGTTTAAAAGGCTTTGTAGCCCTGAGAATGACAAAGAGTGACATAAAATATTTGGCCAATAAATAAAAAAACATACGAAATTGTACCCCAAAAAAAAAAAAAAAAGGAAACATGCGAAATGCTTATATCCTGCGGTTGGGGGTCGTGGTTTGCCACTGGTTGGGCAATTGTTTTTAGTAAAACTGAATTTCATTCAATACGGAAGAAAATCAACACATATTAACAATACTATTATTTTACAAATAAAATCAATTGTAACGTTTGTATTTCAAAACATTGAAAAATTAAAATGAAAACCTACAATTCCAATCATTACATGTAAAATAGAATAAAAATGATATGATGTCAAATTATTACTTATCCCATACTACATTCAACTTTTTAAAATATATCTTTATCTATGGGTCAATAAAATCAATAAAAAAATCAAATTATTCAGCAATGTATAATACAACTTATCCTAAACTGATATTAAAAAAAAAAAACTTATCTAAAACTTCACACGACGCAATTTAGTTACACACACACGTACCTTTGCATATGTATCATGCATGTGGCATTACACATGATAAAAACCTAGTTAACATGAAGGAATCCATTTGAAGGTTCTAGTGACCGGCCACAACAAATTCTTCACAGAGGCATCCATTTCCTTCATGAAGGAATCGCGGAAGGTCAACTAAGGCATAAGATTTTCAAAGTACCAGATAGAATCACAGAAAGATGGATCGCTCCACCTGATGGTTTCATCCGGATTGACGTCGATGCTGCAGTAGATAAGCACAGAAATTCTGCAGTAGGAGGTGTGATTCACGACAGTTCAGGACATTGGATCTGCGGGTTCCAACAGAATATTGGCTTTTCATTCGGCTCAACAGCTGCGGAGGTTCAAGCTATCCAAATTGGTCTAAAACTTTGCAAATCTTTAAACTTTGCAAACATTCAGTTATTCTCCGACTCAACGGAGGCTCTTCAATTGCTACTTCAACCAACTGGTCATTTCCATCCACTACAAGATGTGATTGATGAAGTTAGGGAGTTCATTTATAGGGACTGGGACTTAGAGATACATCATTCCCACAGAGAAGCCCTTCGATGCGCTGATTACCTGGCCAAAATGGCCCTGGACTCGAACAATGATCTAACTCTTTTGCAATACCCCCAGATTTCTGTTCGACCCAAATGTTGGCTGATATGAGCGAACATTTGGTTTCATTCTCTTGTAACATAGCCTAGGCTTTGGCTGTTTGCACTCCAGAGTTTTATCTGGTCATTGTAATTCAAAAAAAAAAAAAACCTAGTTAACATGGAACTCAAATCCCTCATAAATTTGTACGGGAATTTTTTACTCTAATTTTTGAAATGAGTCAATTTCATCCCATAATAATAGTAGTACCCGAAAGAAAGGAAAACCCCTTGAAGTTGCAGCGGAATCTTTACCGTTGACTGATCCCGTAGAGGCTGCCAAATTAGCTCCAACTGGAGTCTGATAATTTGTTGTGGACGAAAGCGCCCTAACAAACGTCCATGACAAGCCCGGTCACAAATGTGGCATCCTCACTCTCCATTTTGATGGCACCTCAGATCTTGACAGACCTCGCTTGCACTTCACGAGTACTATCAACAATGAACGTAGGAGCAACAACTCCAAGATATATATCAAGTTGGTGCATGGAGCTATTTCAAGTTCGCCCCAGTAGTAAAATTGAGGTGGAATTAGAAATAGAGGTAAAGTTTAAATCCTGATTTTAAAAAAATGCACACACGCTTCTCACCCGACAAACTAAAACTTAAATTCAAATCGCAACCACAAGGGAGAGAAGGTGCATCCAACAAACAATATCTGAACCAAGCTTTTATTTATGCAGCATCCATAACAAGGAAAGCGAAAAATAATCTCCAGATCATACATGCGCATCAATTATCGAGCTAGCTATTGAAGTCGACGTACTTTGTATTATACTAGGGGCCAATTCATTGAACACGACCGAAGGGTACAATTAAAGAAATTCTAGGCTAACTCGAGAGGCAGCCCAAAAAAACCAAAAAGCCTCGACTACAAAAATATCACAAGACGCACAGCACTATCCCTATGGCACGAAAACCCCCAAAAAAACATGAAACAATTTTAACTTGAATGTTCCCGTCCATCAGAAACCAGGAAAGAATGCCGCATCAAAGTCCCATTGGAATTATACTTTTCTTTCGAGGGCAAGAATACTATGCAGAAATCAAGCTTCCTGGTTTGCTTATGCAATAGGTTAATTGCTCCCATATCAGTAGCTGCTGCCCATGGGTGGCATGCCATAAGGCGGCATCGGAGGCATCCCCATTCCACTCATAGGTGGAGGAGGGGGAGGAGCAAAACCTCCCCCCATTCCTGGCATTGGCGGTGCAGGCAATGCGAGAGGTAACAACTGAGCATACATATTCTGCAACACAACACACCACATTGAATCAGTACTAATCTAACGTCCTATCTGAAGGGAAATGGCATGCCTCAAGAATAAAAATTATCAACAGCAAGATATTCTCGTTTTTGAGGAGTCAAATTGCTGAAACGTATAAATTCAGATAGGTTTTTGAGGAGTCAAATTGCTGAAACGTATAAATTCAGATAGGACACGACAACAACTCAGCTGAAGTCAAGTTATGCTTAGGGCAACAGGCAATTGGCCAAAGTGATTACCTGTTGTGCGATTACTTCCTTTTCCTCATTCTCTTTAGCCTTCACTTCATTTTGTGCTTCAATTTTGTCCTTCACCAGTTCATCAACTTTGCCCGTGTACTCACGGATGAACTGTGAGAAGAAAGAAAATATAATGAGAACAGATACTGCCAAGATATTGATGGACAGAAACACACTACAACGCATGATAGGCTCAAGAAAATACACGTGAGTAATCCCATATTTCTATGATATCCCATGCAAAGGCACAAGTGAAGCACATTAAATAAACCATATAATCTGCGTCATGCATAAGCCGAGCATCACCCCCTTACATGAGTGCTGCCTAGTGCTGCCTACTATTAGTCCATTTTTCAATTCACTAACATGCATCTGATGCTAGAAAAGCCAATATGTGATAATTCAATGAAAAGTCATTCAAAGCTACTGTTTAAAATGGTTGTACAAGAGATGTCAGTCTCTGTAGACACTCAAGTTCACTCCCCATGAACTAAGGTTTTATCAAACAGGCAGCATAACTTTTGGGACATCAAATAGGCAAAGGGGCCAGAGGGTACCGTTCTGTTTGTATCTGTCAGTTAGTTGAGGCCTAATATTACAAGATATAAAAGAACATAAAGGTCATAAATTCTATGATTCAAGGAAACAGTTAGCAGAGAAAATACAAACCTGTAAGAGATATGGGAAGGCAAAATCAATCATATTGTTCATCCAAGCAAGTTCAAGAGCTATGTCTGCCCGGATTAGATCATAACAAACAAAGAGGCATGAGGCGAAGCATTCCTTCTTTCCCTGCATGGGCATAGGAAAAGAACAGTTAGAATATATTGACGTCAACCCTAATTGAAAGTGTATAACTAGGTAAGAAAAATAAATCATTCTGTCTCATAAGAACTGAGAATGGGACTCTTGAATGAAAAATGTCACCAGATATGCTTGACAATGACACAATAACACCAGTTAGCTAACAAAATTTATGCGTACAAACATGCAAACACGAAGGCATGGCTTCATTAAGCCATTAAGTGAATTGTGTTCCACTGAAGTATCTATGACAAAGCAATATAGTCCACCCTAAATAAAATAATAAAGCTCAGGTTTTATATTTGGGTCTCCTCTAGGCCCAGATTCAAAGTGAATGTAAAATTATGATGCTTAGAATTAATTATGGTACCTGTTCAATGAAGTATACAAGCAACTCCTCAGCAAGTTCACGGTCACCGGATTGTGAGGCTGTCTCCATGGCATCTTTGTAAAGGTTATCCTTCTTTGACAAGGCAATGGACTGCTTCCACCTGCCTGCCTTCTTGTAAATATAAGCAGCAACACGTCTCATCTCAAGAAGCTCATGCTTCTCAATCTGCATAGATAAAATAATCTCAGGTATCTGCAATTTTTAACAAGGAAACGTTTCTCATGAATCAGAAATGCAGCTCACCTTCTGTGCAAGGCCTATTTGATCAAAGTTATCATGCAAATCAATTGATTCACGCAATCTATCATAGTCTTCCTCCTCAACATATATCTCATTCAATGCTTCATTAACAGCAGAGACATTGTTGCTCTGGACTGCAACCATGTATGGCTTCACAAGACGCAAGTGGCCAGCCTGAAGTAAATCGTAGTATAATACTTGTTAGAGGCAAAACTGGAGAAATTATGTTATAAACTGTGATAAAGGGGAATATCTGTCAGTATCTATGCTACCTTTCGCATTATGTCAACAACACGTGCATGGTCCACACGAAGTGCAAGGACATTCAGGACATCATTAATGAGATCAGGATGCTCTTGCAAATAGAAGTGAACAGCCTTGTAATATAATTCAACATTAGCAACTTTGACAATGACATCTTTGAACTGCATGTGGTCCCATCCTTCAGGAGAATGGTTCATGATGGTAGTTGCAGCATTATCAAATTCATCATATTGGATATACAAATAGATCAATTCCTGCCAGTGTTGCTGTTCGTCACAAGCTCTGATAAGTTTCGGAATATTGAGGCGTGTTGAGAAGAGTTTGATGTGTTCCATAAGCTTCTCAGGACGATATCTAGCATATAGAACTCCCAACTCAGTGAAGATGCCCATATGTGCCCGCTCTAATCCTAAACCACTCTCCATGAGAGAAATAAGCTCACTGAAGTAACCTCTATTCTGGTAATATTCACTGACCTCTTCCAAGTCATCCACCTAAAAGAGTCACGATAAAAAATTGAAATTATGCATGAGAAAGAATCTCAGAACACTAATTACAGTGATGAAGTTCTAGATAGAGCCCAAACTATAAGCAAAGAAACCCTCCAGTCATTACTAGCTCAACTTAAAATTAGAAATATTATTTTGCCATTATATTCTGAAGGTTCAGATTGCTACTGCTAAAAATAAGATAACTGAATTTAAGACAAGCCTCCCTAGTTCATGAGAACATAATGCAAATGCAAATCAAGAGTTAACCTGAATAATAATGTTGAGCCCACATATTTGAGCCAAACGAAACTCCTCAGCATCAACACAAGCAAAGCAAACTTCCTTCCATGTTTTTGAACTGTTTGCTTTCCTTGCTGCATCAACAGCGCCTTGGAATTGTTGCAACTTCACTAGCGTGACAGCCAACTTGGCCCAGTTAGATATAAAAGCAAATATGATTTTTGCAGCCTCATATAAGGCTTCATCATATAACCGGTCACCAACATTTTGAAGATTAGCCACATTTGGCATAAGGATGAACTCCTCAATATCACTGAGCCTATCAATCTTTGCGTATGCATAAATGAGCTCACTGTCTACCTTCGGTTCTTTTACCTTTTGCCTTACCATAAGCAAGTACCTCACCAAGTCATGGTAAGCATTGCCATCTTCGGCAGCACGAATAACATCCAGAAATTGTGTGGCATCATCTGCTCGAATAAATGACTCAATTGCATCACTTACAAGCCCTTCCCTGAGTTGAGCCTTGGCCACTTGGCTCCAAACAGAATCTTCTTCAACTCGAAAAGCAAACTCCACAGCTCTATCAATGCTATGAATATTATCTAACAAGACATTGACTGCTTGGACATTCAAGTTGAACTTCTTAAATATCGCAAAAGCTTCCTCATACAACTGAGCTTCTACAGCCATTTCTCCAACTGCAGGCCCATCAAAGTTATCCAGTCTGTTTATGTAGTCCATGACTCTGGATGGATCAGCCTTTATGGCTGTCAAAATAAGAAGATTTTGCAAGTTGAAGTTTCCACTGAATGCAGAATTCTGAAGCACAATCTTCTCAAGAAGTTCAATCAACTCATGAGGCAAGTCAGCTGTCATGAAAGCCTTAACAGCTGCAGAAACTTGTTCAGGACTCTTGCTTTCAGGCAAAGCAGTGGACACAACCTGATCAATAAGTTGCCTTCTATAGGCATTTTCAGGGTTAAGAACTTTCTCCCAAAGGTCAGGTTCCATCCTCTCAACCACATACCTGTCATCACAACATAAGCATGTAAGCATCAAAGCTAAAAAAAATGTACAAGAGAGACTACATACAAGTAACAAACCTGGCTTGTAGTTTGAACAAGGAATTTTTATTTGTGACATTGATAAGTTCATCATCACATTGTCCTCGCCGGTAAGCCACAACTGCTAAGGTAGGATCACGTTTCTCACAATATTTGCCCACAACTCGAGAATCATAGTATGGGTTGGTGGTTAGGAAATGCTCTGGATTGTTGTTACTTTCGATGATAATTTTACCCAGCGCATTGTGGACATGCACATCCTGGCTTCCCTCACTCACGAGATGCTCCAAGAACTGGGTGAGCAATCGAAGCCGATTCCTGTATGCCAAAAGACCACAGGAGAAAAATCAGAAATGTGAATAACATACCACTAAATGCAGGATTACATGATGGACACCACCTCTTCTCACATTCCTCCACAAGGGGCTCCACTGGAAGTAAAGAACGAACAGAAAGGATCAAGCCTTTGATAAAATCTTCTGGACATTCATCATCAAGCAGTTGTCCAACAACTAAAGGAGCATTCCCTGGGTTCACCTATAAAATGAAACAAACCATTCTGAGGGAAGGACAGAGAAAAGAAGATAGAACTCGTGAGCAAAAGATACCCCAAGAAAGACCCAAACAAGGATACCTTCTGAACATATCCTTCAATATAACGGAGCATGTTGCTTGTATATAGATAATGTGTTAGATCTGGAACAAATCCAAAACGATCACAAACATTTATCAAAGGACGTGCATCGGGAAGCTTGGCTTCCATTAGAAAGTTCTTAGTTTTCTCAGGATCGTAGAAATTTGATTCTCTAGTCACACGCTCCACCTCTTTGATTTGTCCTGTCTTTGCAGCAGCCTCTATGTACTTAAAGTGAATGTCAGGATCCTCACTGTCCATATGGTTCCAATAAGTATATATTAACAGATATACTAAGGAAATTATTTTCAATATAAACAAGATCATTTGAAAACAGAGAAAAATAGAATTTCTCCCAAAGGAAACCATTACCTGGAGCTTAAATATGATCCCAGAAAAAAGTACAATCCTTCGTATGATCTGAACTGCTCAAAAAGCTTTATGCAGGAATCAACGCCCATTTGTTCACAGTATTCTTTCGCAACCTGGAGCACCAACAATAAAATATAGTTATCAATCAAACTTTTTTTCAAGCTGCAGAATCCATTGATGCTTCCATACCTGAACAATTATCTGCAGGTTGCCTCTAAGATTGACCATCAAAAGATCTTTCATGCACTCTAATGCCCATTCTCGTGACAGAGTACCAAAAAACTCTACAAGTGCCTGCAACAACCACATAATGAATAAAATAGGAAAATCTCCCGTGATGTAGAACAGGACAAAAGCAATGGAGCATATATACCTGTGGCTCAATTGCATGTGTATTCACAATTACACGCTTAATATCTGGCAACTCTGTGTAATGCTGCACCAAAATAATGCATTAGACATGGGAGATATCTTTCAGCTCTAATTGGGACCAAAAAGGTCGGCATTCACAATGTTAAGATTTTACAAGTTATTACTTGCAAAGCTCGGATGTAAAGGCCAGCTTTTTCGCAAAGTTGAGCAATACGAGGACGGTCATAATGGCTGAACATGCCATTCGCCAAAATTGCGTCAGCTACATTTGGGAACGTTACCAGATTTATCTCCAACACCTGAAAGACGGAATTCAAATACCTTATATCATTGCAAGGAAAGAATTATAAATTGGTCTAAGAGGACAAGAAGACCAGAACCTTAGTCTGAAGGTTCCCATGTTCTGGAAGATTTGGCTTCAACACATCCAAGAGAAAAGCTGTTGCCTCACGGATCAGATTCCTCTGAGCAGGAAAAGAAAATAACCACAGAACTAATAAATGGACTGCCCATCATTACACTTCTCAAATCAAGAATACAACACAGCAGTCACTTCTATGTCTAATTAAGATAAAGGCACTCTAATATAACATCAAATTATATCACCATGATGGCATTGTGCAGCATACTACCAACCTGAAGAAACAGATCAGTTATGGTATTGTAATCAACAGGGCAACCACCCTCCATTTGAGACATCATTAAGGCAAAGTTAACAGCACCCTGCAAATTAAAAAGAAAAAGTTAGCTTCAAGAGCTTCCCAAAAAATATTTTTCGCCAGATAATACTCAGCTTAAGGCACAGTTTTCTTTGAAGGCAAAAGAGGCCACAAAATTCCAGTAAGACAGTGGCCAATGAGAAAAATCCAGAAAAATAATTACAGGTTAGACATTGCAGACTACTCATATACCTGAGGGTCTGTCCGGAGAATTGTTTGCAAGAGGAACAGGTAGTCAGGTGTGTAACCAACCTATAATGAAGTAATGAAAGCATTCAGATCCAAATTCTTGAAGAATGAATGTGAGTATGCACGATATTAAATGCAACAGCTAAGCAGAAATATATTTTGGTGACAGCATTTAAGAATTTACATATGCAGTATGAACCAAAATTTCAATATTATAGATGAAAAATAAGGGTCTCTACCTGCTTACAATAGATCAGGATTTTATCAAACTCCCCTCTCTCAGCAAAAGCAGCAACAACTTTAGGAGTAGCTCTGGCTTTGATATATATTTTTAAAGCCAGATCATTGTCCACAGTCTACACAAGAATATGTCAACCAAAATTAACAGATACATCAGAAAACAGCTAAAATTGACAGCATAATAACAGAGTAATTAGAAAGATAGAAAGCACATATATATATATATATATATATGAAAAGGTAATCAATTCGAAACTATCAATATTTCTAATGCAAATCAACCTTGACAAGATCTCCAAGCTCCTCACTGCATTCTAGTTTGTCTTCTGCCAACCAATTCTCCAATAAATTTTTCTTGTTCTGGTTCACAACAAGTCGTGACAATTCCAATGACTCAAAGGCATTCAGCTTTCCTTTTGTTAAAAGAGTCCCAAAATACTGCAACAGTGGAGGAGTTTGCCCAGCTTGCACAGGAACACTCTGCCACATATAACAGATTAAAACTTCATCATTACAGCATGATTTACCAGAAAACAAGGGAAAAGGGCTCCAACTATTCCATTAAGACAAGCAAGAATGACTGCCTAGTTAGACTTAGTTTCAATATTTAACTCTCATTGAATAATAATTAAATAAAGCAATAATCACATGACAATAAAACTGTCTTCCAGTGCATAGAAGAAAATGAGATAGGAGTGGTTGCAGGTTAAGCATAACAAATATAAGATTGAAACCGATTGTCCAGAACTCAACTGTGAACAAAATTGACATAGCAAGACACGTCTCCAAGATAAAGTACATAGAAAAAGTAGCAAACCATAAGTATCAAAAATAAAGTAAACAGGTATATTTTACAGCTATAGCAGGAACACGACATAATATACCTGAAATTTGGCAACTGTCTCGGGTGTACGGAGGATTCCTTGTGGAGATTCAGCAGCAAGCTCAGCTGCTTCTTTATACTTTGTCTGGGCAAACAGTTCATGGAAGCGCTCCACAACCTGTAATGTCATAAAGAGTAGTGTAATCACCTAAATCAGTAAAAGTTAAAAAGAAAGAAAAGTAACATTGGCCATGCCATCTTAATACTTTCTAGTGCAACACTTCAATATTGAAAATATTGCTTAACAAAAATCACCAATACTTCACATAAGTTATCAAATAACAACTGGATGAAACCCAAATGTATTAACAAACGCTACATCACTATCGTAATCTCCCAACAAAAAGAGACCATTTCCAATGGTTAAATTGAAAAACTTGACATACCAGTTTCTCAGCACCAGGAAGATTTCCTCTTTTAGCAAGGTTAACCGCAAGCTCCAAGTTGTTTAACTGTGGTTACAATTAGATAAAACTCTTTTATATCAAATTCAACTTTCTCTTGTAACATTATTAAAGTGACAAAAAGGTAAGAAACATACTTGGCCACTGACAAAATTCACAATGGTTTGTTCATTAACAGTAGCCAATAGCACTTGCCCTCTCCTGTTGATGGCATAAAAACCTCCAACCGATGAAGCTTCTGCTGTCAAAAATATTGGATCTGGACTAATCCTATTCCTATATACTGCTGCAGCTGTCTCCAAGTCATACACAAACAGTAGTCCAAGCTTGGTGATCACGTAAATCAAATTGAATTTGTGGGATATCTGCCAAAAATTATATTAGGGGTCAAATGTCTCCATTATTTATAAAATGAGCTACAAACACAAGAAACTAATGTACCTGCATTGCAACAGGAAAGTCATCGGCAAAATCTGGGGGAAAGAAAAGATCTGCCTGTTTCTTTGTGAATGATGGTTTCCCTGCCAACAAATTCATAACATTAAAATACAGAAGGATGAACAATGGAACCACAGAATGATATGCACGAGTTTCAATTGACTATCCTTCATTTTCGAAATCCTTGACTGATTTTAATAAGTTCTTCTTGCATTTGTAAATTTAGCTATCAGGTAGCACTAAAAGAACAGATATTGAGTGCATAGCTCAGCTCTTATTCCAATGGGTCAAAGGTTTACCATCAAGATGGAAAATCAAACAAAAGTCAGTTATGATGTCAATCATGTTGCAGAGATTTCCCATCAGTCATGCACACGGTAAACCAGATAAAACAATCTTTTGAGCATGACTTAAGATGACATAATACTTTGCTAATTGAAATTAGTGATAATGATGACTAAACTCAGAGAATGAATGATAAAAAAATGTACGAATCAGTAAGATTCTAAATCAGAAAGATTTAATAATATCCTGTAAAATGCCATTACATCAACTCATTGCAATATTGGGTTAAGGGCACCACACCCTGCACCTCCGATTAAAAACACAGCATGATCAATGCACATCATATGCTTAAAATTCTCAACTTGGAATCATAATTTTCGGATATTCAAGACAGTACAAATTAATGAAAAAAATAGTACAATGGATGCATATCAGTTATTTAAAAATTATGAAAAACCACGATATTCGGAGACTCATTATACAACCAATCAAAAGAAAAAAAATGTTACCATCTCAATGGCCCATATAATAGTTACAAGAATGGAAAATGAGAAGAAGCAACAGTTTGCAGACCTGGCTGAGCACCAAGCTCAATAACATGCAACTTGGATGCTAATTGACCAGCATTGAACGACTTTGTGGCAAAAGAAATCAAAACAGACGGACTTTCATTTCCGGGAACCTGCCACAAAACCCAATTTAATTTTCCTCAACAAATGTTAATTGCCACCAATGCAAGAAATGAGCTACGCCTATTAGACTATGACCCAATAACTTGTCATAGAATGTGTTCATTTACTGTGACCCAACTATTGAGTGAAATGTAATTGTCATGTTAGTCTTGTATGTGGTATGCCAAATACTAAGACTCAAGAAAATAAATGCCATCAAATAATTGATTTGTTATGTCAGAAAAGTAAATTCTATGTTAGGTATATTGATTAAACATAAAAGGACTAAGGATTCATGTGAATTTTATGATCATGATAGTCGTAATTGAAATTTTTAATACAACATTGGACTTAGTCTAAACTACATCCTCTAAATCGTGGCGCTACACTGTAAGAGTTGGTCGTATCAGGCAATATCAAATAAAGAATTAAGGAAAAGGGGACACAGAAAATGTACACACTTTAAATTGGGCAAATGCTGCAGCATGTGCTTCAAGGGCTTGACTGCGCTGCTGGTCCACAGAGAAAAGTTGCATGTTCCCTTTCACCAATTGTGGCTTCTATAGAGCAAAACAATGTAAAGAAATGAAATAGAACAGATCAGACCCCAAAAACAACTACGTCATACAACTGAGGAAGTTGCATATTGCAGATGCAGAAATAAGCCATCCGAGAGCAAAGAAAAATCTGAAGGTATTTAGCCATGATATCTTAAAGAACAGACATCAGAAATATACCTCGGGGGAACCAGGAGCAATACCAATCAAGACCAACCATTTTTCAGTAGGGTCACATCGATAGTTAATAATTTGGTTGTTTGCCAAATTTGCTGTTCTCTCAAACATCTTGACAGGTTCAGTGTCACCTTCAAATTACATAATCAAGGGCCAGTTACCAGTTAGCAATTTGCAGAGAAACAACATGCACCCAGAAAAAGGATGTGTAAACAGCAAGACAAAGTACAACAATTTACAGAGGGAAGCAGAATGCCATTATCCTACAGTCCTACCTTCAATTGACCAATGGAATACTGAGGTCTGTGTCACAATGCTCAACATCTTTGGGGTAATCCACTTCCAAAAGACTACCTATAGAAGAAATGGGGCGATTCACAAGGATTAACAGAAGTTAAGGTATAATCATTAAATTATGGAATATCTATACTACGATATGATTGTTACCTGCTCAGGCATCTGATAAGATTTCATCTTTGTTTTCATCTCGATATTAAATATTTGTAGGTGATCCTGAGTTGTTCCTTGAAGTTGGGCTTCAAAAGAAGATATAGAATATAAGAAAAAATAATCCAGAAGTACAGAATATTTGAAATGCAACAATAAGAGACGCACGCAGTATAATCAACTGAAACCTTATGCCTTAATAGTTGGGAGCATCTGACCATTCGCTTATCTTAATGATGGTCGATAATTTTTGGTAGGGTTATATTTTCCTCAAAAGATAAAAGCACAGTTGACATTATTAAATGCTATTAACAAGAATGAAACAGTCGTTTGCAATAAATAATTGTTCTTCTGTGCAACCAGGACACTGTCTGATTGATATAAGCTAACACAAGTAAATTGCAAGAAATATGTTAAAAAAAAACAGCAACAGCCACAAGATTGGGCATGTTTTCCTAAATGGACCAATACCAGACCATGTGCCCCAATTAGATGATAAAGAATTATCATCGGATCTACTGCACCAAGATCTTTAAAATTCAGAGTGGAAAATATATTTCAAGGGAATCAAAGCATGACTTCTCTTGGCCCAGCTGATATCCTCATGTACCAGAATCCCTTTACTCTTTTACGTGAGATGAACTGAAGGAGCATGTAATAATACAATATTATAGAACAACAACAACAAAGCTTTATCCCACTAGATAGGGTCGGCTAAATAGATCGCACGACGCCATTGTGCTCTATAGAAAACCAGATAATAATACGATATTATATTTTCAATAAATTTAATTATGCCTCTCCAAGCCTTGCACCATCATTCAACGTTCCTTCCATCCATATATTTAGACAACGCCAGATCCAGAATTTCAGATCATTTAAGAAAAATGCTTCACCACTCTGTGCTCCAAGTGACCAAGTCACTACAAATATCCTTAACAGTGCTAAAAAGAATCTGGTGACCTAATATCCAAAGCAACTAAGGTCTGGAAAAACCAAAAAAATACATAGCCCATAATCTAGTTCAACTAAATAAGAAATCCATCCATGAACTGGTTCCTTATTAATACAAAGCCAGAGAAAAGAACGTTAGTTTTCAATAATTTTATAGATCAGCAATAAAGAAAGATTTCATTTTACTCATACTCGTAACCAAACACACAACTCATGAGATTAGGAGAAAAATAACAAAGATATATCTTACCTTTTAAAGCAAGGATTCTGGAATTCGGATTCATAAGAGCCGAATCAGCAGTAATGGGCCTTCTCAAAGGTTGCATCGGCATGTTCATATCAATTATAACCACACTATTCTGCGGAGAAGTTTCTCGAACGCATATGTACTTATCAGACTCCATCGTCACATGCGTAAAAGTGATGAATTGCGGATTGATGCCCACGCTTGGCAGCTGCAATAATAAGTCAAATAACAAAACTCGATTCACTCTATCCGAAATAAGCATTGGCAAAATCCAAAGATTAAATATCACACACCACATTTCAGACTCAAACAATAAGCATTCAGATCTGTGTGAAATTGACACTGGATGGAACAAACTTTGTTACAAAATCAAGTATAAATAACACTTGAGTTTGAAAGCAAAATTAAGTAAAATCATGGCAAAATTAAGCAAACTAGAAGGGCAGGACCTCCAAGTTTATCCCAATAAACATCGTTAATAGTCTCCATACCAAGGTTATAATTCAAATTCAGCTCAGCAAAAATAGAAAATCGAAGTAAATGAATTGTGCAAGAGGACAAAGTGAAGGAGAACTCACGGTTAGGGCCTCTTTCATGGCGATCGGAGCATTCGCGGCCGCCATGATGCCTTAGATCTGGGAACTGAAAATCAGAGACCTGGATCTGCGGCGGCGATAGTTAGCGCCGACTACCAGTCAAAGAGTGAAGACCAAGCAACGAGAGAGAAAGCTCGTGGAGGATCCAAATCAATGGCAGGAATTGAATTAGCAGCAAAAGAAGATTCGGACCCTCTCCGGGAAGAAGATAGATCTATTATAGGGGAGAAGCAGTGATCTCGTCTTAAGACTTAAGACTGAATGACTACTTCGCAAATTAGAAATGTTTTGATTTGAAATAGAATTTTCAAGCTTCTCAGGCGCATCGAAGACACAGAGCGACCGATTGGAGACATCGGATCCGGGTAAGGGTCCCGACGGGTTAATCTTCTCTTAATTTATTTTGTTGAAAAGGTAATTATTTAAAATATAAATCTATTTTATAAATATTTTTTTCAGTTAAATTTTAAGAGAAGCGTCATTTAATTGCCATAATTTAGAAAGAGAACTGTGGGTAGAAGTAAAAAAAAATGCAACTCTCTTGATGTGTTTAAAAAAAATAGTTGCCATAATTTAGATGGAGTGTTGTGATTATTAGCTGACGGATTAAAAATTATTAACGTGTTTTAAACTCAAAAAATAAAATTATTTTGGTTAATGTCACCAAATGAGTAGTATTAGTGTAGTGCGATAAATTTTAGATATTTTTATTTTTGAATTATCAAATTTTAAAAAAATATTCTCCCAAAAAACGAACATTAATTTACTGTATTTTTAAAATATACACTTGGGGGTCCAAAGAAACAAGTAGTTTTTGCATGTGGCCTGTGGTTGACTTATATATTGTACTGCTTTTTTTTTTTTTTCCACACTTGTATACTCGTACTCCTGCTATTTATTACTGGTACCGAGTATTTTCATAGGCTATGATATAACTATGAATTCCACTGTTTGTGAATTACGGAGTTCTTATTATTGTGATGATTGGCAAGGAAATATTTAAACGAAGGAGGTTAAGTCAGCGAGAATAAATTATAGGGCTTGCTTGGTTGTAGAATTGTGCTTGACAGCCTAGAAGCTGGGTCGTGTTGATGCGTGACCGTAGGTCAAAGCTTTGCGCTCAGGGCTAGCGGTAGCTCGTGCTTTTATTTGTAGATGTGACGCGATTTGAGCCACCTTTGCGTCTAGTGGGTCGGTGTTTTGGTGTATGTTTGGATTAGCAGTGGAGAAGGAGTTTTTTTTTGCAGATGAGCTTTTGAAAAAGTCATATAGAAAAAAAGTCAGATTATATATGTGATTTATGTTTGGATTGGCGGTGGCAGAAGTGACTTTTTTTTTATCTCCATCTGAGTAAAAGTAGCTTTGATCTCCATCTGATAAAAGCTCCATTTTCTGCAGAAGCTTATCCATCATCAACACTCTCCCAAACACACCAAACGAGCTTTTGGGGCTTTTAACCCCCAAGTGAGCTTTTTTATTCTCCAAATGGATTTCCAAACAGATCCTTAGTAACATCAAAATCATGGTTTCAGAAATTTTTTTTTATGAATCGAAATAAAAATTTTTTTATATATTTATCTCATAAATTATAAAAATTATTTTTTAAAAGTTAATCCAAACATATATTATGTTTGTTGAACAAAATCAACGGATCCAGAGATCCTCCGTTTTAATTAAAGTTATATTTTAAAAGATTTGTATGATATTATTCTTTTTATTTTAACTTATGTTTGTTCATCTGACAGATACAAGAGCGGACTCATTTTTATTCTTTTTATCGTAACCATGAGCATTTATTATATCCTACTCATCTACATTACGTGTTTTCATTGTTTCCAGTCGATGGATCCTCGAGGTCTGATTAATGTCTAGGCACTACAAGTATTCATTCAGAATTATTTAGATGGCAGGAATTAGGGTCTTGACGATATATAAATAAATATAAGCATATATTTATATCATAGTAGCACTTCCAGTCCTTTCCCTCATGAAAATTGAAGTGTAATCTGGTCATTAAAAGCCCAACAAAAGGTGAAACACTTCCTATGGAAAGTTTGTAACAAAAGCCTTGCCAACTATGGAAGCCTTGTTTAAGCAAAAATGTTCCCATGTTCCTATGTGCATGTTTGTTTAAGCTTTTTGTACAGTAAATAAGCCCTTATTACGCAAGCCGAGAAAAAACTCCTCTCACATACTTACCTCGTATACTGTGAATCACGAATTATAAGCACTTATTGCCCAAAAATAAGCTATTCCAAACACACATATGCTTTTGGCTTTTTGCTATTGTAAGGAGGCTGAATCAATTGAACATTTGTTGTTGTTTGTGTGATTGGACAAAACGAATTTGATATGCTTGCTTTTTGGGAATTATTGTGTCTGATTTGAATGTTGTTTCTTTTGTGAATTGGTTTGTGATGATAATGAATAGCTTAAAAGAGGATTATTGTGCTAAAGCTCAGCTTACATACTTGTGGTTTATTTGGAAAAATCATTGTTCTGAATATTATATAAGCATAGAGCCTTTGACTTTTCTTAGGTGATTAGTTCAGCCACCTCTAATGTGAATGACTTATAGATAGCGAAATAGTAGGCTCAGACTAACCAAGAGGAGGTGGAGTATAGTGGCTCCCCACTAATGTGAATGACTTATGGACAGCGAAATATTGGGCTCAGACTAATCAAGAGGAGGTGGAGCATAGTGGCTCCCCCACTAAATGGAGTTCTCCTCCAACGGGTGTTTTAAAATTAAATGTTAATAGTGCTTTTTAAACAAGAAGGAGCTTGGGTGGTTTTGCTTTTGTTTTGCAAAATGATGCAGAATTTGTGTGCAAAGCATTGTGTGGCTGTGTCGCCTTGCTTTAGTGAAGCTTTTGCTCTTCTAAAAGCAATAGAAAGTGTGGGGGAATCAAAACTGGGAAAAAAATCCAAGTGGAATCATACTACAAGCTTTTGGCGAATGCTATTTAGTCAAAATCTCCCTGTCCTTATCGTTATTTAGTAAAAATCTCCTTATCCTTATCAGAGAGCTCAACCTCTGGCGGAGGAAATTGCAACGAGGCTTAACATGAATCATGATTTATCTTTATCTTTTATTTCTCGCTCCTGTAATTTGGCAGCAAACTGAATAACCAAAGAAGCTATAAGGGATTTGTTTTGGGGAAGGATGATCTATTTCTCTCTTAGCCCCTATTTCTAATATTCTAACGTCTGATGCATCTGATTCAAACAAGCTACAAGATAGGCCTGATGTGGGCGAACTTTTGTATAGACTTTTGATTTGTATATAATATAATCCTAAGTTGACCAAAAATAAAAGGTAAGAGAATGTTACCAATATCCTCAATAAAATTAGTTAGAGATAAGAATGATAGTTGCTTGATTAGAGATTTTTTGAATGGAAATGGTTACTGGGATTTTAAAAGAAATTAAGGTTAGTAATATGAGTTCACTGAGGTCCTAACTTACACTAAATAATTTTATTTGAAAATACTGAATCTAATAATGTGAAGAAAGAAGATACTCTCATAATTTTTTAGGAAAATCCCTTTTAAAGAAAATTAAATTATTCAAATTCTAATTTCAATTGTTAAATTCAATAAATTCTAAATCACGTCATACATCCTCAAGTAGGATTTTAAAATTCAAAAATTTTACCTTACTACCCTAAATTTGAGTTAAGTATGCATCTCTCCTAATCTCTTTTTAACAAAAATACGGACTAATTGATTACACACTCTCTGATCTTCAACAATTTTCCTTTTCCAAAAAGCTCCCCTCCCAAATAATGTTATAGTGTTAAAAAATTAAAGTTTTTTTTTGCCAAAAATCAATTTTATTAATATTCAAAAAAATTATTACAAACACCAATAGCCGAAGCCAAATAAAATTCTCTCAAAAAAACCTATGAATACAACCTAACTCTCAGTCTAAACCAGAAAAAAAGTACAACTATATTAGACTCTTACTATTTATTTAGCTACCTTCTTTATTATAAGAATCTTACTTTTCAACCAATTCCACATCTATCAAACCGTCCATCCTCAGCTCCTACCTTTCCACCCTTCGTTCTTTTCCCTGCAGGTCTACAGTTCACTGCCTCAACATTTTTCCAACTACTGATATCATCAGCCAAAATATTGGCTAAAAGACGTGATGGCGTTTCCACCCACCCAACCGGGTTCACATCCTTTCTACAACTCACAGCAATCCAGTCTGCTGCTTCATTCCCCTTTCTTGTAACCAGGGAAATTTCCACATCCTTTAATACATCCAAGGTAGAAATAATATCCTACATCTCCCACCTCACTCTCCAGTCAATTCCCTCAGCTGAGTTTTTATTACAGCACCAATAAATCGCAGAACAATTAGTTTCAAGAATAACCTTCTTCATATCAAATTCTTGCAATAAGCATAATGCTTTTCTTACTGCCAATACTTCCGCCATTATTGCACAATTAGCCCTCACTTTTTCTCCAAATCCCCACATATAACTCCCCTCCTCATCTCTACATACTAACCCAATTGCTGCAACCTCTGGAGTATAAGACCCATCACAATTTATTTTAATACGTCCTACTTGTGGAACTCTCCAACCCTTATACTCTCCAAAACTCATATCAGGTTTTGACCCTATATCATCCCATCCTTTTACTTTCCAGAATTATGCTACTGCCCTTCCAACAGAATTAATGATTTTCTCTGGTTCAGGAATCCTGCCCTCAAACACCATCCTATTCCTTTCCTTCCATACCAACCACATTACCTAAATAAAATAGGCTAACTGATATTCATCAAACACCTTCTTACTAATCACCATACTTACCCACCATTCCCTAAACCTCCCCATATCCTTTTCCTTAAATCTGAAAGCTAGATTACACCCAAACCATACACTTCTAGCCCAAAGACACAAAAAAATAACATGTTCTAGTGTCTCAATTTCAGATTCACAAATAGGACATACCTCCAAGGTGCTGCACTTCCTTTTGGCAAGATTTTTCTTCACTGGCACAGCCTGCACCAAACATCTCCAAAGAAACTAGCTAATCTTTGGCAGAACCCTTATTCTCCACATTTGACTCCAAACCTCCTTCGGCAGGCTCCTCAAAGCATTGTCTCTTTTATTGCTTCCCCTTCTTCTACTTCTTTCAGCATGATATCCTTTCCAGACCATATATTCCCCATCCTTTGCTCCTATCCACATAGCTTCATCCTTTCTCTAAACATTAGACAAAGAGATCTGTTCAATCTTCTGCAGAATCTCCTCCGGTACCAGACCCTCCAATCTTTCCACTGCCCATCTTCCATTATGTATGATATCTGAAACACTCCATTCCCTCTTCTCTTTTAGAACTTCCACAAACTATGCTAAATTGCCCTCTACTCCTTTTATCCCCTCCATAACCTCACTTATGCCCCATATCCCACCCTCCAAAACAGATCCTCTACTAAAGTGTCCCTTCCCTCCAAAATGCTAGTCCATACCCATGAAGCCCTTCCACCTTTCTTGGCATCTAGAAATGGAGTATTTGGAAAATATATTCCCTTTAATACCTTTACCCTATAGGTCCTGAGGATTGTTTAGAATTCTCCATGCAGTTTTTGCTAACATAGCGCTATTAATAATTTTAAACTCCCTAAATCTCATTCCTCCTTCAGTCTTAGGATCTGTTATTATATCCCATGATCTCCAGTGAATTTTCCTTCCCTCCTCTCCCCCATTCCACCAATACTTAGCAACCAACCTATCCAATTCCTTGCAAGTCTTCTTAGGGAATTTAAAACAGCTCATTGGATACAAGGGTACTGCAGTGATGATAGATTTTATCATTACTTCTTGCCCTACCTGTGTTAATAATCTCCCACTCCAACCCTTGACCTTCCTTCCAACCTTTTCCTTGATATACGCTAAAGCTTGATGCTTTGCCTTACCCCACATATTTGGGATACCTAGGTATTTACCTTGTTCTTCTATATCTCCAATACCAAGAATTGTGCAAACCTTGTTTCATATTGCAGCTGTTGTGTTACTAGAAAAAACAATCCCAGACTTAGATAAATTTGCTTGCTATCCAAAGGCATCACAATACCTCTTCAAAACATCAGCTAGGACCCTACAATTACTTTCTTCAGCATTCATGAACAACAGTATGTCATCAGCAAAGAAGCTATATGACAAAACAGGACAATCACTTGTAATTTTGATCCCTTTCAACAATCCTCTTTCTATCTTCTTGTTAATCATTCTAGACAACACTTCAATCACCAAAATAAAAATGTAAGGCAATAGAGGGTCCCCTTGCCTCAACCCTCTCTCTGGGATTACCTCTCCAACCTTCCTTCCTGATAGGCAAATATTAAGTTTCACAGTAGTGATGAACCTCATAATCAGCTCCACCCATCTCTGGTGAAATCCAAGTTTAGATAGAACCTTCTCAACAAAATCTCATTCTACCATATCATAGGCCTTGCTCATATCTATCTTCACTGTAAACTCACTCTTCACCCCCTTTTTCCTCCTTCTCAAATAATGAAATATCTCATGTGCTATAATCACATTATCATGAATTAGCTTCCCAGCCACGAATGCCCCTTGATTTATTGACACACAGGAATCCGGCCAAGGTTTTAATCTATTTGCTAACACCTTTGAGATAACTTTATAAGCAAAATTACAAAGTCCATCCACCTCTTCTGGCCGATCCACCTTTGGGATTAAAGTGATATTAGTCCAATTCAACTTTCCAACATTCCCACTGCCTTCAAAAAAACCCACCACCATCCTCCATATCTCCTCCTGAACCACATCCCAAGAAGCTTGATAAAATTTCCCACTAAATCCATCAGGACCAGGGGCTTTATTCCCTCCTAATTGAAACACAGCAGCTTGTGCTTCAGCTCTATTTATGGGGACCAACAAGCATATGTTCATATCTTATGTAACACAACAATCTACATATTGCAGCACATCCTCAAAATTTCTATCACTTGAGGATTTAAAGAAATCTTTATAGTAGCTAACAAAACAATCAGCAATCTCATTCTCATTTTCAACCTATACTCCACCCTCCCCCTTTATCTTCAATACTGCATTTTTTTGCCTTCTCTGAACCGTGGAGAGATGGAAAAAACAAGAGTTTCTATCTCCAGCCTGAATCCATGCCACACGTGACCTCTGCCACCAGTAAATCTCCTCTTTGTGCCATAATCTTTCAATATCAACTTCAAGATCTACCACTTCCTTTGCAACTTCATCCAAAAACTCTCCCTTATAACAATCAAGAAGGATATTCATCAGTCTATCAATCTCTTTTTTATTATTAGGAAAAGCCTTTTTACTCCATTCTCTCAACACTGTTCTGCAATTAGAAAGCCTTCTAATTACTTCTTTCACCACATCCTCCCCACTACATCCTTCTACTCCCCATCTAGTCTTGACAACCTTGTTATAATTTGGATGCTCCACCCATATTTGTTCAAATTTAACGCTTTTAGGAGTTTTAACTCCTTCATATGCCAGCTCAATTAATACTGGGGTATGGTCTGAACCTATTGGTTACAAATGAATAACTTGAGCCCCTGGAAAATTTTCTCTCATATCAACATTCCCAAAAACTCTATCTATCCTCTCGTTAATATGCTCCTCCCTTCTTCTTTTATTACACCAAGTATACCTCAGCCCCTTAAACCCCATATCAATCAATTCACAATTAGCAATAAACTGCTGAAAGTTAAGAATCTTCCTAATCGATCTCGGCTTACCCCCCCTTTTCTTCTTGAGCAACAAGATCATTAAAATCACCAATGCACATCCAAGAGCCCACTATCTCCCTTGCAAACTCCCTCACTTTATCCCACACCCTTTTTCTTTCCCTCTCCTTAGTGGGACCATATACAAAGGTAATGAATCTTGGAAACTCAAACTGTCCAGAATCAATCTGCGTATGGATTAAATTTTTTAACCTGAATAACACCTCAATCCTCACCTCCTTACACCACCACATTGCCAACCTTCCCCCTATACCTTCCGGTTCTACAACAAAACCATCCTCCATACCACATCTCCTTCTCACCTTCTCCACCACTACTTTCCGTTGCTTAATTTCCATTAAAAAGACAACTAGAGGTTTTTTGAATCTTAATGTGTTCTTTAAATTTTTCACTGTCAAGGAACCTCCTAAACCTTGACAGTTCCAGGATAGAACACTTATGGCACCATGGTGGCTGTTTGAGGCCAGCCAACACTTCCTTCAGCAATATCATTCATTTTCGTATCCTTCTGTTACAGCCCAGCTCTGAACTCATAATTCTCTCCACAAGTTGCATTACTCCTCTCAGTACTAGTATCACCACTTCCCATACTCCTCATCAACTTTTTTGGAATTCTATTCCCTCTTCTTACTACTCTTTTTTGCACAGATTTAGTTGCATTAGCCAGATTCTGACTATTCTCATTAACCTCAGCCAATACCACTCTTCTTTTCTTTACATCTACTCTCTCTTCTTCATCAACCAAAGGCCTTTTTAAATCAATTTTTTTAAAACTTGTCAGCACTTCAGCCATATGTGATATACTCCTATATACTACCAAAGCCTTTGATATATCCACATTTTGCTGACTAAGATTCACTCTCATCGCCTCCTTCTTCACTTCATTCTCTTTATTCTCTTCTTCCCTCACATCAGTCCCTATCCCCAGCTTTTCAACGCCTTCCATGCAATGTCCCTTTACCGCTCTCTTGTTAACCAGAAGGTTATCACTACTCTCCTTTTCAGGCCCCTCTACTCTTATACCCTTGCCTTCTACTTTAGACATAATGAACCTCTCCCCTTTCCCACCTTTGTAACCAGCACTCAGTCCTTCAACTTCCTCCCAGTCTTCCTTACATACTTTAATCAACTCATCCATTCTTCTCGCAGCTTGCACACTCAACTAGCTATCATATTCAGCAACAATATGCTCATCATTATTAGGCTTAAACAAACAACTTCTCAAATCATGTCCAAGCCTCCCACAAACAAAGCATAAATGTTGCAGTCTCTCATACCGAACCTTAATTTTCACAGGTTCTTTATTTGGCCTTGGAGACCACATGCCAGTGATTAAAGGATTTCTTAAATCAACCATCACCCTAGCTCTTAAAAAACTCCTGATCAACAAGCCCTCTCTAATTGGATTTTCAACCAACATTACTTCCCCTATCTTAGATCCTCACCTCCTTGCATTTTCCACATCTACAACACCTAACGGTAAATCATGGAATTGAATCCAAAAAAGGCAGAAATCAAAGTTTACCTCACTGGATACCATATCCTCCTTCCATCGCTGTACATTGAGCAACCATCCATTGATCGACCACGGTCTACCTCACAGGATTCGCCGATAATCATCTCTGGATCTAAACTCAAACACGAAAGTCTTGCGATCAATCTCCACTATCTCCAGATCTTCCTTCCTTTCCAGATTCCATCCCTTTCGAATCATCTGCATAATCGTAGCCACATTGAGGTTTTTTCCGGTGATCATCCTCCCAATTAACGCTCCACCATTAGCCCTTCACTCCTCCTGCTTCTTCCACACCAGATCCACCTCAATTTCTTTCTTCTTTCCTTCCGACCTTCCTTCCTTCGACGGACCTCCAATCTCCATGAATCGCTCTCTATCGATCAATTCTAAAGAAACTCACTGATTCTCAATTGCAGATGCACAATCGAGAATCCACTCTTTTTCCTCCGCCGCAGTAGGCAACGGATATCACTCAATCTCTCCCTGATCATCGTAACGCACGACGGTATTAGAGATTACGACCTCGACAAAATCGCCGTAACCAACTCTCACAGAGGAGAGAAAATATGCTCCCACTTCGGAGAGAGAGAAAGCATACAAGTCTGGTTGAACTTACAAGTTTTAACAAAATTAAAGTTGAGTCTATATAAATAAAGAGAACGTTTTTTTTTATACCATCCTTCAACTCCTTTTTTTCGTAAGTTACAATCCTTCAACTCAGGATATAAGTTCAGGTAAAGAAATAAATAAATAAAAGCTCTGGATATAAGGGAATTTGAGACAATGCAGTGAGTGCCAGAAACATAGAGACTTTTTCTTATTGGTATGCATATAACAAAAGGGAAGGAATAAAATTTGGAGCAAAGGCACCAAAATGAATCAACCCATTCTCCAATCACATTATTAACAACTATACTGCAGAATTGACAAAACGCAGAATCCGACATCATTCTTTGTTGGAAAACTGAAAACTTGAGGAAACGTAGCCCTCTCAGCATTCAATTCGTGCTTCCTATAACCCGAAACCAGCGGTATAGATTAAGGAAAGGTTTTTGACTTATAAAAATGTTTTCTTCTAATTTTTTGTCAACATTTATGTATGATCCAAATCACGCTCCTGACTTACCCCTATTGCCTTCTTCATCTACTAGCAACTTTCATCAGGTAATGTATATATAGATCTACCGTGAGTGGCTTGAGCCCAGAAGAATCCAATCAACTATTTACTCGAACTTTCACGGTATTCTCAACAAATTTTGTTTTTGAGTGACTTTTTTTTTGGAACAATTATCTTAGCCTAGTTTAGATTTGAGTAGTGTCAAGGTAAAAAAAATGCTTGATTGGTGTGGAGCAAATAATTTTAGAGTGACTGGCATGGCGCAGCATAGGTGGAGGGATCAAGGGAGAGCTTTTTTGGAAAAGGAAAATTGTTGAAGAGAGGGTGTAATCAATGAATCTGTATTTTTGTAAAAAAATTAAAATAATATACATAGAATTATTTTTTAATTAAGTTGGAATCAAATGAGGGTATTATGGTAAAATTATCGGATTCTAAAATCCTATCTTAGATCATATGACCTGATTTATAATTTGTTGAATTTAACGACTTAATTTTGAATTTAAATAATTTAATTGTCTTTTACTAGGATTTTCCCTTTTTTCTCATTTTCTTCTCAGAATCTCATCTCCACTTTTAAAGCAAAAAATGAATGGTTCAAATTTAATATTTTCTAAAACTATGACTATATTATTTCATAAATTAATTTTTTCATTACTTGTTTTTGTATTACAGTTATGAATTGAGTAGATCATATTTTAATAATTTAAGTTTACTTATTTATATTTAAAATAATAGTTTTATAAAATATTAAATCTAAACCATCCATTTTTTAAAATCTGATGGTGGAGATGGGATTATGAGAAGAAAATGAGAAAAAGAATTCTGAGAGAACCCAAAACCGTGAGAGAAGTGAAATAATTGACCAACTGTTGACGACAAATATCCGATAAGGAAAAAATTATGATTTGCTCGGATTACATTTAAGTTATATATACAGCACGTTAATGTGCTAATTTCCTAGTCAAAGAAGCCTAATAGCCCATCATCAAATTGAAGACATAAATTGTACCCCCAAAAAAAATGAAGACATATATATTCTATAGAATCCTCTCCCTAGATGTGATAACGGATGGGGATTGCACAAGTTAATTGCTCTTTCTTGCTCCCCATACTTTGAACATGCCCTTTCATTAGGGGGAGGGGGGAGTTGCTAGCCACGCTGGGTTAAACTTTTGGGAAAAAGGATAAAAAAAATATCATTTGAATTTTAAAATTTTAAATAAGTTTTATTGTTTATAAAAGTATAGGTATTGATTATAAAAGTATAATAATTGACAACTCATTTTAATAGAAAATCACTTATTTATAATTTTAAAGTTTAAGTGGTATTTTTTTATATTTTTCCCAAACTTTTTTTCCTTTGTTTTTAAGTTTTAAATTAAAGTTTTTTTAAAAAAAAAAAACTCGAAGCAGGTTTGGCCCAGATTTGTCGGGTATATTCGTGCAAGCCCCAAAAACTCGATTTGTGCATAAAGCACTAGTATTTTACTACTCTCTTTGGTCCTAATTATAGGATATATTTATCTAATTTTGGAGAAATTAAGAATAGTAGTTAAATTAGTTGATCTTATTTATTTTTCTAAAATGCCCTTATTTAATAAAGGTGATTTAGGAATACTATATGAGTCTAGCTTAAGCAATGAAAAAGCGTGCTGGTGGCAACTCACAGTAGTGTGTTTCTTAAGGTAGGAGTATGAAGCATATATACTCATATGAAGTGTGAAAAAACACAGGTGTATTATAAAATTAGTATTGTATTTCATTATTATTGAGAAAGTATTAATGGGGGTATATTAGGAAGAAATTAACAAAAATTAAAACTTTATCCTATAATTAGGACCAAAATCAACTCCCAAATGTTATCTTATAATTAGGACCGGAGGGAGTATTTTTAAGTCTTAACTCTAAATTTTGAACTTATTCGGACTAATCTATTGTGCCGCTTGATTTAGTGGTTGTACGCCCAGTCATTTTAGATTTTCATGTTCCAAATGAGGTGATACTTATAGAATAAAAATCACTGATTGATGGATTATTATTGTCATTTGACATTAATCCCACTTCGTTTTTATTCTCCCTTATAATAGAGAAGGCAAAGAGCAAATTACGCACATCATATTTCGGGATAAACGTTGAGTGACATAAAATATAACACTTGTAATAAGCCGCACAGTTGACGGCTAATATAACACAACTTATTTTACATAATGAGTCCATATAATATAAAAATAAATCGTAAAATTAAATCATGCAAAACAAGAATATAATATCTTGATTAGTATATTCTCCGTGATTTTAAGAAAATTGAAGGTAATCAGGACAAGGGAAAAATTCAATACCATAAAGTTAAGAATTCAAACATCGTGAAAGGAGACAAAATCAAAAGAATTTTCCTATCTTTACTTGACAATAGTTGAATTTAGACTTATTGGTACTAAATATAAATATTAGATAATGGCATTAAAGGAAAGCTCGATAATACAGTTGGCTTCATTAGGCACATGGATTGCATATTAGGAGCCTGTTTGAATTAGCGATGGTAGAAGTTGTTTTTTTTTTAATTTGATTTTTGTAAATTTAAGATAGGATAAAAGTCATATTATAAATGTGATTTGTGTTTAAATTGACGGTAATAGAAGTGATTTTTTTTTCTAAAAGCAGTTGAAGACAGCTTCTGACAAAAGCAACTTTTTTTGAAAAAAGCCATTTGCAAAAAACACCTTCACAAACGGATCATTAACATATCTATCAGGTTTTTGTCCATCAATTGTGTTTTTGTTTTTGCCTCCAAACCAGTGTTTGTGAACCTGGATTGGACTGGCCGGTCCGGTCTGGGTTCCTATTTTTTAAAAAAATTAATTTTTTTTAGAATTTCATATTAATAAACCTAAAATCTTCAACTTCTCACCAGTTTGGCCTCAATTTATCTTTGGTTTGGCCCCGATTTGACCCACTGGCCCTTAACTCAGTACCCCGACCAGTTCAATACACAGTCCGAGTTCATGAACCTTGCTGCTGTGCGGTTGGTTTGATAATTGCCATTTTGAGTGTTTTGTTTATAGTTGTAGTGTTCCAGTTTACTCAAGGCTGTTATGGTTTATTCAAGTTATTGTCCGACAGATTCTAGTCATCGTCTTAGAGTAACCTCTACAGCATGCTTCTTTGCCATGATTCGTGGCTACAATTTTGCTCATGCTATTAGAAGTTGGCTATAATATACTCCCTCCGATCCTAATTATAGGGTAACATCTGAGAGTTGATCTTGGTCCTAATTATAGGACAAAGTTTTAATTTTTGTCAATTTCTTCCCAAAATACCCCTTATTGATACTTTCTCAATAATAATTAAACACAATTATAATTTAATAAAAGTAGATCGGAAGTTGTTGAGGGAGATTAATGACGCCGGATTGTGTGAGAGTTTGGAGAAGTTGTATGTGAGGCAGGATAGGTACAAGAAAAAACAGAGAATTAACGTAATTGGATACTATTTTAAATTTTAAATAAGGATATTTTAAGAAAATAAATATGATTAACTAATTTAACCATTATCCTTAATTTCTCCAAAGTTAGGTAAATATGTCCTATAATTAGGACTGGAGGGAGTGATATCATTTTATTTCTTAGTTTATTAGAGGCTTTAATCTAGTTGTCCCCTTGTTAGTTGTAATAGTTGTATTTTGAGTTCTTATGTTATGCTTTATAAACTACTCGTAATCTATAAGTTGGTGTCTGGTGTGCCTTGTTGTCTTTAATACAATTATCTTTCCATAGTTCTCCGTTTTTTTTTTCATATGATATAATTGGCTATTTTTTTAAAAAAAAAAAAAATCCATTACAAGGTGTAGGGCAAACTATTTTTGGTTTTTATGTACTTGCTTTATTTCTCTTCATAAACATTGTACCACTTAGGTGCTTCCTTTGCTTCTCAACTTCAGTAGTTAAACTGGCTTGACAAAGAAACATGAAGAAAAATAGAAATTGAAAAAAAAAAAAAAAAAAAAAAGATCAAAACTCCAAATCCTATACTCAATTTTGGAGAGTCAAACGCTAGAAGAACATAAACATAAAAAACAAAAGTTGAAGCCTTCCTCTTATGACTTGAGAGAAAATTTCAGTAACAATTACGTGAAGATTTCTAAAAAAAAAAAGAGAGGTGTGGAATACGTGAAGATACGTCAAATGTGAATGTCAAGACAGAGAGATTATACGTGCATAAAGGAACTCATTCCACGTGTCGGGTAACCCGGGTAGGCACCAATGGATACAATCCGCATAAGTAGTCGGGTCGGCCTGTTGCTCCGGAGTCAACATCTTCCCCTGCCGTATAGTATACACAGAGGTATGCGCATCTTTCCGAAACTCCGACAAGGTGGTGATGTTGACGAAGTACACCGGAACCTTCATCGACTGCGTCACATTGTTGGCGATGACTAAAAGCCGACGATCGGTACCAACTTCCGGCGGGGTCGTCGTGTTCAAAACAGGGGTCGTCTCCTTCGCACATTTTATTCCATCTGGGTTGTTCCAATCCTCACTCCTGCAAAAAAAAAAATAATAATAATAATAAATAAATAATTCACTTCCTTTAGCATAAACATGCTTGTTAATTATATAATTCGTTAAGCCCGATTCGTTTTAAGATCATGGGATTAATTACTTGATATGAAGAGGCGACGTGCTGGTGAAGAAGACTTTGGTACGATTTGGATTAATGTTGTCGTCCACCCATTTCGACCATGTTTTGAGAACTCTGGCGTAAGCTATTGGCCGTGGGACTTCATCGTACTCAGTGGACCCTTCATCGAACGAACCTCCTCGTCTGTAGGATCACGTGTACGGTTTCTTTTATGAGTTTGCTTGAAAAGTAAGTAAAGTAGAGATAGAGATAGAGAGAGATGTAGTGGTGCTTACAGAACTTTCATGGAGAAAGTGTTCATCCACCAAATGTAGGTGTTGAAGATGAGATAGTCCGCGTCCTTCCAGTTCACACCATGCTTGTGTATTGATTCAGGCATGATTATACGGTTCAATATGCTGTGCATGTTTGGATCATCCGAATTTGACTCCACTAGAAATGGGGCCCAGTAGAATTCTATTGTTGTGTTATAGTCCTGCACGTAACACAAAAGTTGTTGTTAGAGTGAATCCTAAGCAAAAACGTCCACCCCAAGCTGTTACTTGCAGTGAAAGCTTCGAATTTGATGAATCAAGTTCAGAGGCCCACACTTTTACGAACAGAGATATTAAATTCTTTGTTTTAGTTAACAATATATGATTTGACCAGTAAGGGTTATGATTAAAGAAGAAGAAGAGGAAGAGGAAGAGGAAGACGAACCTCGATACTGAAGATAGCTAAAGAGCCAGTTTTGTACCAGGTTTTGTTGCCTGATGGGTTTGCAGCGTTGACCATACAAACCATTGATTCCCACTGGTTTCTGTTCAGTGAGTCTCCAACAAACATGAGCCTCTTTCCTCTGAGCTTCTCAAGCAACAGTCTTGGTTTGAACCTGAAGAGAAAGTTAATGAGAGATCAGGGAAATTAAAAACATAAAGAAAGTTACAATTAAAAGGGTAAAAAATTATCAAAAGAGAATTGATGAAAATATATATACTTGGGTAAAGAACAGTCTCTGGGCTGCCATCTCCAGTTCTGATACAGAGAATCACGTCTACCATTTCTCATGCAAGTCACTTGAGCAGTGAGGAACTCGCATTTTTCTTCTTTGTATAAAGGATGGGTCACGTTATCGAAGACCCATTCCCCTGTAAACAAATCACACTCCTCTGGAGGCAACTCGATAACTTCATCTTCTTCTTCGTCCTCGTCGTCATCCTCCTCCTCCTTCACACCTGGCAGCTCGATCTTTCCATCTTTCTCTTTGGACACGACTGTGTCAACAACCTGTTCTTGGGCTTCATCGGAATCGTCTTCCTGGGTTTTCTCCATCAATTTATCTTCTGATGATGATTTCAGGGTTTCATGGTCTACTACGTCTTCTTCCTCCTTGATGTCTCTTCGAACAGGATCGACTTCTGTCTTGGCAATTATAGCATCCTTTTGAACAGGGTCGATAATTGGTTCTGAGTCTGCTTTGCCTTCTTGGATTTCTTGAACTTTAGTCCTTGAGAAAGGGAACTCAGCGATGGACTTAACGTCCTCGTTGTACATGAAGATCCCAAAGAGGATGACAGAAAAGACGACCACAAAGATTGAGAGGTTATTATTCTTGCGAACCTTCATAATCCCTGTTTCCAAGCTGAAAAGAGGAGCACTACTCTTTCTGCGAAATGGCTGCATGAGATTTTGAGAGAGAGATGGAAGGAGATAGAGTGCCTGAGGAGTGAGAGAGAGAGATGTAGAAATAGAGAGAGAGGAATGAAGAAGAACATGAATGAATCAAAAATTGGGGTTTGGTAAAATGGGTGTGTCTGTGAAGAAACTGGTAAGAGAGAAGTGGAGTTGGAGGGAGGGTTGTCTTTCTCACATCAGAAGTAGTTCTGGGTGTGTGTCTGTGATTTGTTTAGTTTCATATTATATTAAATGATCCATGGCTAACCACTTCAGATCTCATCTGATCTCTGATAAGCTCAGAGAAGAGAGGGACAGAGAGAGAGAGAGAGAGGAGTGAGATGAAAGACTTGAAAGGGTTGGTTCTGGTCTCAGTCACTTGAAAGAGGGAGGAGGTATTATGTGTTGACGTTGTCTTTGGAAGACACAACGTTGTTGTCTATCAGCTTCAGTTCAGATTACAGTGTGGTGATGCTTGAGGCACAAGTCTGAAGCTCCCTCTCCTCCGCCATTGAGATAGGAATTGAGCTTACATTCTTCAAATCAGAAATTTATAATCATAATTAATTCATTGTAGCAACCTTATTAAGTTATAGTATGCATCAGTTAGCTCAGATTAACCATCATAATCATTCACTAACACACACACAGAGATCAATTCCCCTGAGATTTGATTAAAGTGCATTGAATTTAACCTCTCTGATATTTTGACACAAATGCCAAAAATGTCTATTCTAAAATGTTTTGTCAGAAAGGTAACATTATGGAAACTGCCATTATTATGTTCTTAATGTGACAATAAATTAAACTCAACTAGTTTCATCCCAATATTGACATTTATTATGTGATATTTTTAGTTTCCTTTTTTTTAATAAAAAAATAGATTAGGAGTAGAATTTAAGATAACTATAATGCTGACCTGTGCGTTGCACAAATATATCTTCCGTCCATTGTGAACTCATATTTTATGTGATATATACTTCTGTTTTTAAAGTACAGATTTGTGTGATTTCGCAAGTTATATCTAGTAAATCCTATCACTATTCATAAACTGTTTGCTCATTATAAAAATTATATCATGATTGGTGATTTATGAGAAAATTAACTATAGATAATTTATACATACTCAATCAAGTCTTCAGATGTTAAAAACCAAGTTGGATTTATCAGCCCATGCATCCTCTTTGATTTGCGCACTCTCTCTTTTTTTTTTAATGAATGCATAGATAAAGCTAGTTAGGATAGTAAATTATTAAATGATTGCAAAGGTTTTAAATGTGTGTGTCTTGAAATTTGAAGAGGTATCCTGTTTCTTTTCATCTGATGCGCAAAACCGTTAGAAGTTAAAACCTTGAACGGGAAAGCTAACCATAAAAAAACCTAACAATTAAAAAAAAAGATAAGGTTTTGTTTTTGGTCATTTTGTTTTGCACTTTTGCCTCCATTTTTGTTTTTGAAACCGTTTAACTACTATTTTCAGTTTACACATGATAATTAAATCAGACTTAGCCTAATGAGCTCCAGCGAATAAAAATTGTTTTCAATTAAGGTTGTGAGTATAAATCTTACTGATGTGAATACCTTATTAGCAGACAATCTATAGGTATTTTTGTAAGCATTCTTTAAGCCCGAAGGTCTGCCTTAACCTAATGAGCTCTCGTGACTTAACTCACATAAACTTTTTATATTAAAAAAGAGAAAAAGATTAATATTTCTTAAAAACAGTGGAATATATATATATATATATAGTACTACCTCCGGTTCTAATTATAAAATAAAGTTGACTTTTTTTTGGAGAGATTAAGGTAATTAAATAAATTATTTAACCATATCATATATTATGTATCCTTAGATTATATATCACTTTATTAGTCAAACTAATTAGTTTGGAAAAAAAATAAAAATATAAATACTCTAAAGTAGTTTCATTATCTTCCTTAATCTATCTAAAAAAGTTAACTTTATCTTATATTTAAGACCGAAGAGAGTATATTGTAACTCTCTTACTAGTTGCCAGTTCGTGCTTGAGATGTTCTTTGAAGAGATGAAGCTTGTTCTTCAGGTCACATATATGGTCTCAAAAGTTTTCTTTTTTTCATGTACAGTAATTACTCTTTATTTGTGTATCCTTGTTTCCCATGGAACCAACCAAAGCAGAGTTAAATCTATAATTAATTACGAGTAAATGGAAGTGGTTTTTTGAAAGCAAACCTGAATTATTAGTACCTTTATGTTGGAGAGAAGTAAAAGCTAAGGAATCTCTCACTTCGTTTCTATTGGGCGTTGGTTTGATGGTTGCGATGTGCCGTTTTTTTCAAGTTAAGGCAATCTCAACATACAAAAATCCCCACAAAAAGTGCTCAGCTAATTCAACACAACATGTTCAGCAAATTCCCAATAATGCAAATCCAAAAACAAGTCCTTCTCCTTCTTGTTTTTCTATATCCGGGACCAGTAAATATAAAAAGATAACCTAATTAACCTGAAAAACAGAAAGTTAACGAATCGTAATAATTAATACATCAACCCGTTAACAGAATGATTTGTCACTGTTCAGCTACTTTAAAGTTATACTACTTTTTTCAACGTTTCTTGTATCATGGGGCTTAGTAAAGTTGGACAAGAAATCTAAGGAAAATCCATATATCTATATGTCAATATAAAACTTTGGCAGATCACGTTATTAATGAATTATCAATTGTATGTTGTGTCCAAGATCCACATCAGTTGAAGCTATGTCTAATAATTAATGGTTTTTTAATTGGCCGAAAGGCCTTGGGTTTTGCTTTCCCACAAGTAGTTAAATTCTGGTACAGTGAATGAAGAAGATGGATTGTACCAATCAGGCTTTTCGGAAACTTCCTTAAAAGTTGGCACATATATAGGAGACATGTAATGCTTACTTGTCAAGGTTATATATACCATTAGCTTGTCACAGGTTAGTTAGGTGGTGGGTTGACCTTCATATAATGTGAATTATCTTTTACTAAAATATCATCGATAAACAACTTAATAGACCCTCAAAACCTACGCAACGGTCTGCTAAAACAACACAATAACCATCTCTTGCGAAAGGAGAGGTTTTGTTGAGAAGCTTACACTGTAATTAACAGTTTGATTGAAACTTAGACAAAATTCCAAAAATGAATTAGTGTGATCAGGCTTAGGTATGAAGCCCAACTATCTTTTCATGCATGATAGATTTATGGGACTTGAATTTTAAAATCTCAAATTAGTCTTATTATTTATACGAGTGTAGGTATTAACTATAAGAGTGTAGCAATTGACAACTCATTTTAATAAGCAATCATGAATTTGGGATTTGATTTTGAAGTTGAGGTGGTATTTCTTTCTTAGATTTATCCATCACAATGGGTAACGTTGATGTACCTTTTAGGAGTTTTAGGCGAGCTGTAGTATTATATATTCGTATTATTATTATTATTATTTAATTGAACGTCGATGGATGATATTGATTATGGTCACCATTTTTAGGGCTTAAATATCAGAAATAATGGACCATGGGCTCTGCTTTATATCTAGTTCACACGGTAATGGACCTCACTCACTAGTCCTTAAATAGTTTTTTGGACTGAACATTAAACGGATCTAATCGATCAGCATTTAATGGGAATAATCTTTGTTGCCCACTGCATTAAGGACAAAAATTAGTGATTGAAACCAACAAAAGCTAGTCCCAGTTAGTCACGAGTCAGCTTATTACTTACAAGGTTATGAGTTTAAATAAAATTTTATTGGTGAGGTATCAATAAGTGCTTATGTAAGCACTCTTACACCCTGTTTGATACGAGGCATCGGGGGTTGTAGTAATTGGTTTTAAGAAGACACAGATGAACAAGTTGGGTATGAGACAGTAAGCAACACTTGGGATTGCACAATGTCACCCTATCGAGCCAAACACTAGGGTAATCATAAAAGCAGCTTCCTCCAATTTCTATGAACAAACTTGCAATTTACAATTTAGATTATTGAGTTTCTTTCTCTCCTATTCTCCATGATCTCCTAATTACTGTTTACTTTCACTTTTCTTCGCATTAATTTCCAAATATAGGCATGATTTGCATGTCGATTGATATGAGTTCAAAATTCTAAAAGGTGACTGTGTTGTGCGCCCCCTGGAAGTTAGGAGAAAATAAGTGCAAACTAAATGTAAAAGAACCAAACTCAGATTCTGCAATATTATATAATAATAAATCATTGCCTCTCAGTTTAAATATATTCTCGCAAGACTACCAAAATATTTAAGAAGGCGCATTAATTAATTAATTTACAATCTCATGTCTCGTCGATCAGCTGTTGTCTTCACCAAGTAGTGATGCGATACCTATCAAGAGGGTCCTTCAAGAGGAGGCTGCGTTCATGGTATACCCTCCATGCATAATCCTCAAAATCAAATGACTGAAACACCCCTCTCTTTCCCACTAATTCTCCCTCACCCTCCTCCTCTTTTCCTTGTTCTTGTTCCTGTTCCTTCCCCACTGCCGGCCTGGCAAGGATCGGAGTCACCCTGCTCTCCGTGGGAAGACTCACCAGCAACGTCATGCTTATGCCTCGCGAACCATTCTCTTCTCCCACTTCTCCCACCGGCCTCCCCCTCACTTTCTTCAACCTCCCATTGCTCCAGACCTTCAAAAATACTCAACATCAAAACCCTTCAACCAACAACCTTATAGTCAAATGATATGAAAGCTTCCTTACAAATAGGTACATGAGTAAGTTCGATCTTACTTATAAGATTATGCATTTGTAAGATTATAAGCGGGAAGAAACCCGTAATCTCCTAAAGAAGCTTTCACATCATTAGATTTACAGTTTGTTTGAGATAATTTAATTTTAGCTTATAAATATTTTTAAATCATGATTTACGATATACGTATACGAGGTAAGTATGTGAGAGGAGTTTTATCTCGACTTATGTGAAAAACACTTATAAGTTAAAAATAAGTTATCCCAAAAGATAGGTTTAGATTAGAATGTATAAGGTTATTTGTGTTCGTAACCAAATCAATTATATCACTCTGAACCTATTTATAATCCTTTTTTATCAGAAAATTTAGTCCTATTTATAAATCCAATTTTAAGATAGTAAATATGTTTTGTACTTTTCTATTCCTATTAATTGCAATAATCAAAAAGAATTTATTCATATTGATTTTTGGAACCAATTATAGATAAGAGTAAAATTAAAAATTTAGTCCATAATTAATGAATTAACTAACTCTACTTAATATATGAAAATAGTTAAAAAAAACCTATAAATTATATAAGTGCTACGTAATTACATATGATATATATCTTCAGAAGCTCAAAACCAAAGAAACAGAGTTGTCCTACCTAACATGGGACCCAATAACTCAAATGGGACCCCACTGTATTATAGTTTTATAATCACGCATAAATAATTAGGTATTCGTTTGGATTAACAATTAAAATGCTTAAAATTCGTATTTTAGTCGTAATTTATAATATAAAAGGTAAATATGTGAGAGAAAGATAAATATATGAGAGAAGTTATGTCTTGATTTATGTAAAAAATAAAAAATAATTTATAAACAATCTAATACTAAAACAAACATGCCGTAAATATGCATTTACGTATTACTATAAGTGGGATTCCGTCATTGTCATCCGACGCCACTCACGCACTCAAGCCAATCATCATTTCTTCATCTTACTGCTGACGAACTTACGAGCCATCAATTTAGTTAATTAAAATTAAATAAATAATTTCGCCTCACCTGGGCAATGTCGCCAATTGTGACCAGGACTGAGTCCACACGGGGCAGTACGGACACCCAACCCGAATCCGACAATAGAGAATGCTTCTGGCTCCGGATCTGATACTGCAGGCCCACTATGAACGGGTAGAACCCGCCCAACACGACCGGCTTCGCGCTCCCTTTGCACTCCGAGATCCACATCATGGAACAAAATCGGGTCGGATCTTTTCTCACAGGATTCTCGAAATCCATGGCCTTCGACAGCCAATCGATAACCTCTAATCCCAACTTCTCAAGGGCGCGCGTGAACTCGCGCAGAGAAGCCAGAGACAACTCGGTCGACTCAGTCGAACACGACCCGTCAAGGCGGAACGACTCGCCTTGTTCATCTCCGTCATCGTCATCGTCGCATTCGTAACCGAGAGGCCAGTTTTTGGGGAGTAACGATACTTTCTGGTCTCTAGGAAGATCGAATAGGGCGAGCGATTCTGACTCGGCAGAGCTGGCGAGTTCTGGAGGTACAGAGTGGTGGGTGAGCTGGAAGAATCCGAGGTCGGAAACGGAAGAAAGGAGGTCGTCGGTGGGGGTTTGATAGGCGGAGAGGGATATGACGGGAGGGGAGGTGGCGGGGGAGGAGGAGCGGCGAGTGGGGAGGGAGAGAGTGGGAGGCGGTAGGCGGTGGAGGAGGAGGCGGGAGAAGGCGTCGGCGGTGTCGGAAGCGGGGAAGAGGTTGTTGTTGGAATGGGCGGAGGGTGTCGGAGGGGGAGCGGAGGTGGCGCCGCCGCAGAGGTTTGACATGAGCGGTTGCTTGCTCGCTGAAGAGGCCATGACGAGGAGAAGGAGAAGCAGGTTGGAGAGAAGGACGTCGTGAGTAATTGATCAACAAGGGACCTTGTTGCCCATATAGTTGATGAGCCGCTCTCTGCAAACGTGCGAATATTATTGGCGGCACAAGCTTTTGGCACGTGTGAAGGACATTGTATCAACTTTATTAAACACATTTTCCCTTGTGTATTTCTCCCTTCGCCCTTGACTCCTTGAGCCACATGATTAAATTAATAAAGTTTTTTAAGTCATGCATTTGCTGAATTAGTTATATTTTTTAATTTATTCCTTCCCTCTCCTTTTTTATCATGTTGAGAAAACATCTATAAAAGTAAATTAAAAAAAGATTGACAAATATCAAATCTATATCTTATATTTTATTCAATATAAAAAATATATCTTATATTTAAAATTAAGATCAATCTATAAATATATCTTATATTGAAAATCAGAATGAATATATTATGTATAGTTCTGAATATATGAGCTACAAATTTTACTTGAATACATCAATTAAATTAATATGCAGCAATAATTATGTTGTGTTGCATAATGCTCCCAAGCAGAAAAAAAAAGAAAGTAATTAATAATTTAGTATGCATTGAGTTTTATATAATTTAAAACTTAACAGGGTCTAGAGTTACGAGTACACAGAGATTAACCAAATGTGAATGAAGCATTAGCACGCATACATGGAATATTCTTTCTATGCGTAAAGAAAATCACGTTATCATGGATAAATATGGATGATGGTTTATTTAAGTTCTTTAGAAATTAAAAACTAAAACCCGTGAATACATATATTTGTTAGAAATATTAGCATGTTTGGATTAGTTTATTTTTCAAGAATAAACACTTATTACGTAAATTGAGATAAAACTTCTCTCAGATATTTATCCTGTATACCGTAAATCACGATTTATAAATATTTATTGCTAAAAAATAAACTATCTAAACGTGCACATAATGACTTGGTTTAAGCATTCCTTGTCCGGAACTAGTTAACTGGCTGACTATTTAGAAACCAGCGTATGGCTGGGACGACTGTGTGCTGCAATTCCAAAATGAAAGTGAATATTAGTAAACTTTTTTTTTTTTGGGACAAAAAAATTAGTAGATTACAGAACCAAAAATTATACATACCAACATATCAATCTGATTTTATTTATAAGTTCCTTTTAACTAAATCTCACATATCAATGAGAGGTAGTTAATTCAATGATTATATGATACATTTTTAACTATACCTTCATTTATGAATTATTATTTTTTAATTTTTTCTTCTATATCTATTTTTAAATTATTTTTCCATTGGTGCAATAAATTTGGACAAAATAAAATTATCATAATTTCATTTACTATATTAAAATTAGATTTATAAATAAGATCAATTTTTTTATAAAAAAAATTATAGATAAAATCAGAATAGTACTGAAGGAAGGAGTGCGTAAGATCGAGCAACATTAATTAATACGCCGAGTTCAGTTAACATATAATCTCTGATTCCTTATTCAAACATCTATAAAGCTGGGAAAAAACGAATAAACCCATTTAAAAAACAGAAATTACCTTTTTTCTTTGGAATTAGAAATGGGTATGGTGTGTCCTGGGTAGTATATCTGAGATGGAGGCAGCTTTTGAGGTTGTCGTTACATTATAAGTGGGGAGGCTGTGGCCTTGTTGTGAGGAAAGATTATTTATTTTAATAAATCAGGCTTGGCTTTTGAACAATAATAATAATAATAATAGTCTGATGAAAATAACTGCGAGCAATAAGATGCTTTGGATTGCTATGGCAAAAAAAAATGCTTTGGGTTGGGAATCCTTATCCTTATGTACTTTTTGTTTTTGGTTGCAGTCAAGTAGGGATATAATACATAAACAGCGTCAGGCAGTCTGTGTTGTCAGGGTGACACTGTCCGAACTCCGATGCATTTTCCCTTTGCTTCTTCAACAGTCACCTACTGACCACCTCACAGAACATCACATGTCTTGTTCACCTTGATTCATAAACTCCAGGCCAGCTCCAGTATTTTTCTTCAAATCTTCCTGGAGCTCCAGCGTGGGTAAATGAAGGGCGTGTTTGGACGATGCGTTAGAAAAGTGACTTTTTTTCAATTTGACTTATAAAATCTTAAGATTAAGTAAAATGATTAATGTTTGGATTGACGATTGGATAAATGTTTTTATAAAAGTGAAAAGGTGTTTGATTTGAATTTTCCATAAATGGCTTTTGTGATATTTAAGAGTAAAAAATTTAAAAATTATGAAAAGTGGAAAAATTAATTTTGAAAATTTGGCAATGGTAAAATACATAATAAAATTACAATAAAATGCGAATAAATTAGAAATTATACAAACTTAAAGTTTTTGATAAAGTAAAATATAACAGAGCTAATTGGATCAAAGGTCCCATACAATTTAGTCCCTGATGGTGTCATGAACACGATTCATTTGCATGTCGAAGCGGTACTTACACATTTTTTATAATATTTCAAACCTATTTTTCTACACTCCAAAAGTCCTTTATATTGTACATCTCAAACTTGAATGATAAAAATTAAAGGCCTGATTATGATACCAGAACCCCCCTTGATTCCTAAATTATGGGAGGTGATAACGTTCACATCTATACGAACCAAGATACCCAACTGGTTTTGGGTAGCCAACATTAACCAAATAATATTTACCTAACAAGTGTTAAAATTATTGTAAATGTGAGATTATTTGAAAAACGAAATGAAGATAAAGAAATACAATTGAAGTATATAAAAATATACCTTAGGATAAGTAACTTATGTAAAAGTTAGGATGTTTGGTTTAACTTTTGCATAAGTAACTTTTGTATTAATTAAGAGGAAAAAATTGAAAAAATTATAAAAAATGAAAAAATGAAGGGATAATTGTGAAAAAAATCCTCATTGGCAACTTAATTTCCAATGGGACCTGGGAAGATATCTACACACGGAGAAATTTTTTCACAATTTTCTCAAAAATTAACTTTGAAAATTTGGTAATGGTACAATTTTAATAAAATTATATCAAACTTTAATTTAAATTGGTATACTCCAAAAGTCTTTTCTACTTGCATCTCAAGTTTATAAATTATATCAACCTCTAATATAAATATCAAATCCTAACTCATATTTTCACATAGCTCAAAATCTAACAAAATAAACCAATTAAAATCTCAATAATACCTCCAATAATCCAAAAAAATTATTTAAACTAAATTTAATGAGTAAAAACACTATATAGAAACTAATTTATGACATATTTATAAAAAAAATTGATTATAAAATCATAAAACAACTAAATAATAAATCTAAACTGATTAAAATTAATTATTAATTATTCTCTATATTTCTACAGTCATATATTAACAAAACTCAAAACTTGTCTAAACTCTTACATCAAAGTATTCTCTAATTAGCAGAAGATTACTATCTAAAAAAAGAGAAAATTATTTAGAACATTTTTCATAAAAAAGGTTTTGTGATTAAAAGTTATTTTGAGTACCTCATTGATCCCCAAAAATATGAAAATAATCCTATCAATATTTTTTTATACACACACAGGCACATAAGCTCCAATAAGCTTCATTTTGAGGCTTATGACTTTTTCCAACTTATGACTTTTTTTACCTTAAAACCAATCGTTGAAACAAACACCCATTTTCGATCAAAACACTATTTATATCCAATTAGTCACTGTGCAAGTCCGATTTTCCTGCTAAATCGCCAAAACAAACACACGCATTGCTTTTAAAGGAAAATCCCAATTGCCTTACCGCCCACCCAGACATGAGAATTTAGCCCCATATAGGGGTGAGCATAGTGCTTAGGAGCCCGTATGCCCACCGGAGGCCAATCAAAAATTATCCTGCCCGGCCTAAAAAAAGTGGCGCGATAAAAATTTGGGCATTTTTGGACATGGCAAACTATCGGGCCGAGCCGGTCATCGGGCAAGGGTACTGCCCTACCCTGAAAATTATATACAATTTATTTAAAATATATATTATTTTATATAAAATAAACAATATTTTATACATATTAATTTATTTAATATGTATATATATTATTTAATGTTTATAAAACATTTTATATTATTATTTAATATTAATGAACCACAGTTTACATATAACTCATTGTTTTTTGGATGGATGTGATTTTTTGATTTGGATAGATAATACAAAGCATTAAAAAGTTGATATCAAAGACAAAAAATTTAGTTTCTTTGAAGTCTTCATCACAGTTGCACCTAATCATGTCAATCAATATTCACACACAAACACATATTACTTCATAATTTATCATGTAATTATTAAAACAAGTGTTAGTTTTTTTTTTAGTTTCAAAACTAAAGCTATAGATTTATTTTGATATATCTCAAAGAGTGAAATTATGTAATGTATTTGAAGTTTTTAATAGTATTTATTAGGTGTATTGAAGGTTTTGTATAACTGGTATTAGTTAGGGAGTTACCGCTTAGGTAGGGAAGCCCGCCCTATCCAACCCACACTTGTCTTGTCCGAAATAATTAGGGCTTCTATTGGGCGGCAAAATGTGGGCCGTTCATCATTTGGGCCAGGTATCTGGTAGAAGTCTCGTCCTACCCAGCCCTATCCATGCCCACCCACCATGTTTGATCACACATTTATGGTCCAGATCGCGCGTTTTACTTGGCAAAACACTGAAACAAACACACCTTTATGCCTTGCTTGGATTGAAAGAAAATGGGAGAGGAAAGAAAAGTAAGATGGAAAATAGGAGAGGAAGAAAGCTTTCACCTGCTACTTGGATAGAAGACAAATTGGGGAAGAAAAGAATAATTGTGAGGAGAATTGGGTGTGGGACCCACTACTTTTTTCTCTCAAATTTCTCTCCGCAAGTGGAGAGTTTAGGAGAGAGAATCAGTTATTCTAGATTGCTCTTGAAACATGTATCATCACGCCAACTCATGTTGTTGCTTGTAAACTCTGTACATATCTATTAATATTCTCTTTTTTTTCTTTGGTAAGAATTAATATACTCATTTTCACTCTAAAAAAATTGCCATTACACCACGCATGGTCTACACCACACATATTTTAAAAAAAAAAAATAAATAACATTTAAAACATTATTTTATTAATTTCTGTATATTTAATTTTTTTTTCAATCATGTGTTTATTTTTTGATATTATTACACTTTAACACTTTCATTTTTATATTAGATTTTTATTAGTTATTAATAACACTGGATGATGTTTAATTATTTGTTTTAAAAAAAATCTACTTTTTATTTTACCTTAAAAATAATTTTTTTAAAATTATTTGGTTTTAAGATATATCTTTATCATTTTAAAATATCTGATGATGTTAATATTAACATATTTTGTCATTGTGATATTTAATTTATTTTTAAATATGATAAGATTAATGCAAGGTAAGGGTATTTTAATCATCAAATATTTGCTTAATTTCTTTTCTCCAATTTTCTCTTTGCAAGATAAGGGTGTTATTGTCATTATATTATTTGCTTATTTTCCTTCCTCTGTATTTTCTCTTGTGACCAGTCTATCCAAACACAATGAGGGATAACATTATCTCTCTAGTTTTCTCTTCTCTCTATTTTCTTTCTATTTTCTTTCCTCTCAACTTTTCCCTCCATCCAAGTAGAGCCTTAGGGCCCGGATATGGATATGGAAATGGAAATGAAAATGGAAATGGAAATGGAAATGGAAATGGATATGGATATGGAAATGGAATGAAATTTAAAAGTATGTTTGGTATGTCATGGAAATAAGATTTAATTTTTACATGTACAAACCAAAATGCCCCCTAAATTGAAAAAAAAAAAATGTCCCCCAATATCCCATCCCTGCGAAACTTTGCCATGTGGTTCGGAAATCTCAGTCAAAACCTTCGATGGAATACCCAGGAAAAAAAACCAAATCAATAGCATCGAATAAATAGCTTAAACCCACGAGCTCATAGAAAAATCTTCCAGGTGATAGAGAAATTTGCAAATCTGGAGAAGTTTTGAAGTGTTGCAGGTGGGAGATTAGAGAGAGATCACAGAATCGAGCTCAGAATCGTGAATCAAAGGAACTGTAGAGTCGTGGGTTGCCGTCAAGCTCGGAATCGGATATGGATTTATCGCTGGCGACTTTCTGAGATGAGGACGAGACGCTGCCGCCGTGGGTTGCAACACGTCGCTGCAGTGATGATGGGGATGGAGATGAGACGCCACCGACGCTGCCACCGTGGGTTGCAACATGTCACTTGATGGGGATGGGGATTAGACGACGACGCCGCCGTGGGTTGCAACATGTCGCTGCAGTGATGATGGGGATGGAGATGAGATGACGCTACGAGGATGGAGCATAGATGCGGTGGGAGCAAATGAACGAGGGTAAAAAGAGAATTCTATGGAATTTGTTACAATTCCATAGGTTGTATGATGGAAATCCAATTCCATCACTTTTGATGGAATTGGCTCCTCCATGGAGCCCAATTTCATGACAGCTTTTTATACTAAACACACTTCATCATGAAAATGAATTTCATTTCCATATCCACCCACCCCAATTCCAGCATACTAAACAGGCCCTTAATGTAGTGCGTTGTGTTATGTTTCAGCAAAAAGGACTCCTCAGCACCCATCGTCCGTGGGTTCAGTTGGCGAGGGGAGCGGACAATGAGTGCCTGGGTGACCCCCTTGGCATGAGTTCGATCCTTGGGAGTGGCATTTAGTTATGCCTCCAGTTGCAGCGCTTGGGGAGGCATCTTCACAGCTAAGTGAAGCTGGGGTGAAAAAATAGGGGTGAAAGTCCCCTACCTACCTGTGTGGATTGGGCGGCTTGCCAACCAGGAGCCCACAGGGACAGGCCTCCAGTAGATCATGAGTTAGAGACCCTGCCCTTAGATTGGGTTAAGCCTGAACCCCTTCCTAAAAATTATGTATAAAAAAAAAGGACTCGTCAGCTTTTAGTTGTGCCAATAATCGGTGGATTAATTCAAACAAATTGTCACACGTTTTTTATTATAAAATTTATTACTAAAAGCTACCTAAAATTCGTTTAGGCACTCAAGTGCAACTTTTTTTAGTTAGATGCAATTTATCTTTAACTGTGTACAAAACAAAAAATATATTACTCTGATCTTATTTATAAGTTCCTTTTAATTAATTCTCACACACCAAAGAGAGTTAGTTAACTCATTAATTATGGGTTAAATTTTCAATTTCGCCCTTATCTATGATTGGTTCCAAAAGTCAATATGAATTGATTTATTTTGTTTATTGCAATTAATAAGGGTAAAAAAATATAAAATACATTTATTACTATGAAAGTGGATTTATAAATAGGACCAAATTTTTTAATAAAAAATATTTATAAATAGAACCAAAGTGATATATATATAGCTGAATGTACATCGCTTGCTGTTAAAAAAGAGTTATGCCCACTCAAAGATCTCAATCAGTAGATATCTTTAGGCAATAAGTTTTATTGTGAAATACTCCATCTGGATTGATCCTATATAATTTTATTCAGATTCTTTTTTTGGGTTTAAATGCAAATCTTCCCACGAAGTATTTCACCAAGAGTACCAAACATCATAAATTTTTCTTGGATACAAAATTACATATATAAAGTTTATAAAATGGTATAAAAAATATCACGGTCATTAAGTTAACTAATATTGACCATTTAGCAAAAATGTTGACTAACAAAAAGGTGTAAAGGTACATATGAAGTTTTCAAAATAGTGAAAAAATGCATATGAAGTTCCTCTTGCCGTGACATTTTCATATCATTTTTTAAACTCATATGTATTTTTGCATATTTTTCCTGACCTTTATGCATGTTTAATGGTTAACATTAGTTGACTTAATGATCATATTATTTATGCAATATTTTGAAAATCTCATGTAATTTCAAACTCAAGAAAAGTTTATACTCCCTTCATCTCTAAATATAAGCTTTAAATAATTAATTTGTGCTTATTTATAAAACAATTAAAATTAGTTAAGAATAGTAAATATGTATTTTTTTTTTAATTTTACCCTTATTTGTAAAGATGATAAGTGAAAGAGGGGTAATAAATACAACAAATACAATCTAGAGATAAAATTGAAAAAACAAATGTAATAAATGCGCTGACAAAATTAAAATGAAACTTATATTTTGGGATAAGTCAATTCACAAATTTAAAGCTTATATTAAGGGATGCAGGGAGTAGTGTCTACTGTCTAGTGTCCTTGACGAAATACTTTATGGGCAGATTTGCACATTAATCCTTCATTTATTTTTTTCACATTTTCATTATTAGCAGAAATTTAGAAAGGCCACACACACGTTCATTTGGATGCACACAGCCTAGGGTGAAACTGTGAATGACCTAACTACTTGTTTATTCATTCTGCGTGTTGTTCACTTTTTCTACTCAAACAACAAATCCAATTAAGGTAATGTTTGGTGCACGAAAATGTGTTTTCTCTATTTTTTGTTGTTGCCATGTGTGTTTTCTATAAATGAAATGAGAAATTGACGCCCCTAGAAAGAAATTACGATAGGCACATTTCTCATTTATTTTTTATAAAATACTCTCTTCAGTCCTATTTATAAGCAACATTCTCTTTCATAGGACTAGTCTATTTTATAAGTAACTTTCACTTTTAGTCTGAAAATATAAACTTCTTTTTCCTATTTTACCCTCATTAAATATTCATTCTCTCTAATATTTTATACTCATTATCTCTCATATTTTTTTATCTATTTTCTTTTCTATACTCTTTTCATAAATAGGGGCATATATGAAAAAAATATGGCATTTTTGACATACTTATTACTTTTAACTATCAGTTTGTTTTACGTAATTAAGGAGAAAATTGTTTATAAATAGGATAAGAGAGATTACCTGTCTACGGACTAGACATTATATAAATTGGTTTCTTAATACGAAAAAAGAAAATCACTTATACCTTCTTCGTGGAATCGTGATATGCGTGTGTATGACGATTCGTGCTCGTTTGGAATAGCTTATTTTTGGGCAATAAGTGCTTATAATTCGTGATTCACGGTATACGAGGTAAGTATGTGAGAGGAGTTTTTTCTCGGCTTGCATAATAAGGACTTATTTCCCATATATAAGCTCTTCCAAACACACATGAAGATGTGCCAATTTTTTTTTTGGGCAAAAAGAAAAAATAATTTGTTTTTTTTGACCTGAGCATGTTTGTTTCAACGATTAGATTGTTTATAAGCAGTTTTTCACGTAAATCGAGACACAACTTCTCTCACATACTTACTTCGTATACCGTAAATCATGATTGAAAACCTGTTTTTAAGCATTTCAATCGTTAATCCAAACGAGCAGTAAGTTATTCTAAATATAGCTTAAATAAACTTTCTCCTCTCTGTCATATGTCATTCGGGGTGGGGACTCATTTCTCTTGTTCCGTTTTTTTTATTTATTTATTTGATTTTAGTGAGTGGAGACAAAGAAGACAGCCCCGAACTAAGCCGACTTAAATCTCCTAAACATGTAAAAGAGTAAAACTATTGTGCCCCTTGATATTATTGACTTCACATTTTGCGGATGCTACATGTGCTTGTTTGAATTAGTGATTGAAATATTTAAAAGCAGCTTTTCAATCATGATTTACGGTATACGAAGTAAGTATGTGAGAGAAGTTGTGTCTCGATTTACATGAAAAACGGCTTATAAGCAATCTAATCGTTGAAACAAACATGCCCAAGAAAAGAAAAAACAAATTATTTTTTCTTTTTTAAAAATAAGTACTTATTATATAAGTCGAGACAAAACCCATCTCATATATTTACTTCATATACCGTAAATTACGAATTATAAGCATTTATAAGTTAAAATTAAGCTATCCCAAACGAACACTTTTTACGAGTATCATTCATTAGAAATGTTTCGTTTTTATCAAGGAACAAAAAACCGGATATGTCAATGAACTGGTCACGAAACAGGTTCAAGGGTTAATGGTTCAATCGAGGTCTAACCAGTGGTCAAACCGATCTATTAAAATATTACAATTTATTAGTAACAATATATATATTAATATATTCTTAAACTTCTATAAATAAAATCTATTGATTATGTTAGATTTGATTACTTGAATCATATAAAATTAATTGACTAAAATATTATATATTATATACATATAATATATAATATTTTTTCATTTATTCTTTTTATTTTTTAAATTTTTGTAGCCTTGAAATTAAAATTTGTTCTTATAATTTAGTAAAATATTATAGATTGTATGTATATCGGTCTAAATCTATTGTTTTCTTTCTTTTTCAGTCTTTTTTTGAATCGGATATCTCATTTTTTTAAAAAAAATAAATAAAAGAACAAACCGGTTGAACCAGTGACCCACCGGTTTTGACCGGTTCAACCGGTTTCCACCGGTTTGATCTTCCCCCCTCTGAAATAGCAAACCGGACCGGATTGAGGATCGGTTCACCGGTTTTTTGGTCGAACCGGCCGGTCCGGTCCGATTTTTCACACCATGGTTTTTATGATTCCCAATGGAAAACATTACATGCCACCTGACCTAATTACGAGGATATGCTAGGAATATTTTGACATATTATTTTGGTATGTCTCTAAGCTTTATATTTTGTAAGGTAATTAAACTCAAACCGGCCACTAAACCAGTCGGGGTATTGGGTCAAGGGTCAGCGAATTAGACCAGAGTTAAACCGGAGCTAATCCGAAGCCAAACCGGTAAGAAATTGAAGATTTTAAGATTATTAATATAAAATTCACAAAAAAATAAAAAATTTGTTTTTTTAAAAAAATACCGGACTGGACCGGTTTACCGGCCGGTTTGCTGGTTTTCGGTCTAGGTTTAAGAACAATGATATTTTGACACTTTATGTTTTTTTTTGCATGATAGATAATAGATTGATTTCACGAGTCTATCAGTTGAGATTACTGCATTAAGGATGGGTGTGTCTTTTTTGGTCAATGAAAAAAAAATTATCAATAGTGGATGTAATTTTGGTTTATTGTTTTTGTCCTCAAAATGCATCATACATTTAGAGTTGGGAATTAGGGTCGATCCTTGATAGGCCAGGGCCTAGAAGGGCCGAGGGTAAGAAAAACTGCTATTTTTCAAGTCTCGGCCTGAGAGCATGCGAGGTTGGCACGCAGGGTCGGAAGCCTTTTTTATAAGATTTAACTATTTTTTTGCGCTTTTGTTTTCAGAGAAATATAATTAGTAAATAATAACAATTAAAGTTCTAATTTGACATATAAATGTTGTCAAAATTAAGATTCAAACAACACGGCTCATGCAACAAACAAACAGTCATTAATTCATAATCAAAGGTAAGATAGTGTCCACAAATAATTCACACAAAGCATAAGAAGGCAAGAAGTTATCTGGAATATCAAATATATCTTCTTTAATAGGTTTATTAATAAAAGAGACTGGAGATGGTTATGTAACGGCCCCATATAGGTAGCCGGTTGGGCCCACACAGGTGGCCACACAGGCCCCCGGCAGGAATTGTCCCCTCCTCCCACTACACAGGTGCCTGGAGATTTATTTCGTTACCCTAAGGGATCGAACAAATTACCTGAGAATAAGTAGTGTGCCATGACCCACTTGGTAGCCACTCGCACCTTCCTGCCGGGGGCCTGTGTTGTCATACTGCTAGCTCAACGGTACAAAGTCTCACATAAAGCACGTACTTATGACTCCAGGGTCGTGTCTTCGAGACTTGGGAAAGGCGAAAGAAGCACGTGTAGGAAGAGGTTGGGGATAGTTCCTATGAGTCCACTCGCATCGCCCTTTCGCTCGCACCGCCCTTCCGCTCGCACCGCCCTTCCTGAGTGATGTAGGGTGGAGATATGTATGTGGGATGGAGTGTAACAATAAAAGACGCCTTTTTATTGTCACATCCCAAGACACAATCCCGCTATCGGGTGGCTGGGCGTGTTGACTCAATCGAAATATGGGCTACCCCCCACTCTAGCATCTCTTTCACCTTCCCAAGTTTTGAATACTCGACCAAGGGGCAAAGTACGAGTGCCATGTGAAACATGGGAAGGCGAAAGAGAGGCTAGAGTGGTGGGTAGCCGATATTTCGATTGAGTCAGCATGCCCAGCTGCTCGGTAGCGGGATTGTGTCTTGGGGTGTGACATGTGTGGCCACCTGTGCGGGCCCGACCAACTACCTGTGTGAGGCTGTTACAGGATACATTGACAACAAAAGAAAAATTGACAAATTACCATAACCCCCAAATTTCTAACATGTAAATAACAAAATGCTTGGTTCATTGACGTTGGAATGCTTATATGTCTTTTCTCTATAAGGGACGTTGATGGTATTAAAATGTTTTTAACAAGTGCAAGTGAATATTGTATAATGGTCACGTATGTGTCCATTTGGTAACACTCACAACTCTATAATTTCTGTTGTTTTAGTTTAGACAGTAGAGACAACTTAACAACTCTTAATGGCTAATTATATTTAACGGCAATGTACCATTTTTAATATAACAAAATATTTAGGAATATAAGTAAGATGGGTAAATTTGATGAGCTTTTATAACAGACAATAACTGAGACGATGAGACTTAGGGCGTGTTTGGTTTGAAGGGAGGGGAGGAGAGATGTGACAAATTATAATTTTGAATAGGAGAAACCCAAAATTTACCCTTCATTCTTTTAAATTTTGGATTCCCGCGTAAAATTTACTCTTTCATTTCTTTTAAATTTTGGGTTTTCGCCCAAAATTTAAATACCTTCAACTCAAAAAGATAATTTAACCCTCCCTCCCTCAAACCAAACACATCCTTAAGGTTAGCCAATCCGGGCAGGGGTTGGGCAGGGCAAAAAAATTTAATGGGCTTAACAGGCTAGCCCTTTTAAGCCCTCAGCCTTATAGAGCTGATCCTTTTAAGCTTGACTTCTTTTAGAGGCTCCAGTTTATAAGCCCAACCATTAACTTAAAAGGACTTAAACGATTGGGCCAACCTGATTTCCTAACTCTACATGTATTTATTCTGACACAAATAGTACAACCACAATCCAAACGGCACACAATAAATGAATAAATTATGTTTAAGGAGCTGTTTTTAAAGGTCTTAATCATCATCCCAAACAATATTCTATTCCAATATTCAATCATAGTATTAAAAAATTAGCATTGATCACCAACTCATTATAAGAAAAAAAAATCTCAAATTGATTTGGTATTTTTCGTAGAAAATGTATATAAACCAAATTATAATTGTTCGCTGCGTATGAAACAAAAATAAACGTTTATTAAAAAGCAGTTTAAAAAGTACATTACAAAAATAAGTGAGATGAACATCCTCAGCCATATATGCAAACAAAAAACTTGACTTCTGAATCAACAACCAGTCAACTTTTTGTCGGGAGAAACCTGCTAGTCAAATAAAAGTGCACCAAAATATCAATCTTCAAAAACCTATAAAACAAAACAAAAAGATGATATTGTTATAAAAGTATATGTTATAAGAAAGAAGATTGATAGGATTCAAAGAAAATTGATAGAATTTCTAGAGAGAAGTTAGAGAGATGTTCTCATTCAGTTCAATTGAAACAATCGATTACAGCCCTTTATGTAGAGGCAGAAATCTAACCCTGGTTGTATTACCATGGTTATATTTAAATGACCATGGTTACTTTATATCGTCTTTATGTCCTTGTCTTCTTTTCTTTATGTCCTTGTCTTCTTTTGCTTTTGCTTTGTGTCATGTCTTCTTTTCTTCTTTATGTCAAGTTGACTGGAAGATTAATATGAGTCAATGGACATCCACATATTTAATATTCATAACACTCCCCCTTGGATGTCCATTATGAATGTGCCTCATTAAAAACTTTAACTAGGAAAAACCCAGTGGGATAAAAACCTAGCTAAAGAAAAGAGTACATCATTCATTGATACACCGTCGAGTGCTGCCTCATTAAAAATCTTTCTAGGAAAACCCAGTGGGACAAAACCTAGATAAGGGAAAAAGAGTACAGCGTGTATCGACTCCCCCTCTTGATAATATCAGTTGAAATCTTTGAATCTCCGACGACCAATATCATGAACAAGTTTTTCAAAGATTGTACCTGGAAGTGACTTGGTGAATAAATCTGCTAGATTTTCACTTGACCTGATTTGCTGGATATCTATTTCACCATCCTTTTGAAGATCGCGAGTGAAGAAGAATTTTGGTGAAATATGCTTCGTTCTATCGCCCTTGATATAGCCTTCTTTAAGTTGAGCGATACATGCAGCATTATCCTCATAGAGGATTGTTGGGATCATTTGCCGGAAGATAAATGACAAGTTGTACGTATATGATGTATTACTGACCTCAACCACATACATTCTCGACTTGCTTCATGTATTGCTAGAATTTCTGTATGATTAGATGATGTGGCTGATATAGTCTGTTTCATAGATCGCCATGAAATAGCTGCACCTCCACATGTAAATAGATAGCCCGTTTGTGATTTACCATTATGTGGATCAGATAAAAATCCAGCATCTGCATAACCAACCAGTTCATGCTTGGATACATTTGAGTAGTATAACCCCATGTCTGTAGTACCTCTGAGATAACGAAGAATATGCTTTATTCCATTCCAATGCCTTCATGTTGGTGAAGAACTATATCTTGCTAATAAATTAACAACAAATGATATATCAGGACGTGTGTGATTAGCAAGATACATTAGTGCTCCAATAGCACTAAGATATGGTACTTCTGGACCAAGTAGTTCTTCATCACCTTCTTCACTGATTTCTCGGGGTCGGAATGGGTCTTTATCTACTTTCAAAGATCTTATAATCATTGGGGTACATAATGGATGAGATTTATTCATGTAAAATCGCTCCAGGACCTTCTTTGTATAAGTTTCTTGATATACAAAGATCTCTTTCTTGAAGTACTCGATTTGTAATCCAAGACAGAATTTTGTTCTTCCCAAGTCCTTCATCTCAAATTCTTTCTTCAAACTATTAATTGCCTTTTGGAGCTCTTCAGGAGTTCCAATGATGTTTGATATCATCAACATAAATAGCAATTATAGCAAACTCACTATTAGATCTTTTCATAAAGATGCATGGGCATATTGGATCATTTTTGTATCCTTCTTTCAACAAATATTCATTAAGGCAATTATACCACATGCGCCCTGATTGCTTCAGGCCATACAAGGACTTATTTAACTTAACTGAGTATTGTTCTCGAGAACTTGAATTGGATGCTTCTGGCATTTTAAGTCCTTCAGGGACTTTCATATAAATATCACTATCAAGTGATCCATATAAATAGGCAGTCACAACATCCATTAGATGTAAATCAAGTCCTGCATCTACTGCTAGACTGATTAAATAACGAAAAGTAGTCGCATCCACTACTGGTGAATACGTTTCTTCAAAATCAATGCCAGGTCTTTGTGTAAAACCTTGGGCTACTAGACGTGCCTTATATCTAGTTATTTTGCCCTTTTCATTTCTTTTTCGTACAAAGACCCATTTGCATCCAACTGGTTTTACATCTTCAGGTGTAAGGACTACAGGTCCAAATACTTTTCGTTTTGCCAATGATTTTAATTCTGCATTAATGGCATCTTTCTATAGGGGCCAGTCTTTTCTTTGTTGGCTCTCACTAATGGATTTTGGCTCATGATCCTCATTATCATTCATTACATCATATGCTATATGATAAGCAAAGATGTCATCAACGTTTACTTCATTTCTATCCCATCGGATTCCATTCATAACATAATTTATTGAGATCTCATTATTTTCACATATATCAGGTACCTGGGTCTCTTCTGGAGATAATATCTCTTCAGGAGATGGCTCTTCTGGAGTTACTAATTTTTCTTCATTATCCTCAACCTGACCATCTATATTATTTGCTCCTTTTCTTTTTCGAGGATTTTTATCTTTGGAATCGATAGGCCTGCCACGCTTCAGGCGTGTTTTAGATTCATTCATAGCAGGTTGTCCTTCAGGGACATCAATTTTAATAGGAGCATTAGCAGCTGGGATATGTGACTTTGTCACTTTCTTTGGGTCAGTAAATGCTTCTGGCATTTGATTAGCTAAATTCTGTAAATGAATTATCTTTTGAACTTCAAGTTCACATTGTTTTGTACGAGGATCAAAATGAGTCAATGATAATTCATTCCAACTAATTTCTTTACCCAGCTCTTTGTTTTCTCCCCCTAATGTTGGGAAAAATGATTCATCAAAATGACAATCGGCAAATCGTGCCGTATATAAATCTCCTGTGGATGGTTCCAAACATTTTATAATTGATGGAGATTCATACCCAACATATATTCCCATCTTTCTTTGTGGGCCTATCTTAGTGCGTTGTGGCAGTGCTACAGGCACATATACCGCACACCTAAAAATTCTTATATGGGAAATATTAGGTTCCTGACCAAAAACCATTTATAAGGGGGAAACCTTTAAATAACTTGTTGGCCTAATGGAAATTAACATTGCTGCATGCAAAATGGCATGGCCCTAAGCAGAAATTGGTAGATTAGATTTCATAAGTAAAGGTCTTACAATTAGTTGCAACCTTTTAACCAATGATTCTGCAAGTCCATTTTGCGTGTGAACATAAGCTACAGGATGTTTAACATCAATTCCAAGGGACATACAATATTCATTAAAAGCTTGTGATGTAAATTCACCAGCATTATCAAGACGTATTTTCTTGATAGGATAATCAGGGTAATGTGCTCTTAATCTAATCAATTGAGCAAGTAATCTCGCAAACGCCAGGTTACGAGAAGATAATAAGCAAACATGCGACCATTTAGTTGATGCATCAATTAAAACCATATAGTACCTAAATGGTCCGCATGGTGGGTGTATTGGCCCACAAATATCTCCCTGTATCCGTTCTAGAAATGTGAGAGACTCACTTTCTACTTTGCTTGGTGAGGGGCGAATAATTAACTTTCCCTTGGAACATGCAGCACATGAGAAATCATGGGATTGTGGTATTTGTTTACACTTCAGGGTATGTCCACATGAATTCCCAATTATTTGTCGCATCATTATTGAACCGGGATGGCCTAACCGGTCATGCCAAACATTAAATTCATTAGTAAACTTCTGGTTTACATTATCAAACTGCTGGTTTGTATTGGCAAACTTCTGGTCTGCATTATTGAACTTCTGGTTCACAATAGTATGTGTTTCAATTGTGCTTATACATGTGTAATACAAACCAGAAGAAAAAATAGGAAAATTTTCTAGTATGCATTTTCTACCAGCAACTATATTTGTAATGACAAGATATTCCTTATTATCTTTAGTTGTTGTTTCTAAATGATATCCATTTCTGCGGATATCTTTGAAACTCAATAAGTTTCTTTTAGACTTGGTAGAATAAAATGCATTATCAATGCATAATTTTGTTCCTTCAGGTAACAAAATATTAGCTCTTCCGGAGCCTTCAATTAAATTTATACTACCAGATATAGTTTGAACATTGGCTTCTCGTATTACTAGGGAAGAAAAATATTTATCATGTCTGAGTATGGTGTGGGTTGTTGCACTATCAACGAGACATAAATCTTCAGGATTGATGCCAATAGAATTCATTCTTCATAAAAACATAAATAAAATTAATACATATGATAAAAACAACTTTAAATAAAATATAACAGTTTAAATTATATTAAGAAATCTGTAACATCCAAATAGTTATTATCTATATCGGCATACTAAGAATTCTCGCCTTGATCAACATGATTAACTTCAACATTTGATCTTTTACCAGTATTTTTTATTGATTTTTGGTAAAGATCAACTAGGTGCCTTGGTGTATGACAGGTACGAGACCAATGGCCCTTTCCACCACATCGATAGCATGGATTATCAGCATATTTGTTATGCCTACTGCTTTCCCCTTTTTGGTTCTTATCAGTCTTTTCCCACTTCTGGTAGGAATTTGAACCTCTATGATATCGACCACGACTACGCCCACGGCTGTAGCCACGCCCACGTCCACGTCCTTGTCCACGTCCATGGCCACGGCCACAATAAAATTCATTAGTTACTACATTCACTTCAGGGAATAGAGTTGAGCCTGTTGGACGGGATTCATGATTTTTCAATAAAAGCTCATTATTTTGTTCAGCCACAGGAGACAAGAAATTAACTCAGAATATTTCTTGAAACCTTTTTCACGATATTGCTGCTGCAGGAGCAAATTGGATGCATGAAATGTGGAGAATGTCTTTTCTAACATATCATCATCAGTAACATTTTCTCCACATAATTTCAATTTAGAAGTAATTCTGAACATAGCTTAGTTATATTCGCTTATAGATTTAAAATCTTGCAAGCGTAAATGCATCCAATCAAAATGAGCTTTTGGAAGAATGACCATCTTCTGGTGATCATATCTTTCTTTCAAATTGTTCCAAAGGACAAGTGGGTCCATCACTGTCAAATATTCAGTTTTTAAATCTTCATGTAAGTGGTGGCGAAGAAAAATCATTGATCTGGCTTTATCTTTGTTGGATGCTTTATTCCCTTCTTTAATCGTGTCTTCCAGACTTTTGGCATTCAAGTGAATTTCCGCATCCAATTTCCAAGATAAATAATTTTTCCCAGTAATATCAAGAGCCACAATTTCAAGTTTTGCCAGGTTTGCCATTGTTCAAACTAATTAAAGAAATAAATGAAAATAATTAAAATATGAAATGTAAATATGCAATATAATAACTGTAAATTCATAAAGATAATAAATAATTCATAAGGCAGGATAAGAAAATTAAAACATGTATGGCTTCAGGCCATTTAATCTCATGACTTCAGGCCATGTATGGCTTCGGGCCATTTAATCTCAAGATGAGGAATTAACTATTATCTTCAGGATAAAAAATTGTACATGACTTCTGACCGTACAATAAGATAAAAGATAAAAATATATGTAGCTTCTGGCCATATAATAAGATAAAAAATGTATATAGCTTCTGGCTATATAATAAAAATGGATATGGCTTCTGACCATATTATAAGAAATTAAAACATTATGACTTCTAGTCATAATTTTAAGAATAAGATGTGTATGGCTTCTGGCCATAATAACAGTAATAATAATAATATAAAAGAACTTGTAAATAATATATAAAAACAATAATGATCTCCTATCTTAGCCATGGAACCCGATGTTATATAACAATCGGTAAAAGTATCTCTCTAATTCCATATAGTGGCTCAGATTATCCCAGATCTATAAAATAAAACAAGGTATATATAATCATTAAAGAAACCATAAGAAGATCATACCTTCTTTTAGAGCTTTGTGCTGATAACGTGTTATAAAAGTATATGTTATAAGAAAGAAGATTGATAGGATTCAAAGAAAATTGATAGAATTTTTAGAGAGAAGTTAGAGAGATGTTCTCATTCAGTTCAATTGAAACAATCGATTACAGCCCTTTATATAGAGGCAGAAATCTAACCCCGGTTGTATTACCATGGTTATATTTAAATGACCATTGTTACTTTATATCGTCTTTATGTCCTTGTCTTCTTTTCTTTATGTCCTTGTCTTCTTTTGTTTTTGCTTTGTGTCATGTCTTCTTTTCTTCTTTATGTCAAGTTGACTGGAAGATTAATATGAGTCAATAGACATCCACATATTTAATATTCATAACAGATATGAATATAAACTAATAAAGTGTAAACAAATAATTTTCATAAAAAAATATTTTTATGGCATCTTTTAATATATAATAATTATATGATTGTTAAAAATACAATCAAAGTTTATATTATAAATAGCTTTTTAATGCCTTTTTGTTCTGTGATCAAGGATTTCCCCTCGAAGTTTTGAGAGTAAAGGGTTTTCATCTCTTTCAATAAGTGCATTTCCCCTATATTTGAATTTGTGTTCTTTTTCTTATAAGGTGACGCCCCTTATTATCTCAACCAACAGTTTGTTGCACTTTTTTTTCCTCCTCATGACCTTTTTCATTCTCTTAGGGCAAAAAAAAAAAAGGGTTAAGATGTAAATTTATTAACGAAGTTTTGTTCGAGGAGCGTCTGACACAAATATATTCTAGAAGGGGTAAAAATATCAATGAATAATTAAAAAGGGGCGTCCACCTCAAAAACCGTTAAATCCGTACTAATGGTGTTAAATCATAAGAGAAGAAAACCCTAACGGCGTTAGTACGGATTTAACGATTTTTGTGGTTGATGCCCCTTTTTAATTGTTCATTGATATTTTTACCCCTTCTAAAAAATATTTATGTCAGACGCTTCTCAAATAAAACTACATTGATAAATTTACACCTTAACCAAGAAAAAAATAAGGCCTTTTTCATTTCTCATCATGGGCCAGTGCGGGTGCTTGGGAATTGGAATGCAGGGATCGAATCATATGCAACTTGCAACCCAATCTAACTTGAAAAATTAAAAATAAAAAGGAAAAAAAAATTGAAAATCCAACGGTCAAACAATCCTTATCTCAGGCTCACATCACCGTTCGATTCCGCATGGGAATTCCCAGTCGCATCCATGATGATGCGTCATCCTGATCATCCATACATTACGTGAGGCACCAAAGAAACAGAAATATTAAGGAACACAAGAAATGCATCCCAAACAAACTGAATAGCTGAGATAGGAGACGAACCTCTTGGATCATCCGCAATGTTTGCTAAATTATTTCACAAACATACGCAAGAACAACGTCCTCAGGTACATGCTCTAATCTCTATTATTTTCATTATTTCTCTTGATTTTTAGTAATTATCGGCGATCAATGTCGAGAAAGCGTCTGTTTCCAATTCAGTTTGCGAGAAAGTAATATCACATTGTTAAGTTCATATCACTCTGAATTTTTAGGACTAAGCAATTTTAAACTTAATCCGCTACGTTTTCGAAACTGGGTGTCGGAGTAAAGCCATGATAAACCAAAACCGTTATTCTCGAATTGAACTCGTTCCTGCTTCCTTTGTCATGATAAGGCTTCTGGGTTGATCCCGCACCTTTATTTTGGGTATTCCGGGAATATTCTAGTGATCGTGGGAAATCTTGGCAATAGAATGGTTGTTCTGAAGAACGAATTGATATATTTGTTTCTTTTCTAATCAGTTGTTTACTTATAATTGTAAAGTTCGCTGGCTGTGGGTCAATAGACAAGAAAATCTTTTCCTTAATAGCTCCTCTTCTATCTGCCACAAGAAAAAGTTAAACTTTCTAACACATCCCAATTGATATTTGTTTTCAGCTTCGTATAGATATTAACTTTAACTTTCATTTGAACATTTAATATTCTCTTCAGCAGCATAATGTGGGACAGGGAAGTTTTACATCAGCAGATTTGGATCCCAAAGTTGTTCTCCACTATGGTGTTCCATCAACTGCGTCTATCCTGGCTTTTGATCACACTCAACGTCTGTTGGCAATAGGAACTCTGTGAGTTCTTTTTATCGACCTTATGTTGAAACTATACCTTTTTTTTCCAGCTTTACTGAAATTCTCCATTGCCAATCAACGTGGGTAAAATATTTGAGATTTAGACAGACGTCTACATGTGAACCAAGTTGAAGTATACACTAGCTCTTTTCTATACGATATATGAGAGACCTGCAAAGTAGCTTTGACCTTTTAGTTCATACTTCTAGATTTGCTGATGACAACATTATTTTACAGAGATATTTCATTATCTTAACTCTTAATTAACATATGAACAAAGATTGATTTGTGAAAGCTGATAGAGGACTGAAGTCTGAAAGGGGCTTTGATATTCCATTTGCCTCAACAAAGTTATTTTGGTTGTTTTAACATATTGTGTTTAACCCAATTAGGCTGGCACAAAATCACATATCACTCAAATTCTTAACATGACTTTAGTATTGATATTGAAGGGTGAATTGCCTGTAAACATAAAATTTATTTGAGAGGCAATATAGTTGCACATCAATACATCACGGAGTCGTGAGATGGAAATGATTTCAGTGTAGACTGTTTATGGCTTCATGAGCTGACCTTCACATTTTCTTCATTCTCTGAAGAGATGGTCGGATAAAGGTAATTGGTGGTGACAGCATTGAAGGGATTCTTTTCTCCCCGAAGCATTCATCATTCAAAAATTTAGAGGTTTGTTATGTGTCAATCTCAAATCTTTTGTCACCCTGATGATGTGTCTGTTGAGTTTGTGCTTCTATGGAATTCATGTGCTGACGTGCATCTAATGTTTGCTTGTGCGTGGAAGTTAAAAAAGCGTGGAAGTAAAAAAAGTGTGTTCATTAAATGAAACTACTTTTATGTTTTCATTTATACCTTGAGGATGTAATGAATATTTTGATATCTGTTGTTAACTTCCAGCATATCTGTTACAGTTCTTGGAAAATCAAGGTTTTCTTGTCAGTGTCTCAAATGATAATGAAATACAGGTACCCTTCTTAGACTATAAGTTCTTCTCAACTGTCTGTGAGCAGGCTTTCTTTGTTATTCTTATGGTTATATGTTTTAGAGTAAAATACACCAACTTCCTTTGATGTTTGGCTAAATTCTACTTGATATCCTTCATGTTTTGAAAATTATATTCAACCCCCTTCCAATATATTTAACTTCAATGAAATTAAAATTTTATATTATATGGGCTGCCTCCAAAATTAAAGTTACAAAACTTTTTTTGCTAGCATATTAAAAATAAAAGCTTATCAGTTTTATACTTTGTCAAAAAATGACTTCTCTACAACAACAACAACAAAGCCTTTATCCCACTAGGTGGAAAAAACGACTTCTCTAACAGAAAATAAATTAGAGGGGACGTTTCTGCAGTATATACCATAATTTCGTGGGAGCTGACTATGATTTTTGTAATAAGAGAGATATTAACATAGATCTGCCAAACTTGGGATCTTTAGTGTATTTCACTCTATTTTAATCTCTCTCAGGCTCTGAGCTTTCTTATTTACTTGGTATCTTGGTCACATTTTTTTATTTCCTTTGTCTTTACTCCCATATATTTTCCCTCCCCCCCTGTCGCATTAATTGATTGGTTTGATGTGTTTCTGATAATGGCAGGTTTGGGATTTGGAAAGCAGGCATATAGCTTCTGCTTTACAGTGGGAATCTACCATAACGGCTTTCTCTGTTATTTATGGCACTAGTTACATGTAATAAAGATGGATTCCAATCTGCATTCTGTTTTCTGCTCTTTCAGATGAAATTCTGGCACTTGGCCCTGAATCATTGTTGAACTGTTGATAACTATTAGGTATATCGGAAGTGAACATGGGATGGTATATGTTTTGAAGTTTGACCCTGAAGAAAGAAAACTTGTGATCTTGCCTTACTATGTTCCTACCAATGTAATTGCTGGTAAATTCTTCTTTCTTACAGTTCATTTATGCCATGCTTGAGTTGAAAGCAAGACTAGTACTTTCATACTTACCAAAATGGCTGGTTTAAGAACATCCTTGGCAGTTTTTTCTGTTTGAGTTTAGTATGTATGAGAGAGATGCTAACCTTTCCAGCATTGGTCAAGGAAACTCTCTGTAGATGTGTATGGTAACTAGCTAGCCACACATCTTAAAGTGACAATATTTGTGCATGACAGAATTGAAGCGATGCAAAACACAAATAGGAATATGGACAATCATGTAATTTCTGTAAGTCTAATATCTTATTAAAAAATTGCTCACTTTTGCAGAAGCAGCTGGGATGTCACTTGATTGTGTTTCGGTGGTCAGAGTTCTTCATCAACCTTCTTCTGACGGAAACAGGCAAGATGAGCATTTTTTTCTCTGATTGATGTAATTAAGTTGTATGAGGAGAATGGAAGACAAGAGTTCTAGGCAATTACAGAGCTCCTTGGCTGAGCTGGCTCATTTCATGATTAAATGAACTTTGAAGTGATGCTTATTCTTTCAGAAAAAAAGAATGATAATAGACTGGCTTGAGTTTTAGTTGCACCATCAGCCTGACTCCATTAAAAGAATTATAACCATAAGAAAAAGAAGTATTTCCTTTAAAGTGACATCTAAAAGAAGATGAAATCTTTTGTCTATATTTTCATTTGTAGTCACCATTCTTTGCCTTTTGTTGTATGGCAATGTATTAAACTCGTTGTTAAATAAGGTTCTGCGATGAGAATCATGAGGAAATTTCAAACAATTGAACTGGGATATCGTATTCTAAATTACCATTAAGATGATGTCTATGTCATTGTCAACTGTGCTATCAATTTTCATCAAATATCTATTTGATTATGCTAATTGATTGCAATAGCAACGTGGAAATGTCATTTCTAGGAATATTGAATCAGCTATTATGTGGCATGGCGCATTACAAATTCAGTTTTGAGTTGCACATGCACTGGAACTGGTATGATATGTTATAGCCATGTTCAACTTTTTTTTTTTTCTGAATCATTTTATAGACTGCTGATTGCATATGAGAATGGCGTACTTGTACTATGGGATGCTTCTGAAGATAAAGTTGTTCTCATCCGAGGACATAGAGATCTTGAGTTAAAGGATAAGAATATTGTTGCTCATCCAAATAACACTGAGGATGTGCTGTCTGATAATGAACTAGACCATAAAGAAGACAAAGAGATAAGCTCTGTCTGTTGGGCATCGTATGATGGATCAGTTGTTGCTGTTGGTTACATAGACGGTGATATAATGTTCTGGGACTTGTCAACTGCTGACTCTTCCACCGGTCATCAAGCTAAAAAATTGTCAAATCATGTTGTCAAACTTCAATTATCATCAGCAGATAGAAGACTACCTGTCATTGTTCTACATTGGTGTGCAAATAGATCAAACAATAATACTGGGGGCCTTCTATTTGTTTATGGTGGTGATGAAATTGGGTCTCAAGAAGTTCTGACGGTAAGTTCCATACTTACAGTGACTATTTGATGTTTAATTAGTATTAGTAATTATAATGTTGCGTTTTCTCATATACAGGTTTTGAGTGTTGATTGGTCTTCTGGGATTGAAAGTCTCAAGTGCAGTGGCCGTATTGATGTTACACTTAATGGTTCTTTTGCTGATATGTTTTTATTAGCAAATGATTATTCTTCAGACAGAGCTTGTAATATGCTATGTGTATTGACGAATCCTGGACAGCTGCATCTTTATGACAATGCTTGCCTGTGTTCCTCTATGTCACAACACAAGAAAATTGCATCTGTTCCTTCAATGGAATATCCCATGGTCATACCCACTCTTGAGCCATACATGACAACAGCAAAGCTCAGTGTGGTACATGGAGATGGGAAGTTATATAGGGCCCTGTCTGAGGTAGCGGATGCTTACTAGGTCTAAAGATTCTTTTTTTTTCCCCATTTCTATGCTTACGGTAAATTTTTAAATGGATATATTATTTGCACTAATAAAAGTTTCCCTTTTATTTTAAAAAAATGAAGAAAAAAGTTATTGCCGCTACTAATTGCATAGGATAATTCTCCAGATCTTATTAGCTGCTAAGCAGAGTACAGCAGAGGATCAGAATAGTAGTGGTATGAAGTGGCCTTTGACTGGTGGAGTTCCAGGTCAGCTTTTGAAAGACCTTCATGTCCTTCAAATGTATATAGTAGGTTATCAAGATGGATCTATTCGGATATGGGATGTCACACTTCCTTCTCTCGCATTAGTGTACAATATGACATCTGAGGTTAGCATCCTATACTATTCTGTAAATGGTGATTTTGTTGAAACATGGTAGATGGAAAAAGTCCTATTGACCTTTCAATGTTTCGAAAAAATAATACCATGTTAGTGACTTGACCTTGCTGTTCATTTGGAAATAAATTCTGCTGTTGGTAGGTGAATGGTATCAAAATTGATAGTGCAAGTGCACCAGTATCAGCATTGGACTTTTGTCCTGATACTTTACAGTTGGCAGTCGGCAATAAATGTGGTCTGGTAAAAATTTTACATAATACTTTCCTTCCTTTTTTATGCAATAAGCTTGTGAATCTTTGTAATTTAATCGTGTGAAAGCATATAGGTTCGTCTATATGGGCTAGTTGGGAGTTCAGATGAAACAGACATGTACTTTGTGACAGAGAATGAAAACAAAGGTTGGTTTTCTCATTAATTTGCTAACATAATTCTATTTACATGTTTCTAGTGTTAGGTAGGTATCTTAATTCGCATTCCAGGAACCTCACTGCAAAGACAAGAAATGCTGTTAGGGAGACTTATTTAGCAAATGGCCGAGGGAGTTTTATATCTAGAGACTCGTATCTACATTAAGCAAATATGTAACCTTATAAACTTATTGATGTCACATATGATTTGATTTATTTTGTCATTATATATGCAAGCATAAGTTGTTAAGTGGATGTCCAAACTGAGACTTCACACAATCCCACCATTATCTTGTGTTAAAATTTGATTTGATGATACAAATAAGATGGAGAGGATTGAATTCTAACCACATGGAAATGGAGAATCTTATACCATGTTAAGGATCTTAATCTGAAAAATGTGCTTCTGGGTAAGGACAAGATAACTTGGTCATAAAAAATGTTCTATTCTGAAGCTATTTTCCTTTGATAATTATTATACTGCTGCTTGTATGGTTTATTCAATATGTGGGCTTCTAATTACCCAAGGGAGTATTTCAGATTAGTTCCACTGTGACCTAAATTATATTTTGGTGTGTGAGCCAAACATAGGTTGGTTTTTCTAATCACTGGTTTTAATCAATACTTATGAAATGTTACAGTTCAAAAGATTCCTAAAGGGAATGGACCTCATTGCACAGCAGTATTTTCCCTTCAAAGTTCTCCTGTATGGAGCCTAAAGTTCGCAAACCTGGGAGGGAAGCTTGCTGTTGGATATGAATGTGGAAGGGTGAGATCTTCCACAATTTTATGTTTCTAAATGAGATAGTTCGTTTATTGTTGGCTAATGTGTTGACTTATAATTTGAGTTAAACTATTCTCAATTCTCAATTCTTATTTTTAAATCCACTTTGCAGGTTGCTATGCTTGATATCATAGAACCATCAGTTCTCTTTCTCACCAATGAGGAATCTAGTGTATCTTCGCCAATAATTTCTCTGAATGTAAAATTTTCTGATAGCTGTGGCTTACCAAACAGTCCACAGAAATCACGAACCAATATTTCTGATAGTCCTGGAAAAGGGCTGTTAATTAATGCAACAAGAGATGCACATGTTGTTGCCACAGATACTGCCTCAGGGGATATGGTTTGCAATGTGTCAATAAGCCCAAAGAAAGAATCCAATTTAATCTCCATGCACGTTATAGGCAAGTATTTTTATTGATGAAAAGTAGATATTATAATCTGCCCTTGACTTGTACCCCATATTGTGCTATATTATTTCAGATGGTACTTGTGAACCATCAAGTGGAAATGATTTATCTGAGTCACCTCTGAATGCTGATTCTGGATCTAAACCTGGAGAAGCTGAGGTTCAGTCCAGAAGTGCACCTGTTGAAGCTGAAGCTGTCACAACTGTAGAAAGTTCATATTTTGCTCAGATGTTATTTTACTCATTCATTTTGCTTTGTTGTGAGAGTCAACTGAGCATACACTCTTTGAAATCTGTGATTGAGGTATTCTTTTCATGTCCATTTAATTTTAAATTTATTCTCTCCTACCATTTAATGGAACTGCCATATTACAGGGTAGCAGTACGTACATTCGGAGGGTGAACCTGGTAAACCGATGCTGTTGGACTACCACGTTAATGAAAGATGGGGAAGAGTGTGGGTTGGTTGTACTGTATCAAACTGGAGACGTTGAATTAAGGTGAACTGCTTATTAAACTACCTTCTTCCTACTTTGATATGTCGTGGTTTCACACTTCAAGTCATTAGCAGATGCTTAAGTGCATGAAAGTGGCAAACCACCTGCTTCCCTGGAAAATAGATTGTTGATGCCAGATGAGAAAATAAAGACACTGATTATTTTCAAAATCTTTATCTTCCCATAAGCTTTGAAATTTTTTTTGTACATTGTTCTAGGTGGGGCCTCATCAACATTTTATTATTACTCTTGACTTCTTATAGATAAAAATTGAGTATAAGTACAATAATTTTTCTTACGCTTCATAGGAGGTGAGGGAGAATAGATGTGAAGGAAAGATAAAAAGAAAGGGGTAGGGTTGAGGTGGGGAGTTTAGAAGAGATGGGCAACAGAAACACCTCAACCGGTCAACTGTAATATAAATTTCTAATCGTAAGGTAAGGATCCGAAGTACGTAGAGTTCCATAATTAGCAAAAGACGCCAGTAGTCCAAATCTTTTCCAATTCTACAATCAGTAACCCCCATGTTTTTGAAATAAAACTCATTTAGTACGTAATTTATATCACTAAAAAACACATCCAAATATTAGCCTAAAAGAGAATACCCTTGTCATGTAAAATTCCCCATCTATACATACATGATGTATTTCCTCTGCCCTAATATTCCTACTCCGTATCTCAATTTTTTTGCATACTCCCATCATAATGCTGTTTTAGTCATCCATGTTTTTTGTTGGGATGCCAGTGTGTACATTAACAAGCTTATTTTATGACGACAAGTATTTGATGGATGTTAAGTAACTTTGAGCAGGTCCTTACCAACTCTGGAAGTGGTGGGGGAGTGCTCTTTAATGGCAGTTCTAAGATGGAGCTTGAAGACCAACATGGAGAAGACAATATGTTCTTCCTCTAATGGACAACTTATTCTGGTTTGAAAGTTTTGTTTTTGAATGAAGATATGTTGATAGTATTTACTGCCATAACTTATCTGATTGGTCTATTATTGTCTCAAATATGGTTCTTTGGGGTAGTATTGTGAGTCTCAGTTTATATCAGTGAGCTCATATTCATCAACTTAAACTTTTTAAACCTGTCATAAAAAATAATTGACAGCACTTTTATTTGGACATGACGGCTGCCAGAAACTGCTTTTTATACTCCGTTTTCTTGGCCTTGCGACCTCTCCTTTCAAGTTGAATACACTGTCCCTTGTTGCTGATTATTTCTGACGGATGAGGTGGCATGATGGCACAGAAAAATGGGTTCCACATTGATTTTAAACAAAAATATTGAAAAATGATTAGCAAAATAATCTATATTAATAAGGTAGGGCACGCATATGGTGAATCAGAGTGCCTTCTCACCATCTAAGTAGGATGATTTTAACATATCTTTCTCATGTCTTGTAATGGTGGAGACTAGATGTGTTCAAATTGAAAGGTGAAGGACTGAAACCATGTCTCTGAAATGTTGGATGCCAAATTGTGGGAACACTTATTGTCTCCTTCATGTGTGTAGATATTTGTATTGTTCCTAAATAAGAATCACCAAACTATAATTCCAATGAGTGTCATTTTAGATGAACTCTGTTTTGCCTTTCAGAATGTTCACTGAACTGTGCAAATCTGCAATTGAAAAAATATAACTTCACTGTACAGTATCTGTCAAACCTTAATTCTTGATACCCTTCTGGCTTAAAGAAATCAAGAAAGAACAAGAGAGATCACCTTTTTTATGTTAATTATGGCAAATAGATATGCAGCTATGATGGACTTCAAGGAATACGATACAGCATAAACATATTTATGGACCAACTCTTAGTTTGGTGAGGATACACATCCCCCCTAGCATTTAGAGATTTGAATACTAGTCTTCAACATATATCAGAATCTGCTTGCCAGAATGCTTGTTAATTAATGACAAATGGGTCAGAAACTACTGACCTAGATGTTCTTTTTAGAAAGCCCACCACGTGAAGAATTTTACAAAAGAATCTCCACTCTCAGAAGTTTAAGCTGTTAAAAGGAAGCCGAATAATGATTACAAATACGATCTCTTATATGATACTGACACAGTCCTTATGGACTTGGGCATTGATAAAGCTCCAACTTCCCCAGAGTGGTTTTTCTCTGTGGAAGTTCTTTTGTTGATAATTTAAAATTGCTGCCTTTTTTATCCGGAGAGAATATTTTTGAAATTGAATGCAATCTATCGAACTTGTGCAGAAGAGCCTTAAACTTAGCATTATTATTGATATTTAGAAAGGGGAAGGGAAAAGGAATGACTATAAAAGAATGAAAATGAGTTTGAAATACCTTTAATATGTTGTGGACCTTTGAAGTTATATTTGATCTATGGACTTCAAATGTTAGAGCACATGAAAATGGTTTATTACTGGGCTCATGGCTCTTGTTTTATAGGTCAATGGGAGTGAAACTGCTTTTATTTCACTGTTGAAATGTGAAAATGAACTCTGGTAATTTTCTCTCTCCTCCCTTTTTCTGGGCATGTATTTTTGTTTTTGGGCTAGATTCTTGATATGCATATGCAGATTTTTTGATGATTTTCTTGCAACATTATACAGCAGTTTTTGATAAATTGAATGATATCAAACTTTGAGCATATTATTTCATAAAAGATTTTAGCGTTACTATTGAATTTAAGTAGTAAGAATTTTGTCTTCCGAACTGGTTCTTTGGTTCCACTCTTGTGTTCTACTTGGTTTTTTAATTTCACTATGCTAATCTGGGTATTTTTTTCTTACCTAATTTTGCATTCTATTTTGTTTGACAAAAATATATTGTTTTAGTTTATGTTATGGTCTTGCAATTATATTGTTTCTTAGTTTTATCAGAAAAAACTACTCACTCTGGTCTTTAATATAAGACATATCTACTTAATTTAATAAGATTAAAGAAGTTAGTTGCGTTAATTAATATGACATGTATTTTCTAAAACACCCTAGTCATCTTCCTTAATTCCTTCATTCCTTTTCCTCCTTTTGATTATTGTTGAGGGTGCAACAATTAGGGTAAATTAGGAAAATATTGACAAATATGACAACTTTGTCTTATATTTAGGACCAAGAGTAGCTCCCAAATATGTCTTATATTAAAGACGGGAGGGAGTATATTGCTTCTTATGGCTTATGTTGTGCGGGATCTATTGCCATCCCTCCTGTCACCACTTTTTGACCGTTTTGCTTGATCATTGAAAGCTAGGAATTTTGAGATTTTGTTCAGTCTGATATTTGGTTGCTGTTCTAATTCAAATCATCTACCCATCAAATCCAGAAATGGTTGGGGAATGTGACTAAACATCCGTATTCAAAACAATGGCGCCTAATGTAAACTTTTGAATTTCTTTAGGATTCCTGAGTCATTGCCTTGTCTACATGATAGAGTCCTTGCAGCTGCTGTGGATACCGCAGAAAGCTTACCTTCAAACCATAATGAAGAACAGGTCCAGTTTGTTCTAGTTTTCTTTACTTTTGTTGTTTTTCCATATATAATTATATTTTTAAGCATTTGTAATCTCTTTTGCTGCAGGGGCGACAATTACCAGGTATCTTGGGTAATGTTGTCAAGAACTTAAAAGCGGATAAAGTGGAGAAGGCAAATCAATCATATCATCATTATAGTCCTGCAAATTTAGAAAAAATTTTCTCCTGTCCCCCCTTCTTGAAGGCCTCCTCAGCCACAGCTGATAAGCAAGATCCATTTGAGCTTGACATAGGTTTGTTCTAAACATCTTCTGCTACCACCTATACTGAAATTTCTGAATTCCTGGGTGTTTTGGTGCAGATGAAATCCACATTGACGAACCTTTAGTTGTTAACTATCCTCAGGAAAGTGATAGTGACAAGAGAGGTATATCTATTATTACCTTAGGTCCTTAGCATAAAAGTCAGGTGACCTTTATTTTTTGAGAGATTAAGGAAGCTAATTAGTCACATTAAAGTATTTATATTTATTCTTCTTCTTGAAAAAAATTGGGAAAATTCCAAAAAAATACCTTGGAATATAGGAAAGGACAAATTAGTGTTGTGAAATTCGAAAATCCTAGGTCAATGCTGTGTTAGTGTAAAGGAGGAATCTAGGATTTTGAAATCTCGGCAAAAAGATGAATCTGCCTTTCAGTTGCCCCTCTCTCTCAGCTTAGAATAACAACACCGGTCTCTTTATTAATAACACCGCATTCTACATTAACAACTCCTCTTTCTACTTTCATAATAACAACACCGGTCTCTATATTAACAATACTGAATTTTACATTAACAACTCCATTTTCTTGTTTCACAACTTCATAATTTAAGTTTCAGGGCTAATAACAACATTTCTCTCTTTATTTATTTTGAGATACGAAGATGTGAAAGAATAAAGTGGAGTTGTCAATGTAGAATGTGATATTGTTAATAAAGAGAGAGGTGGTGTTATTCCGAGCTGGGGGGGATAGTTGAAGGGCACATTCGTCTTTTCGTCGAGATTTCAAAATCTCAAGATTCCTCCTCCATATTGACACAGCACTAACCTGAGATTTCCGAATTTCACCTCATTGATTTGTCCTTTTGCATATTCCAAGGTATTTTTTGGAATTTTCCCAAACTAATTTGTGTGATTTATAAACTAGTATATAATCTAATGGTGCATAACATATATTATGATTAAGTAGTTTATTTAGCTTCCTTAATCTTTTCAAAAAAAGTCAATTGACTCTTATATTAAGGACAAGAAGTATTATTTTCCCCTTCAAGTATTTTATCATTTGAATGATGAACGGATGCTTTTCAGATACAGGAAAAGGAATAGACAACAAAGGAAAGGCAGCAGACAAGCAGAAATTATTTGAGGGAGCAAGCACTGATACAAAACCAAGACAGAGAACAGCAGAAGAAATCAAGGCCAAATATAGAAAGGCCGGGGTAAATCTGAGATGTGAACAATTTGAAAGTCTTATTTATTATAGATTACATATTTGACATCATGAATTGTTTCAGGATGCCTCTGCAGCTGCTGCACTTGCAAAGGATAAGCTTCATGAACGCGGGGAAAAACTTCAGGTAGCTTATTATTTGATTTCAATCTCCAATAACTATACGCTACACAAAACTACCACTCTGAGAACCTGTTTTCCCCCGTTAGAACCTGCTTTGATTTCAGAAAAATGCTTTATTATATTTTTCAGACAGTTTTCTGAAATTTTGCCGGCTGAATCCAGTCTTCCTATTTTTTGACTATCTCGACTTACCATTTAAACCATGCTAGATGCTTAGCCAACGTACTGAAGAACTGCAAAGTGGGGCAGAAGACTTTGCATCAATGGCAAAAGAACTTGCCAAAAGAATGGAAAACCGTAAATGGTGGCAGATATGACCAGTTGCACCACCCTTCGTCTAAATCAGGATATCTCAATAATAGACTCTTTTAAAAGTTGAACTGGACTCACTTGGTGTTCTTCGCAGGTAGCTGTTTTAAATGAGGTTACTAAAACCTAAATGTTAGGGCATAGATCTCTCATCATGCAAGGAAGTCAACCCTATGTGAGTCAGCTTTCACCTATTTATGTTACAAAGGAGACATTTTTTTGTGCATCCCATGTACAGACATAGTATATGTAGATCAAATTTGAATTGTGGGAAATTATTTATATGCACTGTGCACAAAGAGTTTTACTTTTATTTTTTTTTTCCCTTACATTCTTTTAGGTATACAAGTGATGATGTATTGAAAAGGATGGCAGTTATGAATCTATATCATTGTATAGTACTCCCTCCGGTCCTAATTATAAGACAAAGTTGACTTTTTTGGAGAAATTAAGGAAGCCAATTAAATCACTTTAGAATATTTATCTTTATATTTTTTTCTTCAAACTAAGTAATTTGATCAATAAAATAATATATAATCCAAAGATACTAAAAATATAAATACTCTAAAATGATTTAATTGGCTTCCTTAATTTATCCAAAAAAGTCAACTTTGTCTTATAATTAGGACCGAAAGGAGTATTTGATATCATTGTGTTGGTTGGAAAAAACAACACATACTGTATTGTAAAAAAAATTGGTATACAGAATCGGATATATAAGGTATTGAAATTGCTAGCTAAATGCATGCATACACTAAAAGAAAAAGATGATAATTAGAAGCAAAATTATCTTTGTTACCAATATCTGATAATGTGGACAAGGTCTCTTGTTTCAAATAAATAAATAGATAAAAAAGGACAAGGTCTTGACCTAAACAAGGAATTCCAATTTGTGATTGTTAGAAAAGAATACATACAGCTTATGTGGAGAATAAGTATCAAATGCTGCTTCTCCAATATATTAGCTACAATAAACTTGGATGCTGGTGGTTACATCATGGGAGAACAAATGTACAGAATAATCCTTCCATTGGTTGTTAATGGCATGTTTCAAGATTAAAGGGGAAGAATTATACCCAATTCAACATTCAACATTCAACATATCAGAATAAAAAGAAATTTTTGTTTAATACAAAAGACTCATTATAACGAGGCATGTGATATTCTTGAGAATATGATGTTTTAGTGGCAATCAATAATCTGGATGGGAAATATTTGAAAGTTTATTTACTTTACTTGAACTTGTATGTCACATTTGTCTCTTCTAAGAAATTCTGCCGCCAGCTGGCTTGCATTAACACCAGTTAATCAGTAAACCTGCAATTCCTCTACTTAAGTCAAAGTGATACAGTTGAACTAATTCTCCGAAATTCAATATAGGGTTAAGGCGTAAATCTATCAATGAAGTATTGTTTGAGGAGCGTTCACCACAAAGATCTTTTAAAAGGGGTAAAAATACCAATGAAGTTTTAAAAAGGGGCATCCACCACAATTTTCGTTAAATCTGTGCTAACACCGTTAGGGGTTTTCTTCTCTTATGATTTAACGCCGTTAGTACGGATTTAACAGAAATTGTGATGGATGCCCCTTTTTAAAACTTCATTAGTATTTTTTACCCATTTTAAAAGATATTTGTGGTGGACGCTCCTCGGACAATACTTCATTGGTAGATTTGCACCTTAACCCTTCAATATATTATGATATGGTACTTGTTTCCTTTTGATAAAAAAAAAAATACATTGCTGAAATATTAACTGAAATCTAGAGAAGAATTCTTTTTAAATGTTTGTGAAATATCAGAGTCACATCATTTTTAACAAAAAGGAAAACAATTATATATAATATAGTCAAACCTGGGTAGCGAAGGATATTAGTGGAGCTATTCATACTTTTAAAAAGATTATGTTGTGACGTCCTTCAATACACACACATATAATTAAATTATGAAAAGAAGTAGTATTATAGTGACAGCATGAGAGTGCGGGATAGTGAGTGAGTCGAGGAAGGTGGAGCGAAAGCATATGGAAGAAGGCATGAAAAAGAAGTTGGCATGAGAGCATGTATTAAAAGTTAAAACCCAATTCCGTCTAATTAAAAATTTTAGATTAGTTGAACCAATTAAATTTAATATTTTTTTTCTCCCCTTACCACCCTTAAACAATATTGTTTTGAATTTTTAAAAAATAATATTTCATCGTATTTATACTTTGCTAGCTCTGTTTTTGTTGAATTATATGAATTTTATATATAAATGTTCATTTCACTCGTGGATTAATACCTTTTTTTTCTCTACATATTATTTTTTTTATAGTTATATACGAATAATTTTTACATTTTAATTAAATTTATATTAATTCAGTCACGCTAGATATCGGGCACTTACCCTTAAACCACTTTTTCCAAACCAAAAAAGTGGCCTTTGTAGTGTATTAAAAGCTTTGAAGGAAAAAAAAAGATTTTTTTTTATACATAAGGTCAAAACAAAAACTTGGAAATACAGTAACCTAACAGACTATACGTCCAACCTACTATGCCATATCACTCCACATGTATACAGTACAACCAGGGTGCTGCTGTGGCAATACCAGCAATCCACTGATTACCTGGTGCGTCCCTGGCCAAAAAATCAGCGCAATGATTCGCTTCTCTAGATACATAATGAAGCTGTACCTCCCAATCCGAAAGAAGTAATTCCATAGCTTCCCGAACCTCCCCTGTAAAAGGATGGTAAGAATGACTACTGCTATCCTGTATAATCAACTGATAGGCTTCTAACGAATCTGTGTAGTCATGGATTAGAGAAAATAAGTATGTAAGAAAAGATTTATCTCAATTTATAAAAAAAATGTCTAAAAAAAGATTTATTTATTTTTTATGCTTTTGAAAAGAGATGAAATCATGAAACCAAAAAAGTGGCCTTTGAGTATTAAAAAAGGAGGGAGGCTAAAGCTAAAGCTAATGCCAATGCATAGCACAGCTAGTGGAGGGGTTGCTGGACGCAACAAAACCAACCCACGCCTGTGAGGATTGGACAAACCAAATCTCAAACGTCCAAATGGTGGGTCCCACATGTACCTCCAATCTCGATGACAACCTTTTTCCCCACAAACAAAGAGCCTCCGTTTCAAACTTGTACACTCTCTCTCTCTGTCTCTCTCTCATCTTCCTTTGTCTATTTATTATTGATAATTACTATATTGGCCCATCCCCAACGCACCCTCCACGAACCATCTTCCTTGATTCCTTCGCCTCAACTCCTACCCATTGCCTTACTTTTCTTCCTTTTGTCCACTTCCAATGATTTTATTAATATCCCTCTGAATCAGCTTTCGTGTTCGTGTGCGTGAGGGCCACAAGTATTTCAAATGGATTCATATGCATTCAGGTGGGGCTCCCTTCGTTTTAAATAATGTTGTTTGATAAATGCCCTGAAATTTCCTCATCTTCCCTTATCTCTTGACACCTGTCCCACTTTCTTCTTCGCTCTCTCGCCCACATAAACACACCCTATTATGCATTAATATCTGAGGACGCAAATCCTTGTTTATTCATGCCATCCAATAAAGTATTTTTATCGAGAAAATTATCCTTTGATACTTGACTACTCAATCCACAGATATCATCAGCTTCCGGCTGTCTCAAACAAAACCTCCTAAACCCATTTGCTTCATTTTAAATTAAAGACCCAGCATCTTTTTTGAGGCACAGATTTTCTCATATGAAAAGTGTGTTTGGCTGTATCCAAAAAAAAAAAACAAAACAAAAGAAAGTGTGTTTAGATTATCTTTAGAAGGAAGAAAAAATGATAAAAAAGAACCTAGAGAATAGATTTTGCAGGATAGCTCTGAAAAACTATGGTTCTCGGAAAACCATAGTTTTCTATCAAAATAGGTTGTGGAAAAAAAGAAGGGAAAATTTCAAAAAAAAATATTTAAAAATGGGAAAAGATAAATCTGTGTTGCGAATTTATAAAATTATAGGTTAGAATTAGAGTAGGAATATGATATTTTCAATTCTGATCAAATCATTAAATTACTCTTAGTTCAGTTGTGAAACACGAAAATAAAGTTATTAATATAAAATATGATGTTAATATAGATACAAATGTTATTGACGCCTTAAATTTATACCCTCAAAATTATCCCTAATTTTAGGGATATGAAGTTGTGAACCATGAAAGTAAAATCGCTAATGTCAAATATGATATTGTTAATATAGATATAAATATTATTAACCTTTAAAACTTGTGCCCTCAAAATTATCTAGTTTTTGGGATCAGAAGTTGTAAAATATGAAAGGAAAATCGTTAATGTAAAATTTAATATTGTTAATATAGATACAGATGTTGTTATTGACCTCTAAAACTTATGAACTGAATTAAAAGCATTTTAGTCATTTAGTCAAAATTAAAAATCCCAAATTTCTATTACAGTTATGACTTGGAATTTATCTTCGTAATATTAATTTTTTTTTTTCATTTTTAATTATATTTTTCTAAAATTTTCCCAAAATAGAATGTTCAGGTGGCTCAACCAAAACTATGATTGAGATTTAAAAGCTATTTTAAGTTTTAGATCAATGGTTGGCTACACTGCTTTTGAAACAAGGGCAAAAACCGTGACTTCAAAAACAAGTCCAAACAAGTGGACTCTCGAGAATAACTACAGGAAGCCAACTTTTTTTGGCCCAACTGTTAGATTCAGAAGCAATAGGAGAATGCAACCAGAAAAAAATATATGCTCATTCTTTTGGAAATAAATGACATTGCATATCTAACTTAAAAGGACAAAGAATTCAGAAGTTGTACTTGTACAGATGTGTGTAAAATGACAAGCTCCTTTAGCCATGATAACATTTTTCATGCTAAGGATGATACAACTGAACTCCCAGAAAGGAGAATTAATCAGATAATACTACAGGAAAAAAAAATGGGCATGGTTGCTTCATTTTTTCTCCTCCTCATCCTTGAACTAAGAAAGTTGCTACTCTTCCAAATCTCTGCGATTATTCTTTGCAACACTCCTTATCCTATCTCTGACCATGCTCTATGTAATGTGGAATAGTTATAAGAATTCAAAATAATAATAAATAAATAAATAAACTAACTTCAGTCAGAATAATCAAGGAGCGTGTTGCCATGGCAGCCATTGCTTATGCAACTATCTGCTGCTCGTGTTCTCTATACAGTTGCTCCACCCATGGTGAAAGCATCTCTCTACTGGGGTCAAATTGCTGCTGCTGCTGCTCAGAGGGAACATCTTTAACCAACGAATTAACCCAGGACACGTCAGGCTCAAAATTTTCAGACCGTGCCCCGGTGGTGTTAGTGTTTCCATTGTTTCTGAACCCAAAAGAAGCAGATTTCTTCAGTTTGTTCAGCTCATCTCCATTCATGCCCCAATCCAGTTTCCCATCAGGGGATCTCCAATCAGAAAGTGCAGAAGAAACCCTACACGCAGTGTTGGAGGCTGTGGATTGCCCGAAATGGTGGGGTGATATTGCACCACGATCAATAAAACTTTGGCTTCGCTTTGTGAAGGCCGCAGATCTTGAGTTCATCACTGCTGCTGCCACAGCAGAGGATGAGTCAAACCCTATACCCAAGGAACTTCTTGCCGGTGAGGAAGGAAGATTGGTTGGATAGCTTGCGCGAAGGTGGTTCATGTTTTGGTGCATTTGAAGACCATTGGGAGATTGCAGCTGAGTAGGCATTGAAGGTTGTGTTGAAAGTACATGAAGCTGAGAAAGAACAGAAGGATCAACAGATCCCAAAAGGTCATCGAGGTTGGTTGGCTTCAAATCCCCTATCCTACCATACTCTTTGTTTCGGAAAGATGGGGAAGAGATTCGAGCTATCTCTTCTATCAGCTTCTGCTGCTGCTGGTTAGCCGAACTTTCTAGCCCGAGCAGTTCCATCTCCAACTCAAAATCCCTAGCACTCAAGGCCGCCTTCAGCCGGCTACCCGGGAGCTGCAGGGCCGGTGGGGTGAGGTTTATTTTGTTCTGCCACAAGCTTCCACTCTTGGGAGACGAAGCAGCCAAAGGAGACAAGGGCGGTGTTGAAACATTTGACATTGGCAAAGATGAGGAGCTAAGAGCTAAAGGACTCATAACTGTAGTGTCAAGCCCACTAGCTGAAAAGGATTTTGGTGAAGGCATTGCTGAACCAGTGGAAGCATACACAGGGCGTAACTCTTCAGGTTTGTGAGCAAAGAAGCAAACTTTACGTGAGCAACCAGTCTCATCCTTGCAAAGCCTTGTTCGGTATTGAGCAGGATGAAGCCATGACTCAAAAACACCGTGAGCGTATTCACAGGCATCCCCTTTCGGGCAGCTTCCCTTGCGAAATTCGGGGCAAGGAACGCAGCTGTAAGGATACTTCCGTGGATCCCTCCTCCTAGCATTCTCCCCGGGATGAACAAATGGACACTCGGTCCAGTCGTGAGAGTATGCCCTTGAACACGGCTTCACCTTGAAGCTGTACATCCTGAACTCATCCGTTCCATATATACCATTGTTTATGTCAGGCAAAGATATATCAACAGGATATTCTTTCTTCTCTGCCGGCGCTGTAGTTTTCTGTTGCTCCGCCTCCTGTTCAATAATTTGATGACTTCCCTCACTTAATTCATCACCTCTCAGCAACGACTCCATCGCCTTCCTTCGCAGGCTGGATGAAGAACTAAAAGCAGGAGCAATCAAATTAACAGGCTTGTTTCCGCTAGCATCAAGGCAATCAGGATCAGCCTTCGCATCAAGCAAGAGCTTAACAATCTGAAGTGAGGTTTCAGAGCCACCGGCAACAGCGCAGTGGAGAGCCGTAGCCTTATCGGAACCACAGGCCCTGTTCACATCAACTCTGCCTGTTTCAATAATATACTTCAATACCTCAGTGCTCCCAAATAAAGAAGCAACCATGAAAGGCGTCCTCTTTTCCAATCCCATCTTCTTTGTTCCAATTCTTCTTCCATACCAAAAGCTCTCCTCGTTCACATCAGATCCCTTCTCTTCTACTTCCCTCTTGAAAGTTTCAAGATCATCAGTCGCAGACAGCTCGAGCAGACTTGAGATGTTAAAGAGAACATCACGATTCTGCTTCAGAAACTCGCTATCCATGTCGTTATTAGAGGGAGAAAGTTTAGCTTTTGAGCCACCACACATACCAAAGTCCTGCATAATCAAACAGCATAAACTCAATAAACCACTATATTCAAAAACATCATTTCCTTACAAATAAATGATTGAATACTCATGTTAGACATTAGGCAAAAGAAGGGGGGAAAAAAACAGAATACCCATGTTAGACTAGAAGTTAAAAACAAAACTTTCCATAGGTATCTGTAGGACCAAGGTTTTCAAATCTTGAGGGATGCACTGCAAGATAACATCCCACAAAAATTTAAGCGAAAATTTATAGGCTAAACAATTCTTGTGCTTTATTTTTTTCTCCCCAACCCAACCGAGAACAAACCTACACTAAAAATTCCATCAGGAGAACAAAAAGTCAGAACATATACTTAACAAAATCGTCAACAACCCATGCTGACAACTTGGTCCGGCAACACCTACTTTCTACGAGAATTCTGATAAGAAAATTTTAAAACATCATAGAAAGAAAAGGGACCAAAACAGCAACCCCCACAACTAAATTTCAAATAATAGTTTCAAACTTGTACCAAGAATCAGACCCACAAAGCTCATTCCTCGTACCCACCCAGAACAACCCATCTCGGAGATCACCAACATCGACCCAGATCAAACCAGAACACGAAAACCCAAACAACAAAAGCTAATCAAAACACCAAGAACTAAAAAATTGCTCGAGAATACAACATACCTCTCTGTGCTGAGAGTAAAATATATCAGAGTGTGCCTTTCTTTTGCTCTTGTTTTAGTTTGCTAGAGGGAAATCGAGAAGACCTCGATTGAGAGAATGAGGAGGAAAGAGAGGAGCCTCTGCCCTTTTATCCTCTCTGCCCCCCAGGCCCCAGCGATGAAGAAGAAGAAGAGAGGAAAGCGTGATTTTTTTATTTTTTATTTTTTATTTATTTTTTAATTGCTTTCTTCGTAGCTGTTACTGTGAAGGTCAAAGTCAATTATTCAACACGTGCGGGCCCCACAGGCTCCTCTCAGAGCTTTTTTTTTTATTATTATAATTTTTAAGAGTCGTTCGCGTCTATCTTTCCCCCGAAATGAAACGCAAATGAAATCCAAATGAAACTTAAATTCACATCACACGAACATATGGAATGGAACCCACTTGCAGTCTTCCACTATCCGTCACTCGGCTTTAATTTTACGCGCTCGTGGCTCCCCTGGCCCTAAGCTTTCTCTTGATCCGTTGGATGCGAAACCAGTGGCTTAATAGGAACCACAGATCAATGATCAATTATCAATTAATCAATTACTAATACCCAATAAAGATAGCATCTTTATTCTTTAAGCGAATAAATTCATGTCCTTCAACATTTACAAGCAATATAGTACAACCCAAATTTGATTATTTCATTATGACCAAGATATCCTCCTCCCATGATGTGGAAAATCTAATCATCTAATAATTAAATCAATTTTCGGTTTGAGGGCAGAAGTTGACTTATTTTGATCCTGTTTTTCTATCCATGACTCGTATCTGAGACTATGGCCAGCCAGAATTTTGGTTTTTAGGATATGGCAGCCGAGAATCTGTAATATGATTTGAACATAATCATTTCTATCTAATAACTGATCATTATTATAATTTTAAAAGTAAAAAAATCCAAGAACACATGCGAATTCAATTCAAGCGCCTTAAAACACAAGCTAGTGGGGAAAGAATGATGAAAGAAAAAATTAAAATATAAAAAAAGGAATCAAATCAACAGACGTTACTCTTAATAGAATGGTTTTTAATTGCTTGAAGAAAAGTTTTAAGGTCGAGTTTGTGTGAAACTATAAATCCAATCCAAAAAAACATGTTTAAGAGCTATCTTTAAGCACCCCCTGGTCGGAGGGTTTGGTATTGTTTTAATATCGCCCGTCAAATAGTCATATCAAAATTTAAAAATGGAGAAAAAGGGTATCTAATGAGATTGATGCAGGTTCCAATATGGATGAATATTTTAATAGTGATTAGAATATAGAGTATGATGGTGGCATCGGCATAATAATAATGTTTAATCAAATTTGACCCTTTCCAAGCTGGGCAGCGAAGACTTGTCAAAGAAAATTTCGACCAAAAAAAAAAACTTGTCAAAAAAAGACTATCCAATCGAAGAATATCACGTTCCCATCAATTCTGACTCAATCTTCCACTATTGCTTCAATGTCTGGCCCTCACAGTTCACACAGTCCTCATTTTTATTAATTAATGTAATTGAAAAGCCTATCATATGCCCCCAACTCTATGTGCTTTGTTGCTAATTTAATGTCAATTTGAGGGCCTAGTTGCAATTTTCTTCATTCATTTCCGCAGCTGCGACGCTTGTGTGTTCTGTTTATTTAAAGTTTTAAACTAGTGTAGTCCCTCTAATGAGCAAAAGACAAAATTTAGCTGACAATTAGCTTGATAGGACGATCTAACCTTGCTTCAATCAGACTCCGTACTTAATATAAGACATATTTAACTAATTTGATTAAACTAAAAAATTTGATTAAGTTAGTTAATATATAACATATATTTTCTAAAGCGCCTTACTCACCTTCTTTAATTACCTCATTCCCTTCTCTCTTTGATTACTGTTGAGGGTGTATTAATAGAGGTAGATTAGGAAAAAACTGATAAATATAAAAATCTTGTCTTATATATAGGATTAAGATCAACTCTTCAAACATATATTATATTAAAGACGGGAGAAAGTGTCACACCCTTGTCTAATTTTCACCTTTTTCAGAGTATTCGCGGAAGATGATATATGGTTCGGTGGGCAACACAGTAATAACATGAATATACTAATAATAAGTGCATGATTACATAAATTCCCCATAGGGGTTTGTATATGATACTTACGATTAAGGTAGTCGCACAGGGCTACTAGGGTGTCTAAACTCATTCCTAGTGAAATGGAAACTTCATCCCGTCTTCGTTCCACTACTGTAATCCCCTCGTACGGTACTCTACATTGTTGTTTACATATCTTCTGTCGTCTCCTGTCTAAATTGTTGGTAGGGGAGTGTGAGATTCGAGAGAATCTCAGTAGGAAACAAATACCATAATGCATGCATGATTGATGCTATATGTATGACATGTTAGCTTTATCTAAATGTGTGCCCCATAATGACATTTCTACATACTCAATGTTTCATACAACAAGACTATGGCCACAGCGAAAACAGAAATAGAGCTTCATTTATTCAAATATGCTATACACAATCAAGTAAAGCAATAACATACATCATTACACAAGCAAAGATATCAAATATATGCAAGTAAGGTAAGTCCCCTACCTCCAGTCTTTTCTCCTCGATTTGCGTGCCAGTAACTCGGGACTCCATATTCGATCCTACAATGTCAAATGTACTATTTAGACACTTCCATAGTGTTTCTGGGGATTATATGAGGCTATATTGAAAAATTACTAACATACCCCTGGGGACCCGGCCCCGCTGTACTCGATCCGGCTGTACTTTTCCCGAAATTTTGACATGGGCTATTTTTGCATATTTTCACCCAAGGAATCCATTTCCAGATTCGGAATTACCAAATTTAATGTCAAATTATAAAATTGCCCTTGGCAGCCCTACTTTTAGGGTTTTAGGGGCGTTTCCGTAATTATGCTTTCTCGGCCTTTTCTGAAAAAGTGCCCAACTGTAAACTCGCCTAATTTTCCCTTCTAAATCCAATGGAACCATCAAATCATTGAAAATCCAACTCTAAGACCCATTTACAGCCCTGGCCGAATTATATGGGTTTTCCGGGGAAAATCAGGGTTTTTCGGTTTCGGCTCCGTAAACGCGTTCCTTTCTACTCCTAACCACTTTATTGACTATTCCATTAGGTTAAACTACCATTTAGTACCAATTTGGGCAGCATAACAGCTCCACACACCCATTTTCCATTTTTAAAACCAATGACAATCCGGCAAAATTTCACCGATTAAATTGTCCACAACAGCCAGAATAGTCAATATACAAGAGTTTGGAAGTTACCTCAAGCTCCCACTAGCTTTTCCTTGATTTGGCTGAAAACCCTAGGTGTTTTAACACCAAAAGAGGAGCTTCCAAACCTTAAAGAACATAAAGGAGTAGCTTAGGATCGAAGTTATACGCGTTAGGAGCTAGATCGTCGGAGAAATCGGCTTACCTTGCGAGTTCTCTTCTCCTTTTCTCCCAAAACCCTCTCAACTCTTTTTCTTTATTTTGGTTGCAGAATGGCGTCGAAATTCTGTAGGAGGAAGATGATGAAATATGATTTTATAAGATATTATAATTATCCAATAATTATTTTTCCATTTTCGGATTTTTCAGAAATTCTGGCAGATTTCTGCTCAAACTTTGGAAAATCATAACTAATTCTAGAAAAATCGAATTGGAGTGATTCCAAAGCCTGTAGAACTCTTATTGAGTCTAGTTTCAAGAAAAAATATATAATTTTGCTGAATGGAATTACAAAATTCCCAAAATTTCAATCTTTACATGTTGTTCCAAAAAATTTCCAGTTTTTCTGGGCTAACTTCAAAAATTCATATCTTTTTGTATATAACTCTAATTGATTCATATGACCTATCAAATTAAAGCTTAGGATGTCAACTTTCATCCTGTAAAATCTCATAATTTTTTATCATCATTTGTTCATTCCAAATTACATAACAAACTCACTACCTCATAGGCGATTTCACTAAAAACATAATTATATTCTCCAAAATTCACCATTTTACTTTCCTAATACCCTAAAGATATAGAAATCATTATGGGATAAATTTGGGCTTATGCTAAATTGGGGCTTAACAGTCCATTTAATTTAGGCTTATTTCCAAGCCTCCAATCCAAAAATTCAGGGTATTACAGAAAGTAATTGATCAATGGTGATAAAATTAAGAAAATAGCGGACATGCTTTTTAAGAATAATAGTAATTGATTTTTTGTTGAGTTGAACATGGGAGTCTCCCTAAAAATTTAGGTAGCTATATGACTAAACTAATGTAAATATTGTACTCATACATGTTTTTGGCGAGAGTCACGGTAAATTTGAGTCGTGATACTATGCCACTTACCTAGCTCCTTTTGTCATGATCTAAAATCTAAGTTGTGATCGATGCATAGACTAAATAAGCCAAATGATTCCACTTAGCCTGATAAGCCTTAAATAAAGTACATGGACTCTCGAACAAACATTTACATAACAATAATAATACTTATTGAACTTCTATATTAAAATCTCAATGAGAGAACAAATCCACAACAATTAACTTTGGCGATACACATGCTATCCCATTTACTATAAAACTTAATGACTCTAATATCATCATAGTAGTCATGACATCATAAAATTCCTGAAGCTCACCAATACATCACAATATACTTTATAAGTTTATGAAGCATATGAATTACAATCAATTTCACTAGTTGTGTTATCTGAAAAAGAAATATAGAGAGAGGAATGAGTCTACCACTAACTTAGTAAGAATATAAATAACAAAGTGCATGGAACGAAAGCAAAGGCGCACAGAGTTTTTCGCAAACAATTTTCCTCAAAATAAATAAATGTAACAAAATTCAAATGTTCTGATGAAAACTAAAAATGAGGGCAAAGGTTCACTAAATCCTTATCCCAATAAATAAAGAAATAATTAAAATAAAATATTCAACCACAATTTTTCAATCAACATAATCACTCAATATCAATTCTGATGGGGAATAACTACCCCACATACATACTATATCTTATAATGTATGTCATAATCCATATAACTTATGGTGAGGAATAAGTGTCTCACATATATTCTATTTCATATGCCATATACTCATGGTGAGAAATTACCGTCTCACCTTATATATATATCATATACTATATACATATACCTTTGGTGAAAACCATCTCACATAAATTTATATATGGCTAAATTATATAAAACCCTCCTGAATTTTGGGGCAATTGTATATAATCCATTGATATTTCGACATTTAAATTTAACCCCTCTGAACTTTGGTTTTCTTAATTTGGACTCCCTGCCGTTAACATGCTGTTATCTTTTTGACAGAATTTGCCACGTCAAATTAATAGAAGACACCTTATCACATCTTATGTGATATCCTATTAAGCTTATAGTTGTATAAAACCCCCTTGAACTTTAGTCTAATTGTATATAACCTCCTTAACATTTTAAACTTTAAACTTAACCCCCTTGAAGTTTTATTTTTTTAATATAAAACCCTTGCCTTTACTTTTTTATCTAATTCTTATCAGAGCGAGCTCATTATTTACAAATGATCCTATCGGCTTCTTCATATATTAAAATAACATTTTTACAATTTTATTGTCTTAATTTATAATGTTAATAAATTCATTAATTTTTGTTTGCTATATTTCATTTGTTAATTATAATAGTATTTGTTGCATGAAGAAAAATAGAAAAATAATATTTTAAAGTTCACATGAACAAGAAACATAAGGATAGAAATTCAACCTCTAATTCAAGAAAAAAAAAATACTATTTTAATTAAAAAATATGATATATAGCAAACAAAAATCAATGAATTTGTTAATATTATAAATTAAGACAATAAAATTGTAAAAGTGCTATTTTAATATATGAAGAAGCAGATAGGATCATGTGGAAGTAATGGCTCGCTTTGATAAGAATTAGATAAAAATGTAAAGGTAGGGGTTTAATATTAAAAAAAAAAACTTTAAGGGGGTTAAGTTTAAAGTTTAAAATGTCAACACCCATTTCCATTTCGATAATCGAAGAGTAATAAAGATGGAATTCAATGGGCATACAGAAAAATACAATTATACTGATAAAAATATTTGTTTACAATCCCAACGTCATTCATTAACGAAAAATAGAAAATACAGCAGAAACTTAATATTTACAGAGTTTTCCATAATATCTAAACATAAACTAATTATAACCACTATCTTGTTCTCGCCTCGAGACACGTGCCAATTATTTTCCAGCGTCTACGCCCTTGCCTTTTGTACCACTGGCACCCACTGAGATGTTTGTTTAAAAATAGGGTGAGATTTCAAAGAATTTTGGTAGAAACATACTATCGTTCATAGAGAATGCGAAAAGTAAATATGACATGCGCCAAGGTATACACTAATTAATGAACAATATAAACACATCATCGTCATGTATGTATGTGTAGGGCCCAGCCCCACAATCTACACCAGTTGGACTTCTGCCAACTCCCAGTGTAAGTGCACCTTTGGCACTAACTGTCCCTCTCTAGGCAAATCATGTTGATTAATAAAGTGCATTTACAAACAATGGCATCTACACAATCATATAACTATGACATAATGTATGAAGGATGATGTCCCTACCTCGAAGTTTTATAAACCCCTATTTAGATGTGTCTCGAAATACGTGTCGTGTCCAGCCTCTGAATCAGTCTTAAAATATTAAATGTACAAGAAATAGGTCATAACCGATCAAAGTATTATTTTAGACTCTTCCATAGTGTTTCTTGTGGTTATATTAGTCTATGATAAAAATTTACCAAAATGCCCCCAGGACCCCGGCCGGGCGCCGCCGTTAGGAGTGGAAACAGGCCAGGTGGCCTGTCAAGGGCCTGTAGCCTGGGCTGTCAAGCTAAAAGGCCAGGCTAAGGCCAAAACAAAAGTTTGTTTTGCTTAATAGGCCAAGCCAAGGCCTATTGACAGGCCTATCAGGCCGCCCTGAGCCTGTTAAAATATTTTTAAAAAAATCAAATAAGAGTTAAAGGATAATTTCGCTTGAGTCTATAAATTTTAGCCTATTTTTTGCTTGTTTAAGGAGGCTTGTTTTCGGCCGCTGGCCTATTGGCCTGTTTTGCAGCGTGGCCTGTAGGCCTATCGGTTTGCTTAATAAATTCTAAAAATCTAAGCCTCCTTAACAGGCTTTAGGCCTAAAAATTGGCCTCTAACAGGCCACAGGCTAGGTTCAGGTTAGTTTGTGCCTTAACAGGACTAATCTGTTAAGGCAAAAGCCTGGCCTGGCTTGACCTCTTTCCACCCCTACCGGTTGCCGTACCCGGCTCGATGACATGTTTTCCCAAAATTTTGACTAAGGCTATTCTAACTTATTTTCACCTAAGGAATTCATTTCCAGGTTTGAAATCATCAAATTCACTGTCAAATTATAAAAATACCTTTGACAGCTCCTACTTAGGGATTTCAGTGGCGTTTTCATAATTATGCTTTTTTGGCCTCTACCGAAAAAGTGCCCAACTATAAACCCACTTATTTTTGCCCACTGAATCCAATGGAACCATTTATTTCATTAAAATCCAATCGCACCCCTTGAAACCGTGTTGGCCGAAATATTTCAAGAAAAATGAAAAAAATGTAGTTTTGTGTTTTAGTTTCCAAAACTCGTACTTTCCCACTTCTAATCCTTGATGAACTCATTTAAACACTTCTTAATCATAATTCAAAGAAACTTGGGCAGCATAACCCCTTAGGGTTATAGCTTTTCCCATTCTTCAACTCAACCAAGAAACTTGAAAAGTCAAGAAACAACAACAACAACACAACAAGAAAGCAAGTTTATGAAGTTACCCTCTCTGACTTCTTGGTTTCCTCTTACTCTAGCCTCCTCCTCCCTCTCTTCTTGATCTCAAAGTGTGTCTTCACCACCATGGATTCATAAAAAACAAGATTTTAGAGAAGAATTATAAGGAAATGCTATAAGAAAAACCAAAGAAACCATACTTACCTTAACCTCTTCTTATTCCTTCTCTCTACTCTTTGAAGTTTCTCCAAGTTCACTCTCTCTTTTCTCTTTGCTTTGGCCGAAATACGTCCAAGAGGAGGGAGTGGATGTGTTTTATCATTTTGCCTCTTCCTTCCTCTTAGCCTTTGATCTCATCAAGGGACCATAATGTGACACTTGTCACAATCCTTCCTTCCCTCATGATTACTCCATTAACTTCTCATTAAGTTTGAACCAATTTCCTTTCCTTGTTTGGCTCTTCAAAACCGTCCTCCCCCTTGCTCCAACTAATCCATTCCTCTTCCAACTAAGTCCAAGTTTGCACTCCTCTATACACTCAAGTTCTTTTATTCCTTCACTCAAGCTAATCCTCCCATCATGCACTCAACAATTAACCTGCCAAATCACTCAACCATTATCATCATTGGTCATAAGTACCATGTCCATGTAACATAGCCATCATAACTTTATTCATGTAGCATGTGATCATGAAATTGAATTTTTTCCCTTATCTTCATGGTTGGACGAAATTAGAGAGGAGAAGAGAAGAAAAATTGCTTTTCACTACTTCCATAATTCACATAATTGAATTATGTATAATTCCCCCTAATTTCACAATTCTTGATTTATTTTACCAAGAATAATCCAATTATACATTTTTCCTTTATTTTCCTTGATTAATTGAAATTAAATCCAATTAATTGGAAAATAATTAATCTTGGGCTATATTGGCAAAATTATGATTTTGCTATCACCTTTGTAATTTAATTCATTTCTTGAATTAATTTGCCCATTTCCTTATGAACATGAATATTTCAAAATTCACAAGATTTAATTTCCATTAATATTCACCATTTTATTGAATTAATCAAATAATTACAATATATTTTTTGTGAATATAAAATTTGGGGTGTTACATAAAATGTCGAGGGGTTTATATGCAACTAGACTAAAGTTCAGGAGGTTTTACATAACTATAGACTTAATAGGATGCCGAGTAAGATGTGATGAATTGATTAAAAAAAAGTAACATGCGATGAAATGTCTTCTATAAATCTAACGTGATAAATTCTGTCAAAAAGATAATGGCGTGTTAATGGCAGAAGGTCCAAAATAAAAAAACCAAAGTTCAGGGGGGTTATATTTAAATATCGAAATTCAGGAAGGTTATATACAACTAACCCAAAGTTTAGGGAAGTTTTGTATAATTTAGCCTTTATTTATCTATCTATCTCATATACCAAACATCAATATAAATTGTGGTGAGGAATAACCATCTCACCCATACATATCCCACACATAAACATAAACATTCTCAATATGTATACACATTCCATAATTAAATATGTGTGTGTGTGTGTGTCACATACCTCCCAAAAATATTATTCCTCCATAAAAAAAATAAATTAGTCAAAATTTCAAAAATATAAAGAAGATTTAAAACCAAATTAATTAATAAAAAAGAGGTTGAAAGAAGGTAAATAAAAAAATAAATAATTGAAAAAATGTTTTTCTTTTAAAAGAATAAATCAATTTAAAATTTCAAAAACATACAAGAGGATTTGAAAATAATTCTAATAAACAAGACAAAAGCAAAACTATATGTCAACATAAATTTATTATAAAAAGCACTGAAAAGTGGAACATAAAAGTGTGGTTTGAAATATCTACCCTAAAAAATACCATCACGATAACTATGCCCAAAAAATTGTAAAGTCCTCAAACAAAACAAATACAAAAATGTATTTAGAAATGATAAAGCGATTTGGAATTTGCTTCCCAAGAAATTGGAATAAAAACAATGAAAAGATACTTAAGGCTGAAAATATGATAGAGGTGAAATGAATAGTGTCACCTTGCTATTTATGCTCTCACTTGGTATAAACTATTGTAGAGTTCCCTTGAGTCACACTAGAGTTGAACATTGGCTAAGGAGTCCTCAAGTATCACCTTCCCAACATCAATGTAATTGACAAGAGGCGATCCCTCATTATATACTTGGATGTGGAGCAAACTACTTGTTCTAAACTAGACCTAATATTAACGGGTATATAAGATCACACTGTTAGCAATTATATTGGCTAAGGTCAGAGCTCCACGCAGAATTGGTTAAAGGCAAAGAGATCGGGGAGAGCCTGAGAGTACCTTTGGAACACTAAGGGCCAGTTAACAGTCCAAAAGACATTTGGGCCAGTGAAGACGGACCATTAAAATTTTGGGCTTAGGGTGTGCTCACAAGTATGAATGGATTTCGTTTCCAAATTAATCGTGAAGGTGTGTACGAACAAATTGTTGCCAATTACTAATAAGTTAATAGTTGTGATTGTAAGAGATCTTGATTGTGTTTGGCAAACCTCCAAATCATGGTTTGCGCAACCCGAGTCAAAACTCCTCTCACACACTCACCTCGTAAGTCGTAAAAGCTATTAAAAAAAACTAATCCAACTTGTCTTATAAGAAGGAAAACATAAGTTAAAATCTTAGGAAGTATACTTATAGGAAACTCTAAACCTCGAAAGGGATTGTACTCTTTGCTAGAGAATGATACAGGATCCATCGTTTTGTCAACAAAATATCTGAAAATGAAAATATTTTTTTTCATATATACTCTTAATATGAAGATGTTGAGTGATACAAAATCAGTGGGCAAAGTTATGAGAGCTAATAAATAAAAGAAAAATGATGAGAGGGACATATAATTAATTAAGGATAAAAATCAAAAAATAAATAAATTTTCTGGGAAGTACAAAATGTGACTTATAAAAATGGACAATCTCTTTTGGAGATATTTGTGCCACATGACACCTACCAAGGTCCTATGGTTTTTGACCCATTTCATCTTTCTGTGATTTTCAGTACCTTTCATTTTGTTTTTTCACCCTTCCTCATGTTGTTCTAGTTCTTATTTGATGTTTTATGTTTTCTCTGCAGCCCAAACTGATTCTTTTTTTTTTTTTTGCCAAATAGAAACTTCATTATCCTGGAACGAAATACATCAAGTCTGGGTACATAAACATAGCTAAACTACACCTACACGCTATAATATTTACAAGCAACAAAATACTACTAGTCAGGAGCTCTGGCCCTTCTACATGAATCAGCCTTCATCAACTTCCATAACTGCTCCGGTGGTCTTAGGACCCAGTCACTCGGGCATGACCCACCTAAATAAGCTTTTGCAACCCAATCGGCTACACAGTTTGCTTCCCTGGAAATCCAATTACAAGAATGATTCCCAATCATTTTCCTTGAACTTTGAATATTATCAAGGAGATTGATGCACCTCCAATCATTTGGAGGAGAGTCATTTTCCAAACATTTAATCAGCACTTGATTATCTGACTCAAAATGGACTTCCTCAAGCTGGTTCTGTTGGGCATATTGCACAGCATCAAGTAATGCAATTCCTTCCGCCATGAAGGCTGAACTTGCATTCACTATTCGTGCTTTTCTATCCAATAACCAGCCATTAGAGTCCCGAACAACTAAAACAACCGCTGCTCTATTTTCCGTTTCTTTGAAAGCACAATCACAATTGATTTTAATATGATTACCTGCTGGTACAGTCCACGAGTTTTGCTTCTGCATCCCATTCACCTTCTGATTTAACTCTTGCACTTCCAGATTTGACCATCCCTTCGCACTCCAAAATTCCTGCAACAGTTTACAAGCTTTTGATGTTACAAATAACGGATCAGGTATTATATTTTCAAACAGATATGAATTTCTTGCTTTCCAAATTTGCCACAAGGTCATAGAAAGGAGAGCCTTTTGCCATTGATTAAATCTGGGTTCCCCAAGCCAGTGCGCCACCCACTGGTTAACGTCCAGATTCTCATCTTGATCAGCTTTAAATGAAAATATACTTCCAAACCATGCTAGTTTAGTCCATTCACATTGAAGAAATAGGTGTTCCAAGGACTCAGGATGTTCCTTGCAAATTAAACAGAGATCCACTTGGCAGCATTGTCTTTTCATTAAATTTTTAAAAGATGGTAAGGCATTTGACAATATTCTCCACATAAAGTTCTTTACCTTTTGGGGTACCTTTAGGCTCCAAACTGCTTTCCATATTAATCTGTGCGCACTATTTGAGGATTCTGGGATTTGTTCTAATCTTCTTAGCACCTCTCTTTTGGCCACCTCATACCCCTCTTTTACTGAGTACTCCCTCTTCTTCCCCCTACCCATACCCATTTATCTTCTCTGTGTCTGTTTACATTCACAATTAATTCATATATGGCTTCCCTTTCTCTTGCCGAAATCCATCCCTCAATTGATGATAAATTCCACCCCCATCACTCAAAAGGGTCTCTACTCTAAGGTCTAGGAGTGTATTACAGGGGCACTGTGACCACAGTCTTTTCCCTTGGAGACTTCTTATCCATGGATCCTGCCAAACTCTTGTACTCTTACCATTTCCTATGTTTAGAACCACTCTGTTTTCCAGGACTCTTCTTCCTTCTAGGATGCTAGACCATAACCATGAGGAAGTCCTACCCTTACTTGCTTGCATGAATGAACACTTAGGGAAATATCTAGCCTTAAGCAATTTTACCCATGCTTGATCAGGGTACTGGAGTATGCGCCATCCTAACTTAGCTAGCAATGCAAGATTGAAGGCTTCAAAATCTCTAAATCCTAGTCCTCCATCTAGTTTATGCCTTTTCATTCTGTCCATTGAAACCCAATGCACTTTCCTCTCCCCCTCCTCACATTTCCACCAGAATCTAGACACAATGCCATCTAGACGTTTTAACACACATTTAGGGTATAGAAAACATGACATAGAGTACACTGGAATCGAATTAGCCACAGATTTGATTAGCACTTCCCTACCTGCCTCTGATAAGAAGGTTTTTTTCCACCCTTGAATCCTTTTCCCTATTCTATCTAAAACCAAGTTCAATGCTTGAGCTTTCGATCTTCCCCAAATAATAGGCAAACCCAAGTAGTTACCCAGGATGTCAACTGCATGGATCTGGAAAATTTGGCCAATCTCTTCTTTTTGAAGGTCTGGGACATTTTTGGAGAAATACAAACAAGATTTGCCTACATTGATTGCTTGGCCCGAGGCCTCACAATATTGTTGGATTAACTTTTTCAACTGTCTGCAATATTCAATTTCTGCTCGGATGAAGAAAACCGAGTCATCCGCAAAAAAGCTGTGAGATATTTCAGGACTACTTCTAGCAGGTTTGATCCCCCTTAACAGCCCTCTCCTCTTATCCCTCTCAATTAGTCTTGATAGCATATTATTTACAATTATGAAAAGGTATGGGGATAAAGGGTCGGCCTGTCTGAGTCCTCTTTGTGGCACCACACTAGATATTCTCCTACCGGATAACATAATCGAAAATCTCACTGAACTTAGACACCAGAAAATCCTTTCTACCCATTTTTTGTCAAATCCCATTTTTAACAATGTAGCACAGAGGAAATCCCATTCTATTCTATCATAAGCTTTATTCATATCTAACTTGATTGCTAATTCCCCACACCCTGTCCTCTTCTTTTTCATATGATGGAAGACCTCATGCATAACTACTATGTTGTCCTGTATTAATCTACCCGGTACAAATGCTCTCTGGCTTTCATCCACTAATTTATCTAGGAGGGGTTTCAATCTATTTGCCATCACTTTTGAAAAAAAATTTTATATGAGAAGTTGCACAAGCTAATAGGCCTATAATCATTCACTGTCTCTGGGCAGTCTACTTTTGGAATTAACACCAAATCAGTTGAATTAATTTGACTCAAAGAAAACCCATCCTGAAAGAAGTCTTTTATTAGATCACATACCTGGTCTCCAATGATATCCCATGCTTTCTGGTAGAAGAGTCCAGTGAAACCATCCGGGCCTGGTGCTTTCTGTCCTCCTAACTGGAAAACTGCTAGCCTGACTTCTTCTTTTGTAATTTCTGCCATCAATGCTTTGTTGTCCATCTCTGTAACCCCTCGTTCCACACTTTCCAGCATATTAGAAAATTCTCTTGAGCCACTTGTTGAAAATAGGGTATCATAAAATTCAGCAAATCTGTCCCCAATATCCTTCTCTGATTCCAGCCATTCATCCTGGTCTCCCCTGACCCTTGAAATCTTGTTTCTGCACCTTCTTCGAATAGTAGCCATATGAAAAAATCTTGAGTTCTTGTCACCACATTTTAGCCATTCAATTCTTGACTTCTGGGCCCAAAATACTTCCTCTTGTTCCCATAGCTCTTCAATCTTCATTTTCAAATCTCTAATCTCATTGGCAATTCCTGGGTTCCATTCTAAATCCAAACACTCTTGAACTCTTTTCACAAGCTTGTTGATGATCTTCTTGCTGTTCTTAAACTCCTTCTTGCTCCATTCCTTAAGAATATCCCTTAGCTCGTTCAGATTGCAAACAAACTCATCCAAATCCTTTTTGGAACCACCAGATTTCCAGCTTGTTTTAATCAACTCCAGGAGATTGGGATGAGTAACCCATCTTGCATCAAATCGAAATTCAGTTGGGGTATATGAGTCTTTATACTCAAAATCATTATAAATTGGGCAGTGGTCAGACCCAATGGCCTCAAATACATGTCCTATCCCTTTCTGAAACTGTTCCCTCCATCTCATATTAATTACTGCTCTGTCTAACCTTTCTCTGATAAAATCACCTCCTATTCGGTTGTTGGCCCATGTAAATCTACACCGATGAAATTCCAATTCCATTAGCTCATAATCTACCATAAACTTTCTGAATCGGTCTAAATCCCGTTGAGCACATTCCCTTCCTCCTTCCTTATCAGCTGCATATAACAGATCGTTAAAGTCACCAAACACAATCCACGGAACATCTGGGCCTGAATTAAGATTATTCAGCTCTGCCCACCAGCTCTGTTTCATTCTTGCATCCACTGGACCATACACCAAACTCATATTTCCCCACAATTTCCCATTCATTTGAACATTCACTAGATGTATGATATATCTACTAATAAAACCTATTCTCATCTGTACCTCCTCTTTCCACCATATTGCAAGACCACCTGACCTTCCTACAGGTTCAAAATACTCTCCTTGATCAAACTTCAGCTTCCTTCTAATTTTTTCAATTTTTGTTTTCCTCATCTTTGTTTCGGCTAAAAAGACAATTTTTGGCTTTAGCTACGACCTTTAAGTTACGAACTGTCAGGGTAGTTCCGAGCCCCTGACAATTCCAACTTAGACAATTCATAGCTCTTTGGTGGCTGTAGAAGGCCAGCCACCACACCCTTCAGTATTCGCACCCTGTTCTCTTTCCCCTTCTGCTTCCATTTTTTCTTCTTCCCCTTCCCCTTGCTTATTCTGTTCATATTGAATTCTAGGACAGTTTCCAATAAACAGAGCTTTCTTAACCTTTCTACACCCCCCTTTTTTCTTCGAGCTACTTCCAATATCAAACCATAAATTGCCATCATACCTGAAGCCGAAGGGATCAGAGCCTTCTGTTTTCTCTATTTTCTTTAGCTCCACTTCTGCCTTATCTCGGTTCCCAGCGCTCTTAGGGGAGTCCTGGTTGTGATCCTTTCGTCTCTTCTGTATAGGTGAATCGAAACCCTCTATCGCTTTCCTCTTAAGAGAGACATCACGGATTCCCTGTTCTATTTCGCTAACTTCCCTGTTCTGAAATGGAATTATTGCCTTTGGGTTAACTGGATCATCCTCCTCTTCTTCAGCCAATTCGACCCAATATCTTATCTGGGGATTTTTTAATTTATTCTTCCTGGTCCTTATTGCATTAATCAACCCATCCATTCTTTTTAACATATAGTCCAGCCCATCCCCTTGCGCTTGGTTATTATCAGATTGGGCTCCTTCTATAAGGCCCATGTCAAAGTCCATGCCCATATTTTGAAAGATATCATTATTAAACAAAACTTCCCTTTTACAAATTTCCTCACGTGTCTTTCCCGCCACCAACTGAGTCTTCACTGTCAAATCCTTGGAGAAGTTCATTTCGCCCATACCCTGGCTACCTGACATACCTCCTCTATCCGTGCACCCCTGCCTTCGGCACTCTTCCCCATGCCAGCATTTATTGCTTCCCTCCTCCCTTTGTTTGCCTCTCACTTCCGGGCATCTTCCCTGGCTCCGGTTTGCCGGAAAACCGCCTTATTCCCAGAACATTTGTGCGCACAGGCTCGCGTCATACCTCCTTGTCACCCCGCTCACTACAAATTCTGCAGTATCTTCCTCACAGATTTTGTTTTCATGCCCCATTTTACTGCAATTAAAGCAATACCGTACCAGTTTCTCATATTTAATTTGGATCCACACATCCTCCAACCCGTTCGGTCTCGGCGCAAGGAACCCAGGAATGAGAGGCTTTTTCTGTATCTATTTCAACTCTAGCTCTTACAAAGCTTCTGTTCCCGAACTTATCCTCCTCTGGGTCCTCTATCTCAATGACTCTGCCTACCATACTTGCCATTAATCTTATATTTTCAACCATTCTCCCCTCTATAGGTAGATTGTGAAACTGTATCCAAAACTCACACGAGTTGATGAGTACTTCGTTATCACTGAGGAATGGCTTTCTCTTTTGTAAGCTCAGCATGCTATTTCGAACCACCCAAGGGTTTTCCGTTAGTACCCTATCAGCTTCCCTGGGAGACTTGAATGTAAACGTGAATAAATTGAAGCCAATGTTTTTAACCTCCACTTCACCTATAGACTTCCATGTCGCTCTCACTGTGTCTCTAACAGTCATAAGTCCCATTCTGGTATTGGAAATCACTTTCCCTATCAGCTTGCGTTCCTTCACCTCTTGGTTAGCTTCTTTATTCCACTGTAATCTAACATCAAACCTTCCTCTACTCATGGTTCTGATCCCACTCTCGTTCCCAGACTTCGTTTTCCGGTCACAACCCTGCAGCACTACGGCTGATGACACCACGCTGGTGGAAAGGGAGAACCCCTATCAGACTCTCACTGTCGAGAAGAATTGAGAAAGCGACCCAATCAGTTTACCTAAATCACTTGTCTATGCAGCCCAAACTGATTCAATCTATGTTATACATGAGTTGGACTTTCATGCATGTAATCATTTTACTTTTAACATAGTTTGATCTTTTATTTAAAATAAAAAACATTTCTATGAAAATTAAACTTTAACATATATTTAGAATCAAAACTAGAATCTGGTTAGAAATCAAAACGCAAAGCTGTTGTTAAGTGCAGAGGAAGTTATGATTGTGAAGGCTAGCCCATTCCAACAAGACTTTTTGAATACCCCAACTTGTTGCATCGTCTCAAGACTTGTTTGAAATAATGATTATAGTTTCTAAAAGTATTTTTCAAATATAATCTACAGTGTATAAAAATAAATATGTGAGATGAGTTTTATTTCGAGTCACGCGAACGTACTTATAATAAACAACTCCAAACAAATACTCAATATTCACTTGTACCTGTATTATCAAACACTTTAGCCCTTATCCTACCCACATTTAAAATATACTCTTCACCTTATTTGTCACAACTTTATAGTTACACAAACCTAAATAAGCCGCAATATCAGGACTAAATGGCAGTGAAAACTTCCAGTTTCTAACCGTGAGGTTGTAATTTGGGGGAGTGTTATTGGGCTTTCTATATGGTTTCATGGATTCGGCTCAAACCCAAATAATACCGGGCTTACAGCAGCAAAGTAAATGAAGATTGATAGGCCGCCCGTTACAGTTATCCAGAATGATGGACTGTAAAAATCGTTCTGTTAGTTAGTTGTGACGGGTGTGACAAATATTGGCTAAAGAGATTGTAACACAAAAAAAAAAAAAAAAACATATTGGCTGAAGAGATAGATGTGAAGCAAAAATCAAAATAAAAACATGTTAGGGCCAGTGAACAATCGGTTATTTTTAGAATGAAAATGGAAGTCTTGGGTTATTTGCTTTCATAAGGGTTCAAGGATTTCAAGGTTGAAATTAAAAGAAGAAACAGAGAGAGACAGCGGTATTGATAGTGGTGGCAAAAGCCACAAGTCATTTTACGCCAGTTTCACTATTTGTTCTAATTTTTTGAAAGTATTTTTATGATTTATGAAGTAAGTATATGAGAGAAGTTTTGTCTCTACTTATAAAAAATATCTTCTAAAATCATGGTTTGGAGGTTTTAAAGCTAATTGCCAAAGCTACAAACTTTGTTCCAAAGGTTGGGAGACCCAAAAACATTTGGTTTCTTTTAAAATATTTTGTGGACAAAAAAAATTATATTGAAAAAAACTTCTTTACATTTTAACCTTGATATGATTTAAAATTGAATTAATGGATAAGTATGATTTAATATTTGTTTTGAAAAAACATAAATTAATTTTTCTTTTTTTGATTACATTGGCATGGGTCGAACTCATGAGGGGGGATGAGTGGCCTAAAGCCAACTCCATGCGTTGCACCACTAGGTGCTGGTCATAAATTAATTTATATCATTGAAATTTGCTCCAAATGGTTTGAAATTTTAACAAAAACGAGGGGGAGAAAAACTAAGTAAAGGGAAGTCACATTTATGCTTGTGGACCAATTGAAAAGGTTAAATTATACATACACATATATGCGCTTCATTTTTTTTTAAAACTTGTATATTCAAATTAAATGGAGGTGTGATGAAAAGGGTGATTCTCTCATTGCAATTTTTTTTTTCCAAAAAAATGATTGGCCACTTTCCTATAGATGGCAGATGTCCATCATGACAAATTCTGTTTGCCACATCAGCATTTCTTGGATTTTAGCATTGCTAGAACCTAGAAGAAGCACATGTAAAAGGTATAAAAATGGGGTCCGGATCTTCTCAGAAGCGTTTCTTCTCAGTATCTCTCAGCGTCTCAATCCTGTCCGTTCAGATGATCCAAGCGTTGAGAAATTGACACAATCATGACCTTTAAAAATGCATCTCCACCAAATGCATCTCCATCAACGGTCCAGATTTGACGCTGAGGGACGCTGAGACAATGGCTTCTGAGAGGATCCGCTCGCATAAAAATGGGGGTAAGAATCCTCTCATTTAACCTTCCCCTCCTTTACCTCCTTCCACCCCTCATCACTATTAGATCAAAATTTTGATAATTTAGGTTTAACATTTTATAAAAATAAATATTATTATAATTTTAAATCAAAATACATTAATAAATTTAAACTGGTAAAATTTGATCTGAACATTTTACTCTTATAAATTATTATTATAAACTAATTTTTTTTACTACAATTTTGAACCACTATTGGATGAACTTTTTAATAATTTAAATTTATTTATCTATTTTTATCTAAAATTATAATAATAATTTTTTTATAAAATATTAAATCTGGACCATCAAAATTTTAATACATCAAAGATGAAGAGTAGAAAAAGGTAAAAGAGGGGAATGAAAAAGGAGAGGATCCTTTCTTAAAAAATGGAGGACCAACATTTTAAAGGCATTATTGGGGAAAAATGAAAAATTTCATAAAAATTCTTTATTTAAAAATTCTAGTAGTCAAACATCAAAAGGACGTGGATTCGAATATCGATACCATATTTATATAAAATCTTATGGAATATAAAAACATGACATATCCTTCTTGCCAATAAAATTTTTAAGAAAGGATTTTTCATCAATTTTTCCAAAAATTGTTAAAGTGAAAGTTTCAATTCAAAAATTAATGTAACTATAGGGATTAGAGCATTAATTTTTTCTTTTATCGCAAGTCAAGACATGCGTCCTTCAGTTGAGCAGTAATTTTTAATTTTTTTTTGTTTAAAATCATTTTTCCAGATTTTTGGTTCACAATCATACTCCCTCCGGTCCTAATTATAAGGTAAAAGTGATTTTTTTTGGAGAAATTAAGGAAACAAGTTAAATTACTTTAGAGTATTTATATTTATATTTTTTTCTCCAAACTAATTAGTTTGACTAATAAACTGATATATAATCTAAAGATACAAAATATATGATATGATTAAGTAATTTATTTAGCATCCTTAATCTTTCTAAAAAATGTCAAATTTGTCTTATATTTAGGACTGAATGTAGTAATTCAAAGCAAGTTTAACAAATATTACTCCAAGAAACAATGGATGAATAATAATAAATAATTTGGTTTCATATAAAATAAAAATTACTTGTATGCAAATAACGAAAAAAGTAATGAGAATTCTTGATTAATGAAATTGTGAAAGGCTGTTAGTGTCACGGAAACATGCATGGACTAACCTATAAATAGAGTTGTATTTACTATTATTAGCTGAGTTTCCTAATTCCTACCAATAAGACACACTAATGAGGAGATTTGAACTAAAACAACCTTGTGAATTATATATCAAATCTTTATCAATTGAAGTAATAAGTTTATTGATTTTAATATTACTAATGTTAAATGATTGCTACTCCCTCCGGTCTTAAATATAAGATAAAATTGATTTTTTTTTTTTTGAAAAAATTAAGAAAACTAATTAAATTAATTCAAAGTATTTATATTTATCATTTTTTCGCCAAACTATTTTGCTTAACTCATATACTGATATATAATCTAACGATACACAATATATGATATAATTAAGTAACTTATTTATCTTCCTTAATCTTTTAAAAAAAAGTTAACTATATCTTATACTACTTAAGATCGGAGGTAGTATAATATTTAAGCATTTTTTTAAATTAATTTATATAATTTTGTATCGTATGAGATAAATAGGTGAGAATAATCTTTTATCTCCTAAATCTTAAAATAACCTAATGCACTTTTAAATGAAAAGTCCATTACATGAGGGCGTAATGCTGTATGCATTGTCCCGGTTGATAGGGACCCAACCCCATGTGGGGAACAAACTCTGTGATCTGTATTGGGAAATTAAGGTACGGCTTTGACAATTTTTGGTTTTTCTTTCTATTAACCAAAAAAAAAAAAAAAAAAAAGGAAGCGAAGGCTTCTCAATTTATTTTCTGAGTACCCAAACGCTTCTCAATTTGCGTGGAAGCAAGTGTGATTTTCAGAAATTAGGTCAAAAATAAATTAATATAATGTGATTTGTGTTTAAATGTATTTTTATAAAAATGTTAGTTTGATATAAATTTATTTGAATGGAATATGTTCAAAAGTTTTATAATATTTAAATCTAAAAAAAAGAAACATTTAGGGCTTGTTTGGTACAAGGGACATTTTATGAGGGAACGAAAAAGAAGAGAAGTCAATGGAAAGGAAGGGAAGATTGGGAGGGAAATTAAAAGAGTGAGCTGTTTGGTAGACATGGGAACGGAACATAGGTTGAGGGAAAATAAAGTATTTGGTTGCAAGAAAAAGATTTGGGTTTAGTGGGAAGCAGTGGGTAAAAGACCATAATACCCCTGGCATAAAGTAATAAAATAAGCTGCAAAATATGACGAAATAAATGTCATCGGAGACAAATAAACGCTCAGCCAAAGTGTGTTTGTGTGTTGGGGAAGAAGGGAAATTGAAGGTGGTGTGGATGGGATTTGTGACGGTGACGAGCAGGACGGGAGCTGGAGATGAGAATGAAGACGTAGATGGCAGAAGTTATGGATCCAGTAGCACATTGTTTAAAGACACATGTTAGGTTGGACAGGAGGACAGAGGGAAAAAATGATGTGTACGTGTGTTGCTAATGTAGGTTAGTGTCATAATTTTGTTAATTTTTTGTCTGGAGTCAGGAAAGACTGCACGTGTGTGGACAATTGAAGAAGAAAACACCCTGTTCGAATTGTTAGTAGAGAGGAGAAAAGTAAGGCATAACTTGGCTAAATCAGCGTGGTTGGCAGCAGATTTAATGCATTTGGAGTGGATGGAGGAGAGGTTGCCAGGGTGTGGGTTGAAGGCCAAGACTGATATTCAGAGGTGAATTAGGAGCCTAAAGGTCGATTGGAAGATTGTGTGTAACATGTTAAATGGGAAAATTGTGAATTGTCTTAGTTGGGACAGTGTGAATGTTTGTGTGAAGGAAGACGAGAATGTGTGGGATGGCTACTTGCAGGTATGAAGAGATAGTTTTGGTCTTGTCAGTTAGATTGATTTGTAAAACTTGTAAAGCTGTAGTTTGATGTTTATGTTTTAATTTTTTGTTTTTCAGGTTGATAGGAGGGCTGCTAAGTTAAATGCCAAAGATTGTCCATACTTTAAAAAGTTATGCTTTGCTTGGGGAGAGTAGAAGAGAGGATGATTATGAAGAAATTGACAGTATTGACGATGATGGGAGATGAATATGTGACCTAAACAAACGTTGTTGTTTTTTTTTAATTTTGTTTGTCTATAAAGGAGAACAATGTGAATCTGGCAATGTCCTTGTAAACTTGGTAAAGATGTAAAAGTCGTTGTATGTGTAAGCAATGGCTAAAGCTGTGACAATATGATGTTGAGTGGGATTGAATGGAAGAAATGTGGAAATGAAGAATTGAATATGTTGGTCTTCAAATTGAAAATTGACTAGTAACACTACTACCAAACATTTTGAGAAGTATTTGACATATCCTGATGTCATTGCTTCTAATTTTTATTTATTTTGTTTATGTATAAAGTACAATAATGTGATTGTGGAAATGTTGTTGTAAGCTTGGTAAAGATGTACAAATTCTTGTATGCTTAAGCAATGGGTAAAGCTGTGAAAATGTGGTCTTGAATTGAATTGAACAAATGTGCAAGTGATGAATTGAATATGTTGGTCTAGAAATTGAAACAGGAGTAGTAAAACTACTACCAAATATTTTAAAAAGTTATTTGACATTTGCTGATATCATTGCTTCTAAAAATGTTTTTGTAATTTTGTTTTTCTATAAAGGAGAACAATGTGGTTGCAGCAATGTTGTTGCAAGCTTGATAAAGATGTAAAAGTTCTTCTATATGGAAGCAATGCCTAAAGCTGTGAAACTATGAGCTAGCATGCATATGTTGTGTGAATAAGCAAATGAATGCACATTGTTGCTGGTTGAGGGGATAGTTGTCAGTATAATGTCAAAAGGGCAGGGGGAAGAAAAAAAAGAATATAGTTAAATTGGTAAAAAAAATTAAACAGCAAGAACAAAATGGTTGAGGCAGTATACATAGAAAAGAAATGTCACTTTCAAACATGGTGGCACATTTGCCACTTCCATAACTCATTGACACATATATAGAGCAGTAAAGATATACAAATTAGCAACAGCAACCTTCAAACTAAACAGATAAGTTCGAACACAACATAATCACATCAATTGTTTCAAAATGAAAGTAGTTAAACTTTGAAATAAACAAATAAGTTCGAACACAGCATAATCACATTAGTTGTTTCAAAATGAAAGTAGTTAAACTTCAAACTAAACAGATAAGTTCGAACACAACATAATCACATAAGTTGTTTCAAAATGAAACTAGTTAAAATTTGAACTAAACAGATAAGTTTGAACTCGGTTAATCAGTGATAAAAACATGGAATAGCAACAAAAGGCAGGCAAACAGATGTCCTGAGTGTAGCATCACAAAATACAAGGGTAAATAAAAACTAATGCAGCCCTAATTCTTCTTCTTCCTCTTAGTTGGGAACTTTTTATCTTGGGACCTCGTTTGGGATGGTGACTGTGAAGTAGGGAGGTTGACAGGGATGAACTTGGGGCCAATAGATGTTGCAGGTCGAGTAGGAAAGGATGCGACAGCTGTGAACAAATGGGGCATATTCTCAATAGCAAGGCCATACATGAAAGCCTGTGTGGGTATGAAACGCAATGGCTAAGGGTCAAGTATTAGCAGGGTTCATTAACCCAGGCCGGACCGAAACCGGCGAACCGGCTGGTAGACCGGTTCGGGTTACTAATTTAATTTTTTTATTTTTCCTTTAAAATTTTATACTATAAGTCTAAAATTTTCAATTTCTCACCGGTTTGGTCCCGGTTTAGCTTCGGTTTGGCCCCGGTTTGACCCACTAACCCTTAACCCAGTACCCCGATCGGTTCAATACCCGGTCCGGGTTTTAATACCTTGAGTATTAGTCTTAAGGATGAATGAGGAGGGTTGGCAGGTTCAGGGAGAGGCACGATTAACAGTGGGGTTATTGGATCAGAATTATGTGTGTCAGCTGGGGTACTTGGTTCAGGCACATGGGGGTGAGGAGGAACACCAGTTGTGGGGGACTCTGTAGAAAAGTCAGCAGTCTCATATGTAATGCCACCTTCTTCATGACCTTCACTTTTGTTTGGAGATGGAACATTGTCCTGTGCAGGGAAATGGGAATCATTTCCATGATGCGCAGAAGGCCTTGCTTCCTCATGATGTGAAGCCTTGTAGGAAGCAAATTCCTTGAACTCAGTAGAGTATAGGTGAATGAATTCTTGTAGGGCCTTGAAATCAAGTGCAAGCTCAAACACGCGTGAGTCTATGTGAGCAATGGTTGAATTCATGTGCCCAATATGTGCACCAAATTCCTCAAACTTTTCTTTCACATAACTGTGCAACTTGATTACATGTTCCTCAAACTGCTCTTTCACATACCTGTGCAACTTCACTACATGTTCCTCATGTTGCCTAATCCTTGCCTCCAATTGTGCTTGAAACTTCATCAGTATTTGGTCAACAATTTTGCCAATGGTTTTTGTGAACACTTCAGGTGGTTCTAAAGGAGTTGATCTCTGAGTATAGGAAGAAGTACCCGTTGCATCTTGTGGAGGGTTACTACCATTAGCCTTGTTTCTGTCATGTGTTGCCTTAGTCCTTGTTTCACTTCCTATGGCTATTTGCATTTGGTTTATTGCCTGCTCACCAAATTCCTCAGTCCAAATATGTGCTTCCCCTTCCTCTAAATACCAAACTTTGTTCTGTTGGAGTATGAGAGACATAAGGGAGGGATAGGGCAGTTCTGAATTCTTCTTTCCAAGAGTAGCAGCCCTTAACATTGTATCCACAATCCTCTTGGCCATATGAAAAGTTTTGCCCCTGATCATACAGGTGAGGATGTGTTTGTCTTCCGGGGTCAATAAAGTGTAGTGCTTGCTTTGTTCACAAAATTCCTACTATATAAGTAATATAAGACCCAAAACCTAGGAGGCAGCTGCTTTGGTCTAGACAGAGCAGTGTTAGCTAGCTTTTCCCCCTCAAGTAGTATAGCATCAATGGTTGCTTGTGATAAATCAATGTCTATGGACTGTGGGTGGGTCACATCTAACTAGGTCAGAATTTTTTCTGAATTAATTTCTATGGTCTGACCTTTAACACAAGTTGACACAACCCCCTTTCTAGACATTTTAAGGTGGGTGTAAAAAACCTTAACCATTGATTCAAAATAAGGCAATGACAATTCTAAAATGCCTCTGAAAGGCTTCAAAATTATTCCCAATCGAAAGCTAAATTCAGCGTCAAAAGTGTCAACTTTTATCCTACTCATTTTACAAAATCTGCGCCCTACTAACAAGATATCGTATTCTTCGAGGGCAGAGTTGTTGAAATCTTCCTTTGGTTGAGGTGCAACATTAGACCTCTGTTTCAGCCGAAGCTTCTTCAACAACTTGGCTCTAACCTCATCTAGAACCACATTGTCGTTGTCTTCAGTATTGGTAGCCGATGATGCCTGTTCATCGGACCCTAAGGTAGTTGTTTCTTTGTCAGAGGCCAACGAACTCCCACTCTTAACCACACTCTTTTTGCCTTGCCTAACTTCCTTTATCTTACGCCATTTTTTAGATTCAGAGGACTCAGCTGACGAATCCTTCTCCTCTAATTGCCACTTTCTTTGACCTCTCTCTTTGCCCTTATGTTTCAGTTGCTTTTCCCTTTGTCTCTTCTTCGCTTCCTTTATAGCACTATCGCACTTCTACTTTACAATTGCCTCATAGTTATCATACCAGTTGTCTTCTTTGGTTTTGTACTTGATCGTCTAGACCGATTGCAGCGGCAAAGTTGTGCCCTGTGCTTCTATAATTTTCCACATCTTCCATTGTGATGCCCATTTCCTTCATTCGCTTGTTTGTCATTTTCACCCTAGCCATTTAAACACACTATCACAGCAATGAGAGACAGGGATAAGTAAAGAGCGAGTGAGAAACAGAGAGATGTGTAGAATAGATAATGACTGTGCAAGGTAGTTGTGGGAATAAAATAGAGAATGTGAACCGCCTTTTGAAGGTTGACCTAAAATTCGAACCTCATCTCAACTTAGATCTTTAAGCTTGGCAACTTTGAATATTTAAATTAATTTTGTAATTACTTTTACAAATTGACGCTATCACAAGTTCAAACCAATTACCCAAGTTCGAACTTGGGTATTAAGAGTCTGGGCCAGAATCAAATTACACTGACTTTTGTAAGTTTGAACTTACATGATGAATTCGAACTTCATAGCCATTTTAACCAAACAATTTGAACCTACTTATTAGACAATGAACTAGATTACACACATCTGTGAATGGTAACCAGTGCATGTCAAGTTCAAATTGCGCATTACATTTTGTAAGTTCAAACTTACATAATGAATTCAAACTTTATAGCCATTTTAACCAAACAATTCGAACCAACTTATCAGATAGTGAATCAGCTGACACTCATATATGAATGGCAACCTGTATATGTCAGGTTCAAGTACTTAGAAACAAAAACAAAATAACAGACAAGTGCAACAACATAATTTTACAGAATATACCATATTTGGGAACATTACATTTAAATTCAAGATGGGATATTCAGAAAACAGTTTAAAAATATCATTAATCTGGTCTCACATTCAAATTCAAATATAATTACTTGAGAAATCAAATCACATTGATACATATTAGAGTGCACAACTAAAATCCCCGCATATCTCGGGTCACATATATATATATATATATAATGGGTGTATAGTTTCCCAAAATGGGGATTACATATCCAAAAATCATATTTATATCCCATATACATACAGTAATCCCAAATCAAAACAGATAACCAACAGTCCAAATTAAAATGTCCCTAAGAGATCCTAACTACTTCGGGTTGTCTACTTCCCTTTTGAGCCACTAGCCCTGTCTGAAATATTAGTCATTGGAAAGAATGAGATTCAAGAGAATCTCAGTAGTAACAAATCACTCATACAGTGCATAAACACATATCATATATGATCATGTTAAGCAGCAACACAATGTATCATGGCTCATGCCACAAACGACAGCACTCATGGCTGTAAACACTATGCGTCAGCTTTCGTTGCAAACTCTATGCGTTAGCTTTCGCTGCGATCTCAAAGTATCACAAAGTATCTCAATGCATGACAAACATACATACAACGCTTCATACACAGTATAAGAGAAAGAGTCACTACCTTGTTCTTTCCTTATGTTCCTCGGCACAGTAGTCTCACGAGGGCGGCAAATGTCAAATCCTATAAACCAAATTAGGGACACTCGTCAATTTCTTTTCCAAGTTCTTAATTTCGCAGTACTTTAAGTATAGGCCTAAACATACGCCTAAAAGGTTGGGAGAAACTACCCCGAAGATCCCTTTCTCAGAAGAAGAACACTAATTTTGGGCTGATTCACTCGAGTGAAGAAGGCCTAACTCTAGTGTTGCCCCCCAATCGCACTCGAGTCCCAGCAAGTGAGATACATAAAGTGTGTACCCGAGAGCACCAATACCTCCTAGAATGGTCAGTGCACTCAAGCATTCACTTGGGTACTTGAGTGATGACACCTAATCACCCGAGTCCCAACGAGTGGGGCGCAAGAAGTGACGACCCGAGAGCAACAAAGGCTCCAAGGCGACAAATGCACTCGAGTGCTAGCCCTAGCACTCGAGTGACTTCCCAATGCTTGCAAGTGCTTACGAGCACTCTTGACACCACGCCTGCAAGTGCTAACGTGAGATGCACGCTCATAGTGCTATATGCACATACACTCGAGTGATACCATATGTAACCCGCTTCCGTAATTATATCCAAAATATGCAATTTAAGTGAAATAGAGACTAATAACAATCAAATAACATTTACAAAACCTATATACCTGATGGGGTTTTCACAAATACCTTTCAAAATCATTTATAATCTAGTCTCACATTTATATTCCGAATACAATTACTACACAAAGATAATCACATTTAAAGATATATCAGAGTATGCAATGTCATAATCCCGGCAATCCCGGGTTCCATATATTAATCAAAGTCTTACAGGGCACATTCGCCCATATACAATTACTCATGTAGGGATTACACAACTATCTCAAATACATAATCAAATCCTCATCCACATATATACAACCAACTCCACATACAAATGTCCCAACTATGATGATAACCAACTACCAAAATGATGACCCGAAGGAGTCCTCATCACCCTCGGCTGCATGCTCCATCCTTGATCCACTACCTTGTCTGAAAGGTTAGTAGGGGAGGTTGAGATTCTAGAGAATCTCAGTAGGTAAACAATATCAATATGTATGCACGATAAATGTTTAATGTATGACATGCTTGCATCACATAACTCATGCTAACACAATGACAATTTATAAGCTTAATGCTTCTAACAATATATTAATGGCTATAGCATAAATTAAAACATAGCTTCAAATTACACATAATCATGTAAAGCTAAGACATGCACCAACACACTAACACATGAATCAAATACATGCAGAAGAGATATGTTCCCTACACTTATTCTTCCACGTAAGCTCTAGCTCCGACTGCTCACGATCAGGGTGAGCACCAAACCCTATAACCAAAATAAGGACATAGGGTTAATCCCTTGTTCCAATTCCTTAGCTTTTAAACACTTAAGTTGGTTATCATTCACAACCTTTAGGCGGCTACTTAAAGCCTAAACACACGCCTAAAGGGTTGGGAAATACTTGACCAAAGACCATCTTTCGAACCCTTAAAACCCCATTTTTGGCTTCATCACTCGATTGATGGATGGTGCACTCGAGTGTGGACAGCTCACTCGTGCGAGTGCTTGCCCAAAAGCTATTCCAGAAACAGAAAGTGATCACTCCACTCGAGTACTGACCTAAGCACTCGAGTGATGGACTTATGCTCACCCGAGTCCCACCAAGTGAAGCCCAGAAAGTGACTACCCGAGAGCCACAGAAAACCCTGGAGCCAGAAGTGCACTCGAGCACTAGCTCTGGCACTCGAGTGATGTCACAACACTTGCGAGTGCACATTCACACTCTTGCCAAATTGCCTGTGAGTGTTAACCCGAGACGCGGCTTCAAGTGCCAAAATGTATGCTCACTCGAGTGACACAAGGTGCACTCGAGTGATAACCCTCATTACTCGCGGGTGAACCAATGCACTCTCACAACTTCCACATGTAATCGTGACCAAACAGAAGGGAAAAGGGAAAATACCATGCTGCACTCGAGTAAGAACCAGGCGCACTCGAGTGATGCTTATTAGAACCCAGAAAACGCAGCAGATATCAGAACTTTCCCAAACTTCCAACATATGTTCCTAATGGTTCCCAAACTCTAACACAAGGTTATTCCTACATAATTTCACACAAGGAACACATTGGAAACCTCAAAACATCCAAAATCACACCACAATGACATTTTCCCTACATTGGTCATACTTATCACATACTTTACCAAATTCCATAACTTTTACTCCCAATGACTCAAATCAATCCTAATGGCATCAAAACACACTATGACACTATTTTTACCACATTATCACATTCAAATCATATATTTCACAATTATACCAAATTAGGGCAAAAACTACAAATCACAATACTCAACCAAAAATCACAAAACATAGATAAAAAGGGAGCAAATACTCACCTTTTCCTCTTTCCCAAGCCAAATCCTTGATTTCTTATCTTTCAACTTTCCTCAAGCCTTCAAAACACCTTCTTTCACAAATCTAAAACCATAGCAATGAAGCTCTCATCACTATGAACAACTTTAAAGAAAGGTATTTGAGATAAAGAGGACAAGAAGCTAACCAAAAACCCACCTTTCATTTTCTCTTTCTTCCTTCAAGCATGGCGAAAATGGAGGATGAAGAGAGAGAAAAGATGATGAAGAAGGCACAGATTTTTGGCCCCCAAAACACACACAAACCGACTTAGAGAAGAGAGGACAGAGAAAAAGAGATTTGAAACTTTGACTTAATCCAAGGGCTTACACCATGCCACTTGTCACCATCTCAACACAACTCCCATGAACTCACATACACATATGCACATGGGATTCCACCCTTTGATCTTTACACAAATCAATCACAACCATTGATCTTAAAGCTACCAATGAGTTTCCTCTTCGGTAATTGATCAATTGGTCGGTAACTTTACCGTTTTACCCCTGATTATGGTCATTCCCTTGGAATCACCATCAAACATATTTTCTCGCTCATAACACAAGCGACTACAATCCACTCCATATTCTTCAAAAGGGTTTATTTATAAATAATCACACCTACTTTTGAAGTCATAATCCCTTAATCAAATTTGGAATCCTGCTAAACCAGGGCTTAGCAGTCCACTTAATCCATACTTATTCTCCAGCCTCAAGTCTCAAAATTCGGGGTATTACACCATATGCACTCGAGTGATAACGTATGTCACCCAAAGATGAAGAAGTTCACTTGCGATCTCTGCCTAAGGACTTAACCAAAACACTGAGAACATCATACTACACTTGAGTGAGACCCTACCTCACTCGAGTGAGGCTTATCAGAAGCGAGATCACAGCAACTGATATAGTTTTTCAGATTTACCAAAACTAATCCCAATGTTTCCAAAACTTATACCAAAGTTCATTCCCACACAAAATGTCATAAGGAACCTATGGTTAAACTCAAAACACCTAAATTCTTTCCCAATCAACATATACCTTATTTTTACTCAAAATGTAACCCAAAACCACTAATAACCAATCTCACTCCCATACTTTCCCAATCACTTCTAATGGCTCAAGGTCATAGTTTGGTACTATTTCCACCACCAAACACTAACCAATTCATATCTTTCAAAATCACAAGAAATTAGAGCAAAAATCCAAGCTTCTCAAAACTCTTTCAATAACCAAAACAATTACACCAAAATACATTAAATACTCACCTCCTCCCCTTCTCAAAGTTGGTTTCTTAGTTCTTCAACTTTTAAGTTTTCTCAAGTTTCCAAACACCACAAATCAAAAACCTGAAACCATAGAAATGAAGCTCTTGACATTATGAACAAGATTAATAAAATACACTTGCGCATATGAGGACATTTGCTTACCAAAACTCAAGCTTTTCTCTTTCTTTTTCTTCCTTGGTTTCGTCGGAAATGGAGAATGGTGAGAGAATGAGATGAAGATAATGATGATCTGATTTTTCCCTTTTTTCCCATGCTTCAACCGACTTGCAGGGAGAGAGGGAGGAGAAAATGAGCTTTGAATATTTAACTTGATCCAAAGGTCCATGTTTTGCCACATGTCATGGTCTCATTTTCCCCCACCATGAGTTCATATAAACTCATCTACACTAGATTCCGCCCCATTGGTCATTCAAGAGTCAATCCTAGCCATTGATCTTGAGTCACCTATGAGTTTCCTTTTCGGTAACTGACCAACTGGTCGGTAAATTTACCATTTTACCCTTGATTGTCACAATGTTCATTAAACCATCTTCAAACATATTTATAGCACAATACGCATTATATACTTCAAAAGTGTTTAACTAACCTTAATTACATCACTTTTGAGGTCATTAGCCCTTAATTAAAATTTAGGATATTACATCATGCATTGTGATGCTTTGAGATACTGCTACCTTTACAGCGAAAGCTGTCACATTGAGCATAGTGATTACAGTGTAAGATGTCGCATTAAGCATAGTAATTACAGCGAAAGCTGTTGCATTGTGTATACTGTAACACCCTAAATTTGGATTAAAAGCTAATGATAATTATTGTGAATGATTTTGTAAATTAAACTAGATTTTAGATCCAAATTATTATTGGGAATGCCCAATGCCCTGTATTTTAGCATAATTATGTGATGAAATAATTATTTGGGCTAAATATGAGGAAAATGGCGCATGGAAGAAGAAAAGAAAATTTAAATATGTGTTATGTGGCAATTCAAGTGAATGTACCATAATCAGGGGAAAATTGAAAGAATGGAAAATTATCGGCTAGTTAGTCAGTGATTAATGAAGAAATTAATTACTAACTACAAGAAATAAGATGTGTGACTAAATGACTAATGGACTAGTTAGTGTAACCACGTGGTTACTTATTTGGTGAGAAACAAGGAGATTATGACATGTGGCACCATTGGATGAAGAGTGGTTGATGGGAAAAGTCGAGCAATCATTTTTACCATATTCTCTTCCCTCTCCCTTTCTCTATTTCGTTTAGGCATGGGAAAAAGGGGAAAAATCAAACCTCATCCTCTATCTTCATCATCATCACTCATTTCTCTCTCTTCTCTCTCAAAGTTTCGGCTGCCATTGTTGGAAGGAAAGAAAAAATGAAAGCTCAAATTTTAGGTGAGATCTTGACCTTATATGCCAAAATCTCCTTCTTTAAAGTTGTTCCTCTTGTTAAGTGTAATATCCCAATTTGTGGTGATTAAGGTCTAATGACAATGGTATTGATTGTAATTTATGCAATTAAACGTTTTTGGAGAAATGAGATGTGAATTTAGTATAAATGTGTGTGGTGTTTAAGATCAAGGGTTGAGATGTTGACATGTGGCAATGTTATGAACCATAGGATGAGGCATAAGAGACAAAAACCACTTTTTTCTCTCTCTTCTCTCTCCTATGCGTTTTTGAGCATGGGTAAGGGGAAAAGTGGTATTATCATAATCCTTTCTTCATCCCTTCCATCTCTCTTTCTCTCTCTCTTCCTTCACCATTTTCGCTGAACTCAAGCTTGGAAAGAGAAAGGGAAAGCTTTGATTTTGGGTGAGTAATGGTTCTCCTTTGCTCAAATCCTTTTCTCTAAAGTTGTGCATCTCATTGAGAGCTTCATTATGGTGATTTCAGAATTTGGAAAGGTGGTGGTTTGTGTGTTGGAGCGAAATCAAAAGTTGATAATCAAGAAACTGGTCTTGGAAAGAGGAAGAGGTAAGAATTTGGAACCTTTTGACATATTTAATTGTGTTCATTGGTTTAGCTTTGAGGATTTTGGATTTTTGCCCTGATTTTGGCTTAATTTTGAAATGTGTGAATTGGTTAGTGTTTAGTGGGAAATTGGTGTCATAGTGTGTCTTTGAGCATTTGAAATTGATTTGGAATGTTGGTTTGGATTGGTTTGCAATATGGTGGTTTGATTGAGTTCTTGGTAAGACATGTGGTGGTCATTGTGTAACATGCCAATAGAGGTTGAATTGGGTTTTTTTGATGATTTCAATGGATTCCTTGTGCAAATTTATGTGGGAATGGTATTTGATATGAATTTGGGAACCATTGGAAGCATTGGTGCAAAATTGAAATGTTGTCCATTGAAAGTCTATTCTGGGCAGTCAGGTTGTCTGGACGTTTTGAATAGGCAAATTGTGTCTAAAAATTCTGAAAATTTCCAGATTTAAATTTCACATTCCAAGCTTCAAAATGCACATAAATTTTGTGTCATTTCGTTTTTTGAGCTAAGAGTAATGACTGTCCAAATTTTGGGATTAAAACTGGAATCTGTTTTGGAGTAGTGGTGAATTTCGTGTAATTCTGTATTTTTGTGATGATTTCCCGTAATGGCCAATATTTTTCCTAGGAATAGGACTTAAATATCTTTCATTTGGCTTTGGAATCACCTCATTTTGATTTTTCTAGAATTAGTTATGATTTTTCAAAGTTGTCTTGGCTACAGCAGAAAATTTGGGCTGCAGCGCAAAAGTTTTTGTGCGCGTTTTGGCCGCAGCCAGAAATTCTTGGCTACAGCCAAAACCCTTCTGTGTGTGTTTTGGCTGCAGCCAGAGGATTCTTGGCTGCAGCCAACCCCCCTATTTCCAGCATTTTGTGATTTTTCAAGTAATTTCCAACCTAATACTTACCAATTCTTTTAGGTTCTCTTTGAGCTTGTTATAACCATTTAAGGGACTCATATGGAACCTATTTTAAGTGTTTGGAAGTAAGAATTGGGGGTAGGAAATTAATCCTCCATTCTTGATTTTTTTTGTTTATAGGCTTTGACATTTGTCGTACCTGTGAGCCCATTGTGCCAAAGGTCGTCAGGAAAGAACAAGGTAGTGACTCCTTCTTTATACCTTATGTGATACATTGTATGTGTGCTAAATCATTGATTTGTGATGGATTTGTATGCTGCAAGATTTATGAAATTGTGAATGCACCGCTATACCAATAGTCCCTGAGTCACTAACAATGGTTCGGGTAAGGGCTGTGTGCCTTCCCGGCGGTAAAAGGGGATGAGGTTAGGGTGTGATATTTGTGAATTTGTGGGCCGAAAGGATATTTGTGGACCGAAAGGTAATATGTAAGCCGTAAGGCTATTCGTATGCACTGCCATACCAACAGTCCCTGAGTCGCTAACAACAGTTCGGGTTATGACGGTGTGCCTTCCCGACGGTAAAAGGGGATGAGGGTGGAGTGTGATTGATGTTATTGCTGATTATGTGGTGATTGTTTACATGCTATGTGATTACGTGTGGTATGAATAATTTGTTACTACTGAGATTCTTTAGAATCTCACTCTTTCCAAATGACTAACATTTCAGACAGGGCGAGTGGCTCCAAGGATAAGCGGCCAACCAGGAGCAGTTAGGGCTTGTAGGGACATTTATTTTGGTTTATTTAGTTATCTGTTTTGGTTGGGATTACTGTATGTGTATAGTGAATTCTTTTGGACATGTAATCCCCATTTGGGAAACATTAAACCCATTTTATATATGAACCCCGAGGTTGCTGGGATTTTAGTTATGTACTCTGATATTTGTGAATGTGATATATCTGCACAGGTAATTGTATTCGAAAGTGGATGTGAGACCATATGAAATTGTGTTTCTGAACTGTTTTTTTTTGACATCCTATCTTGAAGATAAGGGATTTTAAATGTTGTTTTGTCTTATTGGTCTCTATTTCACTTAAATTTTGTAATCCGGATATAATTACTGTGAGGGGGTTACATTTTTGGTATCAGAGCTGTAGTTCCTGGTAAGGGTAGAGTTTGCTAGGATAGCTCCCATAGTTTGACCTTAGTGATAGAAGATTATTTATGAATGTTGTTTGTATACACATCTTTGGGTTATGATTATGGATATATGAGATTTGTAGATATGTGTATACATTATTTGTGGAACTGACCTAGTGAATGAATTGTAGAATGAAAAAGATAAGGGGTCGTCCTAGTGGACAACGAGTAGACCCTGAGGTGGAAGTGGTTAATGAGAATCCACCAGGTCCTATGCAAGAGTTGATGGGCTTGATAAAGGATCAGCGGGATATGATTGCTGAGCTAAGCGAAGAGCTCCGAGTTGAGAAAGCCAAGAACAACGAGGGCCGAGGTCAGTCTACTCATGAGGAAACTCGAGAGGAAACCCGGGAAGAGACTGCTGAAGGGTCGGCAAGACCGTTAGAATCCCCACCTCATGCGATTCCGAATCAAGAATCCCATGGAGTGCCAGTCAGGGAGGAAAGAGACCTTGAGTTTTGGGTCTCCAGATTCTGTAAGCACCTACCTCCGGCATTTAAAGGGAAGTTTGATCCTCAGGCGGCGGAAGATTGGCTACACCGTCTTGAGAAGATTTTTGAGGTTTTGGTGTATCCCTCAAAAGTGAAAGCCAAGCTAGCGGTGTACAAGCTTGAGGGAGATGCAGACCGCTGGTGGTGTAACATTGCCTTGTCGTTGCGGGTTAAGAATATACCATTGACCTGGGAAGTGTTTCAGCAGCACTTCAATGAGAAATATTTTCCCAAGTCGGTGAGGCTTGAGAAGGAGACCGAGTTCTTGAATATCAAGGGGACACGGAATCCTTTGATGAGTATTTGTCCCGATTTACCCGCCTATCCCGGTATTCTTCCTATTTACAGAAGATGGATGATGAGGAGTTGAGCTCCGACATGTTGATACGGGGTTTGAGGCGTGATATGAGAAAGAGACTCGCCACCCACCAGTTCTCCAAGTTCAACAAATGTGAGAAGTGTTGAGTTTTGGGCAATTATGTATTTGTGTGGTGATTTTTGGTAATGTCCCATATTTTTTCTATGAAGAAGACTTAAATACCTTTCATTTGACTTTAGAATCAACTTATTTCGATTTTTCTAGAATTAGTTATGATTTTAAGAAGTTCAGCCAAGAAGCAGGATTTTTCTTGGCCGCAGCCCAAATGTTTCAGACCTATTTTTGGTCACGGCCAACCCCCAAAAATCAGTATTTTTCACTTCTGAAAAGTGGTTTTCAACCCAGTGTTTCCCAACCCTTTAGGGCTTTTGTTCGAGACATTTGTAGCTTCATAAAGGATATTAATGATAATCAAATCTAAGTGTTGTGAAGTCAATTGAGTATTGGAATAAGTGATAACCTGTCGTCCTTAATTATGACTATAAGATTTGATATTTGCCCGGATCGTAGAAGGCCTGTGCCTGATCAAGAATGGAAAGACCAAGGTAGTAACACTTTATCCTATATAATGTGTAATGAATTACTTATTTGTATTAATCATTGAATGAGCGAGGGGACGTGGCAAGAGCCCGGCCTTAAATATTGTATAGGGGACGTGGCGTGAGCCCGGCCTTGAATATTGTTGAGGGGACGTGGCGGTTAGCCCGGCCTTGAATATTGTTATGTTGCATTATGATATATGCTTACTTGCTTTGTTTATTTATGCATCATATATGTAAACTGTTGCTACTAGGATTCTTTTGAATCTCACTCTTTCCAAATAATATTTAGACAAGGCAAGTGGATAAGGCCGACTTGGATTGTCGATGGTAGTCTTAGTTTATTTTGGTTTTTGGTTATTATTATGGACAAATGTATATATTGGATTGACCATAGATTTGTAGTTATTGTGTAATCCCCAGTATGAGAAACATAGATAGTCAATGATTTCCTGTAAAACTCTTGGATTAATGAAATTGTCCCGGAGAATGTTGGGAATTTTGTTATTACTCTGATATTGTATTTGTAACAAACCGAACAGGCCTATTGTTTTTACTTTAAAATGAATAGAGATCTTGTTGTACAAGTTTTGTAAAAAGTTTTTAATTACCCTCGATCTCTCATTCAATTATAAAACGTGTTTAAACACTTAATCCCGACCTTGATTATGATTAAGGTTACATATACAGCTGTGAGAGCTGTTGTGTATGGCGTGAGCCATGCATCATTGTATTGTTGCTAAACATGATCTTACATTCTGTGTGTTTATATGCTGTATGAGTGATTTATTACTACTGAGATTCTTTTGAATCTCATTCTTCCTTTGACTAACCTTCAGATAGGGCAAGTGGCTCCAAGGACAAACAAATGACTAGGAGCGGCTAGGATTTTGTAGGGACTTTTAGCTTGGATTGATGGTTATCTCTTTTGGAAGAGGATTACTGTATATTATTTTTGGGATATAAATAATATTTTGAATATGGTATTGTAATCCCCTATATGGGAAACTTTAAACCCTTAGTGAATGAATGAATCTCAGGAGTTGCCGATATTTTGTTGTACATTCTAATATGTAGGAATGTGATTCAACTGCACAGGGTAATTATATTCGAATATGAAATTGAGACCAGGATAGGAAAAGAATTTTTGAAAGAAATTGCGAAAACCCTACTGAAAGGAAGGGATATGAAGTGAGTTTAAATTATCCACCAATCTCTAATTCGTTTAAATTACGTACTTTCAAATTATAATTACAGATTTCATGGCAGGGAGTTACGTATTCTATTCAACTCATTCAAATTTTTTGAAATTAAAACCAAATCGAATCAAATAGACAAAAATAGCTTAAAAATAATAAAACAAAAGGAAACTAATATAACTAAATTGATTAGATGGAATTCATGATTCCATTTTTTAATTTATTTTTTTTCAATTGTGAAAGTTTAGGTGAGGTGGGTCCTGGGGGATCATCAGGGTGAGGACATGCCTCCAGGTTTAAAGAGCGCGTATAGATCACCCACCAAAAAGGTCCTCATATCGGCCTGATTTGAATCCACAGCCTTATTGTAATACCTTATCTCATATTCCCTACTCTTAAAGTGGATTTTAAGAAAACTTTTCAGTTATCGTCATGTATTGGGTATAATCATCATGCCTTTATAACAAATATCAAAATCCATGCCCTTATAACATAATAATTCATAAGCTATAATAATGCATTTCTATAAAAACCCTAGACCTTAAGCTATCTACTACCAAAATCTAAATAAATGACTACTCAGAGTTCAACACAATCATGAATTTAAATTGCAGATCCTAACTGTGGCAATAAATGGAATCAAACAAGTACATTCCGGCTACTAACAACTGTAGCCTCAGGTGACTTCCTAGTCACGTCGCATGTCAGGCTCTCACCTTAAAAATGTGAGAAGTAACGGGATGAGATCACTGTCTCAGTAACATAGCCACTACCTACCTTAACTACCGGCACCACTTGTGGGGTGCTAGATGGGACTAATATACAGACATGTTAAACATATATAATAAGCATGAGTATAATAGTATCGATTTATATGCCACAGAGAACATTTATCCAAAACACAATATACCGTATCACAAAATGTCATAATGCAATTATTACTCTTTATCTTTCATTAATCCCTAACGATCCTTATATCCTCCAATTGAACTCATGGGCTAAGTACATTCCATGTTACTGGTTACTCTAACAAGCTCTCTATAAATGTGATGTAGACAAACTAAAGTACTATAGAGCACATAAGGGACCATGGGTTTCTCCAGTGGGTCACTTCCCCCGGTAATACTACCCAGGCCCTTGGAATACTGCCTAGAAGCCCTTGGAGTGTCGTATAAGGGAATACTACCCTGTAAAATAAATACCAGCTCGAGGTACACAATAATCAACTAGCGGCCTGCCATGCGGTATTCAGTTTTTCACAAATTACAACTCAATCACTAACTCCTCTATTTATATCACTTTATTCTCAACGGGTTTCCATATGTTCTCATGCTTATACATGTTAATCAATATCATAAACTCAACTCTCATCAGATCATGTTCCAAGTATACTTTCACAATATATCAAAAGATTACATACTTGCACATTAAACACATATGATTAAATCATACTGTAGTGTCATGGTTATTATGACATGGAAATCACTTTTTGCCCTTATTGGGCCATTTGCCTAGGTGAGTATGTCCCTTACCGAGGCAAGCCTACATCAAACTTGCTTTGACAGGAGTGTAGCTTACTGAAACAAGGCATGAGTCATAACCATATAAAATTCAACTCAGTTCATAAATACAGGCTTATGGTTGTCTCTAATTATCACACATACCAATCTAATCCAGTCTTAGGGTTCATAAAAAGTTCCTACAAGTCAATTTTATTCTTATAATTGTAGGGTTCATACCAGCTCTACTCAATCTAAGCTTGTGGAGTTTTCAAAAAAAATCCATGAGCAACACTGATAATTAAGATAGATAGGACCATGTTACCTGGTACTCTCTAAGTTACAACCGAGAAAAGTCCTTATTACAAAGCCGAACTTAATTACAAAGTAACGAGAAACTTAATAAAAAAAATTATTTAGTAACCCTAGATGTTCATAATTATACTTCCATTCAGTTGCTCAGAATTTTCTATGAGTAGGAAACGTTATATGAGACCTATATTAGATCTGAGAATTATGATCATTGGAGTGTTAGAATAGCCTTATCTAATGTTTCGATAATCTCAATTTGGGATTCTAATCTTTATAATCTCGTTTTATAGAAAAGTCCCAAATTTATGATAGAATTCTTATTTTTTGAATAGCAGATTCAGTACGTGATAAATTTCTCTTATCTTAGTTATTCAATTGTCAATCCCACTATTGAAATTTCTAAAAGGGATGTCCCAAATGATCTCACAACATTTCATGATGATCCAACAGTGGATGAAGTTGAAAACATTGATTCTTTCTTTTATGGTTCATTTTCCACATCCCAGAATCCTCATCGTGTAACAAACTTTGTTATAATAAATCATTACCAACTAAAACAATGTCATCAACATAAATCAAAATAGCAGTGAAAGAGGAAGAAGAAGCTTTAAAAAAACAAAGAATAGTCAGAAGCCAACTGAGTATAACCATAAGAAAGCAAAGAAGAAGACAATTTAGAATACCATTGCCTACTTGCTTGTTTGAGACCATATGGAAACTTTTGTAGTTTACAAACCATATTAGATTGAGGTGGTGTAAAGCCATTGGGAAGCTCCATATAAAATTCCTCATTTAAATCACCATGAAAAAAGCATTATTAACATCTAATTGGTAAAGATGCCAATTTTTAGCAACGGCAATGGAGAGAAGTAAATGTAGAGTGGTCATCTTAGGCATTGGTGAGAAAGTATCAAAATAATCTACACCCTCAGTTCGTGTATAGCCTTTGGCCACAAGGCGTGCTTTATGCCACTCTATATCACCATTAGCCTTATATTTGGTTTTAAAAACCCATTACACCTTATGGTCTTCTTGCCCGGTAGAAAAGGAGTAAGATCCCAAGTCTGATTATGTTCAAGAGCTTTGATTTCTGCAGTCATAGCATCTCTCCAAACAAAATTCTTAACAACTTGATGATAGGTAGTAGGATTAATATAAGAGCAAACACAGAAGACAAAATTCTTATAAGTGGGGGAAAGAGTAGAATAAGAGAGCACAAAAGAAAAAGGATACCTAGGAACACCATTTCATGATGACTAGTTAGTGGATAAAGTAAGGGCACAATGATAATCACACAAATAAGAGGGAGGATGATAAGGTCTAGTGGATCACCGAGGTAGTAGAGAAGGGGAAGAAATGGGAGAGACAGTAGAACTGAGTAGTGATGAGGCTGAAAAATTAGGGGAGGGAATATCTTCTAAGAAAGAAGGAAAGGACTAAATAGTGGGGTTGACCTTAATATAAGGAGATAAAGGAGAATTAGGGGCAGGTGTGAAAGGAAACACAAGTTCATGAAAGACAACATCTCGTGAGAGAAAAATTTTATTAGAAGAGAGATCTAGTAAAGAAAATGCCTTAGAATCAGACGAATACCCTAAAAAACACATTTACTCACTTGAGGATTAAAGTTGGACCATTTATTGACCAAAGTAGTAGCAAAACATAAAGAACCAAAACCTTAAAATCAGAGTAAGATGGTGTTGTATTGAATAAATTTTTAAAAGTGGTCATGTTGTGAATAATAGTGAAAGGTAAATGATTGATGATAAAGATGGCATGCATGACAGCAAAAGACCAGTAACAAATGGGAAGATTAGAATAAAAAAGCAAAGCATGTGAAACATTAAGTATATGTTGATATTTACGTTCTACTAAACCATTTTGTTGGGGCGTTCCACACAAGAAGTTTGATGTAAAATTCCTTTGGAAGTATAGAATTACGGCATGGAAAATTCAGTACCATTATCTGAACCAATGATTTTAACAGTAGTAAAAAATAAGTTTCCACAAGAGTAAAAAATGTTTTAAGATGAGCTCGAGCCTCAAATTTAGTAGTCATTAAAAATAGCGAACTGTAATTAGAATAGTCATCAACAATTGTTAGAAAATAACGATGACCATAGATGGAAGGAATGGAAAAAGGACCCCAAATGTCAACATGTATTAAATCAAAAGTTGCAGTATATGAACTTATGCTTATAGGAAATGAAAGTTATTTCTGCTTGGCAAAATGACAAGTGTCATAAGGGAGAGATAAGGGGATACAAGATATGTTAGAGACAGTCTTATTCAAAACATAAAATATGGAATTTGAAAGATGGCCCAAACAAAGATGCCAAAGAGTAAAATCAGAGGTTGAATTGGTGGCTGATCGTATAACAAATATAGAGTAGTTACTTGATCAAGTTATAACAAACTTTGTTATGTAGATTAGTTTTGTTATGTAATTCTTTTGATTGGTCTTATACTCTTGTATAAATATCAGATATTGATTAATGAGAAATTGCTTTTCCCAATTACAAGTCACATGGAATCAGAGCATAGTGACTTTCTCTCTCTTCTTTTCTGATATTCCCTTTTTCTCCTTCACTTTTTATCTTTTTTTGGCTTTTACCCCTTGCTACTTCTTGTTTTCTATACCGTGGCTTCTGATCTTTCCATTGACCAAACTAGTCCCTTTTACATCCACCCGAACGAGAATCCAACACAGGTGTTGGTTGCGCCGCCTCTCAATAGATCAAACTACCATGGTTGGGCTCGTGAGATGCATATGGAATTGTTCTCAAAGAATAAGTTGATATTTGTCGATGGTTCCCTTCTTTCATCGTTGGTCACCGATCCTTTCTTTTTAACGTGGGAGCATTGCAACAATTTTGTTTAAGTCTAGATTATGAAGTCTCTTTCTCCAACAATCGCCAAAAGTATACTCTGGTTTGACAAAGCTTCGAACATCTAGAGTACTCTTCAATCCAGATATTCTAGTCTGATCTCTTTCGAATTACTGAGCTTTAGGAAGAGATTTATTGCTTAAAGTAAGGTCGGATGAGTACAAGTGACGATTATAATCAATTGAAGATTTTGTGGGATGAATTATCTAATATTGTCCTCTTCATGCCTGTGATTGTGGATCCATTGTTAGTGCTCTTACTTATAGAAAGGAGGATTAAGTCATTTGTTTCTTGAAAGGTTTGAATGAACAATACACCTCAGTGAAGTCTAAGATTATGTTAATCGAGCCACTCCCTCAGATAAACTGTGTTTTCTCTCTTGTGCTTCAATAAGAGTATAAGCTTCACATCTCTTCTGAATCACAAGTATTGTTGGCCAGAGTTTCATGACCTACTAGATCAAAGTTCCTTGATCACTCCTCTGGTGCTAAGTTCTGTACCTATTACAACAAACCTCACCATACAGAGGAGACTTGCTATCACAAGCATGTTTCCCTTCAGGCTTTAAGTTTCGCACCTCTGGTTCCATTTCTCTAGTGCAACAATTTTGGTATCAGGCTTCTAGTTCTGTTCAAGATCATCCTCCTGTAAAGTCTCCCTCTCAGTCTTCTTCAACAACTCCTACTCTTCCTCAATTGTTAGCTGATCAATATCAGTGCCTTCTTACTTTTTTAGCTCTTCCTTTTGCTTCAACGTCTTCCATTAATTATATTTCTACTTTTCCTTCTCTCTTAGCTGCAGGTATGTGTAGTTCAATTTTGTCTAATAATCTTGACACTTGGATCATTGATTCTGGTGCTACCGATCATGTTTGTTACTCTTTAGATTTGTTCACTTCTTATACTTCTATTTCTCTTATTGTTGTTCGATTACCTACTGGTTCCCTTGCCATTGCTTTTATTTCTAGCACAGTCACTCTTTCTCCTTCCTTAATATTGACTAATGTTCTCTTTCTTCTAGATTTTACCTTTAACATCATCTCTGTTTCACGTTTAACTGTGTCTTTTAATTGTGCTCTGACATTTTCTTCTACTTCCTGTCAGATTCACTCACTTCAACCTTCGATGATGATTGATTCAGCTAATTCCTATGAAGGGCTTTACATTCTTCACACATATAAGTTTTCTCCTCAACCATCTCAATTTCATTTGGCTGCCACCAATTTAGCCTCTGATTTTGTTCTTTGGCATCTTTGTTTGGGCCATCTTTCAAATTCTATATTTTCTATTTTAAATAAGACTGTCTCTGACATATCTTGTACCCCCCTTATCTCTCCCTTGTGAGACTTGTCATTTTGCCAAACAGAAATGACTTTCATTTCGTGTAAGCACAAGTTCATGTACTGCAACTTTTGATTTAATACTTGTTGACATTTGGGGTCCTTTTTCCATTCCTTCCATCCATGGTCATCGTTATTTTCTAACAATTATTGATGACTATTATCATTACATTTGGCTGTTTTTAATGACCACTACATCTGAGGCTCGAACTCATCTTAAAACATTTTTTGCTCTTGTGAAAACTCAGTTTTTTACTACTGTTATAATCATCCATTAAGATAATGGTGCTGAATTTTCCATGCCACAATTCTATACTTCTAAAGGAATTTTACATCAAACTTCTTATGTGGAAATGCCCCAACAAAATGGTTTAGTAGAATGTAAACATTAACATATACTTAATATTTCACGTGCTTTACTTTTTCATTCTAATCTTCCCATTTGTTATTGGTCTTTTGCTGTCATGCATGCCATCTTTATCTTCAATCATTTACCTTCCCCTGTTATTCACAACATGACTCCTTTTGAATGTCTATTCCATGCAGCACCATCTTATGTTTTGCTACTACTTTGGTCAATAAACGGTCCAAATTTGATCCACGAGCTAAGAAATATGTTTTTTTAGGATATCCGTCTGGTTCTAAGGCCTTTGCTTTACTAGATCTCTATTCCAATCAAATTTTTCTCTCACGAGATGTTGTCTTTCATGAACTTGTGTTTCCTTACATACCTGCCCCTAATTCTCCTTTATCTCCTCATATTAAGGCCGACCCCACTATTCAGTCATTTCCTTCTCTCTTAGAAGATATCCCCTCCCTTACTATTTCAGTGTCTCTCCCATTTCTTCCCCTTCTCCACTACCCCGATGCTCCACTAGACCTTATCATCCTCCCTCTTATCTATGTGATTATCATTGTGCCCTTACTTCATCCATTGACCAGTCATCATAGAATGGTGTTCTTAGGTATCCTCTTTCTTTTGTGCTCTCTTATTCTACTCTTTCCCCCACTTATAATAATTTTATCTTATTTGTTTGCTCTTATACTGATCCTACTACCTATCATCAAGCTGTTAAGAATTTTGTTTGGAGAGATGCTATGACTACAGAAATCAAAGCCCTTGAACATAATCAGACTTGGGATCTTACTCCTTTACCACCGGGCAAGAAGACTATAGGGTGTAAATGGGTTTTTAAAACCAAATATAAGGCTAATAGTGATATAGAGAGGCACAAAGCACACCTTGTGGCCAAAGGCTATATACAAATTGAGGGTGTAGATTATTTTGATACTTTCTCACCAGTGCCTAAGATGACCACTCTACGCTTACTTCTCTCCATTGCCGTTGCTAAAAATTGGCATCTTTACCAATTAGATGTTGTAACCCCCGCCACTATCAGGGCCGTGATTAGTGTTTAAATACACTTTATAATGAAATGAGATATCATAGGTAATTAAAAACTTTTACAACACATGTACAAATAGATCTCCATTCATTCATTCATAAAAACAATCGGCCTGTTCGGTTTGTTACATGTACAATATCAGAGTATAAGCACAATTCCCGACATTCACCCGAGATACTAACATTAATCCAAAATATTGTTCAGGGCATTATTGCCCATCTCAATTCCCATACCAGGGGTTACACAAACTATAATTCTATAATCTATTCAATACATACATTCGCCAAAATGATAACCAATCAAAACAAAAATTATCTAAGACTACCGCCGGCAGTCCTAGTCGTCCTTGCTCACTTGTTTGTTTCTTGATCCATTGGCCCTGTCTAAAAATGTTATTTGGAAAGAGTGAGATTCTAAAGAATCCCAGTAGCAACAGTTTATGTATATGATGTATAATTAAACAAAACAAATAAACATATATCACAATGCATCAATCAATATTCAAGGTCGGGCACACTGTCACGTCCCCTAAACTGTATCTATATTCAAGGCCGGGCTTTCGCCACGTCCCTTTACTGTATCTGTATTCAATGATTAATGCAAACAAGCAATGCAATATACATGATATAGGATAAAGTGTTACTACCTTGGTCTTTCCGTTCTTGAGCAGACACGGGCTTTCTACACTCCGGGCAAATATCAAATCTTAAAGTCATAATTAAGGACGATGTGTTATCACTTAGTCCAATATTCATTGCCTTCACAATACTTAAATTGGTTATCATTATTGTCTCTTAAGTACCCTTAAATACCTCTAACAAAAACCCTAAAGGGTTGGGAGAACTATACCAAAGATCCTCCTTTGGAAGCACAAACATTGACATTCTTCACTGTTTCACTCGAGTGAAGACGGCCTCACTCGAGTAATAGTACGGTCTGCACTCAGGTATCTGAGAGTGAAGGCTAGCGAGTGAGCACCCGAGAGTGCAAGAACTTTTTTAGAGATAGGGACACTCGAGCACACAAGACCTCACTCGAGTAATAGCCAAATGCTTTACTCGAGAACTAAAGAGTGAAGTCTAGGAAGTGAGAATCCAAGAGCAATGGGAGTTTTCAGAGGGAAGTGATAAGTAAAATATTTGCATATTTATTTTCCCTTATATGATGATTTTATGGATGATATTTGAGCTCAATTTAATAAATTTGGGTGTAATTATTAAATAAATAATGATTTTGGCATAAAATAGAATTTCTTGGAAAATACTAAATTAGACCATCTTTCAGTTTTCAGGAAATATCTGGAGCTCTAGATATCGGATTGGGACATTCTTTATATGGATAAAAAGCTAAGAAAGAGCTCTACAACTTTGATGTTGAGATCAAAATTCAGTTTTTTCTCCAAGGGTTTAGAATTTTGCTTGGAAGTTGAAAGCGGAAATCATCTACCACCCTACCAACCATTTCATCTACCTCTTCATCTTTCTTTTCACCTACTATCTCATCTACCACATTCTATCTACTGCTTCACCTACCACTTCATCTACCCTACTCCATTCTTCCCTATATATAGCCACCCTCTCCTTCACATTTCACACACACCAATTCATATCCATTACTCTCATCTCTTCTCCACACATACCATTTCATTTCCATTACTCTCTGCTCTTCTCTACTTGCACACCATTTCATTACTCTCATCTCTTCTCTACTTACTACATCATCTTAGAATTAATTTCATGCATTGATTACTTTTTGCATGCCTCCATCTTGGAAGGCTTATGATTGTATTACTTTTTGTATGCCACCTACATGGAAGGTTTTACCTCCTAAAGGGACGGCTAGATTTTTACATTTTTCATGCATCTTTTGATTGTATATTTATGTTTGAGAATTTAATATTCAAGTTTATGTAGTATTTATGAGGATTTCATTCTAGCTTTATCTAATGTCAATTTATTTTGGTTTTATTTTTAATTTTATCATGAGCTAAATTTTCATTTTCCTAGGGTGATGACATAGCTTACTAATGACGGATTGAATCTTAACTTATTAAATCTAGTTTTAATTTCTCCTTCATGATTGAGTTTTAATTATTGTTCTTAATGCTTTCATTTGATAGGCCACCTTTTGAATGATTTCACTATGCATGTTGAGACCGGAAGGAGATGCATGTGTGTATATCCTATAATTAAAACTATGACTTGTATATGAAATAGGAATATATTCATATGAGTTGTGTAGTCTTACTGAGTTTCATAAATCTTAATGCATAATTAATTGTTTAAATTCCTATAGGAATATTTGGATTAGCAATTAATTACATAATTGCTTGACCTTGGAAGAGGCTAATAATTAAATTAGGGAAACTCGACTATCAATCATGTGGAATAAATTGGGCTAGAATAGATAAGTGATTCAATCCAAAATTTGTTAAGTGAAATCTAATCCCTAGGGTTTTATCTTATATTTGCTTTCATATCATCTGCACTCATATTTAATTATTTTTCTTTTATTTTTACTCTTAATCATCAACGAATCGATCGAATAAATAGAATTAAAATTACCTATTTTGGTACTAAATAATCTATCCTCGTGGGAACGATACTCTACTCACTTCTATATTACTTGATTACGACAGTGTACACTTGCACTATTTAATTGATTATCTACACTCGTAACAGGAAGAAACACTCGAGCATGAGACTTATCACTCGGGTGGAGACTGAATTCTCGAGAGTGCCAGAATGCACTCTTGCTCATTAACCGCGAGTGACAACCCGAGAGGCAAGTTCTTGGTGTAACCCCGGCTTCGATAATCAGGCTGAGATTAGCGTTTGAACGCGTTTAATAATTGGATAAGAGATCCGGAGTAAATAAAAACTTTTTAAAACACTTGTACAAATAGATCTCCGTTCATTCATTTATAAAATCAATAGGCCTATTCGATTTGTCACATATATAATATCAGAGTATCAGCACAATTCCCGACATTCACCCGGGATAATAACATTAATCCAACAGTTTATACAAGGCATCACTGCCCATCTCAATATCCATTCCGGGGATTACGCAAAAGTATAATACTATAAATATATTCAATATATACATTTGTCCAAAATGATAACCAGTTCAGTATAAAACCAAAATATCTAACTAAGACTACCGCCAGCAGTCTTAATCGTCCATAGCCACTTGCTTGCTCTTCGATCCACTTGCCCTGTCTAAAAATATTATTTGGAAAGAATGAGATTCTAGAGGATCCCAGTAGTAACAGTTTACGTATATGATGCATATATACAAAGCAAGTAAACATATATCACAATGCAACAATCAATATTCGAGACCGGGCTTTCACCACGTTCCCTTCACTGTATACGAGGTCGGGCTTACGCCACGCCCCTTCACTTTATCTGTATTTGAGTCCGAGCTTTCGCCACATCCCCTCACTGTATCTGTAATCAAGGCCGGGCTTTCACCACATCCTTTCACTGTAACTGTATTCAATGACTAATGCAAACAAGCAATGCAATATACATGATATAGGATAAAGTGTCACTACCTTGTTCTTTCTATCCTTGATTAGGCGTAGGCCTTCTACGATCCGGGCAAATATCGAATTCTATAGTCATAATTAAGGACGACGCGTTATTACTTATTCCAATACTCAAATGACTTCAAAACACTTAGTTTTGGTTATCATTAAAGTCCCTTAAGTAGCTATGAAAGTCTCTAACAATCACCTAAATGGATTGGGAAGTATTATCTCAAAGACCACCTTTTTAGTGTGCCTTGTAAAACGTGCCGCTTTCGGCTTCCGACTCGGTCCTAAAATATTAAATGTACAAGAAATAGGTCATAACCTATCCAAGTATCATTTTAGACTCTTCCATAGTGTTTCTTATGGTTATATTAGCCTATGGTGAAAATGTACCAAAATACCCCCGGGACCCTAGCCCGATGGCACGTTTTCCTAAAATTTTGACTAAGGCTATTCTGACGTATTTTCGCCCAAGGAATCCATTTTCGGGCTTGAAATCACCAAAATCATTGTCAAATTAAGAAAATACCCTTGACAGCCCGTACTTAGGGATTTCAGTGGCGTTTTCGTAATTATGCTTTTTCGGCCTCTACTGAAAAAGTGCCCAACTGTAACCTCGTATATTTTTGCCCACTGAGTCCAATAGAACCATTTATTTCAAGAAAATCCAACTCCCACTACCAGATTTGGTCCTGGCCGAAATATTGAAGGAAAAATAGAAAAATGGAGCTTTGTGTTTGAGCTTCCAAAACTTGTACTTTTCCACTTCTAATCCTTGATTAACTCACTTAAACACTTCTTAACCATGATTCAAAGAAATTTGGGCAGCATAACCCCTTAGGATTAGGGCTTTCCAAATTTACCAAATCAACCAACCAATACCAAACCAAGCCAAGAACAACAATAGCAACAACAATAAACCACAAGAGTTGATGTTCTTGAGATTACCTTGGTTTGCTTCACTTTCTTTCTCTAAAAATCGTCCTCCCTTTCTCCCCTAAACCTTGAGATTTTGCTTGCTACCCCATGTTTTCCATGTAGATAAAAAGGTTAGAGGAGCTATTTGACAAAAAGGGAAGCTTAATTACAAGATCTACAAGACTTACCTTTGGATTTTGCTCCTTTTCTCTCTAGCTTTCCTAAACTTCTTCTTGAAGCCTCTCTCTCTCTCTCTCTTTCTCCATGTTTGGTCATGTAATGAGAATAAGAAAGATGAAGCATTAGCTTCATAAATATCTTCCTATTTTTACTCAATTTATTTTACTTCCAAAATTAAGTTTTATGACCTCACCTTATACTTTGATCTTATCCTCTTCTAACTTTAGCAATTATAATTTTAATCTCTTGGCTTTGGATGATGCCACTTGGCATATTTATCTTCCAAGTAAATATTTCCCTTCTCCTAAATATCCACCAATAAAAATATGGGCTTTTACTTTATTCCACAAATCTTAATTTATTCCACCAAGAAAATTCAATTTATACATTTTCCTTTATTTTCCTTAATTAATTGAAATTAACTCCAATTAATTGGAAAATAATTAATCTTGGGCTAAATTGGTAAAATTATGATTTTGCTATCACCTTTGTAATTTAATTCAATTCTTGAATTTATTTGTCCATTTCCTTATGAATATGAATATTTCAAAATTCACAAGATCTAATTTTCATGAATATTCACTATAATCATTATTAGCCCTTAATCAAAATTTAGGACGTTACACTTGGTGTCAAATACACCAGCATTCAAGTGAGAGGAAGCTCACTTGAGTGAGAACCCACTGCACTCGCAAGTAAGGCAATACTCTTGCTCTTTCCACAGAAGTGCAATGTAGAAACCGAAGGAAAACTGAAGAATTTCACTTACTCACTTGAATAGAACCCGACCTCACCCGAGTGATATTCATCCCTCACTCAAGTGAACCCAAGATCACTCGAGTGACCTTATCAAAACCCAGAAAACACAGAAACTCTGACAGCAATTTCCAAGATTTCCCCAAGAGTTCCCAATGGACCCAAAACCTCAACCAAAGCTACACCTACACAAAATCACTCAAGGAATACAATAAAATCATCAAAACAACCAAATTTCTACTCCATTGTCATGCTTTGGTCTTGGGCAATATTAAACACTAAATTTCCAAAATCTCTAAACTCAATCATTCAATCCCTAATCAATCTTATCTATCCATATACATTTCAAATATACTATTTCTATACCAATAACATGCCAAATGCCCAATGATCATCATTTTTAAAAAATGGGCAATAATTTCCAGAAATTCAAAGCTAATACATTTGGCACAAAACTTGAATAGATAGATTGATTTCACTTACATCTTCAACTTTTCTAAAAACACTTCTTGATTCTCAAACCTCCAAAATTCCTTGAGAGCTCAATCCATCACCAAATGACAAACTATAACCATCAAAGTAAAGCTCTCAATGCAAGGAACAACTTTAATGAAATGGGTTTGAGCATTTGAGATAATTTTCCTTACCTTTTTCAAGCTTTTCTTCTTCTTGTTTCCTTCAACAATGGCGCCGAACTCAAGAGAGAGAAAGAAGAGAAAGGTTGAGTGTGAAGGAGATGAAGAATGATGATGATACTCTCTTCCCCATGCTATACAGTCAAAAATTAGAGGGAGGAGAAGAGAGAGAAAATGAATAAAATACTCCATGTTGACTTTTACACACACACACACACACACACACTCTTTCTCATACCCACTTTTGCCACATGTCATCTTCCCATTAGCTCTCACACACTAAGTCACCAATTAGCTTTTCTAATCCATCCATTAGCCATTTAATCACATATCCCATTTCCTCTTAGTTAGTAATTAATTTCCCCATTAATCACAACTTAAAGCCAATAATTCCATTCTTTTAATTTTTCCTTTATTTTTGGCATATTAATTAATATTGCCATAAAACACATAAGAATTTTGACTTAATCCACAATTACGTTCTCAATAATTCTCATTAGCCCTTAATCAAAATTTGGGGCGTTACAGATGTTAATAATGCTTTTTTGCATGGTGATTTAAATGAGGAAGTTTATATGGAGCTTCCTAAAGGCTTTACACCACCTCCACCTAATATGGTTTGTAAACTGCAAAAGTTTCTATATGGTCTCAAACAAGCAAGTTGGATATGGTGTTCCAAATTGTCTTCTTCCTTACTTTCTTATGGTTATACTCAGTCGGCTTCTGACCATTCTTTATTTTTCAAAGCTTCTTCTTCCTCTTTCACTATTATTTTGGTTTATGTTAATGGCATTGTATTAGTTGGTAATGATTTGTCTGAGATTAATCGCATTAAGTAGCAATTAGATCAGGCTTTTACCATTAAAGACCTTGGAGAACTTCGTTACTTTCTTGGGTTGGAAGTAGCTAGATCTGCTGATGATATTTTTATCTCCCAATAGAAGTTTGCACCTGAACTCCTTGAAGATATTGGTTATCTGGAATGTAAGCCAGCTTCTTTTCCCATGGATCCTCATTTAAAACTCTTTACCGTTAAAGGCAAGCCCCTGGTCGACCCTTAAGTTTATAACAAGTTGGTTGGTCGTTTGCAATATATCACTACTACTCGTCTTGACTTTAGCTTTGCTACTCAACAGTTGAGTCAATTTATGTCTCATCCCTTGGATATTCATCTTAAAGCTGCATATCATGTTTTGCGTTATATTAAATCTTCTCCAGGTGCTGGATTTTTTTGTCATCTAATTCTGATCTTAAGCTCAAGGCTTTCAGTGATTTAGATTCGGCTAGTTGTGTTGATACCCAGCATTTTGTCATTAGCTTTGTTGTTTTCTTAGGTTATTCTTTAATCTCTTGGAAAGCTAAGAATCAACCAACTGTCTCTCGATCTTCCTCTGAGACTGAGTATAGTGTTCTTACTTCTACCACTTGTGAATTACAATGGTTGATATATTTACTCAATGACTTTGATATTTCTCATATTGATCTTGCATCTGCACTATGATAACTAATCAGCACTGCATATTGCTGCCCATCTTATTTGTCATGAACACACCAAACATATTGAGTTAGATTGTCATCTTGTACATGAAAAGTTGCAGGCCAAGGTTCTTCATCTTCTACCTATTCGTACACATGATCATTTACCTGATGTGTTTACTAAGCCTCTGCATCATGCCAGATTTCATGAGTTCATTTCTAAACTTGACATGAAAAACATCCATACTGCAGCTTGCGCTGAGGGGAGGGGAGTTGACAAATATAGAGTAGTTACTTGATTAAGTCATAACAAACTCTATTATGTAGATTAGTTTTGTTATGTATTTCTGTTGATTGGTCTTATACTCTTGTATAAATATCAGATATTGATTAATAAGAAATTGATTTTCCCAATTATAAGTAACAATATTACTTAAATCTTATGAATAAAAATTTAGGATATTATACTTAGCGTTATGAGCTAACCCTTTTACGAACTGGACCAACTTTTGTTGACATTAATTTTTGGTTTTACACACCAACACCATTACCATTTTTTCCTTTGTTGTTTGGACCACAGAATGATAGGGGAAAAATCAATTGATTTAAAAGAACAATTTCTTTTAGACGTGTGGAAGGGTTAGGATTAATTACGAGTTGATGTTAACCGTATGGTGTCAAGTTTTAAAACATGCAAATTTGAATTGAAAGGTCTGAAAAGATGTTTTATATATATATATACATACATACATACATATATATATATATATATATATCAAATCAACCCACAATCAATCAAATTTAATTAAAAATCCAGAACATGCATGCACGAAAGAGATATGATGATTTTAATTTCCATCAACGAAAATATATACTAACCACTAACTCAGACATCGACAAGCCCATATGCTCAAATCTAACTAAGATAAAGCAAAAACGTCAATGCAGTCAAGTTGCCATATTTCGTACACAAAAAACATAATTCCTATTCCGTGATTTCGACATTTATAATTCCTTATCTGAAGAAAAATTAAAGGTGACTTGAACATTATTTCTTCTGAAGTATACCAATGATGGTGTTAATTAAGATTGATAAATTATCTTTGCTTTGAACACGTTTTCCCCTGAAAATTCGGTAAGGGACCCATCTAATTGGCTATCATATATAATGAAGCACAAGCAAAGAGCAATAAAATATTCTTTAATGGGAGAATTACAATTAGGTCCCATTGAAGAAAAAAAATGAAGAAATGGTCCCTATAGATTACAAAATGAAAAAATGGTCCCATTAACAACTCCATGAGCCTGTATTGACAACTCGTTAACAACTCCAGGAGCCTGTATTGACAACTCCATGGGACCATTTTTTCATTTTGCAATCTATAGGGACCATTTCTTCATTTCTCCTATTCCTTGGGATCTGAATGTAATTCTCCCTTCTTTAATTTTCACTTTTGTCATTTAATCAAATTATTGGAAAAAAGATAGAAAAATAATTTTAAAATTGTAAAATTCTAAATTAGGTATTTCTCAAAAAATAAGTTGTAAATTATTTATCAAATTTCATAATTCTTTTATCAATTCTTAGTAATAAACTTGATTTAGAATTTTATAATTTTAAAGTTCTTTTTTGTTTTTTTCCCTTGCTCATTTCTAAGGAACAAAAAGCCGGACCGGGTAATGAACCGGTCACAGCATAGGTTCAAGGGTTAATGGGTCAACCGGGGTCTCATCGGTGATCGAACCGGTCATATTAAAATATTATAATTTATTAGTGACAATATATATATATATATATATATATATATATATGTTTAAACTTCTATAGATAAAAATGAAAATTTTTACAAAAAATGCTTAAAATCTATTAGTATTAGTTATAATGTCTATACTTATGCAATGATATCTCATTTCCTATAATTGTTATATCCTTTTAAATAGGTGTTTTCATCATCATCTTCTTTTTTTTTTAGATTTATTTATTTTTACCTACTTTTCTCTTCATCTTGATTTGCAATTTTTCATTTTTCCTTAAAAAATAGCGCCAGATAATAGTTGAAAAAAATAAAAAAAAATAAAAAGGAAACCGGTCCAACCAGTGAACCACTGGTTCGACCAGTTCCTGACCGGTTCAGGATCTGATAGTTGAATCAGACCGGACCACTATCGGTTACCGATCGAACCGGCCGATCCGGTCCGGTTTTTTATACTATGCTCATTTCTCTCTTTGCAAATAAATGAATAATACAGCAATTTGTTAATAAAATATGTTCGGTATTGTACGGACCGATATCAACGGTGTTCTGTGGCCTTGTGGGTTTCGAACTCCATATTGGATAGTGGATGTCCTTTTTGCCAAGGAAATAATAGTGTCAACAGCCAAAATTATTGGATCAGACCCATTGTAAATCCTTATAATTGGATGGGATTTTAATTTGTTTGTGATCCCTATATTTCTTGTCATTGTTTTCCATCTCTCTTATTTACTTCCTCCGTTTGTTTCTTAATATAAGACATAGTTAGATAGTTAATTTTGATCATAAATATAAAAGATATATATTTTTCATATTTATTAAATATTTTTTTAATTTACTCCTATTGATGCTCTCTCAACAATAATCAAGGAGCAGAAGAAATAAGAGAATTAAGGAATATAACTAGAATGTTTTAGAAAATACATGTCATATTAATTAATCTAACTAATTTCCTTGGTCTAAATCAAATTAGACATATATGTCTTATATTAAAGACTGATGAGTATTATTCTATCCAAAACGTTAGTCCCCTTATTTTTATAAATAGTTTGAAGTTTAATGGTAACTTAATGGTGTTACCTTTGCTTATGCCGCATTAATACTATTAAGTTTGTTTGGGTGGATTGTTAAGTAGGATTGACATGAAAATGTTACTTCTCTGGTTCTAAATGTAAGACTTAGTTTGTGGGTGAATTTTAGTGCTAAACGTAAGACATTTTTTCATTTTATCACTTATATTTATCATTTTTCTTCAAACTTATTTACTATTTGACTTATAAACTGATATATAATCTAACGTTACACAAAAATATTTTAAAGAGATCATGTCACATATGTGATAATTAAAGTAATTTATTTAATTTCATTAATCTCCCCATATTAGATAAAAAGTGTTGGAAGAATGAGTTAAAGGTGGTTAATTAGTTGGGTTAATCACCTAATTAGGTTCTATAAATAAGAGCCTTGCGATGTGGGTTAAGTGTGAAGGGATATTATATTGATCCCTACCAAGAAAAGGGAGAGGGTTAACTTGGGTCTATCTCTAAAAGAGGAGTTTTTTTTTTTTTTTTTTGTCAACACCCGCTTCCATTTTGATAATCAAAGAGTAATAAAGACGGTATTTAATGGGCATACAGAAAAATATAATTATACTGATAAAAATATTCGTTTACAATACTGATATCATTTGTTGATGAAATACAGAAAATACAGCGGAAACTTAATATTTACAAATTTCTTCAGAATATTCAAAACATAGACTAAATATAACCACTATCTTGTCCTCGCCTCGAGACACGCGCTGCTCACTTTCCGGTGTCTACGTCCTTGCCCTTTGGCCCACTGGTACTCGCTGAGATATTTGTTTTTGAAAAAGGATGAGATTCTGAAGAATCCTCATAGAGACATACGATCGACATATAAAATGTGAAAATTAAATATGCAATGTACTATATTAGGTAAAAATGAAAGTTTGATTCGATTCATATATATTTACCTCAGCTGAGTCACCGACTACAGCTAGGATTTCCGATAATATACCTCAACTAAGTCATCGACTACAGCTAAGATTTTCTAATATACTGTTGTTGGGTAGCAAACCACAACTAGGTACTGTGCCTCTAGCACGCAATCATATCATGAAATATAGTAACAAATACATATAATTATTCACATAGTGTATGAAAAATGGCAGTCCCTACCTCGAAGTTTGTTAAATCTCTTTTTCAGTGTGCCTCGAAAAACGTGTCGTTCCGGCGTCCAACTCGATTCTAAAATATTAAATGTACCAGAAATATGTCATAACCTATCCAAGTATCATTTTAGGCTCTTCTATAGTGTTTCTTGTGGTTATATTAGTCTATGGTGAAATTTTACTAAAATGCCCCCGGGACCCTGGCCCGGTCCCGTCGTTCCCAGCCCGATGGCACGTTTTCCCAAAAAATTTGACTAAGGCTATTCTAACTTATTTTCGTCCAAGGAATCCATTTCCGGGCTTGAAATCACCAAATTCACTGTAAAATTACGAAAATACTCATTGACAACCCCTATTTAGAGATTTCAGTGGCATTTTCGTAATTATGTTTTTTCGGCCTCTATCGAAAAAGTGCTCAACTGTAAACCCACCTATTTTTTCCCACTGAATTCAATGGAACCATTTATTTCATGAAAATCCAACTCCTAGTACCAGTTTTGGTTCAGCCTAAAAGTTGAAGGAAAAATGTACAAAATGTAGTTTTGTGTTTTAACTTCCAAAACTTGTACTTTTCCACTTCTAATCCTTAATTAACTCACTTAAACATTTTCTAATCATGATTTAAAGGGATTTGGGCAGCATAACCCCTTAGGGTTATAGCTTTTCAAATTTGCAAAATCAACAACAAACTACCAAACAACTCAAGAATCACATTCACAACACCAATACACTAAGAAGTTTGAGGTTTTGGAGATTACCTCTTGATTCTTGGAGTTTCTCTCTCTAGTGTGTCCTCTCTTTCTTCTCCTTAACCTTGAGATTATCTTGCTAACATGGTGATTCATGGAGAAAAAGAAATTAGAGAAGCTATTATACAAGAGAGAAAGCTTGAACACCAAATCAACAATACTTAACTTTGATTTCTTCCTCCTTGAGCTATCCTCTTCTATCTATTTCTCAAGCTCTCTCTCTCTTCCTCTTTTCCTTGTGACTTGGACGAAATGTGTGTATGAAGGGGAAGAGAAGTGTGTTTATTAATTTGTCTCTTCTTTCCTCTTAGCCATTGATTTCATCAAGAGGCCAAAATGTGACACTTGTCACAATCTTCTCTTCCTTCATGATTTTTCCATTAGTTTCCCATTAAATTTTAATCAATTGTCTTCCCTTGCTTGCTCCTAAAAAAACCATCCTCTCCCCCCTTTTTCTCCAACTAACCCATGCTTCTTTCATTAAATCCAAGCTTACATTCTTCCATGCAATCAAGTTTTTCCATCCCTTCACTGAAGCTTATCCCATCATGCATTACACCATGCTTTCATGTTGTGTACACTCCATGTTGGTCATCATTGAAATGTTCATGTAGCATAGCCATCATGACCTCTTCATGTATTAATTAGGCATGCTCTTGGAATTTAAATATTTTTTCCTCATTCTTCATGGTTAGATGAAAATAATGAGAGGAAGGGAAGGAAAATTGTTTTTCACTCATTCCATAATTCACATAATTAGTTTATGTATAATCCCCCTCAATTTCACAATTCTTGATTTATTCCACCAAGAATAATCCCATTATGCATTTTCCTTTATTTTTTTTGATTAATTGAAATTACCTCCAATTAATTGAAAAATAATTAATCTTTGGCTAAATTGGCAAAATTATGATTCTGCTATCACCTTTATAATTTAATTCATTTCTTGAATTTATTTGCTCATTTCCTTGTGAATATGAATATTTCAAAATTCACAAGATCCAAATTCATGAATATTCACTATTTTATTGAATTACTCAAATGATTACAATATATTTTTTGTGAATAAAATTTGGGGTGTTACATTTTTCAAGTCTCCAAGTGGGGTTGATTCATCATCCCTTAAGTGAGGGATGATTAGGAGTAAATTCATGTGGGTTATAATGGTTGTTTGAGCATATTGCACTTCTATGAATAATCCATAATTCTTCATCTTTCTCCATAATATTTCTCTAATCATTCTAGTTAACAAATACTCCCTCCCATCCTTAATATAATACATACTTGTGAAGTTGATTTTGATCCTAAGTATAAGAAATAGTTTTCATATTTGTTGTCATTTTCCTAATTTACCCCTATTAATACTCCCTTAACAATAATTAATGGGAAAAGGGAAGAAGGGAATTAAGAAAAATGACTAAGGTATTTTAAAAAATACATGTCATATTGACTAACTTCCTTAATTTAATCTTATTAGGTAAACATGTCTTATATTGTATTAAGGACGGGAGGAAGTAGCTCTTACATTAAAAATTAGAGTAACATATAATGTAATAAAGGAAAATAAGAAACAAAAACCTAGACTTAAATTAATGAGGTTGAAAGGGAAAAAATAAGCTCGTTGAAGTAGCTAGCCTTTTTGTCGTTACCATTGACTCGCACTTCTTCTCAAAGAAGGTGCGTTCCTTTGGGAAAATTGCAACCAGTTCATAATTAACAAATTTAATGATGACCAGATCTCTTGTGTAACGCCCCAAATTTTTATTAAGGGCTAATAATAATTATTGAGGATAATTATTGAATTAAAGTTAGAATTATTTTATGTTATGTGGCAATTTAAATGAATATGCCAAAATTAAGAAGAAATTAAAAGAATGAGATTCTTGGCCGCAGCCCAAATATGTCTGTCCAATTCTTGGCCGTGGCTCAAGGTGGCTAGCCGCAGCCCATGACTTTCTGACCATATCTTGGCCGCGGCCAATTCCTGTGTTCCAGCATTTTGAATTTTTGAAAAGTGATCTTCAACCTATTGTTTTCTAACCCTTTAAGGCTTTTATTAGAAGCATTTGTAGATTCTTAAGGGTCATTATTGATAACCAAATCTAAGTGTTGAGAAGTCAATTGAGTATTGGAATAGAGAATAACGCTTCATCCTTAATTATGACTTTAGGATTTGATATTTGCCCAAGGCATAGAAGGCTTATGCCTGCTCAAGAACGGAAAGATTAAGATAGTGACACTTTATCCTATATCATGTGTAATGCATTGCCTGTTTTCACTTGCTTAGATAATGATGAATGCAAAGGACAAAGCTTTATGTGTTTATAATATCTGTTATGCAATTTCAATTTGTGTCGTCAATACATGCTTGATAGTTGTTAATGATACTCATATAGTTGTCAATAACAACTTTGTTCATCCCTTTTAGCTGGACAATATGAAAAGTTTATATTTTCCTGTGAAACTAATTGGATTTAGGTTTTTGGGCATATAGGATATCTTACTATGGGAAGATTATTATCTATATGATCCTTTTATGATTTATATTGTTTTTTCATTGACTGTGTCAGATGATATGAATTTCTGCTGTGAAGATTGTACTATGTTTTCATGTGTTTAGATAGGGGTAAATAGAAATGATGAAACTTTATATGTTTATAACCCATGTTATGCGATTTCAAAATGTGTCGTTACTGCTGCTTATTTAGTTGCCAATAACAACTTTGTTCTGCAAGGTGACAGAAAAGAGGGGCAAAATTGTACTTTCATGTTTGGAACTAATAGCAGCTAAGTCCTTTGAAACTTCATTACAATTTGATGATTTTAAAGGACCTGGTTGTTATTAAATCTGTTAATTGCAACCTAATTACAATTTTCCCTTTTTCTTTAATCTATGCGTTTAGGGATACGATAGAGAAATGAGATCTTCAATCTGACGAAAAAACATTGTAAAACAGAGATGATGGAAATTGATTTTGAATAGCTCAATTTTGAAATAAGAGGATACAAAATAAATTTTGTAATTTGTATTATAAAATCAATTTTAATTCATCATAAGAAAGCTTGAAATCAAATTTGTGGAAAAAACTGATCTTCGGAGAAGACAGTTTAACAGTTAAATTTCATTAGATATAACTTTCACAATTTGGATTCATGTAAGACATAAAATTTTTAAAAAAATTGACTTATAAATAGAAACAAAGGTAATATAAGAAAAAACGTATTTTTATGAATGAGTCTTTATTTCTTGGAAATTTCATTATTTCTGTTTACACTGATGTTCACTTCTAAGGGTGTGTTTGGATTAGTGGTAACAAAAGTGACTTTTTTTAAATCGGACTTTTGCAAACAAAAGATAGAGTAAAAATTAAATTGTATAATGTGATTTATATTTGGATTGAATTTTGAAAAATTCAGTTTGATAAACTAAAAATTGTTTAGATGATTAATGCAAAAGCAAGTTTGGATGTAAAATAACTAAAAAAGATATGAATTTAATAAAAATAAAAATAGTTAATGTATCATTTAAAAAAATTTAAAATGCTAAATTACTTAAATTTTAGTGAAAATTGGAAAAAAGTCCCCTTTTAAAAATTTAATTATAGAGAATGACCTCAATAAGAGTATTGTCCTTATTCGTATATATAAACTTATCATGTTATTATTTTCATGTATTAGTTTTGAGCTATTATTTTCATCAGAAAAAAAAAATTATCAAGTTATTCACGCCAATTAAATTTCTAATGGGGGAGTTTTTTCCAATTTTCCTTAAAATTTTATTATTTATTTATTTTAGTTCATTTCATAAATAAGGATAAAATTAGAAAATAATGATTATTAACCTTTAAGAGACTTATATAATTAGGATTAAAATTTTCATCTATAAGTAAACTTATAATAAAGGCTAAAATGTTATTTTAATAAAAGAAGGTGGGGTCCATTTTTTTTCATGAGGTATTTAATTTCTTCTCTTTCCATGATAGAAACTTTTTCTCTCCATGATAGAAAAACCAAAAATATGAAATTTTAGCTCATGACTTAAACCAGCTTTTTCTTTAAAAGCCCAATTAAAAAACGATGATCCAAACATCACAAAAAGCTAAAAAATAGCTTTTGGCAGTTGAGATGGTTTGGGCCTTCAAATGTGATCTCAAACCTATCCTGAATATATTGACATTGAAATTTAGTACTTATTTGGGATAGCTTAATTTTAATTTATAAGTGCTCTTAAATCGTGATTTACGATATACAAGGTAAGTATGTGAGAGGATTTTTGTCTCGACTTATGTGAAAATCATTTATAAGTAAAAAAATAAATTATCCCAAACATAGGTAGGGGTGAGCATCGGTTTTTCGGTTCGGTTTTTGGTAAAAATTGAAAAAACTGAACTACCGAAATAAAGGAAATCCTGTAACCGAACCAAAACCGACAATCAAAATAACCGAACCGAAATTATTCGGTTCAGTTTCGGTTTTATAAGAAAAAACCGAAATTTTTTTAGCCTTCATTTTTTACTTCAAATATCTGAATTTTCAACCAGCAAAATTAATCCAAATTATAAAATCGAATAACCTCATCAAGATCTAAAAGAAAGATAATATAAAATAAAGTATAAACAACATATTATATATATGATCAATGTAGTTTGAAGTACCCAATATTCCAATAATGAAACCAAAAATAGGAAGGTTTTTGAGATATGCAGAATAATTGTATTCAACATTACTTAATTCAAAGAAAGCATAACAAAAGTTCAAAAAGATAAATATCTAATGATATATCATTCTTTGTCTTGCATCCGGTTTTTCGGTGGTAGTATACTCTTTTAATATTTTCGGTTTTTCGGTTTAAACCAATTTTTTTTTTAAAAATAAACCCGAACCGAACTGAAAAACCGAACACCGAAAAAAACGAACCGAAAAGACCGAAATTGATTCTATTCGATTCGGTTTTCGATTTCGGTTCGATTTTGCTCACCCCTAAACATAGGCACTTATAAGTGATTTACTTGGACGTGACTTGTAACCCCCTTTTCTACGCATTTGTTTAATACATTTCTCTTCAATTATAATAAAATAAATTTTTATAAGTTTTAAACTCTAATTATAATAAACTTTAACATGGAATCATACATATTTAGTGTCACATCCCCTTGCCGGTGCTCTCGGGGATGCCTACTCCGGCACAATCGGCTACGGCACCGACCGTAGTGCCACCCGTACTACCATTCGGGCGTGGCAAGTAGCTGGGCTTACGGGCCCAGGACTCATAAGAGTCTCTCGCTCCCCAAGCGAGATTTTTCGACTCCGTGGGGATCGAAGCCACTACCTGGGGGTAAGTAGCGCCTCAATGCACCCCCACTACCACTTGAGGAGCTACTTACCCCCAGGTAGTGGCTTCGATCCCCACGGAGGCGAAAAATCTCGCTAAGGGAGCGAGGGACTCTTGTGAGTCTTGGGCCCGTAAGCCCAATAGACTGCACCGGTGGGTGAGTCCAGCATCCTTGCCACGCCCTGGGTGGAACGCCCAGTGGTAGGTAGGCCAGTTGGCTGAGGGGGGGATGTGACAATTAGTACTCCCTCCCTTTCTATTTATATGAACCACTTAGGGCTTGTTTGTTTTCACGGTGGCTTAAAAAATAAGCCCGAATTACGCAAGCCGAGAAAAAACTCCTCTCACATACTTACCTCGTATACCGTGAATCACGAATTATAAGCACGTTTTGGACAAAAATAAGCCATTCCAAACGAGCACTTAACCAAATAACGTAGATGAAAAAATTGGTTAAAGATAATAAATATGTAAAAATTACAATATTATTTTTCTTAAAAATACCCTTAAATATAAGGAAAGAGGGAATAAGAGAATAAGAAAAGTAATTAAATAAGGGTAAAATGGGAAGTTAACAAAGAAAATTTGAGACATTCTCTAAATGTCTTTTATAAATAAGAATAAACTATATGTGGTAGTTGTTTCTTATGAAAATGATGGAGGGAGTTTTTTTTTATGTCCTCACAACAACTTCAAATGAATTTTCCAAGGTTGTGAGTAATTAAAATTTAATAAGCTATTATGGATGGATATTTGAGCCAATGGAAATTTAATTTGAACTATATAACAATAAATAATATTAATAATAATACCGAATTGGGTTGGAAAAGGAAAAAAAATCCATCCAACCCCCAAGTGTGACCTGTATTTTTTTTATCCTTCAGAGAAAAACAAATCAGTGCCCTGAGGCCTCAGTTGCAAAGATGTCCTTCTAGTTTGAAAATTGGTCTAATTTGAATTATCCTCTGATTGGTGCGATCCTAGGTTACGAATGGTTAGTCGACTTAAATGAACAAGTGGTGGATTATGTGATACCGGGTGGTGATTGGGATAGGCGGGAAGTTGCAAAGATGGTTCACCCTAGAGATCATTAACTGCATTACCTGTGCTCATCCACCTTATGAGGAGAGAGGAGAGGATAAGTTCTTCTAGAAGCCTTCTTCTGATGGTTTTTTTTTTTTTTGTAAAATCTGCCTATTTTTCTCTTCTTGCAGGTACTACTGGAGATATTGATAATGTATGGAAGCTTCTATGGAGATGGAGGGTTCCAGAGAAGATCAAGTCTTTTATGTGACTGTTTTTACACGGCAGAGCTCACACAGCACAATTGAGAGCTAGTAGAGGAATTTAGGAATCAGGCGAATGTCCTTTCAGGTGCAATCACATGGAGGATTCAATGCATCTTTTAAGGGATTGTTTGAATGCTATCCGTAGGTAAGAAGAGGTGGTCTCATAGGAACAATGGAATACGTTTGCATCGCTCTAAGGTATCAATAGGGTCAAATGGAACTTGACCCATGAAGTAGGGAAGGTGTATACACGAAAAATTCCATGGGCGGTTCTGTTTGGTTACACGTGTTGGGACATTTGGGTGTCGAGATGCAATAAACTGTTGGGGGAGAGTAACCCAAGGGAAGACTATAGTGCAAACTCATCCTTCTTCAAAGCCAGTGTGGACCAAAGTCTCTTGCAGAACGGAGTTCTCTGCAATATTTCTTTCCCAAATCAAAACAATCAACCCAAAAACGTGGAAGACTTCTTCTCCTTGGAGGTGGATGGCTCTGTCTTGCGTAGCGAAAGAAGTGGCTATGGAGGGATACAAATAGACGATGGTTATATGGATTTAGCTGTAAGCTGATTGGAGTTTCACCTGCTATCCCAGAATTAATTGGAATGATCCAGGGACTTTACTTATGTTGGAGTAAGGGTATACGCAGAGTTTGTCTATTCTCGAACTATATAGAGGCCCTTAATCTTGTGATCAGAGGATGTGAGTTAGAGTATCCATTTAGAGATCTTGTAGAAGAGATTAGAGCTCTCATTAATAGGGAGTAGCAGATTAAGTTTGTAAATGTTACTCGTGAGGATCTTATCCTTGCTGATAAACTAGCCAAATTGGCTCATAGCATCACAAGTAGCTTTTGTATCTTTGATCATCCCCCACCTCCCTAACAGAAGGTGGATGATGATGAAAGAAGCGTAGGGTAGATTTGCATTTCTTTTGTGAGTTGTTGTAATGGAGCGTTTCCAGTACTATTAAAAAAAAAGATGTGTTTCAATTCAGAGGTTCTGCGCGAATTTTCTCAATGATACACATAGACAACACACGTACGACTAGTAATATTTTAAATATGAATATTATTAGTGATTTTCTTTAAAAAAAACTATAACCAGCAAAACAGACTGGGTTGGTGGGCTGGGCCCGTTAGCTCGGCCAAATTAACGGGTTCATGCTGAAGAAATCCAGCCCATTTAAAAAATGAGCTAAACGGGCTCATCGCGAGTTGACGCGGGCTGGCCCACATTATTTAATTTTTTTTAGTTTTTTTCTAAAACACCCTTAGTCCCTTATCTCCTTTCCTTTGATGATATGTTTAATTAATTCCCCATACTTTTTATTTGACACTTATTTTCATATTATATTGATTTATTCTACTATTATTAAATTTAAAAGAGATGTGTTTGTATAGTTTTGTGATATGAATAGATGAAAAAAAAATAAGAATGAAATTGACTTCATAACACAAATAACAAATGTATAAAAAAATGTGATATGAGAGAGTAAAAGAGAAAGAGAGTAAAAATTTTTTAAAAAAATGAAATTAAAAAAAAAATCGCCAGCCCGCCTAAACAGGCTCGGGCTAGCAAAAACCAGCCTGCAAAGGGGGCAGGCTACACCAGCCCGCCCCGCTTCAACCCGCAGCCCACACGGGCTGGCCCGCAACCCACCAGCCAGCCCGAACTCCCACTACTAAAAAGACCAAGGGCAAAGTGGTCCCCAATGGGAATGATTATGGCGTGTCCGCCACAAAACTCAAAGGAGAAAGCTGGATTGGATTGGATGCTCACGGCACCGGAATCTATCCTACCCGTCATAGCCACGGGACCAGACTTCCTTATTTTCAAACGTGAAATTCACTTTAATTGAGCACTGTAGCCGCATGCCTTTGAATTTTGTGTTGCCCCCTCAATATTGTTATTTATCCCTTTCAAATTTAACGTTTTACTCCCTCCTGTCCTTTGTCCTTTCTGGGAGAAACAATTGTCAAAATCATGCTATTTAAAATATTACTCTTTTTTATTTTTGTTATAAATCACCAATTACTAATTTTTATAAATCAATAAAAATAATTAAAAGCATTATAATTGGTTTAAAATTTAAGTGATTTCCAATATTACCCTTATCAACTACAGTAAATTCAAATATCACATTAATTGTTACTTTCTTTTACTATCTTTATTAAATATAGGCATACATAAAAAAATAAATTTAGTGCTCCTTGAAAACTTACAAGTGTCTTATTATAAAAAAGGCTAAGAATCCTTGTTAGGTGATGCCTTATACTACCTCAGATTCTAATTATAAGATAAAGTTAACTTTTTTTGGAGAAGTTAAGGAAGTCAATTAAATTACTTTAGAGTATTTATATGTTTAGTATCCTTAGATTATATATCAGTTTATTAGTCAAATTAATTAGTTTGGAGAAAAAATAAAAATAAAAATAAAAATACTCTAAAGTAATTTAATTGGCTTCCTTAATTTCTTTAAAAAATTCAACTTTGTCTTATAATTAGGACATGAGGGAGTAATAAGGACCAGATGGAATAGTTAAAAATAATAAATATGTGAAATATATACTTTTCTCTTCAATTATATCCTGATTTATAAAAAGAGTAAATAAGAGATATTGAGTGAAAATTTATTGTAGAAATATAATGAGTGACTTATATTTGATGGGAGTAAAAATAGAAAGACTAATTTAAAATTTTAGACAAAAATAATTTATTCCTTATATTAAGAATCACCCTCGTAAAAAAATGTTTCTTATAAAAGGATTGGAAAGAGTTCACGTGCGCATGCATGCTTATAAATAAGAACAATTTCTTGTTGCAATTTTTCACTTGAGTAGAAAAATAAAATAATATATCAAAAAGTTTTGATCCTTTAATAAAAAAAATGCTAATAATTTTTTTTTTTGATAGTACATAGAAAACAACAATAACCTCAGAAATTATCCTCCTGAGTCAACAAACAGTCTAAAACTATTATTATCATTAAATAACAAGTTCATAATAGCTGTAGGGGGCGAGTCGGTGATATGGAGATCCATCGCCATATTCCAAGCTTCCTTTGCCATAGCATCAGCAACTGTGTTAACATCTCGATTACAATGAAGCATCTCCACTTCCCAATCTCTGTCCATCAACGTGCGAGCTTCCATGATAAGGTGAAAATCTGGATGTTCCTGAGACACCGTGGCTTGAATAAGTTCTATGATTTCACTACAATCACACTCAAGAAGAATTTTTCTGTATCCTCTATCCCATGCAAGCTTGAGTCCCCACAATACACCCCAAGCCTCAGCGGAGACCACCGTCCCATGGCCAATCCGATACATAAATCCTAGCAAAAAATCACCATTGTGATCCCTCAACACACCTCCACAAGTACACTTCCCTAAGTTTTCACTCCTGGATCCATCAGTATTAATCTTGACCCATCCAATAGGTGGTGGCTTCCAATAAAGACGACCTCCTTCCTCATTATAATTTCGAATGAGGCTTATATTTCCCCATGCTAAACAAGCACGAGCACGGGCTAAAATGGCCGTACTACTCCAAGATATGTTGTTAAAACAACGTTTATTACGAGCCAACCAGATATATCGGCATAGAACGGTAAACCAAAGACGAAACTCAAATCCCTGAAATATGTCTTTTCTCCCTATACATGATGCAAACCAATCATTCGTATCCAACATGCCAAAAAATAGCTCATGCCAAGTTAGCGGTAAAAAACCATACCAGAACTCATAAGCTACCGGGCAATCCCGAAGAACGTGAAGAATTGACTCGCGTGAATTATGGCAAATTTCACAATTACCCGTGGGATGACAACCACGCTGGAACCGTACCATATTTGTCATTAAACGCCCGTGAAGACACAGCCACAAAAAAGTACGATACCTTTGAGGGACCTTCATTTTCCAAAGACATCTCCACCAGTATTTAGCGTGAGTCCCCGGTGTACCCATTAGATATTTATAAGCAGAGCTTATGGAAAATATTCCATCCGAAGACCATCTCCATACAGGGAAATCTTGCCCATTTAACTGACATATATTGACACGTCTGATAGCTGTACATACATATCCTGGAAGTAGATAATCAAACTTGCTCATATCCCATTGTCCGGAGGGAGTGATACAATCAGCTACTCTCCACTCAGTAACATCTCGTGGTAATGCTCGGGTTGTTAAACTGTTAAGCTTATCCAAATGTGGCACCCAAACATCCTTCCAGAAAGAAATGTTCCTGCCATCGATGACTCTCCATGCTATGCTATCTGTTATCTTCTCCCAACTCTTACAAATACCCTTCCACGTACTAAACTCCGACCGACGCTTCTGAACTTTGGGAATAATATCATCGCCAGCTTTATACTTTTCTCGCAAAAACCTGACCCATAACGAGTCACGTTTATTAATCATACTCCATCCAAGCTTCATCATGAATGCTTGGTTTTGGTAACGAGCCTTCCTGAGACCCAAGCCTCCATCCTCTTTACGAGCACACACCAAATCCCAGGAAACTAGATGAGGCTTTCTGTTGGCCAAGCTACTCCCCCAGAGGAAGTTACGACATCATTTATCAATTTGATCACAAGTCCCCAAAGGAAGAGGCACTGTCTGCATAGCATAAGCTGGCATAGCCGACATTACAGAAGATACTAAGGTATGTCTGGCGGCCATCGATAACATGTTGGATTTCCAATTAGCCAGACGAGCATCCATTTTATTCAGGAGAAAATTATACGTTGCCTTTGAGGTCCTTTTATGTAATAAAGGCATTCCCAAATATTTCCCTAGATCCGACGTCGGAGTAAAATTCAAGAAATCACTGATTTCTTTGCACCTGATGTGGTTAACATTCCTTGAGAAATAAATTCTTGACTTTCCAGCATTCACTTTCTGTCCTGAAATGTCGCAAAAATCATCCAGAATGGCCTTCACAATCCCTGCGTGATCTAGATCTGCTTTTGCAAACAAAAATAGATCATCAGCAAAAAAGAGATGAGAGATAGGAGTACCTCGTTTGGATAGCCTAAACGGCTGCCAGTCACCCTCTTCCACTGCCGTTTGGACAAGATGCCCCAACCTTTCCATCATAATAACAAAAAGATACGGTGATATTGGGTCACCCTGTCGAACACCACGGGAAGGACAAAACATATTAGTAGCATCTCCATTCCAAAGCAGTTGCATATAAGATGTCGACATACAAGCATTGATAACTTTAAGGAGATATTCAGGAATCTTGAGTTCCCTTAAACAGTCGGTTATAAAACCCCATCTAACACGGTCATAAGCCTTCTCCAGATCAATTTTAATTGCCATGAAGCCCTTCTTCCTTTTTAAAGACTTCATAGAGTGAATGATCTCCTGAGCTAGGATAATATTGTCCGAGCTCTGACGCCCTTTAACAAAACTGCACTGATTCGGGGCTATTACTAAAGGCATGACAGCCTTTAGTCTATTTGATATAATTTTCGTAATTATCTTGTACACAACATTGCAAAGACTTATGGGTCGAAAATCACGAATTGTCTCTGGATGGTTCACTTTAGGTATGAGTACTATTTGAGTACCATTGATATGCCGAATCCACATAGGATCATCAAAAACTCTTTTAACCAAGCTAATAACAGATGTTCCCACAGTTTCCCATTGGCTCTGGTAAAATAACGGATTGAAACCGTCAGGTCCTGACGCTTTAAGGGGTCCCATATCAAATAAAGCTCGTTTAATCTCGTGATCTGCAACCGATCTCCCCAGGCTACACAAATTCACATCGTCAATATCAGGATAAGAGCATCTGAATACCAATGATCCATTATATATGGAGGTCTCTTTATACAAATTTTCAAGAAATTGGCTTCCCATTCGCATAATTTCCGCTGCATCATATGTCCACTCCCCAGAGTCAAGTCTCAAGGCCTCTATTTTATTCCTTCTCCGTCTCCCATTAGCCACAGAATGGAAATATCTAGTGTTTTTATCCCCATCCACATACCAGTTAGCCCGAGAGTATTGAATCCACATGACTTCTTCCTTTGCCAAGAGCTTCTCAAGCTCACCCCATAGCTCCCCTCGTAACTTCTCAAGATGCTGCGAGATACCTCCTGAAGCCGTCTTTGCATTAATCCCATCTAATCTTTTATATGAAAAAAAATGCTAATATTGATTTACAACATTCGACACAACTGACAATATAGCTAGGTTTCTTGAACATATAGTTAGAAGTTTGATTCTTGAGAATATCTATAAAGCTTTGCTACAAGAGGTAAAACCCATTTTTTAAAAGTCAGAACGGATATTGAGCCGGAAAGATTAGCGGTCATGGTTCAAACAGTTGGATTGGTTGGATCGTTTGGTCGAGTCAGTGATGTGATAATTAGATAAAAATAATTACATGCATATATAATAATATATAAACAAATAAACTTATAATAAGTCAATTATTAACACTATATCATTACAATAAAAGATTTTAAAATAAAAATATATATAAATAAAAATATACTAAAAATTATTATAAACTTTTGGTAGTATTTTTGTTTTTTCATTTTGTTATAATGATAAGTTGATAACATCTGTTTTTTTTTTTCATTTTGAAATAAATTAATTCATAACTTGAAACTTGAACAATGCCTGGTGGTTAATGTGAGGAGTTGTGACCTGGGGTTAAAAAATTTCAAATGGTCAATGCCTCGGTGAATGTGTGGGAAGGTGCTTGACCGATCGAGTAGTATGTGATAAATCAAACTTATTTACATTGACAAATGAGAAACACTTTATAAATACTTTTTATTATTATTGTTTAAAATGAATTGGCGGTTAAAATTAATTTAAAATAATAAATATATTAAAAATGATATGTTACTTTTAAATATTCCCTTTTCTATGAAAAGAGCATAGAAGAGAGAATGAATAACAAATACTCCCTCCAGTTCATGATATAGGAAATCTTGATTAATTCATGAGAAATAAGAAATGATAATTAGGTCATTTAATATATCTTGAAATATAAATTTTTCCACTTTTACCCTCATTGAGAAATGTATCTAAGAAATGGCGGATGGGCGGTTGAATGAAATAGGTATTGTGATATTAAAAGAGTGAAATTGATTCATGAGTTTTATTCAACCAGAAAAAGGCATTTACTTGAGAGAGAGCATCACTTGTTTTTCTTATTTTTATCAAATGAGAGAGAAAGCTATCTCATAAAAGTATTTGCATGGGAAATGATAGTTGTGAGGAGAGAGAAAAGACACGTTTTATCTAGTATCGGGAAAACAGGCCAACCCGGCCCTCTGTGACAGGTTCAGGCCTAAATAGGCCGGTCTGTTTAGGCCCGAATCCAAAAAAACCACTGAAAAATGGCAGCCCAACCCGTTTAGGTGAGTCCCGCGGGGTTCAAGCCCGTTTATTTATTTATTTTTTTTGCTTTTATGGACATGAAGACTAAAATACCTAATTTAAAATATGAATATCATCAAAAATAAGTTAAAATATCAAATATTATCCATATTTAACAAAACACAAACACTAAAACCTATGTCTAATCCAAGCAGACTTCATAAAATAGGAAAATCAAGTATCGAAACACGAATCTAATAAATGTTCAAGGATAAATTTAAACTTGGAGTCTGCCAACTAAAAATATAGATAGACAAAAAGAAAATCAAAGAAGAGAAGCTTGAAAAAGTATAATATTGTTGGACCCAGCTCGTTTAGTTGAAGCATGCGGGCTAGCCAGTGGGCTCACCTTTTATATCCTTATATGCTCGAAGACTAAAATATCTAATTTTAAACATAAATATTATCAAAATTAAGTTAAAACATCAAATATTATCAATGTTTAACAAAACACAAGTACTAAGACCTAAGTCCAAATCAAAACAAAACACAAACATTATCGATGTGTAAGGTTTGAGTGGGTGTGAGAGTGTCTGACTATCTAAAGGTTAGGTTATTAAGTCTGCCTATTGCCCTACCCAGTTACCCTTATAACCTTATTTAATTTAGTTATTTAAAAACAATATTAAACGGGCCTAAAAGGGCCGGCCCTGCCTGATTCCTTCTGGAGGCTCTAAATCGTAAGCCCGCCCTTGACTAGCTTGGGCCTAAATGGGCTGACTTGATGGGTTCGACCCGATTTTCTGGCTCTAGGTTTATCATTATAATTGCCCTAGAATTGTTATTTTAGGGCCTGTTTGGTTCAAAGAGAGGGGATGAAAGGAAAGGGGCTCATTTTTCATCCCCTCCAAAACCCCCAATTTGGAGGGAACAAAAATGAGGGGATGGGAAGGAATTGGGGCCCCTTCTTTGGGGCCCCTCCCCTCTAATTTTTCATACCAAATAGGGGAAGGAACTCATTTTTTATCCCCTCCTCTCTAACCAAACAGGCTTTTAGAGAAAGGGAATATGATTTGTTAGTTAAATTGGAAAGAAAGTACTAATCACAGGGGCAAAACAAGAAAAATAGCATTTAATAAACTGTAGGTGCCTTATATTGTGGATGATGCATTTTTTCTACAGGTGCCCTATATTGTGGACCGGAAGGAGTATGAGTATAAAATATGAGAGAGAATGTGTAATAAATAAGTAAATGAAATAGAACTAATAGTGAGTGAGTGATAATTAATATAAAGATATGTATTTAATAGAGATAGAAAAGAAAAAGTAGTTTAAATTTTGAGACATAGGGAGAAAGTTGCTTATAGAAATGACAAACCCCAAGAGAAAGAAAGTTGCTTATAAAAAGGATATGAGGAAGTAATATATGTCAGTAGTTTACATGTTCCCACCAAAAGGTCTATAGATCATATGCCTATTAGCAAGAATAAAATAAGATACATATACACACATAGTACATTATAAGGAAAATTATAGAAAAATGCAAACAAAATTGGGAAATGACAAAGTGGTGCTGTTAATTTTTGAAATCCTAAATCAAAGTGTCATTAGAAATTTGGGATTGAAAATTGTGATTAAAAGACAAAAATGCCTTGAGTTAAGTGGCAATACAAGCGGGATATTTTGAACAATACAAGCAGGATATATATGGTAATTGACATTAATAAGTTTTTTTTGGGGGGGATAATAACTCCTATATCTATATTAATAATATCATATTTTGCATTAATGACTTGAATTTTTTATTTTACAACTTTCTATCTGACAATCCAACATATACTAAGGGAAAAGTGTGAAATTAACAAGTTGGAGGGCTAATAACAACACTTGTCTCTACAGTAACAACATCATATTTTATATTAACGACTTGATATGCACAGGGAAAAGTGTAAAATTAACAAGTTGGGGGGCCAATAACAACACTCATTTCGATCTATATTAACAATACCATATTTTAGTTTAACGACTTGAAAGGCACATGGAAAAGTGTGAAATTAACAAGTTGGGAGCCAATAACAACATCTATCTCTATATTAACAACATCATATTTTACATTAATGACTTAATTTTCTTGTTTCACAACTTCCGATCTGACAATCTAACACATGTATGCCCAAGGAAAAGTGTGAGATTAACAAGTTTTTTTGGGGGGGGGGATAACAATACTTGTCTCTGTATAAACAACATCATATTTTACATTAGTAACTTAACTTTCTTGTTTCACAATTTCCTAAACAATCTAACACATGCATAGAGAAAAGTGTGAAATTAATAAGGGAGCAATAACAACATTTATCTCTACACTAATATCACCATATTTTATATTAATGATTTGATTTTCTTATTTCGCAACTTCCAATCTGACAATCTTCTAACTCGACAGAACGTTGCCGAAGCTCAATGAAGAAAGTATTGTCCTTGTCATCTTCTTCACTGGGACAGCAACCACCTACCACCGTCAACCACATTCCAACTCCAAACACCGTCGAAGCTCCTTTTATTCATTGAGCCAAAAAACCGACACTCCCTCTTCATTGAGCCAAGAACCTACCGTTCCCTTCCTCTTTTTCATTGGTCTAGACCATCCTTCCCTTTCAATTCTTCGTTGCGCCAACCAGTCCTTCACCCCCTTCCACTCTTAGGTTTTTCGACCCTTTTTCAGTTACTCCTCCTTCAACCAACCGACCCTTCAAAACACGGCGCGATTTTGGCCATCCTGTTTTGTTTTTTTTTAAGTTAACTCAGAGCATTTTTGTCTTTTGGTTACAATTTCAAATCCTAAAGTCCTACTGATGTTCTGATTTAGGATTTTGACAATTCACAGCACCATTTTGTCCTTTCCCATTTTTAAATGTATTTTAATGGGATTTTCCTTGCATTATATATACATGTATAATATATGGCACTTTAATTAATTCATGAGAAATTAGATGTGACAGTTAACTCATTAAAAATGCCATAAATTAAAATGTTTTTCACTTTTACTCTTGTTGAAAAATGTGTTTGAAATTTAATGAGTGGTCAAAATTTGAAATAAGCATTAATTGCAACGACAAAATTGAAAAATGAGTATTAATTATCTTACAAATGACTTATATTTTAGACTAAGATATTCTTCTAGAAGCACCATATATTGTGGACCAAAAGGAGTATATATATGTGGATGTGTGTGTGTGTGTAATATATACACGCATGTACACATCCAATGGGCGTTGATCATAATGAAATGGGCTTTAACCGCTTAAGCACAAGGTCTTGAATTTAAATCCCTGTGAATATAAAAATGTTTTTGAAAAAGTTACCTCCAATCAAGCCTTGAACTACTTGAATCTAACCCAGTCAAATGGCCAGACACACATGTAGATGTAGGTATGAAAGAAATTAGAGAAATTTCAGCTAACCCAAAGATGAGACTTTATTTCAGTCAACCCCCAAAAAAATTTGAAACCTCGTCACTGCACCCGTTAAGTCAAAATGAAATTAAGTTTTGTGGGTGAAAATACAATGATGTCCTTACTTTGTGAATGTTTGAGAAACCCCCAAACCATGGTTTCATACGCCTTTTTTCCGCAAGTCAAGACAAAACTCCTCTCACATACCTACCCTATAAATTATAAAATCATTTCTAAAAAGCTAAAATAAACAGACACTTTATTTATTTTGTAAATGCCCTTATTTGTTTTATGAATTTTCTTATTTGTCTTGTAAATTACCAAAATATTTTTAACTCCATGGGCTCTTTTAAATCTCTTTATTTGTCTGTAAATTTCATTATTTATCTTGTAAATGGCCAAAATATTCCTGTTAACTCCCTAGTTTCGTTTGAAACCCTTTCTTTATCTTTTAAATATCTTATTTATCTTGTAAATGCCATTATTTGTCTTATAAAATAATCTTTTGAAAACAATAAAAGAAGGATATTATTATTGTCTTTTGACCCACAAAACTTAATTTTAGTCGACCCCCAATGGGATATAGTGAAGTTTCGGATTTTTTTGAGGTTGACTGAAATAAAGTCATATCTATGGGGCTAACAAAATTTTCCCAAGAAATTTACGTATAGCCAGGTTCTTAAACCCAACCCAGATCTGACTGGTTGGTAAATCGGTCTAGTCCAGGATTTTTTTTTATTTTTTTTAAAAAATCAATTTTTTAATATATTTTTTTAGAATTTCATATTAGTAAGCCTAAAATATTCAATTTCTCACCGGTTTGATCCCGAGTTAGCTCCGATTTGACTCTTATCTTACCCACTAATATTTGACTTAGTATCTCAACCGATCCAGTCAGCGATGCGGATTTCTTGAGGTATAGTCGACATAATAAAATAAAACTCCTCCGCTCTCTGGTTTTCCTGCAGAAAAAAAAATTGCAAAACCTACCCCACTACTCCTCTTTCTTTAATGTCTCTGTCTCTCGTATCTGTAACTGAAAGTTGCTCAGCATTCACACAACAATACGTTTTTAAATATGCCATAAATTACACGTTTATTTCACGTCCGCTTCATTCCAACCTTTCTCCTCCCATTTAACATCGTCCCACCCCTCTTCTAGCTGCCTCCATTACATTACTGACACATATGAAACCTATCCACCTTGGAGCTAGCAAGCAACTTAGCCTCTCGTACTAAACACAACACTGTTTAGTTTAAGAGTTTTAGCAGGAGGAGAAGTAGTTATTAAACCCATACCTCATCAACACCAAAAAGGTTACAACAATGGTGCAAAATAGCCCACAGGATTGGCCCGAGCCAATCGTTCGCGTTCAGTCCTTATCCGAGTCGTGTTTTGATTCAATCCCTGATAGATACATCAAGCCTCCTTCTGATAGGCCTTCTTCTTCCTCTTCCTCTTCTTCTTCTCTTCCCTTTGATCTGTCCAACATCCCCATCATCGACCTCCGGTCTCTTTACGGCGCCGACCTCAAGGCCCAGGCCGCCACGCTGGCCCAAATCTCTGAGGCCTGCCGTGACTGGGGATTCTTCCAGATTGTGAACCATGGAGTTAGCCCGGAGCTCATGGATAAGGCTCGTGAGACTTGGAGAGAGTTCTTTCATCTTCCTATGGAGATTAAGCAGCAACACGCTAACTCGCCCAAGACTTATGAGGGTTATGGAAGCAGGCTGGGAGTTGAAAAAGGAGCTATTCTTGACTGGAGCGATTACTACTTCCTTCACTACCTTCCCTTAGCGCTGAAGGACTATAGCAGATGGCCTGTCCTGCCTCCTTCTTGCAGGTAAATAATAAATCAGTAGCCATATATAGTGTTTTGTATTTATGTATGTGTCTGAAGATGATGACGTTTTTTCGGCGGCGGTGCAGGGAGGTGTTTGATGAGTATGGGAGGGAGGTGGTGAAGCTGAGTGAGAGGTTGATGAAGGTGTTGTCGGTGAATCTGGGGTTGGAGGAGGAATTTCTGCAGAATGCTTTCGGAGGATACGACGTAGGAGCGTGTCTGAGGGTCAATTTCTACCCCAAATGTCCGAGGCCGGAGCTCACACTCGGCCTCTCGTCTCACTCCGATCCCGGCGGGATGACTCTGCTGCTGCCGGACTCGGAGGTTCCGGGTCTTCAAGTTCGTAAATTCGACTCCTGGATAACCGTCAAGCCTGCTCCTCATGCCTTTATAGTCAATATTGGCGACCAAATACAGGTGTGCGCTAATTTAACCGTTCACATGTTTAACTACTCTTTTTCTTATTTTGGATTTATCTGACTGTCTGTGTGCGTGTGGTAAAATAAATTAGAAAATAAATACGAATTGAATTGATGAACGTGTTTGGTTAGGATTTATGCTATAATATCCTTTATAAAGTATTCGAGCTTCTAACCTTACGCAAGAAAGTTTTAAAAGAAAGTGCTTAATTTCAGTTGAGTTAGGATTCATGGTATAATATAAGTACATCTCTTCTCTCGTCACATGGAGGGGACACACATTGTCGAAGGGTCAACGTCATGATATCCACTTGTTGCTTGGCAAAGTCTATTTTGGATCAATCTATGTAGCCTCGGCAAGAAATCCCATTTGCAATTGCAACCTTACCTTCTCCGGTGTAAACTCCCTCCTCTCTTTATTATAAGACCACAGCTATCTAATTAAGTAACTCATTTATTACTCCCTTCAATCATAAATATATATATAAGATAGAGTTGGCTTTTTTTTTTTTGAGAGATTAAGAAAGTCAAATAAATTACTTAATCATATCATATGTTGTGAATCTTTATATTATATATCATTTTATTAGTCAAACTAATTAGTTTTGAGGAAAAAAATATAAATACAAATACTCTAAAATAATTTAATTAACTTCTTTAATCTCTCTAAAAAAATCAACTTTATCTTATATTTAGGATCGGAGGGGGTACTATTTTTTTATTATGCCCTCATTTATAACTCACTCATTTAAATCCACATCATTAAAAGTAGGGGTAAAGTTGAAGACAATTATCAATTTTAGATCAATTTAATGAGTTAACTTCTATTTCTTTATCCGCGAAAAATGCTAGTTGGTGCCTTATGAATCATTAGTTGAAAATCTTAAATAGGAATGGTTGAAATTTTATCTGAAATGTGTAGATCTCACCACAATGGTGAGCTTTTGGTGTTTATAACTATGAGGAAGACATCAATTATTTTTTTCAGTTTATAACTTTATATCTAACGTAAATTAAGGATGATTTTATGACAAGATAAGAATGCCAGAAGTTTCCGTTTTTTGTGTCGACGACTAGTCTGCGTGCATACACTTGGTTGTAGGCATGTTGGTATATTATTAGAATATTTTAAAGTAATGATCTTTCCGCTATTGACAAAATCAGCCCCCACAGACAGACACAAACAAAAGAAAGAGATATACATTTCTTTTTTACGTAGGAGATAACGTTGTAGGCTTGACTACATTTTCTATAATTAATAGGTCCCATAATCTCCATCAGGGCACATCAAATAGGTTACTTATGTTGGAAAATTTTGCAGATTTTAAGTAATGCAGTATACAAGAGTGTGGAACACAGAGTGATTGTGAACTCAGACAAAGAGAGGGTGTCGTTGGCCTTGTTCTACAACCCCAAGAGCGACATACCGATAGCTCCGGTGAAGGAGCTGGTGACGGCGGAGCAACCGGCGCTGTACCAGCCGATGACCTTTGATGAGTACAGACTATTCATAAGGTTGATGGGACCTCGTGGAAAATCCCATGTTGACTCCTTAAAATCACCGAGGTGATTATTAATTAATAATAAATGTAAAATCCATGCCAAACAAAATTCCCTTGTGTTTTTATTAATCCATTCACATAGGGACATTTTGTTTGGTCATAAAATGCACATAATTACGGTAGACAGTAGATTCAAAGGTCATTTAGATTTTATTTCAAGTGCAGTATAGTATAGTAGTTTTTCTTGTCGCTTTTCTTGGTTTGTATAAGGAAGAATTTAATTATCTGCATATTATTATATTAATAAAGTATCGTGGTTCTTTTGTCCCCACACAGCTTCAACGTTTGGTTCTATTTAATCTCCTGCTAATTAAATATAGCAATGAGCTTTTATATCACTTTTCCAGGTTCAATGAACAACCATGGTTATATGGTATCGATCGTCACGGGCATGAGTAACGAAAATTATAATAATTATTATAAGTAAGAATTAAATCTAAAAAATCAACCTCCAACAAACATCATCATCACCTATGTGTACAATATTCACCAATGATATTCCAGTCTGTAGTAAAAAAAAAAAAAAATTATTCACACTTCATTTCATGAGAACAACAACAGCGACACATCTTATCAGCTATGTAAATTGTACACCATTAACAATAATTAACACTTTAGATATACTATTCATATAAAAAGTAGAGAAGCATCTCACAATCTAACACTCGCTGATGTTATTTTTTGAGCGTATAATATCTTAATATTATTTATGATAATGATGAAAGTATCAGAAAAATAACATTAAAGTGCTGGATACAATTAAAAAATAATAGTGTTAAAAATTCACAGGTTCTCAAGATCGAAGTCTCAACATAAATATTAATCTCTCAAGAAAATTAAACATCATTTCTGGACCAATTTAAAAGTATATCTTATTTTTTAATTAAGGTCGTTTGATGATTAGTCAATCGTCATCTGCAGTATTAAACTCAAAAAATACTATGAGCCGGCGTCACAATCCCGGGGATAAGCATGCAATATGCATTATATAGTATATATATAAAAAAATTTAATTATAAGCACCAATCATGGTTCAATAAGAGAGAGAGAGAGAGAGAAAAGATTAATGTCGTCTGTATCAATAAAATAACATATTCAATCAAACGATTACCTAATTAATTAATTTGATATATAACGCACGTGCTTGTAACTGTGCATCTTTTAATGACCTGTCCTCTAAATTATTTCAAAAGGCAAAACACAGTTGTCCCATAGTGGAAGTTGTGAGTCACACAACACAACTAATCTAGAATCTAGAACTTGTTTAATTGGATGAACATTTGAATTGGCTCAATAATTGACACATATGGTAGTTTAGTTGGTTTGAAACTCTCTTATTTTAATTTTGGAGAGACATCTGAATCTTTTTTTTTATATATATATAAGGCCATTAAATGGAAATTATTTTACACTAAAAAATAATGAAGACCATCTATGAGTAAAGTCCTCCCTCAAACTTCAGACAACCTGGATATGGAACTGGAAGAATCACTAGTCCCCCCAATACATGCTGAGCCTCTTTGGCTAGGAAGTCGGTACACTGAATTGTTTCTCGTGGTGCATAATGCAGCTCAATCTGCCAATCTGAAAATATGAGCTCTCTCACCGCATTGATTTCAGTTCTTAATGGGTAATTATGTCCACCATCTCTCAAAATCAGATTCAGTACCTCCATAGAATCTATGTAAGCCTTCACCTTCTGGAATTGGTGTTGCTTACACACCTGAAGACCAGTCAAAAGACCAAATAATTCTGCAGAAGTGGGGGATTGGACCCCAAGCGTTCTTTGAAATCTAAGGACCCATAAGAGACATCTGAATCTGAATAGTAGTTTAACATCCTCGTCACAAACATAATATATAATCCAACGTGCGGAATTAAAGCAAATTCACATTATTAGTATTCTCCTGATTTGATAAGATTCCCTTCTAACACTGTATAGTGTTGTCTTTCTATCAAGATAGTTTAAACTATTTGATAATACTCTAATTTTTAGATTATATACCTTTAATCTCTTGTTTTACTAATCAATGATAGGACTCTATTTTTACCCCATATATATGTATACTTTTAATCTCTTGTTTAACTAATCAACGTGGGACTTGTTTATATTTTAATACCTAATTTAATAAGGAAAAAAGTAGTCATTGTGAAGGGGTGTGAATGAATCTTGTTTGTTTGTTAGTGGATGGGATCCACTTGTGTGAACAGTTTTAATTTGGAGGAAAATGAAAGGGAAAGGCGTGAAGAAGGAGTGAGAATTAATATTATTGGAAAAGCACTGAAAATGATAGGTGAAGGTTATTGAAGGAGAGATGCTTGTTGTTTGAAAAGAGCCCTATGAATAATCTATTTCACAAAAATATATGTAGAGCCTTCTGATATTATCACTCCACTTGATGGAGACTTTGTGACTCACATACAAACCCTAATTAATTAATTTTTATTATTGCCCCAACTACACTTGTCTAATTTTTTTTTTTATATATATACATATTTTGGACTTGACTTCTATTCTTTATTCTTTATTCTTACTGTTTTCTTCCCCTCCATTACTCTTCTCAAAATATAGATTGAATTTTGAGTGATTCAAATTTAATGTTTCATAAAAATATTTTGTTTTGCAGTTTTAAATTATCATAACTAAGATTTCGTAGTTTTTAAATTTATTTGTTTGTTTGTTTAATAATTTGATATTTTATTAATATTTTTATAAAATATTAAATCTGAACCGTTTAAATTTCAATTTAAAGATTAGGATGAATAGAGGAGGAGAGGAAAATAACGATAAGAGTAAGGGATTATAACTAGCTAAATTCATACAATTTTGTGTTATTGGATTAAATTTAAGTCTTGTCAGACCAATTGGCCATTTTTATCAGATTAAATTCAATTATTCATCGCTCTGAGTTTTCTCTCTCTAATTTGAAGGTTTTGTTGTGTGGGATTGGCGTATATTGCCCTCTTATATTCCTTTATAAAACCCTTTTAGTATGCCTTATAATCCTCGAGTTCTTTTTACAAGGCCATGTTAATCAACTATCTTGCTGGGATTGAGAAAATTAGTTAATTATAACAATTATTTACAACTCTAAAAGATTACCTTTAATCAACTATTATACTTTCATTCCTAAATGTAAGACTTAACTTGTAGTAGTGTCCTACATTTAAGACTGGACGAGTATATTTGTAAACAAGGTCATACAACTGAATATCACAATGAAAATAATGGCATTTTTTTTTATCATGAATCAAATATTTCATTAAATTTTGTAAAAGTTCTCATATTAAGAAGCACTAGGTTATGTCTTTTTAACAAGATCAGAGCCAATATTAACTTAATTAGACCTCATACTTAATTGCAGATCACTTTCATTATCACTTTACGAAGAGCTTTTTTTCTTCTTCTTTTTTTTGGGGCTCATAAAATAATAGGTAGGATAGAACATGAGTGGTGTGAGTATGGTGATAGTAAAAGGAGATAACTGACCTGTAAGATGCATTTTAAGAGAGTGATTGATATTTAATTGTAAAATAACATCGCGTGCAACACGCATCACAACATATTATCCAATGACACGTGCGCTGATAGTGAAATTATAATTATCACGTTTTTAATTTCTTTCCAAATTTCCTCTAATCTTCATTGCTCAGCCTGGCTACCTCTGCCCCTCACCTCAACGTCGGCACACTCACAGATATTAGTGGACCCCAATCTCTAACTCAAACAATCACTCATGCGCCACTCATTTTTTATTAATAAATGGGCGCAAGAAAAATACAATCATATCTCCATACTCCATGAGGGAAATGTTCATGATGACAAGTTCAACGTCCATCTAAACACTTCAACGAGCCAAAGAGTAAGCATATCGATTGACTTATCTTAACTTGAGAATAAGGCTGTGTTTGGTTGGAGGGGAGGGGAGAAGAGGAAGGGTGGTGAAATTATAATTTTAGACAAAAGAAATCCAAAATTTACCCTCTCATTTTTTTTAAATTTTAGGTTCTCGCTTAAAATTTACTTTCTTATTCTTTTCAAAATTTTGGATTCCCGCTTAAAATTTGAATTCTTTTAACCCAAAAAGGTAATTTACCTCTCCTCCCCTCAAACCAAACCAAACACAACCTAAAAGTGACAGCTCAATATTGCATTAAGAGGTGGCAAATCTATCTGATATGGATATTGAAAGGATGATCTCGACATAGGGGGCTCTCTTTTTTTCCCCTCCAAATCAGGGATCTCTCTGGATTCAGGTTAATTGCTTTATTATTATTGCCGACCAGCCCATTTACCATCACTGTTGATAATATGACGTTAGTTAATCAAAATACAGAGGACAAAATCTGACAAGACTTGGACGTTATTTCACGTGTGATTGTTAAGGTGCTGTTGGATGGAAAACATATAACGTCACTAGCTGGCTTTTCACTTTTGGGAAAGAGAGAGGCCTCTCATGATTCTGATCTTGGTTGGAGAACCCTGTTTGGAAAGTTGGTAATTTTCATGAGCTGATCAGCCATGTCCCACTACGATTCTTTCACCAGCAAACGCAAATCCATTCAATCAAATTGCTTTTTGCTTGAAATAACATGTCCCTGTTTTCACTGCAACAGAATTAAATGGTAGTTAGGAATCCTTTTGATTTTTGTAAACTTTGCAATAATAGTTCGTAGGTTGTCCCACCTTCATCACCCACACAGAAGTGTTGATATGAGTAAATCTTCTGGCCAAGAATGCTCGTGATGCTGATATTTCTCCCATCTAATTTTGACTCTCTTGTTCCAGTCTGTGCAGCTCCATGTGTACGTGAAAGGACATAAGACTCACAAAACTAATCCCCTGATTTGTATCAAGCTTTACCTTGCCTTTTCCCAATTCAAAACTCAATTGTCACAGATTCTTTTGCTTCAGTCCAACGTTTTACTTAAGTTTAATTTGAGCCTGCATTTTATAACAAGATATGACTCATGTCTGTAACATATTCACAAACCCCTCTAATCTCATTCAAAAGAATAGGGTTACAAGTCATCCGGAAAGTATAGTGTCACTCAACTTATAGTATTTGGAAGTAACTTGTAATTAGGACAAGAAGGAGAAAGACTAGAGAAATATAGGAATATAACCAATATTGAATCCTTTAGAAGTGTAGCAAATGCTTCTTACATTTTGGTTACTAATGAAACAACGATAGCAAGAAATTAATAATTTCATACCTGGAATTCCTGCCAAAAGGCCATTGAGAGCAGCCAGCAGTCACTATGAACAGTAACCAATGAAAGCCATCCTCTATGATTCGTCCCATCACTCAATTTGCAAGTCCATAGAAAGCACAAACTTCCCCTTTTCTCGTGAGAAATAAATAATCCATCCATATAATCATGCAGCCAGTTGATATTGAAGGAAACAAGGAATTTGTAGGTGCTTTATTATAATCCGCACTTTCGATGCTCAGACTGAGGGACCATAAACACTAAACCTTATGTTTGGATGTGAAAAAAATTAGAGAGGAAAGTATGCTAGAATGGAAAACTCCCAAAAATAGTAATTTTTTTACTATTTTGGGAAATTTTCCTTTTTAGTATTTCCTCTTCCATAGGGCAAGATGTCTGTTAGACTTTATTTATCGGTTTTGAGATGAAAGGAATAAGTTGACTTTAAGTTAAAAAAAAAAATCGACTTATTACCACCTGTTGACCTAAAATCAATGTGAGAATGCAAAGGCAAAGAAAACTTTTCCTTTAACATATCATCCGGAAGACCGGAACATCGATGATGAACTTCCCAGGATCAGTGTATCGAAGTTATTGACATTTGAAAGTAAGAAGGAAATAAGCCATGCATCAAGAGTAAAATAAAAAAGCACAGAAGCAATGAAAATTATGGTCGAGTCCTTCAATACCTTTTTTAATCAGTGAGTGGGCTCGGACTAGTGGATGCCATGCACGGATCCTTCAGAGTTCAGACTCAATTGCATGTTGAGCAGGTCAAATGGGGACACTACTAGATCTCCACATCTCACTCTCAGTCTCTGTTTTTGATGCCTATGCTATTTCTTGGCACAAGAATTTCTTTACTTCCTCCTCTCTTTTCTATCTATTTTTTGTTGAAACAATTAGACCACTTTCGGGTTTGAATATATTGGAGATTGAAAATAAACAGAAAAGAAAAGAATGTCAAATGTTTTAATAATAGAAAATGATGTGCCCACAATTACTCAACATCCATATCTCCAAAACCTTAACTCGAGGGAGAGAAGAAAGCTACATATGGTGATTAAATAATTTGCAGCAAACCTATGAACCAAATCCCCCCCCCCCCTTTTTAACATAAAAGAAAAAGGAAAAGGCATGACTGAGGCAATATGCCAGGGACTGTTGCCAAAGCCACCTTCAAATACTTTCTTCTTCCTCCTTGCATTTGGTGAAATTTCACATAACAAAATGTAAAATTAGAAAGCTCTGTTGATCAAACACCAGTTTATTTATTAATAACATACATCAAGAAACCCCAGCTAATTTAGATTTTAATACTAATATGCAAGGGTAACCACACAAGCACTAACTGCAGATTACATATTATATTCTTAACCTAGAGAAAGAAACCCAAATGAAACAATGGGACTAGAAACCTAGAATAGGTGCACTATAAGCTAAATTATACACACAAACATAAGAAGAGCAGCTTCTTGGAAGAGTTCAGTCTATGATTATCCTTGGTTGAAGAAGGTACACACCAGGATCTTGCTCCTGACATGTAGCAAGTTTCACAATAGAACGAGCAGAGAGGCTGTACCTTCTCTGTATCTCTGTAAATCCTCCACTGAGAACTTGCTCCACCCAATCCTCCACTTCCATGTCCCCTTCTGAGACATATGCAGCTGCAAGTAACTGTTCCATGACTTCTGACTCTATCTGTAGTGAGCACTCAGATCCGAGAATCTTGTGGAAGCTCCTTCGGATAATTTTTAACACTTTATCTGCAAGTGCATCAAAATTGTATGGTTTCAGCATGATTGTTCCATCAACATGATTATACAATTCTTGCAACCAGGGGTTTTGTTTTGCAGTTGAGACACCTTCAGGGTTTCCATCATCCATGAATTGCAGTTCGTTCTCTTCTGCTGGGACGTTCAAATCTAGAAAACAATTTGAAATTTTGTGAGCCCTTTTAGCCATTTCTGAGCTTTTGTGCTGACCATTAAGGGCATTGTCGCAACTCAGCTTTCTTTTATTTACAAGGATTGGATTGGGAATGCCCTCTGTTGAACATTTAAGTACAGTAAGGCTTGGACTTCTGATGTCTCCAATTACATGTTCAACCTTCATCTTGATTGGTGTCCCTTTTGTCCTTAATACTCTTTCCTCAGAATAGCCTGAGAATTCAATCTTTGGTGTGCAATTCCAATTATCTTCTTGAACTGAGAAAGATGTCACAATTATTGCATTGTTTACACCAACTTCTCTTCCACACGAACCTATAATTTTTCCAGTCTTGACAGCTTGAGATAAACTATTTTGAACCATCATATCAGCCTTGTCTGCATTGTCAAGGAAAACCACAGACAATGGATTTTTGCACAACTCCCCAACTAAAACATCAACAACTGTCTTTCCTCTAAATTTCACATCGTGTCCATTTATTTCCTCAGAATTTAGATCCGCAGAAATAAAGTTTTCCTGGCTTCCATACAAAATCTCAGCCAGAGAAACAGCAATTTTCTTCTTACCAATCCTATCAGTTCCTAAAAAATTCATCCATATGCCCTCTCGTTGACTTCCTCCTACGCATTTGCCCCTGCCTGTTTCACAGTAGGATATTGTTTTTACAATGCCTTGCAAGGCTTCATCCTGCCCGGTAACCTTTTTGGCAAGAGCTTCAAAAAGAATTTTAGGATTTCTTAGATCATATTGTCCAGAATGGTCAGAACTTAAGCAGGATGAAGACTGGGCTGGATGCTTAAAGACATCTCTGTTAACTAACTTATGGTTTGAAGAGAGGGGACTCGCAATTTCCTTGGGACCCCCCTTGGTTGGTTTCTGAGATCTGTTGCTTGTAGGAGAAATGCAAATTCCTATACCTAGATCTGTGGTTACAGAAGTCACAGATGAGGGAGACAATTGGCTACCATCACACATGCCTGAATTGGACATGTTGCATGATCTTAGGTCACCTGACTCAAGATTTTTCGCTTTCTGGAACATCTCTAAGGCTTTAGAAATATGTTTCTCCGGCTTCTCTTTGGAAATGACAGGAACCGGACTGCTTGAATGTGGTGTAGAAATTGTCTCCTCTGCAAGGGGCATGCTTGAATTGAGATCGATGTGCACGCCACCAGGTGATGCATCCGAAATTTTGTTGCTGTGATTGTCAACATCTTCCTTTTCACCATCAGAGCATCGGGAACTTATGACAGTTTGACACGGAATTGCATCAGAGGATTGCTGACTATTATGCAGATGCTGGCATGTCTTGTCCAATTTCTTGATAGGCCAAGATTCACTAGTATCCAGCCGAACGGTGTCTTCTTTTGTCTGCACTGAACAGAAGAAAATTGGTTTTCACACCAAACAAGAAGCAGAATTGAAATTATCATTCTTTATCCTACAATTTCTCGTATTGCGCCTTTGGAACAAAAACAAAGGTTGGACAACCTGACATGAATATAACAAGATTAGGTTGCCAAGTCAATCACCAAAAAAGGATGTTAACTATGTTCTTAAAGCCTTTAAGATACAGATTACAAGCATATGTTACTGGAGCATTTATTCTTACAGCCTTGAAAAAAGTTAAACTTTTAATCAAAAAGTGCACTCAAGAAAGCTATCGAACGAGCTCTAAATGAATAAAAGGATAAAACTTGTTAAAAAAATTGTCTTTTCTAGTATTACTTAATGCTTAGTGTTTACTACAACTGTGCAAAGTACAAGCAAGTTTTAAGGTTTAAGGTGGCAGGGGAAGTAAACAAAAAAGAAATGATAACCTGAAAGTCCAAATAAATCCATTCAAAATGACAAAATTTGGCCCATTAACCTAGTTAAGCTTTTCATTGAACTCTGTTGGTGGCACTTGGTATTATGTAACCTCAAATACTACGGTATCTTGCATATTATGGTATGACATGGCATGGTAAAAAATTCCATGGAATTCATAATGCCTATGTATAGTATAACAATTAGTAGAATTTCAAATCTGAGGATGTAAGGATGTCTAGTTCTATGTGTTAATCAATACTCCCTCTGATCCTTATTACTACCTCCCATCCTTTTTATGAGGAACAATCTCTCTAAGGGGGTGGTCCTAAATATAAAGAACAAATTCCTTTTGTCTAAAATTTTAAACTTACCTACATTAAATATATACCACTTATTATCTCTTTGCAATAAATTTTCACTCATTATATCTCATGTACAAATGTACTCTCTTTATAAATAAAGGCATAATAGGAAAACAAAATACATATCTTATACATTTATTGGTTTTAACTAACATTTTAAATTGTGTAATTTTGATAGTTGTTCCTTATAAAAAAGACAATGGAATATAAGCAACAAATAACCAAATTATGTTGTTCGAAATGTCGGTTAAAATTAGTTGGAAACAATAAATAAGTAAAAAATATAATTTTTTTGCCAAAAATACCCTCATTTACATGGAAGAGAGAATGTGTGGTCGGGGAGAGAAAGTGGGAATTAAACGAGTTATTCAATGGGGGCAATATAGGCAAAGAACTAAAACATTTTCAGACAGCTTCTAAGTGTCTCTTATAAAAGGGAACGGACCATGCCCACAAAACATCTTATAAAAAGGAATGGAGGGAGTATATTTTACTCCCTGAACTTTCAAAATTCAAGTATTTCTTTAAAATATTGATGTATTATATTTTACACAATATTTTCTATAAACAAAATTGTTGTGGAGATCCATATCATAGAAAGACAAGAAGATCACATAGCACTCTTTTTGCTGAAATGTGAGTAGGGTATTATCTCATATGCCACTTTGTTATCACATAACTGCAAACCAAAATATTGTCATCAAATTTTAATATCCAATATTATATGATACGAAAAATCACAGGACCAAGATTCTTAATTAGTTAAATTTCTTCTTCTTCCCCTTTTGTCAGTTGGAGAATGACCTTACTTAAAAAACAAGGGAAAAAGCTCACTCAATGAAATCAGGCTGATTAAAGTCGATGCATGAGTGCTACACACCTTATCATTCAACCCTTTTGTTATGCCAAGGTCAGCAGCCCGCAACCATGGAGTTAAATCAGAATGGTAACGATCAGCAGCCAAAGCAGACAGCCTCTCGTTTGAAGCTGGAAGCACTTCTTGCACACAACTTTCACCACATTGAAGGCAACGGGGAACACAATAATATGAGCCTTGTAGTGGACCTTTCAAATCAGAAGGTGAAGAAAACAAGCCACCAAATGGGACAAATGAATCCATTAAGCTGTAATAACATGATCAAAAAAGCATCTCAGCAAGATTTGTGCAAAACATTTTACTGTGGGAAAGAAGCAAAAGTTTACAGCAGAGGTAAATTCAGCACATAAAACCCAGGTTAGCTTTTCAATAGACAGGGATGACAACCTTGCTTCTAACTGTCTAATTATCAGAAGCCAAAAAACTACTAGTTCTCATAAGAAGTTAAAAGGTCTATTCGATGGCAAAGCAACAATTATCATTATGATTCTAAGATTCTAACTTCTGACAACTTAAAACATTGTGTAAAATGAGTAGCAACCCATCAAGCACAAAGGTAACTTGTCTAGGAACAAAGTTGGCTTATTTTGTACTACCTCCGGTCCTTGATATAAAATCTAGTCCGTAGTATAAATTACACTTCAAACGAGATCTTATATTAAAGACATGAGGTAGTACTAATACTCGTCTAGTCCTTAATATAGGACTTTTGATCATGATCCCAAATGTAAGACCCATTTCACATATTTTATTTTTTTCTCAAATTACCCCTAATGGTACCCCTCAACAATAGTCAAGAGAGAAAGAGAGAATTAAAAAAAATGATTGGGTGTTTTTTTAAAAAAAAAAATCATATTAACTAACTTAACTGATTTCTTTAATCTAATCAAATTAATTAAATATGTCTTATATTAAATACCAGAAGACGATAGGAGTATCTAGATAACTTTGATCACAATCTACCAGAGACTAAACTAGAAGAGCAACTAACACGCACGCGCATTTTTTAAACATATTTATGCGCAATCGATCAGCTTAACAGCTAAAAGACAAATAGCACAACAGACATAAAAGATCATGTCACAAGCATCGAACCGAATGCCTAACATGAATAAATATCAAATTTCACAACTGTTCGGAAGCAAAACAAAAGAAACAGGGGTACAAGCAACAATTCATTCATATCACAATTATACAATCTATAGAGGTAATACCTAGAAGGGAACCGGATATAAACCTCTTTAAATTATATAAGATCACTTACCTGTACCTAGGCCTCTGATATGATTCATCCAGAGGCCGAGTAGATGTGATGGGCAGAAGCTGCAAGTCCCAATCCTTCTCAACAGATGGAAACCTTGCCATGAATGTAAGGTAACTTTCATAGCTCGCCGCAGCTCCCATCAACCAAAATTTGCCATAATTAAGCTCCAACAACTTCGCCAATTCAGCAACTATATAATTCACTGCTTCATTTGAGGCATTCTCATCAAGCAAATACTTCAAGTCCCCGAAGTTCACCACCAACCCAGGTCCTACTCCCTGTTCTATCGTTTCAGCAATCTCCTTAAGCCTTGAACTGAAAGTCTCGTTATCGCAATTCTCAAAGACAAACTTGGAAATATTTTCTCCTATGCATATCACGTGCAATCCAGATAACTCCACTGGCAAAGCAACATCTCTTTGTTTATTAACATCTTCTGTGAAACTATGCAGAGCATCATCGGCGCAGACACCCAGAAGCAGGGGATTCCTCCCTCTGCTTCTGCAAAGCACATCTCCGATTCTTTTGTAATTATCAGCTCCGCCGTCGCAGGTTCCGAAAGACCCGGTAAACGGGAAACTGAAGCTCCGACGGCCCGGGTCCGGATGCTCCGTCAAGTTGCAGAGGAATATAGGGGGGACTCTGGAGCGTGAGTATCTGAGTAGCTGTGGAAGAGGACGAAGAATAGCAAGTTTAATTTCGGAGTTTCGAAAACCCGCTTCGCCGAATACCCGGCTCACGACCGGGTCATCGAGAATCGATAATATCAAATGTTGAAGCTCGACCTTCACACACGAAACCGAAGTAGGTTGCGGCGATATTTGATTGTAAATGCTGAAGTTATCGGGCTGCCTTCTCTGACTCGCCTGGGAGCGCTTGATGGCAGCCATGAGCGAGTTAGAGACTGGCGGCTCCTCGGCGAGTTGAGTCGAGGGGACCCGGTCGAGCGAAACGCTCAGGCACAGCTCTAGCGCCTTGAATTGAAGCCGAGGCGAGTAGGCACAGTTCCGGGCACGAGTACAGGCGTCATGTAAGGTAGACGACGGCAAAGAAAGCAAGGCGGAGACAGCATGGAGGGAGGTGGTCTGAGGGTGTCCACGACGGCGCGCGACGGAGACGGCTTCTTCGAGAGCGCGAGCTGCCTCCGGCGTCAAGCATTGCTTGGCTACTCCGACAGGCGTAGGCATCGCCGGAGTTTATAAATTACTAGAAAAAACTTTGAAGGGAGTCAAAAATAAAGTGAAAACCTGAGAAATGCCACTCAAAATTTACTCATTCGAAGTCAAAGCAATATTTTAATGGGATATAAAAAGAAAAGGGATTTTGTGTTGGTGAGCGAGGGATCCAAATTTATAAACAAGGAAGAGCGAAGAATGGAGAGTAATCGGGTAGCTTTGTGAGTGGCGGGACCTACCGGAAATATACTGCTTCTTGCTGGAGCAACTACTGCGCTTTACCATAAAGTTTTTGAAGAAGACACGTTTCTCTTGTTCATTTCATTTCATGCAACGCATTCCACAAATTTGGATGAAATATTTTTTAGAAAATCCCATTTAAATACTATTTGAAATTGTTTAACCCCAAAAATTTATTATAACATGCAAAAGACGGATAAGGGTTGAAGGGAAATATGGATTATTGAAATGTTATGCTAAAAACCAAAATGCCCCTTTTTACTTTTAATCAAACACTTAGAAGTATGGATTCGTGAGAAATAAAATCTCTTTAAGCATAAAAAGAAACAAAATCTCAGTGTCTTTGTTTCCTATAAGGGTTACCGTCGTCGGCCTCATTGCAGGGGAAGAAGGAAGAGTCGCTGGCGTTGTCCTTGAACAAAATCTCTAAGCAAAAAAAGAAACAAAATCTCGGTGTCTCTATTTTTACCGTCGTCGGCCTCATTGTAGGGGAAGAAGGAAGAACGTGCAGACCTGGGTGTGGAGAAATCAAGCAACTCATGCCATCAAGCAAGCCACTCAAAAGAACGTACAAAAATCCAAACCCAATTTAAGCCTGGGTGTGGAGATGTGGGAGTAAATATTTTGCAAGTCAACTTATGGTTTATGTATAATGACTTGGATCCCTTTAAATATTTTTTGTTAGAAAATTTATGGCATATATGATGTTCTTTTTATAAGTACTGTTTAGGGAAAAGATTATCTTATACGGTGGGAATGACAAGAAAACATTAGGTGCAGGTGGAATCGTAATGTTCCCTTGTCATTTGACAATGTATATGGTAGTTGCTGTCATAAAGAATCTGGTGTTTTGTAAATGACATTACTGTTCTTGTCATTACCATTAATAGTTTTGTTAATGGTATCAGTTTATTGTAATTAAAGTATACATGAAGAAACTGGTGTTTTGTATACATGACTTGTCACATGAAGGAACACGTTCTTTTATATTCATGACTTATATGCATTGGGTGTAGGTGGAATGAGTAATGTAAACTTGCCATTTTATACATTATGTGGTAGTTGTTATCAACATGAATCTGGTGTTTTGTCAATGCCATTACTGTACTTGTCATTATCATTACTAGTCTTGTTAATAGTTTCAGTTTATTGCAATTAAGGTACACATGAAGGAACACGTTCTTTTGGGTTCATGACTTATATGCATTAGGTATAGATGAAATGAGTAATGTAAAGTTGCCAATTTACCATTTGCGCGCCAGTTGCTATGATGAACATTTGAGGTTTTTATCAATGTCAAAACAAAACTTGTCAAAACCATCACCGGCTTTGTCATTCTTATTATCAATCTTGTTAAAACCATTACTAACTTTGTCATTCCCATTACTGAAATTGTCAGCGGACAGCCCTTTCGAGCCAATAGTTGACACATTTAGTGAGAATGACTTGTCATTTGCATTATCACTCCATCAAAACCATTAAAAACTTTGTCATTCCAATTACTGAAATTGTTAGTGGCTAGCCCTTTTAGGCCAACGCTTGACATATTTGGTGAGAATGACTTGGCGTTCCCATTATCACTCTCATCAAAATCAATAAAAACTTTGTCATTCCAGTTACTGAAATTGCCAGCTGCTAGCCCTCTTAGGCCAATACTTGACACATTTGATGAGAATGATTTGGCATTCCCATTATCACTCTCATCAAAGCCAGTAAAAATTTTATCATTCCCATTATTACTCTCGTCAAAATCATTAAAAACTTTGTCATTTCTATTACTGAAATTGTCAACTTCCAGCCCTTTTGGGCCAACACTTGACATATATGGTGAGAATGACTTGTCATTCCCATTACTGAAATTGTCAGTGTCCAACCTTTTTGGGCCAACACTTTCACACATAATATTTCTTGATTTACTTCCTTCCTATACAGAAAAAGTTGACAATAGGATACTGTTGGAATAAAGGGGCTAAAGCTTTAGTCAATTTCCATACACTAACAGTACATCACAAAAACCCACAACTAAGAATCAGTATACAGGATCGGTGAGTTGCTTGATGGCATGAGCTACTTGATTTCTCTACACCCAGGCTTGCACGTTCTTCCTTCTTCCCCTGCAATGAGGCCAACGACGATAAAAACAGACACCGAAATTTTGTTTCTTTTTTTGCTCAAAGAGATTTTGTTCGGGGACGATGTCAGTGACTCTTCCTTCTTCCCCTGCAATGAGGCTGATGACAATAACCCTTACAGGAAACAGAGACATTGAGATTTTGTTTCTTTTTTTTTTTTTTGCTCAAAGAGATTTTGTTTTTCACGAATTCATACTTCAAGTGTTCGATTAAAAGTAAAAAGGGGCATTTTGGTCTTTAGCATAACATTTCAATAACCCAGATTCCCCCCTCAACTCTTATTTCTCTTTTGCATGTTATAATAGTCTTTTTGGAGTTAAAAAATTTCAAGTGGTATTTAAATAGGATTTTCCCAATATTTTTTTTACTAACATGAAAGAGGGAATAGAGTTTTTTTTTTTTTGGGGACCAAAAATAAAACTAGGAAAAATTGAGAATAAATCCATCAATGACAAATTAATTGGAAAACGAGACATGAAGCATTTAGGTTTTTAAAGGTCTATAAATGTGAGGGATAAAAGACCAAATCACTTTTAGTGGAAGCTCATTTGCAAATTGTAGAAGCTTATTTGTGAATCGTGGATGCTCATTTGTCAAGTTTGGTAGTTTTCTACCACCTGAGATCTCCACACTCACAATCAATAGCCTTCTTCCCCCACCGTCGGTAACTTTTTTAACCCACTTTCTCATGCCCTTCCTCCACCCCATCTCATCATATATCTGCCAATATTCAAACTTAACGCACCTCATCGCTAGGATCTTATCGTCATTTTTTTCATTGTTGATTCTATTGCTGAGAACAAACTAACTTATTCTTCTAGATCCATCACCTACTGAGCCATTAAGGGCAAAGCATCATCAAGATCGAAGTCATGGGCCTTGGTTAATCTAAAGAAGATGAAGATAGTTAGACCCATCACTGTTCATCGAAGAGACCCATCGCCATTCATTGAAAACCCATCGTTATTGTTATCATCCCTGCACGTTATCGTCTGTGAAGGAGAAGAAGCTTGATAATGAAGAAGGGAAAACCCATCGCCATTCAACAAAGACCCGTTGATGTTCTGTGATTTTTTTTATCTAGATTTTTAGAAAGTTGCATTTTTTGTTTCATTTGCGCTTTTGTGGATTTAATAGTGTAGAGGGGATTCGATTGCTTTGCCTTTGTGTGGAAGGGGATCGATCTTTTTTGTCTCTAATTTGTGGATTCACATCTACTGGTTCGATTGCAAGATGTTGCAGACTAGAGATTAGAGAAGAAGGTATTCTTTTTAATTTTTTAATAAGGCTATTTTTTTGCCATTTTTAAAAAGGGCAATTTGGTCTTTTTGCTCTCACATTTAGCGACACTCAAGGACTTGAATGTTTCAAGTCCCATTCCCCAATTAACTCTTCACATAGGGATTTATCCCCAATTTTCCCATAAAACTAATCATAAAAAATGTTTTGGTATATGTGTAAAAATAATATTTTTTAACCATTAAACACTTGGTTCAGCTTGTAAGGAGTTGTACCCTCTTAACTAGAGGTCTCAAGTTCAAGCTCTAGGAATGCATTAGAGTTAGCTCGATCCTCCAATTTAAAAGGGGGTAGGTTCACAATACCTGATGCTCTACGCAAAAAAAAAAATTTTTTACCGGAGATAACCCAAGGTCAAATGGGTGAGAAAGTGAAGATTCCAAGGTTATTAATATAAAATTTAAAGATTTTTTTTTAAAAAAAATTGAATTGAATTATTTTTTTAAATAAAATAATATTGAACTAGTTAAACTGGTTATCTAGCCGGACCGGACTGGTTATGTGATTGTTCGTCGGTTTCAGGCTTAAAACGGCCGGTCTGATCCGATTTTAATAACCTTGATCCTTGCACAGAGCCATGCTAATCTACATTTTTCATATATGTGATTTGTTTTTAGGATAAAAGGGCAAAAATACACATGTGATTTGTCCCAAAATGCACCCAACAACAAAAGTTTTTTTTAGGTGTAAAAGTAAGAGTGTGGTTACATAACTGGTGCAAAAGTCACATTCAATGGTTAAATAGAAATGTGTTGACCAGAGATGCTGACTGGATGCTGACTTGACAACAGGCGTACAAAACAACCAACCATCTCTTGCCACACTCACCTTCTTTCCTCCATCCTCTCACGGTCTCTCAAAAACCTAATAACCATTAATTCTTCCTCCTTTCCTTCTTTGAATTATCTCAGCTCTTTGATTTAGCCGGCAATCAGAGAAATATGGTAGTAGAAGCTTTGTTCTGAAAGAAAAAGAAAGAGCGCACGCACAATGCCGGAGTCACCGTCGTCGTCCAAGACTCATCAAGTCTTGGAGATCAACTTGATCTCCGCAGTAGATCTCAAACCGCCTACTTCACCTCAGCGAAGGCTTCAAACCTACACCGTGACCTGAGTCAACCCTTTCACCAAGCTCCGAACCCGTGTTGATCAAATCAGCGGTGAGAACACTGCCTGGAACGACAAGTTCCTCTTTCGGGTCTCACCTCAATTCCAGGCCTCTGAGACCTCCGCAGTCTCCTTGGCTATCTACTCTGTTGGTCTTCTCCGTGATCATTTGATCAGCACCGTGCGGTTTCTCATCAGTAACATTCTCCGCTCTGGCGATGATAGTGATGGCGACTCCATCAGGACTTCGTCCTTTTGCACACTGCAGATACGTCGTCCCTCGGGGAGTTTCCAAGGCGTGATGAACATTGGTGCGATGGTGTTAGAAGGCTCGGATTTCCCGTCATTGAATGGAATTTCAGTGATAGGGTACAGGGAATGGTAGAGAAATTTCACCACCGCGGTAAACACTCCGATGACAAGAAAAAGTCAAAATTAAAGCACGCAGACGAGCTATCTAGCAAATCATTACTGAATAATTTGCCAAGTCAGCATATTTGGTCAACACATTTCAATTTAACCGTTGAACGTTATCCTTTTCACTGAGAATGTGACTTTTGCACCAATTATGTAACTATATTGTTATTTTTGCACCTAAAAAAAAGCTTTTGGGCGCACTTTGGGAGAAATCACATGTGTATTTTTGCCCCTTTACCCTTGTTTTTATCAACATTTTTCTTCTATTTTTCATTTCATGTTTTACAAAACATCAATATTCAATATTTTTGAGTAATTTATATTTGAAATAAGTCAATTGGTAAATCTTTATAACTCAAGTCGAAACTCAAAAGATTATTTAAAAAAGTATCAAGTCTCTTACTCTCTGTTTTTTTTATTCAAATAGACGATTTAAGAAAACTGTTTACCCTTGATATGGTCAAACCCATGATTAGGTGTGTTTCCACTTTAAGTTGCCCAATTTAAGTCCCTTTTCTTAGTCCTTTTCTCTAATTACGTTGCTAGCAATCAATTTTTGGTAGCTTAGTATTTTAAGATGGAGTCTCTTCTAGACAAGATGGAGTCCCTTTATGCCTCCATTTTTCTTAAATCGTCACCTGAAAAAAAAAAATCATGCAAAAAAAAAAATCTTTTTGTTTATTATTTTGAAACACCAAAAGAACAGTGTTTTATATTTTTTCAATTATGAAACAAAGGTGTTAATTATTAAATTTTAGTCATATCTTTTAAATAATGCCAATTGCCATAACTTATAAAATGTATAGTAATATATTGATCATAGAAGCAATGTTTAAGACTCAGTGATATTAAAGCTTTATCACCATCGATTGCTTTATTTAAACTGTTGTCTTTGCTTTGTTAATTAATCATATTTTTTTTATTTATAAAATTGGAGAAATTCTTGTATGAACCTAGTTTGTCACGTCATTTATGGTTTGACTAATTAAAATACAACAACTCATGAGCTGATTTAGTATCTCCTAAATATTTTTGGATATATTAATAAAATTAAAAGATTTCACAAGATTCACTTTTTCATTACTTGTAAAATATTAATTAAGAAATTCATTTTTTTAAGAAAAATAAAAGTATGAAATACATGAGCAGCCAACTAGGATCAGTGTTAATTAAATTGTTGTATTTTAATTGTTCATACCATAGATAGGTAACGTGGAAAACTAGATTCACACCAGAATTTCTCATAAGATTGGGAGAAACTTTTGAACAAGCGTGGCAGAACAGCATTGGAAAGTAAACTTCATAAAAATCGTTTTTATGTCATATTAATTACTCATATACTAAATATTTTTATTTTGTTTGATAAAAGGCAGGGGTGGTCACGGAACGGGATCTAACTGGGAAAGCCTAGTCCCATTCCATCCCAATGAAATAGCTGTTGTACTGATCCTAGTCAGGACGGGGCGGTATTGCGACGGGATTGTCCCGACTTTTATATTTTGTTCTGAAACTTTTTTCTTTATTTCCTATAAGAGTTTGGGCCCAAATATTTACTTGAGTTGAGCTTGAACAATAAGAATGCAAAAAAAAACATCAGATTTTTTTATTATATCAAGGGTTTTTCCCTCGAAGTTTAGAAGGATCACTAGATCTCTTTGGCTTTTAAATTTGAATCTTAGAAGAAACACTTGTGTTGGAGGCTAACTACAAACTTTGAACCGAATATCGGATAATAATATCAAAAAAAGAATACAAAACAAACACATGGGAGCAAAAATTGTTTTTACCTAAGGTGGGTAAGGAATTATATGTCTCTTTGGCTTTCAAGTTCAAATCCCAAAGAAAATATTTGTGTTTGGAGTAACCACGAACTCCAAACCGGATATCGGATAATAATATAAAAAAAGAATACAAAACAAACACATAGGAGCAAATTTTTTTTTTTTAATTAAGGTGGGTAAGGGATAAATTTTTGGGGAAAAAAATAATATACCCGGGATGGGATAGATCAAGAATTCCCTTCCTAGTCTATCTCCTATCGTAAAAATTTTCAAGACAAGATTGCCCCTGCCCGAGATGGGGTGACCAAAACGGAAGAATCTTGGACACCCCTGATAAAGACTCTCTTTTTGTAGTACATGAAAGCAAAAAAGAAACTGCCTCCCGGACCACCTCTATTTTTATATAAAAGCTCTATTAATAAAAATTAACACTAACTTAAAAGTAGAATCCAAAATTTTGTTTTTATGATTTATGAGGTAAATACGTAAAAGAAGTTTTATCTCGATTTGTGAAAAATAGCTTTTGAAATCGCGATTTAATGCTCATCCAAACATACACTAAATATAAACACAATATGGAATCTTTTAAGGAAATAAAGGAAGATCAAACGGAACACTTCATAAAATTAAAAAGTGAAATTTTTTTACTATTATTTTATTCAAAAATTGAATTATAGATAAAGTATAATGACATTGTGGAATTCTAGTATTCAACTTAATGTAATTAAATAAAACTTGTTGTCGCATTAAAAACACACCTTTTCTTTGTGGTAAAAAACGGTCGGCAAAAGTTTAGGCAAATGTAATTTGGGCACAAAAATTCCTAAATATGGAAATGGAGTTGGGGATGTGTCATATCTAAATGAGTACACCATAGAATCGTGGCATACATATGCCTGATGTGAGTTACACAGTCGAAATGGAAAATAATTCCACCATCCATATATATTTACATTTTTTTTTGGACTGAACATATATATTTACATTTGAATAACATAAATTTCATTTTCATTTTTTAATTGTTCTATTATTCTTTTAAGCAATAAAGATTATATTTCTTTTTTTTTTTATTTGATGAAGGTTTCCCCTTTCGAGGCTTGGAGTGCAAATGGTTTTCGTCTTTTCCAACAAACATGTTTTCTAAGATTTAAATTTGTGTTTTTCTTATTATAGGGTGAAACCACTTACTATCTCAACTAACAGTTTATTGATAAAATAAAAATTAAAGTTCATAAGGACAAAAGGTAAACTCTTCCAAAAGTCCCAATTAAATACGTTTTATATATCAGGATTTGAAATATTTAACCCACAACCATTTGTTAAAAAAATATAAATTTGTATAACTCATGATGCCTAACATTTAAAACATAAACAAATATATAAAAAATATAAACAATTTAAATCTCACCGAAATATCTTACCCACCATGTATACTTATGTTTTATTATTTCATACCCGAATATTGTGGGGTTGAATAGGGATTTTTCTGAAAGACTTTTTTTAATGGCCACTTGCCTTGACACTTGAGTGGGATTAATAATTTTAAGTGGAACTGCTCTGTTTTAAAATTTAAAAAAATTAAAAATTCTGTAAAGATTCAAATTATATCCGATTCTTTCAAAAAAGTGTTCAGGATTGATTTAAAATTTTGAAATCTAAAATATAATAGGGAAAATTCTAAAAAAATACCTTTTAATATGAAAAAGAACAAATCAGAGCTGTGAAATTTTAAAATCCCAAGTCGGTTCGGTTTTAGTACAGAGGGGGAATCTGGGATTATGAAATTTTGGTGAAAAGACGTATCTACCCCTCAACTCTCCCTCTCTCTCAGCTCGGAATAACAATATCAGTCTCTTTATTAACAACATCGGATTCTACATTAACAACTCGCTTTCTTGTTTCACAATAACAATACCGGTCTCTATATTAACAACACTGCATTCTACATTAACAACTCGACTTTCTTGTTTCATAACTTCATAATTTAAATTTCAGAGCCAATAACATCTCTCTCTTTATTAACAACACTATATTCGAGATACAATGTTGTGAAGGAAGAAAGCGGGTTGTTAATGTAGAATGCGGTATTGTTAATAAAGAGACCCGTGTTGTTATTCCGAACTGAAAGAGAGGGAGAGCTGAAGAGCATATGCATCTTTTCGCTGAAATTTCATAATTCCATATTCCTCCTCCATAATGACACTGAACTAACTCGAGATTTTGGAATTTCCTAGCTCTGATTTGTCCTTTCCTATATTTCAATGTATTTTTTTGGAATTTTCCCAATGTAATAGTTAAATTTAATTAAATGTAATAAGAGTGGGAGACAAGCACGACCACACAAATTTGAGTCACTATAGAGAGCGTAAGAAGCAATTAACTTTGATTTGATTTGATTTAATTTGGGGTGGTGATGTGAGCTCACTTGGAGAACCATTTGTCCTCTCTCGCCCCCCCCCCCCCCCACACACACTCTCTCTCTCTCCCACTCATATCGGGACAATTTGTTGGCCCCTTCGTGGAGTCCCCTTTTTCTCGTGGCTCTTATTTAGGCCAGTTTGCTTTTAATTTAAACAAACATTCTTACGTTGTAAGGAACAAAACTTATCTCAATTTATTTTTTGATACATCAAGGGTCTGTCTTAAAGTTTAAAGGATTTTTGTTTCTTCTAATAAATGCTCTTCTTAAGATTTGAACTTGTATTATTTTTCTTATGAGATAACACCACTTATTATCTTTAACCAACAGCTTGTTAGTAAACTTATCCACATTGTTATTTCGTCGTAGCAGAAAATTATTTAAAAATAAGTGGAATCAAACAAATATGAAATGTGATAAATGAACTAGTATAAAACTAATATTTTATGTACAGATTCATTAATATTTGGCTCTGATTTAAAAATTCAAAGCTGGCAGATATCTATAATGAGCATATGTATAAGTGACTTAGGGCTCGTTTAAATCAAAGAAGAGGTAGGAATGGAAAAGAAAATACAAAAAAAAGAATGGAAAGAAAGGGAAAATATTTTGCCGCCGACGCGTTTGGTTCGTACCAGAAAAGAAAATGGGTTGATAAGAAAATTTTTTGTTTGGTTAGAAGAAAGTGAGATAGAAAAATGATCAAAAGACCATCTTGCCCCTATATTAAAAACATTATTTTAAAGGCTACAAGACCCATGCACCCCTACACTGTTGCTCACCCACTGTATAACGCTTGAAACAGGTGCCACTGGTAGGAGGGAAGATGGTCGACTGCCATCGGAAAGTGAACTCCAACAGGGAATGTGGAGGAGAGATGCCGGTTTTTTCTTCTTGATTTCTGTTATCTCTTTCCAATTTCTCTCTCTTATTGCCACTTATTAGGCTTTTGAACAATTTGTTTGCTTCTCTATTTGGGTCCAAAATTTGCTTATGAATGAATGCTATTGGACAACCTGGGAAATTTGCATCCCCCGATAGTTCAAGCTTCTTATTACTCTTAACCATTACATACTCATCACCCGCATGTGGTCACACCCACTTTGTGTGGTCTAATTTAACTAATGTGAACGTCATGGTTATGGGATAGTTTTCTAACTTCGTTGTTAACCATTGCGCACTGACCAAACACAAATGGGCAAGCCCACTTCCCTTATATGCAATATCACATATTTAACCCACGTTCACCACATGGGTACTTAATAGTTAGTGTTCACTCGACTAAGTTGTCTCCCAGCCATGGAGTTCCCACCACCGCCAGTTGCTCCGACTCAGCTCCGGTGGCCAATGATATCCTCACTTAACTCAACACAAAAAACTAGGGACGCTTGGTGCATCCCATTCAAAGCAAATAATAAGGGAACAACCAAAAAGATGGAGAAGAAGCAACTCACCTACTCTTCAGGATGCAGCATCGTCACCGGACAAATTGAGTCTCACAATATTGGGGTTTTTAAGCTTTTCAATCACATCCATGTATTGTTCGAACTCTTTCTGGGCATATAGGTTTGTGTCTTTAAGTCTCTTAACCGCGATGGTAGATCCATCGTCAAGCACTGCCTTGTGCATTGTTCCCAAGCTTCCTTTTCCCAACATCTCTGCTGATACTCATAGCAAATCTTCCAACTCAAACTGGATCCTTCTATTGAAAAATACAAGCTTGCTTTGGTCCGTTTCGATGGTCTCGTCACTGTCCACACACCCACCTGATGAAATATGTTTTTGTTTGATTTAATGAGTTGGGATCGAGAAAAATATGTTTTTGTTTGAACTTATTTTTTATGAAGAAATATATGTATGCGTGTATATTTTAAATTTAATTTAAATATATACTAATATAAACACTGGCACAAGCACAAGCATAGGGAGATATTCAAAAGTTAACAAGAATTGGGCAATGCTTTGGTAGGGAGATGAAAATAAATGACAAAGGGTAGAGCAGTGAGTTTCCATTGTCTAATATGCAACGAGTATTGGGGCGAAGTATGAGCTGGGAAAAGAAGTAGGTCGAGGACATTTAATGAAATGGCTAAATTGGAACTTACTTTCTTCACTTCCATTTGGAACTTTTGATCGAATAACCCTTTGTTTCTAGTTTTAATGAGTGGAGCTAATAAGAAATCAATACTCTGTTTGCCCCTGTTTCCTGATTAAGTAGCAGAACAATAATCATGAGATTGCCACCAGTCGCCTGTGGTTATACATGAATGAACAACCTTAACCACTTGTATGTGATGGGTGGCTCATGGTTATCTAGCTTCATTCTCAACCGTTGCACACCCACCAACCACATATGATCAGGATCGCTTCCCTTATATAGAATATCACAGATTTAACCACTTCACCATATGGGTATTTCATGGTCAAGCTATGTCAATCAATATTTCTCCCATCAATGGAGTGCACACCACCTCTACTGCTCCGAATTAGCTCAGGCGAGCAAAGGCCTCTTCGTTCATAGTAAAATAACGATGGTTATAATGAAGTTAGACAGAACAAAAAGAGCATAAATAGGTTGATTATACCCAAGGGGTAACCACTAGGTGAAGGTCTTCGTTCACATTACATGTTGACCACGTTATGCATATAGGCAACCTATGTTTAAGACATTTCAAATTTAATTTCCAACGGGAATCGAGAAGAGCATGAACAACAATGTTTAGACAAGTGATGAGTAAGTCGTTGTGGGAGTAGCTTATGCTCACGGGGTAACCACTAGGCGAATGCCTACGTATACATAACATGTTGACCATGTTATGCCTTTAGGCAAAGTACAGTTAAGACATTTGAAACTACGGGAAAAGTGCTCTGTTTGCCTCTGTTTTGTATGGCTGGAACAGAGCAATTTTCTAAACACTCCTCCACAACACAAACAAGCTACAACCCTCAAAGGGGACTTAACTTACATAAAACATTTTTACTTCAATACATCAAACTACATTACATACATTTCATATTCAAAATATGGTTCAAGTCAGTGCAATCAAACTTTGGGATTGCCTTTATAGAGCATGTATCAGGGAACAAAAATAACCAAACTAAGTGAGGACAAACTTTCCAAAATACTGTGGGAATCCAAACTTTATGCCATATTCATTTGTTATGTAGTCACCTTCCTTGGGCAATGGCCTACTCACTTTTAGCTTCACAGGAAACCACCAGTTTGTCATCAGGAAATGTTCGAAAGCCGCGTTGTCACCGGAAAATTGCCACTCGTCACCGGAGTAGTCCCCTCCTTGCCTCTGTTCGTCAACTCCCTACTTTTCTGAAGCTCCCACACTCCTCGCTCACCTCCAAAAGCCCTCATCTTTATATACTCCCACCATCATATCAGGGGCATAACAGACTTTCGCCAAATTTCCTGGGGGCTAGAAAATGGGTTCCCACCATTTTTTGTGGGAACACATTGTCATTTAAAAGAGTGAAAATGGGGTAGGCGGGAAAATGATTTCTGATGGGTTCTTTGAACCAAATGCCTATCGCTAAAAGGAAAATGACCATTTTCCTTTCCCTTCCCCCCATTTGCGTCGAACCAAATGGGTCCTTAGAGTTTAGAGAGATTAAGAAAAATCATAATATTCATAAATATCATAATTAATCCCTAAATATTGACTTAGTGTAACTCATGATTTTAACTTTTTGAAGTGTTTGTCCCTGCTACAAGGCTTAAAGTTATTTTTGAAACTTGAGGAGCCAATATTCTAAATGATTATAAGAACTGAGTTGTATTGACTATTAAGTTATATTTAGAGACTGGTTATCATATGAATTAAAATTATAAGAATCAGGTTGGATCAAGTCAAAATGATAAGCACTGAAATTCAACCTGATCAAAATTTTTATTGGAGGACTGGTATATGATGAGAAGCTATTGGTGGTGGACGTCAATTTTGCGTTTACTTAATTTTGCAGTCGATATTAATTTGGAGTGGAGCTACAAGAATGTAGTATTGATTGAAGGTAGAGGCATCAAAGAAGGGTAGCTAGCCAGAAGACACGTACCAAACAAGAGGACATCATTTCCGGCAAAACATGGTAGACCTCTAGTATATTTACCAAGATATATGCTCTAGTATTATTATTATAACTACCACTACTTCATCATGTCCTTAATATAAGAACTAAATATAAGCATTATCTTAGTTTTAAATATAAGATTTCAATCTACTATGTCTCCCAAATTTATAATTTTTACCCTAAAGTATCTCTATTAATTCTCTGGTCCTAAATATAAGACTCAGTTGACTTTTCTGGAGAGATTAAGAAAGTTAAAAAAATTATTTTACTATATTTATTTGTAACATTTTTTTCTCCAAACTAATTTGTCTGACTTATAAATTGACATATAATATAATAATACGCAATATATACTATGATTAAGTAATTTATTTGATTTCTTTAATTTCTCTAAAAAAATCAATTAGATCTTATATTCAAAGACCGAATGAAATTCATGTTAAGGAAAGAGTCCATGAATGGATAATTTCATTGCCCTTGTATTAAGGACCCGGGTCGTAGTGGTATTATTATTATTATTATTATTATTAAAAGTGGTGGGATGGGGGACCCAGCATAAGATGAACAAAGGGTAGACGAAGAGCGTATAAAAATGGTCTCCCCCGTCACCGTGAAATCAATGGGGATGTTGTTGTCCATGCCAAATTTTTCCCTTTTAGGACCACAACAATGCACTTCAAATATACAAAACTTGTCTTCATAAATATAAATATATATATATATATATATTTCTTCCTCCTCATGTAGCTCTTTGTAAGGGTGAAAATAGGTTAGGCTAGGCTTTATCTAATTAGGTCTGGGCCTGCAATAGATATTTAAAGCCTGGGCATGGGCCTAAACCTATATATAGGCTTTTTTTAGGTCTAAGTCGGAACCTTTAAAAGGCCTGACAAGGCTGAAGCCTATTTAACGGTCTACTTAAAATATATGCCTTTAAATAGCCTTTAAAACTTATGTATCCAAATTCATATACTCCCTCTGATCTTAAATATAAGACAAAGTTGACTTTTTTTGGAGAGTATAAGGAAGCTAAATAAGTTATTTAATCATATCATATGTTGTGTATCATTAGATTATATATCAATTTATTAGTCAAACCAATTAGTTTGGATAAAAAATAAAAGTACTCTAAAGTAATTTAATTAGCTTCCTTAATCTCTTCAAAAAATCAACTTTATCTTATATTTAGGATCGGATGGAGTATAACCCTTTACACTTATTTACAATCATACATTTAGTATGTTTGGTTTAACATTTGGCACATGTAATCGTGCGATTTGGCGGAAAAGATGCACTGTTCACCGAAAAATGACTTATAGATATGTTTGGTATGACGATTTGCACATTGGGCTTATTCAGATAAGCAACTTTTTTTAAGCTAGCTTTTGTAGCTTTTAAAATGCACGATTGGCTTTTTACCGTTAATTTCCGTCACTCCTCACTCTACTGTGATCTCTTCTCAGCAGCTCAGATTCGACGAGATCACACAAATCTCTTCTCATCATCTTAGATTTTTGAGTGACGGGGCAGAAATTGACAGAGACTAGACCGGCGACGAAGCAGAAGAGAAGGCATAGCTAAGATCTGTGGCCTCCGGACTTTGGTGTTGCCACGATTATGGGAGCCGGCAATGGAGAAAGATTGAGCAGTTCTATTGATTATGCTAAGATCTGTTTCATCATCAATCAAACCAAAAAGATCGAGCAGCAACTTACCTATGAATTGCTAGGTTGGTAAATTAAAGAGATAACGAGTTCAGTGTATGATAAAGATCAAAGAGAAGAGAGAGATTTAGGAGGCTTTTGCTAAGAGTCAGTCAACAGAGAAAGTGAGAAATGAACGAAATAAAGGCATCCAAAAAGCGCCAATGACTTATTAACAAGCATTTCCCTTGTTAAATAACCAATTCAAAATAATAATAAATGCATTTTTATTATATAATTTTTTTCCAAGCCTTTTTGTTATTTAATTGAACTCTTAAAAAATTTAACAAATGGGCTCATGGGGCTACTAAAAGCAGAAAAAATAAAAAATGGCGCAAATTAGATCTAGCATGAATTTTTGATGAATGCGCACTTTACGCCATAATGTTAAATTAGTTGTAAAAATATAAATAAATTTTTTTCACTTTTCATAATTTTTAACATTTTTTTTCTTAAATATCGCAAAAGTCAAATCAAACACTTTTTCACTTTTATAAAAACACTTATTCAATTGTCAATCCAAACATTAATCATTTTATCCAATCTTACTTTTTTCCAATCTTAATATTCTATTAGTTAAAGTAAAAATAAGCCACTTATTCAATCATTAATACAAACACACTTGATGTCTTAAAAGCTTAACATCTATTCTCGTCATAATATTAGGGCTTAGTAAGAAAAAGAAAAGAATGTCTAGTGGCAACAATTATTCGAGCAAATAGGAATAAGAAAAACTAATCGCCCATTGACTAATGAGATATATTTTCTAAAATCGACCAAGTGTAACAAGTAACATGTAAAACTAGAATTTACCTCTTTTACTCTTCCTACATAAATGGCACAAACTCCTCTTACTAAGATTATAATATTTTATTTGGCATTAAAACAAACTCATAGCAATTATTATGCTTTTGTGAACAAACATATCAGGGGAGAGGGAGTGAGTTAGCGTCGTCATCTCAAGCGATCAAAGAGAAAAGAGGTAAGGTGAATGATTGATGCGAAAGCAATGGTTGAATGTAATGACGATGGAATGTGAAATTTATAATTAAGGTTAAGTTGGTAAATTTATAAATAATTTATAAAATTATTTAGATGATATTATATATACTTATATAATAGTATAAATTAAAAAAAGTTAAATAGGTCAGGCCTGTAGGCCTATAGGCTAGGTCTTATGAAAATAAGTCTGACCTATTTATCTAAAAAAGCCTAGTAATATGCTTGAGCCTGAGTCTAAGCCTGACCTATTTATTAAATAGGCTAGGCTAGACTTTATGTAGGTTAGACCGTAGGCCCTTATTAGAGATCCGACCTATTTTCATCTCTAGCTCTGTGGTCTGGATTAAAATTCGGAACTAGTCATCAAAGAATCAAGTGGTTTTTTATATGAAGAGCTATCTAATTGGGACCGTGGTCTCCAATCTAAATTCATTCATATTGATGGGAATGAAATTTGGCTAAGCACTTGTCCTTTTAGCTGTAATATAATGCCCTCCACACTTTCTTCCTTGATTATTCTTAGATACTGCACCAAAAGGCTCAAATTAGTGAAATGACTTCTTCTTGGTAATTTGAAATGCAAAAGAATGAAACAAAGGAGCTTAAATATATATAAAAAGGTATAGAAGCAAAACTATAGTAAAAAAAATCTGAAATCAAAAAATATTATTAACATATCGAATGCCGGATCGAGATGAAGATGTGCCTACTACAAATGGTCTTTACCTCAATGAAGATGGGTCAAACTAGATTTTGATTTTCCACTAATATAGAGTTAGTGTGTATTTGGCAAGCACCAAAATCATGGTTTCAAACTATGGTTTGCGCAACTCGAGACAAAATTCCTCTCATACACTTACTTCGTAAATCATAAAAACTATTAAAAAAAAGCTAATCAAAACATACACTTAGTCTAGTGGAATAAGGCCCAATTAAATTTCTTTTGAGTTCTGAATTTAAGTTCTAACGAAGATACTTATATTGAAAGGAATAATCACAGATTTCGTTTTCGAATCTCAGGATTACAAATGAAGATAACTGGATTCGGCATACAGTTGCGTAGCCAATTACATGATGGGAATGTCGTTTTCGAATCTCAGGACGTCAAAAAGGCACACTCTATGTATACAGCCTTCTTTGTCTCGCCCATCGAATTAAATCCTGTTAAGATTCCCCCGGCAAACAACCAGATCTGCGAAATTATTTTCAGAGCCGAAATCTAATGGAAAAAAGAAAGTAGAGTTTGAGGCTTTAAATTAATAATAGTTAATGATAGCCAAGTTTCGAATAAATTTTTTTAAGACGAGTTACAATTTACAAATATTGATTCACTTGTTGTAATGTAGTCAGAAATATCAGTTGCAAATTGAAAGTTACATTTAAAATTTAAATACTACGTACCTTATTTGTAGTTGAAACTTCTGAATTTATAAGCGTTAATTTATTTTTGAAATTATTTTTTTTAAGAAAAAATTACTGAGAGCTTAACTGTCATTAACTCATTATTTCCCAGATTTTTCCTTCTTTTGAGTGAGTGAATTGTTTTGGTGAGAAATAAGTATTTCTTTCTGCACAAAAAATACTAACAAATTACAAATTTGATTCACTATATTATAAAATATAAATATTTTTAGGTTTTAATATATTTTTAACTGTGACTACCGTATTAATGGATAAGAAGATGACGGTAATTGATGTAAACTTATTGTTTTTTTTATTTGTCTCTAATTACTTAAAAGTACAAAATAATCATATCAGAGTTGGCCTAACGGTGTAAGTATTCGTTTGTGATAGCTTATTTTTGGACAATAAATGCTTATAAATTGTGATTTACGATATACGAGGTAAGTATGTGAAAGAAGTTTTATCTCGACTTACGTAATAAGTGTTTATTGACTCCTAATAAGCAATATCAAACACACACTAAGACTTGTTAGATTCTTTTAGGTTTCAAGCTCAAGTTCTAGAAAAAATACTTGTGCATAATAAAATCTAAAAAAAAAGTTAAATACCGGTTGATAGAAAAAAAAAAAAAAAGTATTTAGCGAGCGTGAAGCAAAGGAATCATTCCTTGGGAGCGATGATGTGAAAAAGGGGGGAAGAATGAGATATTTTGGAATTCTATACTTGTTTTCGTTTGTTTGGAATTCTATACTTGAAGGCCAAAAAAAAAAAAAAGATGAAAATACTTACCCCACCATTTTGTCGTTACTTTCCCATAAAAGGCTAATTAAAAGGCAACGGCATATTTAAAAGGGAAAATTTTATAAAAATATCAATTAAATTTTAAAATCTTAAATTAATGATTTAACAAGAACTTGTGTTACTAATTTTATTACTCTATTTGTCAATCCTATTATGCTTCTTATCAACAAGATTTTAAAATTTAAATGATATTTTTTTAGAATTCTCCCAGTTTAAAATAGATATTTCGAGGCCCAAAAAATAGAAGAAAAATTAATATTTGACTCGCGGCATCTTCTTCTTCATTCGGTGCGCCTGAATTAATTGTTTACTTGTATGTATTCTTAATTTAATTAATTTATCACATAAATGCTTTTTTTTTTTTTTATATCCGTTTTACTTTCGATTGATTCCCTCTTAGCTTTCATTGTCCCTTTCATGTTTCTACCGTAACCTACACAGCACTCACACATGCATGTTAAGATTCATCAAGTCGTCAGTCATGACAAGTCTTTAGTATTCCAAAAGTTTTTTATTCCCATATTAAAGTCATACTCCCACAGTCCCACGTCTTTTAACCAAAGAAATTAGTTAAATAAATTTTGTATAATAAATGTTTTCTATTTCCGTTGAAATACCCTATAATCTTATGTAAAATTAAGTTTGATGTCTCTTAATACATACAATCAATAAGAATATTTTTAAAAAAATTACAATTTTAGAAAATAAAGTAGATTAGAGTCTTATATTCAGGAACCAAATAAACCTCATGTATTCTATATATAGGACTAGAGGTAGTATATATATTATAATTGTATCTTAATTTTCATCGTAAAAGGAAAAAACACGCTATACTTTTATTTAAATGAAAGAAATACCCTATATCTTTTTATTACATCGTGAAGATTTCGATTTTAAACGGATATTGTATGTTTTTTAAAAAAGAATTATAAATATAATCGTATAGCAATTAACATAACTTTAATCAAAAGTAAAAAGAATAATATGGCGTTGAGATTAGGAAAGGCAAGCAAAGAGGTATTTGGACAAAATGGGAGGAAAAGGGGAGAAAGATCTATCTAAGGACCAACAAGAAGGCAAGTAAAATTTTGCTAGTCGGTCGTTGTGGGAGAATTCGAATCATTTACATTTCTTTGATGAATACATTCAATCTGGACAAATCAAATTTAAATTAAATTATTTAAAGCTTTACAAATGAACAAACAATCAAGTGGTGGGCAATAAAGACCTATATCAAGTAACTCGCTACTCAGAAGCCAATTCCGAAAAGACCTATCAATACCATTAGTCTTCCTGTGATTCTTACTCCATCGTTTCTCGGGATGAGAAACAGCATTAAAATCACCAATCACAACCCAGCCTCCCATAGTCAATTGCCGAATACCCTCAAGAGTCTGCCACAGTTGACGTCTAATAACCATATTTGGGTGCCCATACACCACAGTTAGAGACCACTCATCCCTGGTACCTTTATTAACCACCCCATGAACAAATTGATCCCCTGAAGAAGTAACAGAGAAATTTAAAGTAGAATCCCAAAACAATCACATACCTCCACTAAAACCACGAGCTTCAACCACGTGCATATTCATCCATCCCAACTTCCTAGCAATGAGCTTAGATTGTTCTATTGATGAAACGACAAATCAATGGGACTCAGATTGTTCTCATTCCGAAGGTGGAACATCCAGAGACGTTTCGTGATTTTCATCCTATAAGTCTTTGCAATGTTGTTTACAAGATTGTTACGAAGGTTATATCAAACAGACTCAAGGCAATTATGCCTTTAGTGATAGCCCCGAATCAGTGTAGTTTTGTTAAAGGGCGTCAGAGTTCAGATAATGTTATACTTGTGCAGGAGATCATTCACTCTATGAAGTCTTTAAAAAGAAAAAAGGGTTTCATGGCCATCAAGATTGATTTAGAGAAGGCTTATGATCGGGTGAGATGGAATTTTGTCTACGACTGTCTAAAAGAACTCAAGATTCCTGAATATCTGAGCAAAGTTATTCAAGCTTGTATGTCGACGTCTCATTTGCAATTGCTTTGGAATGGAGAAGCTACTAATATGTTTTGCCCTTCCAGAGGAGTTAGACAAGATGACCCAATATCGCCATATCTTTTTGTTATCATGATGGAAAGATTGGGGCATCTTATACAAACGACAGTTGAAGAGGGTGTTTGGCAACCTTTTAGGCTCTCCAAACGAGGTACTCCTGTCTCTCTTTTTTTTTTTTGCTGATGATCTCATTTTGTTTGCAGAAGCAGATCTATATAACGCAGGGGTTATTAAGGCTATCTTGGATGACTTCTGTGACATTTCGGGACAGAAAGTAAATACTGAAAAATCAAGAGTTTACTTCTTAAAGAATGTAAATCATATAAAAAGCAGAGAAATCAGTGAATTTCTAAATTTTACTCTGACGTCAAATCTAGGGAAATATCTGGGAATGCCAATTTTACATGAACGAAGATCAAAGGCTACATACAGTTTTCTTCTGGATAAGATGGATGCTCGCTTGGCCAATTGGAAGTCTAACATGTTGTCGATGGCTGCCAGGCATACTCTTGTGTCGTCTGTTATGTCGGCTATGCCAACTTATGCTATGCAGACAGTGCCTCTTCCTTTGGGACTTTGTGATGAAATTGATAAACGTTATCGTAACTTCCTCTGGGGTAGTAGCTCAGCAAGTAGAAAACCTCATCTAGTCTCCTGGGATAGTGTGTGTGCACGTAAGGAGAATGGAGGCCTTGGTCTTAGGTTGGCTCGATACCAGAACCAGGCGTTCATGATGAAACTTGGATGGAATATGATTAACAGAAGAGATTCGCTCTGGGTTAGGATTTTGCGTGAAAAATATAAAGCCGGGAATGATATTATTCCTAAAGTTGAGAAGCGCCAGTATGAGTCTAGTACGTGGAGGGGTATTCGTAACTGTTGGGACAAGATCAAAGATAGCTTAACATGGAGAGTTACCAATGGACAGAACATTTCTTTCTGGAATGACATTTGGGTCCCGCATTTTGATAAGCTTCAGAGTTTGGTAATCAGAGAATTTCCTAGAGATGCTACTGAATGGAGAGTAGCTGATTGTATCACTTCATCCGGACAGTGGGATATGAGAAAGTTTCAGCACCTACTTCCAAGTCATGTATGTACAGCTATTGCACGTGTTAATATTAATCAGCGTAATGGGGAGGATTTTCCGGTATGGAGATGGTGTTCAGATGGAATGTTCAACATCAGATCAGCCTACAAATACCTAGTAGGCACCCCACAACCTCACAATGATAACTGGAGGAGATGTGTTTGGAAATTGAAAGTCCCTCAAAGGTACCGTTTTTTCTTGTGGTTGTGCTTTCATGGTCGTCTAATGACAAACTTAATGCGTTATCAGCGAGGTAGTCATCCGACGGGTTTTTGTGATATATGTCATAACTCAAGCGAGTCTGTACTCCACGTTTTGCGGGATTGTCCTTTCACTTCTAAATTATGGAAAGGATTCTTACCTCTGGATTGGCGTGATCAATTCTTTGGCTCTTTTGAGAGAAATGACTGGCTTACATGGTGTGCGGGGAGAAAAGAAGTTATACAGGGATTCGAATTTCGTCTTTGGTTTTCTGTACTATGCCGACATATCTGGTTAGCTCGAAATGACAGATGTTTTAATAACAACACTTGGAGTAGTCATGCCATATTAGCCCGTGCTCGTGCCTGCTTAACATGGGGAAATACAAAGTTGGTTCAAGATAAGAGTGCAGAAAGGAATCAACAATAGTGGATGCCACCACCGCTTGGGTGGGTGAAGATTAATACCGATGGATCTAGGAATGACAACTTAGGGACTTGCACGTGTGGAGGTGTGTTGAGAGATCACAATGGTGAATTTCTGATGGGGTTTATGTATCAGATTGGGCAAGGAACGGTAGTATCTGCGGAAGTTTGGGGTGTTTTATGGGGACTAAAAGTTGCATGGGATAGAGGATACAGAAAAATCATAATTGAGTCTGATTATAGTGAAGTAATCGATATAATTCAGGGTAACATTTCTTGAGAACACCCTGATTTTCAGCTTATTGTGGAGGTTCAAACGCTGCTGGATAGAGACTGGGACGTGGAAATTTCACATTGCATTCGGGAGTTTAACACGGTTGCAGACGCTATGGCAAAAGAAGTTTGGAAGATGGCGATTGATCTTCATATCACATTTTCGCCCCCTGATGCTATTACAGCCCTTTTAATTAATGATGTAAACAGGATGAATTTTCATGTTGACTCAGGAGAATAGCTTCTGATGTATCTGTAGAATATCTTTTATTATCAAAAAAAAAAATGAGTGAGAGATAAGCTAATGGAGTAATAGAATCGGTGGGAGTACAAATAAAGATTAGTCTAGTTAATAAAGGAGTTGATTTTGGTTTATAACTATAAGTTATTAATTGGTTCAAATTTCATTGATATGAGAACCTTGTTGGTGAGTGATCTGTAAGTACTCGTTGAGTTTGAAAGCATGTCCTGACCATGGTGAGCCCTGGGACCCAACTTAACTAAACTTTTTGTAATAATAAAAAAAAAGAGAGAATAGAGGTGGAGTAGCCAATGGCTTTGTAGCCTAGTGGCATGAGAACTTCCCTTTAAGTGGGAGATTGTGGATTCAATCTCGCTTGTAACCTTCGCCTAATAGTGCGTGTCTCTTTAATTCCAATTTTTTTTTTAAAAAAAAAAAGAATAGAGGTTACTTAAAAAGGAAGATGAGATTGAGGGGAGATGGATTTTTACAAACTCTTGATAGTTTTGACATGTTATTGAAATAAAGAAATAGTGGTCAACAAAATGGAAATAAAAGAAATATATATGACACTCAAGAGTAAGAAAGAATCTAGGAGAGATGTCTATAATTAGCATATATTCCACAGTACTTCAAACAAAATTATCTCTAATAAGTGGATATCCATGTTTAATCAAAAAAAAATACGAGTTACATTATAGAGTGCATGCCTTTATTTTTATATAGCCACAACCTTGCAACTCATGATATCATTATCATACCATATAGCAGAGCAATATCTTTAACATTCTAACGATGTGCATGTAAAGAAAAAAATATAAAGAAAATACAAAGTCATCAAAGAATCAAAATAGAAAAAATCGATAAGAAAGTCTGTGTTTGAAAATTTTAGTAGTTGAAAAGGCTTGATATGTCTTTATATATAGAAAGTATTAATATTTTAAAGGATTTCATAAATAGAAAAATATTTTCTTTTGGCTAATAAAATTTTCAAATAAGAATTTTTAACCAATACTCATTAAAATTGTGTTCTTTCATAAGATAAACAAAACCTTCAAGTGATCAATCAATAACTTTTTTTTCACTTTCATTGATAAAGAACTTTTATGATTATGTGTGCGTTTGTATTAGCTTTTAGAGAATAACTTTTACAATTTATAAAGTAAATATATGAGAGAAATTTTATCTCGACTTAAAGAAAAGTGGTTCTGAAACTTTGATTTCATGATTTTCCAAGCACCCACTATATCTTATATACAAATCCATTAGAGATTCATGTTGATAGCATGACATGAAACAAAAGAAACTTAAATTTTGTTAAATAAAAAGCATTTTTACATCTAATTAGTAGTTGAGTTGCGTCCAATAGCATGCATTTGTCTGTTTTTAAAAGGGGGCATGGGGTTGAATTTATTTGAGATAATCCCTTCGTAGAGGTGTCTTGATTGAGAGGGTGATGATAATTATTACTCCCTCTGGTCCTAATTATAAAATAAAGTTGACTTTTTTTAGAAATTAAGGAAGCCAATTAAATTACTTTAGAGTGTTTATATTTTTAGTATCTTTAGATTATATATTAGTTTATTAGTCAAATTAATTAGTTTAGAGAAAAAAATAAAAATATAAATACTTTAAAGTAATTTAATTGGCTTCCTTAATTTCTCTAAAAAAAATCAACTTTATCTTATAATTAGGACCGAAGGAAATATGACTTAACGGGTAAAAAAAATTTTGGTTTGGACTTTACTTAATCTCTTAGAGTCTACCTGGTATAAGGAATTTGGAAGAAAAAATTTTTATAAGCTAAATTTTTAAAGATTAATTAGAGATGTGAGGTTAAATGTTTTAAATTAATTTTTCATATTTTTTTATATTATATTTTCTGTTTATTAAAATTTTATAACTCCATTCCTTTAAATTTAACCCAAACAAACATCCCCCCACCCCACCCCACCCCACCCCAAAAGTCCCATCGTATCAAACAATCCCTTAAAATGTCATTAATGCTCTCATAGCTAGTCATAGAAAAGTGGTAATAGTGAGGGGTGGGAATCATGTTCCATCCCTCCATTCTAAAATAGGGTGGATTTGGATTCCTTCTATAAACCAAATGGCAGAAATGCAAATCTCTTTTCCCTTCCCAATTCCTCTATAAAATTTCCCACCACCTTTCTTCTCCATTTTCCATCATCAAAATCTCTTTCTTGGAATTAAACCAAACAGTACGTATGTTAACTCTTATCCTATTTATAAATCTAAATAATTTAATTCTCACATATTACAGAGAGTTAGTTAATTCAATAAGTATGGATTAAATTGATATTTTTTTTAATTTTATCCTTATTTATAGCTGAGTATTTTTCACTTCTTTCTTCTCCTTCTATCTAAAATTTATTATAATTAATAAGTATAAAATTGTAACATTCTAGTTTATTACCCTAAAAGCAAACTTATAATAAACATCATTTTAAAAAAAAAAAAAAAAACTGAACTTATAACTAATATCAAAGTGACAAATTAAATTAAAGTGATTGGGAAATGGTGAGAAAAGAGTCAAAAGGGAGTCACACCCGCAATAGAACGAGGGCACTAACTCAACAGATCGACATGGTTGTCGCATAAAGTGTGAATGAGATGCCACCTCCCCCTTTTATCCTCAACTATTATCTCATAGAACAAAATAATCAGATCCCTTCATTATTACTTTCCCATAAAATACCACAACATGCTTTCTCATTCACTCCTATCCATTTTTGTTTTCCTCCCCCTAATACGGTTCCCTCTCCTAATTTGCTGACACTCCCCACCACCCCCACTTCTTTCTTATCACTTCTTTCCCCACTTCACCCTTTCCTTATTCCATAATTTACCAAACACCCCCACCACCAGCCCCTCTGTCACTAACAATGCATCTAAACTCCAAGAGCTTATGACTCAAAGTGATGACACTCATGCTATAACAGGTTGCCGACTATCTTGCGAAAGAGGTATTATCAACTATAACGGGTTTTCACCCTATCTTATATCCAACAGCGGAATTAGCGGCTATTTTGGAGCTGGATCAGCGCACTCCTACTGATATAGGTTGAGTCTTAAGATATTTCTCCTTTATGTATATAAAAAAAAAGTGATGACACTCATGCTGTTCAAAAATAAAAAAAAGTCATGACACTCATACCCACTTAATGGGAGAGGATGTGGGATCAAACCCAAGTGAGTGAATGGTGATTCTGTGTAGGTATGTATATGTAAAGTTAACAATGATCTGTCAAATATTTTCTCATGGTTCCCTAAAAGGGCGCAAAATATTAGCTATTAGTTAAGCGTTACACTCAATTCAAAAACCAACACACACACACACACAATTTGTATGTTATTGATGATAAAAAAATAATGATATCGTATGATTCATATAACCAACCATATTTAATGAAATAAGATTTATTGTTGTTGTGTATGATTTGACCTCTCAACAAATCAAAGCTACTATCATGTTCTCTATCAATTAATTCCATGACAAATATATCCCAAACCCTTTAAGCTTAAATTATAAATAGTCAACTTTATAATTTGGTCTTGACCAAATAATGGTCTAAAATTTTTAATAATTACATGTGTGGTCACAAATATGAAACTTTTGTTCCAAATTAACATGTAGGGCATATGTTAAAGTGAGTACAAAAAGGTAGCTAGTTAGGCTCATATATTAGTATGGTGAAGTAAATATAGGTGGTGACTGGTGAGGTCATATTAGTAAAATAATAAAAGGGAAAAAGCAGGATAGTGGAAGAAGGGGCCCACGGAGGTCAACTTTATGAAGTGAAATAAGAAAGAAAAAAGTGGGAGGCAACATCAATAATTTTCCAATAGAAAGAATAAAGAGAGGGAAGTGCGTCTTGTTGTGTTTGTTGCGGAGATTCCCATTCCAAATAGGGGTTGCGTGTGATCGTATCCAACCCCGTTCTTGTATCCCCAAACTGTGCTAAAAGTTTTTCCTTTTTACCTAAACTGTTCATCATCACCATCCATCCCCCTTATAGATATATATATATATATATATATTACATAGTTAATACTGCTCCTATCTTTAATATTAGATATATTTATCTAATTTAATTAGATTAAAAATAATAATTGAATTAGTTAATATGATATCTATTATCTAAAATATCCTACTCATCTCCCTTAATTACCTCATTCCCTCTTCTTTTTCATTATTGTTAAAGGAGCATTAATAGGGATAAATTATGAAAAGATTAACAAATATGAAAAATATATTTTATATTTAGGATCAATATCAACTCTCAAATATGTCTTATATTAAAGATCGAAGGAATATTTATTTTAAATCATAAAGGCTTTTAATCCTAGTACACTCCCATGATTCAATATGCCTAAACTTTTATATGTAAAAATTCATTATGATCTTTATTTAAGAAAATTGTTGGAAAATCTTTCATTGCAGAATTTATTGTCCGAAGGTATATGATGTCATATAGGCATTGTTGTCAAACTCGCGAGTTGACTCTCCAAGTTTACCGTTTTTACGTTTCTAAATTATAAAATCGAGTCGAGTCATTGGTAAACTCGTGACCTTTATAAACTCGATTAAAATTCACGAGTTTACACACCGAATTTACCGTTTTTACGTTTCTAGCTTACAAAATTGTGTTAACGTGTCCTTAAACTCGTGTTAACTTTTTCAATTTGATTATACTCAACGGCTTTATATATGGATTTTATATAAATTTCTTTGTTAAACACGATAAATTGTGAATGTTGATAGATTTAATTTCAATTATTTAGATTTAAAATATATTTAAAAAAAATTTTGTCAACTTTTTATATTTTAATTATTTAATTATATACTAATAATATCTATTTAATGGTAGAAGTAAACTCTTACGAATTTACGATTCGAATTCACGATACGAATTTACATCACTATCACGAGTTTGCTTAAACTCGTGAGTTTGACAACCTTGCATATAGGTATTTGGGTGAGTAAAACTCTAGCTGATTGAACTCTTTCAGTTATATGCGATATATTTTTAACTATATGCAGATATCTTTCATTTTCACATAATTAAAGATAGAATGCATGCAATTAAAAAAGAGTTGCACTCGCCGAAGATGGGCAACATACATGTTTTTTTAAAAAAAATTTAGGTTCCTTCCTTGAATAATAAATTTTGCAATAAGGTGTTTTCAGCACTTTTTCCTTTATACTTTGGATCCCCTCCAATCATCAACACCACAATTACACACACACACCCTAGCTATTATACTAGAATTTCTATAGAATAAATGGGGTTAACGGATTTAATTTAAGAAATTATAATGACCGTAAGTAAAAACTAAACAAAAAGATCTAAATCTTGAGAAATCATTATGAAAATTTGTAATTTTTAAAATATGAAATTATATTGGTGATTATAAAGTGGAGCAAGGTTAAAATAGAGTTTTCGCCCCTTAAAAAAAAAAGCATTCACTCAAAAAAAAAAAAAAAAAAAAAAGCATTGAAATGAAAGGTAGTGATGTTGCCTCGTTAGTCGTTACACGTCGCACATGCACGTTTGTTGCGTTAGCTCACGGATCTACTGTTGCATGCATGGTCATCTTTACCCTGAAAAGAAGTAGGCTTTTTATATTTTTGGCTTGGTCAAACCGAAATACATATAATTAAAAAAGAAATGATATTTATTTAGAGGTTTGGATAGATCGTGAAAAAAAATTGTGTTTGAAGACTTCGAAATGTATTGTTATTTTCAAATACTATAAATATTATATGAAGCTTTGAAATTATATTTTTATTATTACGTCATGATAAAATTATTATCAAATTGAAAAAAAATTATTGTTGTATTTTTAACAGAAAATTTCGGTTAGCCCCCTTTATAACAGATTAATTTCAGTCAACTCTCACAACTTTTTGAAACTTTATTACACCCATATAATCAAAATGAAATTAATTTTTATAGTTGAAAAGACAACGATATCCTTATTTTTTTGTCTTGCGTAAATAAACAAAATATTTTTAAGTCCCTATGTTCTTTTAAATTCCTTTATTTATCTTAAAAATATCTTTATTTGTCTTGTAAATGGCCAAATATTTTTAAGTTCCTAGGTCCTTTTGAATCCCTTTTTTTTGTCTTGTAAATATCTTTTTTTTTTTTTTTGTAAATGTCCAAATTTATCTTGTAAAATTTTATATTTATCTTGTAAATAGCCTAAATATTTTTAATTCCCTATGTTCTTTTGAATATCTTTATTTATCTTATAAATATCTTCATTCATATAAATACCCTTATTTATCTTGTAAATGCTCTTCCGAAAGAAATAAAAGAAAGATATTATCGTCTTTTCATTTACAAAAATTAATTTCATTTTAACCATAGGAGTGCAGTGAAATTTCAAAAAGTTTTGAGGGTTAACTAAAATTAATTTATTATAGATGTAGCTGACTGAAATTTTCCCTATTTCTAAGCACGTCTTCTTAATTGCCATATTTTTAAGTACGTTGGTCGTAGCTTCTTGGAAACTTATTGATAATAGCTTTGCTAAAACGTTCCGTAAAATTGGGTAATACTTTTAGTTCATAAAAATGATTATGATTGTTGATGTCTTTTAAATTCAATATCTTAAGATCTGTTATCTTCATACGTAATTGCTTTTATAATTAAGGCTTTAATTCCTGTCTCTTTAATTTATCTTCTATTTTGCCGGACTTTTTCTTACCTTCTTCTGATATAAAAGTTCTTTCATGGAATAATTTCACATGATTCTTTGTTTGTTTAATTTTAATAACTTATTGTTGAATCCTTTATGCTATCATAAAATTTTACATTTTAAGATATCTTCTTTTTCCCCCCTGCGAATTGCCTTGCTATTTTAGTCTAATTTGTGTGTGGTTCTCTTCTTATTTATAGTAATTGTGATTATCAAATTTAGCACTATTATGTGTTTACATTATATTACCATTATAATTATAACCAGTTTTTCTAAGGTTAAAAATTAAAAAAGTGATTTAAATTACGCTTACATAAAGAAATTGTTGGACGGCAATGAACTAATCATGAAAATTTTGTTGAAAATAGAAATCTTTCAGCTTATTTTGATAAATTATTACAATTTTCAACAATAACTTGTCGAAATAAGTTGAAAACAAACTTTTTTCTAATACATCTTGTCAACACCTGTTTCCATTTTGATATGCGCAGGGCAATAACGAACAAGTTCCATAGGCAAACAGAAAAGTACAGTTATACTGATAATAAGTATTTGTTTACAGACAGTCATTAACAGAGCAGAAGTCGATAATAATGACAAATATGTACAGTATGTTCCCAAAACTATTTCACATACAGACTATACAACCACTGTATTCATCTTGGGAAACGTGCCCGTCAGTTTCCCTTCTCTGCATCCTTGGCTTTCGAGCCACTGGCACCCGCTGAGACATTTTGATTAGAAAAAAGGGGTGAGATTCCAAGGAATCTCAGTAGAAACATACGATCAATATATAAAATGCGAAAATTAAATATGCAATGCACTGTATCAAGTAAAATGAAAATTCATATCATCCGTGTGTGTACACAAAATTCAGGGCCAACAAACCCGTTGAAACCCCTGCATGTACCTCAGCCGAGTCCTTGACTACAGTTAGGTAAGACCAGTGTACCTCAGCGAGGTCCTAGACCACAGCTAGGTAATATGCCTCCAGCACGTGTTCAGATCACAAAATACAGTAACATGCATCATACAAATAGTCACATAGTATATGAGAGATAGTAGTCCCTACCTTAACCTCTTTCCTGTCTCAAAGGGTCTGCCTCGTAAGACGTGTCAACTATAGGCGTCCAACTCGGTCCTAAAACATCAAATGTACAAGAAATAGGTCATAACCTATCCAAGTATCATTTTAGACACTTCCATAGTGTTTCTTGTGGTTATATTAGCCTATGGTGAAAATTTACCAAAATGCCCCCGGGACCCCGGCCCCGCCGTACCCGGCCTGATGGCACATTTTTCCAAAATTTTTGACTAGGGCTATCCTGACGTATTTCCATCCAAGGAATCCATTTCCGGACTCAAAATTACCAAATTCAATTTCAAATTACGAAATTGCCCTTGGCAGCCCTACTTTTAGGGTTTTAGGGGCGTTTCCGTAATTATGCTTTCTCAGCCTTTTCTGAAAAAGTGTCCAACTGTAACCCCACCTATTTTCGCCCACTGAATCCAATGGAACTATAAAATCATTGAAAATCCAACTCTAAGGCCCTCAAACATCCCTGGCCGAAATAATTGTGTTCTCCGGGAAAAATCGGGGTTTTACGATTTCGGCTCCGTAAACACGTTCCTTTCTACTCCTAACCACTTTATTAACAATCTAATTGAGTTATAACAACCATTTGAACTAAAACTGGGCAGCATAACCCTTAGATATACACTTTTCCAAAATTTAAAACCAATGGCAATCCGGCGAAATTTCACCGATTAAATTGCCCACAGCAGCCAGAATAGTTAATATACGAAGGTTTGAAAGTTACCTCAAGCTCCAACAAGCTTTTCCCAAAAATGGCTGAAAACCCTAACTTGTAAAACACCAAATTTGAGCTTTCCAAACCTTAAGGAACAAAGAGGAGTAGCAACCTTAAGGAACAAAGAGGAGTAGCTTAGAGTCGGAGTTATACGCGTTAGGAGCGAAATCGTCGGAGAAATCGGCTTACCTTGTGATTTTTCTTCTCTTTCTCTCTCTAAACTCTCTCAACCTTCTCTCTCTATGGTTTAGGTCTGTTGAGCACGAAATGGGGCTGAAGAGGATGATGAAGTTTATATTATCATATTTCATAATATTATAATAATTTGTTTAATTTTCCAAAATTACTAAAATCCAATTTTATGTACATAACTTCCTACATTCACGTAACCATGCCATCATGTCCAACCAATATTTTCTTCTTTATGCCACATGTAGGAGACACCTAGGGGTCCCTCCCTATGGTCTCAATTGGCTTCACAACTTGTTTCGGTTACGTATACACGTAAAGTCTCAATTTTGGTCAAAATTGCACTTTTTGCTCAAATTTTTCATAAATTCATATTAAATTGACCAAAATATTCTAAATATATTTTTAACCTTTATTTTCCTTAATTAATTGAAATAAATTAACTTCAATTAATTGAAAAATAATTTATTTTGTGCTATTTTGGCAAAATTACGATTTTGCCATTACCTTTCTAATCCAATTTCTTTTCTTATTTTTCTTTCACCAATTTTCATCTATTTTTGGACCAAATATTTCCTCTAATATTCCTTCATTTTTGGACCTTAATATTGGGCTTCTTAAATTACTCAAATTAATTCCATAATTATTTTTGCCCAATTTCCCATGAAATTGAACATTTATAAATTCATAAATTCCAAATTCATGAATATTCACCATTTTATTGAATTTCTCAAATAATTACAATATATTTGGTGAATATAAAATTTGGGGTGTTACACATCTCTTATAACTTAGGTACTTTTTGTTACAAGTGAAATTTGTGGACGGAAAAGGAAAATAGCAATACCCATCGTCCGTGGGTTCAGTTGGCGAGGGGAACGGATAATGAGTGCCTGGGTGACCCCCTTGGCATGAGTTCGATTCCTGGGAGTGACATTTAGTTATGCCTCCAGTTGCGGCGCTTGGGGAGGCATCTCCACAGCTAAGTGAAGCTGGGGTGAAAAAATATGGGTGAAAGTCCCCTACCTACCTGTATAGATTGGGCGGCTTGCCAACCAGGAGCACACGGGGACAGGCCTCTAGTGGATCATGAGTTAGGGGCCCTGCCCTTGGATTGGGTTAAGCCTGAACCCCTTCCTAAAATTTATGTATAAAAAAAAAAAAAAGGAAAATAGCAATTGTCTCCCTGTGTGGAAAGTTTGACAGGCAGAAATTGACTTCTCAAAGAAGAGCTCTTTTTGGGTAATCCCTCCTTATCCCTTTTTTTGAAAGATGTTTTTCTAACTAATTAACGGGGAGCAGGCAGCAAAAAACAATTAAATGTATTAAATTTATCATACAATTTAAGTAATTTCAGTGCTACCCTTGTGAACCACTTACCACACTAAATTCTAATATTATACTCCCTCCGGTCCTAAATATAGGACATAGTTTGTAGTGTAATTTAGGACCGGAGGGAGTATTAAATATGGATAAATATAAAAAAATATTTAATACTTATTAAAACTATCAAAACGTCTTTGAAAAAGGACTAAAATTATCTTGTAGAAATCTTCTTATAAAGTGAACAGGATGGAGGATATCTTCCCTCAACAATGAGTTAACATATGGATTGAAGATATTTTTCTATGCACATAATGTCACATTTACCCTCCATGCCTCCCATCCTTCTTAATAAGTGAGGGATGATTTGCAAATTTGCATTTTATTTTTTTCCTTTCTTTTGCATACCGAACATGCAAGTAGTCAAAAAAATTTTCATTTCCTTCTATACTCTTCCTTCCCAATTTTTGGGTTATACCAACAACTTCCTCATGTTTTTTTTATTAAAAGACAATTTATTAAAAAAATAAAATGACTTACATAAAAGACCGAGATATGTTAAAACTTTATGGGAGTAACCCAAAAATTGCTAGATAGATCACATACAAGGTTGTCAAAGTTGTGAGTTTAAGTAAACTGATGATAAGAATGTAAACTCGAATTGTAAACTTGTAAGAGCTTACTTTTATTAATAATTAGTGGTTAAAAGTATAGAATAAAATAAAAATAAAATAAAAAAGACAATAATTTAATTTAAATGTATTTTAAATATGAATAATTGAAATTAAATCAATCAACATTTATAATTTATCATCATATTGACAAAAAAAAATTCTATGAAGTTCATATATAAAATCATTGAATATGATCAAAACGAACAAATTAACATGGGTTTAAGGATAAGTTAACACAAATTTACAATGTAAAAACAGTAAACTAGTTTTTAATCCCACGAATTTAATCGAGTTTATAACTAATATAAGTTTAAATATAAACTGACACAATTTTATAAGTTAGAAACGTAAAACTAATAAACTCAAAGTTAATTCATAAGTTTGATAACAATAATGATCATAGGCTCAGTTTGCCATACACAATAGAAAGAAACAACAACAACAAAACAAGCAATAATAAACTTGAAGATGGAAGACAACTTTTTCATGTTTAGCTTAACTAAACTAAATTTAAAAAATTTTGAACAAAAGAAAACTAAATTTAAAAAAAAAAAAGACCTGACAATTGATTAAAATAAGTCTGAGAGGTACATGATTGTAATAAGAAGTTGAAATATATATATGAAAGTGAAGGGAGTCAAAATTAAAAGAGAGAATGATAGTGGAATTGAAAGAGTTGGGAGTGGAGGGGCCAAGAGTGAAGGAAATGGGGAAGGCAGGGGAAGGTGGGGGGAAGATTGTGTAGTTACCATAAATAGGAATGTTTGGTATGCGGCACAGTCTGTTTCTGGGTGGCAACCCTTTTCCAATTCCCTCCTCTCATCATTAATTTTGACCCTTCCCTTTCCCCCACTCTCACTGTTTTTCATGTTTCCCTCATCATTCCACTTTCTTCTTTCATGGTCATCCATATCTAACTCCATGGAGGCAAACTCCGATTAGGTCTTACGGTCCGTTTAAACTATCGTCGGAAAATACGTTCACGTAAGTTAAAATAAAATTCATTTTATATATTTACCTCGTATATCATAAATTATATTGGAAAAGCAGCTTCGCTACCACCAAATCCAAATAGGCGCTTAACGTTGTAATATTTGTTGTTACTTGCATAGCTTGGTTTGGGTGGAAAATAAAATTTTCTGAAAAGCATGTGATTTGTTTTTATTTCATTAATAAATAATATGATGTTTCATTGGCTATAAAATCCTCCTAAGTTTCATGTTCTTTGTGAATAATCTTCCTAACTTTTAAAATTTTATGAATCATCTATTTGAACTTTTACATTCACCCGGGCAAGTCTCATACTAGTAGCTTTACTTATTATTTATCCGCAAATGACTTAAAATTTAGAAGATTTATCCCTATATAACTCAAAGTTCTAGGGATTTTAAAGGTTACGGATGTTATTTATACATGAATTTCAGTTCAGAAAATAGTTATTTGATACTCCCTCCAATCATTAATAAAATTCATATTTATTTAATTTGATTAGATTAAGGAAGTAAATTAAGTTAGTTAATATGACGTATATTTTCTAAAACACCCTAGTCATTTTTCCTAATTATCTCATTTTCATCCTCTTTGATTATTGTTAAGGGAGCATCAATAGAGGCAGGTTAGAAAAATATTGACAAATATAAAAAATATATGTCTTATACTTAAGACTAAAATCAACTCTTTAATTATATCTTATATTAAAGAGGGAAGGAGTAAAAAATATTTGAAAGACATCGCTTTTCTTTATCCAGAACCAGCCTTGCATAAGTTGAGTTGCCATTTGCCAACATGAAAAAAAGTCAAAATTATATAAAACTCCTTTAGTTTAGAATTACATTTAAATGACTTTCTTGACCAATAAACCCCTTTAACCTTTCAAGGTTGCATAGATAACTCCAAACTAATCAATTTTATACCGTTCAACTTTATTTTTATATGCATATAACTCCTTATAATATGAGTTATATGCAAATAAACCCCATAAACATTAAACCTTGCAAATAAATAATGAACAAAATTGATAGTATGAGAGTTATTGCATAAATGTAAAAGTCTAGTGAGGTATTTATATTGTCAAGTTTCAAATGTCAGGATGTTATTTAGAGATCATACAAAGCTTAGGAAGTTTTTTATAATTTAACTAAGGTTATTAAACTCAGATTGGACACTGAACCGATCAGGGTATTGTGTCAAGAGTCAATGGGTCAGATCGGAGTTAAACATAAGCTAACCCGAGGCCAAACAGATGAGAAAGTGAAAATTCTAAGGTTATTAATAAAAAATTCTAAAGAAAATGTTTAAAAAAATAAATTGAATCGGTTAAACAGGTTATCTCGTCGGACTAGTTATGTGACCAATTCACCGGTTTCCAACTTAAACTAGCCGGTCCGATCTGATTTTAATAACCTTGAATTAACCAATTTTAACCGAATAATACTCCATCTGGTTCTATATATAAGTTACAAATAAGCATAGATAAAAAAATTGGTTAAAGGAAATAAATGAGTATAAAATGTAAATTTATTTTCAAATATATCCTTACTTGTGAGGAGGGTGAGTAGAGCTGGTAATTTGGGCCGGGCTGGCTGGTTGGCCCGGCAGCCCTCCCAAAAAAACCTTAAACGGGATGCCATTTTGCCAGCCCATTTAAATGCGGGCCCGGGTTGCCCCGCTTTTTTTTTTTTTTTTTATAAATTTTTTGGTATTTTTAAATAAAATAAATTTAAATACTCTTATTATTAACTTTCATTTGATGTCGTGTTTAATCAATTCCTCATACTTTTTATTTGACATTTTTATTTTCATATTATATTTATTTATTCTATTATTATTAAATTTAAAAGAGATGTGTTTATATGTTTTTGTTATGTGAGTAGATGAAAAAAAAGGAAAGTAAGAATAAAATTGACTTCATAACACAAATGTATAAAAAAAAAGAAGTGTAATATGAGCGGGTGAAAGAAAAAGAGAGCAAATCTTTTTTGAAAAAAAAAATTAAAAAAAAAAAGATGGCGGGCTAGCAAAAGCCAGCTGCAACCCATCCCGCCTAAGGTTCTAACCCGTGCGGGTTGGCCCGCAACCCGCGGGCCAGCCCGCATTCCCAGTGCTGGGCGAGTATGGGAGGGAATAAGTGAGAAAATGAGGTAAGAGAGAATGAGTGGGAAAAGGGGACAAAGAGAGTAAGTGAGAAAAAGAGTTAAAAAGATAGAAGGTATGTAATCATTTAGAGATAAAAATTGAAAAAGGTGAATTAAACTTTTTGATAAATATAAAGTTTAACTTATAAAAACACAGGCTCCATTAAAAAAAAAAAACTTATGATTCTCTTGGTAGAAAATGGGGCAATCCGCCCCATCAATCTTTATTCATCGTCTAAACATGAACGTGGGTACGAGACACCCACTAAATCCTTGAGAAGTAGATTAGATAGTTCTTTGGGAGGTACTTCAAAACGACACAAATCATCTCCACAAAACCAAACTAAATTTTGCAAGCCAATCAGCTACAAAATTACTTTTCCTTTAAGTATGGTAGAAACAAACCTGGATGTTTCTATTAGGTTCAATGAGCCACGAACACAATATTCTGCTTCTTACCTTGTCACCATTCCAAGCTTCTAACATCATTTGGATCACACAAGAACAGTCGCCCTATGCAAAAGTAGAGAGTACTATAAAGCTTCCCTAAATTTAATTACACTGTTAAAAAAATGTAGAGCTGATATTTTGAACTTTTGAAGTCGTTGCAAACAGCTTAAGAATTAAACATTCCAATTAACTTAAAAGATTTTGTTTGGGATAAAAACTTAAAAGGTTGAAATATAAAGATTGTTTAGGGTCAAAATATTATAAAGATTATTCCTGTTTGGTGCGTAAAATGATTTGGAAAGTAAAAGCCTATAACATAAATATCTGTAATTTGGAATTTTCATTATAATTTTATTTAGAAATCTCTCTCCCTCTTGCACACCGACAAGTTAACTTTTATTTTTGGCCAAATCATAAACATATGAACTTTTTTTTTTGGCCATATCATAGACTTGTTAGCGTCTTATTACCCCTCAAACTAAACACCCAAGTGACTAAGACTTTTTCAAAAGTCTGGCCCCGCGGCATTGGCACGCTTAACTCAGATGAATTTAACGCTGAAAGCAAATATGTGAGCCGTAGTCAGATGAATTTAAGGATGAAAGTGAATACATGAGCCGTAATATTAATAAGTAGCCACCAACAAAAAAGAAAATACTACTTTCTGGACTCCTTAATATAAGACATATTTAAGGAGTTGATCTCGATCATAAATATAAAACATAGTTATCATATTTATTAATATTTTTCTAATTTATCCATATTGATACTCCCTTAACAATAATCAAGGAGGAGAAGGAATGAGAGAATTAATGAAGGTGACTATGATGTTTTGAAAAATATATGTCATATTAACTAACCTAACCAACGTCTCTAATCTAATCAAATTAGATAAATATGTTTTATATTAAGAATTAGAGAAATAATAATTATGTCGTCACTTTTTATCGGGGTTAAGATGTTGCATAGATGTTCTTCACAAGTCTTTTAATCCCCCCCCCCCCCTTATTTAATTTAGACTACTAATTTAGAATGAATTTGAAAGACGAGCTTATCAGATTTTGAACACCACGCCCCAAGGAAAACAAAAGACCCTGAGATTAAATATATTTTGGTGCAAAAAAAAGCTGGCCCAGTGCAGCATCCTGCCCAATATATGATTCTTCGGCCTCGGCCCAATTGAGTATGTGTTTGCCTTGCCCACAAGATTTAGTCCTGAAACAAAATGAGATCACATGCAGTCCATTTGCATGAATTACTTTGAAAAAAACACGTTTTTTGCTTTAAGAAACAAAACTCCTTTCATTTATTTGTTTGGTACAACAAAAAATCATTTATATGGCTTCTCTCCGCTATTCTTCCAATCCACTTCCTCTCCATTTTTTATCAGCAGTTAGATTGAATTTGAGGGTTTTAGATTTAATGTTTTATAAATACTTCTTTAAATTTTTAACACAAGACAAGATTTTTTTTTTTTATAAAAGGGAAAAATTACTTTCATTATATGTTTTAGAATTAAGAGTCAATTTTATCCTGAAAGTTTTAAAATTGGAACAATTTTGCCTTGATAGTCATCTCAATTAATTTTGATAATTAGTTAACGAAATATGTTGAGCTAGCAATACACATGTCATCCACGTCATTTTTGTCAAGGTGCAAACTTGCCCCAAAATTTTTAAATCTAACATTAAAAAAATGAAGTAGATGACATATGGATTTCCGGGGTAAATTTATTCTTTAACAAAAATGTCGTAAATGACATATGGACCATCAGGTCTGCATATTCGGTTAACTAAAGGTTAAAATTAACTGAGATAATAGCCAGGGCAAAATTGCCCCCGATAAAAACTTTCGAGACAAAATTGTCCCTTAAACATATGTTTTATTTCTTAAGTAATAATATAAACATTAAATAAATAAATTTTAAATTATAAGTAATTAGATTACTTATGTCACATATAAATTATTGGGAAAATTAATTTGGAGATCCTTATTGTTTCCCTCAATTTTGAATTAGGTCCCTGAGGATTTTTTTTTCCCTTTTTGTTAGGTCCTTTATGCTTCCACCATTAGATATGTTAATCCTTGAAGTTTAAAACTGTCAAATAGGCTCTAACACTGTTAAAATTTCCGTTAGCCGAATCTGAAGCATCTTCCCTGCTTGTCTCCTTCCACCACCTCCACATAACGCCAAGTCTAACCAAGCTTTCATCTCTCCTCCGCTCATTCCTTTCCCACCATTCTTCCAACCTCACCTCTGCATAACACCTTCCCTCATTCGCAGAGTCACTAGGACCCCCTTCTTGTGCAAGAAATGCAAGAAGCCCTGCAACGTGTCCCGCTCCTCAAGCCATCACTAGCCGCTTCTCACAGGATCATCAACACTCTAAATCTGTGACCATTCACTCCAACTCTCCATAATCTTCCCCTATTATCATAAACACTCTAAAATTAGATTTTTTTTTATTAAAATATTATTGAAGTAGAAGTAATATGTAGCAAGTCAGCCAGAGCTCAAGTCCCCAATCCCAACGTCTCTATTTGTAATGAGTGAAATTAAAAAGAGGCAGAAAAAGGATCTTATTGTTGAATAACCCAGGAAATCTGTGTAATATTGTAAGTCATCTGCTCACCACTTCGTTATTGAATATATGATTGTACATCTATCATACAAAACCTGGGAACACAGTTATATAATCAATGTCAAACGCTCAGGCCCTTTAGGCCCAAGCCCAAGTAAAAGTATCCTATAACTTGAGAACAATCTATTCCTATTTTCTACACTTCTTTTTCAGCAATAGAATCCCAGAGGTATTTCAAGGCACTTCTTTTTTAAATGTTATTTGTACCACATAGAGTTTTCTTACAGGCTAGTTTTTGGCACCCACAATCATTATCATTCTTTGCTTTTTAAACTATCCCAACAACCATAATGCTGGCAACCTTGTAACACCACCATCACCATCCACAACAGCAGCGTTTCTTTCTTCTAGATGCGATTTTTACACACAGCTGTCGTTGAGCCGAGAATAGCTTAGTGTGAGAAGATCAAGTGTGGCTTCTCAAGCTGCGATCATATCTTCTTCTCCAATGCGTGTCTTCCCGTTTCTCAAGCATTCAATACATTGGCCATTCACACTAATCCGAATAGAACGTTGTTGCTGTTGAGGACATAGAGCTCTTCTCCAGGGACGACGGATTGGAGAGTTTAAACTCTAACAGCTCTTTCTATTCAACCTCTGAAACTATAGATGAGGAGTGAAGATGGGAGAAGAGCTTGGTCAAACCTGGGTTATGCATTATGGTGACAGGCAGAGAAGATGCATCAGTTTCCACCAACAGAATTTGTAACAGTGTTAGAACATATTTAACAGTTTTAAACTCTAGGGATCAACACGTATAACGGTGGAAACATAAAGGACTCAATAAAAAGAAGAAGAAAAATCCTCAGGGACCTGATTCAAAATTGAGGAAAATTATAAGGATCTTCAGATTAATTTTCCCTCAATTATTCATTCCAACAAGAAGATAATATATTATCGTTTACTGGGAGGATGGGAATTCCTTCAAAAATCATGTAATGTATACAATACATTTTAATAACCAATAATAATGTTTTCTTTGTAAGACATATCATGGTTTCCAAAGTCTGAAAAATAAGCATACATACATAGATAAGTTTGCCCCACAAGTGTGTTGAAAATAGGCATTAAGTAGCTGTCATTTACCTAATCTAAATTTCTAGAATAATTTATATAATCCTTATTCTCATTGAAAGCTGCTTCACAACCTGGGCATTGAAACACAACTGAGCTGTGATATGTTGGCATTCATTATTGGCAATTCAGAGAAATATAATTAATTAATGATCATGATAACGAAATTATTGTCTAAATTAATAATAAAATGGTCTAGTACTATAAGATAGTAGAGTTTATTCGATTCCAAAGTCTAAACTTTCAAGAAGGACGCAGACACCAACTCAAACATTAATTGTTAATTAATTACGTTTCAATAGGATGAGTTTGATCAAGAATAATCAATTATTGTTTGATTAAACATCATATCATTATTTCATTATATTCTCGCATCTTGACCTTTTTCATGACGTGGGATTTTTCCAATTGAAGAATAATTCCCCAGGTTGATATTTTCTATCATCAGTTTATTTAATTTTGTAAAATCGATTTAAGTGTTTTAATTATTTAAATGATTTTGGTCTTTAAGATTTTGTTTTACACCACTTATGATATTTTTTAAAAAATTTTGATTTATGCATATTGGATTGCTTTATCTTCCAATATTGTTTTGGCTCGCTTTTATGGCGCTAAAGCCTTACGATGAATTAGAAGTACAAATATACTACCAACCGATGTTGATCTAAATGGAATAGGATTTAATGCTTAATTATAAAGTTTTGAATTAGAAATGCAAATATATTACTAACAGGTGTTGATCTAAATGGAATATGGTTTAACCATTCAAGTATAAAGTGTTGAATTCAAACTCGTGCAAATAAAAAATAATAATTTTAAGAGAATTACCTCCAACTAATTCTTGACCCGTTATGTGTGTTCACGTGAATAGTAAAAAAAGGAAGTGTGTGTGTGTATATATATATATATATATATTTTACTCCTTCTGTTTCTAAATATAAGTGTCTGATAAGGAGTTTATATGAGTTATAAACATAAGACCTCGTTCTTTTTGTCTTTAAATTTTATAATTATTTTTTTAAAGTATTTTTATTAATGGCACATAACGAAATGCTTCTATTAAGGAATGATTTTAATGTATATGATTAAATAAAGTATTTTAGTGAAACCAACATATACTTATTACAAATAATTTATTTAACTAATTTTCTTAATATCGACAAATTAATTATTTAGCTCACATACACCCTCCTATTCTTGATGTAAGAGTTATATAACTAATTTGTGGATATAAAAAAAGTTAGTTAAATTATTTGTTCATAGCAAATATGTGTTGATTTGTTTAGAAGACCCTTTCTAGTTATGTGCATTGTAATTACTTTTGATTGAAGCCCCCTCTATATGCAATCAATAACGATACCTTAAGGAGAAAATTATAAATTTAAGAGACAAAATGAATTAAATTCTTATATTTAGCATTAAAGTAAATATTTTGCCTATCTCATATGTCCAGGATATGATGTAGTACTTGTTGGAGATATAGAATCATTAGTTAGTTAAGATTTTAATGAAATAACTTATCATTATAAGACCTTATTATAAATAAAGATCCTAGATAATGTGTTAAATTTGTAGAATAGTGAGATTCACACAAAGTGTAGAGAGAGGATAATTTGAGTCTCTCTCTAGAGAGGGAAGTCCTTCCAAGATCCTTAGAGTTAGGGTTAGTTGTTAATCACATTTAAGTGAGGGATGATCATCGTTAAACTCAAGTGGGTTGATTTGTATCTTGTAAACATCCATTTGTTATCAATAAAGCTTCTTCTTGGTTTCATTAACATGGTATCAGAACATAGTCTTCCTGATCTCCAAATTGTGTCAGATGAGATGATGAAAAGCTCAAGCACATCTCATAATATTGGTGCTTCTCAAGAGAATGGAGATAAACGAGATGACAAACAGAAACTATTAAAGTGGAATTCATTCTCTTTTTTTTATTACATTAGTGGCACGGGATGAACCCTAAGGGGGTGGAAGTGGCCTAAGGCTATCTCAATGACCACTGTGTAATACCCCAAAATTTGGGATTGGAGGTTTGAGAATAAGCCTAAATTAAGTGGACTACTAAGCCCCAATTTACTAGAAGCCCAAATTTATCCCCCAATGATTCTAATATCTTTGGGGTATTAAGAAAGTAAAATGATGAATTTTAGAGAAAGTAATTATGTTTTTGGTGAAATCGCCTATGAGGTAGTAAGCTTGTCATGTTCATTTAAATGATCAAATGATGAGAAAAAATTATGAAATTTTATAGGATGAAAGTAGACATCCTAAGCTTTAATTTGATAGGTCATATGAATTAATTAGAGCTATATACAAAAAAGATATGAATTTTTGAAGTCAGCACAAAAAAACTGTGAAGTTTCTGGAACATCATACAAAGATTGAAATTATGGGAATTTTGTGATTCCATTTAGAAAAATTCTATATTTTTCCTTACAACTAGACTCAATAAGGGTTCTATAGGCTTTGGAATCACTCCAATTCAATTTTTCTAGAATTAGTTATGATTTTTCAAAGTTTAGGCAGAAATCTGCCAGAATTTTGTAAAAATCCGAAAATGGAAAAATAATTATTGGATAATTATAATATCTTATAAAATCATATTTTATTATCTTCCTCCTCCCATTTTCATCAGTTTTACTACAACAAGAGAGAGGAAGTGTGAAATTTTAGAGAGAGAAAAGGGGAGGAAAAAGCTTACAAAGGTAAGTGATTTCTTCGGTAAATCGGTTCCTAATGCATATAACTCCGCTCCTAAGCTATTCTTCTATGTGATTCAAGGGTTGGAAGGTCAAATTTGCTTGTTGAAGTGGGCTAGGGTTCAGCCAAGTCAAGGAAAATCAAGTGGGAGCTTGAGGTAACTTCCAAACCTTCGTATATTGACTATTCTAGTTGCTGTGGGCAATTTAATCGGTGAAATTTTGCCGGATTGCCATTGGTTTTAATTTAGGGAAATGGGTTGGCCTAGGTGTTATGCTGCCTAAATTGGTACTAAATGGTAGTTATAACCTAATGGAATAGTCAATAAGATGGTTAGGAGTAGAAAGAAACGCGTTTACGGAGCCGAAATCGCAAAACCCCGATTTTCTCCGGAAAACTCATATATTTTGGTCAGGGCTATAAATGGGTCTTAGAGTTCGATTTTCAATGATTTGATGATTCCATTGAGTTCATGAGGGAAAATTAGGTGGGGTTACAGTCGGGCACTTTTTCGGAAAAGGCCGAGAAAGCATAATTACGGAAACGCCCCTAAAACCCTAAAAGTATGGCTGCCAAGGGCAATTTCATAATTTGACATTGAATTTGGTAATTTTAAGTTTGGAAATGGATTCCTTGGGCAGAAATATGTCAGGATAGCCCAGGTTAGAATTTCGGGAAAAGTACGGTCGGACCGAGTACGGCGGGCTGGGCCGGGTCCCCTGGGGTATTTTAGTAATTTCTCAAGATAGACTCATATAACCCCCAGAAACACTATGGAAGTGTCTAAATAGTACATTTGACATTGTAGGATCGAATATGGAGCCCCAAGCTGTTTGCACGTAGATTGAGGCACGCATTTCGAGGCGAAAAATGGTTAAAGTAGGGGACTTACCTTACTTGCATGTATTTGATATCTTTGCTTGTGTAATGATGTATGTGATTGCTTTATTTGATTGTGTAGAGCATATTTGAATAAATGAAGCTCTGTTTCTGTTTTCGCTGTGGCCATAGTTTTGTTGTATGAAACATTGAACATGCATAAATGTCATTATGGGGCATACACCTAGATAAAGCTAACATGTCATACACATAGCATCAATCATGCATGCATTATGGTATCTGTTTCCTACTGAGATTCTCTCGAATCTCACCCTCCCCTACCAACAATTTAGACAGGAGACGACAGAAGATATGCAAACAACAATGCAGAGTACCGTACGAGGGGATTACAGTAGTGAAACGAAGACGGGAAGAAGTCTCCGTTTTATTAGGATGTGTTTAGATACCCTAGTAGCCTTGTGCGGCTACATTATTTGAATTTATCAGGTACGAATCCCTATGTGGAATTTATGTAATCATGCATATATTATCAGTATAGTTATGCTATTCCTGTATTGCTTACCGAACCGTATATCGTTTTCCGCAAATACTCTAAAAAAAATGTTAAAATGAGATAAGGGCATGACACACTGCACACTAGACACTGGTCAAAGTGAAATTCATTCTTATTTCAATATTTCACGGTACTGATAATACCATGTAGTGGTGTGATGGTGAGCAGGACCACCTCAATCAAAAGGTGTCGGTGGTGAGTGGTCGCTCTCTTTTAGCACAGATAAAGGAATTATTTACTCAGCTGGACATGAAGGGCACCCACACAATGCAATCACTACATTTATGGAGTTACCACGTTCTATTCATTTTTATGTTTTCTTTCCCTCACGTAATTTTCACATTCATATCCTTCACCTATTGATTTAGACTACCCTCTTGCTGGTCTTAACATGAAAATTACTTTTGAAAGTATTTTTCTACAAACTAAAGACAAAATACCTTTCATATATTTATCTTTAAATCGTAAAAATATTTCTAAAATGTTAAAAGCAAGCATACACTTAGTTGCCTTTGAACTTGTAAAAGAATTCGGCGTGGGGATATGAGAGTCCCTATATGCTCTGTATTGTCATGAAATTGCACAGAAAATATTCGAACCGCAATAAAGAGAGCGTTCAACTGAACAATTTATCGATTTCATAGGCAGCATGCCATCTCAATTAATGGAAAAACAAAAAGCAATTTTCCTTTTATAAAAAAAGTTGTCTTCATTTTTTTTGGCCATCCAAAAGTTGTACTCATTGAATATTTTCATGTAAAAACAAGTGTTATGAATCTCTAACCCCTTTTCTAAAAACAAGATGGTATAAGATATATTTATTTTATTTAATTAAATTAATTAACATGATATATGTTTTTTAAAAAATTGTAATTATCTTTTTTAATTCTCTCATTTTCTTTCCATGATTATTATTGAAGGAGTATCTATAGGAATAACTTAGGAAAGATTAATAAATATAAAAATTGAGTCTTATACTTAAGATTAACACTAACTCCCCAAATATGCCATATATTAAGTATCGGAGGGAGCAATAAAAGTGTTCTATACTAATTCTTTCAGTTCTTAATATAAGTCTTAATTAATTTTTTTTAAATTTAAAAAATTAATTATAATATACTCCCTTCGGTCCTAATTATAAGACAAAGTTGACTTTTTTGGAGAAATTAAGGAAGTCAATTAAATTACTTTAAAGTATTTATATTTTTAGTATCTTAAGATTATATATTAGTTTATTAGTCATATTAATTAGTTTGGAGAAAAAAATAAAAATAAAAATACTCTAAAGTAATTTAATTGACTTCCTTAATTTTTCAAAAAATGTCAACTTTATCTTATAATTAGGATAGGAGGGAGTATATTATATATCTTCTGATTATATATAGCATAGAAAAAATAAAATCAGTCAACGGGAGGAGGTAGTACGATTTTGAAAAACGCCTGGAGTACTTTTCTATATCACACGTGGAAACCGCATAATGCTACACGTGTAGAACCGCTAAGTTACAATGGTTTTCGCTCCACAAAACCAAAACCCTGTCTAATCCCTCACGTCGCAAACCTCTCTGCCTTTCTCTGTTCAAAGTTGGTACGCCATACGCACTCTCCTCCCTCAGCTTATGCTTCACAGAAAACTTAGAAACTACCAATAGAGATCGAGACTCTTACACAGACGTTTGAATCCAACAAGCATGCTCCTCTTAATTCTCCCTCCATTTTACAATTTTACCCCTCTGCCTCCCTCACTTCTCTCTCCACCTTTGAGCTCCTCTGTTCATGGCCGTCTCCGACGTTGACGCCGTCATCGAGTTCCTGAGGAAGAATGGATTCTCAGAGGCTGAGTCTGCCCTCAAACATGACATCATCGAAAAACGTGATCTTGGATCCTTTGACTACGAGAAATTCTTTTTTCCTATGGCGCCTCCGCCTCCGCCGGTCAGGATCCGATCGTTTTCCCGGCGGCTCCCCACTGACTGCTCATCGGAAGATGAGTTTGTGAGCTTGAGTTCTTCTACTTCTGATGTTTGTTCTTCTGGTACTTACTCTGCTCTGTGCTTCCAGTGATTAGATCTTTTTTTGTTCATAGCTTCTTTAAAGTTTTGATCCGTCAACATTCTGGTTTTATCGTCTGCGCCAGCTAAATGGTTCTTGTTCATCAGATTTCAATCTTTTTGTCAGTTTCAAAAAGTAGTTACTTGTTGTAATTTATGGACTTATAATGTCGTTGAGATTTTTTGGTATAATTTAGTTTCTTTTTTCCTTAGTGAATCAATCTTGCATTAGAGAATGATGAGAAAGCTTGTTGTCATTGCAGAATTCATTAATCCATATGGAATCCGTTCATCGTCTCAGAAAGATTCTGAATCTTCATCTGATAGACTATCTCAATTTGGAACCGCACGAGATCACCATTTCGATATGCAAGATGAACTATATTGGTACATCGAGAAAGATGATGACAATTTCATGACTCCAAACTTTGAAGGGCCTGATTTTTTTAGCTCTCCTTCTGAGGACAAGTTCATAATGACATCATCACAAATGGACACTCAGCAAGAGAATCCTCAGAATCTTAGTCACATCTCTGAAGGATTTCAATTAGAGGAAAATGGTGATTGTGTAGACAAGACATGCCTTCCCTATAATGAGAAAGATCAGCTCAAAGCAGGATTATTGGAAAAGGAAATTCATCTGAATGATTCTCACCCGAACGTTGCTGGGAAATTTTCTGGCTATGATTCTTCTGCTTTGGCAAATAGTATGGACGAAAAGTTTGACTTTTACACGAGCCATGATATTAGTAAAGGGAATAAAGATTCCTATGACTTGACGATCCAAGTTGATGATGAAATCAACAGCAACTCGGAACCTCGAGATGATAAAGCTGAACAATTTCATGAATCAGATGATGCTGCAGATATCACTGATGATGAGCTTGTAAAGTACATTCCTGAGGATGACTATGAAGTATTTGACTTAAGAATTGTTCATAGAAAAAACAGGTTTGTTTCAGTTTAGTCTTCATTCTCAACTTCCAATTCGGTTGAGTTGATTCTGAATGCCGGAATCAACCACCATTTTGATAGTTTCATTCATTTTTGTTCTTTATGCCATGGATAATAGGACTGGATTTGAAGAAAGCAAGGATTTTCCGATTGTACTAAATACAGTTATAGCTGGCAGATACTACATAACGGCTTATCTCGGCTCTGCAGCCTTCAGTAAGGTTGTTCAGGCACATGATCTTCAAATTGGAGTAGATGTTTGCTTGAAGATCATAAAAAATGACAAAGACTTCTTTGACCAAAGCTTAGATGAAATCAAACTTCTTAAACTTGTCAATAAGCATGACCCGGCTGATCGATTCCACGTACTACGACTTTATGACTACTTCTATAATCAGGTATATATGCCTCTCATCAATGGAAGAATTATGCTGCTGCAGAATGCAAATCTGTTTGGTTTTGAACTTTTCAAATGTTAAATCTTGGATGAAAAACTTCACAGGAACATCTATTCATTGTTACCGAGCTTCTGCGAGCAAACTTATATGAATTTCAGAAATTCAACCAAGAATCTGGTGGTGAAGCATATTTTACAATGAGGAGGTTGCAGGTTTGTTCCAAAAAGAATATTAACTTCTTGTTTAATTCATTATTTAGTTAGAGAAAGTTGTCGAAACACGATGAACAATTTTTCTTCTTTGCAGCACATTACTTATCAATGTTTGGAGGCATTGCAATACTTGCATAGTTTAGGGATCATTCACTGTGACCTGAAACCAGAAAACATTCTGATAAAAAATTACAAAAGATGCGAAATCAAGGTCATTGATCTGGGAAGTAGTTGCTTCCAGACAGACAACTTGTGTCTATACGTGCAATCACGATCCTACCGGGCTCCTGAAGTGATACTAGGCCTCCAATATGATGAGAAGATTGATATATGGTCCCTTGGCTGCATCTTAGCCGAACTATGCTCCGGCGAAGTATGTTCTAACTTGTCTTCCTATGAGTGTCAATGAAGTTTGGGCTTGTTCATCCTAAACTGACTTTTAGGCATGAAAAGCACTTCAAGCCCAAGTAGGATAACATAATGATGTTTGGCATAGCTTCAAGGGCAATTGACTTTTTGCCTAAAAACCATTTTAAAGTTGAAGCAACTTTTTCTGACTTTTGACTTTTCTTCATATTTGAACTGTCTGAATCTGATTTTTTAATATATTGTCTAAATAAATTTTTGTCAAACTGACTTTTTTTATAAAGGCCTATCCAAATATAAATTACATCACACTAATTGACTTTTACCTTAACTTTAGTTTCAAAAGTCAATTGGGACAAAAGTCATGATGACATTCTGAGACAGTTTCTATCTTCTGCAGGTTCTCTTTCCAAATGACGGGGTCGTTATGATTCTTGCACGTATGATTGGAATGCTTGGTCCTATTGATCTTGAGATGTTGGTCGATGGACAAGAGACTCACAAGTACTTCACCAAGGAATTTGATATTCATTATGTCAACGAGGTTCGATTTCCATTTCTTAGTCTTTTTTTTGAATGTACTCTTCTATAATACGGTCACCTTTATGATTGCAATTAAGGAATTTGTATTACTTGATTAATTGAGCAGGAGACAGATCAAGTTGAGTATATAATTCCAGAGGAGTCATCATTGGAGCAGCATTTGCAGGTTACAGATACTATGTTCATAGACTTTGTAAGATACTTGCTTAGCATAAACCCCAAAACAAGACCTACTGCAACACAAGCTTTGAGACATCCTTGGCTTTCTCGTATCTGCAAGTCCAAGGACAAGAATTAATGTTCGTTAATTCTGATGGAGTTGCCTATGTATGTCAACATTTATTATCAGAGCTTGCAAAGGCTTGCGATCACAATTTTGGCTTTTGCTTATATGCAATAGCAACTGATCAATTCCTCCCGTTGTATACTTGTTCTTCTTGTTGATACGAGCATTGTGTTCTTTTGTACAGAAGTTATGCCCCATATATATATATATATGTATGTATGTATATTGTGTCTTGCATGGTGGTGACTGGTGAGGTTTGAGCATTATTAAGGTTACATTTTCGTGGAACCCTTTCGATTTTTCTTCTATTTTCATTAATTTATGTCTTTTCATTGATTTTTATGTTAAATACTTGTGTTAGAGTTTATGTGGTGATCTGGGCATGTCAAGATTATTTCTTGCATTCCTTTCCTATGACACCGTTAATTTTTATCCTAGAATAAAAAAAAAAAAAAAAAGGTTAAGGGTAAGATTTTTTTTTTTTATAATTTCTAAGGTGTTGTTTGGTTCGAGGTTTTCGAGGGAGGGGGTAGGGAGGGGAGCGATGGAGTGGGGCTGAGCGTGTTTGGTTGAGAAAAATAAGAGGGAGGGGAGGGGATAAATTTTGTCTTTTAGTGCTCCCCTCTCCTCCTTTCGCGTCCCTCCAAATTTGGGATTTTTTTAAGGGGTGAGAAATATTATGTCTTATTCTGACTAAAATAGCCATGTTAATTTTACATTATCCCAAGTCTACGCATTTGATTATGAAGCCCATATGATATTATTAAAATAAGCTAAATAAATCAGAAAATCTAGTTAATAAAAATATATTTAATCAAATCTATCTAATCAAATTTTATCTTACTAAATATTATTCCCTTCGGTCCTAATTATAAAACAAAGTTAACTTTTTTGGAGAAATTAAGGAAACCGATTAAATTATTTTAGAGTGTTTATATTTTTAGTATCCTTAGATTATATATTAGTTTATTAGTCAAATTAATTAGTTTGGAGAGAGAGAAAATATAAATATAAATACTCTAAAGTAATTTAATCGGCTTCCTTAATTTCTCCAAAAAAATCAACTTTGTCTTATAATTAGGACCGAAGGGAGTATTAAACTCACTCAAATCAGCCATCTTTCTCCCTCATGTCAGTATTTATGCTTTCCCTCCTCCTCCCTCTTTGTGAACGCCACGCTCCTCTACTTGTTGCTGCCGCAAGTTGCTCTTCCAGCCACCCAAATCTTCTTTCAGGCTGCAAGTGTTTATTTATATGTTTCTTTTGTATGATATATCACTTTAGATATGTTTATTGATTTATTTTCTAATTAAATATGTTTTAATGTTATAAAATGATCACAAGTATATACCTGAAATAATCTTAGATAAATTTGTATGTTTTTTTTAATATATATAATGGTCAAGCTAGCTTGGATATTACATACTGCAACACATAATTAACATCAACAGGAGTGAAGAAGGTCTTTCCTGAGGAAGGGAATACACCCTTAATGAGGGACTGACAAAACTACCAGACTTTGAACTAAGTGTTGAGCATCATTTGCTAAATAATTAGCACACTTGATCGTATCATGTGGTGCATATCGAAGTTCAATGTCCCATTTTGAGTAGAGCAAATCTCTAACTGCATTAATCTTTGATCTCAAGGGATGATGAAAACCACTATCTCTCATGACCATATGCCTCAAGTGAGTCTATATAAGCAATAACTTTGTGAAATCCATATTGTTTACATAATTGAAGACCTATCAATAAGGCAAGAAGTTCTGCAGTTGAAACCCCAGCTTGTGCTGAAATCTGAGGACCCGGTTACCTCTATATCTCGAAACAATCCTCCACATGTTGCATTGCGGTGGTTGTTGACTGATCCATCTGCATCTAGTCGAACATACCCTTCCGACGAAAGTTGCTAGTTGCAATCCTCATCAATATTGAAATAGAAAATTTGACGCTTCAGTGTCAGAAAGGTTGGATTCCATGAGTTGATACATGCCACTATGAATAAGTTCAATAGCCTGAACTAGAGCTCCTTCCATGACTCCTTTACATATATTTTTCCATAACAACCAATAGAGGATACTGAAAATCTTAATCCACGGCCAACAGTGAAAATAAGCCTTTCCCAAAGGGAATGACATATTTTCCTTGAGCCATACCTGCAAATCAAAACGAATAAAGCTAAAACGAGAATTAGGAGTAATAAAATGTAACCACACTTCTCTCGCAATCTCACAGTCACAAAGAATGTGTAGAATAGTTTCTTTTTTGTGACACTCAAAAGGACACTCCTCACTAACTGGTAAATCTCTTATAGCTTTGAGTGAATTGGTAGGAAGTCTCTCATGAATGACCAGCTAGAAAAACATCTTCACTTTCTCCGGAATAGGTAATTTCCACACTTTCTTCCATAGAGTTGGTCCATTCCTATCCCGTTGGGTAGATATGAAATTGTAAGCAGCCCGAACACTGAATTTGCCATTCGAAGCGTTTCTCTAGCAGAAAGAATCATCTCCACTTTCATATGGTGGGTTAACCTGGATTATAATATTGATCACCCATTCTGGGAGGAATTCTCTCCACTCTAATATGTTCCACACATCATTTACTAAGACAAAGTCCCTTAGTTTGGCACAAGGATTTAAAGTATGCAAATTGTGATCAACAAAATGTATTAGAGGTTCATCAAGCGGAGTCCATAAATCCCACCAGGCATTGGCTATAGTTCCACTTTGCAAATTTCAGCCAATTCCTTGATAGAAGGTGTGCCAAATAACAGTGATACTACACCATACATTAGAAGAATTTTGCTTCTTGCAAACCATTGGATAGTCACTACCTCCACACTCGTATTTTCCTTTCAAACATTTAACCCAAAGGTCTTCTTTTTTGGTTAGGAGACCCCAACAAAACTTCATGATAAAACAATGTTCTATCACTACAGATCTTTAATACCTAAACCCTCATCTTCTTTAGGCTGTTTGATCTTATCCCAAGAAATAAGATGCATTTTCCTACCTTCTTGTCCTTGGTTCCAAAGGAAATTATGGCTCACCTTCTCCAATTCCTTTAATATGCCTTTAGGCAGAAGCAAGATTTGCATATGATAGGTAGGCAAGGCCGATAAAACAGATTTAACCAAAACCATCTTGCCTGCCATGGTGAGGAATCTTCCTTTTCAGTTGGTTAACCTCTTTTTTGCCCTATGAATGATTGGGAAATATATGGCTTTAGTAATTTGATGATGTAGAAGTGGCACACCAAGATATTTACTAAGGTCACTTGTAATTTTGATCCCCAGATATTGACTTAACTCAAGTGCCCTATTAAAATGTATATTTCTAGAGAAGAAAGCTTTGGATTTGATCAAGCTTATTTCATGTCCTGAAACCTCATAAAAGGATTTCATAGTTTCTCTCATGAGACCAACCTGATCCTTGGTAGCTTCACCAAATAAGAGAAGATCATCAACAAAGAACATATGAGAAATGGGTGGGGTATGTCTATTGAAACGAAGCCCCTTCTAATTACCTTCCTGGACTTCCTTGCTGATCAACTAACCTAGACGCTCCATACAAAGCACAAATAAGTATAGACTAAGTGGATCTCCTTAGCGAACTCCTCGTGTAGGTTGGAAAGCAGGTGATTCAACTCAATTCCAAAGAATTTTCATTAACACTATGGATGTCCAAGCTATGATAAGGTTCACCAGCTCATCTCTAAGTCCAACATTGAGAAGAGTGGATTGGAGAAACTTCCAATCTAGGCGATTGTAAGCTTTCTCCATGTCAACCTTAATCGCCACTATTCCTTTTTTCCTCCTCTTACTCCGCATAGTATGTATAGCTTCTTGAGAAATGATAATGTTATCACTGTTTTGTTGGCCCACAATAAAACCACATTGCTGAGGTTGGATCAAATATTGCATCATCCCCTTCATTCACTCTGCAATGATTTTAGTGATGATCTTGAAATGACATTGCAAAGAGAGATAGGGCAAAAATCTTTGAGAGTCAGGGGGTTATCAATTTTTGGAATAAGAACAATGTGAGTATGATTGATATCTCTAACCCGCTCTAGATTATGTCACACTTCTCTAATAAGATCACATACCTTATCCCCAATATGATTCCATTGAGTTTGGAAGAAGTGTGCCTAGAGGTCATCCGAGCCAGGTGCTTTTAAAGCACCAATCATATAAGCAGCATTCTTGATTTCAATGTCATCCATGTCTTTATGGATCAACACATCATCCTTGGTTTGTAGTGGTGGAAAGTGTGCAGGCCAGTCTATGGAATCAAGAACGTGAGTATCTTTACTATAAAGGTCTTTAAAGAACTCCGCATCCATCTCTCTCAATTAATTCGGCTCAGTAACCTAGTTCCCCTTTTCATCTTGAAGGGCCTCTATGCGTTGTTTTTTCCACTTAATCAACCTCGAGGTGTGAAAAAACTAGTGTTTTTGTCACCCCAAGCAAGCCACTAACATCTAAATTTTTATACCAAAGTAATTCCTCTTACGCACTTAGCTTGCTATGCTCCTGCCAAAGTTTTTCTCAAGGTTGAATAGGCCAGTAGAGGTATTACTTTGTCTAGCTCTATCAATACCCTCTAATCTTTTGAGAAGATTCATTTTTTTTTCTTTGGAATACTACCAAGAAAATTCCATTTGGTGGCCTCAGCTTCAAATCTTATGCTTCCTTGACCCCATTTCATATTTTCTTAGGATTTACAGACCACTTCGGAGAAACTATCTTCCAATGCTCACACTGCATGATAACTGAAACGACGCTTGGCTTGTTGATTTGGGGAATTTGTACCATTTGATATAAGCACAACCCAATGATCTAATTTATAACGGAGTTGGTGAAAGACCTTACTATGTGGATGGTTTAACTCCCACATAAGGTTGTCAAAAACCCAATCGAGTCTTGCTTTCACCCCTTATTTTTCCCAAGTGAAATGCTTACAATAATGGGTATTTCCAGCAGATTCGAGTTACTAATACTATCTGAGAATTGTTTCATAACTCAAAGAGGAGGATCAGCACCCCCTACTTTATCTACTGAATCCAAGAAAGCATTAAAGTCTCCAATGACTATCCAAGCATCCTCAGTAGCTTGTGCAATATCTTGTAAAGAACACCACAAATTCTCTTTCTACTCACCCCCGTCTCCCCATAGACAAAAGTGACAAAAAAAGAATCTCTTGTTCGCTTATCAAACAATTTACAATGACCAAGTTGAGTGATAGAAAGGAGATGCAGCATCATTACCCCATTAAATCCAAATGCCCCCTGCAAAGCCAGTGGCCTCCAATCTAATCCAGTTACTAAAACCCAATTTACGGTTCACAACATCAGCTCTATTACCACTGATACGAGTTTCAATTAAACACAAAATATGAATATTATTATTTTTAACTAAATCTTTAAAAATGTGAGGAAAAGTCCTATTCCCAGCACCTCTACAATTCCAAGAAGCAATTATCATAATAATAATACTTGGAAGCAAAAATACTTGCACTTATTAATCACCAAGAGTCCCTTCAACTCGTGTGATATGCTCTACCAAACTATACTCAGTATTGCATCCATAAAATCATCTCTAATATCATCATCTAAAGGTTTTGATATTGAAGACATAAGAGGGGTTCTTTGTACAACACACATGTTTGGTTCGCATTTATCCTTAATAAAAGCATCAGGTGGGTTTGTTGAATTTTCCTTGGGTCCTTCCAATAATAAAATAGACTTATTATGCTACCTACCATCATGTTGTTGCGTTAGAATTGCATTAGCTCCTACTTGGGTTAATGAACCACCCACCACAAGATGCTCTCGTTAGCTTAGAGGTGTTTTTGGAGGCCCAGCGACCTTCTTGGCTATTTCCTGGCCCAATATTTTAGACTCATATATACTTTTATAATTGTGGGCCTTATTTCCCTCTCTTGGCGCATCCCTTATTTTGTTCCTTTCCTCTACCTTTAGGGCTTGTTTGGTGTGAGGGGAAGGGAGGGAAAGTGGACGGAGGGAAAATTTTTTTGAATTGGATTTAAAAAAATAAGAAAAGTGGGGTTAAAAGTTTTAATTTTTTTTACTCTTTTATCTTACATATTCTCTATATTAAAATTTTATAATCCCACTCTTCCAATTTTCTTAAATCTAACTCATAAAAATTTTCCCTCCCCTCCCTTTCTCTCCAACTCCCTCATACCAAACAGATCCTTAGTGACAAGTACACCCTTCCTCTATACACTCTGACTCCCGTCTCCATTCCTTTAAGAGGAGCTTGCCCTTGCGGTCATGGGTCATCCCACATCTCCACTGTTATCATGGAATTCGTGCACTTCCTCTGCTCTCTTATTTGTCGAGTCTGAGGTCATGATGAACTAACCCTGTCTAGCCATTGATCCACCTTCTTCCTCTAGATCGATGAGAGAGTAGAACTGCGATGCACGTCGGCCATCCGTGGCACCTTTGGCAAATTTTATGTCGTTCCCCTGTTCTAGCAAGCTCCCTGAGTGATGCTTTCTGCGCGAAAACCGATCTCTTCTAACATTCCCCACAATCATCCATTCTCCAAAATACTCATCGGTGCTGGGTGTGGGCTTCACCCGTGTTGGTTTAGTGACCATCGGAATACATGGTGACTGATGGTCAGAACCTGATTGAGCCATATCCCGATATGTCCATTGGAAGCTATCCTTGTGATGTCCATAGCACCCACAAGAAAAGTATATCAATCCAAGGCCCTCATATTCAACCTGATACACATAATGTGTTGTAATGACTCAGGAAAGAGCTTCTTCTAGAGATCCAGCTCGACACAAATTCGAGCATACTTCCATCTCTCAATTCTCACCGAATCAGAAGGGGTGGTGGATGGGGTAAGTGTAACCCCCTCTGTAATTATTATCCGAAATACGTGATTAAAATGAAATAGAAACTTATAATAATCAAAACTCATTTACATTCCCATCCTTAAGATAGGGTTTTCACAAATTTCTTTCACAAACACTTTAACCTGGTCTCACAATCATATTTCGAATACAATTACCTCGTGAAGATAAATCACATTCATATAAATATCAGAGTGCACAATAATAATCCCGGCAATCCCAGATTGATACCTTCACTAAAGATTCATAGGGCACATATGCCCTTTACAATTTCTCAAATAGGAATTACATAATACTTAATCCAAATACACATTCCAACCTATCATCTGAACATATATATCCAAACATATACAGTTTTCCCAATATCTAACGATAACCAACTACCAGATCCAAATGCCTATAAGGGATTATCGCCGCCCATATTCGCTTGCTCCTTCCTCGAGCCACCTGTCCTGTCTAAAATGTTGGTAGGGGAGGGTGAGATTCTAGAGAATCCTAGTAGGAAACGGATACCAATATGCATGCAAGATAAGTGTTTAATGCATGACATGCTTGCATCACAATAACTTGTGCTCACATAATGATATATCCGCATGCTCAATGTTTCAACAACATACTCATGGCCATAGCATAAATAGAAACAGAGCTTCAATCATTCATATATGTTTCACATAATCAAGCAAAGCAATAACATGCATCAATATACAAATACAAATATCAATACATGCAGGAGAGGTAAGTTCCTTACTCTTATTCTTCCACGTGTGCTCCAGCACAGCTTACTCACGATTAGACGAACATAGAACCATGATCAGGGTGAATATCGAACCCTATAACCAAATCAAAGACATATGATCATTCTCTTTTCCAAATTCTCATTTTCATAACACTCAAAGTTGATTACCATTCATGACCATTAGGTGGCTAATTGAAGCCTAAACACATGCCTAAAGTCTTGGGAAAACACTTGACCAAAGACCATCTTTGAAAGTCCAAAATGTTGATTTTTGGGGGTTGGCCGCGACCAGCATACCTATGGGCCACGACCAATGGATGCACAGAAAGTTTTGGGCCGTGACCAAGAAAATTATGTTTTTTGGCTGAACTTCCAAAAATCATAACTAATTCTAAAAAAATTAAAATGAGGTGATTCAAAAGCCAAATGAAAGCTATTTAAGTCCTCTTTACTGAAAAAATATGGACCATTACTAGAAATCACCACACAATTCTAGAATTACACAAAATCCATCACTACCCCAAAACAGAGTCAAGTTTCCATCCCAAACTTTGGCAAAGCATAACTCTCATTTCACAAAACAAAATGACACAAATTATATGTCCATTTTGAAGCTTGAGATATGAAATTTAAGAATGGAAATTTTAAGAATTTTCCAACACCATTTGGTCATTCAAAAATTTCGTGCAAACTGACTACCTAGAACAGAGTTCACACAAGACAGATTTCCAACTTTTATACCAAAGTGTCCAATGACTCCAAAATCATTAACCAAACCTATTCCCATACAATTTTCCACAAGGAACACAATGGTAACCCCAAAATGACCAAAATCACAACCCATTGACATGCCTTGTTTTGCCCAATGCACAAAAACCAACACAAAGTGGCCAAACTTCACATTTAAGCTTCAATGCAATTCTATTATTTCAAAACACTAAACAAGGCACCATTTCCATAACAATAATATACCATACTCCCCCTTGACCCTAAATCACGAAAATTAAGGCAAAATTTCCAGAAATTCAAAGCCCAATCAATGGCTATAAAACCTATATATAAAGGTTTATCTTACTCACCTTTACAACTTTTCCCAAAGGAGTTCCTTGATTCTCCAACTTCTATATTTCCTTGTGGCCATGAAATACCACCAATGGAAAATCTAAAACCATGAAATTGTAGCTCTCAACACAAGGAACAAGTTTATAGAAGAATATTTTTCCATTAGAAGTCATTAAGAGGGTTAAAACTCACCTTTTATCAAAGCTTTTCTTCTTCCTTTAGGCAACCATGGAGTCGAACAAGAGAGAGAGAAAATGAGAGAGTGAAGCTTGAAGAAGAAGATGCAATGATAGCCTCTCTCCCATGCCTCTCTTGTCAGCCGAATAGGAGGGAAAAAGAGAGAGAAAGAATACTTATTTTATTAAAATTTGACTTTTACAACAACTCTCCCTTCATCTCATTGTGACACTTGTCTGAATTTGGTTTGTTCTCATAAAGTAAACAACCAATTAATCACTTTAATCTCTCCATTAGCCATTTAGTTACATATCTCATTTCTCCTTAGTTAGTAATTAATTTCTCCATTAATCACTAACTAATTGACCAATAATTTCCATTCTTTCAATTTTCCACTAATCATGGCATATTAATTAATATTGCTACAAAACCCATAATAATTCCAATTTAAATTCACAAATTATTCTCATTAATCATCATTAACCCTTAATCAAAATTTGGGGCATTACAGTAAGCATATCCACTTTCATTATTTTGCCTATATAATTACCCAATCTTGTAATAAACTCTTGATTATAGCACTGCATTGGTATATTGGGTATTCTAACCCAAGTGATTATCCTCCCAAGTGGATTGTTGAAAGGATCAAAATTAGGGGACCATTTTTGAACCAAAATGATGTGTTGTTGCACAACCCAGGGACCCCCATAAAGAACTTTCTGATATAACTACCCCCAACCCTCTTTTTTCAGAAAACAAACTATGAAATAATTATTGGGCATATCAACAAGGTCAAAGTGAGTAGTGTTCCAAATACGGTTGAGATGAGCCTTTAAGGTATAGATATTATATTTCTTACCTAACACAGTGAGAATTAGAGCAGTATTCCAAGGCCTACACCATGCACTATATTCCTTTGTCGTGACAAGAACTATTAGGTGAATTTTCATAAGGGTCATGACTTCCTCGGATAGCTCTGGCATATCCCATTCCATGTTGATTGTATCAGAAAGAAGGTCCTCATCTTCCATATAGTCTCCTCTATTGGCTATCCCATTGAAGCCAAGATGGGAATCTTTGTAAGATGTATGGGCCACCTGGGTCTTCTCTGTCATCTCCTTCTGAGAATCGTCGTGGTCCATGGAAACAACATTCTATGGAGATGCTTCATCAGACATATGAGTGTCCAGTGTTACATGAGAAGAAGATTCATTTTTCTTTTTCTTGTTACTACTACTAGCTAAGACATCAGAAGGTCGATCCGATGGAAGTTTCTGGTGGTTCTGATCAGCCATATTGGAAGAAAAGAAGGAGGCACGATATCCAAGAGAGAGAAAAGTCCAACTTAGTCAAAGCCAAATTACTTTTTCCAGGACATGTTTGCATGTTTTTAACATTATCATAATAATATCTCAATAAAATATGATATCTAGATTATACCATAATTACCTTTGTTATCTTAGTATTATAATTTGATTTAGGATTTAGATTTAAATTTAAAAAGTATATTAAATTTGATGAGTTAACATATTAAAATTAATAAAAGGGAGAATCACATTCAGGTCTATCACAAGGGAAAAAAATGAAAAAATGTTTCCCTAAAGTTGTCAATGACGTTTATGGACTTGTCAATTGAAGCCCCTGAACTTATCAATGGTACCATTTCTTGATTTTTTTTCTCTTATACGGGACCTGAATGTAATTCTCCCTTAATAAAATCATCATTTCAAATGCATATAAGTTTTTTTGATCATATATAAATGAGGTGACGAAATTTTTTGCTATTTATAAATTAGGAAATAATAACTTTGATATCAAAATAAAGTGTTAGGGCATATTTGTCAACATTTAATCGACTCAGATCCCTTCCCTTCCTGAGCCAAACAAGAACACTCTCTTCCCTTACCCTCTCATCCAACCGAACAAAGCTCATAACATCCCCTTACCTTCTCCCACCTCCCCTCATTTAACCTCCCCTCCCCTCTATGGAACCAAACAAGGCCTAAAAGTATTCTCAGTCAAATTAAAGTCATTAGGACAAAACTGGATGTAAGCGAGGAGTCGGCTGATCATTGCATCTTTAATGAAATGCATTTATCTTGACCCAAAAAAAAAAAATAAAGTCATTATTAAATAATATAGTAAATTAGACTAGGGTATTTTTTTAAGCTTAATCATGAATGTTTCATTAAATTTTGTAAAAAGGTAAAAGAATTAGGGAAAATTTCAAAAAAATACATTGGAAATTGCAAAAGGATAATTCAGTACACCAAAATTTAAAAAGGATAGATTAGTACAGTGTCAGACGGGGTAAGGAATCTGGGATTTTGAAGTCTCGGCGAAATGATGAAAATGCCCTTCAACGCTCAGTCGAAATAACAGCATGAGCTTCGTAATTAATAACTCCGTATTCGACATTAACAACACCAAAATCCCCCAAAAAGTTTGTACTTGTCAACTGTTAATGTCGAATACGGAGTTGTTAATTAAGAAATAGGTGTTGTTATTGGCCCTGAAATTTGTTAATTGTGAGAGAAGAAATTGGAGTTGTTAATGTCGAATCCGGAGTTGTTAATTAAGAGGATCATGTTGTTATTCTAAAGTGGAGGAAGAAAGTGAAGTTATTAATGTAGTATACGGTATTGTTAATAAAGAGAAATGAGTTGTTATTGTCCCTGAAACTTGTTAACTGTTAAAGAAGAAATTGGAGTTATTAATTTTGAATCCGTAGTTGTTAATTAAGAGATATGTGTTGTTATTGGCCCTGAAACTTGTTAATTGTGAAAGAAGAAATTGAAGTTGTTAATCTTGAATCCGAAGTTGTTAATTAAGAGGATCGTGTTTTTATTCCGAAGTGGAGGAGGGAGGGAGGACTGGATGGCATTTTCGTCATTTCGCCGAGATTTCAAAATCTCATATTCCTCACCTTGTTTAACACTGTACTGATCTGTCCTTTTCGAATTTTGATATACTGAATTGTTCTTTTACAATTTTCAATATATTTTTTATGGAATTTTCCCAAAGAATTACACTAATAGAAAAGAGTGTCAATGTGTGTTATATATTCTTTGAAAATAGCAATAATTTTTGGGAAAATCCATGAAAAATCCATATTTTAAAAATTTCATTAGTTAGAACGACTTGATATATTTTTACCCCTAAAAAATATGGAGACTCTGGCAGGTTTTGAACAAGACTATGTTAGGTTTCGAACATAGAAAATATTGGTTCTTGAATTCAGGTAAATTGATTTGTTCAAGAAGTATCAAATATATCTTGTTATAGTTTTCATAATCAATACTAAGGAACCAACAAAAAAAAAAAGCATCCAATATATTCTCTAGCAAAGTAAACAACGTTATGTTCAATAACAACATCTTGCGAAAGAAAACCTTATCCCTTAAGAAATTGAATTTATTTAAATAAATAATAAAGTAAAAAGATCAAGATGACCCAACTTGCCAGTCCTTTTGTTGGCAGCTAACTAGTGGCTGTGCGTGAGTCGCTCTGTTTATTTAATAAAGACAGTTCTTTAACTCTTAACTTTGTCTCTTGTCATTGGCTCATTCTTTATTTTCCCCTTTCTTGTTTTCTTTTTCCCCACTTTCTAATTATTATAATCATATTTGGAGAAAATTACGTCCACGGACTCAAATTCACAAAAATCTCGTTACAAAATATCTTAAAACCTACCATTATTGAACGAACTAAAAATTCATTTGTCAGATAATAACTTTAAAGCATTTCTAACAAATGTATGAAATTTAATTGTAATAATTTTTAATCGTGTCGGATAATTGCAATGTTTAGTGTTAAAATTGATTCATGACCCTCCAGAAAAACCGGAAGGTAAAAGACGGATTCAAAAAAATAAAAATGTTAGAACTCACTATTTTTTGTCTATTTCATACGTTGCATACTTGCATGGCTTCAACTCTAATATTTAAATGTTGGCAAAAAAAGCTCTACTATTTTTTCAACCATATATGTAAGAGAATTTTTTTCGGATAATTCATCCCTATTTATAAAAGGTTTTTCTGATATTATTAATATTTTTTCAATTTTACCCCATTAATTAATTATCTGTTTGTTCTCTTAGTCCATCTCATATTATTAACTATTAATTAACTATTTGTTTATTCTCTTACACACATTTCCGTTATAAAAAAGGGTTTTTTATAAAATTAATTATATTTTTTGCATATTTATTTTTAACTAATCTTAAACAACTTTTGTATCTATACAATTCAATTATTTGCATCACAGGTTTAATATTTTATTTGGCCAAAAATATTTGACTAAAGCTATTTTCGATTTTGTCAAAACTGGGTTCTTAGATGTAATTTTTCCGTGATCCACCTCACCCTCTCTAACGGCACGTCCGTTACACTCGCCGCATTTCAACCAGACCATATTTCATTATTTCAGAGGAAGGGGCAACTGACAATAGCGAATGCAAATTGAATTTCCTTGTTGACGCCAGGCGGCCAAGAAGACACGTTAACGTCGCACACACCACGGCGCACGGTAAGCGTCGCCGCCTCCTTGGGTGAACCTTAGGACTTTCAGGAGGGTCATGAGGAGTCGACTGGCTTCATATGGCTGAGTTGACTCAGGGCGAGGTTTACTCTCCAAGAACTCGGCCAGTTTGGAGGACACTCTTATACTGGCTTGCCTTCCTCTTCCAGATCTTCTTTCAGATTATTAGAGCCCTCGCTCACTACCCTTTACTCTCTTTTTCGTCTTCTTCATCTTCTTCCCCTTCCTTCAAGCCTTTACCCTCACTTGAGCTTCAGGAGCGGCATGATTTGCCGTCGGCGGATTCCGCCGTTGATATCGCCGCAACTGATTGTTCCATCGCTGACGATCAACTCCTTCAAAAACTCACGGTACCGGTGTTTTGAGATTATTTTTAAATGATTGGTATTCTGTTCTGTTTCGGTTTTTAAGTTCCGTGATCACGACGGCTAGTGTTCAATTTGTGCTGTGAATATTTGAAATGGATATGCTATGCCTTTTTTGATTTTTTTAGTGAGGCATCTACGTTATAAAGTTGAAGTTTTGATGTTTTTGCTCTGCCAGGTGTAAGGTAGCTTCATGACTTATCAGGAAAGTTTAGGCGACGGTCCGGTGTTGTCTAATTCTGATATTTTTTCATTGGAAAATCATCTTGTGTCATGATATTTGACTTAGATATGTTTATGTCAACATGACTCGTGGAGAGGGAGGAGCATTAATTAGTTGGAAGAAATTGGGTAAGTGTTTAGCTATGTGAGAATTGCTCAAAATATGAGTGTAAGGACAACTACCTTGGCTTTAATGTGAGCGGGGCAAAAGATGATGCTGAACCACGCAGATCATAGGAAATTCCATGGGACTGAGGATGATGTTCAAATTAGACAATCAAGAACCGTTTTAAAATTTTAATTTTGAACTTTATAACTCATAGTTGATAAAAATCCATAAGCATTTTTCATCGACGTATCTGGTTTGGTGGCACAATAGAACATTAGAATATAGACACCATGCCTTTGACTTCCCCAATCCATGACTTTTCCAATCCATGACTTTTATAACTTCCATATTCTTTTGCCTTGGGTTGTAGTTTAGTTCAAACTGTGTTGAAGACACATCTGGTGCCACTTAAAGTGAGAGAGATTGGGCGTCAGTATGGTTTTCCTATCTGATTTGCTACTGTTACGAAGAAGTGAGTTAGTGAATGTATTTGTTAATTATTAGTTGTTAATGAGCTGACATAATATTGTATATGGTGTAATTGTTGATGAGCTGTCATAATATCAATATATCATATATGGTGTCCTTCTTTGTGTTGTTTTCTTTTGTTCCTTCCTGCCACTACCGCACCCCCATGTCCTGTCTTCCTGTGTTATCAGAAATCTCCCACTGTTAACAGACTCTGATCTCACTCATGCATTTGTAGGTGGTGCTAGACTTGGATGAAACACTTGTTTGTGCATATGAGACGTCGAGTCTGCCAGCTGCAGTTCGTGCTCAAGCAATTGAAGCTGGTTTAAATTTGTTTGAGCTGGAATGTGTAACTCCAGACAAGGTATGTGTTCCTTGGTAAACTTGTATATAAGTCATTCTCTAGAGTTCGAATGTTATATCTTTACTTGCCCATGTTGGGTCTTAAAGGATGGAGAAGGAAAACCGAAAATCAATTATGTAACAGTCTTTGAACGCCCCGGGTTGAAAGAGTTCTTAAAGCAACTTAGTGAATTTGCTGACTTGGTGCTGTTTACTGCTGGTCTTGAAGGTTGGCTTCTCATCCTGGAACTGTTCTGATACCCACTTATCTTTGCTTTCTATTAATTCTTTGCTGTGTCTCTAAATTATATGCATTCCTAAATTCCGACAGGTTATGCAAGACCACTTGTTGACAAAATTGACATCGAAAATTGGTTTAGTCTGCGACTTTATCGGCCCTCAACAATTAGCACGTAAGTGCTTTTCACATTTCTCATTCTGTATTTTGTATTCACTTGAGTATTTTCCCTTTCTAGCCCTTTTTTTCTGGTAAAGAGGTAACATTGTGTATTATTAATATATGCAATACTAATTCGTTTACTCTTATTGGACATTTGTATACTGCCCCATGGTCTCATATTTTATTTCTGTCTTCTTTATCACTTGAAGCGGAGATCATTAAATAAACAAATAACTGAAATCCAACCCACTGCTCCTGATTATTACTAAAAATTTGTCATATTTGTATAAATAGGTAGCTAGATTAAATTATTAACAGCAGTGGTAAAAAGAATCTTGCAGAAAAAAATTCCCTTCGGTTATTTTCAACTTTGTTCATTACTGTCTGTTTACAATTAACTGCTTTAATTTTTAAGACCTTTGTTCATGATCTAGTCTTGATGTGTGTGTGTTGTGTCTTGTTTTGAAAACCAGACTGCATTTGATTTGAGGATGTTGCACTTTTCGGTTAATTGTCTGTGATGCAGTGTGTGCTTGGTGTATGCGATATCTTTTCAAAGTAATCCTGATATTGTGTTATTAGTGATACAGGGGGGCCAAAGGTTCATAATCCAGAGGATTTGCTGTTTTTTTCTAACATAATGACACGATGCTTTGTTTGGCCTTATGACAAGTTTTTAAATGAATATACAACAACACCAACAAGCTTAACCTGCTAGATCCCTCTGTAGCTTACACAGTTCTAAAGATCCTCTTTATTCTTGCAAATAGGAACTACTAAAGTGTTTTTTCTTCCATTCATCAGGCATTTTCTTGGATTGTGAAACTGTACTAGGAGAACATGCAATTTATGAACGTCACTTAAAAATGATGTTTGAACACCTCTTGTCAAAATACGAAAACAATGTAAATTCACTTTTTTAAGGGCACTCACTATTTCCACTTTGAGTTAGGCTCATTGGTAATGGTAAATTCTGGCGGCATTAAGATAAAACATCTTAGTTTCAATTCTCCAATTGTATTGGTGTTGATTTATCATTTATCATATATTTAGTTGTCTAGCCTGGTGCTTCCCTGGTGTTTAACATAAAACTATGAAATCAAATAATCCGAAATCCTGTCTGGGAAATTTTTCTTTCAAGATCTTTGTTTCCAAGCTCTTAAGTTTGGAGTGAACACTTTCCAGATGAAGTGGTAAAACCAGCATCCAGCACTCTTATGAATAGTCGATTCTTACAGGGAATATCGGGAACACGTCAAAGATCTATCTTGCATATCAAATGATCTATGCCGAGTTGTTATTGTCGACAACAATCCGTTTAGCTTCTTGTTACAACCACTGAATGGAATTCCTTGCGTTTCATTTTCTGCTGGCCACCCTCACGACACACAGGTGTTCACACATACCTCCCTGTCTTATTATGCATTCCAACTCATCCCTTCAATTTTTCATTGATCTAATCACACTGTCTCTCTTGTCTGTGTATTTTATGTTGAATCAGCTTCTGGATGTGATTCTTCCTCTTCTCAGGCATCTCTCTGAGCAGAAAGATGTGAGACCTGTCCTCTACGAAAAGTTCCACATGCCTGAATGGTTTCAAAGACAAGGCATTCCAACTTCCTGCTGGACATCTTCCTAGGATTATAGCTGTTTACAATCATTAAATTGCCTTTTTTTGGGTTACAATTAAGTCCTCTAATGCTGCTTCTTGAAGCTGAAACAGCTGGCCACTTATATGTATTTAGGTTGCTAAAGTTCTGTTTTCCCACGTAATTTTGTTTATAGGCTTGCTGATCTGTTGGAATACATTTTGTTACTCTCTTGTATAATATTCTCAGAAATCTTTTCTGATTATCTAAATTTTACTTTAGCCATTTCTTTTTTTTTTCCTCCCCTTTCCTATTTTGAGGGGTTTGGTAAGGTCACTGTCACATTTAATCGTCCAGTCTCACTGAAGGATCGAAGTTATGGGGAGATTTTGTTTAACAGATAATGCGACTCACTTTGATTGTGTGGTTTCTATCCATAGTAGCCTGCGTGCTTGTTTGGAATAGTTTATTTTTGGGTAATAAGTGCTTATAATTCGTGATTCACGGTATACGAGGTAAGTATGTGAGAGGAGTTTTATCTCGACTTGCGTAATAAGGACTTATTTTTCAAATATAAGCTCTTCCAAACACACACATATGATTTATCAAACAGATAGAAGCTTGATTCAATACCAATTGGAAGTAAAATCAGATTGCCTGAATCTCGGTATTTTGGATTTGATGTTTGCTTCTCAAAAGGGGAAAAGAATTGCTGGGGCTATCATCAAATATATTAGAAACAAGACCAAACACCTCAAAAAAAACAAAGATATCTTAGATAATATTTGTCCAATATGCTCTTAATCTCGTGAAAGAAATTTTGTTTCTTAAAAATTGATTTTTTAAAAAGTCATATATATTAAAATATAATGGGCTAAAGTGGGTTCAGTCTAGTGCATTGAAGTATTTTTTTTTTAAATGTATTCAGCATCTTAAAGTATTTTGTAGTACATCTAGCACTATGAAGTATTTTTTTTAAGTACCTCCAGCACCCTAAATTATTTTTACTTCATGGTTGTAGATACACCACAAAATACTTTGGGGCCAAAAAATAATTTAGAGTATTTGATGTACTTGAAAAAAATACTTCATAGTGTTAAATACATCATAAAATACTTTAAAATACTATATACATAAGAGAAAATACTTCAGTGTGTTGAATGTAACTTAATCACAATATAATAGGGAAGTACACTAAACAACCAAAAGAATATGACATAGAAAGACAATTTGACAAATTCAAACTTGAAACAACACATCATAGGCCCCCCAACATAACAGACTCAAAAATATTAGCACACACCTTCCACTAGACTGAGTCCATAAATTCGGGAAAGAAACATAATGGCTAATGCAGTGAGATTTTTTTTTTAACTATTAAATTTAGTATAAAGATAATAAATAAGAAAATAAAAAAGATCCTGACGGCTCAACTTGCCGATCCTTTTCTTGGCATCTGACAAGTGACTGTGCTGGAGTGCCTTCCGGGTTGGAATCAACAAAGACAGTTCTGTTTTGCCTATCTAACTAATCATAATAACATCTTGTGAAAATTATATCCCAAATACTTCAAAGTTCAAATAACAAAATTCACACAAACGAATCTTAAAAATCATAATAATAAATTTCTAAAGAATCAAAATATATTAGCATGATAATTACTTTTATGACAAAAAATTGTATGAAATGTGCTCTCAAATGGATTATTATTTTTAATCATAGAATAATAACATTATTTACCATCAAGATATTTTAGAATGAGTATATTATTATTAATTATATAAAAGCATCTATGGATATAAAATAAAGCTTGGCGCTAACTTCTAATTCTGTAATAATGAATCCAGGAGAGGAGAGGACAGCATTTCAAGATAATGTTTGGTAGATAGACTAAGTGTTTGTTTGTGATAATTTAACTTTAGCTTATAAATTCTTTTAAATCATTATTTACGGTATACGGATAAGTATGTGTGAAAAATTTTGTTTCAATTTATGTAAAAGGTACTTATAAATTAAAAATAAATTATCTTAGGCTAAATATAATTTTAGAATAAAGAAAAGCATCCAGCTTGGACTGTCCCTAAAGGCATAGCCAATATCCACAACCTCATCATTCTCTCTCGTTCTCACTTCTACTTTTGCGTTTTACATTCTGTATCATTTTACATGCTTTTTCCCTGTATTTGTTTGGAATAATGATTAGAGTTTTTAAAAGTAATTTTTTAATCGTAATTTTCAATATATGAGATAAGTATATAAAAAAAAATTTACCTCAATTTACATTAATAAATACTTTTAAGAACCCCAAACATGATCCTAAACAAGCGTTTCAAGTTCGCCTTCCTTATTATAGGTCACGGGGTGTGATATTAATTATAGTTCTTTATTATTCCTCATATTTAAAGCTTAATACAGATGATGCAATTTATGGTTTTAAAATTGAGTCAATGACTTTTTTTTATTATTTTGAATAAAATTAATTATCGCATCTTCGTGATTTTGGTGAGATTGTTGGAAATACCTTATAATAAGGACCGGTTACACTCCCTCCCTTACCTAATATAAGCAACAATTCCTTTTCTTTTCTTTTTTTTTTTTTGATACTGAAAAGTTTAGGTAGGTTCGACACCAGTCCCCTACCAAGGTCAGGGCACGGCCCCAGGGCTCTTCGAGCGCTTACAAGGGACTTATGAGATCGTCTACCAATGAGGTCTCCCCATCGGTCAGAGGGTTCGAACACACTCTCTTATGATTGGGGTGATAAGACCTTAACCAACTATACCAAACCTGCAGCAACAATTCCTTTTGATACACAAGCAATTCTTGATACAAGTTTAATTGGGTCTACTCGATATCCTGTAGTGGCATTACTTTATAGAAGCAAGTCTACAGGTTTACTTATATTTGTTTTATGTTTGTTGGGTCTTATTAACTTTCCATTTGTTGAACGTTTCTTTACTTGTACTTGTTTTCTTTTTGCTTTTGGCTGTTGGGCCTCACAGCTACTTACCCTGGCATGTTAGCTGATGAGACATTATTTTATGCTGGTTATTAATAAAATTGTCTCTTACAAAAATAATTAGTGTTATGCTCCTTCGGTCGGCCTAGTTTGATTGGTGTACACACAAAAAATGGTTCTTAAATAAAAGTTGCGTAATTATAGATGTTAAAAAATTAGTGAAGATTCATCCAACACTTTGAATTATTTTTCCAATTGTACTCAAAATTCTAAATTAATTTGCAGTTCATCTCGTATCCTAATGTATTATTTCACTAGCAAAAGTGAAGACTACATTAATTATAATAAATTAATTAGTTACTCCTCTAATCCTCTTAATATATGATCTAATTGGAGAGTTAACATTAATCCTAAATATAAGACCTATTTTACATATTTACCGATTTTTTTAAAAATTAATCCTATTAATATTCCCTCAACAATAATCAAATAGAAGAGAGAGAGAGAGGATGAATTAAAAGAGATGATTACGATTTTTTAAAAAATTTATCATGTTAACTGACTTAACTAATATCCCTGATATTCTCAATTTAGATAATTAGGTCTTATATTTAGAACCCGGGTAGTATAATATTTAATTGTGTATAAGGATGAAACATAAGAAATTAAAGAAATTCAATCCTTCAAAAATTATTAAGCTGAACTTATATCTTAAATTATTTAAAAAGATCAAGGTAATAAGAACAGGTTCTTATAGCTCAATGAACATCAAACACCTTTTTTTAAGTTGTTTTTAAGTGTGAGGTTGAAAATTAAGGTCTTTCCCAAAGAATAATATGATGAGTGTGTGAGTTAAGGATGAAAAATAAATGATTGGGAGAAAAAGACTCACACTAAGAGGGGATGGATGTGTTACTAATGGATGTAATATTCACATTGTCAATGTGTTCCTTTATCTAACTATCAAAAAGTAGTAATAGCATTTTGCTCAAACTTTGAGATACAGGCTTTACAAGTAGCTTTACACATTATTCTTAAAAAAAGGGATAAAATAAAAAACCATTTTGGAAATTAAAAATTAGCTCGTGTCTTAACTTTCTTTTCCTTGTGGAGAAAAAAAGAATACAAAAGGTATTTAGTACATTGGGGAGATAATTTGTGTTTGCAGTAAATTGTAACCTTTTTAATGCATAAACACACTGTCACACCCTCATTTTATTTTCACCTATTTCAGAATATTTACAGAAAACAATACGTAGTTTAGTGGGCAATACAGGAATAGTATAAATATAATGATATTATGTGCACGATTACAGAAATTCCTCATAGGGGTTCGTACTTGATAATTACAATTAACGCAGTCTTACAGCGCTATGTGGGTGTCTAAGTCTATCCCAGTGAAACGGAGACATCTTCCCGTCTTCGTTCCACCACTACAATCCCCTCGTATGGTTCTCTTCTTTGTTTTTAGCATACGTTCTATCTTCTCCTGTCTAAATTGTTGGTAGGGGAGGGTGAGATTCTGAGGAATCTCAGTAGGAAAACAATATCAATATACATGCAAGATAAGTGCTTAATGCATGACGTACTTGTATTACATAACTCATGCTAACACAATGACATATCTGCGTGCTTAATGTTTCAAACAACATATGTATGGTCATAGCATAAACAGAAACAGAACTTCAATTATACATATATGTTTCACAGAATCAAGCAAAGCAATAACATGCATCAATACATCAGCACAAATATTAAATACATGCAAGAGAGGTAAGTTCCCTACCTCAAAGCTTTATAATCCCTTTTTCTGGTGTGTCTCGTAATGCGTGGCGTTCTGGCTTTCGAATCGGTCTTAAAATATTAAATGTACCAGAAATAGATCATAACCTATCCAAGTATCATTTTAGACTTTTTCATAGTGTTTTTTGTGGTTATATTATTCTATGGTGAAAATTTACCAAAATGCCCACGGGACCCCGACCCAGCCTCGCTGTAACCAGTCCAATAGCACATTTTCTTAAAATTTTGACTAAGGCTATTCTAACTTAGTTTTGCCCAAGGAATCCATTTCCGGGCTTGAAATTATCAAATTTACTGTCAAATTATGAAAATACCCTTGACAACCCCTATTTAGGGATTTCAATGACGTTTTCATAATTATGCTTTTTCGGCCTCTACCGAAAAAGTGTCCAACTGTAACCTCACCTATTTTTGCCCAATAAGTTCAATTGAATCATTTATTTCATGAAAATCTAACTCCTACTACCAGTTCTGGTCCTGGCTGAAATATTGAAGGGAAGATAGAAAAAAATAGTTTTGTGTTTTATCTTCCAAAACTTGTACTCTTCCACTTCTAATCCTTGGTTAACTCACTTAAACACTTCATAATTATGATTTAAAGGATTTTAGGCAGCATAATCCCTTAGAGTTATGGCTTTTCCAATTTTACAACTCAACCCAAAAATCATAAAAACTAAACAACAATTACCAACAACAACTTCATACTAACATAAAGTTGAGATTAGTATAATTACCTCTTAACTTCTTGGATTCTCTTACTCTAGGCACCTCCTCCCTCTTTTCTTGATCTCAAAGTGTGACTTCACCATCATGGATTCATGAGAAACAAGAGTTTAGAGAAGGATTCTAAGGAAATGCTATAAGAAAAACCAAAGAAACCTTACTTACCTTAACCTCTTCTTCCTCCTTCTCTCTAATCTTCAAGAACTTCACAAGCTCACACACACACACTCTCTCTCTCTTCCTTATGTTATGGCCGAATGTGTCAAAAAAAGAGGAGGGAGCAAGGGTTTTATTAATTAAGTCTTCCTTCTTCCTAACCCTTGATGTAATCAAGAGCTCCTAATGTAACACTTGTCACAAACCCTTCTCTTCCTTCATGATTTCTTCATTGACTTGCTATTAAATTGAATCAATTCTCTTCCTTTCTTGCTCCTCAATCTGTGCTCTCCCCCCTTTTTGCTCCAAGTAACCCATTCTTCTTTTTCTATGTTCACACTTACACTCTTCCATGCAATCATGTTTCTCATTCCTTTACTCAAGCTTCTCCCATCATGCATTACATCATCCTTCATGTTGTGTACACTTCATCTTTGCCATGATTAATATGCGCATGTAATATAGTCATCATCACCTTCTTCTTGTAACATGTGATCATGGATTTAATATTTTTCCCTTTACTTTCATGCTTGGACGAAAATTAAAGAGAGGAAGAGAAGGAAAAATTGTTTTTCACAATTCCATAATTCACATAATTGGTTTATGTATAATCCTCTCTTAATTTCACAATTGTTGATTTATTCCATCAAGAATAATCTCATTATGCATTTTCCTTTATTTTCCTTAATTAATTGAAATTAACTCCAATTAATTGGAAAATAATTAATCTTGAGCTAAATTGGCAAAATTATGATTTTGCTATCACCTTTGTAATTTAATTCATTTCTTGAATTTATTTGCCCATTTCCTTGAGAATATGAATATTTCAAAATTCACAAGATTCAAATTCATGAATATTCACTATTTTAGTGAATTTCTCAATTAATTATAACATATTTTTTGTGAATATAAAATTTGGGGTGTTACAAACACTATTTAACAATTGGAGTTCTCTAAATATATGAAATTGAATGTATACTGTCATGTTTTATTTATAAGTTATTTTTAAGTTTTAAAAGTTTCATCAAAATTAAAAGAACCTTAAATCTCATTAATTCTACATTAAAATTTAACAATTTTACAATTTTGACCCCAATTTAATATTCATTATGCCCCATATAAATAAAATTTATATGAAAAGTAATATTACACATTCATATAAAAATTTAATGATGTAATTTATAAATATGGGGACCTGTTCTCTATCTTACAAATAGCACCAAAGGAGTATAAGAAGTATAAGCACATCCGATAAAATTAGATTGATATAGAGTAGTGTATCAAAAACAAAAATATAAATCCACATAAAATATATTATATAAAAGAACATATACAGCGGACTATTTTGTTTTGATTTTTGAAGGAAAAATATAATTTTAGATATGTTGAAGTATATTTTTTATCCTTTAAGTTTATATGAAGTATACTTTTGGTTACTTAATTTTATGAAGTATACTTTTGGTTCTATATTTCTAACATTGTCATAGCCTGTTTAGTTCGATTACATGAGAGAGGATTACATGTAATCATAATGCAATAGAGTAATTATAACGTTTGGTTGAGCTTATATAATATAAATAGGATTATATTTTGTAATCATGATTACATCATTTGATTTAATCAATATTACATTGTTAGGACTAATGAATGAGGATACAGACATCTTATAATCAAGTGAAAATGACACTATTGTCATTATAATTTTTTAAATTGATCAAAGTACTCACCCATAAATGCTGTTAAATATTAAATAATTTTAATTACCACCATTAAATATTAAAAAATTAACAAGAATTTAACCTATACACTGCATAATATTTTCACCATTAAATATTAAAAAATTACTATGAATTCAATGTGTACACAGTACATTGTACAGAATGAAAAAAATTATCATAAACCCAACGTGTACATTATTATATGTATAGATAGGGGTAATTTTATCCCTCGCTATATAATTCCCATATATTCTCATTTTCGATGCAATCCAACCAAACGTTTTTATGCATATGCATCATCTTTCTATAATGACAAACCAAACAAATTATGTAATCATCATTACATTACATTACATTACATTCAATTACATTGTATTACATTCTATTACATTGCCTCCAATTCTGTGAACCAAACGGGCACTTAATGGTGCTAGTGGAAAATTTTGACGCAGCAAACTCAAATGATGATTGTGCAATTAAATACTATTAATCTTAAATTTAAAATATATGTAAATAAAAAAATATTTAAAAACTTAATGAAGCAATTAATATCAAAACTTCAATTGTATACAAAAATGTGGTTTAATAATATGTATATATATATTTTAATAATCTAAATAGTGAAACCTCGATTTCGTTTTTAGTGATTTGTCGGTTTATTTTAATTCAATAATTTAAATTTTAGTGGAAAATTTTGATGTAACAAATTTAAGTTGTGACTATGCAGCTGATAAAACATATTTAATTTTTATTTTTTAATATAATATATTTAGATTATTGAACTAAAATAAACTGATAAATCACTGCAGATGAAACCCGGGTTTTGTTATTTAGATTATTAAAAAATATATAGATTATTAAACTAAGTTTTTTAATACAATTGAAGTTTTGATATTAACTGCTTCATTAGGTTTTGAAATATTTTTTTTATTTATACATATTTTGAATTTAAGGTTAATAATATTTAATTACACAATCATCACTTGAATTTGTTTCATCAGCGTTTTCTATCAATAACATTAACGATGTTAGAAATATAAAACAAAAAATATATTTTATAAAATTAAATGACTAAAAACATACCTTATGTAAAACTTAAAAGACTAAATTAAAAGTATATTTTAACCTTTTTATATATTTTGAATTTAAGACTAAAACCACCTCTTTAATTATATTGTATATTAAGGATTAGTGGAGTATTATTACTGGATGCAATTGTTGCTGTTCGGGTGTGTGACAACATAACTATATTTTCGCCACAGAAATTAAAAATGAGCTGCATCTTAAAAACTTATCAAAACCAGGTCAGGTTTTATGGCTGAAGAAACATCTACACACATATTTACAAATTATTCATCACTAAATAAAGCCAATATTTTCTTAAACCAAATTCTTAACTAATTCTATATATATATATATATATATATCAGAACCATCCACATCGCGTGGGATGGATGCTTCGATTCAACACATAATTTAGGTCCCACAATGAACAGATCCAAATTTAAATACCAACCATGTGACTTGTAAATATATATATTACTTAGTCGGTTACTCCTAATCTCAACCTAATGAGCCAGATAATTAATTTATAAATATTAAAAATTAATAAAATTAATTATGTGTGAGAAATGTATATTAGTTTCTTTGAATTATCATCTCTAATTTTTGTCGCCGCTAATAAAAACACATGTAATATTTGGAATCGAGCTATGTTACACATCTAAGATAAAAGGGATTAATATACACACACACACATATATGGACACACACAAGTACGTATGTAATAATGTTTAACCAAACCGTAAAAGCTGTTTGTCTTCTTTGTAATATTTAATGAAGATAATGATTATGCATACTTGAAAAGTTGAAATTGTATTAGCACTGTTCTAATCTTTTGAAGCACTTATGATTACGTACACTACCAAGTTCCCCACATTGGAAGCTTCATTCGTAGCTTTGTTCCCCGTTTTTTCGGCTTTCTCACCCTATTTAAAACCAAATTATTATATAAATTAGTTTTTTTGTTCTTGCATCTTGGATTTCTAAATCTGAAAACAGGGGCAAAAAAATCAGCTCATGCTTCATATTATAACTAATAGAGCAAAATTAAAGCAGTTAATCAGAAGAAAAAAATAAACACTTACCAAATTAAAAAATTGAAAAGTACATGTACCTACATATAAGTTTTCCTTTAGTTTTATTACATTTAAAAATTCTTCTAAGAAAAATAAGATTTTTATTGTCCATGTGTGTGAAATTATTTACTTTTTATCTTCACATTGTTTAACCTCTTCTTATTTAAATATAAGAAGAACATGGGAAATGAGTGAAAAAAGCCCTGTTTAAAAATTTTATTAACAAAATAAACTTGATATATTTTTATGCACAAAAAATATCTCTATAAGATTTCATACACAAAAAATTCCAGTATTCTAATTCATATTTCTCTAGGCTCTAACCCAAAAAAAATTGTTAAGCAGGGATTTCCCCGTATTTTATCAAGAAAAAAATCACTCCACAAACTTTTATCTTCTTCATCGGAATAAAAAATCTCTTATGATCTATCACTTGCTAAACGAAGCAAACCCATCATTTCATTTCATTTGATTTGATCCCAAGTGACTAATCTTTACGTTAACAAAAAATAATTGAAACTGATATAAGTAAATAAGGAAAGGTATATTATTGAATTTATGGCTAGTAAAAAAAGGGAAACCATTATTTGTTCTTCATCATTAAGAATCAGGAAAGTGACTGCAATTCTGGTCAATTTTCATGAATAAACTTATTTACAGGAGCAGCATTTAAAAAAAAAATCCCAAGCTGATAAAATATTAACTATTTAAAAATATGAACCTTATATATCTGAACATCCTATGTCTCGAATATTTTTCGTATTTTATAAAAAGTATATGTAGACATGTAGTTTTATAAAATAATCATTTTAAAAAATGCATCCACACGGGCGTTACCTACCAACCTTCACTTTATTTTTCTTTTCAGTGCGATTCAAAGTAACATGACCTGAGTCCATTTAAAGAAACAAATATTACACAGAGTAGAGAAAATTATACTTTGCATCTTAAATTGTTTATTTTATCTTTAATTGACTGTTTATAATTTTTAATTTTGTTTTCAATGATCACAAATTATTAATTTTTAACTTAATTCTTTTTATTATTATTCTTGTAATATGTTTCATTAAAATTTAAATTATTTTAAACTCATTAAACTTTTGATGCATTTGCCACATGAGACAGTTATTTGAGTAAAGGGAAAATATGAGAAATATTTTTTGTGATTTGTAATTTTTTTGAACGAATTTGATTGGTAGATATTACAAATTAAAGTGATTTTTGTTAGAGGGCGAAAATTTTTTTATGTTTATTGAAGAGAGCTTTCCTATTTAAATCTCTTTTTTTCGCCGATACATCCCATTTATATTATCTCTTCTCCTATTATCATTTTGTACCGAATAAGTCCATGTATAAATAACCTTATTGACTTGTAAAATTCTAACAATATTTTTTCATAAGCTTGTAAATTTATGCAAACAATATTAGTCCAATATTTCACTAATAGAGCATGACATATTGGTGGTCATATAGTTTTCCAAGCTTTATTTTTTTGAGACAGCACCTAAACTTCATGTCTTGTGTAGATTAATATCTTGTCATGTTACATTTTTTTAACTAACATAGCAAAAATTAATGAAAAAAGCCTTATTTGCTTAAATTTAAATGTCTAACAAAATTTATTAAAATTTAAAAATTTAATATTTATTTTCATATAACTGAAAATTCATAGAATTTTTATTAATTTAACCATAATTAAATTTGGTTTGTACAACTAATGATGAGTTATGGACTTCTGATGTGATTCTACAAATCATACATACTAGGTTAATATTAAGGAAAGAAATAAAAGTATGAATTAAAATCAAAGGCATATAAGGAAAAACATTATTATAAAGATTATGTTAAAACTTGCTTAAACTCGTAGTTCTAACGATTTAATGATGAATTTTCTAATTATGTATAAAGTTGGTAATGAAAAATGAGAAAATTACAAAGATGGAAGTTTCAAAATTATTTGATAGAGTCAATTTTAACGTCTTTGCTGGCGAAAAGATACGTACGGCGATCAACTACAAAGACGAGTATATATATACCATAACTTTCGTCTTTGACCATCGAGGCCTTATTATTCATGCAAATATTCAAACTTTAATCACTGAATCTATCTTTATAAAAAATAAAAACGTTATGCCTCATCTGTTAAAATCAACTTTTATTATTATTAATATTATATACTATTACATCATGTTCTATATTTCTACTATACATATAACAGGATAAAATATAGGCAATATATTATGTTCCTAATAAACTAAAATATGTAATTTTTTCCAACAAAAATATATAATTACTCCAAGATACTATATTAATTTGATTATCTCACCATAAAGGTATAAAGGCAATATATTATGTTCCTAATAAACTAAAATATATAATTTTTTCCAGCAAAAATGTCACGCCCTTATTTTAATTTCACATTTATCAGAGTATTCGCAGAAAACGATATGTGGTTCGGTGGGCAACATAGGAATAACATGCATATACTGATAATAAGTACATGATTACTGAAATTTCCCTCAGGGATTCGTACCTGATAATTACAATTAGTGTAGCCGCACAGGGCTACGTAGGTGTCTAAACTCGCCCCAGTGAAACGGAGACATATTCCTGACTTCATTCCGCACTGCAATCCTCTCGTGTAGTTCTCTTCTTTGCTCTCAACATATCTTTTGTCTTCTCCTGTCTAAATTGTTGGTAGGGGAGGGTGAGATTCGAGAGAATCTCAGTAGGAAACAGATACCATAATGTATGCATGATTGATGCTATGTGTATGACATGTTAGCTTTATCTAGATGTGTGCCCCATAATGACATTTCTGCATGCTCAACGTTTCATACAACAAGACTATGGCCACAGCGAAAACAGAAACAGAGCTTCATTTGTTCAAATATGCTCTACACAATCAAGTAAAGCAATCACATACATCATTACACAAGCAAAGATATCAAATACATGCAAGTAAGGTAAGTCCCCTACCTTAACCTTTTTCCGTCTCGAAACGCGTGCCTCGATCTACGTGCAAACAGCTCGGGGCTCCATATTCGATCCTACAATGTCAAATGTACTATTTAGGCACTTCCATAGTGTTTCTGGGGGTTATATGAGTCTATCTTGAAAAATTACTAAAATACCCCTGGGGACCCGGCCCGGCCCCGCTGTACCCGGCCCGATGGCACGTTTTCCCAAATTTTTGACTAGGGCTATCCTGACATATTTTCATCCAAGGAATCCATTTCCAGACTCAGAATTATCAAATTCAATGTCAAATTACGAAATTGCCCTTGGCAGCCCTACTTTTAGGGTTTTATGGGCGTTTCCGTAATTATGCTTTCTCGGCCTTTTCCGAAAAAGTGCCCAACTGTAACCCCACCTAATTTTCCCTCCTGAACTCAATGGAATCATCAAATCATTGAAAATCCAACTCTATGGCCCATTTATAGCCCAGACCGAAATATATGTGCTTTCTAGGGAAAATCGGGGTTTTTCGGTTTCGGCTCCGTAAACGCGTTCCTTTCTACTCCTAACCACTTTACTGACTATTCCATTAGGTTAAAACTACCATTTGGTATCAATTTGGGCAGCATAACAGCCCTCACAACCCATTTTCCATTTTTGAAACCAATGACAATCCGGCGAAATTTCACCGATTAAATTGTCCACAGCAGTCAGAATAAGCAATATACGAAAGTTTGGAAGTTACCTCAAGCTCCTTCTGACTTTTCCCAAAGTGGCTGAAAACCCTAGATGCCAAACCTCCAAATTTGAGCCTCCAAACCTTAAATCATATGCAAAGGAAGCTTAGGAACGGAGTTATACGCATTAGGAACCGATTTACCGAAGAAATCACTTACCTTTGTAAGCTTTTTCCTCCCCTTTTCTCTCTCTAAAATTTCACACTTCCTCTCTCTATGTTCAGCAAGTTCACGCCAGAAATGAGCTGAAGAAGGAGGAGGAGGATTATAATGATATATCTAATTTAATTAATTAATTTTCCCAATTTTCGGATTTTTACAAAATTCTGGCAGATTTCTGCCCAAACTTTGAAAAATCATAACTAATTCTAAAAAAATCGAAATGAGGTGATTCCAAAGCCTATAAAACCCTTATTGAGTCTAGATTCAAGGAAAAATATAGACTTTTGCTTTCTGGAATCACAAAATTCCCAGAATTTCAATCTTTGCATGCTGTTCCAGAAATTTCACAGTTTTTCTGTGTTGACTTCAAAAATTCATATCTTTTTTTTGTATAGCTCTAATTGATTCATATGACCTATCAAATTAAAGCTTAGGATGTCTACTTTCATCCTGTAAAATCTCATAATTTTTGATTATCATTTGGTCATTCAAATGAACATGACAAGCTTACTACCTCATAAGCGATTTCACCGAAAACATAATTATATTCTCCAAAATTCACCAATTTACTTTCTTAATACCCAAAGATATAAGAAACATTAGAGAATATATTTGGGACATCTACTAAATCGGGACTTAGTAATCCACTCAATTTAGGCTTATTCCAAAGCTTCTAATCCCAAAATTCGGGATATTACATTTCTCCCCCTGTTCAATAAATTTCGTCCTCGAAATTTGAACGTCTACAACTTAGGGATTAATCCTATCTCATTCTATTATCACATGCAGGCTCAAAAGCCATGTAACACCGTAGTCATACTTCCATTACTAATCTCAGATAGCATTCAGCATTCATCATCCATTCTGTACACAGTATGTAGCGTGTAATCAAACACAGGTTCCCACAGCGCTTGGTTCCATAGGCCTTACAGCCTCCTTGGGACTTCACTCGAATTCACACAATCACTTTTTTTTGTAACGGCCCAATCCTCATCCCCTTAACGAGGCCTATTGGATGTCCCTCACCCCCTTACGAGGTCTGTTGGGCTAGTGAGCCGGCCATGGTTCACTTCGTTAGGTTCCTCCCATGGTAGAATACCGCACCTCATGTGAGACTGGTACAATCGGACACCAAAACCCTTGGTCACACTGGTCTTAATGCCTCCGCTACAACCTGGTACGGTTTGAATGTTCTGTCAACCTCAAAACATTACCTTGAACACATTGGTCCAATGTCATCACACTAGGCATCAACCAAATTACTAGACACACAGGTCTTATAGCCCAGAGACACCGCCCTATGCAACCTTGCACATCGGGTCTTACCGCCTCGAGCCTCGGCTCGTCACAATTTTCAGTCACATCACATTTTGCCGACCTATTCGGTGTTTAGGATCAAACGACTAGTTGACCCTTATTGGCCGTACTGTGTGCACTATTCACTATGTAACCATCCACTGTTTGCACTATATCACAAGTGGATGATTCATTCTGTGAGGCTATAGCTATGGAGATGCTCATGCCTCTACTCGACCTTGTTGCATCAGAACACATCCCAATCCATGCCTACTTGCATCTGTGTAGATCGTAAAGGTCGACTGTGGATCTGGGATTGTTATTACTGGTGCTGTTGAGAGGTATTCGCCACCATTCTACCCTACTACACTAGGGTTCATCCCAATTCCAGTTCACATGTGTCACCACAAACTACAAAGGTTGTGTGACTGTTGACCATACATGTCATCATACTGTACACCACGCAGGATGTAATACTGTACACCACTCAAGGTGTAATACTGTTCATCACATATACTGTAACACTATTGACCATCAATGCCATATTATGTTTTGGGATGATCAATAATGGTGCGAACATCAAACCCCTCCTGTAAGTTTTGAAATTGCACCTAGATTCATCACACTTCCGCTGCCCACTCTGAGGTCTATCTCCTCATATGAGCTTTAATAATATCAGGATGATTTAATAGGAGTCCTATAGGAACCTCCCATGACACCTGACAGCACCTACAATCTATATTCCTTTGTGCCCACTCTTACCCGTTTGAACTTGAATCATTCTGATCCATATAAACTCTTATCTCAAGAAAACCCATTCAATGTAAGATTCACTACAATGCACCATCGTTAAGGGCCAATGTTTCCGTAGCCCTACTCTACGATTCAACTTCATGGCAGCTGTACTCTAGGATTAGTCATCACGGTGGCTGCACTCGCGGGTTCATCATCACGGTAGCTGCACTCTAGGGTTCATCATCACGGTGGCTGCATTCTAGGGTTCTATACTCGGTGCTTCACACAGGCGCCCATACACCTGGTCAGCCCCCTTCCGGTCAAAACTTTCCTTAGGTAGCCCTCTCCGATCAGATTTCACCGTAGGTAGCCCTCTCCGATCAAATTTCACCGTAGGTAGCCCTTTCCGATCAGAACTTTCAATCTTTGTGGTCGCAGTACAACTCCACCATTATGCCATAAAGGCAACGTTTCCCGATTCAATACAAATATTCTTATCATCAACTCAAGATTATAGATGGAATAGTTCAATTCCCGAAGCTTCAGCTGATGAGATGCATATGCCCTCACTCGGCTCGCATCAATTCTCATCTCGATCTATGCTTGCTCGCATCTGGGGATTCAATTCCCTTCCCAATCCATGCCATCTGACATCAGTGAAGACAACAAAGGCCCACTATGGATCTGGGATTATTAGTGTTGGTACTTTAATAAATTTTCATCATCAGCTCTCTGAAGCTCCTCTCATAATCATCATCCCATGCATAATGCTGAGTTCTGGGAAATTTCAATATAAACATCTCATCTTTTTTTTTTATTATTGTCACACCCGTAGGCCTTCTTGACCTTATACCTGAGTCCCTTAGGACGTGGCTAGCAGCCTCGTCGGGTAGGGTGCCTTTTTATTCACACCACATGGCCCTCCATAGTAACCCACAATCATCCATAGAAAATGTGATAGATAAATATGTCATGCACCATATAGTGTAAAATGAAAATCACATCAATCCGTGTGTGTACACAAAGTTCAGGGACAAACACCCAGTTAAAACTACAATCCGTGTGTGTACACAAAGTTCAGGGCCAACCATCCAGTTGAAACCCTTACGTGTACCTCAGCCGAGTCACCGACTACAGCTAGGTAAGATCAGTGTACCTCAACTAGGTCCCAAACCATAGTTAGGTAATGTGCCCTAGGCACGTGTTCATATCACAGAATACAGAACATACAACATATTAACTATCACATAGTGTATGAGAGATTATAGTTACTACATTGGCCTTTCTTAGATAACCTTCTTGATAATCATTGATCATTACATGCCACTTGTTATCGATCTAAATCAGAATAACAATATGCAGTTCAGTGTACCCGTAGGTACCATGCTCGATCATACTCAATGTACCCATATGCACTATATTCGATGTACCTGAAGGCACTATTCATCAAATTTGGTAAATCCACCCCCTGTCACACCATTTAAATCATCTAACATAAATAATCATTAGTCATGGAGAAACCTTAAGACAATTATTATGTCTCAAATCTTCATGACCCTATAAAATCACTTCCCAGGGGGTCACCCATCATGGCATTTCCCTGGGTTGAGCACGCTTAACTCTTTTGTACTAGTACCCAAATGTAGATACCGGCTTCTACTATTTCCATCCACGGGTACCCTGTGACTACCCTCGTCTCAAAAGACATGCCGGCTATCTCCGGTCACCAAAATATTGAGTGTGGACCGCACATTAGCCTTGGCCGTACCCATATCCTTGGGTTCCGCAATATCCTTAGACCATTCTCGTCTAGTATTGCACCACTAGCGGCCCTTCAATACTCGCCATTTCTCGGGGCTGATTCATAAATCAGAAAGATACCCTCCTTTGGTACCTTCCATCCACGCATATTTCCTATCACTGTGTAATCAAGACCTTATCAATATACTATCCTGTTGCCAGAACCGCTACATTACTCTGAGCAGACAATTCTGTGGCCAGAATCTTTGCTCTGATACCAAAATGTCACGCCCTTATTTTAATTTCACATTTATCAGAGTATTCGCAGAAAACGATATGTGGTTCGGTGGGCAACATAGGAATAACATGCATATACTGATAATAAGTACATGATTACTGAAATTTCCCTCAGGGATTCGTACCTGATAATTACAATTAGTGTAGCCGCACAGGGCTACGTAGGTGTCTAAACTCGCCCCAGTGAAACGGAGACATATTCCTGACTTCATTCCGCACTGCAATCCTCTCGTGTAGTTCTCTTCTTTGCTCTCAACATATCTTTTGTCTTCTCCTGTCTAAATTGTTGGTAGGGGAGGGTGAGATTCGAGAGAATCTCAGTAGGAAACAGATACCATAATGTATGCATGATTGATGCTATGTGTATGACATGTTAGCTTTATCTAGATGTGTGCCCCATAATGACATTTCTGCATGCTCAACGTTTCATACAACAAGACTATGGCCACAGCGAAAACAGAAACAGAGCTTCATTTGTTCAAATATGCTCTACACAATCAAGTAAAGCAATCACATACATCATTACACAAGCAAAGATATCAAATACATGCAAGTAAGGTAAGTCCCCTACCTTAACCTTTTTCCGTCTCGAAACGCGTGCCTCGATCTACGTGCAAACAGCTCGGGGCTCCATATTCGATCCTACAATGTCAAATGTACTATTTAGGCACTTCCATAGTGTTTCTGGGGGTTATATGAGTCTATCTTGAAAAATTACTAAAATACCCCTGGGGACCCGGCCCGGCCCCGCTGTACCCGGCCCGATGGCACGTTTTCCCAAATTTTTGACTAGGGCTATCCTGACATATTTTCATCCAAGGAATCCATTTCCAGACTCAGAATTATCAAATTCAATGTCAAATTACGAAATTGCCCTTGGCAGCCCTACTTTTAGGGTTTTATGGGCGTTTCCGTAATTATGCTTTCTCGGCCTTTTCCGAAAAAGTGCCCAACTGTAACCCCACCTAATTTTCCCTCCTGAACTCAATGGAATCATCAAATCATTGAAAATCCAACTCTATGGCCCATTTATAGCCCAGACCGAAATATATGTGCTTTCTAGGGAAAATCGGGGTTTTTCGGTTTCGGCTCCGTAAACGCGTTCCTTTCTACTCCTAACCACTTTACTGACTATTCCATTAGGTTAAAACTACCATTTGGTATCAATTTGGGCAGCATAACAGCCCTCACAACCCATTTTCCATTTTTGAAACCAATGACAATCCGGCGAAATTTCACCGATTAAATTGTCCACAGCAGTCAGAATAAGCAATATACGAAAGTTTGGAAGTTACCTCAAGCTCCTTCTGACTTTTCCCAAAGTGGCTGAAAACCCTAGATGCCAAACCTCCAAATTTGAGCCTCCAAACCTTAAATCATATGCAAAGGAAGCTTAGGAACGGAGTTATACGCATTAGGAACCGATTTACCGAAGAAATCACTTACCTTTGTAAGCTTTTTCCTCCCCTTTTCTCTCTCTAAAATTTCACACTTCCTCTCTCTATGTTCAGCAAGTTCACGCCAGAAATGAGCTGAAGAAGGAGGAGGAGGATTATAATGATATATCTAATTTAATTAATTAATTTTCCCAATTTTCGGATTTTTACAAAATTCTGGCAGATTTCTGCCCAAACTTTGAAAAATCATAACTAATTCTAAAAAAATCGAAATGAGGTGATTCCAAAGCCTATAAAACCCTTATTGAGTCTAGATTCAAGGAAAAATATAGACTTTTGCTTTCTGGAATCACAAAATTCCCAGAATTTCAATCTTTGCATGCTGTTCCAGAAATTTCACAGTTTTTCTGTGTTGACTTCAAAAATTCATATCTTTTTTTTGTATAGCTCTAATTGATTCATATGACCTATCAAATTAAAGCTTAGGATGTCTACTTTCATCCTGTAAAATCTCATAATTTTTGATTATCATTTGGTCATTCAAATGAACATGACAAGCTTACTACCTCATAAGCGATTTCACCGAAAACATAATTATATTCTCCAAAATTCACCAATTTACTTTCTTAATACCCAAAGATATAAGAAACATTAGAGAATATATTTGGGACATCTACTAAATCGGGACTTAGTAATCCACTCAATTTAGGCTTATTCCAAAGCTTCTAATCCCAAAATTCGGGATATTACAGCAAAAATATATAATTACTCCAGGATACTATAGTAAATTAGAATGTATGATTATTGCAGTTTTCCGATGTGTGCATCATAACATTTTTCTTTCAAGAAAACAGTAGTTTTTTCAATCAAATATACGAAACTTAATTTTATTATTTAGTTGCATGCATTTTTTATTTTTCTCTATATAATGTTTTTATATACCGTTCAGATTATTTTGTCTCCATTTCAGATTTTGAATCATTTATATATATATATATATATATATATATATAAAGCAATATTGATATTGTATTAATTTGATTTAATTTTATTAAAAGAATGCATAAATAATAGTTTCTCATCATGGCGACTTGTACGTAGTAATTGCTAAACTGTTTTTTCAGAGATTGTATTTGATTTTTTTTATGATTTAATTTAATACTGAATTTGATGCACCTTGTTTAATTTTAATGTTGTTTGGCGAACAATAAATTAACCATCTCATTTTAGTAAAAATGATCGGAATATACAGGCAGGCAATTAGCAAAACATGTGATGTGACTTATATTAGAATAAATTATATGAGGCGACAACCACATATTTGGCACTTAAACATATTGGAAGTCCCTAATCTGAAAAAAGATAAATAGAATATATAATATATTGCCGTATGTTTAACACTGCAGTGAATTAAAAATATGTATAGCTTATCAAACACTGCATGCTTCTTTTCGTTACATTATATCACATGCTTCATTAACTATCAATTAATTACGAGTTAATGGAATTAATGATCATGGATGAAACGAAAACTAATTTTGATGGGTTTGCATAGGAGAGGGGCCTCTCCACTTCCCTCCACTTCTTTATTCTCACCATTAGATTAACTCTAAACGGTTGAGATTCAATATCCTATACAAATTAAAAATTATACATAAAATACGTTAACAAAAGTATAAAGATACGAACAGTTATATCAAATTTAAATTTATTTATATACATTTTTGTTATTTAATATTATAATAATATTTTTATAGAATATTAAATCTCAACCATTCAGAGTTAATCTGACAGTGAGAATAAAGAAATGGAAGAAAGTGGATGGTAAGGGAAATGGAGAAGCCCCTCTCCCGATTTGCATGAGATGCCTTACCATTTTGAGGTTTTTAGATGAGAGGATAAAAACTATGAGTAAAAGTTTTATAGTTCGATAGCATGAAAGCTTGTTATAAACAAGACGCTGTGAATTTAATATTGTTTATGAATTCAGGCTATTAGTATTTGTTATTCTATTTTTTTTTTTAAAGAAGCAATGATAGGAAGAATTATTGATTTTATCTTCTTGTTTAGATAACAAAATTGAAGGTAATTAAGGTGGAAAAATATTTTCTTTCCCTCCAAGATGGCTACAAATTTTAATTATATAACAAAACCAAAATCCATCCCCCCATCTATTGACCAAACTTAATAAGAAATCATTAAAATACTTTATCTCTTCTTTCCTTCAGTTGAAATCATTAAAATCTCTCCACCCCTTTTTTTATTTCTTCTTCTCTCTTCTCTCATGTTGAACCAAACATATTCCTTAAAAAATGCTGTAAGTAATTAGTTTACTTGATTTTTTACTAAAATAATTCACATTCTTTTGTTGTGCGATTTATCCTAGGTGGCCATGACAAAACTGGATAAGGCAGGCCTAACAATCAACTCCCTATTGGCGTTAGTCCTAGTGGACAATGCGTTAACCCTCTGCTCGTGTAATATATTGAATTTGAGTTCATATAAATATAAAAAATGTTTATATAAATGGTAAAAAAAATGTTTATATAAAGAATTATTTTTAATTAGACTTGATAATACTTAAATAAGTTAAATAGTAACTACAAAAAAAAGCCGAGAATTGATTGGATATATCACATTCCTCGAATGCCTGTATCATTTATTTAAAAAAAAGGATATATACGGCAGAAATTAATTATGTGCTTTCAGCGTAAAAGAGGAGGAAAGTATTCCAATCCTCGTTGTCTTTCTTTTCAAAATGGATACACCAAAGACCCACAAAATCCATGTCATTTAATTTTAATTAAAAATACATTCCGGGCGCATATCGCTGTCTGCTTTCGGGTCTTCCATTTAAATTTCAAACTGAGAAAAACCATTAGCTTCCTTTTTTAAAAAAAAGGAGGATTAAGTGTGGTAATAGACTCAATGCTTACAAACAGAAAAGAGAACTCAATTATAAATTTGAGATACTAAATTAAAAATCAGTTAGTTTGAACAAGAAAAGGAAAAACATATATAAATATATTTAAAAAAATGGCGGCCTTTTTAATTGAGAATTCGTGGTCAAAGAAGGGGTTCTTTGGCGCGCGCTGTCACACCCTTATTTTAATTTCAACCTTTATCAGAGTATTTGCGGAAAACGATATGCGGTTCGATAGGCAACATAAGAATAGCATAACTATACTGATAATATGTACATGATTACGGAAATTCCCCTCAGGGATTCGTACCTGATAATTACAATTAGTGTAGCCGTACAGGGCTACTAGGGTGTCTAAACTCGTCTAATATTGCACCACTAGCGGCCCTTCAGTACTCGCCATTTCTCGGGGCAGATTCATAAATCGGAAAGATACCCTCCTTTGGTACTTTCTGTCCATGCATATTTTCTATCACTGTGTAATCAAGACCTTATCAGTATACCATCCTGTTGCCAGAACCACCGCACTTACTCTGAGCAGACAATTCTGTGGCCAGAATCCTTGCTCTGATACCAAAATGTCACGCCCTTATTTTAATTTCACCTTTACCAGAGTATTCGCAGAAAACGACATGCGGTTCGGTAGGCAACATAAGAATAGCATAACTATACTGATAATATGTACATGATTACGGAAATTCCCCTCAGGGATTCGTACCTGATAATTACAATTAGTGTAGCCGTACAGGGCTACTAGGGTGTCTAAACTCGTCCCAGTGAAATGGAGACTTCTTCCCGTCTTCGTTCCACTACGGTAATCCCCTCGTACGGTACTATGCATTGTTATTTGCATATCTTCTGTCGTCTCCTGTCTGAATTGTTGGTAGGGGAGGGTGAGATTCGAGAGAATCTCAGTAGGAAACAGATACCATAATGCATGCATGATTGATGCTATGTGTATGACATGTTAGCTTTATCTAGATGTATGCTCCATAATGACATTTCTGCATGCTCAATGTTTCATACAACAAGACTATGGCCACAGTGAAAACAGAAACAGAGCTTCATTTATTCAAATATGCTCTACATAATCAAGTAAAGCAATCACATACATCATTACACAAGCAAAGATATCAAATACATGCAAGTAAGGTAAGTCCCCTACCTCCAGTCGTTCTCCTCGATTTGCGTGCCAACAGCTCGGGCTCCATATTCGATCCTACAATGTCAAATGTACTATTTAGATACTTCCATAGTGTTTCTGAGGGTTATATGAGTCTATCTTGAAAATTTACCAAAATGCCCCCGGGACCCCGGCCCCGTCGTACCCGGTCCGATGGCACGTTTTCCCAAATTTTTGACTAGGGCTATCCTGACGTATTTTCATCCAAGGAATCCATTTCCGGACTCAAAATTATCAAATTCAATGTCAAATTACGAAATTGCCCTTGGCAGCCCTACTTTTAGGGTTTTAGGGGTGTTTCCGTAATTATGCTTTCTAGGCTTTTTCTGAAAAAGTGCCCAACTGTAACCCCACCTAATTTTCCCTCCTGAATCCAATGGAACCATCAAATCATTGAAAATCCAACTCTAAGGCCCATTTATAGTGCTGGCCGAAATATATGGGAATTTAGGGAAAAATCGGGGTTTTTCGGTTTCGGCTCCGTAAACATGTTCCTTCGTACTCCTAACCACTTTATTGACTATTCCATTAGGTTATAACTACCATTTAGACTCAATTTGGGCAGCATAACCCCTAAGGAAACCCATTTCCAAAAATCACAAACAAAGATAATCCGGCGAAATTTCACCGATTAAATTGTTCACAGCAGCCAGAATAAGCAATATACGAAAGTTTGGAAGTTACCTCAAGCTCCTTCTGGCTTTTCTCAAAGTGGCTGAAAACCCTAGTCCTCCAAACTCCAAAATCTTGCTTCAAACACCACAAACAACATAGGAGATAAGCTTAGGAGAAGGATTATACACGTTAGGTACGAATTCACCGAAGAAATCGACCTATCTTGTGAGTTTTCTCCTCTCCTTCTCTCTCTAAAACTCTCAAACTTTCTCTCTCTCCTTGGCTGCAGCTCACGTCTGGAATGGTCTCAAGAGGGAGAGGATGATGATATATTATTATATCATATTTTACTTTAATTTTCCAAAAATTTCGGATTTTACAAAATTCTGGCAGATTTCTGCCCAAACTTTGGAAAATCATAACTAATTCTAGAAAAATCGAAATGAGGTGATTCCAAAGCCTATAGAACTCTTATTGAGTGTATTTTCAAGGAAAAATATAGACTTTTACTTTATGGAATCACAAAATTCCCAGAATTTCATTCTTTGCATGTTGTTTCAGAAACTTTCCAGTTTTTCTGGGCTAACTTCAAAAATTCATATCTTTTTGTGTATAGCTCTAATTGCGTCATATGACCTGTCAAATTAAAGCTTAGGATGTCTACTTTCATCCTGTAAAATTTCATAATTTTTACTTATCATTTATTCTTCCAAAACCTTATGATAAGCTCATTGCCTCATAGGCGATTTTATCAAAAACATAATTATATTCTCCAAAATTCACCATTTTACTTTCTTAATACCCCAAAGATATTAGAATCATTAGGGAATATATTTGGGACATCTACTAAATCGGGGCTTAGTAGTCCACTCAATTTAGGCTTATTCCAAAGCTTCCAATCCCAAAATTCGGGATATTACATTTCTCCCCCCGTTCAATAAATTTCGTCCTCGAAATTTGAACGTCTACAACTTAGGGATTAATCCTATCTCATTCTATTATCACATGCAGGCTCAAAAGCCATGTAACACTGTAGTCATACTTCCATTACTAATATCAGATAGTATTCAACATTCATCATCCATTCTGTACACAATATGTAACGTGCAATCAAACACAGGTTCCCACAACGCTTGGTTTTATAGGCCTTACAGCCTCTTCGGAACTTCACCCGAATTCACACGATCACTTTTTTTTAACGGCCCAATCCTCACCCCCTTAACGAGGTCTGTTGGGCTAGTAAGCCGATGTCTTTTTATGTAACGGTCCAATCCTCACCCGAGTACACGGTCTTGTGGATGTCCCACACCCCGAGTCCACGAGGTTGGGCTAGTGAGCCAGCCATGGTTCACTTCATTAGGTTCCTCTCATAGTAGAATATCGCGCCTCATGTGAGACATGGTACCATTGGACACCAAAACGTTTGGTCACACTGGTCTTACTGCCTCGAGCCTCGGCTCGTCACAATTTTCAGTCACATCACATTTTGCCGACCTATTCGGTGTTTAGGATCAAATGACTAGTTGACCCTTATTGGCCGTACTGTGTGCACTATTCACTATATGACCATCCACTGTTTGCACTATATCACAAGTGGATGATTCATTCTGTGAGGCTATAGCTATGGAGATGCTCATGCCTCTACTCGATCTTGTTGCATCAAATCACATCCCAATCCATGCCTACTTGCATCTGTGGTGACCATAAAGTTCGACTGTGGATCTAGGATTGTTATCACTGGTGCTGTTGAGAGGTATTCGCCACCATTTTGCCCTACTATACTAGGGTTCATCCCAATTCCAGTTCACATGTGTCACCACAAACTACAAAGGTTGTGTGACTGTTGACCATACAGGTCATCATACTGTACACCACATAGGGTTTAATACTGTACACCACACAGGATGTAATATTGTACACCACTTAGGGTGTAATACTGTTCATCACATATACTGTAACACTGTTGACCATCAAGGCCATATTATGTTTTGGGATGATAAACAATGGTGCGAACATCAACCCCTCTTGTAAGTTCGAAATTGCACCTAGATTCGTCATACTTCCGCTATCTACTCTGAGGTCTATCTCCTCATATGAGCTTTAATAATATCAGGATGATTTAATAGGAGTCCTAAGGAACCTCCCATGACACCTGATAGCACCCACAATCTATATTCCTCTGTGCCCACTCTTTACCCGTTTGAACTTGAATCATTCTGATCCATATAAACTCTTATCTCAAGAAAACACATTCACTGTGGGATTCATTACAATGCACCATCGTTAAGGGCCAATGTTTTCGTAGCCCTACTCTACGATTCAACTTCATGGCAGCTGTACTCTAGGATTAGTCATCACGGTGGCTGCACTCGCAGGTTCATCATCACGGTAGCTGCACTCTAGGGTTCATCGTCACGGTGGCTGCACTCTAGGGTTCTATACTCGGTGCTTCACACAGGCGCCCATACACCTGGTCAGCCCCCTTCCGGTCAGAACTTTCCTTAGGTAGCCCTCTCCGATCAGATTTCACCGTAGGTAGCCCTCTCCGATCAAATTTCACCGTAGGTAGCCCTTTCCGATCAGAACTTTCAATCTTTGTGGTCGCAGTACAACTCCACAATTATGCCATAAAGGCAACGTTTCTTGATTCAATACAAACATTCTTATCATCAACTCAAGATTATGGATGGAATAGTTCAATTTCCGAAGCTTCAGCTGACATGATGCATACGCCCTCACTCGGCTTGCATTAATTCTCATATCAATCTATGTCTGTTCACATATGGGGATTCAATTCCCTTCCCAATCCATGCCATCTGGCATCAGTGAAGACAACAAAGGCCTCCTATGGATCTGGGATTATCAGTGTTGGTACTTTAATAAATTTTCATCATCAGCTCTTCGAAGCTCCTCTCACAATCATCATCCCATGCATAATGCTGAGTTCTAGGAAATTTCGATATAAACATCTCATCCCTTTTTTTTTCATTATTGTCACACCTGTAGCCTTTCTTGGCCTCGTACCCGAGTCCCTTAGGACGTGGCTAGCAACCTCATCGGGTATGGTGCCTTTTTATTCACACCAAATGGCCCTCCATAGTAACCCACAATCATCCATAGAAAATGTGATAGATAAATATGTCATGCACCATATAGTGTAAAATGAAAATCACATCAATCCGTGTGTGTACACAAAGTTCAGGGCCAAACACCCAGTTAAAACAACAATCCGTGTGTGTACACAAAGTTCAGGGCCAACCATCCAGTTGAAACCCTTACGTGTACCTCAGCCGAGTCACCGACTACAGCTAGGTAAGATCAGTGTACCTCAGCTAGGTCCCAGACCATAGCTAGGTAATGTGCCCTAAGCACGTGTTCATATCACAGAATACAGAACATACAACATATTAACCATCACATAGTGTATGAGAGATTATAGTTACTACATTGGCCTTTCTTGGATAACCTTCCTGATAATCATTGATCATTTTTTGCTATTCTATTCTCTTGCCCTGTGTTTGCTGTATTAGGCTAGGTCTAACTTCCTGACCTTGCCCAGCATCTAAACCTCTTAGTCTTACCACCTTTATGTTTCACTATATGAAGCAAGAAAGAGGTAAATTACACATAAACACATGGGCTTATCTGTCATTTCACAAAGTTTTGGGTGCATAGGTACCCCAAAAACAACATATCACAGGTGTTTACAGTAGTCAAGGAAAGCCTGCAACAACACACAACCTCTGAACTACTGTACAACATGTCTTACTCTTTTTTCATAATATGACATAACATGTGCAACAACTTCCCAGGGGTCACCCATCATGGCATTTCACTGAGTTGAGCACATTTAACTCTTTTGTACCCGTGCCCAAATGTGGATACCGGCTTCTACTGTTTCCGTCCACGGGTACCCCGTGACTACCCTCGTCTCAAAAGACATGCCGGCTATCTCCGGTCACCAAAATATTGAGTGTGGACCGCACATTAGCCTTGGCCGTACCCATATCCTTGGGTTCCGCAATATCCTTAGACCATTCTCGTCTAATATTGCACCACTAGCGGCCCTTCAGTACTCGCCATTTCTCGGGGCAGATTCATAAATCGGAAAGATACCCTCCTTTGGTACTTTCTGTCCATGCATATTTTCTATCACTGTGTAATCAAGACCTTATCAGTATACCATCCTGTTGCCAGAACCACCGCACTTACTCTGAGCAGACAATTCTGTGGCCAGAATCCTTGCTCTGATACCAAAATGTCACGCCCTTATTTTAATTTCACCTTTACCAGAGTATTCGCAGAAAACGACATGCGGTTCGGTAGGCAACATAAGAATAGCATAACTATACTGATAATATGTACATGATTACGGAAATTCCCCTCAGGGATTCGTACCTGATAATTACAATTAGTGTAGCCGTACAGGGCTACTAGGGTGTCTAAACTCGTCCCAGTGAAATGGAGACTTCTTCCCGTCTTCGTTCCACTACGGTAATCCCCTCGTACGGTACTATGCATTGTTATTTGCATATCTTCTGTCGTCTCCTGTCTGAATTGTTGGTAGGGGAGGGTGAGATTCGAGAGAATCTCAGTAGGAAACAGATACCATAATGCATGCATGATTGATGCTATGTGTATGACATGTTAGCTTTATCTAGATGTATGCTCCATAATGACATTTCTGCATGCTCAATGTTTCATACAACAAGACTATGGCCACAGTGAAAACAGAAACAGAGCTTCATTTATTCAAATATGCTCTACATAATCAAGTAAAGCAATCACATACATCATTACACAAGCAAAGATATCAAATACATGCAAGTAAGGTAAGTCCCCTACCTCCAGTCGTTCTCCTCGATTTGCGTGCCAACAGCTCGGGCTCCATATTCGATCCTACAATGTCAAATGTACTATTTAGATACTTCCATAGTGTTTCTGAGGGTTATATGAGTCTATCTTGAAAATTTACCAAAATGCCCCCGGGACCCCGGCCCCGTCGTACCCGGTCCGATGGCACGTTTTCCCAAATTTTTGACTAGGGCTATCCTGACGTATTTTCATCCAAGGAATCCATTTCCGGACTCAAAATTATCAAATTCAATGTCAAATTACGAAATTGCCCTTGGCAGCCCTACTTTTAGGGTTTTAGGGGTGTTTCCGTAATTATGCTTTCTAGGCTTTTTCTGAAAAAGTGCCCAACTGTAACCCCACCTAATTTTCCCTCCTGAATCCAATGGAACCATCAAATCATTGAAAATCCAACTCTAAGGCCCATTTATAGTGCTGGCCGAAATATATGGGAATTTAGGGAAAAATCGGGGTTTTTCGGTTTCGGCTCCGTAAACATGTTCCTTCGTACTCCTAACCACTTTATTGACTATTCCATTAGGTTATAACTACCATTTAGACTCAATTTGGGCAGCATAACCCCTAAGGAAACCCATTTCCAAAAATCACAAACAAAGATAATCCGGCGAAATTTCACCGATTAAATTGTTCACAGCAGCCAGAATAAGCAATATACGAAAGTTTGGAAGTTACCTCAAGCTCCTTCTGGCTTTTCTCAAAGTGGCTGAAAACCCTAGTCCTCCAAACTCCAAAATCTTGCTTCAAACACCACAAACAACATAGGAGATAAGCTTAGGAGAAGGATTATACACGTTAGGTACGAATTCACCGAAGAAATCGACCTATCTTGTGAGTTTTCTCCTCTCCTTCTCTCTCTAAAACTCTCAAACTTTCTCTCTCTCCTTGGCTGCAGCTCACGTCTGGAATGGTCTCAAGAGGGAGAGGATGATGATATATTATTATATCATATTTTACTTTAATTTTCCAAAAATTTCGGATTTTACAAAATTCTGGCAGATTTCTGCCCAAACTTTGGAAAATCATAACTAATTCTAGAAAAATCGAAATGAGGTGATTCCAAAGCCTATAGAACTCTTATTGAGTGTATTTTCAAGGAAAAATATAGACTTTTACTTTATGGAATCACAAAATTCCCAGAATTTCATTCTTTGCATGTTGTTTCAGAAACTTTCCAGTTTTTCTGGGCTAACTTCAAAAATTCATATCTTTTTGTGTATAGCTCTAATTGCGTCATATGACCTGTCAAATTAAAGCTTAGGATGTCTACTTTCATCCTGTAAAATTTCATAATTTTTACTTATCATTTATTCTTCCAAAACCTTATGATAAGCTCATTGCCTCATAGGCGATTTTATCAAAAACATAATTATATTCTCCAAAATTCACCATTTTACTTTCTTAATACCCCAAAGATATTAGAATCATTAGGGAATATATTTGGGACATCTACTAAATCGGGGCTTAGTAGTCCACTCAATTTAGGCTTATTCCAAAGCTTCCAATCCCAAAATTCGGGATATTACACGCGCATTAACTACGAGGCTGACATGTAAGAAGCACGTGCATGAAGAAGGCGCGTGAGGACCAAAATGAATGTGACACGTGGTTGTCGGCGGTAGGGGTAGCCACATCTTCACCTGCTATATCCAATCCTCTGTTAGTTAACTCCCTCTTCCTCGAAACTCCCTTTTTGAGTTTTTTCCCCTTCTTATTTTCCACAACACGGTTCCACTACACACTTCATACTTCATACTCCATAGTCCATACATTTACCTCAAACTAAATTTTTTTTTTTTTACAAAATTTAAATATACTCTTGGCTCCAATACTTCAATGAGTTCTATTTTTAGTCTCTATATTTTTTTAAATCATTTTCTTTATGCCACTTTAAACATTGGTCTCTGCATATGATTTTTAACATATGAAATTATGATATTTTTTCTTATAAATTTAATTCTTTATAAAACTATAGAAATTATGCTTTAGACGACATAAAGAATAGGAATAAAAAACAACGAGTGTTTGTGGATGTGGATTAAAACCAAAATTCATTTAAATTTAAAACATATGAATATGAATTGGGTTTAACCCCTTTTCTTTCAAATATCATATTTAAAAAAAATATTAAGGCTAAATGGGAATTAAATAAAAAAAATTCAGAGAAAGGAACAAAATTTTATATAAAACAAAGGCAAATAATAGGAGTATAGTTTAACCCTTAATTTGAAAACGCATAATTTTTCTTGAGAAAACATATAATGTATTAATTGACCTTATTTATGTGCTTATTTATTAGTGTAAGGTAACGGCAAATTGTGTTATGGTCCAGACAAGGACTAATTTGTGCAAGTCCTTAAAAAAACAAAGCTACTTAAGGACTTTAATAAAAGACTGCAAATTTCTTTAAATTAAGCACACTTATACCATAAAATACTCACATAATATTTTTACCATAAATCTTTTTTTATGCTAATTTGCACAATATAAAAAAAGTTTGTTCTAATTTATGTGTTTTTTTCCTTGAGACACAAGATTCATGCTAGGTCAAAATTAGAGATTAATCCCATCAAACACATACGATATCAACAGTGCTATATATTTTTCTTAAAATATAGAAACTATTTTTCCTTTTATATTTTTATCGCCTTATAGAGTCGAAAACTTACCTTTTTGCATTTAAAACGACGAGAGCTGCTGTGTGAGAAAGCAAACGCGGCCTAATTCAGCTACTCGAGAGAACGCAGAAGAAGGCCATGTCCGATGTCTCCCAAGTCCAAACCAAACCCCTGAAAAATTCTACCATGCCTTTCGCTGCCTTTATACTTTCAGATTCTCTCTTTTTCTCTTTTTCATTCTCTCTCCCTCTTCCCCATTTTCCATCCCTGCCAATGACGCAGAAACGACCGCTACCTAAAGCCAAATCCCATCCTCTTACATGACGATTTCACTCTTCTTCTTCTCCTTCAACGTCTGCCTCATCGCCTCCGCCGCCGTCACCCTCCTCTTCTCTGCAATCCCCTTCATCCATGCTCTTGGTTCCGGCGCCACTCTTGCCGTAATCGATGACGACTCCTCCGGCACCGTCTGTGGCATCGTGGCAGGGCAAACAAGGCACCGCATTGAATGTTACCGTCGTGGTCAGGTCGTTCCCGTTACTCCCAACATTTCGTTTTCTTCGATTTCCGGCGGGAAGAGCTACTTCTGCGGCCTTAGGTCCGGTAACTTCAGTTTGCTCTGCTGGGACCCTGTCTCGTCCAATTCCACCGATTCCTTCCAAGAGAAAAGGCTTTACTCTAATTTTACTGTTCTTTTGGAGAATCTGGCGGTTGGGGATACGCAAGTTTGCGCCACCGTCGTGGGTTCCGGCTCCGTTCAGTGCTGGAGACGCAATGGCATACCTACGCCGTATCAATTTGCGACGATAACGTCTGGGTCTGGATTTTCTTGTGGCATCTTGAAGAATACTTCCTGGGTTAGGTGTTGGGGAATGAACCCATATTTGGGTCAAATACGGAAAAGATTCGGAGACATGCCTATGTTGAGTCTTGTCGCCGGCGATTCACATGTTTGTGGATTGAATTCAACAGGGTTTGTGGTATGTGCAGGAAGTAACAGTTCTGGGCAGCTTAGTGTTCCCCAAGGAAGACCTCTAGAATATTCTGGGTTGGCTCTCGGAGCTGAACATAGCTGCGCGATCAGACAATCGAATCGTTCGGTTGTTTGCTGGGGCGGCGGAGGGCAATTCTGGGCGAATTTTTCAGAGCGAACAACATCGTTTGAGTTAATTGTTTCTGGGTCAAATTTTACTTGTGGATTAGTCTCTGGCAATTTCTCTGTAATGTGTTGGGGACCTGGTTGGGCTAATAATAGTTCAGGCTCTAATACGCTTGAGCTTCCTTTGCCTCCTATTCTTCCAGGCCCTTGTGTTCAATCTGCTTGTGAGTGTGGTCAATATCCTCTATATCAAAATATGTGCTCTGGTTCTGGTACTATTTGCAGACCTTGTACTCCAAACATTTCAGCCCCTGCGCTGCCGCCTTCGACTTCTCCGCTGCCGCCATTGGTTTCTCCTCCGTCGTCCCAACGCTCAAGGACATTGACAAGGGGTTTATTGGCATTCGCCATTGTTGGATCTGTTGGAGCTTTTGCTGGTATATGTACCATAATTTATTGTTTGTGGACTGGGGTTTGTTTTGGCAAGAAGAAAGTTCACAATTCTGTCCAACCAAGAATCAGTAGAGAAGGCAGTTCCAATAACGGAGGAGGTGCTGTAATTTCTAGCAGTAGCCCGCCTTCAAGATCATCCACCATTAGACGTCAGGGCTCAAGGATAATGAGGAGGCAGAGGAGCGGAACATCATCGGCAAAACATCCGGATAGGGCGGAGGAATTCACTCTAGCCGAGCTTGTGGCGGCCACTAATAATTTTTCTCTTGAAAACAAGATTGGTGCTGGTAGCTTTGGTGTTGTGTACAGAGGCAAACTCGCAGATGGTCGCGAGGTGGCGATCAAGAGGGGCGAGATTGGTTCAAAGATGAAGAAGTTTCAAGAGAAAGAGAGTGCATTTGAGTCAGAACTCGCATTCTTGTCACGTTTACACCACAAACACTTGGTCAGGCTAGTTGGTTTCTGTGAGGAAAAAGATGAAAGGCTCTTGGTGTATGAGTACATGAAGAATGGAGCATTACATGATCATCTTCATGACAAGAAAAATGTGGAGAAGAGTAGTAGTTCCTTGAATTCGTGGAAAATGAGGATCAAGATCGCGCTAGACGCTTCTCGAGGGATTGAATATCTCCACAACTATGCAGTCCCACCCATAATTCACAGGGACATCAAGTCTTCCAACATTCTTCTCGATGCGAATTGGACAGCGAGAGTGTCTGATTTTGGATTGTCATTGATGGGTCCAGACTCTGATCACGATTACCGGCCAACAAAGGCGGCAGGAACCGTAGGATACATTGATCCTGAGTACTATGGTCTGAATGTCTTGACAGCAAAGAGTGATGTCTATGGATTTGGAATAGTGCTGCTAGAACTCTTAACCGGAAAGAGAGCCATATTCAAGTATGGTGAAAATGGTGGCACCCCGGTGAGTTTGGTGGACTTTGCGGTGCCTGCAATAATGGCCGACGAACTGTCCAAGATTCTGGACATGAGGGTTGGGCCACCGGAGATGAACGAGGCGGAGGCGGTGGAGCTGGTGGCGTATACTGCAATGTACTGCGTGAATTTGGAAGGGAAGGACAGACCAACAATGACTGACATTGTGGCCAATTTGGAGAGGGCTTTGTCTCTTTGTGATAGTAGTCATGGCAGCATCTCCACTGGCACAATCTCTATTGTTTCAGAATGATAATCCAGAGTTATTTATTTACCCCACCGGAATTATTAGAACAGGCATTTGAAAAAATTTTGTTCTGAGTCTCATTTGATTCTTTCTGATACAATTACTTGGGGTATACTCTTTTTGGGGTGTGTAAAGATTAGTAGGTAAATCATCCAACACTTTTTAGCTGTGTAGTGGAAGATTACATTTGATCACTTAACCAGAAAATTGATCTTGTTTTGTTGTTCCTATATATTTCTCCCAATCTACACTTTAGGCATTGCTCACTGCATATAACATTACTGTTATAGATGCAAGTAATTATGCCTTTTACTGGCAATTTGTTATAAGTATATCAATATCAGAGCATTATTTGGTCAACAACAGTATCTGGTATTTGGTGGGAGTAGTGATCCGTAAGAATATCACATCAAACTCTCAATATTTTGGTGAGAATCAGATAAGGAAGCGTCCACCGTCCAATTGAAGAGAACAGATTGGAAAAGACGAATGTGAACATGGAATGTGTATTAAAGAGTATGAAAAACACTAAATAAAGGTGTGCATTCCGGGGTTGATCTCTGTGTTTGAGTGGTTGAGCTAGCAATAAGATATAACCTGAGCCCACATGGATCATAATTAATCCTTTTCCTTCACTACCATCTTTCTACCAATGGTCCCCAGCTAGAAACAGAGGAAGACTTTGTCTTTTCTTTTTTTTTTCCCCTTGAAATATCGTTCCTAACTTAAATGTTGGGCGCAGCTTTGACCAAAGAAGATTCAAAATTTCTTTAGCCGGAGGAATTGGTAATTCTGCTGCTTTTATTGCACGGTGGAAATGGCAATGACCAAATCCTACGTTGTTGTATTGATAGAGAGAGATTCAGAGGACTTGGTCGGTCTCGAACCAGTTTTGAAAGTCCGTGAAGGAATTCAAGTGTGAATTTTCTTTGTTTGGGGATGAGGCAGTATGGAAATATTAACTGACGCGGTGCCTCAAAAAGTACAGAACTTTAAATTCATTCTCACTTGGGAACATATTAAAGGCAGAGAAGTGATCATAGGCCTGAAAATGTGAAATTGAATGAATATGTTGGAGGCGTAAAGGGGCAGATTGTTGACGACGGTCAATGAGTATACATTTTTGTGTTGTAACTTGTAACATCAAGGCTTTGCCTTCTCATGAGTGAACCATGTCTTTGCTTTACGGGAAAATTATATAATATATTACAATGATTCATATTTGGGGAAAAAAAAATCAAAATTTAAATAAATAAATTTATAATTATTTTTAAAATGTTAAAGTCATCTTCATATTTTACTAGATTTACTCTATTATATTTTAAAAGATTGTCGGTTTGATTTTTTTTTTGAAAAAATTACTCGTATTATCAAAATAATTAAAAATTAAAAGTGTACTTTTCATAAATTTTTAATAATAATAATTTTGTTTGGATAAAACTGAGGTCAAATCGCTTATCCCCATCTGGTCAACCAACAATAGTAAAATGACATGCGTTTATATTTTATTGGTGAATATATAAGTGTATATAAATTTTTTAACCATTAATAATAACAAAATAACAAGTATTCATATGAAAATTTACAAATCATACATTACACTATAAAAGTTTATACAAAAACTTACAAGTGTTTGTAGGTGAATTTATAAGTTCATACACACATTTTAACTACTAACAAACCAAAATAATAAGTGTGATTGAATAATTTGATATAATAAATATAGGCAACTTCACCTAAATTTTTGAAAAATTGTGAACAAAAAGCCTTCACAATTCATATTGCGTGAGGAACAAGGTTTTCTTTTCTTTTCTTTTTTTATTGGGCAAGCATGATTACTATATACCCATCCAAAAAAGAAAATAAAACCCGGTTGAAGACACGATTTCTTGTAAAAAGAACATTTCTCAATGCTTTTAATTTCTTCTGTGGTTGAAATGATCGGTCAATATGCTTATTTGAATGGTGACTGAATAATTAAGAGCTCAATGTTACGTGTCTCTCTTCTTGTTCATTAGGAGTATTTTAGGAAAATAATTTACAATTGCTACATTAGGTATGCCCTATGACGCCTATATTTTCATTTGATACCAACCATGCGTTTTTGTTATTTTATTACTCCTTTTTTGCCCCTAGAACTTCCCAATCAATTACTGTATCTGAAGAGTGACAGCACATATGAGTATCATAGGCCCCAAGCAAGCAACATATTATCAGAAAGGTGTAAAACACACTCAATAAATTGTGAATACACATAAAAGAGTTATAAATAAGGACCTTTCTGATAATATGTTGTTTATTTGGGACCTATGAGTAATTTTTCCTAATTAAAATGTCTATCCTGCTTGACAACAAAATGTGAACGCGGCATGTTATGAAAGATATTGATGGGAATATACTCATATCGTTCAAAGTTGTAAGACATTTTCTTAAGAATCATGTTAGAAGTCTTTCGAAGTGCAATTAATAAACCTGTTTTTTCCAATCCTGCAGAAAATGAGGTGTGTGACGATTTGGAAATCCTTATTGCTTTCTAGAATTAAATTGCTAATTTTGGAAAATTGTTAGACGCATCTTGCCAACAACTTAAATACTTATCAATAGATATATGGCTAATTTTGAGATATGTTAATTTTATAATTGTAGCTACGAATCCTTAAAACATTTATTCTTGTATTGCCTTTTCTTCAGAACATGTTAGCTTGATACTATCGGTGGTTTTAGAATTGACGATAATCCTGACAAATCATTGCAACAGTGGTTAGTAATATGGTTGCTAAACCACAAAGATTCTAGTGATTTCTTGACATATTTACCTTTCTAATTATTAGAATCCTTATGGTTCGCAAGGAATTAAGTGTGTCATATATGTATGAGGATCTCTCCACAGCAAGTGCTCAAGACTGCTCTGTCTCGAACAGGAGCTGCTATATCTCCCTTATAGCATCAGCAAGATCACGTTGATGGTGCATTAGACGACTAACTCGTACAGGAGGGAGGAAGGCATCATTATCAATGGAATTACTCTGCTCAGTGGGATGTCACTTTCAGTATCCACAAATCAAGGAGGGGACAACGAAGCATAAATATTCGAATATTTTTTTATCACGGCAAATTCAATGAGTGGTTGATAACTACAACCAAACTTGGAGCACTACATTTGCAATTACTGGCACTACGGGATGCTATGACATTCATCCGCAGACAGCAATAAATAGTCTTAACATCCGTTTTTATTTCGATAATCGAAGAGTAATAAAGACGGAATTTTATAGGTATAAGAAAAGTATAATTATAATGATAAAAATATTCGTTTACAATCCCAATGTCGTTCGTCAATGAAATACAGAAAATACAGCGGAAACTTTAACATTTACAGGATTCCCCAAAATATATAAACATAAACTAATTACAACCACGATCATGTCCTTGCTTCGAGACACGTGCCAATCACTTCCCGGCATTTACGCCTTTGCCTTTTGACCCACTGGCACTCGCTGAGATGTTTTTTTTTTAAAAAAGATGAGATTCTGAAGAATCCCAGTAGAAATATGCTATCGTTCATAGAAAAAGAGAAAAGTAAATATGACATGCGCTAAGGTATGCACTAATTAGTGAACAATATAAACACATCATCGTCATGTACACATGAGTAGGGTCCAGCCCCACAATCTACACTGGTTGAACTTCCGCCAACTCCTAGTGTAAGTGCACCCCGGCACTAAATGCCTCTCTCTAGGCAAATCATGTTGATTAATATAACGTATTTACAAACATTGACATCCACACAAGCATATAACTATGACATGTTGTATGACGGATAATGTTCTTACCTCAAAGCTTTATAAACCCCTTTTTAGATGTGCCTTGTAAAACGTGTCTTGTCCGGCATCCGACTCGGTCCTAAAATATTAAATGTACAAGAAATAGGTCACAACTTGTCAGAGTATCATTTTAGACTCTTCCATATTGTTTCTTGTGGTTATATTAATCTACAGTGAAAATTTATCAAAATGCCCCCGGGACCCCAGCCCGATGTCACGTTTTTTCAAAATTTTGATTAGGGCTATCCTAAGGTATTTTCACCCAAGGAATCCATTTCAGGGTTCAAAATTACCAAATTCAATGTCAAATTACAAAAATACCCTTGACAACCCCGATTTAGGGTTTTATGGGCGTTTTCATAATTATGTTTTTTCGTCCTTTTCCGAAAAAAGTGACCAGCTGTAACCCCACCTATTTTTGCCCACTGAATCCAATGGAACCATTTATTTCATGAAAATCCATTTCCTACCCCCTGAAACAATGATGGCCAAAAGTATCAAGAAAAAAATGGAAAAATGGAGTTTTGTATTTTAGCTTACAAAAATTGTACTTTTTTACTTCTAATCCTTTATTAACGTATTTAAACACATCTTAACCATGATTCAAAGAAATTTGGGCAGCATGACCCCTTAGGGTTAGGACTTTCCAAATTTACAAACTCAACAAAATAACTAAATCCAACCACAATCATCAACAACAACCACATACTAGTATATTTTAGGATTTGTGAAGTTACCTCTTTAGTTCCTTTCCTCTCTCTCTAGACGTCCTCCTCTCTCTCTCCTTGGGCTCAAGATGAGCTTGCTAAACCATGGATTTCATAGAGAAATAGAGATTAGAGAAGAAGCTTATGCAAGTTTAGAAAGAAATCTTAAGAAATCACAAACCTACTTTGATCTTTCTCTTCCTCCTTCTCTCTAAAGCTTGAGTTCCCTTAAGTCTCTCTCTCTCTTCTCTTGGCTCAAAACAAAAATGACAAGGAAAGATGAAGCTTTGTTTCATAAAAATCCTACCTATTTTCCCTTAATTAATAAATGGTGGTAAATTGGATTATGACATCATTTTGGTACTTGTCCTTATCTCCTCCTAACTTGTGTCATATGATCCATTTGAAGTTGAACCAAGTTTTCTCCTCCTCCCTTGCTAGCCCAAGACGTCACTTAGGGTCCTTTAGGAAACAATTGGGCTTCTTTCATTTTGTCTTAAGCTCATGCACCAAATAACAATATCTTAAAGTAACAACACATATGTTCATATTCAACAATTATAATTTATTCCTCTTGGCTAGATTAATTACACTTGACATATCTTAATCTCAACAATTGTTTTTCCCTTCAATTTCCATAAGCTAGGCGAAATTATCAAGGAAAAAGGGAAATAAGAATTGTTCCAATATTTTCCATAGTTCCTTTAATTGTTTTATGCACAAGTTCCTCCCAATTCCACAAATCTTAATTTATTCCACCAAGAATATTCAATTTATACATTTTTTTTTATTTTTTTTTATTAATTGAAATTAACTCCAATTAATTGGAAAATAATTAATCTTGGGCTAAATTGGCAAAATTATGATTTTTCTATCACCTTTGTAATTTAATTCATTTCTTAAATTAATTTGCCCATTTCCTCATGAACATAAATATTTCAAAATTCATAAGATCCAAATTTCATGAATATTCACCATTTTATTGAATTTTTCAATTAATTACAATATATTTTTTGTAAATATAAAATTTGGGATGTTACAAATAGAACATCCAAATAGATTTTCTATACACTGGAAACTTGTGAAGCAATCTCATATAAAAATCATTACTAAGATAAAGAATGTTTTTTGGGTCTGTCCTACCTTCTAAAGGATGTGTGTCTTACTGGAAGAGGATACTCTCATTGTCCACTTTCTCATTATCTTCTTATCATCTTATCTCCACCCTTAGATCATGAAATGAATGGTTTGGATTTAATTTTTTATAATAATATTATTATTACATTTTATAAATTTTAATTTATTTAGTTTTTATGGATTCCAATCATGAAGGGTATAGATAATATTTTAAGAGTTTAAATTTACTTTTTTTATGTTTGTAAAAATAATTTTATAAAATATTGAATCCAAGCCATATATTTTTTTAATTTAACGGTAGATATGAGATAATGAGAAGAAAATGAGAAATAGGACAATGAGAGAAACCCGACCCGTGTCTTACTAAGATACTTTGTAGCTTATGCTTTTTCAACATGAAGGCAATTATATTTTATCAAAAAAAAAACTTTTTAAAACATCTCCCTAATTTTTTTTTTGACCAAAAAAAACATCTCCCTAATTGAAGGTGTAATTGATAATTTTTTTCTAATTGAGATGCCATATTAAATAAGGATAAACGTGAAAAGGGAATAATTTTAAAGGCCTTTGAATAATTTATTGGGAGCGTCTCATCATATTTTTGGCCGGTAAGTGTCTTACCATATTAAAAGGTAAAGGGTTCTCACATCTTCCAACAAGTGCGTTTTTTGGGATTCAAACTTGTATTCTCCTCCTTACAGAGATGAGGCTCCTTACCATCTCAACCAGCAACTTGTTGGTAACCCTCTATTATTATAATATATTTTTAAAAATATGTGTCTTTTTTATTGGAAAAGTATCGCTTAGACCCATCGAAGCAATTTTATTTAAGGCAATCATCAAAATATCACTTAAAAAAAAATTTACAAGACAAATATGGACATTTAAGGGATAAATATGTGAATGACCAAAATTTTTTAACTCCTTAAATTCTTTTATTTGTCTTGTAAATGCCAATATTTCTCAGTGAAAAATTAATAATGACCTTACTTTATTCAAGTGAAATTTTTTTTCACTTTATTTAAAATAATAATTTATTTTTCAATAATAATTTATTTAAAATTATTTTTTTCACTTAAATATAAAGTATGGCTGTAATTGTCTTTCCACCTACAAATATGAGCATTTACAAGATAAATAAAGAAATTTACAAGGCAAATAAAGGAATTTAAGTGATAAAAGAATCTACGAAGTTAAAAGATTTTGGTCATTCACATATTTTTCTTGTAAAAATTTTTTTAAGTGATATTTTGGGAATTGACTGAAATAAAATAGTTTCCATAAAGCCTAAGTGATATTTTTTCATTAAAAAAAGACATATATTTCTAAAAACATATTAAGATAATAGAGAGTGAGAAGATTAGTGAGAACTGTAGTGCAAAAAATAACAGAAGTTAATTCGGGTTAACAATGTTGCTATAAGTGCTACCAAATAAATCAAGTATGTCTACTTTTGTATCCAAAAATAGTTAATTGTGTTAGATGTCTATAGGAAATTAAAACATGATCAGCTAAACTAAGATTTTTGAGAATTAATTTTTTAACCAAAACAAGAAGAGTATGTCTCCATAAAAATAGATTATGTCAATATATATATGATTTTATAGGTTTTTTTTTAATGGAGGCATACTTTTTTTCAGGGTTTTGAAACCCGGATTCGGACCGGAAACCGTTCCGGTCCGGGAGTCAACCCGAGTCACTATTTTTTTTTTTCTTTTTTTGAAAAATCGATTTTTTTTATTTTTCTTTAAAATTTCATATTAATAAGCTTAAAATCTTTAATTTCTCACCGATTTGACTCTGATCTGACTCACTAACCTTTAACCCAGTATCCAGGCCGGTTCAAGTTTTAGAACCTTGCTTTTTTTACTTCAATACTTAAGGTCACTTGATGATAAGAAACTATTGATTTTTCGCACATATGATTAATAGGATACATTCACAAGCCTTACATTACAAGTTACAAATTCAAAGAAGGCTAAAGTATGTTTAGTCCTTTTAAGTTTAAATCAAGTTTCAATTTGGTCTCTTAAGTTTAAAAGATATATTTTTAATTTTTTTAATCTTAACACAGTTATTTTCATTTAATGAAAAATACCAACTCGGCAAATTTAAACAATGATTCTGGAAATAAATGCTGACAATATATGCTCAAACTTTAATTCTTTAATATAATTTTTACATTTAAAATTTAAGTGTGATTTATCAATATTTAATTGCATAATCACTATTTAAATATAAGGAAAATCACTGACAAGTCCCAAGACCACAAAAAAGTCCTAATTCAAATTCCCAAATAAAAAAAAGTCCCTAGGGACTTTTTTGTAATTAATTGGGATTGTGAAATGACTAAATTGCCCCTAATGACTAAATTGAAAAAGAGAAAATGGAGAAAGCTACGGTGTTGCAGGTCATGAAGTGGCAATAGGTGGGGTGCGGGGAGCAGGTGTGGAGGCTTTCTGTGGGGGTAGCTCCGGGGGCTTAAGCAAAGCAAGAAGTAGCCAAAAGGCCCAAGACGAAGAATACTCGAAGAGCAGCAAAAGCCATGGCGAGATTTGAAACTGAAATAAAGGGAAGAAAGACAAGATGAAAGACGAGGAAATATAAGAGATTAGTGGACTAAGTGCTACGAGTTAGGTAAGTAATGCTAAGATTTTGCTAAAGATATGATCTTGACCATTGAAGTTAGGATTTCACCGTGGTTGGGTAGTATGAATAAAATTGTTCTCTTTTTTTCTGCAAGGAAACAGAGGGATTACTCTGTTTTAAGTGAGAATTGTTGAATATGATGAAGGTTTGTTTGCTTACAAAACGCTGATATGAAATAAAAAAGTATTGTTGATACGTGCAGTTGTAGTTGTTAATATGACTGTTGCAGTTGTTAATACAAAGTGTATGTTACAGATTGTGATAGGTGGGACATGTGAAATTCTGATATGTTAAAATCAACTTGTCAAAATAAGTCATACAATTGCGAATATAGGCATTAGGACTTGTGAAAACAGGCGTAAGCTCTTGCCAAAATTGGCACATGTAGTTGTGAAATTTCAAAACTCCTTCGGAGAGGGAAACGACTCATTAAGGTATGAAAAAGAAATTGTCAAAATGACTCATCAAGTTGTGAAAATAGACAAAACCAATTGTTAAGATTTTCATATGCAGTTATGAAAGTTGGGACGGTTGAAACTTGTAATCCCACACAGATATGAAAAAGAAGTTGGTAAAATGACTCATTAAGTTGTGAAAATAGGCAAAACCAGTTATTAAACTACTAAGGGCAACATAGTCATTTCACATTCCTAATTAATCACATTTGAGAATTTGGATTAGGGGAATTTGGATTAGGGCTTTTTTGTGGTTTTTCTGAGTCCTTAGAACCTATAAGTGATTTTCCTTTAAATATATTGAGTTAGCATTTTTCGTTAAATGAAATTAACGGTATTAAAATCAAAAGATTGAAAATGCACCTTTTAAATTTAAAGGACCCAAATTATACTTGATTTAAACTTAATGGACAAAATGTATATTTTAATCTGAAAATAATTTCAGCTCTGTTTTCCAAATATACATAGATTTTGATCCCTGAAATATATAAATATGTACGCTTTTTTTTTTTTTTTTTTTGCCAGAAAATATGCTTACATCATTATGTAGATAGTCTTTCAACGTAAATATACATTAACATTAAGTTTAAAACTTAAAATTGAGCAAATATACAATTAACCCAGAAGGGAAGGGCCTAATAGCTCACAAACTGAAAGATTTAACTTGGAATAAATATAGCTAATAAGATAACATATATGTTTATAGATTAATTACTCCAGCAATCACATCTCAAGATATTTGCGATACGGTTACATAAAAAGCTCTTATTTACTAAAGGCTATACTTTACTACTACTGTACATTTAGACTATATATTCGGATGGAGGGAAAAGTGAAATGAAAATATGGGAAATGAATACTAGAAAGAAAAACTTTTAAAAACAGTAAGAACTTATTATATTCAGGGATTTCCCCCCCTAATATTCTTTTCTCCCAGAATTTCTTTCCATCCAAACTAAGGATTAAAGATCAAAGAAACTCAAAGCGCATAAGGAGCTTCACAGAGTTGTACTTCTCCCCCTTGTGGTTATGTAGTGAAACTGCTCGAATTCCACTTCTGAGCTCTGGAACAGGAAGGCATGTTTGGCCACCAAAGTCATCTTTTTCAGACATATCGTACTCATGAACTTCTATGCGAAGCACTGCCAGTTCTGGAACTGTAAGAGGCAATTCGAATGTCTCGTTCCATGTAGGAAACCAATTGTCCTCTATTGCTTTTGTCCTCTTCATCACAGTATCGGCTGGTACTCCTGCTATTCCCACCTGCATCAAGGTTCCATCAAAATAAGGAAAGGACTACAACTCTGTTTTAGCCCTCTGTAAATTCCCGAGTTAGTTCCAATATACTCTCATTAGTCCTTCTACTGTAATCTATTGGCATGGCACATGGCACATCCTAGATCTGTTTGGGAACGTGCCATGTCATTAAATTTATTAGCACGTTGCTATCATAGAGTCTAGACTCTAGACTAGACTGATAGGAAGGACAGAAATCAAAATCAAAATTTAATTGGGACCAACTTGAGAATTGGTTCATGCGTGACTAAAATAGGCTTTTATTGCAAACAAGATATATATGAGCTACAGTTTAAGGAGTTCATCATATGCAACATCTATTGCTAGGATGAGCATAGTCCCATGAGAGCAAAATGCAGAAGAATCAACAAGAACCGAATGAAGTAACAGTTATTTTAGAACATGGGATTCAGCCGTGTGAAATATTATGATGCAACAAATTATATCATCCCCTTTTTTCAACCCAGGAAAAAAAAAAAGAAAAGAAAAAATCATATTAACTCACTCTTGTGTAGAAGTCCGGAGGTGAGAATTGATCAAAGTGGGTTGCCTTGAAATCATTAGACCATCCTTCTCCCATGTATACGGTCACCTGAGTCAGAGAAGTGTCAGATCTTCATTAGGATTAGAATCTTAGACACTTTACCTGAACTCTAACATCTCCAGGCAGTGAAGCTCTCACCTTCAATGTAGTCTTAACAGGTAACTTGGCTTTAGGATCAAAAACCTCATTATTCGGGTAAGTCTTCAGTAGGAAATCTGGTTTTTTAACATAACCACATCCACCATTGGCTTTGAACATGCCTTGCATCACCCAAAGTGATCTCCCATACCCCTATCATAAAAACGCCCGCATCAAAAATTGACAAGTGAATCTCTTTCATGATCATGAAGTCGTTAATGGATAGTAGAGTATTTTCCTTTAGTGTGTATATCATGTAATAGATAGGGAAATATGAATTAGTTTGGAAGTAAGGTCAGTTAGTTAATAAGGGTTAAGGTAAGGGTATTAGGCTATAACCTCATAGTTTACTAACCAGACGATTTGTTTCGAAGAAGCAAGAAGGCATAAAGGGGCATGGAAGAAATAACAAAACTGATGCAAAATGTCCAGGACCTGTTGGTGTTTCTAACGTTACTAATCCCTTCACCAGTTACCACCCATTCATGATTTGGAAGGAAAAGAAACACAAATGAAAACGTAAAAGAAGTAAAAGGTGGCATAATTAATGAAAACCGAGACATCCTTAAACCGTAAGAAATTAACTCAGAAAAAATAAAAGAAAGGACAGAAGAGCTAAAACCTGCATGTTAAATGCAACCATTTGAGCTCCATGCATCCAGCCAATTAGTGGGTTATAATTTGATGAGTCAATGCGTGTACCTTTTGGATACACCCTCAGGATATTACGGTGAGTAAACCTGCAGGACGCCAATATCAGGAAATCGATACTTTGTTATTTATTTCCTTTTACAGTACTAGATATCATGAGGCAAGAAATACAAAAAGTCTCCAAGATTGAGATAACCTCTAGATATGCCACCTGAATTATATTATTATGAACTCAAATTGCTTCTCATGTAACACTTCGTTACCAACTGTTCCAAACTAGGATATATAGCCTAAACACTCATCACTTCTTGGTTCTTGCAGGCAACATGAAGTCAGACCACAATGCATAGTGCCAAGTAACAGTGAAGAGCCTATAAATTTCATTTGGGGAATCCATACATCATAGAAAAAGACAGTGATTCGACCCATTTAAAAGTCAAACTTGACCACTCGTACATTGCCACAAAGGGAAAAAAATAAATACGTAGAAGAAGCTCGGAAGTTAAAGGGTGCTAGTTCAAGTCATACTGCTAAAAAAACTCTGTTCTTTCCAAGATGAACTTTTTGGAAGCATTTATCAATACCTGACAATTTCTTTTCCACGGGTTGCAGAAATCTTCTCAAGCTCTTGCTCACTTAAGCTTAGACGTCGCACTTTATCAGGATCCACTTTCAGACATTCGTCTATTCCACCTTTGGGTTTGCCAGCATGAATGGCAATTAAACGCCTATATTCAGGAGCTCCGTTATGATGTGACTTATCTGCTTCATCATGATCCTCCTCTTCAATAACTTCTTCATACACATGGTTCTACAGAATATGGTGAAAAAGAAAGTCATTCATTATAACTCCCATACAAAAGTATATTTAGTGGCAATCTATATTTTATATGCAGCATGGCCTCAGATTCTCAGACCTTGTCATCAGCTAAAGTGCCACATTTCAAGCCTGGGACTTCCTTACCCCAAGCTTCTTCATCACCTGAGGCCTTTGACTTCAGTGACTCGTCCCCCTTTTCCTTTACTTCTTTAGCCTCGAGGTATTCCTTAGGCGGTTTGGTTGATATAATAATCCTCCTTTTAAGTGATTCTGGAGAAGGAAATTCCTTCAGGCATTCCGTGCCAGGTGAAAATAGAATTTCTCCAAACGTTTGAGTGACCATCTAAAAAGTTGGAGCAGGAATGGTCAACTAAAAGAAAACATGCATTTTAAACCAAACACAAACACAAAATATCCAACCTCAGCCACTTTAGCCTGCAGATCTGGAGTAAGATGGTCTTCTAAAGTTATTACAACTGGATATTCAGACGCAGAAAAGGCATGTTCCCTAATGGACCTCAGACATTTGATAAGCTCTACAGGACTAGTCAACGTCCTACACACAAAACACAGATAAAGTATTGTAAAAAATTGTTATCCCTCTTTGCAAACTGATTTAGGCCAACATCAATTTTAAAGTAAACAGAAGGGAAAGCTTCATCCATTCTGAGGGGATATCCTGCTTTGCAAGGTTTTGTTATTTTTCTAAAAGCGATTTATGCTTACACCTCATGACAGCAAACAATAGCAGAAAAAGATAATTAAGATGATTTTAACGTCTATGGCCTTGGTTTTTTATGAGTTCTGCCGGTAGAAGAAAGAAATAAAGGAAACTCAAATAAAAAATATATAAATACCTTCCATGAAGAACATGCACATTATCCTTTGAAGGATTAGGCCATATGTCCAGTTCTATCACTCTTACACCTCTTTGCAGGGCATGTATAATGGGGACGTCACTGCAATCGCTACTAAGCTGATTTCCAGTGAGATAGGAGTTGTGACCAGTGAATATGAAATAATGAGACAACGGTGCCGTCATATCATGATGAACCTAAAACACAAGAAAGAATTAGACGAAACGCAATTGTCAGGAAGAAGACGGAAAACATATGGAAGTTTGATAATGACCTGTGAAAGTAGATAAAACCGTTCTAACAGTATATTGTTTAAGGAAAGGTGCCAAAAAAGTAGTTTCTCAATTGAGATATTAAAAGAAATGCATATCCGATATAGTGTCTGTGAAGTTAATTATAAATCAAATGGTTGATTTCTTATTTCCATCACCGCCATGTCAGTCCTCAAAAAAAGAGGCATTATATTTGTTTTTAGATGTAACTTTGATGCAATAAGCATGCTTGAAACATTTAATTATCATCATATTTAGCGCCATTTCTTAGAAATTTAAAACGCAGCTTCAATTAACCATCGTTATTGCCAATAAGTTCAATCACAATGCACAAATGGATGATACTAAACAGGAATTATCATGGAACCGGGTATCAATATCATCATGAACAAAGAAAAAGTGAAAGAGCAAGCTAGAGCACAATAAACCTCGTGCGAGTGCAGAAATAGTTAGATCATGGAAGCAGAGGATAATCAATAATTGGAAAATCCATAAGAAGACTACATGGAAGGTAAACGATGCTAAATGAGAGCTGCCTGATGCTCTGGCAGTAGCACTGATGATATTAAACTGTTACAAAATGAAAAGCCAAAAAGTTACCCCAAGAGAAGGCGAGAGAGGTTGATTTTGGTCACTGAAGAGGTACTTGAAGAAACCGTCAAGAGCGAGACCCCTTCGATGAAAAATGTTCAAATGCTTGAGGCCGTCGATGATGGCCTGGGCGTCATCTTCGGTGGCTTTATATTCCTTCTGAACGTCAATCAAGAACCTCTGGAGGTGAGCAGCAGTCATGAAACCATTCTCAGAGTAGCGATCAAAAAGCGACTTGATCTGCGGCGGTGCCTCGGAGGCGCGAAGCCTGAACCTCCGGCGGCAGCAGAAGCAGACGCTGTAAGTCTGTTTGGACATGCGTTCCACCTAAGTCCGATAAATGACGAGATGAGTGGAAGTGAGGGTAAGGGCTACGGGGTTGTGCAGAAAACGAGAATCACCAGATGCGTGAGGTGGTTACAGGTAATAATGGAAGAAACCTTTTTCATGTGCGGACAATCCAGGGTGGTCTGTGGAGTGTATGAGTGTAGAAAAAGGCCACTCGCGAGCAGCAGGGTGTGGGCCCACGTGGTGGGACTGACCAATGAGCTGTCTGGCATTTGGCAGCTATTCACCTCGTAAATGGGTCCCACAGACCGCACTTTGGCGCTCTGCTCCCCCTGTGGCAACGACCAAGTCTTTGATATTATTTTTTATTCACCTGTTTTGTTGTTTAATTTATCAAGAGTCAAACCAAATCTTCAAATATTGCAAAGCGCCATATGTAAAATCAACGAAAAATCCCTGTATGAAAATTTTATTGGTAAGAATGATTTAGATTTCAGTATTTCTTCTTTTTATTTATGAAATCTTAGACTGTATTTGTACTTCCTATATGTAAAAATATATCAGGTCTTTATGGTCAAAACAATTTTTAAAAATTATTTTAATAGTATTATAATTATTTTTGAATGCATGCCAATATATTTTGGATAATAAAGTGGCATGGACGTAAATACAAGGCGGTTAAAGATGTTTTAATGGGGTTGGTGATTTCCACGTCAGCAAGGAGCAATTGATTGAAGGCTAGTTTTGGCGTTACTCTTATGGGTCCTCATACTATGCTCATCTCTTTAATTTTGAGGTGAGGGTCATATTTTTTATTTTTTTATATATTTTTATTTATTTGGATTAAATTATGTACTGCATTCTAAAATATTTTATTATTCAGTATCTCAAATTAATTAATTTTTAATTCTATATTCAAAAATATTTTTCTTGTAATACCAGTAACCTAAAATATTTTGTACATGGAGTATTTTTTCAAAAAATAAAAAAAATAAAAAACCCCCAAAATTGGGGGATGAGCATTACATGCTCATTTTTGGGATGAGCATGGAATGTGGATTCTTACTCTTATTGTCATGGTTTATGAATCCGGATCAGACTAGCCGATCCAACCTGAAAATTGAAGAACTAATAGGTAAACAGGTCCGGTTCAACATCTGATCCGGTTCACTATTTTTTTTTAATTTTCTTTAGGATTTTATCTTAAGAACCTTGAACTCTTCAATTTCTCACCGGTCTGGCCTGATCTGACCCACTAATCTTTAACTCAGTACCTTGACCGGTTCAATACCCAAACTCATGATCCTTACTTATTGTTGCTTTACTTGACCATTCCAAAAACAAAGAGTATGTCTAGTTAATTTTCTCTATTGTTGGGGACCAGGGGACCGCATTTATAATGATGAATGAATCTAGCTACCAATTCCAACCCCTTTAAAGTACTTGTTATCATTAGTTCATCCGTCGTCGAAGCATTTAAAGATTAAAACTTACAACTGAAGTTATTTTAGCTGTGAATGATAATACTACTATTAGTATAAATGTTGATAGTTAGTATATCGGATCCTCCAAGGATAAGCAATTAAGCATAATACAGGGTTAAGGGGCCATTTTTGTTCCTAAAATTTGTCATGGCCGATATCCTAATTAATTTTGACCGTTAGTTAGCTAAATATGCTAAACTAATAATTTACATGTTATTCACATTATTTTTGTTAAAATGCAATTTTATACACAAAGGTTTTAAATATAACTTTGAAAAAAGATTAAGTAAATGACATATGGACTTTAATCACATATTTAAACCTTAAACAAAAATAACATGATGATATGTGGACTATCAGCTCAGCATATTTAGTCAACTAATAGTCAAAATTAACTAAGATAACGATAAGAGCAAAATTACTCCTTTTTTTATACTTCCGAAGCAAAATTTCCTTTCAGTAAAAACTTCCAAAACAAAATTACCTCCTAACCCCATATATGGATGTTTCAGTAAAGAAGATCTAAAATGGACTCTGTTTCAAATTTTCTTTCACTCTCTCCCGCATTCTTTTAACCGGAGTGGTTCGTTAGCTCTATTTGTTAATATTGCTTTCATAATTATTTTGAATAACTTAGAAATAACTATTATCTCCGATCTTAATTATAAAATAAAGTTGAATTTTTTTGGAGAAATTAAGAAAGCTAAATAAGTTACTTAATCATATTATATATTATGTATTCTTATATTATATATTAATTTATTAGTCAAACTAATGAGTTTGAAGAAAAAAATATAAATATAAATACTCTAAAGTTATTTAATTAGCTTCCTTAATTTCTCCAAAAAAGTCAACTTTGTCTGATAATTAGGACCGAAGGGAGTATATTTTTTTAATCATTTTAAAGAGAAATCTACGGATATTTTTGTGGATTTAAACGTATTATTAATAAAAAAACTAATATTACGCTAAAAGGCCAAAGATAAGAAAAAAAAATTATGCGCAATTATTTCTATAATCATTGATAGAATTAAAACTAAAAGTTTAGAAACCAATTGATCAACAGCAAATTTTGGAGGTTCTGCTTAAAACTTCAATCCTGAACATAATTGGTTTAGAACAAAGAATTATCCAATTATGCAAATTAACCTAGGAAGAGATTTACTGATTCCAAATTTGATTTCGACATCTATATTAATTGTTTGGCGTTACTATCAACGATGTGTTAATTAAATTAATTTCGTAATAAATTGATAGTAATTTAAAATTAACATGAAAGATTTTTTTTTATATAAAAAAGTTTAAGTGAGTTGGATCCCGGGGCTTATCAGAGTTAGGGCATATCTCCAGACTCAAAAAACACTTACAGGAATATTTACAGATTATCCACCAACAAAATCCTCATATCAATAGGATTGAAACCCATAATATTATGGTTATGGATTGATAGTTAACTATCATCTTGTTCACGTCTCCACATTATGGATTAAATAAAACATATGATGATCTGAGCATTTATAGTTTATTACTGAAATATGGAGCCAATTGTGAAGGTACAGCTTTGTCCTTTACGGATAAACACTATTCAGTATCACATTATTGAATCCCTCGATCTGTCTTAATCTCTTCAAATATAAATAGGTTTATGGTGTCTTAATCTCTTCAAATACAAATAGGTTTAGGGTGTCTCCAAGCATCTTGAAATATTTTCTTATATGCATTAAGTATCTTAAAATATTTTGTAATTCATTTAATACCTTGAGATATTTTTTCAGGCACATTCACCCTCCTAAAGTAATTTGTGATTCATTTAGCATCTGAAAATATTTTTCCAAGTACGTCAAACACCCTAAAATTGCTACTGAAAAAATATTTTCGGGTGCTAAATACATCTTCATTTAAAAGACTTTTTGGGATTTAATGGCGAAAAATACTTGATGGCCAAAATTTCTGCTAAAAAATTAACACTTTAAGTTAAAATTATGTCGTAAAATACTTTAGAATATTAAATACACCTGAAAAAATAGTTTAAAGTGTTAAATGAACTATAAAATATTTTAGGATACTCAGCCCACGTGAAAAAAATACCAGAGTGTTGAATCCACCTTAACTCATATAAATATCACATTTTTCTTCAAGGGCATATTTGATCAGAAAGGAGATTCAGGCAGACAAATAGAAGAATAGAAACGAGACGTAACTCTGAAAACAATCAAAAAATTGTTTCAAAAGCCCTTTTTTTTTTTTAAATCCAGATAAAACTCTTCTTTCATACTTATCTCATAAATCGTAAAAGCTATTTTACAAAAGCTAATCAACAACCTATTTTCTAAGGAGAGTTTCATGAAAACTGTTTTTTATTCGGTGCCAAGTAAGAGAAAAAATAAAAAACTAGTCCCTTAAAATTAAAACTGGGAATCAGGGCCGGCCCTTTTAGACCCGAGGTAAGAAAAATTGCTGTTTTTCAAAGCTCGGCCCGAAAGCATAAGGGCCAGGGCCTGAATCCATTTTTATAAAATTGAACAATTTTTACTTTTTTTCAGTTTTTTTAAAAATTACAACAATAAAATTCCTAATTTAACACATAAATGTTGTTAAAATTAGAGCGTAAACGGTATGCATCATGTAACAAATAAACACAGTCATTAAGTTATAATCAAAAGTAAATTATTGTCTACATACCATATTTACAAATAATTAATGAGAAAATTTAACAAAATTAAAAATATTTTTTATAAATATATCTTAAAAAGGTGTAAGTAGTTAATAAAATAAACAATACAAGATATAAATAAAACAATTACCAAAAAAATAAGTCAAAAAATACAAAATTGGTAAGAATGCTTATGAAATAAGAAATATCTTTTATAAGTTTTTAATTTTTAGGATTATTAATACAAGATATTCTTATAAAACTTAATTCTAAAAAAGATAATAACAACTAAATATTTACAACATCATTAACAAAATATAAAAAATTAAAAATATTATCATATACATAATTTTAAAAAATATATATATACATGCCTTACAGGATTAGCTCTTTTAGACTTATTTTCAGTTTTAGGGCAAAAATCATAGGCCCACCTCTTGTAAATTCAGGGCCTAAATGAGCTAACCCGATAGACTCGACTTGTTTTCTCAGCTCTACTTAAAATCTTAAAATAAGAAAATGGTCTTATTGATAACTTCAAATATAGATCATTGACAATACCAAGAACATCACTAACAAGTTCTTGAAACCATTTTTTTCGTTTTAAGATTTTAAGATACTATTTTTCATTTTTTTTCTCTTATTTGAATCCGCCGTAACTTTCCCTTTTAAAATAATTAATGCAACAGAGACTCTTTCCCATGATGCGACAAGCAGAGAGACAACTAAAGGTTGGATTGTGACCCCATTATTATTATTATTATTATTGCCAAGGTGGGTCATGCGAATTTTGGGCCTTCTCACCACCTTCTCTGGCTCTATCAATATTTGACACACAAGCACCACCAAATTTACTTATGAATCTTTTGACTTTATGTGCCATCTCATCCATCACACAATTTCATCCCTTAATTATTAAAATACTTGTAATTGTAATGTTAGCACTTTCATGCTTTCCGTCCAAAAAAATACTTGCATACCTCAAACAAGCACCCACTACTCTGTCATAACTCTAATTTGTTGTCAAGATGAGGCAGTAGGGTTTAATACTACATTCAATCTTTAATATAAGATCTAATTTATTGCATTACAAACTAGATATTATATTAAAAACTAGCGGTAGTATTAAATTTTAGATAAAATAGATTAATGAAAGTATTTGGAAATTGAGGCACTAAATTGGGGAACGAAAGGACTCTATTTTAGGACCAAAATGTGAGTCAACCCATCTCTCGAGACCAAACAAGGCTTTGCTTCATGAATAATCAAAGGTATAAGCACACTGTGTAAGCTCACCAATCTACGAAGGAAAAAATCCATCTATTTTTCAGGGAAAGATCAATGAATCAAGTTAATCATGATAAAGTTCGATGCATTCACTTTTGAAATATTATTTGTCTTTTACAATCTCTCCAATCATGACCCACTGCCATGGCCTTCTGGTATAGTAAGCTTTTACAGTAGTGTATGGCACCCACTAAAGACCTATAAGCCTCAGCACTCGAGTGCAACATTTGATGTTCTTGAAACAGCATTTTTTGATTAAATTGACTTTATAGAAGTGGAGATAGCCACTGAACTCTAAGGCCTATGACAGTTTGAAGAAGCTATAGATAAAAATGCTCTTGCTGCCAAAGGTCAGAAGGAAAAACAACTAAAGATGTATCCCCATTATAAACAAGAAGAGCTTGAAGGCTAGAAGACTGAATCGCCTAGCATGAAACAAAATGAAAATGCATGAAAAGCCTCACAGACTTGAGTTGGCTGCCCTTTTTGTCATATAGAGGGACTGACCGGAATCCAGGTCTTAGCTCAAAAACCGGCAAACACGTCTGCCCACCAAAGTCATCCGATTCATGCCTATCATACTCTCGAACTTCTATCCTCAGTAAAGCCAACTCTGGAACAGTCAGAGGGAACTCAAACCCTTCCTCCCAAACAGGGAACCAGTCATCATCTATTACCTTTGTTTTCTTCTTGACTTTATCATTATCTACCCCAACAATACAAACCTGTCATGAATTGAAACAGATTCTAAGGATAATTATAATGCCTTTCGGATTCACTTTATTTATTTTCATCCAATGGTAAGTCTTGGATCTCCTAGACATGATTGAAGCATCCAACTCACCTTTGTGTAAAAGTCAGGTGGAGAGTATGAATCAAAGTGTGTTTGGCTGAAATCTGAGCTCCATCCGGTCCCTAGATATACTTTAACCTGCAAATTGGGGCAGAACAGATTTCAGAAGCTGCCATCAAACAAACCAATCTCCCTTTTAAATGATGTCACTCACCTTTAATGTTGTCTTCACCGGCAATGCTCTGGTAGGATTGAAAACCTCACCGTGGGGACCTCTCGACAATAAGCAATCGGGCTTTTTCACATAACCACAGCCTCCATTTCCTCTAAACATCCCTTGCATGGACCATAGTGATCTGCCATACCCCTGCCAAAGGATAACACAGAAGATTTGTATTTCTATAGAAGATTAGGTGACTTGCAAGTGAATTTCATGCAATTTCCTTAATAAAAATACTCCTGTATTTTTCTCCAGCTATCTCCTCCTACAAGGTCAGAGGAAGCTTTGCAGTAACTGGATTTTCAGGATGAAAGAAAAACAAAGAAAGTACTCAAGATGAAAGGATCTTTTTTGAAAAAAAAAAAAAAACTGAAGTACGATTTACAAAACTGATTTACTGCTAGCGATCAAATCATTTCCAACGTAACAAAAATTGTGTGCGTATTGCATTCAAAGGACAGAAAAAGCACTTCACCTACTTTGCAATAAAATATAGCCAGAGAAGTAATCCACACTTCAAAAATTTCTTGATTGTTAGTCCACATAAATAAATTGTTAAATACAAACATAAATACCAGAGAGTGCATTTAGACCTAAACAAAATAAAGATTGATCCACAACCTGCATGTTGAATGCAACCATCTGAGCTCCATAATTCCACCCAATATGTGGTCTGAAATTTGAGGAAGACACACGTGTTCCTTTTGGGAAAATCCTGAGAATATTCTTCTGAGTGAACCTACAAGTATGATTGATATATAATATGGGAGATTGTCAGCTGCAAAAGTGATTTGAAAAAATTATATTGCAGTTACTACTTCAGAGTAGAGCTGGCAATTGCCTAATAACTTCATCTCCATGAGATGCACAAGTCTTTTGAAGCCTCTGTTCACACATGCTTAGGCGTCCGACATTACCGACAATACTTAAATAATCCTTTGCTTGACCCTTAGGTTTCCCGGCATGGATTGTGATTAAGCGCCCATATTCAGGTGCACATTGCTGGAGTGATTTTTCTTCACTTGCATCCAAATCTTCTACTTCTTCATCACTTTCATCCTGCCACTAAATCAGGGACATGAGCATGAAGAGCTTACAATTAAATTTTATACGGTGAAATTAGAGGCGGTAAATTGGATCCATGATCAATAAGCCATCCATCAAAACATCCGCTCAATTCTACAAGTAAATTATGGATTTAATAAATAGGTTAAAACGGGAAAATTTTCTTTTTTTACTTTTTCTTCCTTTTAATGGATGGATTATGGATATCAATTGGATCAACTAAAATTAAATCTAGAAATATATTTACACACAAATAACTTCTTATAAAGATATAAAAAAGAAAAGAGGATCATGCCCGTAAATTAGGGGGTGAACATGTTGGCCAAAAAAGTTAGGGTGTGACCATTATTTATCCACCGACTAGAATTACCCTTGCAAAGGTTTTGAATTTGTCCGGTGGTCAAAATTGGAAGAAAAGCAATTTAAGAACAACACAGAAAAGTTCAAAATCCAAGGCAAATAGTGTTTACACAGTAACACAAGATTTCAATTTTATATAATATATTGATATATTGTACACACACAACAATCTTTTTATCACCTTGCTATCAGTTTCTGGTTCATCCATTTGACCTGTTGGCGATGAACATTCTGATTCAAGATATTCTTTTGGTGGTTTGGTTGATATAAGAATTCGACCTTTCAATGACTCTGGTGACGGGAATTCTGCCATACCATCTGTCTCGGGATAATAAAGGGCTTCTCCAAATATTTCTGTTACCATCTAAGAACAGACAGAAACAGATGAAGTTAAAGGCACATAGTTTTCATTGGATCTTTTAAAGGGCAATAGAAATCGAAGCCTACCTCCGCAACTTTAGCTTGAAGATCTGTTGGAAGATGGTCTTCTAGAGTTATAATGACGGGGTAATGAGATTTAACAAATGCATACTCTTTTATCGACTTCAAACATTGAATGAGTGCAACAGGAGAGGTGAGAGTCCTGAGAGATTTCAAAGAAAAATACTCAAGTGATTTTGATGAAGTTATCTTTGCAAAGGTTGAACTGAGGATTCATAGTTACCTTCCATGAACTACAATAACATTGTCTCGAGTTGAATTTGGCCATAAATCTAGTTCAATTACTCGCACACCATCAAGCAAAGACTTTATAATTGGCACATCACTACAATCACTGCTCAGTTGATTCCCAGTGAGATAAGAATTGTGTCCTGTATATATGAAATAATGTGACAGCGGAGCATTCATATCATGATGCACCTGGAATAACGCAACATTTGTATTATCTTGCAGAGACTTCTTTTACTTCACTTGGTAAATATGCAGTCTATTCATAATTCACCATCGCAAGGGCAGGGAACGCCCACGTGCAAACACAAAGATACTACCAGCTATAAGCTTGATATTATCTGCTAAATCCCTTCTTTAATCATTTTCCCCTGTTGACTCCTAGATGCTATAAGCAGGCTTCAACAAAGATAAAATTAATGAGGAATTAATGTTAACCTTGATCTAACTATTGTTTGTTTACAAATGATTGTCACAGTAACAAAATTGACACCATAAATCTATAATTCAAGAATTTTATCCAAGTCAATACACTTTATTTATGGAAATTCTTCAGCATAGTTAGATAGAACATCATGCCAGAAGAAAATCATTACAGACAAATTCATTCACACAACAAATGCATCAGAGTCCGTAAGGTTTAGGCATCCATGAGCTCATACTGTGAAATTTCTACCTTATAAGGCTAAGTGTGTGTTTGGATTAGCTTTTTTTAATAGCTTTTACGACTTACAAGGTAAGTGTGTGAGAGGAGTTTTGTCTCGGGTTGCGCAAACCATGGTTTGGCAATTTACCAAACACTCACTAATACGCTTATTTTCAATTATGTTACACCCATGTTATCATATGACACTGCCAATTCATGTCCATCATGTACACACGTGTCATTGTGTCAAGATAATAAGCATGCATATTCTTATCAGATACAATACATATAAAACCGAGCATAGAAAATAACTAAGAAACCTAGAAAATCCATCTTAGTAAGATAATAAAAATTTGTACTAACGTTTCTCGTGAAAATAACTATCGGAAGAAGTAACTTACCCTTGGCTGATTCGCTCTTTAATTTGAAGAGTAGACTATAATCATTATTATAGTATATGTTTCACGCGTGATATGTCAATTTCGTAAACTGTTTGCCTTTATTATCTAATATTTTCAAAGTTTACGGGCCCTTTGTAGGGATGGTTCCCCACTTGTTGTCATTGATCATTCTTATCTAAGTTATTGAGTTTCTTCGCCTATGTTCTCTCCTCTCTTTCCTTTGCTTTGACTACTTCGTATGCTGAAAAATGCAGGCAAAGACATAGGAAACCATGGAACTAGAGAACCGAATCGGCATGATTGGGAAGAACTCATCCAGACCAGAGAGATCAAAACGCGCCAAAGGAATGTCCAAAAACGATAAAATACAGACATTCTAAAGGAATACGAATAGCTTACTTGGGATTTTAAGGGGGCATTGAAATCATCGAGGAGTAGAAAATGGAAGAATTCGTCGAGACTGATACCCTCAATGGAGCTCGCGGCCTCCGTAGAAGTTTCAATCTCCTCATTCTTTTTTTCGATAGATTCAATCTCCTCATTCTGATTCCGCAATTGCAAGACCTTCTCAACAATTTCGGTGAAATCCGAGGAGGTCAAGTCCGATTCGCCTTGGTGCTTCACCAGGAAATGGCCTAGTTGATCGGCGGACAAGTGATCTCCGCCGGAGGAAAACTTGTAAAAGACATACTTGACGTCCTCAGGTGGGCCCGGCTCGGAGACAGTGAACTTAAGGTTGAAGCACTTGAACATTTTGTAGTTGTAGGTTCCCGCCATATCCTATAAATCTTCACCTTCTTCAGCACAGCAAATTGAATATGATTATTACATCTCAGACCCAAATTGAAAAGTTACATCAAGAAAGAGAGATTGAATTTGAGCTCCTAATCGAAATAAGAAAAGATCGAACGAAGGAGAAAAAGGTTTCTGGGAAAACTTTTTGAGGCTGGGACATTGATTCATCACAGAAAATAAAAATGGTGTTTTTTAATTAATGAGTTTTTTTTTTCCCTAAATTAATGATTTAGTGAAATAGAAAATTTGATGACATAAAATTAGCAAAGCTCCAGAGGAAAATGCCTACAAATCGGAGGTTTTTAACTCTGAAGTAGGACTTCGATTTTGGCCAACAAAAAACTTTGAAGTAGAACATAGATTCGACAAAATATCAATTGAAGAAAAAGCATTATATTAGTATAAATAAAGGATTATATGAGATGCTTGCGTACTTTTAAAGGGACTAGCGTCGATGTTTATCTCAGAAGTTGTTACAAAATCTTAATTTTGCTTCAAAATATACTGACCGTTATTTAGGTTAGACTTGACTGCTAGTTGATTAAATATACTGAGATGACAAATTCATATATCATTCATATTATTTTTTTTAAAGTGCAAATTGTCATGAAAGTTTTCATTCAAGAGTAATGTTGCCCCATAAATATTTTGAGTTTAATATTGCTTTGAAAGTTTCCAAAGTGTAGCAATATCACTCTAACCATTATAAAGATTAATTTTGATTGTTAGTTGATCAAATATACTAAGTTGATAGCGTGAACAACATTAAAGAAGAAGTTGCAGATAGAGAAGGAGCTCATGATCACTAAAGAGTAATGAAGAAAAAAATTCAATATTTTTTTTGGACAAGAAAAAGATTCAATATTTAAATTCAAGCACATTGAGCAAGATTACTGAAAACAAAGCCAATGGGTCTCCACGTTATATCCCAAAGACGTTGAGATACATAGGTATCTCTTTCATTTTCTCTTCATCGCATAAGATGCTTTCATCTCTTTGATTTTTTCCAATCATTCATATATGGGGTGCATTTTTAAAAAAAAAAATAAATTTCCTTATTTATAAGTCTAAGCCTATATTTGGGATAACTTATTTTTTACTTATAAGTGCTTTTCACATAAGTTGAGACAAAACTTTTCTCATATACTTATTTCGTATACCGTAAATCACGATTTAAAAGAACTTATAAGTTAAAATTAAGCTATCCCATACAAGCACTAACTTGAAAAAAAAAAAAAATGATGACATATGGATTACCTAGATAAGCATATTTGGGCACCTAACTAGTAAATTTAACTTGAATAATAGTCGAGATGAAATTGCTACCATTTAGAAACTTTTGAGGCAATATAGCTCTTGAGTAAAAACCTTCGAGACAACTTTATATTTAAATACAACAAAAATAACATGGATGACACGTGCATCTATCAACTGAGCATATTTAGTCAACTAATAATCAAATTTAACCTGGATAACGATGAGGTGAAATTTATATGATTTGGAAACTTTTGAGGCGTCATTGTTGTTAAAAATCTTTCAGGACAAAATTGATATTTTGTGATAACTTCCAAGATAAAAATGGACCTTGGCTCCTTTTAAAATAAATAAATGTTAAAAATCATATTATAAATTTAAGTATTTATAAATTAAAAAAATATTTATGAATAAATGCACATATTGTTAAGGTGAGATTTGTGCATGATGTTGAAATTACTAGGAGTTTTTTCACATAGGCAAGTTACAAATGTGGGTGGTTTTTTATGGAAAGGAGTTTCTCCATTAACTTTCCTCTTCACTTCCTTTTCACTTAATATTTCAACCATTGGATCATGTTTTAATGGGAGAAATTTAATGCAATGTAAAAATATTATAATTGTAGATTTTTATTATATTTAATATTATAATACTATTTAATACATATAATTAAATCTCAACTATTAAAACATAATCCAATGATTGAAAGATTAAGTGGAAAGGAAGTGAAGAGAAGAGTTAGTGAAGACACCCCTCTCCTGACTTGTCATTCAATGACATTTTGTTGTTACAAATGGCGAATCCAAGTTCCAACTTACCTAGATTTGTTTTTTATTCCTTCTAATACTTAATATAAGATATATTTACTTAATTTAATCAGATTAAAGAAGTTAGCTAAGTTATTTAATATGTCGTGTATTTTCTAAAATGTTCTAATTATTTTTCTTAATTCCCTCTTTCCCTCTCTTCTTTAATTATTATTGAGGAAGTATTAATATTAAGGGTAATTTTTTTTAAAAAAAAATGACAAATATAGGAAATATGTATTATATTTAATGTCAATATTAACTCCCAAAATATATCCCACATTAAATATAGAAGGGAGTATTGTTGTTTTAGTTATAACGGGTTGATATCCTTTTGTTGGTATAATGTGGCCATTAAGATTATCAGTTGTTTGATTTTTTTTTTTTTTTTTTTATAACAATGTGAGTCTTCTTATGTTTATTAACGGCCATAATAACCTTTAAGAAGCATCTTTGAAATGTTTGCAGAAGTGGCTGTGAATATTAAATTTTTGTTTTCAACATGTTAGAATTATAAGAATATGACTAAAATATATATAGTCTTTTTCTAACTTCTATGACCAATTGACCATCTACTCGGATTAACATTTGTCACGGACATGAATATAGACTCCTAAACCGACAATAGTCTTATCCCAACTTCTATGACCATTTACAAGGATTAAAATTACATTATTTGTTATAAATATGAATATTCCGTCTTATGCGCGCGCGCACGTATGTATGATTTCTTTTTGTGACAAGAGAAAATGAGCACTTTACCAAAAAAGAAAGAAAGAAAGAAAGAAAGAAAATGAGCAGTGTTAATTTACAATATTAACATACTTTAAAAACTATCATTCATATGAACTAGTTCATGATACTTCTAATTCAATCCCCTAATCGAATAAAATTTATCATCTTGATATCTACTACAAATTTATTATCTATGATAGATGTAGTCCTAAATCTGAATTTTAATTTTGATCCGGTTAAAAAAAAATTTGAATTGAAACACTTTATTTAGATTTAATCAATTAGTATTATAACATTTTCACATATTCATATGCGGGGACCCCCCCCCCTTAAATTTAAAGAAATACTCTATAAAAGTTTATACTTAATACTACCTCCGGTCTTAAATATAAGGTCTAGTTGATTTTTTTAGGAGATTAAGGAAACTAATTAAATACTTTAGAGTATTTATATTTATGATTGAATAATTTATTTTGTTTTCTTATGCTCTCCAAAAAAATAAAAATTAACCAGATTTTATATTTAGGATTGGAGGTAATATATGATTTTCAGTTTTCTTGAAATCAAGCCTAACGATCTTCTTTTTCTTTTGTTGAACAAAAATCAATCTTCATTTCCAACAAAGTGAAATAAAATAAGGGTTAAGGGGTAATTTTTTCCCCAAAAGTTGTTACTAAGGGACAATTTTATCTCGGAAGTTTACAAAATGAGCAATTTTAGCTTAACCGTTATTTTAGTTAATTTTGACAGTTAGTTAACTAAATATGCTGAAATAGCAGGTTCACATGTCATTTTTATTGAGATGCAAATTTACCTCACAAGTTTTAAATACACATTTGGGGGGGAATGAAATAGATAAATTAATTGGGATTACAGTTAGGACAAAATTGCTCTCTTTTTTACAAAAATGAGAGGAAAAATGGTGTAGAATAGGACAAAATTTGCTCATTAACAAAAATGACGTAAATGACGCCTGAACTGTCAACTCACCATATTTGATTAACTAATAGTTAAAATTAGCTGGGATTACAGTTAAGACAAAATTGCTTCCTTTTTTACACTTCTGGGACAAAATTATCCCAAAAAATATTTTTAGGCCAAAATTATCCCTTAGTGACAACTTTCGGGCTAAAATTGCCGCTTAACCCATAAAATGAAAAAGAATTAAATAAAAACGTGATAGCCGTCGGTAATTAAGCGCTACAATGTTCATCCTTTGAGAAAGATTTCTCTCAATCTCAACATTATGATTCCAAAAACAAAATAAATTCTCTGCAACATATCTGATTCTTGTGCTCAATTACTATTAATAAAAAAACTTGCCCTTACGCAAGAAGCCAAAGGCAGCAGATTCTGCGGGAATCAAACGGAAAATACCTATCAAAATGGATTGAGCACAGAATCAATCTCTTTATGTGAGGTTTTCTGAGGACATGTCATAGGGAGGGGGTCTCTCTATTTCTCTTACTATTCATTTTTCTCCACTTCTTTATTCTCTCTATTAGATTACCTTTAAATGGTTGAGATTCAATATCCTATAAAAAACGTGTATATATATAAATATATAATACTTTAATAAAAGTATAAAGATAGGAACTAATTATATCAAATTTTAATGATTTAAATTTATTTACATATATTTTTTGTTATTTAATATTATAATAATATTTTTATAGGATATTAAATCTCAACCATTCAGAGTTAATCTAACGGTGTGAATAAATAAATGGAAAGAAATGGACGGTAAGAGAAATGAAGAAACCCGTCTCCCCATATGATATACGTAAAATATAAGAAAGGACAAGTATTGTACTAGAATTCAGGTAAGTTCACTTATGTCCATATATTTCGAATATTTCACTTTTTTTTTTCCAGTTGGATCATCAGAATCTGAGCCAAACACCAACGGCTCAAATTTTGAGGACATGTCATAAGGAGAGGAGTCTCTCTATTTCTTTTACTATTTATTTTTCTCCATTTCTTTATTTTCTCAATTAGATTACCTCTAAATGATTAAGATTTAATATCCTATAAAAAACATGTATATATATAAATATATAATACTTTAATAAAAGTACTAAGAAAGGACAAATATTGTACTAGAATTCAGGTAAGTTCACTTATGTCCATATATTTCGAATATTTCACTTCTTCTTTTTTTCCAGTTTGATCATCAGAATCTTTTATTCATGGCTGGTGCTGAGCCAAACACCAACGGCTCAAATTTTTCATGCCCATCAGAATCATCAGGTTTACCTCTCATAAACTGAGGACCCTTTAGAGAGAATCAACAAGCTTTATTCTATCATTTGAGGTCGGTTCCTTGAATTACGCGATATTATTATGCTATATCAATAACCAAATGTCTCAATTTTTGGATAAATTTTTAATCCAAAAGTCCTACTTAATATAACTTCATTGAGTGTTAATTTGAGGTCCCTTAGGAGAGAATCAACAACAATAATAATAAATTTTATCCCATTAGATAGGATCAGCTACATGGATCACACAGAATATATTATATTCTACCAACAACCAAATCTTTAGTTCAATTGTTAACGCAAAGGTCTCCTTGAATAATTTCATTGACTATTCTTTTATGGTCTTTCTCTCCCCTTTTTTCAGATGACTCCACGCTGCTCAAAGGAAAAGCTGTATGCAGCCCTTTCTTTTAAGGGTAAAGGTGCATCCAGCACCCCGAACTATTTTTGGAGGTGCAATCAGCACCCTAAAGTATTTAAGGGTGCAATCAGCACCCTAAACTATTTTTTGGGTGCAATCAGCACCCTAAACTATTTTTTGGAGTGCAATCAGCACCCTAGAGTATTTAAGGATGCAATCAGCACCCTAAACTATTTTTGGAGATGCAATCTGTACCCTAATATATTATAAATGGAACAATTACACCCTTTCACTAACAGAATACTAACTCCGTTTGCTAAATTTCAAATTTTTGGAGGTGCAATTACTCTATTTTTACTACATTAAAGGCAAAATTGCAGCCTTAAATACTGAAAGAAAATAGTGTGTTAGCAAACGGAGTTAGTATTCTGTTAGTGAAAGGGTGTGATTATTCCATTTTTGATACATTAGGGTACTGATTGCACCTCCAAAAATAGTTTAGGGTGCTGATTGCACCCTTAAATACTCTAGGGTGCTGATTGCACCCCAAAAAATAGTTTAGGGTGCTGATTGCACCCTTAAATACTTTAGGGTGCTGATTGCACCTCCAAAAATAGTTTGGGGTGCTGGATGCACCTTTACCATTCTTTTAAAACAAAAGCTTATGATCACAGTTGAATCATGAACTAAATGTATCATTTGTATAAATTCATTCAACTGATCCTGCATTTTTTGGGTCAATGAACTGAAACTGCATGAAAAGCTTTACAGAATTATACTTCTCGCCCTTTTTGTTATACAAAGGGACTGACCTAAATCCAACTCTTAGCTCTGAGACTGGAAAACATGTCTGCCCACCAAAGTCATCCTTTCCTCCCTGATCTTTCTCCCTCACTATTATCCGAAGCAACGCGAGCTCCGGCACGGTTAAAGGGAATCTGAATTCCTCTTCCCAAACAGGAAACCAGTTGTCCATTATTACCCTTGTTCTCTCCTTAGCACAATCAGCTGGCACTCCAACAATACTGACCTGCCAGGTGAAGAAGAAAAAGATTCAACCAAAGCTGTTTGTTGTACCACGCTGGTCCTCTTATTATAAGTATAGTTTAACTAAATCTTACGTATTAAGAAATGGAAGTTAAGATATTTAATGTCTTAAATTGATTGACTTCTTAAAATTTACCCTTGTTTAGTAATGAGTATTGAAAAAAAGATGCTATACAATTTCTCTCACCTAAGTTTTTTAATAGTAGTAAAATTGGGAAATAACCATTAATGACTCATAAAGTGGACTTATATTAAGGACAATTTTTTTGATAAACTGGCCTTATAATAAGGAGGAGAGTGGTAGGTAATAATACTCACATCACAAGGGTTCAATAGTAATTATCAGTTACTGACCTTTGTGTAGAAGTCTGGTGGAGAGAACTTGTCAAAGTGGGTGGGGCTGAAATCTGAGCTCCAGCCATGTCCCATGTACACATTTACCTATTATAGGAGATGATAACTTTCACAAGTCATATATACCCACAAACATGAATTTAATTACCTTAACTAGTATAGAGAGGTGTTCTAATTACCTTTAATATTGTCTTTTTCTCAGGCAATGTTCTCTTAGGATCAAACAGTCCGCCATTTGGAAGATTCTGCATAACTATTTCAGGTTTTTTCACATAACCACACCCTCCATTTGCCCTGAACATTCCCTGCATCAACCACAGCTCCTTCCCATGCTTCTGTTAAAGCACATAGATGCTGACATATCACTATTCATGACGAACATATATATATATGACTTGTGAATGGATAGCTTGCAGGTAGTATATATTTTTCAGCTTGAAATACCACCCTAACTTTCTGTCAGATATAAAAGCATCATAATCATAATTTATACTCAAACAAGCAGCATTTCACCATGCAAATGAGATTTTGATGAATACCTAAGTTGGATGGGAACCCTACCACGAAAGAACCAACCCAGTTAAATACCCTAATGAGCATCCCATCCCATTCTACTCAATATGGGACTAGGTATTGCCAGTCAGAACCCTCCTTGATGGGTACCGAAGTAAGATGGAAAACCCCACCCCAAAAGCTAGTTGAGGTAGGTAAACTAACTCACTCAAATACCTAGTTGAGCATCTCATTCTACTCAATGTGGTACATGGTATCCCATGTTACCAAATCTCTATCAGATTACTCCGCAGCAGAAAAGGACTGCAATATAAATATACACTATCCTGGTCATAACTTTCTGACCTGCATATTGAATGCCACCATTTGAGCTCCATACATCCAGCCAATATGTGGCTTGAAATTTGAGGATTGTACACGTGTTCCTCTTGGGTATACCCTGAGGATGTTTCTCTGTGTGAACCTGGAAGAAGAATCACAGTTAATGAGTTATGAATTGCCATATATGGAAGTGTAGTGTAGGCCATATCTGCAGCTATCAATATAACTAAGAAAATACAGTACCTTATAATATCAGTTCCATGAGATTCAGAAGCCCTTTCAAGTATCTGCTCATTCCAACTCAGGCGTCTAACTTCCTCTTCAATCCTCAATTTATCCTTTAGGCTACCCTTAATTTTCTTCGCATGGATTGCGATTAAGCGTTTATAATCAGATGAACATTGTTGATCTGACCTATTTTGATCACCTGCATTTGAATCTCCCTCTTCTTTCTTCTCAGTCTCTGGTTCAGCCATTTTGTCCTCAGTTTCTGGTTCAGCCATGGCATCCGGCGACTCTTGTCCCGATGATGTTTCTTCTTCAGATGATTCACTTCCATCCTGCACATCATTGTTATTACCTCTATCCTCATCAATACTTTTATTAAGATGTTCTTTTGGAGGTTTGGTGGATATAATTATTTTGTTTTTCAATGAATTTGGCGATGGGAATTCTGTCAAACGTTCTGCCTGAGGATAATATAGCAAATCTCCTAGTATTTGAGTAGCCATCTGCAAGCAAAAAATGAAATAAATTTATGAAAAACCAACAGTAGAAAAAGCTGATTCAACATATTTGTAACTACACATACCTCTGCAAATTTAGGTCGAAGATCTGTTGTAAGGTGGTCTTCAATGGTTATAATAACTGGGTACTCAGATTTAACAAAAGCATAGTTCTTTAAGGCCTCCAGACATTTTTTGGGTGAAACAGGATTGGTAAAAGTCCTGCATTGATTCCAAGGATCAAACAAGCAAATTAAATTAAAAAAAAAAAAATTTCAAACTACCAACATATTTCCGTTGGCTAAAGAACTCAATACATATATTACCATCCATGAACAACTTTAATATCATCTTTATTAGAAGTAGGCCATAAATCTAGTTCAATGACTCTCACGCCTCGTTGCAGAGCCGTAATGATGGGTTCTTCACTACAATCACTGCTCAATTGATTCCCAGTAAGATACGAATTATGGCCTGTGTATATGAAATAGTGTGACAATGGAGCTTCCATATCATGATGAACCTGAAAAAAATAGAAAATATGACATTTTCTGGAGAAGATGAATCTTACTTCCTCAATTTTTTCCAGGCAGCCAAACAACAGAGGGGGGGGGGGGAAGAGGGAGAGAGAGATGACCTCAGATTTCAGAGGATCGTTGAAATCATCGAGAAGAAGAAAATGGAAGACGTCATCGAGGGTGAGTTCACGTTGTTGTTTAGTACGGTGATCGCCGCCGCCGTTCCGACGAGCTTCGTCATGGCTCCCGTTTCGCGCTTTGAGGATCTTGTCGACGATTTGCTCCGATTCCGACAGGGTGATGTCGACGTGGCCTTGGTGCTCCACCAGGAAGTGCCGGAACTGGTCGACGGACATGCGGGAACAGCCGCCGCCGGCGAACTTGGAGAAGGTTTCCTTGACGTCCCGAGGAGGAACCAGATCGTTGCTCTTGTACTTTCTGGTGAAGAACAAAAGCCACTTGTACTTGTTATAGGTCTTCATGTCCTCTTCTTCTTCCTCCAATTCCTCTTCTTCCTGATTTTTATAGAACGGATTAAGAAAACAGAGACTCAAAAAGAAGACGCAGAACAAAACTATGCAATCAATGAAGGAATCTTGTCAAGATATAAAAAGACAGAACCTTTAAAGAAGAATCGTTGATAGCAGCGAGTGACATTCTCAGAAAAGAGGAGCTTTCTTTACCCTGCTAAAAATCTCTGCTTTGCTGTTTCAGACTTGGCCTTGCGATCCACGAAGTTAATATAGGTTTATAGTATGTATCAGTCTACTTAAATAATTAATTGGAAAAAAATTTCTTACGTTTACACTGTATTATAATCTTGACCACAAGTCCATGCTAGCCTGCGACGCGCTCTGAGGGAAAATAAAATATATGTATACATACATATGAAATGTTGTTATATTATTTGTTTTTTTGGGGATAATAAAGGGTTAAATCCTGTTGTCACGTAGTGCAGTTAGCATCTGATTCGCTCTCTTTCACATTGTGGATAGAATTAAAAAAATAATATGGGAAAGTTATTGGCGTGAAAAAAAGAAAGAAAGAAAGATTATGTGGGAAGTGGCTCAAGAAAATACCCTATTATGGAAGAAATGGGAGCGAAATAAAGTTGAGTTTAATACATTATTTATTAGAAGGTGTGAGTGCACATGCGGGTTTTCATAATTAGTACATTAATTATGTTTATATTCATTTTTTATAGAAAATTATTTATAGATTTCATATAAGAAAATTAAATACAGATGATTCCCAAATTTTATTTAATACTAGCATGTTTCGAAGAATTTAATGTTCATAACTCATAAGTTTAGTTTGTAAATAATGTAACTCTATTTGTAAATATAAAAGTTTACCTGAAAACATAAATTATTGAAATTGACTAACGCATTACCTAATTAACTTGTAAATATTAAATTTCTTAAACTTATTAATATTACATGGGTTAAAGTGCATCCCATGCCCTAAAATTTTTTTTGCCAGAAACACCCTAAATTATTTATATAATTATATTTAATATTTTAAAATATTTTTTTTGTGATGTATCTAACATCATAAAACAATTTTTTCAGGATATTATGTACCTTAAAATATTTTTTTTATGTATCTAGTACTTCAAATTGTCAAGTCAGAAAAATTATTTTAAAATGTACCATAAAAATCTATCAAATACTGAATACACCTATAAAAATATTTTAACATGTTAAGTCGAATAGAATTTAACCAATATTAAATTGTACAGTGGTATCTTTTTGTATTCATTTTAAAATCAGAGAATCTATTATTAGTTTTTTTTTTCCTTTTTATTTTGTCAGTACATGGAAACGCATATGCAGTCATGCATGTGATTGAGTCGGCAACAACTTCGAAGACTCTTTTATTCAAAATGAGAATTGTGAAAAAATATCTTTAGCGGGAATTTAATTGTGAAATAGGATATTAGCGTGCAAACGATCTTTTAAAGGTGCTAAAAATCTTTTTTTTTTTTTGTGTAATCTATCTTTTCTGTGTGCAATATTTTTTTGGGAGAATGATAAAAAAATACCACTTGAACTTCAAAATCCTCAATTAGTCCTTTGACAAAGATTTGCGTTGTCAATCCCATTACTATTCTTGTCAATCTCATTACCATTCTTGTCAGCGGGATTTTGAAGTTCAAATGGTATTTTTCGGTCATTCTCCCTATTTTTTTCTATGCGTGTGTAAAATATCTTCCTCCGTTGTGTAGAAAAGATCTTCCCCATGTGCAGACAATATTCTCAGGTCCCACTTGGTAATTTAATTTGTCAGTGAGGTCTTTTTTCACAATTTTCTCTCATTTAAATTGTGTATTCAGTGGCATTATTGTCACACATACAAGTTGACTCTCTGAATTTGTTGTTTTCATGTTTTTAGATTATAAAATTGTGTTGGGTCATTATTAAACTTGTACTAGTTGTAAACTTAGTTAAACTCACGAGTTCACAAACCAAGTAGTTAAACTCATGAGTTCACACATCGAGTCTACCGTTTTTGCTTTTCTAACTTACAAAATTGTGTTAACTCACTCTTATATATGTGCTAACTTTTTTTATTTGATCATACTCATTGACTTTATATGTGAATTTCATTGAAATTTTTTTGTTGAGTATGATAAATTATGAATGTCGAAGAATTTAACTTCAATTATCCGGATTTAAAATATATTTAAATCAAATTATTGTCATTTCTTATACTATACATATTTATTAATAAAAGTACAATCTCACGAGTTTATGATATGATTATACATTAGTGACACAAGCTTACGTGTGTGTTTGGATTAGCTTTTTTGAATAACTTTTACGACTTACGAGATAAGTGAGTGGGAGGAGTTTTATCTCGGATTGCGTAAACCATGGTTTAGGATGTTGCCAAACACACACTTAAACTTATGAGTTTGACAACCTTGCTGGGGGCACTAGACGTACCTTGTAGATTGTTTAATTTTTTTTCACTTTTTTTTTAGTTAACATATAAAAATTGTTGGCAAAAAACATATAAAAATTAATATTTAAACATGTAAAAAAAAACCGGCCACGTGGTAATCAGGCAGCCCACATTTGGATTAATTTCTCGGTCAACCAACTCCACTAAATATAATACACCAAACTGAATCTAAATGGATGTGATGATATATCTTGATGGATAAAAAAATGTAATATTAATTATTGTGTTGTTATTATTTAATCAATAATCATTTCTATTATTTTTATTCAATAAAACAGAATATATTAATTTTACTTGACTCGAAATTTAAATGCAGTTAATTAGTTGTGCAAGAACTTGGTAATCATGTATGCTAAATAGTAAATACCGCTGCTGTGTATTGAGAAAACAGAAAATGGGGCAATTGGCACTTTGGATTCTCATTTTTTTTAATCTATTTTTCTAATGGTTGATGATTCCATCCACACCAATACCATGACGCAAATAATTGATGCTAATAATAAATTTTATAATTATTTGTGAGAAAAATTTTATAGGGGGGAGGCGGATCGAGGAAGGAAATCGCAAATCATTGACCAACAATAACGACATAACATGCACGGAGACGATTGCGTACAAATACAGATAATCAGAGATTAAATAATAATAATATAAGTAGATTTGTATTTAAATAAAATAAGTAAGGAGACTTCGGACCAGAAACTTAGTAGTTAAGGCTTAAGACTGAGATGGCGTTTTGAATTTTTTTTTTTATATAAATTTGTTCCCAATTGCCAATTGGTGTAGGTTGCACAATGCATTATATGAGGTTTGATAAATAAATCATATTATTTATATTTTATAATTTATGAAAATTCTAATTATTGAAAATTTGAAACAATAAACCTAATATCGACAAAGTCTAAAGTTGGATCCAGTCCAAGATCAACTTGAAATAACAAACACATTGTAGTATTTTTAATAATACTGAATAATATAAATAATGTGGGAAAAAAGGCTTTGTCTTTATCGCCTCACGTGCCACCTAGACACCAACTTTATAATATGGTAGTTAGAATGAATAGAATGCGTACTGTCCACGCCCTACTTGCAATTTGTAATTAGTCGTATAATTAATTAATTTTTTTTGGCCAAAAAGTAAAATTAATCGCTAGCAGTCAAAATCTTTGATGATATTAATGAAGTTGGTTTTGACAAATTAAATTTGGAGATCTGGAAGAGTGCTTGTAAATGGCGTTATATTCAAGAAAAATCAAAAGCATTGTTCACCTTTTGTGTCTGTTTCCCTATTTAAGAATTTGCAAGTGGATCTTTTATTTCTGGATGTTAACAAAATCAAATACAAACATAATTATATTATTTATTTGTTTGAAATATCTTATTTTTTAAATAATAAGTATTTATAAAATGTAATTCACGATATATCAAATAAATATATAAAAAAGATTTTATTCCAACTTACATTCTAAATGACTCATGATCTAATATTAAACGATAGCAAACAGATGCTATTACCTGCTTCGTTGGATTTGAGGTTTCCTTTATGTCAATGTCCTTGAGTTTCCTGTTCAGCTGTTTTCCTGCTTTTGGTCTTGCACGTCTTAATCTTGCACTGTGGCATTGGTTTTATGAAATTCCTCAACTTTTTATCAAAAAAATAAAAAAGGCATGCTTAGATACGTGTTTGGATTAGCGGTAAAAATTATTTTTTTTAACGTGATTTATGATATATAAGATAAATTTATGAGAAGAGTTTTATGTCGATTTACGTGAACGTGCTTCCTAAACTCTAACTCAAAGAATATACTTTAAATATACTTAGGGTATAACAAACCCAATGATTAATAACTAACTCTTTTCAACTAACCCAGTTAACAAACTAATGTTTAGACATTAGTCTCTCCATCTCATTTTTTCACTCCTCCCGGTCGTAAATGTATAATTTAGTTTGATCTAAAACCTTTTTTTTATTTTATTTTTTATGTTTATCATTTTTCTTCAAAGTAATTTGTTTAACTTATAAATTGATATATAATATAATATTACATTGAAGTATTTGAAAGAAATCATGTGACATATGATATAATCAAGTAATTTATTTTATTTCATTAATCTCTCTAAATTAAAAAAATAAATCTTACATTAAGGACCAAAGAAGTATCACTTGAGCAAAATTTTTGGCCCTTTTAACGGTCATTTTATAATATTAGTTAATGACTAATACTTTATCTAGTCCTTAATATAATAATTAAATAATTAATTTTCAGATATTAAATATATTAGTTAAGTTAGTTATTGATAACAAATGTGTATTAATTTTCTTAAAATACCATTTTTAACCATGTGCTTTAAAATTAAAACTAGTTTTAACTTAATATGAGGAATGAATGTGGATATTTTGAAAAACGAATAAATTTAAGTGATAAATTGAAATGATATGTTATATTTAGAATTAAAGTAAACTACTTATTTAGCTCTTATAATTTGGATTGGACATGAGTAAGTTATTGTCTATATTTCTTTTGAATCTTAAGAGCAATCATAATTAGGCTAGAAAATAGGTCAAACGGTCTGTCAGAAGCTTATGACCTGACCTGTTTAATAATAAGAGTATACTTAAGTCTTTTAAAGAACATATTTAGTTTAATCGGTCAAGTCTAAGCTTACTAACAAGTTGTTAGCCAGCCTATGCCTGTTATTTGTTTATAATATTAAAAAGTCATAAACCCTGCTCCTTCTGTCTTATCCCTTTCACTCTAATCACACTCTCCGGCTTCTCACTCCTCAACCTCTCACTCTCCAGTGTCTCACTCTTTGGCCTCTCATTCTCACTATCACAGTCTCTCAACACTATGCCGGGTAAACACCCCCTTTTCCTTTTTCTCCTTATTTACATTTCCATGGGCTTCAGTTATTGAGAAACACTTGTTTAATACGCAAATATGCAAGAAAAGACCATAAGTTAGTGATGTTAATACATTTCTTTTTTGGTTTTGACAGAGGAATTACTCTTTTGCTACAGTTGGCGCCATCGAATATTTCCCATCCAAGCTACCTGTCGCTTTTGAATGAAAAGGAACTGCAGGAAGTCGTATCAACAATTAATAAAAAATTTGCGGCTGACTAACAGAACCATCTTGGACAACCTCAGGTACAGTTTTCATGAATCATAATTAATCTGTCTTTTCTGTGTTGTTGCGACTCTAATTTTGATCTTTTGAATACTAATCCCACAAATTTCATCATCTCCTACCTACTTGTTTCTGGTTTCAATATGAATGAAAGACCAGTGCTGATTATGATGAGTTTTCTCAATTATATTATCACTTTATCTCTTGGCCTATTTTTGTTCGAATGAAGAGCTGCAAGAACAGTGATTATATAGTTTAGATTTTTGACCTATTTTCTGTCCGTTTGAAGGTTTAGACCTGTTTTTTGATAAAAACTTGTGACCTGTTAGCTTATCTATAAAATGTTTTAAAAATCAGCCTTTTTTAATAGGTTTTAAGTCAGACTAGATCTTTATACAGATAAAGCTTACACTAAAATAAGGCTTATAACAAGCATAGACCAAGCTCAAACCAACCTAATATAAAACAAGTCTGACTTAACAAGAGTGAAACCTCTTGCCTCTTTCCCTCCTAAATCATAGTCTCCACTTGTTAAACCATTGGCCAATAAGGTTCTGTGCAAAGCCCATTACATGGGATATCTAAATGTCTTTGAAAACTGCCCAGAGGGGCCCATACACAGCAATTAAACAATATAATTAATTAATTAAAGTGTCAAAATACCCAAATTTTCGTTCAACAAGACAAAACTACGAAGGGCCAAGAGTTTTTTGTTTTTTTGGCCATTACAAGCATAATTAAAATTAGAAAACCCCATTCCATAATTATTCTTATTTCTATGAGAACAATTCTTTTAAAAATCAAACAATACCCAAATTATCAATCTAAATTTATGCGCCAGTGATAAAAATTGAAAGTAAAAATATTAAATGAAAAAACATGTTCGTTATTTATGGGTATATCTTTTTTTTTTTTTGAATTACAATGACAATGACAATGACAGGAGCAAAAAAGCTCTTGAGGGCACGCGGGCAAAAAAAAAAAGACAGAAAACAACCGAAAAAAGAACTTTCGAGCCCAAAATCTCAGCTGAGGTCAGCTAACATTTGGGGTGAACAGAAATCTGGTGGATACTGCAAGAAAGACATATCACTGTTCTGCCAAAACATCAGCACATTTAAGGGCTTCTCTGTGGCAGTGGTATATCTCTAGATCCCAATCCCTGTAGATTAATTTCCTGACATCCTTCAATTCGTATTGAAGCGGATGATACTGACCACTTGTGTGGAATAACAGTTGAATGGCTTGCAATGAGTCAGTAAAAAGTTTGATCTTTCTGAAATTCCCGAATTTGCAAGTTTGTAGGCCAATGCGAATAGCGTGAATCTCAGAAGCTGTTGAGCCGAGACTGAATCTCGTATTCTGTTGGAACCCGCAACTCCAAGCTCCAGGGCTATCCCGTACCACTCCTCCAACTGCTGAATTCCTGTGTTCATCTACCGCAACGTCCACATCGATCCGAACATAGCCTTCTGGTGGAGCACTCCAACCTTATGAGTATCTCTTTGGAACTCTAAATATCTTGTGTTTGAACCGGCCCTCCTCTATGCCTTCATGGAGAAAATGAAGCCCTCTGTGTAGTAGTTGGTGAGGAAGGACAGAGGTTCCTTCAAAGACTCTGCTGCATCTGTTCTTCCAAATTAGCCAGCATAGTGAACCGAAGACTCTCAGCCAGTGCCATTGAGAAAACTTGCGATCTCCCGGTGAGTGTTGCATGTTCCATTTGATTCAAACCTGCAAATTACCAGAGAAAAATGCAGGGTGATAAACGGGGTTAGTACAAGAAAACCACACAGAACTTGCGAACTCACAATCTCTCAGTATATGTATCGCTGTTTCCTCACAATTACACTCAAATGGACACTCAGGATTTAACCTCACATCTCTCTTAGCACGAATTGCATTCGTAGGAATTCTCTCTTGGAACAATTGCATTCGTAGGAATTCTCTCTTGGAACAATTCTCTCTGAGAGCGACGAATAAATCATAGAATAAGCTGATTTGACGCTAAAATTCCCATCAGAAGATTTCTTCCACCAAAATAAATCATTACCAGTCTAGGAAGGAGGAGAGACTTGTTTGATCCTTTCAATCACCCATCGCGGCAAGAACATACTCCATCTCTGGAGATCCCATTCCCCGTCTAGGCCGACAAATTGTTTTACCACATCCTCAGGATTTATTAAGTCTTGGTTTCTATCCACATAGAAAATGAGGGGCTGATCAAGACTTATCCATAAATCCCACCAAGCATTTGTTGACTGCCCGCTTCTGAGCTTTTTACCCACTGCTTTTCTAAATGAATCCCGGACAGTTGAAATTGCATTCCAGACAGCAGATTGGGTCTTTTTCCTCTCAACTCTTGGAATTTCGTTATCCCCGCAGTCATATTTTGCTCTGAGAACTTTCACCCATAGGGCATCGGGTCTAGTAATGAGATTTCAGCACAGCTTCATAATGAGAGCTTTGTTTTGGCTGGAAAGGTCTTTGACACCCAGGCCACCCTCCTTTTTGTCTAACTTGATTGTCTCCCAAGAAATGAGATGCATTTTCTTTCTATCCTGCCCCTGACTCCATAAGAAATTTCTATTTAATTTCTCAAGATCGTGCAGAACACCTTTAGGAAGCAGGATAGTTTGCATCTGGTAGAACGGCAGAGTAGAGAGGACAGAGTTGATCAGGACGGTTCTCCCGGCCATATTCAAGAATTTACCTTTCCAAAAGGAAAGCTTCTTGTGGACTTTCGAAACCAGAGGGGCGAATGTTAGTTTGGTAGCTCTTTTATGAAGCAGAGGAACACCTAAGTATTTGCGTAAATCCCCTCATATACTGATTCCCAAGGTTTGGCCCAGCTGCTGAGCTTTGTGGAACTGAACATTCCTGGATGCAAAGATTTTTGACTTCTGGAGATTGATCTGATGACCAGATACCTTACAGAAGTAAGTCATCAAGTCTCTAATATTCTCTATCTGACTAGTGAAAGCCTCACAGAAAAGAAGGAGATCATCTGCAAAGAAAAGGTGGGAGAGATTCGGACACGATTGACTAATCCTTAGAGGCTTCCAACTTCGCTCGACTACTGCCCGATTTATCAACTGGCTCAGTCTTTCTATACAGAGAATGAAAAGGTAGGGATTCAAAGGATCACCTTGTCTCACACCTCTAGATGGCTTAAACGGGATTGAGAGAGATCTATTCCAGATCAATCTTATTGTGGGAGAGAAGACACACATTATCAACAGCTTCACAAAGAGATCACTTTGATGGGTATATCTTTCTAAAATGAGAATGTGAACTACTCCATTAACAAAACTTTAGAATTCAAATATTGAACTCTATTTTTATTTCTTCGGCAAAAGTAATAAAGTTTTGAACTCCATCATTAATTTTTACACTTAAATTTTAGGGTTAAGGTGCAAACATACACATGTGATTTTCCTCAGAGTGCACCCAACACCAAATGCTTTTTTTAGGTGCAAAAGTGACTATGTGGTTTGAAAATATGTGCAAAATTACCCTTTGACCGTTAGTTTGACTATTTGACCGTTAGTTTGACTTTTTTATCCAGAAAGTGATGACGTATACGATGACATGGACACTGGAGTGACGTTCTGGAAAAAAAAACTTGCTGACTGGTGAAGCTTTGCAATTAATATTGCCCACATTTCACTATTTCAGTACCACTTTCGCTGAAGTAGATTCAAATCTGAATGCAAAATGCTTAATTCACTCAGCAGAGCTGCTGTCCTAAAAAACATACCGATTGCTCAATTTTTCCCAACCCTAGATTCCCAATATTATTAAATTAAAATAATTATAATACATATATTATATTACTATTTTTTATTAAATTATATGATTTATTATGAAAATTTGATTTTCATTGCCCAGTCAGCAAGTATTTTTTCCAGAATGTCACTCTAGCATCCATGTCATCATACACGTCATCACTTTCAAGATAAAAAAGTCAAACTAACGGTCAAACAGTCAAACTAACGGTCAAATGGTAGTTTTGCACCTATTTTATAACCACATAGTCACTTTTGCACCTAAAAAAAGCATTTGGTGTTGGGTGCACTTTGAGGAAAATCACATGTGTATTTTTGCACCTTAACCCTAAATTTTACTACCATTATTTTGCTAAAGCAATAGAGCATAAATGATAAGGGTGTGTTTGAGAAAGTGTTGGTGGGAGAAAAAATCACGTTCAACGGTAAAAAAGCACATTAACACTCCAACCTCTTGTTTGCGATAGCGGCAGATGATAAGTTAGTTTGCCTCCTTAACTTACAGTAGAATATAAACCACTTTTTATGGAACTTCTCTTTTTTATTTTTTTTCTGTCAGCAAGTCCTCTCTCCTCTCCCTTCAATGTGTGATTTTTTTACTAGTGTGTTATTTTTTATTTTTTCTAATAGAAATCTGGAAGGCCCAGACTCGACTCAACCAAGCCTTACAACAAGATAAAAACAAAAGAAAACGCTGTGTATTTATTTTAATTTTAATATTTCTCTTAAAATTATTTCATTACACACCTGTAATATAAAGGTGTAGTATTTAATAAAATTCAAATTTTTTTCAATCTAAACTTAATTTTGCAAATAATATATCTGTGTATTAAATATATGTATATCAAGGTATTTTTAATTTTTTCTCAATATGTTAACTATTTTCATATTTATTATAATTAAGTATTTTAATAGTTTCAAGTTTTTTCCAAAAATAATTAACTATTTTCATTTTTTATAATTATAATTATAATTTTTTTTCTTAAATTTATCACAATACACACACACTAATATATATATATATATATATTATTTAAAAAAATTTATGTCATTTTTAGTAATTTTTCATCTAAATTTACTTTTTAGATAATCATTAAAACTAAGTTTTGGTTTGAAAAAAAGTCATTTCTACTACTATCAATCCAAACATAAATCATATTTATAATCTACTCCCTCCGGTCCTAAATATAGGACATAGTTTATACTGTAACTTACACTACAAACTATGTCATATATTTATGACAGGAGGTAATAATTTTTATTCTATTTTAAATTTATAAAAATCAAATTAAAAAAATCACTTCTACCCACTCGCTGTTAAGTTTCGGGAACTTTGATGTGAAACGTTTCCCAGAAACCAACGAACTAACCAATAACAAATGAATGGAGCATATGAAATAGCCATTTTTCTCTTTTTTTTTGGCGGCGAAGAACTTGAGGCTCACAGGCGGGAGCTCAGAAAATGGCGATTAAAGCCAATAGAACGGTGTTTTCGGCTTGTCTTTTCTGGGTTTTCATTCTGTGCGCGACCATAGCATTCTTTCAGCTTAAACTGATAGAGAACGGAAGAGACAATTCATCTGACCACAAGGCCATCGAAACAGCGCATCGTTCTGTGAGAATCAATGATCGATCTGTTCCCTACTTGTCCTCACTTTGTTATTTCATTTCAGGATCTCTCCTTACTCTCTTTCTCCCTCCCCGATCGAATGTTCTTCAGGAAAACCCAGCGGAAGAGGATTTGGAGGGAGTTACTCACAAGGTGTTTTTTGATATAGAGATCGACGGGAAGCTTGCGGGTATATTTGAACTCCTTGAAATTTCCATTAAGACGATTCAAAACCTGAGCTAGTCATTCCATATTATTTACCAGGTTTTTGCGTGCTTCTTTTGGTTAATTGTTGTGGGAATTTGGGGAATCGAATCACATATTAAGTGTTAGAAGGAATTTTATGTATTACTAAATCTAAGGCATCATATATGGTTGTTGTGAGTTCAAATTAGTCTGGAAGATGGCTTGTTTCGTCTAGCACCTCTCCAGGAAATTTGCAACTACAATACGTTCTTATTCATTTCTTGTTGCTACAAAAAGAATATGCACATCTGACATCTGATAGGAAGCGCCTATAGGCCAAGAAAGAAAAAAGGAGTACTAGTATCTGATACTGTTAACGTATATTCTATTCTAGTATTCGCATTTTCATAATTTTTGTATTTACGTTTTAAAATGTTAATTGCTCTGTGTGTGTGTGTGTGTGTGTGTGAGAGAGAGAGAGAGAGAGAGAGAGAGAGATCTGCATTTGTTCATGAAATCTAAAATTTTAGTAATTGTTTTATATTTCAGGTCAAAAAAAGTAATTGTTTTATATTTGGTATCGACATGCCTAATACACATGCACGAGGCTCTTAGTATTCCCCATAAGCTCTCATATTATGATGGAATAAGAAGGGCCATTTGATACTGAAACAAATTTAAACATAATGGCAGCCTTGCATAATGTTAATGGTTTTGGCGATGGGCTTTGTGTCACTCTAAGAAAGGGTAAATGCATGTCGCAATTCTGCATTATTGATTGCATTGCTCATTATCTTCTCGCAATTATGCGAATGGCTTTCTAAATTGCATATTTTTGTCATCACATCCTCTATTTATGAAGGCATGGCAGTGTTTTAATCCCCTTTTTTGTATTTGTTAAATGCCTGGTTCACAGAGAGTATAGATAATAATGTGTATTGTGATATTATGCTTATCATGAGACAAAACAGATCACTCCATATTTCTAAATGTTGATCCTTACTTTAGGTCGCATAGTCATGGGACTTTTTGGAGCAGTGGTTCCAAAAACTGTAGGTATGAATATGATGCAACTGTGAAGTAAATCACTCTGTTTCGGCTGCTTGTGGAGACAGATTAATTTCGTTTGAAGGATTTTGTTACTAATCTCACGTCCCTTTCGTGCAGAAAACTTTCGAGCACTCTGTACTGGTAACTCCGCAACTTTTGCTCCCTTTCACATCTTGTTGTGATGATGCTAGAGAAAAGTAATGAAACTGAGAAAATGAATAATGTGTTATTGATAATCTTAGCAGTACATGCTTATATAGATACATGTATGGTACATGTGTTAACTCTAGGGAAGTTAAGCTGTTACAACAGATTTAGCTAACTGACACGTAGGCTCATATTCTAACACCCGCGTCATGTGAAGCTTTACTTCTTTTATGTATGATAATTCAATTACTTGATCTGGTGATGAAACCACATTGAGATCTTTAAGCATCAAGCTTTCGTATTAAATGTAAATTCTGCTGCTTATTCTCGATGTTTAGTTAAAAATGACCCCTCATATTTCAGGAGAGAGAGGTGTGGGAAAAAGCGGAAAGCCTCTTCATTACAAAGGTAGCACATTCCATAGGATAATACCCAGCTTTATGGTCCAAGGGGGTGATTTCACCCGTGGTGATGGACGAGGGGGAGAATCAATCTATGGTTCAAAGTTTGCTGATGAAAACTTCAAAGTGAAGCATAATGGACCAGGTAAGCTCATGTGCCTAGAGATATTTTTAGATTGACTTGTTCTGTAAACTGATGAGCACCTAATTAAAGAGAACCTCTCAAAAACAACCATCCTACTTAAGTGAATAATATAGGATGTGAGATTTAGCCATCTCATAGTCTTGTTCCCCTATAAATAAGTTAGCAGTCTATTATGTTGGCTTTTCAAGGACAGTGCTATGATGGAGTTTCACATTTAGAAGCCACGAGTAGTTGTAATAATTGAGTTACATTATTATTCTGCTATCAAGGCAATTTTTAGTAGTAAATTTCATATTTCCTTTGGCCTCCATTATAAACATAGGTGGACCAAGTGAGCAGGTATGTCGGGGAAGCATTTTCTTGAAGAAATGTTTAGTATGTTTACGTGGTTATTTATAATTGGCATGATCCAAGAGGTGATAATGTTGAGAAAAAAAAACATTATATCTGACTGGATCAACTTCCTGTATGACTTCAGGATACTTGTCGATGGCGAATGCTGGAACAGACACAAACGGCTCACAATTTTTTATAACAACGATAAAAACTAGCTGGTAATTTAATATAGTTTTGCAGTAGTGGTTCTGAACGTTTACGAAACTTGAGTCCATAGAACTATAAATTTCTTACAAGTAATTGTCTGAAATACCTCCTACAGGGTTTAAATATAGGACCTAGTTGGGGAGTTGATCTTAAACCTTAATGTAAGACATATTTCCCATATTTGTTAATATGTTTCTAATTTACCCCCTATTAATGCTCTCTCAATAATAATCAAATAAGAGAGGGATGAAGTGAATTAAGAAAGATAATTAGTATGTTTTAGAAAAAAACAAAAACATATTATATTAACTAACTTTCTTAATTTAATCAAATTAAGTAAATAGGTCTTTTATTGAGGACTGGAGGAGGGAGTGATGTTTAACTTGAAAGAGAAAGGCCTAATATGTAGGAAGAATTGAATTAGTTCTACATTGCAGCCTCATTGGTGAGGTGGTTCTTCAAGCTCACATGACTGCCTTTGATTTCTTGGAAGGTTGGACGGCCGGCATGTTGTATTTGGGAAGGTGCTTTCGGGGATGGACGTTGTCTACAGGATCGAAGCACAAGGAAGCGCAAATGGCGAGCCCAAAGGCAAGGTTCTTATACTTGACAGTGGGGAATTCACTTCATGATGTGTGTTGTGTATATATATTTGATTAAGTTGAGCTTGATTGAACTACTTGTCCGGTTTATCTCCATTTTTTTCAGGTAAATTCGCAGTTTGTTTATAAGCTAGTCAAAACACTATAACTTTTATGTACACATACAAATAATGGTATTAAACTAAGTAACAGATTATGAATTTTTTATTCCAGGGGTGAGGGAGAGTATTAATGACTGAACTGCCTGTGAACTCAGCGAAGTATTAAATTTTTCAAATGAATTGAATTTACGCATTGATAAACTTGTACTACCTCCAGTTCTTAATAATAGTAGTTCAAACTAGACGACGAATTAAATTTTATACTAAGAACTGGAGGTAGCATATTTTAATAAATGAAGAAGGTTTTATGTACATCATGAAGAGCTCATATTTGTGTGACATGGAATCATAGAGTTGATGTTAATATATCATTACTGGTTAATAGAAGAAATATTTGCGGTTCAATCGTTCTCTGATTCAATTCATGTGTCTTAAAAGAATAAAGATGAGGCTAAGCGAAAAGGGAGTGTAAATGCGAGTTCAGATGATCTCTGCTTTTTGTCCCTTTAAGGGGCAAAATAAAGATTGATATAAAATATATAAAAATAAATGACGGATTTCATTTGAATGTATGGGAATGATATATATAATTAAGAAATGAAAAAAAAAGATGCTCTATAAATAACCAATTTAATAGTTGGTAAAACAGGTTGGGTCCCTTTTTTAGCAGGCTCAGGCTGGCATTTGGGCGGGTTGCCCACTTCAGCCCACGGGCTATAGCAGGCTGGCCTGTTTTTTTTTTTCTTCTTATAAAATAAATTCAAATACCCTAATAGCCTTTCCTTTGATGTTGTGTTTAATTACTTCCTCGTACTTTTTATTTGACATTTTTTGTTTTCATATTATATTTGTTTATTCTACTATTATTGAATTTAAAAGAGATGTGTTTATTTGTTTTTGTGATGTGAGTAGATGAAAAAAAAAGGGAAAGTAAGGATGAAATTGACTTCTTAACACAAATATATATATATATATAAAAAAAAGAAGTGTGATGTGAGTTGGGGAAAGAAAAAAAGAATGAGAATTAAAAAAAAAAAAAAAGAGTGAAATAATTAAAAAAAATAAAGGCTGGCCCACCAAGCCGCCTTAGTGGGATGCCAGCCCGCAAGTTCCGAATTCCCATTACTACCCATTTTCTAATTGATTCACTTAGATTCGACCAAGGCCATTTTCATAATGTCCCTCTAAACACATTCAAGGTCTTCATAATTAAATTCACTGATTCACCAACGCGGGTTGGCGCAAGTGATAAGGAGCTTGTGTTCCCTTAAACGCTCTAATCCCAGGTTCGATCCTTAGAGTGGTGTGTGTGGAGAAAATCTGCTTGGGAGGGTCGCCCCCATCTTGAGTCTGACAGAACCCGAGGGATTAGTCATCGGGCTCGCTTCGGTGGATACCCTGCATAAAAAAAAAAAAAAAAATCACTGATTCGCCTTTTCTCTGAGAGGAGGCTGCAGAAATCCAATTAGTTGGCAAAAGAGATTTTGATGTGCAATCCTGATTCTGTCTACCACAAAATCTAATCTAATGGAACCTCTCCTACATTTCTTAAATTTATCCACCTAATTGCAATACATCTGATCTGAATTCCTTGCCACTCCACACCACTTGAAATGAAAAGAAGGAAAGTAGCAGATTTTATTGATTCTCTGCTACTGTATCTACTTCTGCACTTTGAACTTTAAAATCTAAGGTAGCTTAATAAGCACCAATTCCCGGATTTAAAACATTTTTAGTTAATTTTTAACAATTGCAATAATGCCAGGTTTAGAAGATAGCAAGTGTCTCCTCTCAGATCTATCCAAGCGTTCAAAGGCGAATGGCACATGTCACACATAATTTTATGTATTCCCTCTGGTCCATAATATAATATATATTTGAAAAGTTAATCTTGGTCCTAAATATAAGACATAGTTTTTATATTGGTCAATCTTTCCCTAATTTACTTTTACTGTTGCTCCCTCAACAATAATTAAGAAGAAGAGGGAATGAGAGAATAAAGGAAGATGATTAAGATATTTTGGAAAATAAATGTCATATTAACTAACTCAATTAACCTCATTAATCTAATCAAATTAGATAAATATGTCTTATATTAAAGATCAGCGGAGTCTTTACCGCATGAGGCTTGAAGCCTTTAAACAAGGTTTGGATTTCTGCCATATTCAACCTTACGAAAACTTTGATTAAAAAAAACACCCTTATGAAACCATACTGGATGATATGCGGCTGCTGCTAAAGAACAGAATACTAAGATGGTTCATTCCATTCTGCCAGGGCAACCCATCTCTATGCATTGCCTAGTCATCCAATATCTTAAACAACTCAAAAGCAAATTCAGATAACTGCTTAGTTTATAGAAGAGCACAATACTTGAGGTTGAGGATCACAAAGAACTATATCTGTCCAGAGAGTGAAACATAAGTTCGGACAACTTTTGCTCCTGATCTCTTGATAAACCCATAGGTGTCTGTCCAGAGAGTGAAACATAAGTTCGGGCAACTTTTGCTCCTGATCTCTTAATAAACCCATAGGTGTCATTAGGAACTGGCAACATTGGGAACACAAGGACATATGAGATCATATTATTGTCATTCAATAGGAAAGTTTTAGATGACAATTTCATTCAGGAAATAGTAATTCAACTTTTAGCATTCAATCAAACAAACTAATCCTTCTTCTTCAAGGACAAACAAATGGCAGAAAACTAGCAGAGCTGAAAAAACAGTCTCAGCCAGCCCTAAAAAAGATGAAAAGAACCCAACTTATTTTTCTCTGGCTTCCATAGATCTTGCATGCCATAATATATCATGCTTGAGCAAAGTGCACATTCCACAAGAACTAGTTAAGTGGTTTCAAGAAGAATTCCAAAGTCAATTACAATTGCTTTACAGATTACTTAATCAACCACGCCAAAAGGGGAGAGATCATAAATATCTCAGGATTGTAAAGAGGTTCAAGTGCACTAGTGGAGTAAGCATCACTTTGCTTTCATTGTTTAATTAATAACAAAATAGAACCTAATATTAGCATCAAAACTGTTCAAGCAATAATACAAATTTGCCACTCGAAGATATAACCAACTATCCTAAGCTAATAAACATAATTTATTTCAAAGGACACGAACACAGCTAGAGAATTGCTAGCAATTACAGAACCAATCAACCCCAGAACTTATATATAGAGAATGAACTTGAAATTACAGGAACGAATTGAATCAGAATACTTCAGGCCCTTCATTTCTCTAGCCTTCCGTTACGATTATCGGCTTGTTGCTGGCACATGGTGGAGAAATTAGAATTGAGGTCAGAGTAAAGAGAGACGACCTTGGAGATATTTCCGTTGAGCTCCTGAATCAAGGACACGTTCTTCGCCATATTGTCGGGAATCCTAGACTGGTGGTTTTCGTTCACCTGCTGAATCAGAAGTCGGTTACGATCCAACACCGACTGCACCTGACGGAAGCTCTTGTTAAACGCCGCCCACGCCTTGGGATCGCCTTGTTCGGCCGCTTCCACTTCTCCATCGGAGTCCCCGGTGGTGGTGGTGCTGACGGTAGTGGTGGTCGGCGATGACCGGTGGCGGCCTTTCCCAGGCAGGTTTTGGCTTGGACCGGAGGGATCTTCCATGGGAGATTCGGCGACGGCGGAGGGAGAATCAAACTTGCTCATTCATATGCAAACACGAAAGACGAAGAAGATTAGGATTTATCGGAAAAGACATTGCAAAACAAAGTCGGTTTGTAAACTTGGGAGAGGGATGAAGAAAAAACCTACAAGAACCAGAGACCTACTTCCTTGAGGTAATCCCCAAACAATACTTTTCATTTCCACAATTGAAATTTGATCCCAAGCATGGAAGAAAAGTAAGTATATATGTAATGTCACATTCATGGGGTCACACGAGTTCACGCGCCCACGTTAGTGCGTGGTTGTTAAATTTTTTTAGGATATTTTTGAACGTTTGTCTAAATTACTATTCCGGTATTTAATATAAAACATATTTAAATAGTTGATCTTATTCTTAAATATAAGAAATGGTTTAAATATTTATCAATCTTTTTTTTTAATTTACGCCATTGATTCTCCATCAACAACAGTTAAGAAAGAGAGAGAAGGAGGGAATTAAAGAAAATAATTAGAGTGTTTTGGAAAATACATGTCATAATAATTAACTCAACTAACCTCTTTAATCTAATCAAATTAGATAAATATATCTTATATTAAGGACCGGAGGAGTATTTATTACCTCTAATCCTAAATATAAGACCCAATTGACTTTTTTGGAGAGAGTAAAAAAGCTAATTAAGGTACTTCAAAATATTTATACTCATTATTTTTCTCCAAACTAATTTTTCTGACTTATAAACTGATATATAATCTAATGACATACAACATATGATATGATTAACTAACTTATTTAGCTTCTTTAATATCTTTAAAAATATCAATTGAGTTTTATATTTAGGACTGAAAGGAGTATTATTTAATACTGTTTCTCATTTAAATGTAGCTTAATGTGCTTTTCTTTCTCATTCAAAATTACATTAATATTAGTAAAATTTAAAAAATTACTATTAATTTTAAGTATTATTTGATGAGTTAGACATCATTCTTTGTATGAATTAGATGAAGATGGATAAGTGTAAGCAGGACAACATAAAATTGGGAAAATCTCATTTAGCTCTAAGGATGTAACTTAATTTTAGTCAACTACAAAAGATTCTAAAACTTCACTGCATTTCTTTGGGTCAAAATGAAATTAAGTTTTGTAGATAAAAAGATAATGAAGCCCTTCTTTTATTTTTTAGAAAAGCATTTACAAGACAAATAAAGGGATTCAAAAAAAACTTAGGGAATTAAAAACATTTTGGCCATTTACAAGATAAATGTGAAAATTCACAAGATAAATAAAGACATTTGTAAGATAAATAAAGGGATTTGAAAGAATCTAAGGAATTAAAAATATTTTAGCCATTTACAAGATAAATATGGAAATTCACAAAAGAAATAAGGATATTTATAAGACAAATAAATATATTTGCAAAACAAATAAAGGGATTTGAAAGACCCTAGGGAATTAAAAATATATTAGCTATTTACAAAGCAAATTGGAAATTCACAAAATAAATATGGATATTTATAAGACAAATAAAGTAAGGGCATTATTGTCTTTTCACCCACAAAATTTATTTTCATTTTGACATAAGTGATGCAATGAAGTTTCATAATCGTTTAAGGCTTAACTGAAATTAAGTCAATCCTTAAATGCTAACTGAAATTCCCCCTATAAAATTTGGGTGAGAAATGTCTTCATTGATTACTTTCTCTATTTTTTCTCAATTTAGGGTATCTACTGTTAGATCAAATTTTAATAGTTGAGATTGAATACTATATAAAAATATTATTATAAATTAAATATAGTAAAAATCTATTATAATAAATAAAATAAATTTCAACTATTAAAATTTAATCTAATAATAAATAGACTAAATTGAGAAAAAATGAAGAAAGTAATTAATGAAGGTACCCTCCACATAAAATTTGGGTATGTGAGAAGGAAGATATTTTGATGTGGGTCAACCGGTGAACGTGACGGGGTGCGCGTGGGGAAGGTAAAAGCGAGGGGGAAAATATCTGGCCGCGTGGATTCGATCCGATCACGAAGTGAAAAGTGCGACGAAGCAGAGCCACGTCGACAAAAAGCGGCATTACTTTGCCCTCGTGTGCTTCGCATCATTAACCCACACACTTTTTTATTTTAATTTTTTGAAAAGGCCACAAAAGAGAAACTTACGCAATCTATTATTCAGATAAACTATTCAAGTTTACCTTATAGTATCTTCTTATTTTTTTTGTCATAGAGTTATTTTTTTGGAAGAAATTAAACAACCTAAATAAATTATTTAATCATATTATATGTTGTGTATCCTTATATTTTATATCAATTAATAATTGAGGCAAAAGAGCTTAGAGAAAAAATGATAAATATAAATTATTTTAAAGTAATTTAATTATCTTTCTTAATATCTCCAAAAAAATCAGCTCTATCTTATATTTAGGATCGGAAGGAGTAATTTAGATTACTCTTTTTATTCACAAGAGGCTTTGAACATGACGCTATCTACTATTTATGAACAGTGAAATTTATATAGATTTTTATATCTTATATTGAATATTGATTGATAATTTATATAGATTTTCAAATTAATTTTCATTTTCTACTTAATTTATTTTTTTTTTAAAAAATGTGTTCATAGTAATGGTTTATTTTTAATTCAAAAATAAATTTTAAGATATCCAAATTTATTTGGAAGACATTATTTTCAACTGAAAATTAATCAAGCAACAAATTAGCGTATTATTTTCGGAGGGAAGTGTTTCAAAACGGGATAAGAAGGTGATGTAAATTTTTGAGAAATGGTTATATACTCTAGGAGTACCAAATTATCTAAACTTTATATAATAAAAACGTAATAACTTGGACTATTTTAACCCTAATTGGATAATAACTTATTTTTAAAAAAATCAAATTTTATCTTGTTTTTAAGAAAAATATTGGTTGGCCATTTTGTTTTAGTTTTTTTTTTCTAAATTAAGATGCTTTTTCTTAAAAGAAAGATAAAATTTAAATTTTTTGTCAGATGACTCATCAGCCGATTAGCATTAAAATGATCTGAATTATTATATTTTTATTGGACAAAATTCAAATGACATAGTACTTCGCATGTAAATATTTTTCTTGTAATTTGGGCACGGTTGGGTTCAATTACGCTAACTTCTCATAAAGTAACACGGGTGAAAAGTTAATTTTTCAAAAAGTTAATATATAAATTGTTTGGTTGATTTTTGTGTTTCTTAGAAAGTTACAATTATTTTTTAATATATATTATTTTATTTAAAAGAAAAAATGTTAGAGAAATAAAATTTACCTGACTCCTGCCGAGGAAATTACTAACCTAGTTGTGAAGGGAGCATGAGATTTAACTTCCAAAAATGTTAAGCCTTTAAGCAAACCTAACAGAATGTCTTTCATTACTTTTCGTGAAGTCCAACTTCCCCTTCCTATTTACTCTCAACCAAGGAAGTCTTAGTTTATGAAAAGTCTTAATTTTAATTTGATGTAAGGATAAAATAAAATGTAGATAAGGATCAGGCCATCAGGGTTTCAATGCTCATGATATTATTGAAAAATTTTATTTGGTTTAAATTTAGATTTGCGATGGTCATGTATTAAAAAAAAATATAAGTGAAAATCTTAAATAAAGTGTGTGTTTAGGATAACGGTAGGAAAAATGACTTATTGTGATTCTGACTTATTAAAAATGACTTTTTAGAAAAGTCAATTATGTTTTATGTTTAGATAAACGATTGAATAAGTGATTTTCAATAAGTAAACTTGTTTGGATTGATGATTGTATAAATGCTTTTTTAAAAGTAAAAACTTGTGTTAATTATAAGAAAACAAGATATTTAAAATTTAAAATAAGTGAAAAAAGTGAAGTTATAAAATGATGCCAAAATACATAATTTCGCAAAAAAGTATTGCATATAACTTCTAAAGTAATTTAGTTAACTTTTTTAAATTCTCCAAGAAAATCAATTATATCTTATATAAGATCAGAGAGAGTATTTTATATTCATCAATCATATGACCTTGCCGCCACAGTCTCACATCCTAACCAATTTTTAAATATTTATTTCTCACAGCTATGTGGATGTAACGGAACATGGCCCAAATTTGTTTTGCAGGCAAAAAAACATAATCTCATGCAAGTTTTCAAAAATAAGTAACTTGATGGGGCTTATTTAAAAAGGCCATTTTTATATTTTCTTATAAAAAGCTCAGGCCAACACTCATCAATTGGGTTGCATTTTGTTTCGGGCTTATTCGGTAAAAACAGGTTTATTGGGTTCAAATAAGCCAAATCAAACACTCACAAAGTCGATTAAATTTAAACAAAAGCACTTGAATTTTTGAAGATTTTGATTATAAAAGTAATGCATTTTTGTGACTCATATAATATGAAATCTTTCATAAATTTGTATTTTGCAGTTGAACACATTCCTATTTCAATAAATGATAAAAGTCTAAACATAAAAATCTGAATCCCTTGCCAATTTATTAGTATAGCCCATTATAGGGCCAAGCCTATTCCTCAAAAGGAAAGCCTTGGCCTCTAAACATAAAAGTCAAAAACAGTGCTAATGAGAGTTGACACAAATGATAAGGAATGCTCTTGAATCCCAAAAGCATGCAAGTTCAATTCCCGCTACCGTTGTGAGGGTTCCTTTAAGAGGCAATCTCATAAGTCTCTTGTAAGTGTTCTTTGAGCCCTGGGGCCGTGCCCTGACCTTGATGGGATGACCAGTGCCAAACCCACTTGAACTTTTTTGTACAAAAAAAAAACAGTACCCCCATTCAGTTCACAGTGAAGCTCCTTTAAGATTGTCTGACTCCATTGTTTTTTGCCCCTAAAGAAACAGTCAACCGGCAAACTTTCTTCCTTTATTGCAAAAAAACAAAAAACAAAATTGAAAATCAAAACTGCCAATAACTTGGATTAATCAATACTCATTCAATCCAATATAAAATACAAAAAAAAAAAATATAGGGAGTTGCGCTGCTCATAGTCATGAACAATTTGAACTCTGCAAATGTATGAAGGCCCACCCTAGTTATAAATATACTCATATAACTCATTTCTAAACAAAATTATGAATGAGAAAGACCAAACTGGAATTCCTACCCAAGGAAATAACGTGAATGCTATATATATATATATATATATATATATCTCTATAAGTGAGACCATATCATAAGATAACACATAACCTAGTCCCACTGAATCTCCCTATAAAAGGTCCACTCCGAGGGATTTAGTGTAGTTTTTCCATCAGCTGCAACAAGATCAAAGGCCGAGTCTTCTGAAAATTCTGTTGGCATAGACTTCCAGTGGAGGCATGGCTCCCACTCAGCTTCCTTGAGCACTCCTAAAATTTCCTTCACTACAATTTTGCTTCCCTCAGCAGATAAATGGATCCCATCACTGCAAAAGACATTTCCAGTAGAAGATGATTAGATCAAACTCACCTTCAGACTCATATTTAGCTTCACTCTCTTCTACAGTAGGTACTGTTTCAAGATTGATAACTTACTTTTGAAGCATCTCTAGGGAAGCTGTATTCTATCATAGTGCTACATGAGATATAATTTCTTTGGTGATTCAAGTGATTTCAAAACAGTCCTCAGAATGGCCCCAGACAGGAAAGTGAAATCCCATGACTCATAAAGCACCATTCTGGAATACGATGCCCCTAGAAGACTCGAGCAATAATCAACTTTGTAATGTATCTATGTATTGTCATTTCCAGTTCAGGGGGGGTGAAGAAAAGCCTCAGATAAAGTTAGTTTTTTTCCTTTGATTTTCTTTTAGCAACATGGGTGACTTTTTTGTAAATCTTCTGTTACAATCCATTCATTATAATTTTTGACGAATGACAACTGATTAAATAAAGACACTAGCTGTCAGAGTTCACTTGAATTTTCACAATGCGAATTCCAACTAGAGGCAAAACGAAAATGGCGTTGAGGAGTGACTTCATAAAACATTGTTCAATGATCAGTGTGCGTTAGAGATGAAAGACTACAGCTTTAAACTAGCCTGAAAAGAAAGCAGAGCAGGCACAAGATACCTGAGAAGATTTGGACATTCCACAATTTGATTGAAATATGACCCATTTTTGGAACTGCATGGATTTGAGAAGCAGGAAGAGTAAAGACTTAGATCAACGAAAACTTACGTAAAACAAGCATTCCCCCAATCATCTACATGCTGTAGAGCATTAAAAAGATCTACAACTTTCACATCCATCTCCTTGCATAGCTCTATACAAGCTTCTGAATAGCTTTGGCATAATTCATTTGTTCTTACCAGCTCACTAAAAATTCCACTGATTCAAAAGGGAAAAGGAAGACAGATGATTTAGAATGAAGTGAGTTATCAGGGGTTAAAAATAAAAATTCAATTGATTACCTAGTGTTCCCACGAATTTTATCCTCATTGACAGGCGGACAGCTGAGAGCAATTATACGTGTCTTTTCTGAGAGGTTCTGAAATCCAATAGTCATCCTTAAAATTATCTATCCTACCATTCTCACCAAGTAAGGAAAAAAAAACGAATATAAAATCTCATCTTTGCAGGCAAAAGACCACAGTTACACAAGTGAACAGACAACAGTTACATAAAATATGCATACTTCGTGGGGAAGAGTTATGAGCTTCTATTTGCAAACTGTTTCCATTCAACCATAATCGCAACTCTTGGTCACTTTCTTTCCGGGAAGCACTAAACAGACTTTACAATTTTCCCGCTGCATTTTTTTGGGGGCATGTTTGGTAAAGTTACTCAGATAAAGTCAAAATTCAGGACCATAGATTCACTTCATGGCTCCAGCAGTTCTTGAAAAAGGAGGAATTAGACCTTTTCCCAGAGGAACCTAAAATTTGATTTGTCTAGACATTAATTCATATCTCAGCTCCATGATTCAGTTCCCAATGATTTTTCTCCAGCAAATTATATTTCAGTAAGGAAATATGAAAAACTGCATTAATGAAAATTAATCATCCTCCTGTCCTATTGTTGAAGCTCCTAAAAATAAGGAACCGTCTTCAGATAACACAGGACAGGTGAAATACATGCCATGCCAATGTAATAGCAGGTCAAAGATTTAACGAGTTTCATACATCATCTAAGAAGACCCTACAATAACTCATTCTTATTTCCCTGACTTGATATATTTCAACAGAAAGTTAGTTTCCTGCATACAAGTGTTTAGGGTTGTAAGTGTCTATTGGTGAACATATCTTCCTCTAATGCAAGACTATGTGCAGCAGAAAGAACCTGGTGAGTGGTAATTTAACTAGAGAAATGGAGCAGAAGTACCTGAAGATGAATCAGAATCTTTCGCATGTTTTCAACATATTCAGGAAGAGGTACATGAGGCCCTAGGCCAGAGGAGTGAGGCCCCATTGAATCATTACCTCCAAAATAAACTATCACAAGAGAAGGCTGTACAGCACCATCCTGAAAAGTCGGAAAAAGAAGGATCATGTGATGTAAACCAACCACCTATATAAAGCTCTTGTGCACGTTTTAAAATAGAAAACCCTCTCTTCAAACCCTAAATCCAGAAATGTAGGCGTGCATTCAGATTCTCACCATCAAAAACTATGATAAAGCACCAAGGTTTTTGTCGGTGTTTTGGAATACCTTGGCATATTGACAAAGTGAATTAACTTAAGAAACCAAGTCTTTTAACCATATATTAATCATTTTGAACTGCATTATCAATCAGCTATTATGAACAACAAATGCTTCATCAGAAATATCACTTCGATTGGATAACTTACTACAAGCCTAAAAACGACTGTTGTACTAGTAGAGAGGTACAATACCTTTGGGAAGACTTTATCAAGGACATGGAGAGCACGCCTTGAGTTCCATCCAAAGTATCCCCGCAACAATATGTCTGCCTGAATTGAATTGCAAGATTGCTTAAAGATCAGGCATATGCATGCTTTTATCCTCTTAACTGTAGAGCTGAGACACTTTCTAAGGCTTTGATCAAAAGGTCAAATAACAGCATAGCTAAATGTCACTATAAATTATATTTTGAATTTATTTTCGTCAAGGATAGAGCTTAGCAAAAGTGAATCATGGACATATACCCTTTTCTCTACTTTATGATAGAAAAGATGTGTGTGTGAGAGAGAGAGAGAGAGAGAGAGAGAGAGAGAGAGAGAGAGAGAGAGAGAGAGAGAGAGAGTTATGAGTCATGGCAAGGCCATAATCCCAAAGAAGAGGTTGCGCATAAATCCTGCTCTTTACTTCATAACTAGAAAAGCTTGCATATACATTTATGAATGTGAACCATATGTGTAACCTATGTAATCGCTTTCTATGTTTTAGTTTCACTCAGGCCGTTTGAAGGAAATATAAACAAGGGAGGATAAAACATAAGATCAAAAACTTCTGCCAGGATAGAAAGCCTAGAGAAGCCGTTACATTTGAATGACCGAATAAGAGGACAACAACTAATTTATAAAACATTAATAAGTTCTTTATGCTTCTGTATCCGGTACATTAACTGAATAAATGTAAGAATACCCGATCACGTGCAATGTATCAGCTCAAGAAGTCATGAATTATACCACCCTCCCATCTAATTCACAAATGAAAATGAATGAAATGATAAAAAAAAAAAGTTTCCGAAGACGAAATATAATTTTTTTGGTCCTCACTTTAAAAAGTCATTAAAAAATTATAAAAATAATCATTACAGAGGAATAATAGACTTTAAAAACGACAGTTGGGTCAGGTGAAAGATCCCTTGAGCAAGGTTGGAGTTTGAGCCTCATGGATGAAATATTATGTTAGGAGCAAGGTTTCCTCCGACATACCATGATATCAAGGAGGTCCTCCTTGGGTTCATTTACACAATCCATGCACAAGACACCAATTAAAATTTCAGTTACGTTTTGAAGAATAAGTCCAACTAGGTGTCAAAGTGCAACCAATGACAGTTGGGTCAGGTGAAAGAACCCTTGAGCAAGCTTTCAAGTTTGAGCCTTATGGATGAAATATTATGTTAGGAGATTTACACAGAATATCAGATATCTGTCACGAAGAATAGAAGTTTAGAACTGCATAATTCAACGAGAACTTATATATGACTTCAACCAGTTCTAGAAGAGGAGGAATTATAACGCCCAGCATATATCTTCGTTGTCAAGCAAAGTGTCTATGCCATGAAATAATGCCTAAATAGTGAGCCAGTAAGATGTCTTACAAAAGGAAGCTACAAGATCCAAAGCCTCGAAAGTTACTAAACAACGCGTACACTTGGGAATTGTTGTCCTATTGAGCAACTGGCTTTTCTTTTCTTTCTTTCTTTCTTTCTTTTTTTTTTTGCCAGCAACTGGCTTTTCAAAACATAGTACTATATAAGCAGAACTTTTATTATTTAGGGTTAATATAACTTTTGGTCCCTGAAGTCTGTGGTCCCTGAAGTTTCACCCAATTTTGGTTTTAGTCCATCAAATTTGAAATCGGTGATTTTGGTCCTGAAGTTTCACCCGATTTTGGTTTTAGTCCCTCAAGTTTGAAAAAGACTTGGCAACCCGTTTTTGAAACCCAATCCGATCCAGAAAAAAACCAAGTCATTTTCAAACTTGAAGAACCAGAACCAAAATCGGGTGAAACTTCAGGACCAAAACCACCGATTCAAACTTGAAAGAACAAAATCAAAATTGAATCAAACTTGAAAGAACAAAAGTTAAATTAACCCTATTATTTATTATTCATTAATTTATTAATATTGACATTTGACCAAATCAAGGATGACAAATCACGAAAACATTGGCAAACATAAGGGCATTATAAAGTAAATTAGTTAGTAAGTCAAATTGAAAGCTCCAATCACATTCGGACAAAACCCGCGATCGCATCAAAACAGAAAAGGAGGAGAATTCACGCCCATACCTTGCGAGAGTAAATGTCAGAAAGTATAGCGCCCCAACCACCGTGGCTGTAGCTTAGTTGGACGATGGAGGATCCGAAAAGAACGAACTGAGGCCTCGCCGGTCCGACCATTTCACTGGATAGCTCCGTGGAAGAAAAAAAATCAATCGGCTGGAAAGTCCTCCACCCAACCGCCTCTGCGTCGCCGCCACCGGCAGGAGGTTTTTCCTTGGCGCCTTAATTATGGGAAAACGACGAAGTTACGAAAACACAGAAATTGTAAATGGGCAAAATCTTACACAGAAAATGTGTGCCTTCTTTGGGTGGGAAAATTGTTGGTTGGTAAATTGTAAATGTGTGTTCTCTGATCGCTCGTAATTGCTCCGTATCCGTATTGCTCAATTGAGTGTATACTAAGTCAACTTATAGTACTCGTCCTAATGGCATGATTCCTTTTTTTTTTTTTTTTTGCTCTTTACCGATTCAAGAAATCATTTTAGGTGGTCCGTTATTTAGAGCATTCAATTGATTGAGTATTGCAATACAAGTAACAAATAATATCATTATTTTGAACTGTACCCATTCAACATTTAATCCATACGTAGTATTTTGTTCTTGCAAAAAAAAAAAAATCAAGATTATTTTGAATTTGAATAATTTTACATTTTTAATGAAAATAATATTTTAGATTTTACATGTTTCACTTAATTTAGTGTGTTTTAATTAAAAATTTTATTCCCAACAAATATAGTAATTCAGTCAATAAATCTTACAAATTATGAGAAACAAAATATTAATGAGCATAAATAACATGATTTATTTTTCAAACTCAATACAATATAGAGGATTTATAGTTAGTTACAAATTATATTGGGAAAAAAAATGCATATCTAGTCATCTAATTTGGTACAATTTTTACTTTATTTCCTTAGTTTTATAAAGCGTCTCTAGTTCTCTCCAAACATCTAATGCTAACCTTGTTACTCTCAAATGTTGAATTTTTGTGCTAATCATGTTATTTTTTAAAAAAAATTAAAATTAATATGTGAGCATGTAATAATGTTTTTGCAGTACTTAAAATTTTGATGTCATATTATTAATGAAACAAATAATAGTTTAAGGTTGGACAATTGAAAAGCCACTTTATGAATGGAAGAACTAAAATAAATTCTCATATATAAAGTTAAAAGATGGAAGGTACACTTTTTCCGGTCTGCTATTGTTGAGCTGAAATAAAGCTTACTCCCTCCTATCGATGCGGATCTACTCCCTTTAATCTTTATTACAGATTACTTATAACCAATTCACACTTATCAATAAAAATATTTAAAAACACTAAATCTATTTTTAAAAAAATACCACATGAACTTAAAAATATCAAATTAGTGATTTTCCAAAAATCTAAATTGTCAATTGTTATACTCTTTTTATTAATTTCATTACTCTTATTATGAACAAAATCAATTTATCATTTTAAAATTTAAGTGATATTTTTTTATCTTTTTCTCTAAAAAAAAATCAAATGATTTCTAATATTACCGTAATCACACTAAATTCTACCATTATATTAATTTCCACTCTAAAAAAATTTAATACTTCTTAAAACTAACAAACAATCTACCTTATAAAAAAATGCTAAGAGCGTCTTATAGATATAACTGGGAATACGGGCCAGCCCGCACCAACCCGCGGCCCCCATGGTGCGGGCCTATGCAGCCCGCACTTCTGCGAGTTGGCAAAATGCCAACCCTAACCCACAGTGTGCGGGTTGCGGGACCAGCATTTTTTAAAAAAAAAATCATATTTTTTAAAGATGATTGAAAATATGATACACATATATATGAGTAATTAAATTTACCTTCCTAGTATCAATCATTTCTTTTATAAAAATTTAAAAACATAATCTACAATTTAAGAGATAAAGTTATTAAATTTGTTAAAGTTTATAAACAAAACATAAACTCATTCTCAAGCAACCAAGATATAAAAATTTTGTTTAAAGAAGAAGGGAAGAAGTTAAATTTTTTGCTCTTTGGATTGAGAGGTACCAAGATAGGAGTGAAAAACTTATAAGTTTTGTAAAATTATTATATGTAAATAAAAAATAAAAAATATTGCGGGCCAACCCGCTAACCCGCGGGTTGGTCTGCATCAACCCGCAGGTTATGCGGTGCGGGCCTGTGCGACCCGCATTTTTGCGGGTTGGAAATTTTTCAAACCTAACCCGTCAAAACCCGCAGGCTCACAGGTTGAGCTTATATTACCGGCTCTACTTATAGAAGGCGTCTTATAACATATATACATGAGAAACTAACAATTTACATTTGCTTTAACTTACTGCTATTATATTTTAATGTTTAATCTTACATAGAAAGTAATAATGTCGTATAGGTTAAGATATCCATCCACCCCATAAGTATTTAAAAAAATCTCAATGATGTTCTAGAAGTTTTTTCAGTTTTGATGTCGCTCCGGAAACTTAAAAATATAATAATGTTGCCCCTAACATTTAACAAAATTAATTTTAAAGGGTAACTCTTTAGTTTAACTAAATTATAATACACATGCTACTCTTACCTAACAACATTAACATTTTTTCAATACTTCTAATTTGCACCTGAACCCATTTGGTGTATGCTCGCATCATTACATCAATACTATTTTTTGTTTACTGAAGATATTTTTTTTGCCGGTATTTTTAACCGAAGATTTACATCAATATAGTATATCCAACTATGATATAGCATTATACTAGTAGTTTGCTGGATGGCAAAAAAAAATACTAGTAGTTTGCTGATTTGCAATACTTTTCGATGATAACTTGAGTTTAAACTTTAAAAGTTGGTGAAGATGAAGGAGAGCAGCAAAAGAAAGTAGCTAGAGGCAATGAATGAAGAAGGCATAAATTTTGTCCAAAAAAAGAAGGCATAAATGAAATCCACTTATTTATGCAAAGCAATAAATGATTAGTTGAGAAAAATGAATTATAAAAAGAAATCAAGTGTGGGAGTTGATCAGAGTAGGTTTTCTTTATGACTTCATTATGATGCTCTGTTTTTCCTCGCTAGTCTTCGGCAGGGGGTTCACCAAACTACACACACAAAATTAAAGTCTCTGTTTCTGTCCTTTTCATTGTAAACTTTGAACATTGTGGATTCTCTTCTTTACAAAAGACAAAAACACATGTTTCATTTTTTATCTAACAATTAGGTGTGCCCCTGCCCTATGTGGTGAAGGAGTTCACGCTATCATTTATTGCCAACTCCAACTCTCATCACTTGGCCTGGCTCGCATCATCATTCGGCATTTTGGTACTATAAATAATCATATTACTATTTAGTTCCCAAGAAAAAGAAAAGAAAAGAAAAGGCCAGCCATGGATTAAATCCTGTGTGAGGCTGGTCGGCTTGTCCTAAACAGGAATCTTGGGTACCTAATACACTTGATTCGATTGATAGGAGGCATATCAGCTTAATTAAAAGTCTAGAAGTCTCAAGTTTGAGTTAGAAGAATGTAGTTATGATAAGTACTTAGTGAAAGTTTTGCCGCTATTTGTAGTCTTGCTCGGCTCAATCTAAATTATCAAGGAGTCTTGCCTGTTTTTCTGATAGCTAGGGATTAGAGTATGGCTTCTTCTTCTTTTTTTGGGTCAAATGCATGTATTTTCCTGTTAGTTGCATTTTTTTTGTAATGCAGGATGTCCACTGAAGCGAGTCCGAGACTAATCCTCGGATACTGTCGGGCCTAAAATGAGGGCGACCCTCTCAAACGGATTTCTTCCATACACGTCACCCAAGGATCGAACTCAGGATTAGAGGCGTTGTTAGAAACTAAATGTTGGTACCTCCCTCTCAAGTGGGGAATAAACTTTAATTCACCATGTAATAAGAAATTAGCATTTTTCGCTTGACCAACCAGTGTTATTTTTCTTTCTTTCTTTTTTTTTTTTTTTTGGGTCTAAGAAAGTTGGAAATAAATTATTGATTTTTTTGTCTTCCTTTCGGGCCTGCGGTTAAGCCCCCGTGTAATACCCAAAAACACAAAATTTAAAACAAGGTGTTTTGATAAAATTTAAAAGAAAATCAATCAAGAAGTTTAACTGTGAGAAACTAACTCAAATTGAAGAAAATCAATCAACGCAGTCACACTTCCTTTGTAATGCAGCAAATCAACGAGATAGTGAGGACTTTTAATCTAAAGATGACAATACATCATCCTTCGAAACTTCGTGATCTATGCAAGAGTCACCAAGTTGCAGATGCTTCAGTTGAAATTGGGCTCTATTGTCTTCTTTCATTTCTCAATGAACTACTCCCCTTATTAATGGGGATTTACAACACATTTCGAGTATCACAATGAATACAAGAATATATATGTTTAACAAAAATTGTGAGTTGCACTTCTTTTTTTAATCTAAAATATTACACGCATGGTTTGTCTATCCGTGCTCAAAAGAATCTGCAAAACGGTAATTCTGACCACGGAGACAAAGAATGCAGTAACTCATTTTACAAAAGAATGTATTTATTAGGGAAACGAATTTGGCACAGAAGGTATACATTTTGGATTATGATGCTTGGTTTGACCAGGTCAACGCCTTTCTGAGTTGCAAAAGCCATAGGGCCATCTGGATTCCCCAGAGCCGCACTTCCAGCAACATTGCCTCCAATATAACTCTCAACCAAGCTCCAAGGGATTTGCTTTGCGACATCTTGGCCTCAATCACAGCCTTTGAAGAAACCTTACCAATGATATAAAATGTCTCCATAGAAGATCCCTGCAACTGACCAAGATGCCAAAAAAAAACATGAATATCAATGTCTATCATAGAAAACAGAAGCAGCTACTGAAATGTATTGTAAACAGATGATGATCTACATTTTGTTGTATAACAATATTAAATCTCTTAGAATGTAGTTGCCAGTTTTGACGTGATTTTCTAGATGGAATAGCCTTTTTTCTAGCAATTACTTTCCTCCATTCAGGTATTAGGGCAAGGAATATGAAGGTCAAGTCGCTTTGAGCTTTGAGCTTTGAGCAAGTGCACGACGAATCCAATTGATCAAAGGTTAAAATACTGAGTGAATATTCAAACATCCATTCATGTGAGAACTTCTTGCTTTGACGCCAGTTTAGCTTTATAGCCTTAGATAGGATTCAGGAAGTTACAAAAAGATACAAATGATTCAAACAGAACCGAGAAAGAAAAATGCCGGAGGAGGTATATCTGGCATTCATGACAAAAATCAATAGAAGCTTACTAGAGCAAGCTGCTCAGCTTCACTACATTCTCAACATTAGCATTATTGGTATTATAGGACAAAATAAAGCTTGAGGAGAGGTATGACCAAAGTCATTGTTCTTAAGGATTTGTCTAAAAAGAGACTTATTCCCCAGGATTCAACAAGTCCTTCTATCCAAAAGAAGGTTTCAAGAGTCGGGCAAAGGATAATGCTAAGCAAGCCAATATAGGCTACAACAGGAGTCGGTCCCATCATGTCGTTTTAGTTCTTGTTCTCTCTGTGACAACTAGGAATAGATAAATATATAGGGGTGGATAAAAAAATTGGGAGATATCAAGATTTTTGAATCGGTAATATTAGGACTAGGACAATAAAATACATGGAATGATTTCAACTTGAAGAATTTAAAACGAATCCAAAACAAAAAGTCAATTGAGTAGGCCTTTTCTAAATATTTTATCATTCTTTTATAACAAGCATTACCTTTGATAACTGGGTTGACTCAAAATCATTCTGAAGGATGTTTTGCATGATAGTACTTGTGTCAATCAACAAAATGAAGGAACTTGACAATGTTTCATACAACTCCATTCATCTAATCTCTTTAATCAATTGCAAGCCTTTAGGACATTCAGATCACATTTTGTTTCAAAAATGAATTTGGGGGAGAATGGAGTCATCGATTCCATTGTTGTGTAGGACATATGGCCAATATGGAATGCATATTTCACTCCATTCCATTCTCAAGTTAGGTAAACCTAGAGTAAATATAAGAATAAAAAGAAAAAAATTCAATCCAACGACATTAATATCCCAACTTCAGAAAACAATAAAATTATTTTCTTAAGGTTTTATGGAAGCCAAAGCATATTTTAAAAACAACGAAAAGAATACTCAATAGTGTTGGAGGAGGTGGGGGAGGCGGTTGAAATTGTCTTATTATATGAAATAGAAATTTCATTTTAAGTCACCATTCCCTCATTTGATGGAACCCGCATTTTCAAGGGAATGATCATTGGCTCACTCCCTTTTCTTAGTTGTAAGAAAACATAGTCTCCTCACTCATTCCCATTCCCACCCTCCTTATGGCAGACAGAGAGCTAGAATAATCTGTACCAGAGCATTGTTAACGGAACGTAAGCAGTCATTTGTCTTCAGCATTAATAGAATCACACGTGGTAATCTCCTTAAAAGCTCTGAGATTTGAGGGAAATACTGAGAAGCGTACATCTGCAAAATAAATTAGCACAGTCATCTCAATGTTTCATTTCAATTTGGCCTAGACACACAAGGCTACTTATTTTCAAATACTAATGATTCACTTTCAGGTCCAAAAACAAAACCAATGATTCACCACATCAACAAAGAAACAGAACCTTGCTCTACTTACACCTAATCATTACAAGTTCTTAACATATGACCAACTCGTGGCAAAATGGATAAACACACACACACGAACCACTGAACATTATTATAATTGAGCAATTTAAGAATGGGTTCAGCTGCAGGACACAGAATACACAATAGAATGATCAAGAATTGAGAACTTTTCTTAGTAAGAACCCAGCATGAACAAAGTTCTAACTTCTAACTAACACGGTCACAAAGTTCAAGACACAAAAATAGATTTCAAGTAACAAATTTAAAAAAAAAACATGCTGAGAAATTTGTCAATTATTCAAAAATAACTCTTACAAAGTGGAAGTGTTATGCACCAAAAGTTTATCATTATTTAGGAGATTTTCTATTTTCAATGGATCTATATCTCTATGGGTATACTTAGATTGAAGGCAATGGAACAGAAGGGACGTGTAGAGAACATTTTTATTGAGATTTTCTTTGTTTTGAATCTAAATGAACACTTTTTCCTTTCCATCCAAACATATTCTAGAAGGAAAACATATTTATAATGGGTTAAAGGGCTGATTTCATTGATCTGAGTACTATATACAAAAGGAGGTCATATATAAAACAACCATCTAAGATTGGGTGTAACGTAGTCCTAAACTATGCCTCAAAATCAGCCTACAATACGGTCTTAACAAGGATTCGATCCTTTGATTATTTGCAATAAAGAATATCTAATGCCAATATCACAATAATGTTGGTATAATATATTAGAGCAAATCTAATCAAGAAAATGTTTGCTTGTCAATTTCTGTGATCCTTTTCCTTCCCTTCCTCTTTATTCTCCTGAAGCTGAAACCAAACATACCATTCTCGTCTTCTGCCAACCATACCTTTTGCTTTCACCCAAGACATATTTGGTAATGAAAAAGAATAAAATGGAAAACGGAACTGGGGAAAAAATATTTGCCATGAAGTAAAATGACCATTATACCCGTGTTTGGAAATTAGATATTAAATAACGACAATGAGAGTATAACAAACAGTATGCGAAGAGGATAGGAAGGGATTCCAGTTACATCCATAGTGTCAAAAACGCCACAAATTTCAGAACAGTATTAATCTAAGGCTGATAAAAACAAGAGAGATAAGAAATTTCCCTCAAACCACAGCTCACCTGCAATTCTGATCTTTCACTCTCACTTCCCTGTATGACTAAATGATCCACAGCTCGGTCAACAACTCTACTCCATGGTCTCATGGTTAGAACTCCTGCAAATAGTGCATATAAATCCTCTCCAGCACCTAATTTTGCACTATACTCCTTTATTGACTTAGCATCAGAAAATACCAATGCCTGTATCACAGGAGAGAATAAAGGAGATGCAATCAACAATCTCAAATGAAATATATGAGGGAAAATATGAAAAATAAGTAGTTTACCTTCCATAGGGAAGCATAATTATTTCTTATATGGAAATCAAGCTCTTTATAAAGTCCATGGTCTAAAAGAATCAACTGTGGCTTCCTCCTGCCTATATATGAGAAATGAAATGAGAAATAAATTAGAAATTTTGAGAAAAAATGAAAGAAATGATTCACCAAGCTATGACACACATGGACACCCACATCTCAAGTTTCAATCATAATCTCAAAGAGGCGGCAAGGAGATAGCATTCATCTGGAAGAACCATAGAGCAAGAATACATTTATCTTCCTCATTTCTCCTAAAATTACCAGTATGAACGCATTATCATTTCCATCAACATCTAGTTCACCCTGTTCTGGTATCTTGGCACTGCCATTTCCACATGTTGCAACCAACAAAGCATGCTCTTCAAATATCGACAGGGTTTTACACTGTGTCACTAATGACTCCCAAATAATACATTCATTTGTGGTGATTTTTTTTTTGTGGTCATCCATTTGTCGGGATTATGGTGCCATCCATAATTCCAAGCAAAGCCAAAACATATAAACCTCCAAAATAGGTCTCTTGGATAAATATTTGAATGCTCAAAACCACACCAACAGCATTTTCGTTCATTCTAAAACACTGGATTTAAGCTGTTCCAGGTATGGCATTTAGATAAGCTGTTAAATGAAGTACTTAAGTAAGATGGTTCTCCCACCTCAACAAGCTGCTTCGGTGGGAAATGATCATTAGCAGACAAGATAAGAACGTGTAGAATAAAGAAATGGTTTCCTGCTTTCAAGAGGCAGGTCTCTCCCAGTCTCAAGATCGCTCTTTGCCTTTCTTCCCTTCCCCTCCAATGAACCAGAACTCATCTCACACTAGCTCTCCTCCTGCTCCTCCTGCTTACCCAACCATTTCTCATCATTTGAAAGTGGGTTTACCTGGAAACCTCACCATCAGAGACCACTCCATTGTTATTTGTTTTATTATTCTTCTTTCCATTACAAGCCTTAAGAGTCTGAGGTCCATAAGATTGGGCCCATCAGTGAAGCAGAGAAGACATTATTAAAATATCAACATTTAGTTAAACCACAAAAGATGGGACAAAATTACTCACTAGATTACTAAGTGTCAAATGCTAAAAGCTATAGAGTTTTGCAGTTGCTTGTGGGGAATTTTTAAGGTATGCTTGGATCCCAAATCTTGCAACCACAGTTATAGAAAGACTTGAAGTTTTGCAAGGGAAAAAATCCTTACCCAGGATGTTCATTTTGCCAGAAGGCAATGGACGAACCAATAGGTTAGCAGCATGAGGATCACAATGCACAAATCCATGCTTGAAAATCATTTCAGCAAAAGTTTGACTGACCTGCATAGACAATTATCACATTTTACTAAATATATTGGTCACAAATATATAGTTCATTAATTGCATAGCATATGCAATCATTAAAAAAGCTTGTCATTTAACAAACTAACTTTGTTGACTCATTCTTTTACAGCCATGATATGTGTAATCCAAGATGTCATAACACACAATAATAATTTGTCAGAGCAAAGCGCCCAGAGACTACCACCTATCCATCATTTCATTGCATAACCATCCACGATCTACAAAGGTATATACTCCAAAGGCTGAAGCATAGCTGGCCATGGGTAAGTAGGATTCACAATATAAGTCATTTTTCAAACAAGCAGCTCAAAGATTTAACAAAGCCCCACACACAAGAACTTACTGAGCAGAACCAGAAGATGATTCTCAAATCTATTTATTTGGAGACTAGGAACATAATTCTTAAAGCATTGGTAGCAACAACACTGCCACTCCAATCAGCATATGATGGAGAGGTCCTAGGGAGAGATTATTGAACAACAAGTGAAAAATAAATCTCCTAATAATCTGGACAGAATCTGGAAATAAAAGTAAATATTAAATAATCAAATTCTAAATTATCCAAATCTTCTAGAGGCAATGAGAATCATATCTCACCAACACTTACCAATGTTGAAACTTCGTGGGGATGGATCCCAAGTCTTCTGATGGTCTTCACATCACTTATTTGGGCACCATCCATGAATTCCATTGTCAGTAACTTTGAGGTGCTTAGATCCCAATACACTCTTGGTGCATATATATAGTTTGCAATATGAGGAGAAAACTTCCGGAAGTTCTCCAAACATTTCTCACTATTCTTTGCCTCAGTCAGAAAGTCCAATTCCTGGAAGCCAAAATATCAATTATACAGATCAGAAAACATTTGGTGAAAAGAGCAAACAAGAGAAAGGGAAAAACAGAACCCAAGAACGGATCAATCAATGAATAAGAACCATACCAAAGTCCTACATAGATCAAGAAAATTTTTAAAACTGAATTATGAAGGACTCTTGAATCTTAAATCCGACTAAAGCAATTATTTTTTATTGATTAAAAAAAGCAATAATTTTTTAAACTACCAGTTATATATGAAAAGCACAGAAAAGAGAGCAAGATAACAGGCATATTTATCTCAATCCAGGATAAAAATATAAGAAGTTCTTACTTCATTGATATATGAATGCTTAAGGATTACAATGTTTATATAGGAAAAATAATACAAAGAGATGGAAAAACAGAGGGACAGAAATCGATGGTAGGTGAGTGTAGGTGAGTGTAGACAGAGGTGTAGAGAGTGTCAACAATGGCATGCAATTCGGTGCTGATATTTCTGACTTCTTACACTCCCCCTCAAGCTGGAGAGTATATGTCAATCATACCCAACTTGCACAGAAACTTTTCAAAAGTAGTTCTGCTTAGTGGTTTTGTCAGCACATCTGCAATTTGGTCTTCAGATCTGATGTAAGACAAATTCATGATGCCTGCTTCAATTTTCTCTTTAACAAAGTGTCTGTCTATCTCAACATGTTTTGTTCTATCATGATAGACTGGATTCTTGACCATTTCAATGCTGGCTTTGTTGTCACACCAAATTTGCATTGGCCCCTCATATGGAATTCCCAACTCCTTCAGTAATCTGATGATCCAAAGTCCTTCACGTACTCCATGATTAACAGCTCTTAGTTCGGCTTCTGCACTGCTTGGTGATACCACAGTTTGTTTCTTGCTTCTCCATGTAACAAGATTTCCCCATACATATGTGCAATATCCTGAGACTGATCTTCTAGTTTCTCTATCCCTTGCATGATCTGCATCAGTGTATATTACGATATTTCTGGTAGTGCATTTCTTAAAGAAGATTCCTTTTCCAGGATTAAGCTTTAAATAGCTTAGGATTCTGTATACAGCTGCCATGTGTTCTTCTTGTGGTTGGTGCATGAATTGACTTGCTATTCCAACTGCATAGCTAATGTCTGGACGTGTATAGGTCAAGTATATGAGTTTGCCAACAAGTCTTCTGTACTGTTCTGTGTTGACTGGGACACCTTTTGGTTTAATTTCTAGGTGACAACCTTCTTCCATTGGTGTTCCTTCGGGTTGTGCCCCTAGCATTCCGGTTTCATGCAATAGATCTAGGGTATACTTCCGCTGGGATACATTGATACCCTTTTTAGTTCTTGCCACTTCCATGCCTAGGAAATACCTCATTTGTCCAAAGTCTTTTACCTGGAACTCAGTTGACAAATCCTGTTTTAAATGAGCAATAGATTCTTCATCGTTTCCCGTAATGACCATGTCATCAACATAGACGATCAAGATGGTGACTCTGCTGTTGACACGTTTGACGAACAATGTGTCATCTGCTTGTCCCTGAGTATACCCCAATCTTTTCATTGTTTTGGTAAATCTACCAAACCATGCCCGAGGAGATTGCTTAAGTCCGTACAATGACTTGTTGAGTTTACATACAGAGTTGTTAGGAGCTAAAATTCCATCTGGAATCTCCATGTAAACTTCTTCTTCCAAGTTTCCATTTAGAAAGGCATTCTTTACATCTAGTTGATGCAACGACCAATCCAAGTTGGCTGCGATTGATAGGAGTATTTGAACAATATTAAGCTTAGCTACTGGAGCAAATGTCTCCTGGTAATCAATTCCATAAGTCTGAGTGTATCCTTTTGCCACCAGTCTTGCCTTATATTTGTTGATACTACCATCAGGATTGAATTTTGGGTTGAAGATCCACTTGTATCCTACTGGTTTCTTTCCCTTGGGAAGAGTTGTAATCTCCCATGTTTTATTTTCCTTGAGTGCACTTAACTCTTTTTCTGTAGCTCGTTTCCAATTTGGATCAGCTATAGCTTGTTGGAATATTTTTGGGATTTTGATCTGCGCACTGTTTACAACAAAGCTTTGCATTTTCATAGACAGGTTACCATATGAGACAAAACGTTGAATTGGATGCTGAGTACAGGATCTTACCTCTTTTCTCAATGCAATAGGCCAACCAAATTCTTCAGGATTTAATCCCGAATTAGAGTCATGGTCATTCCTTTGAATTGGAGAGATAGTTCTACCATTGTTTGGTTCATCTTGATTTTGTAGTCTGGACTTTTCAATTGGGCTTAAGCTACCTTGATTTAAGAGCTTTCTGCTTTCTTCGAACTGCACATGGTTGACAACATCAAAGAGATGCGGTAAAGGCTTTAGGCCCATTATTCTGCCCTGTATCTCCTCAAATGAGTCATTTAGTCCAAGGATAAAATCATACACTCGTCCTTCTTCAACTATTTTCTTGTATAACTGAGCATCTTCCACAGTTTTCCATGGATGTACTTCAAACAGGTCCTGTTGTTGCCAGAGTTTGATCAATGCGTTATAGTAATCAGTGACAATCAGAGTACCTTGTCTCAAATCGCGAAGTTGGCGCTTCAAATGGATCAAGGCTGCAGTATTGTCAAGAGAGGAATAGGTTCTTCTAGCTGCATCCCAAATTTCTTTTGCAGTGGTTGCGAGGAGATATCCTTCGCTGATGTCATCAGTCATAGAGTTGCACAACCAACTCATAACTTGATTGTTCTCAGCAAACCATGTATCAAAATGAGTGTCATCAGGGGCAGGCTAGGATCCTCCTCCATTGATATACTTCTCTTTTCGCTTGCCATGAAGATACCTTAGCACGGTTTGACACCATTGGAGGTAGTTTCGCCCATTGAATCTGTGGTTGATAGCCATAATCTGACTATCGGAGAGTTCTGGAGCCATCACCGTTTTGCTAGTAGTGGAGGAGTGAGAAGAAGATGAGTCTTGGGTCTCAGAATTTGTGCCTGTCATGAGTGCAATTGTTATTGTTCCCGTTATGGATGAATTTTCATGAAAAGAACCAAAACGAGGAGGAAATTTAGGAGAATCCATGAGGAAATGGTGGGTGTAGAAACTGTCGTTTGGTTTTTGGAAAAACGGAGATCGGAAGCACTCTGGACAGGGGGCGCGTACTGTTCACGCGCCGGTGAACAGTGGCGGCGCGTGTGAAGCACGCGCTGCTCAGATCGACGCTGCGCTCTGGGGTTGCGCCGATCGGCGCCGTCCGAACCTCTCTGAGGTGGCGGTGTGTTCAGACGCGCCGGAAAAACAGAGATCGGAGCACATTGTCTCCTCCCCTGTTTTCCGATCTGCAGCGCCTCTCTCTCGCGTCTCACTCTTTCTGGTCGCCGGACTCTCGCGTCTCAGCTCTGATACCATATAAGAAGTTCTTACTTCATTGATATATGAATGCTTAAGGATTACAATGCTTATATAAGAAAAATAATACAAAGAGATGGAAAAACAGAGGGACAGAAATCGATGGTAGGTGAGTGTAGACGGAGGTGTAGAGAGTGTCAACAATGGCATGCAATTCGGTGCTGATATTTCTGACTTCTTACAAAAAAATTAGACTTCAATGAAACCATTAATTCTCTGACCAATCAATTCCAATATGAAAATTTATTATAGGGACCAAGGTAGTATGGGCTACTAAAGTCTCGCATCGAGTAGTATAGGCTGTTTGATGAGGTACTTAAGTGTCTTAGCTCTCTCACCTCAATAGATGGCAAAGAGGCCGAGTGAAGTGCCACCAAGTGAAGCCACCAAGACGTCGGTTTTCCGGGAAGGATGTATTGATGGGGACCAAGGTAGTATGGGCTACCAAAGTCTACATCAGTAGTATGTGCTGCTTAATTGGGTACTTAAATGCCTTGGCTTTCCCACCTCAATAGCTAACTTTTGGGGTGTGGTTCTCTAAGGTGCTTGGGTGCCTATCAATTTACTTGTTATCCCATTATACTCCAACACACTTGTTTAAAATTTTTACGGGAAGAAATCCCTCTAACAAAAAAGACAAAAAAAGTCTGCTTGTAGAATTATCAGATATCAAATTTAAAATGTATTAGCAAAAAAATGGGGAAAAAACTTCACATCAGCTTCGTTGATCCATTTTGTGGAAAGGAGTAATATAGAACTATGAAGAACAACAGAAGTACTGTGGATAGGGTAAAATAAACTTTAGTTGACCGTGGTTTAAAAATATGAACTCTAGGTTATTTAGTATAAACCATTAGCTCGTTGGTAACCAGGAGTTTAGTCATGTAATCTTTTCAATCAAGTCTATTATAATTTTCCCTTAATTTACATTTTCCTAAGAAATTAGAAATTTCAATTAGCCAAGGAAAGTATCTCAGTTTTCACTGCCTAAAAAATTAGAGACTTTACAGGGAATTTGAAAATTTCATTGAGAGGATATATGTTGCATGTGTTATATTTGGGATTGCATTTAGTATGATGAAGCCACACTTAATTTTTACAGTGCCAAAAATATTATTAATGTTCTTCGCCCACAACTTATTTTTCTCTCCTCAAATCCTCTTCTCCTTTTACTTCTTAAGAGCATGTGTTTGTCCTGCATCATCATATTAAATGATATATGCACTATGAAATCAACTTTACTCTCTCTCTCAAGCACGTGTTTTTGTGTTATGCAGGGAAAAAGTACACAATAGCAACATCATCAATTTAACACAAAATAAGTGGTAAGCCATTATGCAAGAGATATTCATACTTTTATAGGTCGAGGCATTTGTTTTGAAGTTAGCAACTCACCTTAGGTAAACTTTCCCGTAGCTCATCAACCAACCATCTGAAGAACAGAAGTAAAAATAACCGTACCATCAATGCAATTGCAAGGCAACATAGTAGGAGATAGATAAGGCTTGCTAATTATTGTTCAGAAAACCTAGATCACTCAGCTCCTTTAATACTTAAAATTTGCAGGCATCCATATTTATGATAAGCATGTTGCAGACCTAGATGGCCCTAAATTTCTCAATCATTAAGTTGGCAAATCCGAACAGGTAAAAGCATTGGAACAATACCTATAATCAAAACTGGGCAAAATCCTATGCAAAGTGTTCACAATCAATTCCACAGTTGCATGATCTGCAGCCGCAGTATCAGTCATGTGAGAATGTTGAACCTGGAGATTGACAAATTCCAAGGACATGTACAACAAATTTTCATAAGGAAAAATAATGCTTAATTCACATAAAGAAATTTGATTCAAAATACATTAATCATTAATAAATGGAAAAAGTTTACGATCAAAACCTTCACAGCAACTTTTTGGCCATCATGGGTGCGGGCTACATGAACTTGGGCAAGGGAAGCACTAGCTATTGGAACTGGGTCAAATTCAGAAAATATCTGCACATTAGAAGGCTAAATTCAGCTGCCACCACAGCAATAGTTCATAACAAATTACAAATAAGCATTAGACACTCATGGAAATGCCAAATCCTTCCAGTTAAATGAAGCTTATGTTAAGAAGAAATTAAACATACTTTATCAGGTGTTTCTCCAAGTTCTTTCTTAAAGACCTCGCATACTTGATCATATGAAGAAACTGGACATTTATTCAGCATGGACTCCCTCATTGTCTGAACATATTCTTGAGGAATTAAGTATTCCTGTCAATAGTCAAGAATATGTATGAGATTTAAAGATGAATAAAGTATTATTGTCTGAACATAATCGGACTTGCATTATATGCATAAGATTTTAAGAGGAGATCAACACACCAACTGCCCAATATGTTGGCCAAGCTTTATATAAATCCCTCCGTTCTTAAAACACAGCTCTTGGAGTTTGCGTGCAGAGCGGAGGTGAACTTCGTGCTTGACTGTTGACTGCTCATTACTTCCTTCCGGCAGTCCCCAGAGAGAATATTCATAATCTAATGAATTCAAGAAGAAAACCAGCTTAAGCCCAGCTTCGTTTGCAAAGAAATCTACTAATAACTTCGAGATTTTCTCTGATATATATGGCGCAGATAAGTAAATGATCACGTCAATGTGTCAAATCTACATCACGTTATCACTGAAACCCAATGCAAACAACAATCTTATTCGCACATAAAACTTGGGACTTTGCATTGCTTACATGGAAGGAAAATTCTATACAATTATTTTTCCGAATTATAACCTATTCGAGTTCAAAAAGCTACATCTCCTCACCCCTGACCATCCTTCAAAAATCCCGCCACCTCACTCACATGGTTCATTCACTTGAGGGAGACATTTAAGCTCAAAAGAATCGATGACAGGAAGCATGTTATTCAGAAAAAAAAAAACGCAAAATAAGATAACACGGTAAAGTAAGTCTCCAATTAATGCAAGTTCGGAGAGATCGAGAGTACCGAAAGCAACGCTGGCAGCAGTGATGGCGTCGCGGATGAGGCGATGGGGAACGGTGGTGCAAATCTTGAGGGTAGTTTCAGGGTCATCGGAGGTGGCTATGGCGGCGGCGGCGGCGCCACCGCCAATTGTGGATGCAACCAGAGCAAGCCTCGTCCCAGCGCGCCATAAAGACAGTGGGCCCATCCTTTAGAAGCTAATAGCAGCTCTCAGCCTGGGAGCAACGCAACGACTAGCGAGTAGCAGCCAAAACGAAGCGCTTAAAGAGAGACCGTTACTCTTTAGCGATGATGTTTTCGAGAATCTTTCCTCTTGTTTTTTTCTTCTTTATTTTTTTGGGCGCCAAATTCACACACGTTGTTTGCCAGTCTTGGTAAGCTGGCCAGGAAAATAATCCAGTAAGGTTACAATTTGGGCTAGGTCGTGTACCCAATCATGGGCTGAAGGATTGGGCTCAACGCTAGTCTTGGTCTCTCACACTTCAAATGTTTGATTTTTTACAGGGTCTAGGAAGAATAATTTACAAAAACGTGCAACAGAAAATAAAAAAAAAATGGAACATTGTGAAAATATTCTTATTAATATTAATATATCAATAGAATTTCTAATAAACTGTACTATGTATAATTAATAAAAATAGAGATTCATTCCCTAAATCCATGTAAATTGCACTGACCATATCTAGTTGAATATAATTTTAACTATGAATTATAGTTCTCTTTAACATGACAAAGGAAAATAAGAATGGACGTTCAATTTATATTTTATTTTATCAAGATTAATTTTAAAAATAAATAAATAAACATCTCAGTATATAAATTTTTTGAGTAAAATGTGCTTGGCTGGATTTCTTGTTTTGTTTGTCCCCATCGTTTTTCTCCATGAGGTATGCAATCTTGTTCAAAATGACATATTCTTTTGCCTTTGATATTTCTTTTGGCGACTTTGCTTATGCTTATGCTTATATATTTATATGTATTTTTCCTATGAAATTCAGAGTTTTCAACGGAATCCATTCCTTTGTTAATCCATTTCTGATGGGACACTAATTTTTTTTCTATTTTTTAATTTTCAAATGCCATATGGACCTCTCAATTACCCTATCATATGCCGTTACTCCATAATTCCTGAAAATGTATCTCCTCCTGGTTCCCTCTTAGTTCAAACGGACAGTCTTATCAGTTGTGTTGGAATGCTTTAGCATTTTACTATTATAAAATTATGTATATATGATCTCATTATACATAATTGATTATTTATAAAATATATATATATTTGTTTCATAAACATAAATGTATATTATTATCAAAAACTAATGATAAGTTTAATAATAATATAAAATAATTTTTATATATTCTTATAATTTTTAATATAAATTAATTTCAAATTAAAAAATTCTACATTTTAAATAAATTTTCATATAAATATATTTTTATTCAATTTCTAAAATTGAATTTTATTTTTAATTAGAATTAATTAATAAATAATAATTTTTATATATCTATATATATATTCCGAAAAGAAAAATACTTAGATCAAATTTCTTATATTCATTTCGTCAAGTTCTCCAATCATACATGATTATGTGTCATCTTTTAATTAGTATTATTTAACTATAAACTGACATAAAAAAAATAGGACACATGGTCTTATGTAATTAGCAAACTTGATATAATGGATATAAAAAACTTGATGTAGGTATAGTCATTTTGAAAATATATATGGGTATTATATTATATATTTTTATTTTATTTTATACGTGATATATTATTAAATATTTACATATAATATATCATGATTTTAATAATAATTATGGAAAAATATTTTTTATATATTTATATGACTATTAATATCATAATTTTTATTTTTATAAAAATATTATTTTAAAAATTAAATTTATCTAAATAATAATAATTTTTTATTTTTTTCAACTGAATTCACCACACACCGTCAGAAATTCAGTGTTTTTACAGTGATATTTATATATTTATAAATAAGAATTATATTTAGAGATCTTAATTAACAAAAATAGTTTATCGAGGGAGAAAGCCAGAGATAAATACGCTTTATCTCTCATAGATGATAGATCAGAATGAACTTTCGCCAACTTCTCTGGGCTAATGGATAGTGAAATACATTACTTCCTAGTTTTTTCTGATTATTTTTCCTAACCTTCTTCCAATCCGTGATTTATTTTTTTGCCAAAATATTCTCTCTCTCTTTTTCCTAAGTATAGATATTCTTGTATTAGAAACAATTATATTTAAGTTATTGTCAGACACAAATAAAAAAAGGAAAATGGCAGTTAGGTTCCAAAGTACAGAAAAAATATTAAAAAAGTTCCTTTGAAAAGTCAATGGTCAGAAAAGTCCCTTTTTGACATGAATTCCCAATATCCATTTACCAAAATACCTCCAAGCAATTTAACCACTGTCATTGGTTACAACATGTTATGCTATGTCTACAACATCGTAAGTCATATTAACAACATAATCAGTTACGTTTACAACATGTATATAAAATGCATGATTGTGTCGCATTTACAACTTCTTCAATTACGTTTACAACTCATTAAATATATCATAACATGTTGTAAATGTAACTGACTATGTTGTTAATATGACTTACGATGTTGTAAATATAGCATAACATGTCGTAATCAATAATAGTGGTTAAATTACTTGGGGGGTATTTTGGTAAATGGACATTGGGAATTCATGTCATTGACTTTTCAAAATAACTTTTTTGATATTTTTTTTGTTACCTTGGGACCTAGCTGTCATTTTCCTAATAAAAAATTCATCACATTATAGGAGATTAACTATTTCTGCTACATCTAATCACAATTTGTTGGCCTAAAATATTCTAATCCATGAATTTAGTTCTAGAAGAATATAATGGAAAATGACCCCCCGAATATTCATGAAATGGAGTGGGTATGAAACTTAGCCCTTAAGTCGTTTACGAATTTCAATGGCTATTCAGCAAGCACGTTCCTTGTGAAAAATTTATGTGTATTATTATAAAATGTTATAATATATTATATATCAATAATTATATGGTTCAACATTAAATTTATATGGGTGGACCATAAATAATTGTTCATGGGCACACGTAATGTATGCTAAGCTCTCACAATATATAAATAGGGATTTTTGTGGACAAGGGCAACTGCCACCTGGTTTATTCCGATCAAGATATGCATTTTCTCACCAAAATCACTTAAATAAATGGGTTGAGGTGAAAATTTATTAATAAAGTTTTGTCCGAGGAGCGTTTGACACAAATATATTTTAAAAAGGATAAAAATGTGAATGAACAATTAAAAAGAGTACATCCAGTACAAAACTGTTAAATTTGACCTAACGACGTTAAATTATAAGAGAAGAAAACATTTAACGGCATTAGGCCAAATTTAACGGTTTTGTACTTGGTGCACTCTTTTTAATTGTTCATTGGTATTTTTGTCCCTTTTAAAATATATTTGTGTCAGACACTCCTCGGACAAAACTTCATTAATAAATTTACATTTTAACCCTGAATAAATTGTTGTTCTGATTTAGTACGTGGACAGGTCGACTGGGTGAAACTACTAGGATCTTATTATATTCTTGTGCAACATGAACTTGTTAAGTATCAGATGCGATTCAAATAAAATTTTGACTCAGAAAAAATATTCACGACACCTAAACCACTAATAAATTCATTGTTTAATCATCAACATATTTTTTTTTTTTTAAATAAAAGACGGCCAAGCATAGCTTGGAAGTTACAAATCAGTAAGCAAAGAACAAATCAGACCGCATACGTGCGATCTTGAACCAAAAGTGGAAGACAATGAGGGGGTGGTTCTGGTAAGATGGCCAGATCAACATGTAGCTGATGAGCTTCCTTAGCCTAATCATCAACATATTAACATATCAACAAAACATCTTCCATATACTGATGTAATTCCTATGCGTTAAAAGAAGTCCCTGTTTTGGCAGCACATGCTAAAAGAAGTCTTAGCGTATACCACCCTGGTCTCTATTATAAGTCTCTTTTACCTAAATCCCACATACCAAGAAAAAGTAGTTAACCCATTGATTATAGGGTAAATTTCCAACTATACCCTCATTTATGAATGTGTACTTTTCAACTTTTTCTTCTTTATCTCTCTTTAAATTATTTCTTTATGGGAACAATAAATAGGGGTAAAATTGTCATAAGCTCATTTATGTACTGAAAGTGGACTTATAAATAGGACCAAATTTTTTGATCAAAAATGACTTATAATAGAGATCAGAGTGGTACAAGTTAGGATGTAAAAAGTTCAATAAAAAGAATGGACCGGTGCGTACAATAGCTAGCTAATGCAAGCTAACAGCCTAACATAGATGAAAACTGCTGATTCCCCTCGCGCGCAAGATAAATGCGGTGTTGGACGTTTTTATTGAAAATTAGTTTGCAGAAAATAAAAAATTATTTATACAAAATAGCTTGCCATTAATTTGTGTTGTCATTTCCAACATTCACAAGACGGATTGCCTTAAACCAACATTATTGTGAATATTCAAAGGTTAAATTATACAAACCCTTTAAATTTTAAGTCAATTGCATTTATACATGCCCCGTAACATTTTAAAATTTAAATTTAATCTCTTGACCTTTTATTTTTTAATAATTAATCTTCTGTTGTTAGGTGACCGTTATCTTTTTAATATAAATTGTCACGTCAGATTAAAAGATGACACATGGCATCATGTATAAATTACTAATTTTATAAAACCTCCCTGAATTTTGAACAGTTGCAAATAACCCCTGAACTTTGATTATTTACAAATAACCCCCTGATATTTCAAAATTTAAAGTAAATTCGCTTGAAATTTTATATAATATTAAACTATATCACTCTGATCCTATTTATAAGTCTAAATTAACTAATTTTCATATACCAATGAGAGTTAGTTAACTCATTAACTATGAGCTAAATTTTCAATTTTACCGTTATTTATTATTGGTTTCAAAGGTCAACATGAATAAATTATTTTTTTTTATTGTAATTAATAGGGACAAAAATGTAACAAATGCATTTATTACTGTAAAACTGGACTTATAATAAGGACCAAAATTTTTTATCAAAATGGATTTATAAATAAGATCATAATGGTATGCCGTTACTTTCTATCATTTTAATAAATTTATTAAAATTTTTACTATCATTTATTAATTAAAATAGTTCTTTTGTATGACAAAAACTGAAAGAATAATATTTAAAAAATATTATGCTTCTAGTATTTTCCATACTAGAAGACTATTTGATTGACAAATGATAGTAAAAAGCTTACTAAATTTATTAAAATGATTAAAGTAACAACATGAGGTTATTTATTATAAATCAGAATTTTAAGAGAGTTAAAATTTAAATTTTGAAATGTCAAAGCGGTTATTTGTAAATAATCAAAGTTCATGGGGTTATCTGCAACTGTTCAAAATTTAGGGGTTTTATAAAATTAGTAATTTACATAGAATGTCACATGTCATCTCATAATCTAACTTGACAATATGCGTTAAAAAGATAAGGGCCACTTAATTACAGGGGGTTAATGGTTAAAAAATGAAAGGTTATGGGAATTAAATTTTAATTTTAAAATGCCAGAGGTTACATGCAATTGATTCAAAATTTAGAGAGTTTTTATATAATTTAGCCATATTTAAACCTAATGATTTAGCCCTCGTTAAGGTGTTTATTGTTGCCCAACGATCACCTATGTTTATTTATTGCTTTCTGCAAATTCAGTGCACACTGATCTTGAGTTTTCAAAACACTCCACCCTCCTGAAATTCTTCTATTTAGGGAGTTGGAGGGGAGGAAATTTTTTATGAGTTAAATTTTAAAAAATGGAAAAAATTGGGTTACTAAATTTTTTTAGAAAAAGAATATGTAAGATAAAAGAGTAAGAAATATTAATTAAATATTTTTAAACCCACTTTTCTAATTATTTTAAATCTAATTCAAAAAAATTTTCCCTTTTTTAAAATTTTCTCCATTCCCCTCTACCAAACAAGTCCTTACGGTGCCCTGTTTTTCGATTTTCTTGTACAAATGGTTCTTTTAATTTCAGGGAAATTTTTTTGCCAACAAAATTAGGGGATTGCCGAATTGTTTTTTTTTTTTAATAATGGGGAATTGCCTAATTTTATCATATGTGATAGAACAATTTTTTTTCTCTAAACATATGTATTCTTCTATTGGAAGGAATCTTATTTAAGGCATAGTTGGTTTAAATGTGGGAGCCTCTTTTAACTAGGATTTAAACTTTAGTTCGTCATTGTTGGACTCTGGGTCTAGATTCGCCCTTGATGAGATGAACTATTTGATTGAAAAACAAGTAGTCTTATCAAGTAAGAAACAAATTAGCATTAATTATAAATTTTTTAATTGAGAAATAAGTAATTGTATATAAAGAATTTAATCAATAATTAATTTCCTAATCATTACTTAAAGGAAATTAATCAAGCCTTGTCAAATAATCAAGATGATGTGAATACCGTCCTCCAATTTGGAAATTGAATGATAAACTCTACATGAAGCAGCTTGAGGGCTTCATAGAAATAATCATCCAGGTAATAGTATATGAGGTTTCACAAGATGAAAGCCTTACCAACCTCGAGATAATTGAAGAACACCACATGAGTGTCAAACGGTCTTGAGATGATTCATTGTGAAGTCATCATTTGTCAAATAACATATGTTTAGTTGAAACAAGTGTTAAGGGAGTTAAAGGAATAAAGGATCACAGTTATCCTTAAATTTTAAGTTGAAAGATCATGGGTTCAATAGAACATATCTTGAATAACAAGACAAACAGAGAATACATAAGAACGATACAATTTTTTCACTTAAGACATGTACAAGTGTTATTCTCAGGCATCCCAGTATGCTAAACTGCAAACCCATGAACACCCCTAAAGTTATGGACACAACCCTATAGAGGTTACACGTCTTACAAAGAATCAAACACAAAAAAGGTGGATAGAATCACATAGTAAGAATATAGTTGGTAACATGAATGTACACATTGGTGTATATAAGACCAAATATTTTTTTTGCTAGACTAGGAGACTATTTCTGGTCCAACTGTAAAAAAGATCATGAGAGGAATAACGGATTAAGTTGTTAAGCCAACAACTCAAGTACGAACGGATACTCCAATACAAGACTTAGACAAATGATAATGGAGTAAAGAAATTAGACAATGTATTTATATTATTCATGGAATTAGAACACAGAGCGTGTTCTACCACCATTCAATGAGCCATATGGCTAGAGAATTTCCCATAAGTAACTGGGAATGAATGGTGGATAGAAGAATCTAAACGACAACATCTTATGATGTGGATTATAAATATCACAGTAAGGAGAAACATATATTTGATGTATCTCTATGAAAGATATGCTTTCAGAGAAGGAAAACAATAGTTCAATGACTTTTTACTGACGGAATGTTGGTAGATCCCCTTACTGAGCTCTTAGCTTGATATTCATTGAGTTAGTGGAAATCTTGGGGCACAAATAAAATATAAGGTCATAAACTTCTTTTATATGAAGATAAAAGAAATAGTATGTTTGTTATGAGTAAATACATGAAAAGTATACAATTTTGTATGTCGCATAGGTCAGTAAAGGTTGGTTCACTCACACGAACAATCGTCTTCCCACATTTTATATGGACATGGAAGGATAAGACAAGCAAATGATCACCAATCACCATGAGATGATTAAAAAGAATCTTTGCATTTGACTCTCCTCAGTTAAACTGAGATGAGATCTATATGTATATATATACACAAAGAATGGATTGAAGTATGAATATAGATCTGTTGCCAGGCAAAAAGATCTTTTTTACAAATGAGATTGCAAAAGAAATATTGTGAAAAAGAAAGTTCTTATTAGAATGTTGAGTACATTTTGGAACTGATATCTGTATGGTGAACGAGAAAGAAATTGACGTGCACCATAAACCGCAGCATGCAATTCATATTGCATGTGCTTGAGAGTTAGATTGCAACTGCAACATAGGATATAGATAAAAGATCCTTGGTTCACTACAGTGTAAGTCCCATGAAGGAAAAATCCTTCCCCGATGCCCTTGAGACTTGGGCGGCATAATGAAAGCTTGGTTTGGTGACAACTACTTTAATTGAAACTCCATGATCACACACGATTTGGTCTGACCAATGAAAACTAGGAAAGCAACCAAGTCAAAACAGACTGATGTTTAGTTAAAAATGAAGATTTACTCCTAGATACATGACATATGCTAATGTCCACGATAGACCCCTTACTAGTTCTATGTGTAGCTTGTAAATGCTGATTCTATGTGCATCGAAAGCAATATGAGTTAATCAACATATTAACTCGAGAGGGATTACATATGCTGTGAGTGATGTGTGTGGGAGAATCTAGAGCATCTAAGGCAACAAATAAATATTACAGATATATAAAGATGTCCTTGGATGCTGTTTCAACTTAAGGGATTTATAGTATTACAAGTAACAATTTTTGAAGACGTTTTGCCCATCTGGTCACGGTAGACGCCAAGCATAAAAAGAAAGAGTAACACATGCACGATGGGAGGTCCATCAAGTGCAAGTGGGAGATGTCGGGCTTTGGGTCCAAGTTCGCCCTTGATGGGCTAGACTGTTTGATTGGGAAACAAGTAGCATTGTCAAATAAGAAAATAGCATTGTCAAATAAGAAACAAGTCAACGTTAATTATGGATTTGTTAATTGAGAAATAAGTAATTATATATCAGGAAATTAATCAAATTAATTTCCTAATTATTACTTAGAGGACAAATATGAGTGCACATAACTTCCTAATTAGTGGGCACTCTAGACCTCTATAAATAGTATGTGCCTCTCTCAATTGAACTTCACCCCTACCATTGAGCTATCTGGCAATCTTTCTTTTCTCTTACCATCTTTCTTGTTCTAGTGATCTGCTATGTCATTCCTAATTAGGCTTTAATAGTCTAATAATTATATAAGCATTATTATGTTCGAGTTATAGAGCATTAGGGCTTTGACCCGAATCCAAACATAGCTTCATCTCAGTATATTAGTCTATTCTCTCTCTTTATTTTCCTTCAATCACTTTACGAGGGACTCACCCATTCCCCTAAACCCAACTGCCATTACTTGTGGTAGAGAACAACTTTTAAAACAATATGTTATCGGATACACGTTAAACCAGACTTTTTGAGTTCCTCGGAAGGGCCTAAGGCATATTAATTGAACTAGCTTTCTAAGACTCATATGCTCCATTATTGATATATGACACAATAAGTGGGCCATTATGTCCCGTAACAATCCGCATGAATAGTGAAATTAACATCTTTTGACGTTATCTCGTGAATGATCTTTCTTATCAGAATCTTTTAAAATAGGCATTTTAATCCAAAAGATGACTATGTGTCTTATGTCACCGTCCCCTCCTCTTGCCTTTATATATTAGAAAGTGTCACAAATTTTTTGATAATAAATTAATAACAACACCGCGTAGGGTGCGTGGCTGAGTATCCTTGTCTCACAAGAAATTAAGGGGCCACGTAAGCGAGGTTCATCTTTCAGGACGTAAAAGCTTGCCTTGTCTTATTGTTTTCTTTCAGTTCATATCTCTTTTTCATAATAATTTTATTGCAAGGGTTACGTGATTTAGTATAACCATAATTATCTCCTTAAAGAATTTTCCATTTTTATTTTCCTTTTTTTCCAAACAAAAAAAAACCAATGCGCTAGAAGATGCAAGACGCGGGTTTTATTTTTGGCATTGTATACAGAGAAGAAATTTAAATTCTACTCTTATATTCACAATGACCACATGAGATGCCTAATAGCAACAAAACCAAAAAAAAGACATGATATAAAAAAATTAGATTATTTATAAATAATATTTATTATATTTTGTTTTTAATGAAAATAGTTCAATTTAATTATAGTTTATCCAACAATTGTAAATTATACTATATAGAGTTGTAACCTTTTTTTAGACGAATATCAGAGTTGTAATAACTAATAACTATGATTCTCTAAACCTTTATCGTATTTATTTACCAATAATTAAAATATATATGAAGCAACGAGAAATTAATAATTGAAGGAGAATGGAGAATAGGTAATCTCAATTCATTTCAATAACTGCACGAAGATCCAAGAGACAACAAATTAAATAAATAAGATTCTGCAAAAAAAAAAAAAAAATACAGTTTAGGGAAACGATGCCTATCAATTTTTAAACACAGTGAGAGGTCAAGTGATCGTATGATATAATACCAACTTTTATTTAGAGATTAAGAGGTTTTTTCCATTAAATAAATTATTCTCTCGAGACCTCTAAGAATGCTCTTAATAAAATAGGTAAGAGCAAAAATGTTTTTTAACCCTTTATATATATATATAGCCAAAACATGCTCAAGATGGTTAGATTTTTTTTTTTGGGGGGCAAAAAATGTCCACAACTTTACTGCAGCAACAACAATGCGGAGTTTTCACTTACAAGTTGATATCAATATTTTGTAGTATCTCTTTTGATTTTATTTATAAGTAATTTTTTCTTTTATGAGATTAATCCCTTTTATAAATAATTTTTATTTTTTGTCTGAAAATGTAAGTTTTTTTTCTCCTATTTTATTCTTATTAAATACTCATTCTTTCTCATATCTTATACCTATTATCTCTCATACTTTTTATCTATTCTTTTTCCTATACTCTTTTAATAAATAGGAGCATATATGAAAAAAATATGACATTTTTGACACACTTATTACTTTTAACTACCAGTTCGTTTAGCGCAATCAAAAAAATTATTTATAAATAAGACCGGGGAGTATCAATTATTAATTAATGTATCAATAATGATTGGTATTAATTTTAATAACATTTATTTTCTTAAAAGAATAATTGTTTTATTCTTAACATTAACATGTTTGATTGGGATGAAAAATTGATATATTTGATAAAAATGTCCCACGTGTGGCCAGAGTTAATTTTAATTATAAATTAGAGTTGATTATTTGGACTAGGGATATAAAATGACGGATGCTGAAGACAGTGCTGACGTATAAACAGGAGCAAAATATGTGGGGTCGGTGTTGCTTGTAGGCGTGGGACCATGGCGGCTTATAGAAGCGAAGCAGCCGCACACATTCATAGGATCTTTGACATTTGTGGTTCAAATAATCATCCTGGCCCCTCAACTTTTTTCCTTCCCAAATTGCCCCTCTTTCTTTTCTTTTTACCCCTTTTTTCCTTGTCTTTTCCTCTTTGGAATTTGGATCTCTCTCTCTCTCTCTCTCTCTCTCTCTCTCTCTCTCTCATATTTTGTGCTTCCTTTTATTTTAATTCATTATTCCTCTAAATATCTTCTTCACATAAATCCAATAAAATATGGCAAGAAAGGTTTGAAGAAAAATATTACATTAAGAAAAAACCAAACCGCATGATGGCTGCTATGTATTTGATATTTTATGCTGAAGTCATCATTTTTTCTTAAACGTCCTTTCTATTCTTCATCAAACATCAACATTAATTAGTAAGAAAATTTTGACTTTACTTTTTGATTTTTTTATTGTTGATATTAGAACCATTTTAATTTTTATTTTATTTTATAATTTATCAATATCTCACTTTAACATTTTAGCTAGTGCTTCTCAATTGTAAACTCTGGTTGTTTTAATATTATTTTGTCTTTTTTTATATAAAAAATAAGGAGATGAAATTGTTATGTGCGCGCATCTCATATAAATGGTTGTTTTATTTTTACTAAATGTCAATAATAATCTATCTTAATTCCTAAATAAAACAATACACAAAATAATATCAATCTATCAATTTATGGTGGGGGGAACTCAGTGAGAATCTAACTTCGTAAAAAATTTTATTTTTTCAATAAATAAATCAATAACTGCTTATTTTTTTCTAAAATAAAAGGTTGAATTAACCAACCTAATTTTTCCTTCAACCAAGCAACTATATCTGCTCGTGCGATCATATAAACTTCTATCACTGTCACATTTTTGTGATTAGTCTAAACATATGGCTTTCGAATTCTATCACCACTTGTTTTTCTAAGCGTCTTGGTCAAATTTAGGCAGCAATTTGAAGAAAGTCATAACATTCTTAAATAGGAGAACCCTTAATAGCCTGCAAATTAAAGACCCTAATCCACGCAAAAACCGTGCCAATGTATTAATAATACCTTTATTGGACTATATGGTTAAAACATTATCTGGCAAAAAAAAAAAAGGTTAAAACATTAAATATATGTTTCTAGAATCACTAATGGGGAATATAATAGGGTGTACACCTTAAACCCCGCCAAGTCACCATCACTCCGTGGACGTATATTTATCGAACATGTTTTTATATTAATTTCCATGCAAATAACTACTCTTTCTAGTCTTAATTATAAGATAAAGTTGACTTTTTTAGAGAAATTAAGGAAACCAATTAAATTACTTTAGAGTAACTATATTTTTAATTTTTTCTCTAAATTAGTTAATTTGACTAATAAACTAATATATAGTCTAAGGATACTAATAATATAAACACTCTAAAGTAATTTAATTGGCTTTCTTAATTTCTCCAAAAAAAATTAACTTTATCTTATAATTAGGGTATATATATACGGGTCAAGGACCTCTCCATTTCCTTTTAGGTCCATTTCCCTCCATTTCTCTAATCCTCACCATTAATCTAATCCAATGGTCAGAATGCCCAAAGACGCACCACACCACACCACTCCAATATCTCCACAATCCCGTACAGTGCGCCATCAGTATTAAAACATAATAGAAATCATTTATTAAAAAAATATATATCACCCGCCTTTGATCTTTTTTCCCTTTCCAAAAGCGCGGAAACACGTGAAAGTAAAGCAAGGGAGGAGGGATATCATCCCAAAGCTCTTTTGATTATGAAATCCACAAAAAAAAAAAAAAAAAGTTCAAAGGTCTCAATATTGTCTTTTTCTAAAGCTGAGAGACATGGCAAACTATTATACCTATTTCGTGAGAGCAGTTTATTTTTTGTAAGTAAAAAATCTTAACTACCTCAGTCCTCAGCTACTTTCTCCAGGAAAAAAATATAACGTAAAGAAGAAAATGATACTTCCTCCGGTCGTAATTATAAGATAAAGTTGACTTTTTTGGAGAAATTAAAGAAGCCAATTAAATTACTTTAGAGTGTTTATATTTTTAGTATTCTTATATTATATATTAGTTTATTAATCAAATTAATTAGTTTTGGAGAAAAAAATAAAAATATAAATACTCTAAAGTAATTTAATTGGCTTCTTTAATTTTTCCAAAAAAGTCAACTTTGTCTTATAATTAGGACCGGAAGGAGTAAAATGTTTACCTGACCCATGTTCAAAGAAATCATAATTTTTCATATTCACCACACATACTAGATAACTTAGAAAAACCTTGATAAGGATTTGGTAGATATACAATCAAGGGTATATTATCGAAGGCGGGTGATATATTTTTTGTTTAATAAATGGTTTCTGTTGTGTTTCAATACTCATGGAGTACTTTGATCAAAAAAAAAAAAAAAACTCATGGCGCACAATGCGGGATTGCGGAGATCATGGAGTGGTGTGGTGCTGTGTCTTTGGGCATTCTGACCATTGGATTAGATTAATGGTGAGGATTAGAGAAATGGAGGGAAATGGACCTAAAAGGAAATGGAGAGGTCCTTGACCCATATATATACATGCACCTTGAGTGTGAGTGATGACAAAAGCTGTTGAAGACCTCTTACGTACTTTCGTAGAGCAATTTTATACGAGTAAGTTTTAATTTGAAATTTTACTCTTTTTAAAGCTCAATAAAGAGATCCAGTCCAAAAATTTAAAATTACCAAAAATATTTCTCATATGAAAGTGTAAACTCAAAAACAAAAGAAATTTTATGATTCCTGTATGTTAGAATGTTGAAGTGGATGAACTTGAGTTAATGTAACGTGGGAAATACCGTATTGAATAAAATCAAACTTAATGACATTTTTTCCCAACAAACAAGCCTAATATATAATAAAATAGATCGAATGATACTCAACAATTGCCCACCAAAATAGAAGGACTAATGAAAATCACATTTAAGCATTAATTATATGGACAAATTGTTAAATAAGTATTATTTTCTTTCCAAGTAATTTAGGGTGTGTTTGGTTTAAGGGGGAAAAAAGGACATGTTACTCTATTTAGTTTGTTAGAGTAGGGAGATCCATTGTTCTATTTAAAGGGAGGGGAGGGAATTAAAGCCAAAATTTTGGCTTTTCTCCCACCCCTTCCCCTCAAACCAAACACACTTTGGGTGTGTTTGGTTTGAGGGGAGTGTAGGGGAGAGGGGAGGGGGGAGGGGATGGTTAGTAAATTATAATTTTAGAAAAGAAAAACCCAAAATTTACACTCTCATTTTTTTAAATTTTGGGTTCCCGCCCAAAATTTACCCTCTCAAAATTTAAATACCTTCAACCCAAAAAAATAATTTAATCTCCCTTTCCTCCTATCCCTCCCCTCAAACCAAACACACCCTAAGGGTGTGTTTGGTTTAAGGGGAGGGAGGGGAGAAGGGGGTGACAAATTACAATTTTAGATGAGAAAAACCTAAATTTATCCTCTCATTTTTTTTTTTAAATTTTGGATTCCCGCCCAAAATTTACCCTCTCATTTTTTTAAAATTTTGTGTTCCCACCCAAAATTTAAATAATTTCAACTAAAAAAGGTAATTTACCCATCCTTTCCTGCCCTCCCTCCCCTACCCTCCCTTGGTGTGTTTGGTTTGAGGGGGGTAAGGGAGGCAAATTACAATTTTGAATTAGAGAAACTCAAAATTTACTTCTTATTTTTTTTTTTAAATTTTGGATTTCCATACAAAATTTACCCTATCTTTTCTTTTAAATTTACTCTCTTATTCCTTTTAAATTTTGAGTTCCCGCCCAAAATTTAAATACCTTCAACCCAAAAAGGTAATTTAACCTCTTCTCTTTCCCTCCCCTTTCCTCAAACCAAACACACCCTTAGTATACTGTGGACCAAAACATTATTCTAAAAGTGAATTATATTGTGGATCGGATGAAGTATTTAATAGGAGTAGAAAAAGAAAAATAGTTTAAATTTTGAGACATAAAAAAGCTGATTATCTTAAGAACCAATCTCAAGAGAAAGAAAGTTACTCCTAAATAAGACCGGATGGAATATAAAAGTTAGATAACTAATTTATGGATATTAAAAAAATCAACTGAGTTAATTATTTGTAATAAATATGTGTTTATTTTCCTCTAAATACTTCCTTGTCGTTAAATATAAGCTTCAAATAACTTTTTTTTTTTGGAAAAAAAAACCGTTTTTTGTTTATAAAAATATTTAAAATTAATAAATATGTAAGTAATATATATATTTATTCCAAGTATGACCTCCCTCTTAAATATAAATCTTATTCACCTTCTAAATTAATGCAATTTACACACTGCCATTGGTCAAAAGAATATGCAGTATAAATAAAAAGTCAAAAAACGTAAAAAAAAAAATTTTAAAAAATAAATGTTGAGACAAAACTGAAAAGAATATTTTGGAATAAACATATTATTAAATTTAAAGCTTATATTCGGAATCTGAGAGAGTCTTCTACTCTTCTTTAAACATATTTTTAATTATTGGAATCAGCCTTAACGGAAGTCTTCTTTAAACCTGCTATCAATAGTGTTACTTTAACTAGATATTATACATGTGGAGATAAAATATATTGGTATCTTATATTTAAAATTAAATCAGGTTAAAAAAATACTTAAAACCAAATGTAAACCCCCCCATACAGCTTCTATATTTAGGACGGGGTTATTTATTGATGTTGAGTCCCTTATTTAATATTCTTAGTTCTAATATAAGACATTTCTAACGTATTTCATACCGTTTAACAAAAATCTTAAATTTCATTAACTCAAAAAGTCAACACAATAAATCAATAATAAACTAAGGAAAAAATGTAAATTTATATGAAAAAATTTATTGAGATGTCTTATAAATAAAACAAAAAAAACTTTTTATCTCTCTACCCTATAAATAGAACCAAGGATTACATTATTGAGTAAATACAAGATTTGATTTTTTAAGTTTGCCCTTATTTTAGTTTTATTTTCTCTTATTATAAACTATAGGTTTTGGTTGCAAAATTATTCAAGATTTTATTAAAAATAATGTGACTAAAATTTTTTATGGAAAGAAATTGAAAAGACGGTTTGAAAGTAAACGATAAAAATTAAAATGAAGGCAAGTTGTAATAAGCATCAAGTAAAACCTGAAGCGAACCTAGCATAATCACTATTCTTTTTGTTTCTTAATATAAGATAAAGTTAATTTATTTTTAAAGATTAAGAAAACTAAATGAATTACTTAATCATATCTTATATTATATATTATTAGATTATAAATCAGTTTATAACTTAAACAAAATAATTTAGATAAAAGAATGAAAAATATAAATATTTTAAAATAATTTAATTAATTTTTTTAATATTTCTAAAAACAATCAACTTTATATTATATTTATTAGGGATATGATATTAATTTTAAAAAATTATGATATGATATGGAGTAAATATACAGGGGAGACTATTTACGAGCCAGGATGAGCCGATCACCCTGGCCTCCACGTCTGCGAGGGAAGTAATCTTCAAATCAAAAATCAAAATCGTCGTTACCTTTCGTTTATACTTTTCGGGTATTGCCGTTGAGCGTTAGGTATACTGTACAGCATACTAGAGTTTAAGAGAGAGAGAGAGTACTAAACGCCCCTCGTTGAGGAAGTCCGTGTGTAAAGTTTTACCTATTTCGTCATCATTCACATAATCGCCGAGTCCGGTCAATATCTCTGCACCTTCCTCTTCTTTTCTTATTAAGCCTCTTCGTCTTCCTCCTTCTCCTCTGTTCTTAAGCTCACAAACACAGGGAAATTTTGAAAAACATAGGAGAGGAATCTCTATCTCAGTCTCAATCAGTTTTACAGATGGGTTCTTCCAAAGAAAACAGATTCACGAGGATATTGAGGGGTTTCAAGACTCTGTTCTTCTTGATCACCATGATCATATCGCTTTTGCTCTTCTCTGCTCCGATTCTTCTTGTTCTCGCCGATGCCCTTCTTCCTTCTGCTCTTCTCTCTGCTCTCTCACCTTCCTCTCTCTCTCAAGAATCTCTCTCTTCCCACCTCCAAAACTACGATTTCCGATACTCCCTCATCGATATCCCCCTCGTGTCCATCATAAGATCCCTCGTCATCTTCTGTGAGTAATCTTAAATTAAAAAAGCTTGAAACTTTTCTATACTCTGTTTTTCTTAATTCCTCTGTTTTTTTACTGTTAAATGAATTGCTTTTTTTGTGATAGGTGTTTATAGTTTCTGCGATGGGCCAAGGCTTTCCCGGGGGCCATATTTGGGGATAACGACGATGTGCTCTGTTTCGTCTCTGATTTTTGTGTCTATGAAAGCTGTGTACGTTTTCAGCCTCCCAGATTCGTATCGAGAAAGCGGCCATGTGAGAGCCTTCGAGATAGCTCTGTTCGTGTGTTCGTATGCTCTGGCTATTGGGCATATCGCCGTAGCTTACAGAACAAGTTGCAGAGAAAGACGAAAGCTTCTGGTGTACAAAATTGACGTTGAAGCGGTATGTATGAAAATATCTTTATAGACTATATTGACTATTCCACTAGACACAGATGATAAATTTGTTTTTGGGGAATAACATAATTTTTATAAGTTTGGAGGGTTCTTTAGTGAGGATTCGAACTAGTTCTGAATGTGTTTTTCCAAGTGGAGGTTGGGGAAAATGGTGGGAATTGATGCGAATTTTTGGTGGGCTCCAAAGGAAGCTTCATTAGCCACCTCATAATGACATCAATAGGGTCGATTCATATTTTGATTTTTAATGTCGTGAATTTAATGTCATTGATTTTAGACGTCTAGAAGATCAATTTTAGTATTAACTTTAACTAGTAAATATATAAAAATTGAATATTTATTTTGTTTTTTTGCCAGAAGAAAATATTTATTTTACTTTATTATTTCTATATGTAAATAACAGTGTTATAAATGTTATTTCTGGAGTGTAAAAGTTAGATAACTTTTGTTTATTATAATATTATTATTGTATTATAACTATGTAATTAAAAATAGGAGTGTTATTTTTCTTCTATAAAGTTTCCTATTTTTAATATAATTAATAATAATAATTGGCATGAAAGGGCAGGGTAGTAAATAGGACTCTTCTGGAAGGTCAATCAAAATTCATGTTCATCTAGAGCCACAACACAATGCTGGATTTCCTTACGGTGATATGGTCAACTGGTCATTATAACTAGCTTGCGGCTATGTTTATACATATTCTGACTTTTCAATACAACCAAGTTGCGTTGGAAGGCCAAAAAAAAAAAAAATTAAGTTGATGGGAAATTGAAGGGTGAATATTTATGGGGATGCTTGACTTTTTGGCTATTCCATTTAAAGGGAAAATTATTTCTAGAATATGTATATTTTTCAAAATGCAACTTTCTATGTTTTCATATTATACTCGTATGTTGAAAGTAAAATGAGGTTCGTTATCGTTAAATTTATATTAGTATTTTCAGATGGTCAAAATTTAATTTTATATTAGTATTTTCAGATGGTTAAAATCTACCATTCTTGATCACGAGATCAACTTTGAACTTTGAAGGTTCATAAACGTGTTGATGAGATTTAGAGGACTAGGTCTCGCATGTGACTGTTTCTTTAGAAGTCAGAAAAATCCCATTCAAGATTGTGTTCAAAGAGTATAATCCTCAATTAAATTTATGCCCAAAGCCGACCTTACATTACATATTATACTAATACACTGTTAATTAGATCATGTGCCACATCACATGCATCTACAATTATCGGATCCTTGTTTATCTTGAAAAATTAAATTACATTGAGAATATTTTTGAAAAAAAAAACTAATAATTGTTGTACTATTGACATGTGTGCAGGTTTCAGCTTGCAAGAGGTACCCCAAGATAAGTCTCAAAGAAAAAGAAGAACGAATCAAGTGAAACCCACCCCAACCTCACCAAATATTTATTAAAGTGTAAATATCAGTTCAATATATAAATATATATATATAGTGAGAGAGAGAGAGAGAGAGAGAGAGAGAGAGAGGGATATATATAGAGAGCGATTTTGAACTCATAGCTTCAAGTTGTCACACTGTCTTCTTCAGTGCTTCAAGGGATGATCAGGTAATTTAACCATATTATTTTTATTCAACTCTGGCCAAAAAAAAAAAGAAGGAGTTGTGCTGCTTTTGTCTGGGGATCAAAGTGTAATGGCTATTTCTTTGTTATTGGGACAGGTTAGTCCGAAGGATGGCCGAGTCATGACCTTGACACTGAAGAGCAAAAGACTAACACTACAATTACAGAGTAAAGAGTCACAGAAAGTTGCAGGTTGATGATTGAGTAAATGTATATAGTCCTATAGATCTCCACAGGTTTTTTTTTTTTTTGTTTTAAATATTTTTCATATTTGTTTTGTGTTGCATATCTAAGAGAAAAGGCACCCCTGCTCAAAGTGTCAACTTATCAAGTTGTAATTTATGATTATAGATGGTTCAAAGTATGAATCCTCTGAAGTGGAAGAAATAACCAGAGTTATCAAAGTTTAGTCAAAGTGGAAGATTTTTTGACCTATTAACCAGAGTTATCAAGATTGATCCCTATGCATGGGAAAAAATACCTTACCAGGAGACGAATACCCTCCCTGCTCCCTTTGAATACCCTCCCTTTGAATTAGGTCGGATTGGCCGAATTCTTGGTATGAGATTTGAATACCGGTGATTTCATTTCATAATGGGGAAAGTGATCGACTACGGGTGAAGGTGGAGGAGAGTGTTGGTTACATTTTTTAAAAAAAAAATGAAGTGGGTAAGTTTTACACATCACCACCTCTTCAGTGGAATCTGCTGACCAACAAGGCAACAAGTGATCATTAATCATTAATATTGTAGCCACTAACCAATGAACTTTTTCTCCCGTATAAAAGTTTATAAATTAAAAAATATAGTATGGAGTAAATATCTAATTAGAATAAGTGGTTGATTGAAGTAGTAAGGGGTCTCAACAATATAAGGAGGAGAACACAAATTTAAATATTGGGAAGCGTATTTATTGAAAGATGTGAGAACCCTTAATCCTTTAAAGTTTTGAGAAAAAACCATTGATCAAATCAAAAAGAAAAAATAAGTATGGAGTAATATCTAATTCCGCGTAAGCTGATTCCAATTTTGGAATATAAATTCAATCTCGCCAGTGATCCATCATGATGCCCTTGATGAGAAGAATTGGTTAAATGGCTTAATATGATGTTTTTTGTCTCCTTTTTTAAGTCCTCAATATAGCATGTGTTTGGTATCACTTATTTTTAGACAATAAGTTCTTATTACGCAAGCCGAGATAAAACTCCTTTCATATACTTACCTCATATACCGTGAATCACGATTTATAAACACTTATTATCCAAAAATAAACTATTCCAAACGAACACATAATGTAGTAACAACTTTGCATAGTGCAAACCACAAATTGTCCACCAATTTTATTGTAAGTTATAAAAGGCCAAGCGTAGTATAGAAAGTCCGATCCCACTTTTTCAATAACGCAACCATTTTGTCAACTTTACTGATATCAGCAAAATAATTACGCCAACTAATAATCAAGAAGGAAAAACCAAAATAAAGCAATAGAATAACATAGTCACAGCCTATCAATTTAAAAAAAGTAAAACCTAGGTACAACGTAAAGAAAAACAGAAAATAAACAGGACGCAACTGGACCAACTCCAACCTTCGCCTTTGCTGTTGTGTATAAGCGAACTACTCAATACGCAAATTAAAGTAAAAAGAAGATCGAAAATGGACTTGGAAAAAAAAAAAGAGATTGAAAATGCAAGACGAAACATGTACTCGAAAAGAAATCTGTTACCATTCCTCAGCGGGAACTGTAAATGATTCGCTAGTTTAATTTTATTTTAACGATAACAAGATAACTTGTGTTTGTGTGTTCTGATTAGCTTTTGGAGAATAGTTTTTACAGTTTACGAGGTAAGTATGTGAGAGGAGTTTTATCTCGATTTGCGGAAAAGTGCTTCTGAAACCACGGTTTTGGGGTAAAAGAACACACACTAATAGTTGACTAAGAATGTGTTGGGGATCACTTTTTCTGCCCAATAAGCCTGTTTTTGGAGCAATAAGCCTAAATAAAAATAGGTTGCATTTTTGTTGTGTTTGGCATGATTTTTTTACCAAAAATTATAAGCCCCAATTAGTAGCTTATTTTTGAAAAACGTAGCAGCTTTTATTTTTTGGTCGAGCTATCAACTCGTTCAGGCCCGCTCGTAGTTTTAAACTTGTCAGGTTTGAGTATTTGACATTTATTATTTTTTCTGATTTTTATAAAAAATTTGGAGAATGATAGGAAAATGAATTTTGAAAATATAAAATTTTAAATAAGGTATTTCTCATAAAATAAGTTGTGAATATTTTTTTAAGTTTCTTCATTTCTTGGTAACAAATTTAACTTGGGATCTTGCAATTTCAAAAAAAAAAAAAAAAAAACTATCATTTTCCCTTAAAAATATTCCAGCGACAAGCTAACGCCATAAAAACTGGGCATCACACTTTCTAACTTCAATTTTTTCACTAATTTTTAATTTTAAATATCTTGTTTTGTTATAATTAACATAAAAGCACTAATGTAATCGCCAATCCAAACAAATTTTTATTTTTAAAAAAACACTTATACAATCGCCAATCCAAACAAGTTTTGACTTATGAAAAATTGTTTATTCAATCGCTTATCCAAACATAAATCACATAACAAAAGATAACTTTTTTATTAAGTTATTTTTAATAAGTCAGAATTATAATAAGTCATTTTTCCTACCGCTATCCCAAACACACACTTAATTAGTTCATATAATAACCCCCTTTTTTTTATTCCCCTCGTGTCCGTCCCAAAAGCCATTAGCATTTCTCTTCGTTTATCTTTTTTGGGGTAGAGGTTTGTTTCGGTGTTCGTTTTGAATATCCTATTTTTTTGATAATAAATACTTATAAATCATGATTTATAATATACGAGGTAAGTATGTGAGAGGGATTTTATCTTGACTTACGTAATAAGTGCTTATTGACCCCAATAAACAATATCAAACACACAGTTAGTTGTTTATATAATTTTACAAGCTTATCGACTTGATGTTGGGTTTATTCATGTTTTTGGGTGAATTGACAGGCTTGTTCCTATTCCTTTTTTCAACTTTTATATCCCTACATTTATTCTCACAGGTGTGCCTTGTTCAACGGAATAAAAGTTCGGTAAGGCTAATTAAAACTAGGTGGGCGAAGTTATGAACTTTTTTCTTTTTTTGAAGGAAAGGAGAGAGGAGGTTTGGCTTCTTGTTTGATTTAAGAGAATAGGTGAGGGAGCTAATTAATTATAAGTTGATAAATAAACTCTTTTTTCTCATTATCTATATATTTTCCTTCTTCGTTTATAATTTTTATATCAGAACTATAGTTTCTTAAATTATGAATATAAAAAACATGACACCTCACTTGTGTATGATAAGAAAAAGGGGAGAAAGAACTTTGAAATTGTAAAATTTCAAATAAGGTGTTTTTTAGAAAATAAGTTATGTTACTTATCAAGTTTTATTATTCCTTTATTAATTCTTGGTAACAAATCTGATTTTGAATTTTTTAATTTTGAAGTTCTTTTTCTCTAAAAAAAATTATTTACATTTCAAAGGATCATTTTATTAATTTTGACATTCTACCTTATCAATTTAAATGTTTGTTACAGCCTCCAACCAAACAAGGCTATAGAGTTGAAGGGGAAATGCGGGAAAAAAAAAAAAAAACCTGTTGTACAACCAAAACTTTACAGAAACGCCGACCGTGGGGATCGAACCCACGACCACGTGGTTAAAAGCCACGCGCTCTACCACTGAGCTAGGTCGGCTTAAATAAAAGAAGGAACGTGAAATTACACTTTAAACTGGTTTAACTTAAAATCTAAGAAAATGATTTTCTTACCGGATTCATACGCAGCAAAACAAAAGTAACTAACGACGTCGTCTGACGCATTTCGACCCGGCGAGCGTTTTTCAGAAGCAGCACCAGCAAGGAGTCGAGAACTAGCCAGGGTTCGAAAGTTCAGGTAAAGAAGAAACACTTGGGTGGGTTGTAGCGCATAGAGTGATGAGGATTACATTGGACACAGAGGAGACGAACTCTGAGCCGAGGCGCTCAACAACGCCCAAAGAAGAAGTTGAATGGGTTCCACTTGAGAAACACCCAGTCTTCGTCGCTGCGAACAACTCCATAGACGGCGACTCCGGCGTTGCATTTTCCAGAAATCTCGTGGCCTGGGATGGATCCTCTCGCCTCTATTTCTGGGAACCTAAGAGCAACTGCCTCCATCGTCTGTCTCTTCGCCTGGGCGAGCCTGAGCCTACTTCTATACTTGCTGCTTCCCCTTCTAAGGTCTTACTCACTCTCGATGCTGTTGCTACTTTAGGTTTCGTTTTTCTTTGCTGTACCGTTCTTAGTAAAGTGTTTGAGCTGAAAACCTATGACCTCAAGCTAGGAGTAGAATGAAGGAGTTGTTGCTGTTGGATTAGTGGAAATGGAGTTTGAAGTTTGATCAGAATGGAGGATTTGAGATGAAGGCTTTAAATTCTTGAGCCCATTTCAATGTTTAAGCACATGCTTGAGCTTGGATACAGAATGGCCAGTCTTTAACACTAGAGCATGATGGCTTGATAATGGTGTTTAGATGTCTACTAGCAATTTTATTTTATTTTCAAGAAATGCTGTTCAAAATTGAACTTCAACAAATTATTGTGCAAAAATCTTAGCTTTTCGTAGTGATATGTTTTCATTGATAAGTTCAACGTTGACTGAGTATGCTCAAGAGTGTCCCCCCCCCCCCCCCTCACGGGGTACTGGAAGTATGGGCTTGCAGTGTACGATGAAACCATTATGGAGCTGATATAACAAGTGGATAAATGATGACACTGACTCTCTAACTAGTCGTGCTTGCATTATATAACACGTAAAAGACTAAACAGAGGAAGGAGACTGAAAGCATGACTAAATTGGCGCATTCACCATTCAATGAAATATTATGACAAAAGCTACAATAACTCATTTGTTTTTCTATATTTTTGAGCTGCTTAATTAAGAATGCTGATACTTTGATAGGTGTTGCGAGCAGACATGGAGATCAACTTTGCTATCCACAAAATCTCCATCAACAGGAATGGATCAGCATTACTTCTTTTTGGTTCTGAAAGACTTTGTGTTATGTATCTGTATGGACGTACTTCCAAAAGGGATGTAAATTTGATTTGCAGGTACAGATAGAAACGAAAATAAGTTTTCTGTAATTATGTTTGAACCTTATGCAACTAGCCATAGGGACAGACATTTTTAGCTAGTTTATAAGTTTCATTCTTCCCATGAATAGTGCTATATAGATTATACTCTTGTATTTATCTGCATTCATTCTGGTTATCTTGTGTTTCTTTACTACTGATCACTTGTTAGATGAAGTAGGTATTTCCTATTATTTATTTCCGACCTTTAATATTATAATTGATCTTAAAGATATACTGCATGATTCGAAATTAGATGTTTACCTTGGGCATAGCTTCCTAATGTCAGAGTGTGGGGCTTTATCTTGCCTTCTTAGAGAGTTGTATCTCTCATTTTTACATTACCATTATTGTTGACCTGCCTTTTGGGGTATCCTATCACAGGACTATTATGATCGGTTCACAAACATATTCCAACAGTAGCAATGATATACGTGTGCTAAAGGCTTTATGGCATCCTTGTAGTGACTGTCATGTGGGAATCCTTTCTGCTGACTCAGTTTTCAGGTATGTTTCTTGATTTTTGTTTTTTTATGTTTTTTTTATCTATGTACATATTATTGTAGATTGCTTTTATGAAGATGCTACTGGCTTTATGTTGACCCCAAAAGACATTGACATTGAACCAAAAACATGAAGCAATTCATAATGTGCTGAAATATAAACTTTTCAGAATACAAGTTTTTACTCAAGTTGTGATAACTCACAGGTAATGTACTTTAGGAAACAGAAATAAAGTAGAAGGAACACTCTCTCCTATTCTCTCTCACAGCAAGAATCTCGCTAGAAAAGATTATAGAAGCCCAAGAGGATCTCCAATATTTAGAAAAGATGTTTATTCACTCATGTGTTTGCTTGACGTAGCTTACACATATATAGCATAGGAATTACAACTGAAATCCTAGAATGTAGGGACTGACTTCCTAGTAGAAACTAAATAAATGCCTACTGGACTAACTGACTCTATTTATTCGGGTCATCTAAGTAGTGCCGCATCTGACTCCTAAATAAATGACAAAAGAAAATAAAACATAATAAATAAATCAATAGTTGACTGATTCAAATTCTGCTATTTTTCCTCCTCTGGTACGTCTTGCTGAAGCTCCTATCATTACTCCCCCCGTCGAAATCCGTCTTGTCCTCAAGACGGAAATCTGGATATTGCTTCTGCACAAGGTCATAATCTTCCCAACTTGCTTCTTCTAGTGGCCGAGATTTCCATTGGAGTAGGAGTTCCAAATGTTGTCCCTTCCAGCGATGAGTTAATACTTTCTCTGGTTCAAGCAGCAGCTCAAAATCGGCAGAAACGGGAAGTGCTGGTGGTGGTTGGGAAGGTACAACACCATGGGCAGGCCGGAGAAGGGAAATGTGAAACACAGGATGTATCCTTGCTGTTGGGGGAAGCTCTAGTTTGTAAGCAACTGGTCCCACCCTTCTTAATATGGTATAAGGGCCGAAAAACCGTGGGGACAGTTTGGTGTACCTCTTAAGTGCAAGGGAGTGCTGACGGAATGGCTGGATGCGCAAGAAGACGGTGTCCCCAACTTCAAATGTCAACTCACGGCGATTCTGGTCGGCCTGCGTCTTCATTCGATCTTGGGCCTTTTTAAGATTGTCTTTTAACAGGCGTAACATGTCATCACGAGTCTCCAATTGTTCAGCCAGGTCTGCAATTTGAGTCTCACCTCTAATGAAAGGATGGAGTAGAGGAGGGTCCCTTCCGTAAACTACCTTAAAAGGAGTGGTATGAGCTGAAGTGTGAAAACTTGTGTTGAATGAGTATTCTGCCCAACATAAAAATTTACTCCAGGCACGTGGTTGTTCATGCGCAAAGCACCTTAAATAGGCCTCAAGTGAGCGGTTGACAACTTCGGTTTGCCCGTCTGTTTGAGGATGATAGGCGGTACTCATCCTTAAGCGAGTTTGGCTTAATTTGAACATTTCTTGCCAAAATGCGCTTAAGAAGAGAGGATCTCTATCAGAAATAATAGAGCGGGGCATCCCATGGAGGCGTACAATCTCCTCACAAAAGCGTGCAGCTACAGTTTTAGCAGTATAAGGATGGCTAAGAGGGATGAAGTGGCAATACTTACTTAAACGGTCTACAACTACCAGAATAGTATCAAAACCGCCAGATTTTGGAAGTCCCACCACAAAATCAATCGAAATATCCTCCCATATCTTTTCTGGTGCAGGAATTGGTTGGAGCAATCCCGCCGGAGATAAAGTTTCATACTTATTCTGTTGGCACACAAAACATTGTTGTACAAAAGTCTTCACATCAGTTTTCATTTGAGGCCAGAAAAAGGTACCTGTGAGTCGCTTTAGTGTTTTCAAAAACCCACCATGTCCTCCAGAAGGTGTTAAATGAGCCTCTTCAATTAATTTGGCGCGAATGGTTGAACTCCTGGGAATAACAAGGCGCCCTTGATAATATAATTTCTTCCGAGCTAGGGAATATCCTAACTTGGAGTTGGGGTCTTCTTCTAATGCAGCAACAATAGGTGCTGTAAATGGATCAGTTCGTAAAGCTTGTTCCAAATCCATGAAATCCAGGGGCACCGGTATTACTAAATGAAGAAACTCAGCTGGTTGTGGTCTTCTAGAGAGGGCATCAGCCCCAAGGTTTTCTCTTCCAGCTTTGTAAATAATGCTGAAGTCAAATGGGAGCAGTTTAAGAACAAGCCTCTGCTGAGTATTTGTGAGGACACGCTGGTCAAGCAAGTGTTTGAGGCTATGATGATCAGTTCGGACTGTAAAATGTCGTCCCAAAAGGTAATGGCGCCATTTTTGCAACGCTAGCACAAGGGCCAGCAGTTCTCTATCATAGGCAGATTGGTACCTACTAGAGTATGATAATCCTTTACTATAAAAGGCCACCGGGTGTTCCTGTTGCAATAAAATAGCACCAATTCCCTCCATCGAGGCATCACATTCGACAACAAACTCAGAATTGAAATCAGGCAGTGTTAAAATAGGTGCAGAAATCAGGGCCAATTTAAGCCTTTCAAAGGCCTTTTGAGCAAGGGGAGACCATTTGAAAGCATTCTTTTTAGTGAGTTCAGTTAGGGGTCGAGCATCATACCATACTCCTTCACAAAACGACGGTAGTAGCCTGCGAGACCCAAGAAACCCCGAAGTTCTGTGACATTGGTTGGAATTGGCCAATCTTTAATTGCAGTGATCTTCTCATAATCTGTCTCAACTCCTTGGGCCGAAATTCTGTGGTCCAAAAATGAGATTCTTGAGCACCCAAATTCACATTTGTTGAAGTTTGCAAAGTAAGAATGCTGCTGCAAGGCGCTAAACACTGTTCTAAGATGTGATTCATGTTGCTGGGGGTTTTGACTATATACCAATATATCATCAAAGAAAACCAGCACGAACTTCCTCAAATATGGCCTGAAAAGATCATTCATAGCAGACTGAAAAGTTGCAGGGGCGTTAGTAAGGCCAAAAGGCATCACAATATATTCATAATGACCGCTATGAGTTCGAAAGGCCGTTTTGGGAATATCTTCAGCCAATACTCTAATTTGGTGATATCCTGAACGGAGGTCAATCTTAGAAAAATAGGCCGCACCATGTAACTCGTCAAGGAGCTCATCAATATTAGGGATGGGGTATTTGTCAGGTACCGTAATCTTGTTAAGGGCCCTGTAGTCAACACACATGCGCCAGGAGTTATCTTTTTTCTTAACCAAGAGGACTGGGCTTGCATAGGGGCTTGAGCTAGGCTGAATAAACCCCTTTTGGAGGAGTTCTTCTACCTGCCGCTCAATTTCATTTTTCTGGAAATATGGGTAACGATAAGGTCGTATGTTGGGTGGTGGTGCTTCTGGACGGAGTGGAATGGCATGGGTGTGCTTGCGGACTGGTGGTAGCTTAGTGGGTTCATCAAAAATAGGAAAATATTCAACCAGGAGATCATCAAGGTTTAATGGTACTGAATCCCCTGACCCCATCTGCAACTCATATGAAACTAGAGAATTAAAACTCATTTTAGTATCAATCCGAGGGACTCCCTGCAGTTTGTATCGTTTTCCCTCAACCCAAAAAATGAGAAACATCTGATTCCAATTAGCTTGGATAGTGTTAAGGGACGCAAGCCATTTAATTCCTAATACCAAGTCTGTTCCAGCCAAGGAAAAGGGGTAAAAATCTTGAGTAATAGTCAAACCTGGAAGTTGAATGCTGACTGCCTTGCATATCCTATTGCAGCGTATGACACTCCCGTCTCCTATTTGAACCCCAAAATTTGCAATAGAAGAGGTAGGAATTCCCAAATCTCCTACCACTGATTCGGAGATGAAGTTATGCGTCGAGCCACTATCGACTAATAACAGGACATCACGACCATTGAGAGAACCACCCAGCTTCATGGTTGCAGCGGACGGCCTCCCTAATATAGCATTAAATGAGATTTCTGCAGTTTCAGGTGCTTCCTCAGAGCATGTCGGCATTGGGTCAGTCTCGTCTGGGACCGGGTTTCCTTCTTCGTCGATTTCTAGAAGTGAAAAAGAGGTAGTGCATCGGTGCCCAGGCCGGAATGGCTCCCCACACCGGAAGCATAGCCCTTTCTCCCGGCGACGCTGCCTCTCGACCTCCGTGGGCGATATTCGGTACTGGTTGGGGCTTGGGGTCGTTGACGAAGAGGCAATCGCTGGTTGGCTCTTGGCTCCGTCGTACGAGGTTGGCATCTGTCCCCTTGTGTCACGTGCTGAATATCCCTGTGTATAGGTTCGATTCTGCCCATAAGTGGAGTTGGGCTTGGGCCCACGAACAGAATTGGATTTCTTCTCAAATTCGAGGGCGAGACTTGATGCTCTGTACACCGTCCTCGGCTTGTGAATTCTCACTTCTGATCGCAGCTCTTCCTTCAACCCATTGAGAAAGACACCGAGAAGACAATGGTCAGGCCAGTTTTTAATGCGTGCTACCCTGCGTGCCCATTCTTGCCTATATTCCTGCACGGTTCCCATCTGTTTTATACTGCACAGATGCTCATCGGGGTTCTGATATTCAGGTGGGCCATAATGTTCTTCAAGAATTTTCTTCAACTCATCCCAGTATAGCATGGTACGTTCTGCATTCATCCATGAGAACAAGTCTAGAGCATCATTCTCCAGGTACATCGCTGCAATCTCTACTTTATCATCCTCCGATATTTCATAATACCGGAAATACTTCTCTGCCTTGAGGATCCACCCACGCGGATCACCCCCACTAAATTTGGGAAATTCAATTTTAGCGTAGGGAGGCCTATGGTTCCGATGAGAAGCATCCGAATCATCATCACTATCATGATAGACAGACGTTCCCTTCTTTTTGTTGTGACGAGCCTGCTGCAATTCCAAGGCCATGACCTTGTCTCGGAGTTCATCCAACGTCCCAAGTTTCGCAGCAATCGTTGCCAATGGGTCAGTACTGAAAGGATTGTCATCAGGATTCAGAGTAGCGTGCGAAGAGCGTGTTTGCACCATCTTGATCTCACGAGGCTCTGATACCAAAATGATAACTCACAGGTAATGTACTTTAGGAAACAGAAATAAAGTAGAAGGAACACTCTCTCCTATTCTCTCTCATAGCAAGAATCTCGCTAGAAAAGATTATAGAAGCCCAAGAGGATCTCCAATATTTAGAAAAGATGTTTATTCACTCATGTGTTTGCTTGACGTAGCTTACACATATATAGCATAGGAATTACAACTGAAATCCTAGAATGTAGGGACTGACTTCCTAGTAGAAACTAAATAAATGCCTACTGGACTAACTGACTCTATTTATTCGGGTCATCTAAGTAGTGCCGCATCTGACTCCTAAATAAATGACAAAAGAAAATAAAACATAATAAATAAATCAATAGTTGACTGATTCAAATTCTGCTATTTTTCCTCCTCTGGTACGTCTTGCTGAAGCTCCTATCAAGTTGAGTCACAAGTTGTACTTGAAAATTGTTCAAATGAATCTCCCAATGATTATTTTTACTTTGGAGCAATGAAATGGTGTTGATGTTACTGTTGAAGAACGTGCCTGTGGTCTAGCAATTGGATGCCTCTTACCATTTAATTAATAAATTTGATGGATTCCTAAGTTTGTTCTAAGTTGAACAAATTCCATTTGAAGTCTGAAGATGTTAAAAATGTAACTGTGAGATTGAGCCTTGTGCAGTATGAGATGCTTAAGTCCCACATTGAATAGCATGGGGTGCTCAATGGGGTATTTAAGTGAGTTGGTTCTTTTATCTCAATTGCTGACTTTTGGGGTAGGGCTTCCCATCCCGTTTGAGTCCCTATCAATTGGTATTGCTAAATGTTTTCAAAAGGAGCTACCTACAAAGGGTTCTAATTGGTGAGAAAGTCGAGTGTAGTGTCACAAAGTGCAATTGCCATGATGTTGGCTCTCCAAGGAGCCAATTGATGGAGGTTTAGGCAGTATGAGATGCCTAGCATGGAATACTCGATGGGTTATTTAAGTGGGCCGGTTTTTGCACTTCAATAGCTTGCTTTTTGAGAGGATGCTCCCATCCCACTTGAGTGCTTGTCTTCACTCTATATTATTTAAATCTAGCCCTTGACATGTGCCATGGCATTAAGTATCATTCAAAAGTCATCCCATCCTTTGACATTTCTGAACAAATTGTCATTTTGACTTTTTAATGTTCAAATGTCTTTGCCGAGGAAATTGCATTTGACTACCACAGATTTATTTTCATATTTACTGGTTATATCACTCCTTCAAACATGTCTTCTTAAACTTCTCTGAATAAAAAAGTTGTGTTGAAACCCTGAACCTTGGTTATTGAGCGAGACGTCTTAGTTAACAATTTATCCCAACATTTGGTTTTTAGGCATCGTTTGATCCATGTAGCCAACCCCACCTAGTGGGATTAAGGCTCTGCTGTTGTTGAAACCCTCATCTTTCTTCCCTTTTTTGTATCTTTATTTCTTGGTTGAATAAGGTTTAATTGATACTTATATTGTTTTGTTGGCCCTTTTATTTGTCAACCCATTGTTGTAGGCTTTTTAATTTGGCTTTGGATCCTTTGCAACCTGAGCAAGAATATTATTTGCAGCCTGTGGATCCAGGCAGATCCAGAAGTGCTTCATCAATGTGCCCAGCTGATTTTTCTTTTGGTGGTGACCACTTATGGGACAGGTTTAGTGTAAGTTCTGCTGATATTCTGGTCACTTTAACATATTTTTAACTCTTCTTAATCCACGTTTCACCTTTAAAATTGATGGTGCTCGTTGGCAATTTTATCCTCCTTATTTTTTACATATATAAAAAAAAAATATGTGTCTTATACATCAGTGGCTTAACAGCTTTACTAGTGTTCTCTACTTATTTGTGCCATTGCGCAGGTATTTATTTTGTTTGGAGATGGAGCTATTTACATCCTTTGCCCAGTTGTTCCATTTGGAAGGTATTATATATGTTTCATGTTCTATCAGTTTGTCTTCTTTCCCTTAAATGCGTTGCTATGATATATGAGTTCACATATCATGGCATTGATCTGAATTTATTACGCATGTCAGTGTGTATATGTAGCTTGATACATCAATGGGCATTGACTCTTACGTTGAGGTAGACTAGCCACCAGGCCCCACCCAATCCTATACTTAGAGTATTTGTGAACGTAATGAAACCACTGTCAGTTTATTGAATGGCAGAGGTATCCCTTACTTGACCATCTGAAGAAGTTCATTAGTCCTGTACAATGATCTCCTTCTTGCAAAGCAAATAATGTAATAAAGACGAGAGCATTTGAATTGTCTGATATCACCGGAACAAAACTATTAGAGAGGCTTCCTATATGAAGTTTTCCTGTATGATGGAAAAAGATTAAGACAACATTTTCTGGTTTTTGTTCTCTAGAGCAAAGAAAATATGATATCAACACACATAGCATATTATGATATTAGCTGATTTGTAAATAATTGAGTTCATCCAGAATTGCTTCAATCTATAGAAATCACTTATGCGAATTTGACAGCATGTCTTATGGGGAGGACTTGGACCAAAATTTGGTTTGTTCCAACCTTTAAGCATTGGGCTTTAGTGTCCACTTTTAGAACTGAGAATGTGGAAGCTGGTTAGCTGTTACTGTTAGAATCGTTGATTTAACTATGTTTTTTTCCTAGGCAGACCTTTTTCTGTTTTACAGGTAGAAACTTCTTGATTTTAATTTAATTGTTCTCAAGTATTGCCAATATGTCCTGTTATCATTTGAGATACAGCACTGTGGCCTTGACCATTTGTAGATGCTATATAATATTATGTAAACTGATGATTTGATGTCATTATTTTGTTTAAATTGATTGTATTCTATTCACTGATGCTTATACTTTTGTGTGATTGATGTTTTACTTTTACTTATGTGCAGTCTCTTCAAGTCAGAATCTGTGCTAGAAATATACAATGATGCTCATATATTCGGGCTCAAATCTGCAAATTCTAAAGCTGCTAGTAATTCAAAATTGGCAATCTCATGGTTGGAAGCAACATTCCCTGAGTTACAAAATCAAGAGACAGAAGAAAACATGTCTGTGATGAGAGCTCATGCTTATGCTCAATTTGATGCATCCCTTACCCTGCAGGTATACATATATTTTTAGTTACACTCCAATAAATTTCCTTGTCAGTAGATTGAAAACTGCCTCTGTCATTTGACCATTTGTTGCTATGTATGATAGACCAAACTTCTTTGTGTTTTGATTTTCTAGGGACCTCTTCGAAGAGTAGGTCAGGGTGGGAGTGAAGATTCAGTTGGTCGTAGTGCAGAGTGTGAAGGCCGCGCAATTAGTTTTCTTTATGATCTTGTGAGCAAAGACACAATATTGGTAACTTCTTGGAGTGGTGGGCAATTACAGATAGATGCTCTGGCTGATGAGATCCAGCCTGTGTGGAGTGCTGGCATTCCTCCACGTCTTCGTGTTGATTCCTACGACCATATCCTTGGCCTTGCCATGATTTCTGAGTCAATAACCAGTGGCTTCCCAGAGAAGCTTGATCATACTGTCTGGTTGGGCAATCCACCACCACTGCTGAGACTGGCTATTGTTGACTTGGCTTTGCCTCGGAGAGCGGAAAGTGGTTATAATATTTCATTGTTTGTGGATCCTCTTATGCCAGAAAGAATATATTCCCTTCACGATGGAGGTATTGATTCAATAGTGTTGCATTTCCTTCCATTCACAAGTCAGGCAAATGGCAAGGATGATACAATGAGAACTCCTTCTGTGCGTCCTGTTCTAACTACATGTCAGAGTGGGAGCACCGCAGCATCTCCTCTTTGCGGTTTTGCATCTTTGTCAGATTCCTTTGGATATTCATGGATTGTGGCAGTCACTCTTTCTCAAGAGTGCATTGTGCTAGAGACAAAAACGTGGAACCTGTTGCTGCCACCAAATATTGATATGGAGAAAAAACCCATTCAGTTGGAGGATAAATCAGAAGAGAGAGATATCCCAACCATCATTAGCAGAGAATTACTTAGTGGGCCTAGGACAGTACTTGTTCCTCAAGCATCTCCAAGCTTACGTTCTATTTCACCTGATTCAATTGAAGGCAGATCAGCATTGCATCAGTATTTCAAGCTTTTTCATGAAACTTATGTGGAGTATGCACATAAGGTAAGAATATCAATATAGTCCTGCCATTTAATATTTCAAAACCGTTTAATATATTGATTACCACCATGTCCTCATTGTGACAGAAGTTCTCATCCTTCAATAAAGATACAGTCTAAGTTTCTTTCTTACTTTATTTGCTGTGGGCTTATAACATGACTATGCTGTTATTTCTTTTTTCTCTTTGTTTTTAATTTGGGGGTGTATTCTATGATAAATAAGGCAAACATAATTTATACTCGGTTTTGCTTAGTTTTTAACTGTTGTCTTTGCTATTTTTCCTCACAAATTAGGTGTACTTGGAACTCGAGCATCATGCTCCTCAGTTAAAGAAAATCGTGGATGACCAACAAGCTCGTTTGGGTGTTGCGCAGCAGAAGCTTTTGAAAGTTGCGGAGAAGCAGCCCGTATTAGAGAAAAGAATAAATCATGCAGTTCAAATGCATGGTTCTTTGGAAGAGCGCTTGCAACAATTAAGGAACTTACCTGGTATTCACAAAAGGCCATTATCTAAAGCCGAGCAACAATTCAAGTCTGAGCTCGGTAATGAATGTTTCATCCCATGGAAGTTTCAGCCTCTTTTGCTTGCTTGCCCTCTCTGCATTAGCTGTAGTAAATAGTAATATCTATCTCCCCAAAATCATGAAGGGCTTAGTTGACTTGCTTTCCCTTTTTGTTTGCAGACCACTTCAGGAAAGTTGAGTTGGATGCTTTGCATTCTTCTGTTGATGCTGTAGGTGCTAGGCTGAGGAGGTACATGCAAGCATCCAAAGCTAATAGCCACCAAAAGCAAATAACAGGTAGGAAGAGTTATGTTGACATGGCCCAGGTATCGATGCTCAAGTCATCACTTGAAAAACTTTCACTACTAAATAGTGAGAATTCGAAAAAGGTCAAGCTTGTTGAGTCTGCCTTGAGAACACGGGAAAAAGGTGGTAGGGAATCAAGCCTTCCTAAACCTTGATCTCCTTATCTGTACACGTTCTGTTACAAGATTGAAGCACTACAAGATGCAAGGGCTTGTAATTTGGGATCAGTAGGAATACTCTCACTGGCTTTGTCATGCCTCTCTTTTAACAAGACCTGCAAAACTTCGACGAAAGAAACCCTGCAAGCACAGGTTACAAGTTTTCATTGTACACTAACACTGGTAGTGCCTTGTTCCAAGAAGAGTGGAAATTCGGAATTACAGATATCACATAAGCATTGTTGCATATTATGGACCCCAACGTCCCTTTTTCATTTGTGAATATCAGAGTGAAGAAATGCCATGGCTGATGTAACCTTGCCTGGGGAGCTAGGTGGCCATTTTTCTTTTTTATTGCAGTTTGCTACAGAAGCTTCACAGTAACCATCTAGGAGGTTACACCTGTGAACAGTGGGGAATTATATTACTATTTACTATGAACGATTCTTTGGCGGAGCAGAGCAATCCTGTCCAAAATGTGTTGGTAATTAATGTAATATTTTCCACATTACATCTGCACAATCTTTTTCATTTTGATGGATAAATATCATAGCTTAATTCTACAGGTGAAAATACACGACGTCTGGATTCAAAAGTCCCTGGTAATTTGCATTAGCCTTAGAAAGTTGTATTAATTGCCCGCGGGCTTGCTCGTTATGGGCCGAATACAAGAGTTTTGGGTAAGTGCCAGAAGGTTGTTTGGTCTTTTTACCTTGTGGTTTGGAGGCCGACAACTTCTCTGCGTAACTTGTCATGTCTTTGAGATGGCTCTGGCGCTGATTTTTTAGGGAGAGAATTCTTCAATTTCCCTCATGAATTCCATTTATAAATTACTATATGTATTATATTTAATATTTTTTAATAATATTATCTGGTATCTAGTTTGGGGTTCATGGCTCTCTCTCCTAATACAAATGTCTCTTCTGGGTCTCGAGATCTATATTTAATATTTTTTTAATAATATTATCTGGTATCTAGTTCGGAGTTCGTGATTATCTCTTATGGGTCTGGAGATCAATCTCGAGACCCAAAGAAATCCAATGGGAATAGTGGGGATGCTAGTCCAACTTTATGTTGGTGTTGGTATGTATCATATTTAATATACCAATGAATAAAATGTTTAAAATTATGAATTTATTTCTTCAGTTTTCTAGTAATAACATATAAGAATAATACAATTGTTCTACAAATCGAAACAGAAATCAAAGATGAATAATTATAATACCAATAACTATAAAGATAATAGAATTATTTGGGTAAAAACTATGTATACAATGAAAGAAATTACATAATATGAAAGTAAATACACTCACTGGGTTAAGAAAAAGGGACATGTTGGCATCTAGCCCAGTAACCATTAAATACACATACCACTTTACACACATGCAGGTTAAGTAGGTCCAACCAAATGCCCAACACTGATAAATACAAGGGGATGTGGATGAAGAGGTAGGTATCATGTGGTATTTGGGATGTTGCAGCGACTCAGTAGGTGGCTTTTACAAAGATAATGAGTAAAATTGATGTTAGCTGTGAAAGGACTTGCTAGCTTAGCATTAACTAGGAAATAAACATATACATTTAAACACTAAACTACCATTATACATACATAATTATAATTATAATAATATTTATTATAAGGTGGTGTTGCACTGATCATTAAAGCTCATGAACAGCAACAATCTCAATCTCTAATCTTTATCACCTATGATCTGGTTGGGACTCCTTCTCTATGCTTCACTATGATTGGATACCTCTTCTGCGTCCTTGTTGTCGGGAAAAACACCAACTTGTCTTCCTCTGCTGGTTCCCAACTGCCGCATCACGTTCAGAAACATCTCATTAAAGATTAGTGAGAAATCTTGTTGTTAAAAGACTAATGTGCTTGCTGAGAAAACTAGTGTTTGAATTTGAATATAATCAAACCTGAAACGAGTGACCAGACGGTGAAGGAAGACCGAGAGAACAACCCTAGCAAGCTCATAGCCAGGGCACAGCCTTGGCCCTCCTCCAAATGGTGAATATAGAATCCCTGGGTTTGCTGCTTCCGAGTTATTCTGTTCATTTTCATAATAATATCAGAAACCCAAGTGATGAAAGAAGACACAAATTTTGATTTTTTTTTCTTAAAAAATATTAAGGTGCAAATTTATCCGAGAAGCAATATTGCTACGAAAGTTTTTTTGAATTCAATGTTAAAAATTTTTAAAATATAGCAGTGTTACCCCATACTGTTAAAAAATTGACGTTGACCATTACATTTTTAACAGTAAGGGGCAACACTGCTTTTTTTTCACACTTCCGGAGTAACATTAAACCCAAAAAACAAACTTTCAGGGTAACATTATTCCTAAGCGAAAACTTTTAAAACAAATTTGTACATAAGCCAATATATCTATATATATAGGAGCAAAACAGATCAGGAGAGGTTTGTTTACCTGCCACCTCCATGGATTGAAGGTTCGAGCATCTTTGAAATGCTCTGGGTTCATATGCACCGCGCGGAATGAAGCAAACACCTTCCACCCCTTAGGAATTGTATAACCTATACAATATATATATATATAAAAGTGACACCACAAAATTTAAGTTGGTAAATTATTAGAAGAGGTTTAATTTTGCATGGTGATAACCTTTTATATTGATGTCCGTCATGGTCCTCCTGAAAATCCCGCTGATAATGTTAGCCACGCGCAGAGTCTCATTCACTACCTGAGAAACACAAGAACAAGGAATTTAATTAATTAAACACCAAACAAGAGAACGAAAGAGGCTTTTATTTTGATGTTGTAACACTCACACATTGAGTAAATGCCATTGACTTGTAATCACTCCACTCCACAGCAGCTTCTGAGTCCACCTTATTCGCTCTGATCTGATCATGCTCTTCCTGCCAAAAAAAAAAAAAAAATCAATTAATTAGTTTGATCACAATCTCTAATAACTTCACTCAGACTTGTAGGCATTGTTAGAATACAACTACAACCACAACTAAAAAGGAAAACAAAACGGTGCTACAGAAACAGATGAGTTGGCAAAACCCAAAAGCTGTTCTTGGAATCAGAGAAAGCACACCCTTACTACGCACCGCTTAATTAAACTTACCAACCAATACAATACTAAAATCCGATTAGTAAGTGCGGTTTTGGCGCATTAATTAAATATTTAATAGGTGCCGTTGGATTTTACAAACACAATTTCCCACTGAAGTGAAGGCAGATCAGTATTAATTAGCTATGGGTCAAATGACATTAGCTCCACAGCAGAACACGTCTCCCTGAAGCTTAGCCCTTAGCCACCCAATCAAGATTAATCCAATATTTACAAAAATAAAACAAAAATTAGAAACTATAGATAGGTAATAAATATTGGAAGTAATAAAGGAGCACGAGCTGATGATCAGACTCTGACACGACCGATTTACTTTTTTTCTGCAGAATTGTTTTATGGGAACCTTGTCATGGTGACAAAAACCCTCAGCGTGTAGCTTGGATGTAATAATTTTGTCCCTTCGGCTCCACGTTGTGTCTTCTTCTTTGACTTTACGACATGTACTTCCCCCCCGCTTTTGACCTCCTTTATTTTTATTACGCTCACAATTATCTTTGAAGCAACCTTGATTAATTTCAGAAAAATACCCCCCCAAAGCACAATTTATTATTAGATATTTTAATTTAGGATTGAGGTGAAAACTACTAAGGATCCCAGGTCAAAGAAAAACTACCAAGGATCTTTTTACTTAAAAATGTGTTCAGCACCGCATATTGTTTGAAGGAGCAAAAACACCGATAAGAAAAATGTCAGGAGGCGACCCTTAATATCATTATATATGCGGATATAAAAATAGTAAAACCCTACCACAAAAATAATGATGTTAAGTTGTATTTTACAGTTCTGGCATTCTTACTCCTATTTTACATGTTTATGGCTAAATTTATATCTTCGAAAGACAAACGGTGTTAGATGCAGCATGTGTTTAATATCACTTATTTTTTAATAATAAGTCTTTATTATGTAAGCCGAGATAAAACTCTTCTAATATATTTATTTCGTATATCGTGAATCACGATTTATAAGTATTTATTACCCCAAAATAAGCTATTCTAAACGAACACGCATTTTAAATAAAAGCTTATGGATATTACATAATTTAATTTAATTTCAATTTATTCATCTAATATGGGCTTCTTGTTTGAAGAGTTGTCACATACAACTCTCCGTTTTTAACTGTGATGCGTCCATGTGTGCTTGACTAAAGAAAAATTTAAATATAATATAAAATATTTATTTAAGGATAAATGTATATATTGCGTTTCAAAAAGTATGAATATGATGATGTTTATAAACTTTTTAACGGTGGTGAAAAGTGAAGAGGGTAGGCTTTTTGTTTTTGACAGGGGTAGGATTATCGATGTTACCTTGAGTTGAGCCAAAGCGAGAGGAGTCTCGGTGAGGAACTTGACGGCGAGCGTCATGATGGTAGAGGTGGTCTCGTAGCCGGCGACGAGGAGGGCGATCATGAAATCAACGATCACCTCGTCGGAGAAGTGGTCGCCGGAGGCCATGAGTGCTCCAAGCATGTCGGATCTGGGGCGATCGTCGTTCCTCCGCTCCCTGACGACCAGCGTGAGGGCCTCGGCGACCTTGGTCCTCGCCCTGATGGCTCGCCGGTAGGTGGCGGAGAACAAAGTCAGCGGCAGCGTGAAGAAGCCTTCGATCACCATCACGTACTCTTTTCTCAGACTCTCCGTCCACTCCCCCGGATCAGCGCTCATCAACTGCTTCATCGTCAGCTCGAACGTGATCTGCAACACAGTACATTCCCTCTTCATCACTTTCAAATCACCAGATCACGCTTTACACGACGTGATTCTCCGCACACACGCACACAATCAACTAAAATTCAAAAATAAAAAAAATAAAAAAGAGTATATCACGCTCAAAGGCATGTTGTTCAGCATGTGCATGCTCTATAATATGATGACACTAATAGCGAATTTATTATTCTTAGCCTTAAAACTGTGTTTTTGGTGGGTTCTCTATGGGCTTAACGTGGGGCTTCTATGCAAATGCAATGGATTTGAGCATAATTATTTTAATTTTAAAAATAAAACCATAATCAACCAATTTTTTTTAAAACAACAAAATTAAAAAGAAGGCGGGGAGAGAGAAGGGGGTTTAGGAGTCCTAACTGGACCACCACCAGCTCCCACCCCATGTGATGGCAAACGAGATCAACTCGGACGATCCACGAGCGAGTCGAACCGGAAAAGTTGAGCGAGTTATAAAAATTTGGGAAAGTTGTTGATTTGGGATTAAGAAATTAGTAGTCACCTTCTTGGCCTCCTCCATGAGGAGGACCCGATCGGTCCAGGAATCGAGGTTGAGCCGGATGAGCCGGTCTATATCGACCAAGAGATGATCCTTGATGATGGCGGAGTTAGCGAAGCTCATTGTGAGAGAGTGCATTCTCTTGTGAAGAGCACCTTTCATCAACAGAAGCGAGTGCTTACCCAGAAGGTTCGATATCGAACCGGGATAGCTACAATCGAACAGCTTCCCCTCGTTCAGCAGAATGAACCGGTTCGTCTCCGGGTCCGCCGAGAACACCGTCGGCTCACCAAACACGTGCGTCATGAATATCGAACCGTAACGGTTCATCCGTTTGTCTATGAACGGCTCCGGGTTCTCGGTCTTGTAGGCCGATATTAACTGAAGGGTCTCGCCGATGAAAGGCAGGCCCAAGCTGCCCGGCGGCAGCCTGAGCCTACTGTAGCGGCTCCGCCGGAGAAGGAAGAGGGAAACGGAGAAGACGACGGCGAAGAAAAGTAGTGAGAGAAAAGAAGCCATGGAGGGATATACTGAAGCAGAGAAAGGCGCTAATATATATATACTGTGTGTATATGTTAGTATGGGTATAGATTTGTTTAATAAATAGAGAAAAATACGGAGAGAGCGAGTGGTTTCAACTATCGAGAGAGAGGGGCATTAATGGAGGAGGGAGGGAGTATCTGGCAAGAATCTAAAAGCGGGGAGGAAGAAGAAATAAATGTGGGGATATTTCGGTATCTGACAGCCTTTCTTCTCTATCTAGAACGCACTTTCTCTTTTCTGTTTCTCAGGAAAATTTAAAAGATTAGACTTCCTGGACACAAAGTATGGCAAAACCTCCTTTTATTCGTTTCTTGTCCTTCCTTTCACTGTTTTAAAAACTGAGTTTTAGTTTTTTTTTTTGGCCAGAAAAACTGAGTTTTAGAGAATGTTTGAGAATATTTATTTTTTTAATATAAGTATTTATTATATAAGTTTAGATAAAACTCTTACCATGTGAATCATGATTTATAAATATTTATTATTTAAAAATAAATTATTCCAACAAACACGTTTGATTATTATAACTTGCATGTGATATATATGTGCGTGCATGTATATATTAAATATTTGGTTACATTAATTGATGTATCAATTACATAATGCAGCAGAATATTTTTGTAAATAGAAATTTCTAAATAAAAGTAGGGCTTAATAGTAAACCTAATTAATTTTGATTGTGAAGAAATTATTTGACCAATTTACTTTTGGAAAATTGGGAAAAGTCCCCTTTGGATTTTTTTTTTTTTGGTGAGAGATATCTAAATTAGGGTACTGCTACTCTACTTATACAATATTAATAGAGTATCGACACTGTTTATATATTAAAATTTATCATATCTTTCTTACTAAAAATTTTTCTAATTGAGGACTTTTCCCATTTTTCTTTTTATTTCCAAATTTTTCATATTTTAAAATTTTAAAATTTAAGTTCGGTTTAGTGTTATGTTCTAGTCTTATATTTTGTTTTTAATTTTTAATTAAATCATTCGATACTAAAAACTCATATTCAACTATTAATAGATAATGGTTCAAGTGAAATGAGCTTAGGCCTCTTAATAAGAAGCCTCTAATTCAAGTCTATATGATTGTAAAAAATACAAAGTTACTCCCTATTAGCTCAATAATACTTGAATATAAGACAGTCAAATATCTAAAACTTATCAAATTCTAAAATATTTTTGCGAATTATTTTATTAATAGCTTAATTTTGCTTTACAATTTCATTAAGTTTATATTTACTAATCTTTTCCTGGAAAACAAAAAAGATCAAGTTTTGAATTTACTCCATCTCATCACAACTATGGATATCAAAAATTAGTTGAAACTAGTTTTGTGTTCCAAATTGGTCAAAGTTGCTTAAATATCTTTCTTTGTTCCCCCCTTATTGTTTAATTGCATATGACTATTCTTAAGGATAAAAACAGATAAACTGTGGTGGAGTGTTTTTATTTTATTTTATTTTTTTTTAAATTGGGATCAAAATTGTGGAGTGATTGGATGGGAAGGAGAGATGTATTTGAATTTTGATGAGATGTGAACCTAAAGCGATATGAAATAAGTTAATGAAGTTGATGCATATTTACATAACGTGGGGGGAAGATAGTGCTCAATTATATATGAAACAAGTAAAATTATATTTAAGTGGGATTACTTCAGCATAGTGTGTGTGTTGATGTGTTACAACTTACAAGTTTGATTTTGCTGAGTCCTGACCCAATTCGTTGTATTTGTATAATATTCTTTTATTATTGCTTCCACGGAATATTTAATCTTCCTTCTACCACTTCTTTATTTTCTTTATGTCCCCATTATATTTCTCACTTCTTCTCCGAAACAATCATTTATGGCCTATTAGCCACACATTATAATTTACTGATAAAATTAAGTTAGGATGATGTTATTTCATTATCACTTACTAATAAAATTAATTTAAGTGATTTTTGTCTTAAATCTCAATATTTTGTTAGCCTTAAATGCTGGACAAATCTATACTATTCATCTCAAGCCACGTGCTTATGTAGGCTAGGTCTTGTTTTGAAAGTATTTCCTATTTACTAAATCTTGATTGAACCACAGGTACATGCATGTCTAGTGTACTCAGAACGCACGCAACCCTCTTTCAAACATAAAATGAATGAAAATATGATTTTTTTTTTTTTAAAAAAAACTAAGAAGTCCGTTATTTTTGTTATTTGTTTTCAGATGAAGTTTGGGGGGTTTGAAAATATAACAGGGGTATGAATGTTTTATTTTTTTTATTTGGTTAAGGTTTTCCCCTTTTGAGGAGGTTTAAATTATAAAGAGTTTCCGCTTTTCTCAATAAATACGCTTCTCAGGATTCAAACTGTGTTCTCCTTCTTACGGAGTGATTGTAACGACCTCTATTAATTATCATATAATTAATCTCCAAACCAAGTAAAACATTAAATATTACATAATATAATATATTATGGGGCTCCGCCCACAATACAAACCCCAATATGCAGCGAAATATTCAACATATGTAACGTAAATCAAAAAGGTCCTTAAGTTTGGCAATATACATTATACTTATGTAACCAAACAAAACATAAGATTGTGATCAAATCAAGTCTCGTTTGCCTTCCCCTTAATAGCACCACCTGAATTCTCACATGAAAAATTTTAAATATCAATAGGGTGAGACACATGGACTTAATAACCACAATTCTATTTAACAAGTATGTAGGGAATGCTTATAAGATAATTAAGCGGGTAAAATATATATTCATATAAAATAAAGTTTAATCTTCCCAAAACATTTTTATTTTAAGAAAACCATTCAATATGCATGAAACTCCCTTAACTATCTTTATAACCTCCTTAATTGCTGACAGAACCTATGAGCTACAACATATAATAGGATTAGTCTCTATGACAAGACTACACCAAGCTCTCCAATAATGAGGTGTAACCCGGCTAAAGACTACAGAACTCATCAGATCATGGATTCCCTTTTCGTCGAAAATGGAAAGGTGTCATCTGACCCTTAAGCTGACCCTTAACCCGGCCAAAGGAAAGGGTGATACCAAGGGCCTTGAAAATGCCAAAGTCATCCACTGTGCATACGGTGGCGGCTATACCACGTGATATAAAAGAATCAAACCTCTCCTCAATCACAACTCACCACATCCAACATCTCAACATCACAATATTCAATATCAATAATTTATTCATATATTTCATATTTAATGATATGCATCATCAATTATTCAAATAAATCATTCAGGCCCACTTAACTAAAAAGTTTACTAAAAACATGATTAAAATTGTCATTGTACATTTTTCATATATAACTTACTATAACATATTTATAGCAATTAAAAATACCAACATACGCCTATAATCATTTCAACAAGCATACAAAATAAATTGGAAAGTGGTTACCTCAAGTTCTTGACACAACTAAACTTGAGAGTTTAACTCTAACAAGCCAAATTCAAATTCACTGTACAATAAATATATATATATTTACATGTTAATATAATTTATAATAATTGTTAACTAATACAAAATAACAAATAATAATCCCCATAATTGGCTCAATCTTCTAAAAAAATAACCATAATTTATCTATTTCTCAAATTTCTTTTAAATCAAAATTTCTTAACTCTATTTCACTCAATAAAATTTTTAATAACTACAATTCTCTAATTATAATATTAAATCATAATTTATAATTTCACATAACTCAAAATCTGCAAAACTAAATCGATTAAAATTTCAATAATACTTCCAATAACTCAAATAAATTTTTTAATCCAAATTTAATTGGTAAAAAACATTCCTAAAGCATAATTTATGATTTATTTAAGAAGAAATTAATTATAAAATCATAAAACAACCAAATGGTAAATCTAAACTGATTAAAATAAACTATTATTTATTCTCTACATATCTATAACCATTTTTTATAAAAACTCAAAATTTTCCCAAAATTCTCACTATTCAGTATAATATTACCACCAATAGAAAGATAAAAATACGTAGAACAACTTTTATGAAGGTAGTTTGATAAGAAAAAGTGATTTTAAGTACCAAAATTGTCACACCCTCATCTTATTTTCAGCTATTTCAAAGAATTTGCGGAAAATGATATGCAGTTCAGTGGGTAACACAGGAATAGCATAATATACTGATATTATGTGCACGATTAGGAAAATTCCCCATAGGGGTTCCTACTTGATAATTATAATTAATGTAGCCTCGCAGAGCTACGTGGGTGTCTACATCCGTCTCAATGAAACGGAGACATCTTCCAGTCTTTGTTTTACCACTGTAATCTCCTCGTACGGTTCTCTTCTTTGTTCTCAGCATCTGTTCTGTCTTCTCCTGTCTAAATTGTTGGTAGGGGAGGGTGAGATTATGGGGAATCTCAGTAGGAAAGCAATACCAATATGCATGCAAGATAAGTGCTTAATGCATGACATGCTTGCATTACATAACTCATGCTCACACAATGACATATCTGCGTGCTTAATGTTTCAATCAACATACATATGGCCATAGCATAAACAGAAACAGAGCTTCAATTATTCATATATATTTTACATAATCAAGCAAAGCAATAACATACATCAATACACCAACACAAATATTAAATACATGCAGGAAAGGTAAGTTCCCTACCTTAATCGCCCTTCTCTGATCCTCGAATAAGGTGCCTCGATTTATGTGTCAATCTCTCAGGCTCAAATATACCGTTTAGACATTTCCATAGTGTTTTGGTGGTTATATTAGTCTATCGTGAAATTTTATCAAAATGCCGCCGGGACCCCGACCCGGCCCCACAGTACCCGGCCAGATGACACGTTTTCCTAAAATTTTGACAAGGGCTATCCTGATTTATTTTTATCCAAGGAATCCATTGCAGAACTCGAAATTATCAAATTCACTGTGAAATTACGAAAATACCCGTGACAGCCCATATTTCAAGTTTTAATGGCGTTTTCTTGATTATGCTTTTTCGGCCTCTACCGAAAAAGTGACCAACTGCAACCCCACCTATTTTTGCCTACTGAATCCAATGGAACCATCTATTTTATGAAAATCCAACTCTTTCCCTCAGATCTGGTATTGGCCGAAATATTGGTTAAAAAAAATGGAAAAATGGAGTTTTTGTGTTTTAGTTTCCAAAACTTGTACTTTTCCACTTCTAATCCTTTATTAACTCATTTAAACATTTATTAATCATGATTCAAGGAAATTTGGGCAGCATAACCCCTTAGGGTTAGGGTTTTTTCAAATTTACAAACTTAACAAAAATCACCAAAACCAAATATAAACCTTAACAACAACACCATACTAGTTTAGATCTAAGGTTTGTGACGTTACCTCTTGAGATCTTGAATCCTCTCTCTCTAGACATCTCCTTTCTCTCTTCTTGAGCTAAGAATGGTGTCTTCAAGATCATGGAGGCATGAAGAATCAAGGTTTAGAGAAGGATCTAGGACAAAATTACAAAAAACCTGAAGAGTTTAGCTTCTTACCTTAAGATTTCTTCTTCCTCTTCTCTCTAGCTTTCAAAGTCTCCAAGGCACTTCCTCGCTCTCTTTCTCTTGTGGCTTGGACAAAATGAATGAAGGGAAGGGAAGAGAAAAGCTTCATAAAAATGCTCCTTTGATCCTACACCATTGATCTCATCAAAGATTGTTATGATGACACATATTTCTCACCATACCCCCCTTCATACCTTCACCCATACTTTGACTCACTTTATGCCTTGCTTGCTCCATACTTCCCTAATAATGTGACTTACTTGCTCCCTTACCATTACCCTACCATGATCATCATGTCCATACTTCATGTCATACCCACCTTACCATTGTCATCATTATTCTTTTCTTGTAGCATTTTGGACATGTGCTCATGAAATTAATCATCATTTAATCTCCTCTTTATACATTTTCTTTTATTTTTCTTGATTAATTGAAATTAAATCCAAGTAATTGGAAAATAATTAATCTTGAGCTAAATTGGTAAAATTATGATTTTGCTATCACTTTTGCAAATTAATTCAATTCTTGAATTAATTTGTTCATTTCCTTATGAATATGAATATTTCAAAATTCATAAGTTCCAAATTTTATGAATATCCACCATTTTATTAAATTTGTCAATTAATTATAATATATTTTTTGCGAATATAAAATTTAGGGTGTTACAAAAATTATCATAAATTTAGAACCTAACCTGTTAAAACTGCATTCGCTATCCGCTCGCCTGCTCGTAAAACTTGAATGAGAGGTGTGAAGGGAAAGGGTATTAATAATACCCTCCCCGTAACTTTTTCTTTAAAGCAAACTCCACATGTTTTTTTTGGGTTAAGGTGCAAAAATATACATATGTTTTTTCTCAAAGTGCACCCAACAACAAATGCTTTTTTTATGTGCAAAAGTAATCATGTGGTTACATAATAGATGCAAAAGTCACACTATCTATTAAAAGGGAAATGTTGACTGTGAAATAGCCGTTTGTTGAATAATTGTGATGACATGGCTGTAGATCTGGAAAACCTGAAGAACAGATGGCAACCAAGAAGCTGCTTTCACTGGACCATCTCATTCGTCTTCAGGAATAAGTGCGTCAACGTATAGGGACAGTTCGGTCTGCAAAACCCAGAGACCCTGCAAGATTATAGAAGCTCCCAAACCAACATCCGCGATGAAGAACCTAGGATTACAAGCAACAACTAAACACAAAAGGGCAGCGATAGCTGAAATGCAAGCAGAAATGGAGTCACATTGCAAGAAGAAAAGGGCAGAAGCGAAGGAGGTGGAGACGGAGTATTGCAAGAAGAAAAGGGCAGAAGCGAGGGCAAAAATAAGATCATAGGGGAGGGGAAGAAGGGTGGAGGAATCAGAAAGGAAGAGCGAAAGGGAGAAGATGAGGAAGAGGAAGAGGATGGCGGCGGATTGGAGGGAGGTGAAACGATGAACAGGGGTGTGGCCTTTGAGGAGAGGATCAGAGTTGAAGGAAACAACGAGCTGATGGACGAAGGCGATGAGAAGGCAAGCAGAGAGGAGATAGAGAAGGAGGTGATGGAGGCGGTGGTCCTGATTATTGGAGGAGGAAGGAGGGAAAGGGTAGAAGGGTTTGGTGGAGTAGGAATGAGGGGATTTGAGATAGCAATGAGTGGAGGTGATGAGGTTGTAGAGACCAAGTGAGATCAATGCAGAAGAGGAGAGCAAGTGATAGAAGAGGGCCGCCATGGCTGATCGGAGTGTGAGAAATTGAGTTTCACCTAATGTCGGAGATGGTTGGCTATCAGTGAGATCTTCGGCGGCCTGCTTAAGACCAGAATCCTGATCATGTTCTGCGAGTTATCAGCTTTCCTTCCCTTTCCCCTCCTGAAAAGTCACAAAGCGGTGACCGGGTCTGGATCTATTCTTCCTTGTTTAAAAGATCAAAAATCCTAACCTGAGCTTTCCAGTTAGTGTTTTTTTTATGAAAAAATGAGTTCTGCATTCTGGGGAGTTTTTAAATTAGATAATTAAAAGCAATCTCTGATATGAGAATAGCCTACTATAAAAATCATGCTACATTCAACCACCAAGAGTTTGGATCAAACCGATAAGAGAATTGTCTGGGATGATTTGCCAAGTCAGCATCTCTGGTCAACAGATTTCTATTTAACCATTGACTGTTATCCTTTTAACTGAGAATATGACTTTTGCACTAGTTATATAACCACGTTGTTACTTTTGCACCTAAAAAAAGTTTTTATTGTTGAGTGCACTTTGGGACAAATTACATGTATATTTTTGCCCCTTTACCCTTTTTTTTTTTTGAAAAAGATGCGGGCAGTTTTTTTTTTTTGAATATTATAGTGATGCTGCTTACCACCTCAACTAACAGCTTGATTGAATGGTTTATTTTTAAGAGATATTTGTGTAAACTTTAAAATTTTAAAAAAATATATTACTACCAACAAAATATAAGATTCTTCTAATTCTCTCTAAAATTAAATATTTGCAATATATTTTTGTGAGACTGGTTAATTAGTTAAAATATTTAATTACTTAATTAACAAATTAACCTGTTTTCTTCGTTGCACAAGGAGCATCTTTGTAGTTGAGTGAACAGAACTAACCTTTGATTTGATCATTTTGAAGAGTTAATCTTCATTAATGGCGTGATGCCGCAATGGGAATTATGATTAATATGTATTTTGAGCCCTACTAATCTCCAACAAATATGTTAAATATCCAATTCTTTGAGAGAAACAAAAACCATTTATGTTCTAAGCTTCGAAAGGAATCATACCTTTAACCAAATAACAAAAAAGTCCAATTTTTGGGGGTCAAAAATCAAAATAAAAGTTCACTTACTTCATCATACAAAAAGTGGATTCCATCAAGAGCATAATTAAAAAGAGTTTTCAAGCTGGGCCGTGTCAGGTTATAATGAATCACCGGAGTCCTTTTTTCTTTAATTTTATTGAATTGGGGGGTTTTTTTTTTTTGGGACTGAATTGGGGGTATTTAGGCTTCCTTTCTTGCTATAATTATGTTTATTAAAAAATATCACATAATTTTTTACATGTGTTTTGGAGTTGATTAAATTAAGGCAACAAATTGCAATAATTCAATAAATTAAAATTAAAATTACAGTCAAGCCGCCACCGCTGATCATAATAAATATTGCACCCAAAATTAGCTTTAGCTTGTCCAAATCAATATAAATACACACTCACATATCAAAGAAACGTCTACACTTTTGGTTTTAATTAATATTCTTAGAAAGACTGATTAGCTTGTATTATTGGACTCCTACAAAAAGAATTATATTTATACTGATCAATTAATTATAACACTGACATTTTCATAGGTACGATGCGTGGGACATATCGTTACTTCATTGGCAAATGACTTGTGGAAAAAAGGATAACAAGTGATAAGTTCATTTATTTCAATTTTCAAAGTAACTTTCACAGTTTGTCTATTAGCCATTTCAACATGCATATCGACTGTTGTTAGTCCACGCTTCAGTGAAACAATAATGGCACTTAAATGAATGATAAAAAATGTAATTCTTTCTTACAGTTGGTTGAACTTTAAATGAAAATGGGAAAAAAAAATCTCTTATTAAAATTATATTGGGATAATGATTTGATAAATTTTTATATGCTGACAATACTAGTAATCTATCAATTTTGTACACACAGAATTTTAATATTCTAATTTAGATTATTCTCACTTATAAAATATTTGATGGACCAGGAATTTTTCACTGAATCTAATCGAAATATAGTAATTTCAAGTCCTTTGGTTTTCAATACATGAGCTAGATGATTAATTTATGGGAAAAAGACAGAAAAATACCATTTGAACTTCAAAATCCTGCTGACAAGAATGGTAATGAGATTGACAACGTAAATCTTTGTCAAAGGACTAATTTGGGATTTTGAAGTTCAAGTGGTATTTTTCTGTCTTTTTCCCTTAATTTATTGATATTAATGAAAATTAGCTCTCAATCAATTACTGAGAATAAATATGTGTTAGTTTTCCTAAAATACTCTCTATAGTCATGTGCACTAGAAATTGTCTTGTGATACAATCATCTCAATACATGGAAACAATAGAATACTTTAGAAAAAGAATTAGTATAAATTTGGAATACAAAATGAAATTAAGTCTTATATTTAGAATTAAAATAAATCCCATATAGCTCATATATTTAGAATTGGAAAGAATATAATATATAGCTGGTATTAAAATGACATTGTCTTTTTTTGTACCATGATTAAAATGACATTGTGTACGGAAATTAAACGCACGAAAAAATTAATGAGGTAAAAATATATAGCTAAGGCTGTTAATTAGGACGATTCATTTTAAACCTTGTCAATTTAGGGTTATTAGGCCTAAAAATTAAGTCCTGAAATAAGTAAAATGGGGATGGGCCAATTAAGGCAGACTAATCAAGGGGTCGGCCGTTTAAGGTTAAGGTTTCTTAGCAGCCATTCTAAAATATTAATGTAACTAATAATTAATTATTTTTTCAGATAGTTAATTTAATTTTTACATTTAGAACTAGGATAGTATACAAAAGATTATACTCCTCCAGTTCTTAATATAAAACCTAATTAATGAGTCAATTTTGATCTTAAATATAAAACTTATTTCTCATATTTGTTAATACTTTCCTAATTTATTCGTATTGATGCTCCCACAACTATAATAAAGTAAGAGAAAAATAGAGAAAATTAAAGAAGATAATTAAAATGTTTAAAAAATGCCGTGTTAATTGACTTAACTAACTTATTTAATCTAATTAAATTAGATAAATATGTATTATATTAAAAGAATATCCCATAAAAATTCGGTTAAAATAGGGAAAAAATAAATCAATAGTCCTAAATCACAAATTCTAAGTCAGGCCTATGAGAGGAATCTAGAATTTGTAAATGTTTCTAAATGACCTATATGTCCCTAACAACATTTGGGGAGCTCGAATTATCAATATGTACACTGAAGTTGTTAATTGCAATTCTTAAGTTGTTATTCTTTATATCTAACTTGATTACGTATCATAATTAATAACTTTACTATATATATTGACAATTTATACCCCCAAATACCAACAACTTTGTCGATAATATTTTAAAGCCACATATAACAAGTGTCATTGACTACTTATGTAAAGAGAATAACATCTTAAGAATCAGAACTGATAACTTGAGGTCCTGCAAGGGCAAATTGATTACTTAGAAACATTTATAAATCCTAGATTCCTCTCATAGGCCTAACTTAAAGGGTAAATTGATTACTTGGAAACATTTATAAATCTTAGATTCCTCTCATAGGCCTAACTTATGATTTATGATATTGGACTTCCTAATTTATTTTTTCTCTATTTTAAACAAATGTTTCTAAAATTTTCTTCAACATTAAGGATCCAAGGAGTATGAGATGCCACGGAGAAAGGTCCTAAGAAGATAGCCTTAGGAAGAGAGGGAGCCACACGGGTGGGTGAGGAATAATGGGAACGAATTAAATGAACAATCGCAAAATTCCACATATCAAGTCATCATCATCGAAACACGCTCAACCACATTCATATTTGGTCCCCACGTTTTAGCCACTTTAAACTTCTTAGTTCTTTCTCCACTAACCAAACGAGACTTCTATTTTATTTCTTTCTCAAATTATAGTTCCAAGTTTACATATTTAGTTAACCTTTCGTTTATTTTTACTACAATTAAAAATTACTATTGAAAAATATTGTCAAGCCCGTACAGATGAGCCAATTTTACCATTGATTAACTTAGGAATGATATCAAAATCAAATATTAAATTAATATTTTTGGAACAAAGATCTAAACCTTAGACACTACCTATATTCCCCATTGGCAAAAAAAAAGAAAAGAAAATAAGCAAAAAAAAAAAGACACTACCTATATTCCCGTACCATCTCTATCACCTCACTTAGCGACTTAGCGTCATGTGACCATTAAATTTTAATTAATTAATTAAAGGGAATAATTCTTTGGGCACATATATATACGTGCCTTGTCCCACGCTTTTAAAGAGACACACATGCAAAATATAATGACAACAACATATTCTGTTCTTGCGAAACTAATAATTCACATAGTACCGTTCTTTCAGATGTCTCTTACCTGTGTTCTTTCCAAGGAACGAAAAACCGGACCGGTCAATGAACCGGTCGCGACACAGGTTCAAGGGTCACTGGGTCAACCGGGGTCGGACCGGTGAGCGAACCGGTGATTGAACCGGTCACATTAAAATATTACAATTTAATTGACAATAACAAAATAATGAACATTCATAACTCATAAATTATCACTAATATCAAAATAGCTAAAATACCTAATTAATTCTTCAATAAACTCTACAACTCATCAAGCTGATCTATTCAAAATGTGTCCGGTTTTTCATCTACACGCATGCCAGTGCAAGAAAACAGAAGAGATGCCGGTTTATCAATAATTGCAGTGAGAAGCCATATATTTCGTCTTAAGCCAACTGAAAACATATTACTATTGCACATGGAAAGATTGAAAAATAGATGCACATATATTTGTCTTAAGCCAACTGAAAACAACCGTAACTCACATATATGGCAACTCATAGAAATTAAAACAACCGTAACTCACAGCAATGACAGCATACAAGAAGAAAGAAACAACAGAAACCTCATGGTTCCATTAAACATCTGAAAATCTGAAAATGAGAAATCAAAATCTGAAAAAGAAAATAGTCAAAAATGAAAAATCAAAATACCTTCAGTCGCCGTCGCCGTAGCTCGCCGTCGCCGCTTGCTCCTCGCCGCTCGCCGTCGTCACTCGCCGTTCAAGCAGCCACCATCGATTGGAGCTAGGGCACATGGTCGCGACTCGTTGGAAGGGGATCTGAAATTCGGATTCTGAAATTTCAATTTGGTTCTGTCTGCGTCTCTGTTCGCTGTTCAGTCGAGTTTCTGATATCTGCATTTTTTTTTTTAAATGTCCCAAAACGTCGCCGTTTTGGGACAAATTTTAACTTTTGGGGTGACTCGGTCAAACCGCCTGACCCGGCGGTTTGGCCGAGTCACCGTAGACCCGGCCGGGTCGAACCGGTCTTGACCGGTTCGACCCTCCTCCCCTCACAGATGGCTGACCGGACCGGCCCTGGGACCGGTTCACCGGTTTTCCGGTCCGACCGGCCGGTCCGGTCCGGTTTTTCCTTCAATGGTTCTTTCTTTCAGATTCAATGATTCATACTATATTATTATTCTGTACAAAATTTGAAGGAACACGGCATATAAAAAAAAAACACACACACACACACAGTTTTCCAAGAAAAGCGCTGATTATTATACTTATAATTAATTAGTTAAACGATGAGAATTATATAGGTAGGTTCGTGGTTTAGGGACAGATTTTGTGCCCACGATTTGAGGGATTTTGGACAAAATCTCATCCTGTTTTGTTGGAGAGGTTTCAACTTTTCACAATTATAAGATGGATTATCCGATGTTCTCTCAAATCCATATGTTGCCTTGCCGCAATATAGGAATCTACCACATGCACTTTCTTCATTAATTACTACTCTGATTTATTTGTTTATATTAATTTACATGATTGAACACAAAGTTCCTTAATTGCATCGGTTTGACCACAAACACATACTATATAAAAAATAATTTTTACGTTGGCAAATTTCCAAGCTCCCTTCTATGGAATTGCTCATATGTTATACTATAGGGCACAAAAAATAATGAACGAATATAATTAAAAATATTTGGGCAAATAGTTATATTCCTGAAAAAAAGGAAAAACATTTGGGGATGGGGACATTAGAAAAATTGTTATCCATTCAAGTCGTAATCAAGGGATATGTTCCACGTGTGAGATGACAGTGCTTTGGCTATCAGACAAATAAAATTTTTGGTTTTAAGTGTTTGTCATATTAATTATTTCCATGTTCTCTTATGGCCCATTGTATGATATCTTAATCGTACCATCCCCAAATATATCCACTACATATACTATAACGTAACCTCTATTTTTTTAATATAGGACCTTTTCTAGGGAAACAAATATAGGACCATTTTAATTGGTCCCAAACACATGACTCATTTTGCAAGTGATAGATAACTACTATCATTCTCTGTGTCTAAATATAAGACAATTGTAATCGATTCTCGTATACCAAAAAATATATTAAATTGATAAAATTTTCTACAATTTCTCTTATTAAATTTTTTTATCTCTTTACTTTATAAATAATTTCCACACCTATCTCTCTCATTTTTTTTTCTCTTGACAATAAAAATTAAATAGAGATAAGATTGAGAAAATGTCATTAAAGTACTTTGCAAATGACTTATATTTGAATTAAATTTTTTCTTTATTTATCTACAGGTATAGAGTAATAGTATGTAAATATCAAGAAAATTATTAAATTATTTGTGGCAAATATAAATTGATTTCCTTAAAATACCCTCTTTAATTATTATCATCTCTATATGTAAACCCTTTTAATATTTGTGATCGATAGGAAGTTTTAAGAAAACAATTATAAATTTCGAAGGTAAACTACTGTCTATGACTAAATTTAAGCTCATACTGTCAGCTCCTATTTTAGGCGGTGTAGTGTTTATAATGTTACTGAAAATACTTGTGTTTAATTCATAATTTCAAAATATTGAAGAAAGATCAATGGCTCTTTAAGAGTGTTAGTTTTAGAAGACCCAGTCAATATTTGAAAACTTGGTGTTTTGTACCAAGAATTTAATGAAGTATATAGTTATATGTCTACTATTCAGAGAAGATAAATCAATTAATAACTTTGCAACTCCAAAAAATAAAAGTATGTATAATCCGGTTCAGTACATTTATCACGTCAATATATATGTCGAAAATTATCCACTTCAAAGTTATGGATATTAGCTGGTCCACTTTGTTCGATTATGTATGTTGAGATATCTGGGTCGCTTGATGTTCAAAGGTATTTGGAAATGATCAAGAGATTAGATACTAGAATGCCCATTCTAGTTTATTTAGAACTAGTTGGGATATGGATGATATCAATCATTGTCGTTTCTATAATCGTTTTATCTCTGAATAAGGAGTTGATACGAGAGGAAGGCCTAGATTCACCACATTGGAGACAGATGGTTCGGTTTTGGAGTCGGGCATGACAGGATGCACAGGAGCTATTAAAGCTACAGATGAAAGTTGGATTTGTGGTTATATTAGTAAGCTCAATCAAGTGCCTCCTATAGTGGCGAAGATTATAGCAATTATACAAGGGCATCAAATTTGCTGGAACAGGAATTTAAAGAATATCATTGTTTTTCTGGAGGCTGTCAACTTACTCACAAGAGGTTCTTATAGAGACCACCCGTTCTCAGACGTTATTGAAGATGCTAGACTTTGGATGGCTAAAAGCTAGCAAGTTCTTCTCACGTATGTCTCTAGAGAGCACAATACTCTGGCTGATTATTTGGCTAGATCAGCGCATAGTTTGATGGAGAATTTTGTTATCCTTGATCACCTACCATCTTCTTTTCCGGAGGCGGTTGTTGACCTTGATGAATCGTTGTTTGGTGTTCCCAAGGGAATGACTTCTGTTTTTAGCCTAACTTAGATTATTGTAATCTAGTTTTCATTCAAGAAAAAAAAAGTATCCGCTTCAATTTATTTTTGGGGATCAAATTGAACGAAATTATCATTCATTGGGATTGAATCATACATGAGTGAGTTATTTGGTTGATATCAAGAAAGCAATGGATGTTGGGAATCAATTATATGTGAGGTATTAATCGATACGGTTATGATTTTGTTGTTTTCCTTTTGTTTGACCTGAGCCAATAATAACGACTACTGGTGAATAATTATATTTACATATGAAATGTAATTTTCAACCGTAACATTATATAATTTTATAAATTGACTTATCGAATTTTCAGAGGCATAAGTTGCCGACACTTATTTATGGGGATATAGTTTTCTTTTTCCCCCCAATGAGAAAGAAGGAAATTTTTTTTCCTAAGAGCCGTACTTTTCAAATATTTATGGCTTATCAATCTGGTTTGCCTTGTTTTTCTCAACTCATTGACATAATTTATGACTTGAAAATCTTTTACAAACGTAACAACCCCCCCCCCCCCAAAAAAAACCAATTCACAGACCAAAAATATTTAGAGAAAATTTTAAATAAATATTGTTTGAAACTTTAAAAAGTATGTTAACACATAGAAATGATAAATAGGTCTCAAAAGATTAATCTAGGATTTTAAAATGCTGTGTTTTCACCAAAATGCCTGTCAAGGTTTATTTTAAATAGAAAAACCCTTGCCGGTATCATAGCTCTGACGGCTGGCACCACCCCGCCGGCGAGACTTCAGTCTCCAGCGCCGGAGCCCGGTAACAGGACTTTGGTTGCTGGAGATCCTGTGAAAAGTTAAGTAATAAGATTGACTACTTGAGCTGCTTAAGCCTTATCAATCATTGTTGACAAATTGAATAAAAATAATAACAACTTGAGTGTAGCCATTAATTAATAACCTCGGGAGTGTAACACCCCAAATTTTATTCACAAAAAAGATATTGTAATTATTTGAATAATTCAATAAAATGGTGAATATTCATGAATTTGGATCTTGTGAATTTTAAAATAGGGTTAAGGTGCAAAAATATCCACGAACTTTTTTCAAAAATACACCAAACACCATAAACTTTTTTTAGGTGCAAAAGTAACCACAAACTTTTAAAAAGAGGGCAAAAGTGACAAAACTATTAAAATCAGGTAACGGCCGTCTTATATATTGTGAAAGTACAACAATATCCCTTGCACAAAAAAAACCAGAGTTTCCCTCCGACCCTCGACCTCTTGCTTGTTAATCATCAACAATAAACAGCAATAACATCTCCAGCTCATTGGAATTCATCAAACTCAACCATAAATTAAACTATAAAAAAACAATCTGAATCAAGAGTAGAAAAACGAGGTTAAGCTCTTAAGCCTTCTCTTCCTCTTTCACTATGGAAATTCCATCAACTGGGATTTTCATAAGCAGCAAACAATTTTTATGATTTTGGTGGTGGAAAAATAATCACCGTATCAGTGGCAAAATGAAATATATATATCAAAGAGGCTAAAGTGGTAATAGAGGTGCTGCAAGGAGCCGTGAAATCAACATCAACTCACCAGCTCTAATATCATAAAAAGATGCCAAATTCTTGAAAAGAACCTGTTGAAAAACTCAGAACCTTCAAATAGTCCCATACGTTGATCTCTTCTTCCCCATCATTTGGGTTTAGTGAGGAGGGTAGACAAACAAAGAGATCAACAGCACCTAAACGCAGAGATAGACGGAGCCATAAACGCAGATGCAAAGATCGACGACGCCGTCAACGTAGACTCAGAGATCGACGGTCAGGTGAGAGGTGAAACACGAGTAAAGAAGAAGAATGAGAGAGGATTTGAGAAGACATCGGCAACCTTGCTATGCTTGATTCGACACTTGGTGCAGGATGACGACGTCGCCGCCACCACCACCATCGGATTTGAGAAGAAAATGAGGAAGTCGAAGGGATAAAGGGAGCATCTGAGAGAGATGGGTGAAAGGGAACTGGGAAGGGTAGTAAAGGAATTTTAAAATTTTAGTTTATTAATAGTGTGGGGCCCACTAATAATTTTAACAGATGTCATTTGCCTTTAACAGAATAGTTACTTTTGCCCTCTTTTTAAAAGTTTGTGGTTACTTTTGCACCTAAAAAAATTTTATGGTGTTGGGTGCACTTTTGAAAGAAGTTCGTGGGTATTTTTGCACCTTAACCTTTTAAAATATTCATATTCATAAGGAAATGGGAAAATTAATTCAAAAATTGAATTAAATTACAAAGGGGATAAAAAAATCATAATTTTTCCAATTTAGCCCAAGATTAATTATTTTTCAATTAATTGGAGTTAATTTTAATTAATCAAGGGAAATAAAAGAAAATGCATAAATGGGATTATTCTTGATAGAATAAATCAAGAATTTAAGAAATTAAGAGGGCTTATACATAATTCAATTATGTGAATTATGGAATGAGTGACAAATAATGTTTCCTTCCATTCCTCTCATTATTTTCGTCCAACATGAAAAATAAGGAGAAGAATATATTTAGTTAGAGAAAAGGGAAGAGTAGATGACTTAGGGAACTAGAAGAAATCTAGTCCCAATCCAATTGGACATGAATGATGACAAGGGATGGCCTAAAGCAAGAGAGTATGGTGGGAAGAATGATTGGAGGGATGATGTGTATGAGAGGTGGAGAAATCTCAACCATTGGCTAGATCAAGGGCTAGGATGAAGCATGAAGACTAAAATACTAAAACATACTTTCTCCCTCCCCTTGTGCATATTTCGGCCAGCTATAAAGAAAAGGAAGAGTGAGTGAGTTTGTGAAGCTCTTGAGGCTAGAGAGAAAGAGGAAGAAAATCAAGGTAAGAGCTTGTGTTCCAAAGTGATTTAAGCTTCTTATTTTGTGTAGTCATCCTCTAATCTCTTATTCTTCATGGAAATCATGGTTTAACAAGCTAATCTTCAAGGTTGAGGAGAGAGAGAGGATGTCCAAGAGAGAGAAATATTAAAGATCAAGAGGTAATCTCCAAAATCTCAACTTCTTAGTGTATTGAAGTTGTTGTTGGTGATTGTTGTTTGGTTTTGTGATTTTTGGGTTGAGTTATAAAATTAAAAAAGTCATAACCCTAAGGGGTTATGCTGCCTAAAATCCTTTAAATCATGAATAAGAAGTGCTTAAATGAGTTAACCAAGGATTAGAAGTGGAAAAATATAAGTTTTGGAAGCTAAAACACAAAGCTCCATTTTTCTATTTTTCTTCATATTTTCGGCCAAACCAGAACTGGAAGTAGGAGTTGGATTTTCATGAAATAAATGATTCCATTGGACTCAGTGGGAAAAAATAGGTTAGGTTATAGTTGGGCACTTTTTCGGTAGAGGCCGAAAAAGCATAATTACGAAAACGCCATTGAAATCCCTAAATAGGGGCTGTCAAGGGCATTTTCGTAATTTGACACTGAATTTGGTGATTTCGAGACCGGAAATGGATTCTTTGGGCGAAAATAAGTCAAAATAGCTTTGATCAAAATTTTGGGAAAACGTGCCATCGGGCCGGGTACGGCGAGGTCGGGTCGGGTTCCTGGGGACATTTTTGTAAATTTTCACCATATACTAATATAACCACAATAAACACTATGGAATAGTCTAAAATGATACTTGGATAGGTTATGACCTATTTCTGGTACATTTAATATTTTAGGACCGAATCGAACGCCGGGATAGCACGCTTTACGAGACACTATTAAACAGAGGATTATAGAGCTTTGAAATAGGGACATTATCCTTCATACATTATGCCATAGTTATGTAATTGTGTGGATATTATTGTTTGTAAATGCACTTTATTAATTAACATGAATTGTCTAGAGAGAGGCTGTTAGTGCTAGTGTGCACTTGCACTGGAAGTTGGCGGATGACCAACTGGTGTAAATTGTGAGGCTGAGTCTTACTCATATATATATGACGATGATGTATTTATATTATTCATTAATTTGTGCATACCTTGACGCATGTCATATTTACTTTTCGCATCCTCTATGAACGATATCATGTCTCTACGGGAATTCTTCGGAATATCACCCTATTTTTAAACAAATATCTTAGCGGGTACCAGTGGGGCAAAGGGCAAAGACATTGACGCCAGAAAGTGAGCGACACTTGTCTCAAGACGAGGTCAAGAACGTAGTTATAATTTAGTCTATGTTTTGGATATTGTGAAGAAATTTGTAAATATTAAGTTTCCGTTGAATTTTCTGTATTTTGTCGACAAACGATATCAGTATTGTAAACAAATATTTTTATTAGTATAATTATACTTTTCTGTATGCCCGTTGAATTCCGTCTTTATTACTCTTCGAATATCGAAATAGAAACGGGTGTTGACAGGGAGCATAATTTGTCAATCACTATACTCAAGTTGTTATTGTCTTTATTTAATTTGTTAACAATGCCAAATGGGGTTTATAAAGCTCAACTTGTCACTGAAACTCCGGTGTCCGGCCGTCATCGTCCTGCCGGCGAGGTGGTGCCCGCCGCCTGAGTTCCAGCACCGACAAGAGTTCTTTCTTAAAAAAAATTGAGGATCATTTTGGTGAAAGTGCAATATTTCAAAATTTCATAATAATCTCTTGAGACTTATTTATTATTTTCATGGGTTATCAAACTATTTAGAATTTTTAAATTCAAATAGTATTTATTTAAAAAAATTTCTAATATTTATAGGGAGTTCGAGTTTACAACCTCATATTTAAGAAAAAGTCTTAGGAGGAGTTTGATGTTATGACGCCTTACAGCCCCAAACACATTTACCAATGTAGTTATAAATGTTTGGATATGTATTATAAATATGATTAAAAATACATTATATCCCTTATAAATAAGATCATAAAAAAAAAAATCTTTGAGAGGAAAGGGAAGAGGCGGAAGGGAAGGGGCGTCCACACGTGTGTACTGGAATGTGTGTAGTTTTCAGTTTTCAGTTTCCAATGTTCTGCTTCTTCTGCTGCACCCTCTGCTCTGCTTTGCGCACGAATGTGTATTTGTCAGTGCTTCCACGTGTGCTTCCCTCTTCTCTTCTGTGGTCCCTCCCCTTCACGTGCGCTCCCGGCCGCAACCCCCCCTGCCCCTACCTATCCTTCTTTTGTTTTGTTTTTTATTTATTTTTTATTTTAATTTCTGTTCTCATGTTCTTTCCCTTCCAATTAATCCCAACCTACCACTCTCTTCCCATTCTACCTCCCACAGTCCCACTTCCCCCTCATCCTTCCACCCACCTCAAATCAACCTTACCTCCCCAATGCTCTACCATTACATATCCAAGCTTTTTCTCAATTTGACTAATTTTTTTTAATATTTCAGTTAATATTGGGATTGGAGCGTTGAATTGTAAAGAAAAAAAAAAATTTATATTAAAAAATAAAAAATAAGTATTGAAGAGCATCATTAAATTTGTTAAAGTCAACATTTTTCGTGAGTGAGAGTTGATGATGTTGACATTAAAGGGTTAAGTTGAACCCGATGTAAAGTTAAATGACCAAGTGCATATTTTAGCATAAATAATACTCCATTGAATCTATAAGAATATAAAATTTGAATTGTGTTTATATTTTTTAAAAGATCTCGTTTGAAGTTATCTGAATATTTATTGTGTTTCTATTATTTAATTTTATCATTTTTCAATATTATATTCTCTTTCGTACTTTCTCCCATTACTAATACATTTCTCTTTCTTACTTGTCCAATCATATACAAAGGCATGCTAAACCAAAAATTCATTTCGTACATATTTATGACTTTTAATTAATTTCAAGTGTTTTTTTAAAATCTGTAATTTGATTATCAGACTCTTATAAAAAGGATTAGAGGATGGAGTATCGCAATTACCAAATAACCAATTGCTTGAACTTGAGTAATAAACAGACTTGGTGTTGGCCCATGATATTGAGGGAGGAGGGGTATTTTAGACATTGAAAGAAGCATTCCTGGAAATAATGGAGCTCCATCACACTTCTTAGTTTTTATCAAAGGGAATGCCGACCTTCTTGCTTCCGTCTCTACTGACAGTAAAGGTTTTTTTCCCCAGCCCCAACCTATGCCCCATCGCAAAAAATCTAGTCTTCTAACTTTTTATTTTAGTCAATTTTGACTGTTTTATTATTATTTTATTTAAAAAAGAAGTAGAAGAAAGGAATGCCGACTCCCATAGATGGTGGAATCAACTTCCCAATTCGAGTGGAACAAAATTTCAATCTGCCAACTACACATATGTGGTAGGAATTCTTGCCCCAATTCCTTTTCAACAGTAAACTTTCGACCACCCAACTTAGACTCATATTAATGTTTAGTTCTTGTTTTAGCTAGTTTTTATACTGCATGAAAGAAAATAAATATGTGATAGAAATTTTATTTTATAAAATATAAGACATTTATCTAAAAATAAATACATGATAGAAGTTTTATCAAACTCAAAACAGAAGGGAAAAAAAAAATAAAACACACACACACACACAAAACCAAACAGAAAAAAAAAAAATGATACCTGAGCCTGTTAAAAAAATCAGTAAAAGTTTTTTGTTTGAAAATTTTAATATTTTATTAATAAGAAAAACCTGAATATAAGTAACAATACATTGTGCTCGTTTAGAAAAGTTTATTTTTGAGTAATAAGTGTTTAAAAATCGTGATTTGCGGTATACGAAGTGAGTATATGAGAAGAATTTTATCTCGACTTTCATAATAGGTGTTTATTGACCTCCAATAAGCAGTACCAAACACACATTGTGTATTAACAAACGCATTAAATTCATTCGACGTTTAATACAATTTTTAAACAACAAGTTTTCACTGCTTACCTCAAAAAAATATTATTACCATTTTCTTACTTAAATGGAATTATTTATGGGAGAATCGGGAATAAATACTTTTTTGTCAAATTAATTACTGAATGCTACCAAGTGTACAAGTCATCTTCCATATGTGTGAAAGAACTTCCGTTGTATGCAAATACTCTTTCGTGTGTGCATAAATCTTACATATAAATTTGCAAACCATCTTCCATTATGTGCAAAATATCTTCCGTTGTGTGTAAAATATCTTCCGTTGTGTGTAAAATATTTTCTGTTAAAGTACAGTCGATTTTTCATGATAGTATTCAGTAATTAATTTACCCCAAAGATATTTTTGAGCGATTTTCCATTATTTATTCAATATATTACATTGTTAATGCAATAATTACTACCAAATTAAACAATAGTAAGCCTTGATTACGGTTTTGCCTGGAATCTCAGAGGCATTATTTGCCAATTAGATACCAAAAATATAGGACCAAGTGTGATTGGGCAATGACTTAGTGAAAATAACAGTGCTACCTTGTTTAAAGTTATATTCAACACTCTAGTATTATTTTTTAGTTACATCTAACATTTTAATTTTATTTGTTGTGTATTAAATATCCTGATGTTATGTTTTTTGTGCTTATAATATCATAATCTTATTTATGATGCATCAAACACCATAAAACATATATAAAATTAGGGTGCTGAGTATGGTTGAAAAATAACACGATATGCAGAATAAACAAAAAAAGAAAGAATACTAGGGTGTTGAATGTTACTTAAAAATAAAATTAGGGTGCTCAATCTTACTTTACCCTTTTATATATTCCCATATTTTGTTCTTTTTTTCTTTAAATTACTAATAATAATTGCATGCAGAGACTTTTCTAAGAATTGGGTCACTATGATTGACATTACAGCAAAGGAAAAAAAAAAAGCTAAAATTAGTTAACAAACAATATGGTTGCTTTGTCTCTAATTAATCATAAGCAATGATTAATTATACTTGATCCTCCTAAATTGAGCATTCCATCTCTGTAATTATTATTTACTGTCCATTCTATGATTCCATAGAGCTTGAGGCAATCAAGTTGGTTCTCTCCATAAAGTCACACAAAGGACGGTGGAAAGTTTTGATAAGAAGGAAGGAGGACCAATCAAGTGAGGTGTGGTTAAAATAAAAAAGTGTGTGTTTTTGGCATATAGTTAGAGAAATATATTTGGAGGGAGACAAGAGATAGCAAAATTGTACAGAGTAGGTTTTTGAGAGAAATAAAAATCTTACTTGGTGGCTATTTTCTTGTCCTTCCCCCCAAATTTCTCGCCTAAAATCATATGCCATCCTCACAAGTCATACGTCTAATAGTGAGTTTGAATTCTTCTTAATTTTGTTATTATTCAAATCAATATATATCATGTAAGGCTATAATAACAGTGCACTTATTACTTTGTTTTTATGAGAGCTAAATAATTAATTCACATAAATTTAAAAAATAGTTAAACTAGTTATTTATTAAAAAAATGTCTTTTTTGTCAAAAACAAAAAATATGTGCCACTCTAGTCTTTTTTGAAAGTCTAATTCGAAAAAACAAATTTGGTTGTTTTTATAAATTCACCACCACCAGAGAGTAATGAATAAGAGTGTTACAATTTTACCCTTATTAAATGCAATGAAAAAATGAACTAATTCATGTTGGAAAAAGAAAAAGTTGAGAGAGAGGGTTGTGAGTACACAATCACAAGTGAGGGTAAAATTGAAAAATGCATCAATTTAGGCGAGTGTTTGGGTAACTCTGAAATCATGGTTTCAGAAATTTTTTTCCGCAAGCTAAGACAAAACTTTTCTCACATACTTATATCGTAAATCGTAAAAACTATTTCTAAAAAGCTAATCTGAATACACACTAGGATATATTTAATAAGTTAATTAACTTTTTTTTTATATGTGAGTTTGAATTCTTCTTAATTTTGTTATTATTCAAATCAATATATATATATATATATATATCATGTAAGGCTATATTAACAGTGCACTTATTACTGTGATTTTATGAGAGCTAAATAATTAATTCACATAAATTTAAAAAGGAAAAATCACTCAAAAATACCTTTAGGGTAAATTAATTGTGGAATGCTATTATGGAAGATTGATTGCACTTTAACAGAAGATATGTTGCACACAGCGAGAGGATTTGCACATTTAATTGAAAGATTTGTGCATACCCGAAAGAGTATTTTTATACAATGGAAGTTCTTTTGCACACACGGAAGATGGCTTGCACGCTTAGTAGCATTCAACAATTAATTTACCAAAAACGTATTTATTCTCAATTCTCCCATTTAAAAAATAGTTAAACTAGTTATTTATAAAAAAAATGTCTTTTTTGTCAAAAACAAAAAATATGTGCCATTTTAGTCCTTGTTGTAAGTCTAATTCGAAGAAACAAATATGGTTGTTTTTATAAGTCCACCACCGCCAAGGAGTAATGAATGAAAGTGTTACAATTTTGCCTCAAATTTCTAGAGCTGGGAATCAGGGCCGGCCCTTGATGGGCCAGGGCCTAAAAGGGCTGGCCCTAAAGGGCTCGGGGTAAGAAAAATTGCAGTTTTTCAAAGCCCGGCCCGAGAGCATCAGGGCCAGGGCCGGCCCGCAGGGCCCGGAAGTCATTTTCACAATATTTAACTATTTTTCCTGCATATTTTCTTTTAGAGAGATATACAAAGTTCTAATTTAACATATAAATGTTGTCAACATTAAAGTTTAAAACATGTCTCACAAAAGAAACAAATACAGTTACTAATGCATAATCAAAAGTAAAATTATGCCCATAATAACTCACATAAAGACCAAAGCATAAGAAGGCAAGAAATTAAACACTCTAACCTCTACACAACATTAGTATGACGACTATCATTTTCATTTTCTTCACCACTATCATCAATTTTAAGGACATTTGATTGTATTTCACTTTGTGTAGTAGGCTCTACTTGAGGAGTAAAAATATCAAGAATTTCTGGACAAGGAGCGACTGGACAAGGGGCAAGGAGGGGGTAGGGGCAAAAAAAAACATTAAAAGGGCCTAACGGGCCGGCCCTTGGCCCTCCAGGGCCGGCCCTACAGGGCCCTCGGCCCTACAGGGCTGGCCCTTTTAGGCCCGACTTCCTTTGGAGGCTCTAATTTACAAGCCCGGCCCGAGACTTAACAGGGCTTAAACGGGCCGGCCCGACGGGCTCGGCCCGATTTCCCGGCTCTACAAATTTCTCACCTAAAATCACATGCCATCCTCACAAGTCATACGTCTAATGGTGAGTTTGAATTCTTCTTAATTTTGTTATTCTTCAAATCAATATATATCATGTAAGGCTATAATAACAGTGCACTTATTACTTTGTTTTTATGAGAGCTAAATAATTAATTCACATAAATTTAAAAAATAGTTAAACTAGTTATTTATAAAAAAAAATGTCTTTTTTGTCAAAAACAAAAAATATGTGCCACTCTAGTCTTTTTCGAAAGTCTAATTCGAAAAAACAAATTTGGTTGTTTTTATAAGTCCAAGACCACTAGAGAGTAATCAATAAAAGTGTTACAATTTTACCCATGTTAAATGCAATGAAAAAATGAACTAATTCATGTTGGAAAAAGAAAAAGTTGAGAGAGAGGGTTGTGAATACACAGTCACAAGTGAGGGTAAAATTGAAAAATACATCAATTTAGGAGAGAGTTTGGGTAACTCTGAAACCATGGTTTTAAAAGTGTTTTTCCGCAAGTCAAGACAAAACTCTTCTTATATACTTATCTCGTAAATCGTAAAAGCTATTTTCTAAAAAGCTAATCCGAATACACACTAGGATATATTTAATAAGTTAATTAACTTTTTTTGATATGGGAGAATTAAGTAAACTAGATTAATACAAAGGACCAGAGTGGTATTGATTTTTCTAAAATAATACCACTTATTTTAATCATTTATATTAAAACGTATCACTATAGATTATACATTTAAATGATGCTGAAGTCAACCATAAAAAGATAGGTGGAGAGAGGAATCCCATTTACATATTTTTTTTGTCTTTAATATAAAACATATTTACCTAATTTAAAGATTAATGAAGTTAACTAAGCTAGCTAATATAACTTCTAAAAAATCACAGTCATCTTCCTTAATTACTTTATTTTCTCTCCTCCCTGATTAGTTGACAGATATGAAACATGTGTCTTATATATTTAGGATCAATAACAGTTTTTCAAATATGTCTTATATTAAGAATAGAAGGGAGTAGTATAAAAAATATTTAAAAAAAACATGTATAATTAAAACAAATGTATGAATCTATGCTCTTTCAAGTATACAATATCAAACAAAATTAAATAAAAACTAGAGGTAAGAATACGAGTTAGCTCGCAGGTCTGCACATTATTCCCTTTTATCCTTGTTTTTTATATGATAACCGAAATTCCGAAACATTCAAACGCATATGATATAAGTCATCAAAGTTGCTTACAAAAAGTCATCAAATTTGCCAAACATAAGCCACAATTTAAGTGATAAACTATTCTATTTACAAAAAGTCAAGTATCATCCACAGTTTAAAAGATGAAGTTGTCAAATTTAGCGAATTTTATAAATAAAAAAAAATTGATTAATGTGGTTTAAAGTAACATCCGAAGCAATCAAACCACGTGGTAGGTCCAAATTTTTTTCCTTTAAAATCCGGGCCAGCCCACAAAACCCACAGGTTCGCTCGTATTTGCCCGTTGATTGTGTGGTGCAGGTTGCAAAAGTCCCAGATCTAACACTATCCAAATCTGAAAGCTAACGGGTTGAGCTCATATTACTTGCACTAATGAAAACTTAAGTTAATTTGGGGTAAGAAGCTAAGAATGAATGATATAGCATACAACAAACAAGAAAAAAGAGAAAAGTGCGAATGAGATGCATTGAGAGAGTCCTACCACACGTGGAGAGGGAATGGGAAACAGGAGGAACAGAATTTGGGACATGGAAACTAGGATTTGAAATAAATAAAATAATAATTTGGGAGATTAATTAGGATGAAAAGAAGGATTAACACAAGAAAAACAAACAAACAACAGACACCTGAAAAATTCATTAGTGGGTTCATATGTGTAGCCATCGTGGGAGGCTCTTCACTGTTTACCTTTTCGCCTTTTCCCATCAACCGCCTTCGTTTTCCCCCGACATTCCCCGACACTACCTCGTGTCATTCATCATGCCCCTCCCCCAAACCACCCCAATAATAATATTCATAATAACCCAACATTTTAATTTTAATTAGTTTTTTTAATTAAAAGTGTTATTAAGAAAATGTACATAAAAGTGACTTTTACAAATTAAAATAATGTAAAATTCAGTTATTATAATATGATTTGTTTAAATAACTTCTATTACAAAAAGTCAGTTTCACATGAATTTATTTAGATGATGCATTAAAAAATCAGTTTAAAAAAATTTAAATATAGAAAAAGTCAAAAGGTAAAAAATAGATATAAAAAAAGGTTGTTCAATTTTAAATTGATTTTTAAGTAAAAAATCAGTTGCCTCCAAAAATACCAAATAGGCAAATAGTATCATTTTGGACCTATGTTGGAAGTTGAAAAAGTCAACTTTAGCATGGGAAAGCAGCCATGCAAAGCTCACCCTTATATGTTGACGGGCTGAGTTTTATAAAAAAGACTAAGGGGGTGTTTGAGAAGTTTCTAAATCTATGTTTGCGTAATCCGAGATAAAATTCCTCTCATACACTTACCTTCTAAATCATAAAAGCTATTTTTAAAGGTCTGTTTGGTGTGAGGGATTTGGAGGGGAAGGGAGGGAAGGGAAAAATTTTATGAGTTGAATTTTAAAAGATTGAAGAAGTGGGGTAATAAAATTTTAATAAAGAGAATATATAAGATAAAAGAATAAGAAAAATTAATTAAAAATTTTTAACCCCACTTCTTTAATTTTCTTAAATTCAACTTAAAATTTTTTTTCCTTCGCCCACTTTCCTTCCGCTCCCCTCAGACCAAATAAGCCCAAAAACTAATCCAAACACACACTAATACTTAGAGATGGACGGAAGAAGTTGACGTGAGTTGTTGGTTTGAATAATTAATGTTGTAAGTGAGGAGTAAGGTGTGTTTTTTTACAATGTTGTTGCCTTGTGAGGGTATGAGTTGATTGTGTCGTCTAAAGTAGTTGGAGTTTAATAATAATTGAATGAATGAAGATGCGATGTATAATTAATAAGCTGTTTGATCCAATTATGCGTATATGTTTGTAGGGAGGCATAATATGGGCGTGTACTACTTTGTCACCAATGACCCAGGATTGTGCTGGCATGCCATCATCGCTTCATCTTTTGTTAACACTTGCCCAACCCAAGTTGTAATTAATTTCACACACACTTTTACATCTCCTTATTCTTTTTTTTTTTTTTTTATATATTGTTGTACAAAATGTGAGATAAAACACATTGGTTTCGGGAGCAAAATTGAAACCTTTTTGTCTTAAGATACATAATGGCCTTGGTCCATGAGCGAACACAGCTCTTTTTTTTGATACTGTCTTTCATAGTTTGCTACATAGGCGCATAGGGTCTTAGTTTGGTGGGCTTCACATGTGAGTTATTGGGTTTTCAGGAATGGGTTTCGTGGATCAGTTGTTAGCCACATAGATTATCACTCTCCCCGACTTAACATGCGTACAGGCCCAGAGAGGTAAGGTCATGTGGCGAGTTTGGTACATGAAAGACAATACTAATATTCTCTCTGGTCCTAATTATAAGATATAGTTGACTTTTTTGAAAAAATTAAGAAAGCTTATTAAATTACTTTAGAGCGTTTATATTTTTAATATATTTAGATTATATATTAGTTTATTAGTCAAATTAATTAGTTTAAAGAAAAAAATATAAATATTCTAAAGTAATTTAATTGGCTTCCTTAATTTCTCCAAAAAAGTCAACTTTATCTTATAATTAGGACCGGAGGTAGTATCTTTTACCTATAATATAAAATCTAGTGGTAGTGCAATTCACGTTACAAACGAGATTTTATATTAAAGATTAGAAATAAAAATTTATTTTTGAAAAAAATATTTATTTATCATATTATCGATTTGAAAATTTAGTAAAGAATCACAATAACTATTCAATAATGAAAAATTATGATAAAAAATACAAAAAATATATTTAAGTGCTAAAGGAGGGGGTAGAAGCTCCCCAAACACATTCATATTTTTTTAGCTAATCAGTCAATAGGAAATGGCTTTGTTTCAATTTCAAAAAAATCCAGTTGAAGGAAAGCCTAATTACATCTAGTCAAGTTTGGTTTGGTTTGGGTCACAAAGGGTAAATATGAAAACATGAACCAAACCAATCGGTTTGGTGAAGTTAAAGACAAGGCCAAGCCTAGCCTTATTTCAATTAGTCTCCACGTAAAATTTCTCACCCCAGTTTCCAAATGTCCCCCCCCCCCAGCCCCCATATCTATTGGAGAAGCGTTCGGACTAAAATATATATAATGACTGCCTGCTTTTCACGCTAATATTTGAAAGAGTATGCTTGTTTGGATGAGTTAATTTTAAGTGATTTTGCATTGAATGAAGTATATATTAAGATGAGTTATATCTCATAAACCACAAAAGCACTTATTTTAAGTACTCACCAATTAGTTTATTGTTGTTTAATCACATGCCTTGCACTATATCACTATGTTAGACCTCGTGACAGTTTTAATTGATTCACTGTTTCTACTATTTTTTTGTTTAGTTCTAACAATACTATTTGGCTCAATAAAATCCTCACAAAAGAAAAAAACACTTATTTTAATTAGGGAGAATTACACTCTAGTCCTAAGGAAGAAGAGAAATGAAGAAATGGTCCCTGTAGATTGCAAAATGAAAAAATAGTCCCATGGAGTTGTCAATACAGGCTTCTGGAGTTGTTAACAAGTTGTCAATATAGGCTCTTGGAGTTGCTAATGGGACCATTTTTTCATTTTACAATCTACAAGGATTATTTCTTCATTTTTTTCTTTCCTTGTAACCTAAGTGTAATTCTCCCTTTTAATTACACACAACGTCCTTTGCATCATCTGTGGATATTTATATCAATTTTTTATTTATTTTTTATATGACTATCTAATTAGCTTAGCATTATCCAATCTAATTGTTAGTAACTCTCTAAAAACGTTTTCTGCATAATTTCTCCATCATTAAATTTACAGCATGCAAAGAAAGAAAAAAAAAATGCACTAGATTGTCATATATGTTTGAAGAAGCAATACTTAGTAGATAGTACTAAATAATGACCAAATTCCATTTAATTGAAATAGGAAAAGGCCCCTTTACTTTTTTAATTATCAACATATTAAAACAATTTTTAACAAAATGGAACTATTATCAAACTTAAATGCAATGCCCATAGTACATACTTTTTTTTTTTTTTTTTTATCTTCCTCCTCTCTCAAATAAACCTGCTAAAAATTTGTGTGTGTAAAAAAGAAACTGATTTTTGCCAACTGGGACCCACGTATGAGGAGAAGCTGCCACTAACCATCCACGGCCCCAAATTCAGATAAGGCAGAGATAAGCTTCTCATTCTCACTCCTTCCCATCACATAATTCCTATTTTTGCACTCAATATATTTCCACCTGTATTTTCCAATCGACCTCGTTGCTTCACCACCACCACTCTCCCATGGCTGCCACCGCCACGTCCGCCGCCACCTCTTGTTTCTTCGGTACTCGTCTCACCACCAACAATCCCGTCTCTTACTCCGGCAAATTCCACGCCCTGCTTAAGTTTGGTACCAAAAAGAAGGCCGCCCGGCCTCCTTCGCCGCCCAAAAGAGCGCCATCCAACATCAAACCATCGGGAGAGCGGCTGGTGTGGCTCCCCGGTGCCCAACCACCGGAATGGCTCGACGGAACCATGATCGGAGACCGTGGTTTCGATCCATTGGGATTCGCCAAACCCGCCGAGTATTTGCAGTTCGATTTGGACTCGCTGGATCAGAATCTGGCTAAGAATATAGCCGGAGACGTGATCGGAACAAGATTTGAGGCCACGGAGGTTAAAGCAACGCCGTTCCAGCCGTACACGGAGGTGTTCGGATTGCAGAGATTCCGCGAGTGTGAGCTGATTCATGGAAGGTGGGCAATGCTGGGAGCACTCGGTGCCTTGGCCGTTGAGGCATTTACTGGAGTCGCATGGCAGGACGCTGGAAAGGTACTCTTTGTGTTCGTTCAAATGTTTCTGTGAAAATTGAGTATACATCTACCATTCTTTTCAAGCACTGAAATATAGTTAAACATTTGGTGATCGCTGATCAGATGGATCTTTCTTCAATAGCATTATCACAATCTTTCTGTGTCAAACTAACAAAGTTGAAACCTGGAAAGAAGAATTTGAACTCCACTCATGAGAGAGTGGAATTTCTCATGTAGATGTTGATTTGTTTACTGTTGTGTTGCCGTGTGTATAAGCCAATGAAAATATGATATAGCGTGTGTTTGGTATTGTTTGCTGTGCGTCAATAAGCATTTATTATGTAAGTCGAGATAAAATTCCTCTCATATATTTACCTCGTATACCGTAAATCACAATTTATAAGCAGTTAAAATATAAGCTATCCCAAACAAACACATACTCCTACTCTACTAAATATAAAATAAACTTGATTTTTTTTGAAGAGAATAAGTAAATTAATTAAATTATTGGGAGAATCATAAAAAAATACCACTTGAACTTCAAAATTCCTAATTAGTCATTTGACAAAGATTTACGTTGTCAATTCCATTACTATTCTTATCAATGCCATTACCATTCTTGTCAATTGGATTTTAAAGTTCAAATGGTATTTTTCTGTTATTCTCCCTAAATTATTTTAGAATATTTAGTTTTTTTCAAACTAATTAGTTTAACTAATAAATTGATACATAATTTAAGGATACATATTATATGATATAATTAAATTACTTATTTAATTTTTTCAATCTCTAAAAAGAATTAATTTTATCTTATATTTATTTAATAATCGAGGAAGGGAGTAATTGTTATGGCTCCCTTTATGCGGCGATGATACGCCTTGTGGTGCCTTTGCTGACGTGGCTTATTGTGGTCCACTTGCTTATAGTAGGATTATCACTATGGTGTTGAAGACGACTACTCTTGTGGACAACAACGATGAAGACAAACTTTTTACTATGATGTTTGCATTATTCCATACTTGCAATTTATTTTTCTCTCTCTTTCAAATTTCACTTTAAATCAGAATCACGCTCCAATTAATTTTTTATTTTTTCCCTGTTGCTATTGCGCAAGAAGACACGAAGAAGGGTGGGGCTTAGAGGAATCACCTGCATGTGGCTCCGATTATCTGGTGTTTTTTTTGTTTGTTTGGGATCTGAAAAGTGTTTATTCATGTAAATTGAGTCCCCTCACATGCTTACATTATATACTATAAATCACAATTAAAAACTGTTTTTGAAAATTCTAATTACTATTCTAAACAAGCACAAAAGTTTCCCTCTCACGTAATAAGGATAGAATGTGGATAAATTGGGTCAATTTTCGGGGGAAAATGAGTGGTTTTTGAAGTATCTTTCGTTGGAATTTCTCTGTTTCTGTTGGTACAGCTAATCTGAACTTTTAAATTTGCTCCTAATGACTCATTTTCTTCCCATAATATGAGTGACTCTAAATTTCAAAGATCCATGGTGCTAAAGGTCCCCCCCCCTATTTTTGGGTTTTGCTTCAATGTTCTTGAAAAGAAATATAGCATGAAGGCAAGTTTTTCAACTACCAATCATATGCAATGGAGAAACCATACAGCAAACATATAAAGAGTTTGTTTCAAATTTTTTCCCCTTAAATTAAAAGTTGAGATGTTGTGTGCGGCTTTTGGATGATATCTATGCAAAAAAATGAAAGCTAGACCGATATTTTTGTATCATCCATAATGTCAGGTTGATGAGTAGGAAAATATACCAAGTTTAATGGTATTGTTTTTCACAACTGCCATGATCAGGTAGAGCTGGTGGAAGGGTCATCCTATCTGGGGCTTCCTCTTCCATTCTCATTGACCACACTGATCTGGATTGAGGTGATACTGATAGGCTACATTGAATTCCAAAGAAATGCAGAACTTGACCCAGAAAAGAGGTTGTACCCAGGTGGCAAGTTCTTCGATCCCCTCGGCTTGGCCAACGACCCCGAAGAGAGGGCCAGACTTCAACTTGCAGAGATCAAGCACTCCAGGTTAGCCATGGTGGTTTTCCTCATCTTTGCAATTCAAGCTTCTGTTACAGGAAAAGGTCCCATCGCTTTTATTGCTACCTTTAACAAGTGACATAATTTTCCGCCCCCACCAATGAAACTTCCATAGCTCCTTCTCTTTCACTGAGTCTCTTACATCGCCTATACTCCCCCACTTGAGAACTGCTCTGTACAATCAATCAAATGTATGAATTAATGTACTCTGTATGTTTTTGTATGATGCTGTATGTACTCTGTTTTGTATTGTACTTCATTCATGATATGGTATAAGTACATCAACCAAACATGTGTTCGATGGAGGAAACAGTTGAACACATTACATTTTGAGAACTCCAATTATGCTTATAGTGAATGTGTGTGTAAGCGACTGAATAAATTAAAGTGATGAGCTTATAGTAGATACGTATCTTGAATTTGGTTAAAGTGAGAAGGCACTTTCAGATAACTAATATTTGCAGCTTTGAATAAATTAAGGTGGTTCTTGAAAGTTAATGTTAGGCTTTGAAAGTTGAAGAAGCATTATCATCAGAAAAAATTTTAGCTAACGAATTTGTGATTTTTGCTAAGCAGAAACACAAAAAGCAGAATGTTGTTATTAAGGAACGGAACACAGGTTGGAAAGGACATAATTGAACTATTCCTAATACTGTTTTTGAAAGATCAAATGTTCGTTTGTATTAAGGGACAATATCATTTTTGTTCAATGGATAGTTTTTTTTTTTTTTTTAAAAAAAGGAAAGAACTAGAATGGCATAGTAAAATTGCCTAGTCTTGGGGTTTTTATTATTTAAGCACAGAGGTCAAGTATTCAAATTCACACGTTAAAATAACGCCTTTGAGGCCGCTGGTTTCAATTGGCCCCATAATATTCAAATATGATATAATCATGTGAGTACATATATCAAAAAAGTGTCTAGATATCCACAGGGGTTTGGGTTTAGTATTTTACAATATGGTGAATTAAAATTCAAATATCTATTGTAAGAGATGTTTGCATTTAATGTTTAACAGTGTCTCGAATATGATTGCTTCCAATAGAAGAATACGTAGAAAAAAAAAATTGTCTAGGTCTCTACCTTCTGGTATGCCTGGTTGGTTATTAATCTGGTTGGTTATTAATCTACTCAACTATTTATTTATTTGTATATAGCAAGAAGTGGGCTAAATCCGTAGTTTGGAGTTTGCTTGCTGCTCGCAAAATCACACCATGTATTGGTGCTTATTTGAGTTTTAATTACACACAACCTTGTCTTAAATATAAGATTCATTTGATTTTTTTTAAGGATAGCTTATAAGTGCTTTTAAATCATGATTTACGATATACGAGGTAGGTATGTAAGAGACTAAGAGGAGTTTTATCTTGACTTATGTGAAAAGCACTTATAAGTCAAAAATAAACTATCCCAAGCATAGGCTAAGAAAACTAAATAAGTTACTTTAAAATATTTATATTTATCGTTTCTCTTCAAATTAATTTGTCTGACTTATAAACTAACATATAATCTAATAATACACAATATATGTTATAATTAAGTGGCATATTTAGATTTCTTAGTGCTCGTTTGGAATAGCTTATTTTTGGGTAATAAATGCTTATAAATCGTGATTCACGGTATACAAGGTAAGTATGTGAGAGGAGTTTTATCTCGGCTTGCGTAATATGTAAAATCCTTTCCTTATACACAATAATTAACTATGGACTTGATAAAACCATTTTTTTATACACTATTATAATCATTTACAACCTCTACCATGGTAATAAAAAGATTTCAAATCATCTTTCAAAAGATTACCATGATAGAAAAGAATTCAACTAACTATTTAAAAACTCTTTAACTAAATAATATCTCATCATATATTAAAATATCCATATCAAACCAAATTATGGTTCCAGCAATTCAAACCACATCATAAGGCCCGCAAGCCATCCAACCTCATTAAGAGTAATTAAAAATATATAGTTAAAATATCAAATTTTCAAAATAAATCAGAGTATGCAAAATGAGCCCTAACGTGGCAATATACAATAATCCAACATATATTATAAAGATAGAAGCATTACTTTTAGCTGAAGTAGTTTAAGCTTCCGGAGTCTTCCCTGATGGATCTGTACGACAACTATCACCTGGAAAAATGTTAAATCAACGGGGTGAGACAAAAGCCTCAGCAACCAACAATCCATCTCATTGGGCATAAGAGTAAGTGCCCATGAGGCGCCAAGTGGGATAGTTATTAAAATCATATCATTATTAAAATGTCACATGACCACATGTATATATACACATTAATTTACCATATCATAATCTCGTTCTCATATTTGTCACAAGTATATAAGAATTAGTATACAATAATTTATTCTTTATTCTCCCTTATTTCCTCTCCTGCCTTATTTCCTCTGACTGAACCCATGGGCTAGCACTGACCCATATAACTGGTAGTTTAACTTAACAAGCTCACCAATCAAGTGATATGAACCGGCCAAAATCCACAGACACGAGACCGGACCATGGGTTCCCCCTCTAATTATATTAGTGGGGTGTCAAGGCCCTACTGAACACAATTGGGCGAAGGGACTAACCAGTGTACACTTGGAAGTCCACCACCTTATTACCTCTTTTTGTATAAAAGTTCACCTCCTTATTTCCTCTTTAAGTAACAACCCGTCAAATCAACATTCACCATCCCCTCTCATATTAATATGTATGATTATAACAAATCATTATCAAAAGGATATTTTCAATCTCATAAATAAATATCAATTCATATAATAAAATATCACTACTCATTTTCTCAGCGAAAATAAGTCCCACAAGACTATTTCATTAATAACATATTTTCAAAGTCCACATCATATATCAATAGCCAAATTTATAATTCTATGTAATTAAAAATTACTCACAAACATCATACAAATATGCACAACAAGAGGAAGGTGGTTACCTCTCGCCAAAGCAAAATTATAACCACAAGCTCCTAATCCAAGAGCTCAAATACACGCCAAAAATCAATCTACAACAATTAATTTATTATACATTAATAACTCCTTGAGTTATTGGAAAAATTAATTAATTTAACTAAATTCTAAAATTTCTAAATCTTGAATTAATTACCCCTAAAATTCCAATTATAAAATTTAAATATTATTATTAATTTAAAATAACCTATTCAAGTAATTGATTATTGTTAATTTCATTCCAATACATGAAAATCCCCAAATTTTAAGTTTAAGATCTAAAATACTAAATTATAAAATCTAAACCGATTAAAATTCACTATTAATCATCCTCTACATTCCTATAGTCTTGCTCTTTAAAAGTTGAATTTTTGAATAAATATAGTACAAAATATTTATTTGAATTATATGGGAAAATTGGGGATAAAGGACCAAAAAGTAAAGAAGCATAAGGACTAAAGAAGAAAATGAAATTCTGCATGTGGGTAATGGTAATTGTGACAGAAATTTGGGGCATTTCCTGTAATATTATCCCCTACTTTCAGTGAAACCCTATCAGCAGAAATTACAGGAAATTACCCCTAATTTCTAAAACTCCAGTTTGATCCAAAAATAGGAAACTACCGCCTGGCAAATATATCAGCAGAAATTACGTAAAATTACCCTGAAGTTTTAAAATGACCGTTTAGTCTAAAAGTCCGAAATTCACCGCCCTTCACTAAGGAAAATTTCAGCATAATTTACAATAAATTACCCTGAAGTTTTAAAATTCCAGTTTAGTCTAAAACTACGAAAATCAACGTCTCCTTACACTGAAACTGATTTCCTAGTTGCTGAATTGCTGATATAAAATTTGGAAAAATCTAAATATGATCTCGGATGGATTTTTCAGTATCTTGTATGGGATTTGATGAAGATTACATATCACAATTTAAAATAAAGGCATTGAGAGTCTTTTTGTTCATTTTATCCATCGTTTGCCTAATATTCTAATTCTAGATTATTCTCTAATCAGTAAGAAATCACTATCATAAGAAAGATAAAATTATTTAGAACATTTTTCATAAAAAGAGTTTTGTGAACAAAAGAAAATTTGAGTACCTTATTGATCTCTGAAGAACTAAAATTACTCCTGCCAGAACCGCACCCTACTCCTTCCGCAAGACTTTATGCAAGGCGTGAAGTGGTGATTGAGGGGTATTTATAATATCCCTCCTCATTTATGTGGCGCCAAACCTGACGCCACTTTTTTTTTTTAATTAATTAATTAATTAATTTTAAAATAAAACAATCATTACCCTTCTCTTTTTCTTTTCTTTCTTTTTCTTTCCTCTTGCACCACCCAATACTTTTGGTGGTTTGTCCCCCCTTCCCTTTTTTTTAATATATATATATATATATATTTTAATTAATTAATTCTAATTTATCATTATATTATGAAAATAAATAAAAAAAATGAGGATGTTACATAATAAACACTTATTCTCTAAAATTAAGTGATCCCAAACACACACTTATTCTCACAAAAAAAATTAACTAGGTCTTATATTTAAGACCAGAGGAATATTAATTTTATCAAGTACTGTAAAAAAAATAATTGTCAAATAAAATTTCTTAATTACATGATGCTAAGGGGCTTTGAAAATGCTTGCAAACTTCCCCCAAAACTTATTGACGGTAGATGACCAAAAAAAAAAAATGTAAAAATTACAAATAATTAATTTTACATATAAACTAATGTTTTTTTTTATTTATGGTATAAAGTTTGAAAAATGAGTCACATTATTTATGACTTATAATGATAATAATTTATTATAATTTTTTGCCAATAATTTAGTATTTGAAGAGTTAGCAACTGCCTATTTTTTTTAATACAAATTAGTTTAGAACCTGGGCAATGTGCAGGTGCGGAGCAAAAAAAAAAATCTTTGAAGAAAGACCAAAATCTCATGGTAATAAAAAAAAAAGACTAAACTCATAACATCTCTTTATTGGATAACATTTTTTTACCCAAAGAAATATTGAAAAAGCCTTTGGGAACGGGGTAGAATAACCTGCCCTAACACGACATCTCCCATTTATTATAGGGTTAAGGTGCAAAAATATATATGAGTTTTTTTTAAAAGTGCACCTAACACCAAATACTTTTTTTAGGGACAAAAGTAACTATGTGGTTACAAAATAGATACAAAAATCACATTTTCCGTTAACTTCAGAAAACCACCGTTAATGTCAGCTTCTGATTCTGCTTTGTTCTCTGCTCCATAGTCTTTCTTATTCTTCCTCTTAATTCCATTGATTTTATCATTTTAATATTATTCTTATTATGTACTCGTACAAATATTATAATCATGCTATAATCTTCTTCAGCTGCTAATGATTTTATTGTTGTTGTTATTATATTATTTTAATAATAATGCAATTAGACCCCTTCCCAAAGGTTATCTTTTTCCTTTTCACAACCCCTGTTTTATTACTCCGCTCTTTCTCTGGTTTGCAGTACTACTTAGTGTTATATGATTAGTTTATCAATAATTATATTTGTTTCTTCCTCACACATTTAATTGAATCAACGCAGAGTTTATCCATAATATCATTGATCGCAAAACTTGTTGAGAGAGTGGGCCTTCACGATCCAATTGATGAGGATGAGCTCATTGTACCATTCCCTCTCTTGCTTTGCTACTGCTGCTGCTGAATCATGAGATCCCATAAGATTCAATAATACGCCACCCACTTCTCCTCCTGTTAAATTCCCCCCCTCTCTGTCTTTGTCTTTTTAACTTCGTAGTTTCTGGCCCTTTTACTCACTCTGTTTTTTAGCACTTCCCTTGTGCGCTGTAATTGTGATGTAGCCCAGTTTTACTGTACTTCTTTTTCTGATGGAGAAGAAGGGAGGTAACTCCTGGTTGACCATTGTGAAAAGGGCATTTAAATCTCCCACCAAAGACACTGACAAAAGGAACCAGGGAGACAACGACGACAAGGTAAACTAATTCACTGCAACTCAACTTCGATTTTCCCCTATCATCTATGTCTGTTCTTGTCAAGAATCATCCATTTCCTGAATTCCTTTTTTTGCATAAGAGAGAAAAATAACGATGGATTTTCAGAAAAGCACCGAATCAGGATGCAGCGATGAGTGTCCAGCAATCTCCGGCTACGGGTTTAAAGGAGTCTTTCCAACCGCCAACTGCCACGTCTACTTTAGTCAAAGGATGAGCAAATTACACATGGGCTCCAGCTGTCACAGTTAAGGAAAAGTAATGGAGATTTTCTGACATTAACGGAAAATGTGATTCTTGCACCTATTTTATAACCACATAGTTACTTTTGCCCCTAAAAAAAAACATTTGGTGTTAGGTGCACTTTTGAGAAAAACTCATGTGTATTTTTGCACCTTAACCCTTTATTATATTTTGTTCTAGATATGATCCTATATTATATATTATATATTATATATCTATATATTAATTTCTAAAAAGTAATAAAAATTTTAAAATTTATTGATTATGTATACAAATAAAATAAATTCACCTAAAGTAGCTTCATAATACCTTTAGTCAAATAATAGGAAAAAAATTCTACTACTTTCATATTAAATATATATTTGAAAAAGTTTGCAGCTTTCCTAAAAAGATTTATAATAAATAATTAATATAATACCTTATAATTATCAAAATTATTTTTCCAAATAGCATGGAGTGAGATGTTAATCTAAATATTATAAATTTTTCCACTCATCAAAAGATAATTGGTGTGTGGAAGATATTTTAGAAAATACAAAGATTTAATATGCTTAATTCTTATAATTCCCAACAAAATAGAGGTATGGGTAGATTTTCAATGGATTTAAAATAATTTATAAAAATAATCAAGTTATTATGATACTCTTAAAGATTGTTAAATTTCAAATGGTAAGTAAAACTAACCAGGAAAAAGAGGGAATTCTAAATGAAAAATATATAAACATTTTGAAATTATAAAATCTTAAATAAAGTCTTTTATGAAATATAAAGATTTTATATTTCTAAATTGGATAAATCCTAAAAAGTAGGGGCATCATCGGATTCCGAACAAATTTAAGAAAAGAAATAAAGATTAAAGTATAAGTTTAGTCCTTTATATTTGTATCAAGGTTCGTTTTAATCCCTTATATTTAAAAAATGCAGTTTTAATCCTTTAGCTTTAAGGCTATTAGTCTTATTTGATGGTAAATGCTGACCCATCAAGTCATATTTATATTAATCCCAGCCGCATGTCAGTTCAAATTTTTTAATAAATTCATATTTTAATTAAAATAATAATAATAATAATAGTAGAATAAAACTCTTTATTTTTAAGTAATTTTTTTCATCTGCTCTCGCCGATATAGGCCCTTCTCCTATAGCCAACATCATCTTCCTCCATGAATTTTCAAAATGGCTGCTTAGCCATGACATCTCTACCACAAAACTCTGTTGTCCTCGTGAGCTCCAACAAGAATTTTCAGCCACAAATTTTATACACGTGGACATATTCTAGTAATTTAACAGCAAAATTTCAAAGGCAGGAACCCAGATATCAAGTAATGGCATTAGTGCATGTTTGAGAAATTCACAAACGACAATTTTAGAAGATTTTTTTTTTAAAGTGGAAATAAGACTCTTTTTATATATTTACATCATAAATTATAAAAACAATTACAAACAATAAATTAGAGGGATTTATGGGAGACAAATGGAACGCACAATGTAGCGATCATGGATCGTGCAATGTAATCCTTGAGTTCCTGCCACATCCTACTTTGGAGATATCTCACTTTATTTTTTGAGGATGTTTTGCTTTTTATCTTATTTTAATTGTTATGATATTCATGTTTGGAAGGCACGCCGGAATAGCAGGAAAATTTTTCTTCCTCTTCTTCTATTTATAAATCATATTATTCAATTTTTTTATATAAACATGCAATTTATTAAATTTGTTGGCAAAGTTGATTATAAATACAACTAAAATAGTAAATAACTAAAGGATAAGAAATGATATGTTCCGCACGTGATTTTTTTCCATTCTATTCGCCGCACCTCTACAAATTTGAGAAGATTTAGGCACATAATTTGGGTGTTATGAAGACTAAATCATAAGTTTAAAAGCTAATCACGCATCAGGTTTTTGTTTACGCAAGCAACTACTCGCACAATTAATAATTGAAAGCAAAATAAAATAAAATAAAACCGTGCTCTAGACGTCTTGTCAGATTCTGCTTTTACAGAAGAAACGATAAATGTGATAGCTTCACCGTCCACATTTCTTGCTTCATCGTAGTATTCCCGAAGAAGAGGTAATATTCGTCGATTCCTTTGCTTTTCTTCTTTCGGATCTCCACTTTCATTGCCCATGTTTCAATTAATTATTCGATGGATTTACGAATGATATATTCATCGCATTTGATCTCTGCGTGATCTCTACTTAATTGAATTGGATATTTTCACCACGACCCTTTATCTAGATCGTTCTTGACCTTCTCATATTTCTTAGAAATTTCATAGAGTTGTTCTCTGAGTCGAGATTCAAGTCATGGGGAGGTTGTTTGTGGTCAATCTTGAGGGGAAGATCTACAGCTGCAAACACTGCCGGACCCACCTCGCTCTTGTTGAAGACATCGTATCCAAGGTTTGATCGCTTTGTATCTTTTTATGGTAAATGCAGTTTTCTTCTCGGATTGTAGCATACGTGATTGATTATGGCCAGATTATTCTTAATCTATCAATTTGATGACTTGTTCTCTATCATGTGATAGCCAATGTAATTACGTGGGGGCATTCCGTAGTTACCGAAAAAGTCTTACCATGCTAGGACATATGGTCTTATACTTGGTTGTCCATCATATATAATGGAGGGCTGTTGATGTTTATTTAATTGCATTTTGGTACTCACTCGGATTCTGTCAATGTCTCCTCTCATCTTCTTAGAAGTGGAGAGCTTTACCTTATGACAATTTTGTTCAGAAATCTTTGTTCTTCTCTTCCCAATCACATTGTACCTACTTAATGTACAACGGCCAAAACGTATTTATGTTTCTCAACAGCTTATAAAGGATTATTGCTACCTGTTTCATGTTTTCATACTTCCAATTGTTTTCTCTTACTGTCTTCACTCATGGAACTCAGAGGATGATTCACATGCTCAGTTTCTGGAATAGAGTGTATATTTATGTTACTTTTTCATCAAGTATAGAAGGAAGCAAATTCTCTTTGCACATGTAGAAAATAGTCATCCTCTGATCAACGTGACATGGTTTGTTCTCGTGCTTCTGCATATTCCACAGGTTGACCATGAAATCCTACTTAGAGGTTCATAACTTCATGCTTTTTAGTAAATACAAGTCATGCGAATATTGTTTGAGAAGTAAGGAGTTTTAGGCCTGCATTCATATTTACTTGCAGAATTGTGCTCCTTTATGTAACATTTTGTTCCATTTTAGTTGATTTTGAGCCCGTTTAATATCTTGGTTAGAGACAAGTTGAGTGGTAAGTCTATGATGAAGCGTCAGTTGGGTCATAATCTCCAATTTGCATCTTCATTTTCCTCATCTTATACTTTTATTTCTTTGTTTTCTTTCTTTTGGTTGTGTGTTTAGGAATGTTGTTAACTTGATACCATTGCTTGGATCCTACAGTTTTTCACTGGACATTGACTACAATTTTGTCTGTGTTTTATTCAGTCTTTCCACTGCAGACATGGGAAAGCTTATCTCTTCAATAAGGTGTAAGTTATTCAAAACTATACTCTGGGTTCCTTATCATTCGATGATTATCAAGCAAATGAAACGAGCACTCATTCTGTTCTTATATTGAGTAAATTACACAGACCTTTGGTCATAGACACTAAAGATTGTTGTGTCACCCAAAGGGAGCCGAGAACCCATGTATCAGTTATCTACTCCTGAGTAATGGTCATAGACAATTCAGAATAAAGCTTACTAATTATCTTGTTTGCCTTCTGTACGCCCAGTGGGTGATTTCTTTTATTATTCATTTTTTGTGAGCCTATCAATTTGTAAATCTTATCTGCATCACAACAATGTAACAAGAACAGTGCATAATTAATATTTGTCTTGTTTAACTCCACTGCCTCAAGTATATTGGAACTCAATGACAGACATGGTAATTATGGATCTTATAGCTACACAAGTGTATATAGCTGTTGCCTTCGGACCTTTAAAGCCTCAGATGCGATTATATAGCTGTTGGTTACATTGATGGATTTAGTTGAAATGTTTTATTCTTGGACAGTGTGAACGTTTCTGTTGGAGAAAAGGAGGAGAGAATGATGATGACTGGGTTACATACTGTGGCTGACATTTTCTGTGTGGGTTGTGGATCAATTGTGGGGTGGAAATATGTAAGATTTGGAGGCATTGTTTCAATAGTCACAGAACTCTGATTCATGGTTTTGCCAGTTTTTATGTTAGCATTGAGTTACACTGATGGTTTCTTTCAGGAGATTGCCTATGAAAAAAGCCAGAAGTACAAAGAAGGAAAGTCTGTTCTTGAACGGTCAGTAGAAATGTAGAGTGAGAAAAAATATAACATTATAATCTAACATGAAGTCTATGTTCTTTAGTTGCTATGTGGTGGCTTAGACGAGTTTTATGATTGGGCAGGTACAAGGTGTCAGGTCCTGATGGAAGCAATTATTGGGTCAGTCATGAAGCACATGGTGGAAGTGATGCAGATGATGCCTAATCATCTCCAATCGGCTATTGATAATTGTAAATTCTCTAACCCGTGATGTAATCCTTCAATGAATGTGGATTTATGTGGGCAAATTGTGCGTTTTGCCCATTTAACTGTTGATGGCATTTGAACCTGATTGTTGATTCTGATATGAAATTGATGTTCCAAAGTTGTGATTAATCTTTTTCTTAAATCTTTTGCAATGTTAGATTATTGGTATAAGTAGGGCCTGTCATTTTTCATGCATTCACAGTTGGAAAAGGAAAAAAGCCATGGCCTTATGGCCTGCCTTTTACTGACTTATGATTGTACTACAGCGAAGTAAAAAGTTGATGGAAAGCTAATGAAATTCGTTTTAGTGAACCTCGGTTTCTTTAGCTTATTGAATTCATTAACACCGATATTCTTTTTTTTAAAATTACAATGACAAGAGCAAGCTCTTGAGGCCGTGGCGGCCGAAATACAACAAAATGGACAGAAAACAGAGACTATAATCCCAAATCTTAGTTACGATCAGCTAACATTTGGTCCGAACAGTAATCTGGAGGGTGTTATAACATAGACAGATCGCTGTTCGAGTCCAGAGCTCTCTTAGCCAAAAGATCGGCACATTTAAGCACTTCTCTATGACAGTGGTGTATCTCCAAGTCCCAATCCCTGTGGATTAATTCCCTGACCTCATCTAGCTCCTGCTGCAGGGGATGATAGTGGCTACTTGCCTGGAATAGTAGTTGAATGGCTTCTAATGAGTCTGTAAAAAGCTTGATCTTTCTGAACTTCCTGAATTTGCAAGTTTGTAGTCCAACGCGAATAGCCTGGATTTCTGAAGCTGTTGCTCCTAGAGAAAACCCTGTATTCTGTTGAAACCCGCAAATCCAAGCTCCGGTGCTATCCCGTACCACTCCTCCAACTGCTGAAATCCTGTGTTCGTCCACCGCAGCGTCCACATCGATCTGAACGTAGCCTTCGGGTGGAGCTCTCCAATTTTCTGAGTATCTTTCTGGAACTCTAAAAATCTTGTGTTTGTACCGGCCATCCTCAATTCCTTCATGAAGAAAATGAATCACTCTGTGCAATAGTTGTTGGGGAAGGACCGATATTCCTTCAAAAACTTTGTTGCATCTGTTCTTCCAAATTTGCCAGCATAAAGAACCGAAGACTCTCTGCCAGGGCCACTGGGATAGTTTGCGGTTTCCCGGTGAGTGTTGCATGTTCCATTTGATCCAAACCTGTAGATTTCTAGAGAAAAAAGCAGAGTAATAAGCAGGGGTTAACACCGATATTCTGAAACAGCGTAAACAGCCTGTTGATATGCCAAGAGCCTGAGATATTTGTCTTAGCTTAGAAATTACTTTCTTGTTCGAGGCTGAACGTAGCACCTCTTCGAACGTGGATTTGTATATTAGATCCCCATGTTATGAGGGGCTAACCCAAACCCAATAGGTTTTGGTCTAACGGGAGTGGTTAGTTCTTTGTAAGGTAACAAATTAAGGTTCAACTCTTTGTTTGGAGAGGCGTACACATTTAATACCCGATAGTGCATTGGATAAGATTATACTCCCTTAGGTCCACAATAGAAAGCATTTTAACTAATTTATGAAAATAAGAAACGACAATTAACTAATTAAATATATCATAAATTGATCCCCCAACCACACTTTTTCCCTTATTGGAAAATGTTTGAAAATTTAATGAGTAGACAAATTGGAAATGGGCATTAATTTTAAAAAGGAGTATTAATTATCTTACAAGTAACTTATATTTTGGATTAACTTATTCTTCTAAAAACGTCATATATTTTGGATGGGAGGGAGTTTCAGCAGGAGGATACTAAGTACAAAAAGAAAAAGAAAATTTTTTATTCAATTTTTCTTTTATAAAAGAAGAAAATAATTTAACTTTAGATATATTTTGAATGATGATTTTAAATAATTAATTTAATTTCGTACAATCAATAAATACGATTATTGTAATAAGTATGCTAAAATAAATAAGATATTATATTATGCTTAATTTTATCATGTTACCAAAAATATAAAACCATCACTCATTAATGGATACGCAGATACTTGTTAGAGATTCCGCAAATTATCAAGTGGTTCATAATAATAGTCTTAGATTTGAAGCATTTAGTGCCGAAAGTCGTTACCTTTGGCAAAGAAGAAAAGAGAAGTAACAGTGCATCCAATAGAGATATCAATCAGTTTATGAAGGCATTATCAATTTATCTTTTTTTTTTTTTGGCGAATGGCATTATCAATTTATCAGTCCATATCATGATGGATTGGAAGGTCCCTATTCATTCAGTATCAGTAATTAATAAGAAACATAAATTAATTGGAAATTAATTGGGGGCGATAAGCACAGCGGAGAGAAACCTCGAAAGAAAAAGAAGCCTAATGAAGAAGATCTTCTGGGAAAATCCGACAAATGACTTTAGGAATTTCCCTCACATAAAACAAGGAAAAACAAAGAAACGAATCGAGCCTGAGATTGATCGCTCTACCCACCACAATCGCTCTCCCAAAGTTTGGATTTTTTTTTTTTTCAAGGTGCAAAGTTTTTTTAAGAGTGTTTGGTACAAATAAATTTTAAAAAGAGTTAAAATATCAATAAACAATTTAAAATAGTGTAGATTCACCAACCGTTAAATTTCACCAAATATAGGTTTGTTAAATTCACTAAGGTCAATTATTAAAATTTAACAACCTTAAGGAACGAATATGTAACATTTTAAATTATTTATTGATATTTTTATTACTCTCAAGACTTATTTATTCAACCTTGACTGTGAAGGTGGACAGAAAATATAACAGGCAGACAATATGGTACCAGGCATTTCAGATGAGGCCTCGCATTGAGTATGATTCTCTCGATTTCATCCTCTTCGATAGTCATGTAAGTTTGCTCCATTCAGCCCTTTAGTTTAATCTCTTATCTAAATATTAATCGCTTTGAGGCTGAACATTATTCAACTGCGAATTGAATCGACAGAACAATAGGATCATGTTGCAACTGAAGACTAATTCTCACATAAGGAACTTCTCAAACACCCTCGTGGAGGGTCATGTACATGAAATTACATGCTGTTCGTCTCATCAACGGAGGTTGTAGAGGTAACTGACAACATGTTGATCTGAAGAATGTGATAGAGATATCTGGGGATCTGCCAAGAGAGTTTAACTTCTATGGTAAGTTGTGTTGGGTAACTATTAATATCAATTTTAGAATAGATTATGTACCTCCTTTACACATTACAACAAACCAACATTTGCAGATATATGTGGGAGGCTAAAATCTTGGACTTTTGTCAGCCCTGCTTCGTTTCATGGAGTATATACGAAAGAATTAATGATTGTACTAGAGGATCACGGCACTACCGACGATCGGTAAGCACTTACCGTTTCAGGATATTGACATTTGATATCATTCTTCATTGCTCTAACTATGAATAAAATATTCAGTACATAAAGCCCTGGAAACGAGGTTAGCATTGCACTACACGGAGATGCTGCAGAGTTTGCCCTTGCAAAGATGGAAGCGTTGAGGGTCAGTTAGGGAGAATCTGTCATTGTCCAGTATGAAGTGGCCAATCTTCAATGGCATAGCAGTTGAGCATTTGTTAACACTGATGTCTGATATTATTTAAATCTTTAGTCATTTAAGTATAACTTTTGTTTCAAACGACACTTCTACATTTGTGGATTACCATAGGTACCCAATGGATAACATCTTTTTGGGATGCCACACGAGTTTATTTTGACTCAGAATGGATGCAGTAACGATATATCAGATGTGGTCTGCTCGGCGAAGTTGGAAGTGTTGTTGTCTATTGGTGAACGATGCAGATCTGCTCGTGATGACTTTTTTTCCTTTTGTTACTTATTGGCCTAAGATATTTATAATTTATTAGGTGATGAATTCTAAGATTGCGATGTTTCCAAATGCACCAGCAAACAATTCCAAAAGTCAGTCCCCAAGGCAAGCCATTCACCTTTTCTTCTATACGTAAGTTTTCTCGCTGCATACTGGTAGTGTGTGTTTGGTTGGGCTTATATTTGGACAATAAGTCCTTATTACGCAAGTCGAGATAAAACTCCTCTTACATACATACTTCGTATACCGGTATCCCAGAGCAGGCTATCTTTTAGATACTACAACGGCCCCAGACTAATCCGAATCGCTGATTTGTAGGCACCTCGAGGGGTGGGACAGTTGGTCAAGGGTTTTAAGGCTTTTCATGCCCAAACAAGGATCGAACCCCCAACCTTGGTTAAGGGAGGAAAAGCCTCTACTGCTCTACCACACGCCCTTGGTTGCTTTCACACAGTCTCTAACCACATCTCTCTAACCACATGTAAAGATGTTTCCCACTCATTGCAAGCTTCACATTCCCCTGCCAACATTAATATTATATAATTATATGTTTATTAGTCAGCACATATTTACTTCTAAATTCAGATTTAACTTGTATAGAAATGAAGATCATTATTCAAATGCATGATATCTAAACATGAAGACTTTGTATGTGTGTGTGGGGCTGGTAAGTACAGAAAATATAACAAAGGACATTATATATATAGATAGATAGGAACAGTAAAAAAATAGAAAGCACGCCATGGTGGATTGATGAATGCGTTTTATCTTTTTTGTTTTGGTTAAAAAAAACTGCTTTTAACAAAGTATGCATCCGAAGGTAGTAGACCCACTAAACAAAAAAAAGGTAGAAATACATGAAAAGGTTCCACACCAATAGCAAGGAATGAAACACACACACACACACGACCCACCAGCATCAACCAAAAAAAAAACGGGGGGCGGGCGGATTTCAGAAAAAATACCTTGGAATATGCAGATAGGGGTGATCAAATGACTAACCGGGATCTGGATCATTCATTACCGGTTCTTGTCCCGGGGATAATCGGGAGGGGAAAATCATTCCCGGTCCCGGAAAAGTCTCGGTATAACCTGAATTGGGAATTTCCGGTTTCAATAATATTATTATATTTGTTCAATTTTCTATAATTTAGTATTTAAAGTGATTATTTAACACCTATTAAGTTAATAAAAATCACACAAATTGATCTAGAATTGAAGAATAACATATTATTATTATTATCACATTCATTATTTTTGTTATTATCTTTATACATTATATATTTAGGATTAGTATTATAATATATACGATTTAACTCTAACTAAATATGTGATATACATTTTATCAAATGATAACTTAATTTATGTGGTAAAAAATACAAAAATAAAAGAATAACTTATTTTTTAAGGAAAAAAATTAAAAAAAAAGGGGACCGGGACGGGACAGGGATCACAAGGTGTGATCCCGATCCCGGTTCCAATAGTTCCTGGTCCTAGTTCCGGCCGGGACGGGAAATTCTTAGGATAAAATGTCCGGGACCGGGTCGGAACAACTAGGACACTTTGAACACCCCTATATGCAGAAAGACAAATCAGAGCAGTGAAATTCAGAAATCTTAAGTCAGTGCTGTGTCAGTACGGAGGAGGAATCTGAGATTTTAAAATATCGGTGAAAAGACGAATGTGCCCTTCAGCTGTCCCCCCTCATTTCGGAATAACAACACTCCTCTCTTTATTAACAATATCGCATTCTACACCAACAACTCTGCTTTATTTTTTCACATCTTCGTATATCAAAATATGGTGTTGTTAATATAAAATACGGTGTTGTTAATAAAAAGAGAGGTGTTGTTATTGGCCCTGAAACTTAAATTATGAAATTGTAAAACAAGAAAGTGGAGTTGTTAGTAGAATATGGTGTTGTTAATATAGAGACCGTTGTTGTTATTGTGAACAAGAAAATCGAGTTGTTAATATACAATACGGTGTTGTTATTGTGAGAGTAGAAAGAAGAGTTGTTAACGTAGAATGCTGTGTTGTTAATAAAAAGATTGGTGTTGTTATTCTGAGTTGAGAGAGAGGGACAATTGAAGAGCAAATTCGTCTTTTTATCAAAATTTCAAAATCTCATATTTCTCTTCCGTACTGACATACATTGAACTAGGATTTCTGAATTTCACAATACTAATTTATCCTTCCCTATATTTTAAAGTATTTTTTTTTTTTTTGAAATTTTACCAAAAAAAATGGGTGGCAGTTACTCGCCAGTAAGAATGAGCTTTATTTGTTTTTAATATATATATAGATATACACATATTTACACACACAACGAGAAGAGAGAAAAAAAAGGGTTTCCAAGAAGAAATAAGGGAGGTACGGTACAGGGGGTTTGCATATGGATAATAATAACAACATCCCATCACTCCTACAGTAAAAAATCGAAACAAAAAAGAGGAGTTCAACCTTCAACGGTGTGTATTTAAAATAAACAAAAAAAAAACCAAGAGAGAGGATAAGAGTATGTAGACCGAAGAAAAACCAAGGAAAAATTGTGGGTCTTGAAGCTCCATGGACACAAGCACAGTGATGATGTAAAGATTGTGGGATCACGAAGGTATGGAATAAAATACAGATTTTACATACATCAACTCCAAATCGTGAAGAAGAGGGGAAGTGTTTAAAGAGATCCAGCTTCGATCTTTTTCTCTCTGTAAGAAAAGAAGGTTCGTTTCTTTTTTTCCTCAATAATATTATAAGAATATTTTTTTTATAATATATTAAATCTAAATTGTTGAGAAATAGTTTATAAAATAAAAAAAATGATTCTTTTTTTTTTTTTAAGGAAAAGGACGGAAGCTGTTACCGTGTTTAAAGAGGTGTTATGGCCTACAATTGAAAAGACACCCAATAATAGTGAAGAAACGAAGAAGACAGTGCTGAAAAGCTTGACTTGACAAGACCACAAAACTTGGGAAAAGAAGAGGGGAGCAAAGAAATGCACTGTGCATGGTGAGAGGAAAAAGGACATTTTACAGCAATATGGTTAGGATTTGACTCTTAATAAAATAATATTTTTTAAAAAATGATGAAGTAATAATATAAGTAATATTTTGATAGTATTTTTATTCTATATTTTTTATTTCAATAATAAGATATGTTTACGGACACATCCATATTTTGTTTAGAATGATCATTTTAAGGAGGTGTTTTATTTTTTATTTTTTGGGAACTTGATCATTTTAAGGAGTGTGGAATCTACTTTTATTTTGTATTCGAAGTTGTCTTCTGTTTTTGGCCAACAATGCTTGTAAACTATTACTGTCAAACAAAAGTCTCCCCAACTCAATTGCCTTTTGTATTCGAAGTTGCCTTTTATAGGAAAATGTATTGTTGTTATTTATAGGCATGTTCATCTCATGAAAAAATTAGCTTTGTCCAAACTTAATGCATAACGTTTCAACACGAACATGACTAGAGAGATTGTTTTTTTTCCCCTTCTTCTCACATCTAACTCATTGTAATTGCATATTTATGATGTTGTGTGCCGTTTTAAGTCGAGCGCAATTTACCTGGGAAAACGTCTCGCCTTTTTTCCTAAAAAACCGTACAATACTCGTTTAAAGCAACAACTAACGGATGTTTGTTGAAATTTAACAAGATTAATAAATCTGCATTATTTTAAATTGTTCATCAGTATTTTTGCTCATTTTAAAATTTATTTATGCCAAAAATTCCTTAAAAAAAAATTTGTTGCTCAAATTTCCCATCGACCCTTTTTTTTTATACACGGGAAAATTAAAACTAAAAAATAAGAACAATAAAATTAAAGAGTACTAGCAGAATGTTACAGAATTGTAATTCTCTACGGAAAGAAAGAGAGAAAGAGAGGGAAAGAACCAGAAATGGAGGGATTCAAGAGAGAAGAAGATAGAGGAATTGAGAGAGAAGAACCGAGAAGAGTAACACTATTATTCTATCATCACAAATCTGGGAGTTACAGTAAAAGGTATGCCTATTTATAAGGCAGAGGGTCATTTGGGTTAATCATGTAAGAGCCTAACTCACTAATACACGAACGACTATATATTAACTAACCTCCTAACCAACTTATGAACTATTATTATAGTTACATATCAATACCCCTTCCTAAAAACATCCTTGCCCTCAAGGATGGTTAACAACAAAACATACAAACTGAAATCATCAAAATAAAAACTTTTAAAATTCTGAAAAACTTCTTGACAGTGTAGAATTTTTAGTCTTGAATGCTGCTTCACACAAGTATGATTCACTAGTTTGATGCAGGAACAGATAGAAGCAATAAATCCAATCCAAACCCAAATAGCATTCTAATCAGCTCTCCCCTAAACCAAGTTTGCAGCAGACTGTAGGAGAACAATAAAGAAAAGAGTGCCAATTTTGCAACAACCTGTCAACTATATATTCAGACCTTTTAAGATCCAATTGCAGCAACAATCTTGGGCCATTTTCTTCAGTGGAAAAGCCCAAATACTTATTGGACAGTAACCAACCTCGTGGACCATCAGAGTACTTCGGCCACTGAGAGAAATTGCAAGCCAGCTGTACCCCTTCAAAATACTTCTGACTGTGTGTTTGGTTTGAGGGGAGGGGAGGGGAGGGAGGGAATGAGAGGGTGGGTAAATTACCTTTTTGGGTTGAAAGAATTTAAATTTTGGGCGGGAACTCAAAATTTAAAAAAAATGAGAAAGTAAATTTTGGGCGGGAAACCAAAATTTTAAAAAATGAGAGGGTAAATTTCAGGTTTCTTTTGTCCAAAATGGTAATTTCCCCACTCTCCCCTCCCCTACCCTCCCCTCAAACCAAACACACACAGTAATGAGTTTGACTTTCCAAACTCTACTTTATTCATCCACGTGAAACCCAAATAAAGAATCGTTGAGTCTGAAATTATCGGAGGTTGCCACTCAACTCTTTCTTCCGCCTTCATCGAGTCACGCTTACTCCTGTCAACTTGCAAGAATTCAAGAGCCGAAGAGCAAACAACGAACAGAGACAGTGATGAAGGAAGATAGCTCAACAGTAGAAAAGAGACAAAGACTCCCAGTGAAGAACTCGAACTCAAGGCAGAATGAGAATCGGTGTCAAGAGAAAAGAAGTAGTCGTCAACAGCGCCGAAACTACAGGTTCCTTGTGCGACTCCTTCTGAAAACGTTCACGGACGTTGAGGTTCTTGGCTTCACCTACTTCAACTATTATTTTCGATGCTTCGCTTCTGTTCGTTGCCAGTGAATGTGTGTGCAAAGCTTCAATAGGGTCGAAACTCAGAGACACATTTACTCCAAGCTTTCCATCTGTCGTCAGTGAAACTTGGGGGTTAAAACAGAAACGTTGCTTGACAAAAGTGGAAGAACCGACGCCAAACTCGCCGAAACAGAGCCTGAAACATTACTGATGGGGTTCGAAGACGCATTATCGTCATGAATGATAGAAACTTTGAGATAGTCGTCATTTGTTTCTTGAGCAACAGAAGGTTCTGTTCCTCAGGTTCATGTTCTACAGAAGCTTCTTGGGTCTCGTTCTTGACAAACAAAGTCTTGCTTCGATGTTCCAAATCTTTTCTTGCGTGCTCCGCTTTCTTGGCTCGCCATTGCAAGGCCTCTTGCACTCTTGCCAAGGATCGGGCTTCACGCATAATGAGAGGGTTGAACAACTTAACTGATTCTGCAATCTCTTCCCTCAAGCCATAAACATTTGCCTCAACCAGGTAATCCTCTGGCACATCTAGATTGTCTGAGAGAGAATCAAACAAATAATTAAACTCATCTACCGACCCCTGTTGTTGAAGATGCCATAGCAAGAGTCCCCTCTTTTTTTGTTGGCGACGCTCGGCCACTGATCTTGAGAGAAATCGAGCAGAATATGTGTCCATTTTTTTTTTCTTTTTCTTCTATTTTCTTTTTGGTAATGCAGTGGAAGTGCCAAGGATTGAAGACTCTGACACCACTTTTATAGAATTGTAATTCTATATAGAAAGGAAGAGAGAAAGAGAGGGAAAGAACTAGAAATGGAGCGATTCAAGAGAGAAAACAGAGGAATTGAGAGAGAAGAACCCAGAGGTACAAAATTGAAAGTAACACTATCATTCCATCGTCACAAATCTAAGAGTTACAATAAGGAGTATACCTATTTATAACGTAGGGGGTCATTTAGGTTAATCATGTAAGAGCCTAACTCACTAATACACGAACGACTATATTCTTACCAACCTCTTAACCGACTTGTGAACTATGAACTATTATTACAGTTACATATCACAGAAGCTAAGAGCTCCCTTAAAGAGCTCGGGTTCAGTCCCCTCATAATTAAATGGCAACTCCGTCCGGGTTCTTACAGCAAAATTTCGCTTCTTGTTTCAGTTTGATACAGTTAGGCCGATAAAACGAAGTCATAGTTAAGTCTAATTAATGTACCTATGAAGTTTCCAAAGAGCCGAATGCTAATCTGATCGGGACACTTGTAAAGAAGCTTCCAGCAATCTGAAAGCTAATGAACTGCTGTTTAAACTGATGACTAACTAGTGAAAATTCAAAACCCATTCTGCTATTCATTTTGCTGGTAAAGATATGTCATCAAAAGAATGCAAGAACATACATGCAAGGACTAAATCATGTATGGGAAACGCAAACAAAGCACTAAGAGATAAAACAATCCATAAATTAGCAACAGAGAGTTTCCCAGTTATTTGCTCATTTGTTGTGGCGTCAATCCCATACTTATAGATGATCCAGAATCAAATTCAGAATCAGCTGCCGCATACATTCGCGTCATTTTAATATAAATGGCAATCGTTCTCAATGATTCTAAGGCCATATCTTCAAGATCAACCCAGTGAATAGACCATTCGCTCACATAACTCTGGTCCCACAACCCTCTTATAACTCTGCAACTGACGTTCCAAGCGTTCCACGTAACTCCTCTCCTCTGGACCAAAGGCACCTCGCAGTTCCTTCATATACAAAACATGACGAATACCATGATTAAAAAAACAGACATAATCAGTTAAAGAAGGGGGGCTGAAATGAGCAGTCATACCTTGTATCTCAAACGAGATCCCCTTAACCCCAGCAAAACTTTGCTGACATCACCATCTGTTTCGCCGTATGAGATAGTTTCTAGGTTGGGCTCATCATCATAACTTTCCAATTCAGACTCAACCATTTCTGCATCTTCATCTTCATCTTCATCCATTGGAACATCATTTGCATCTTGTTGGTCAACATCAAGATGCCTTTCTGAATCATCTTCACTAACTTGGGGTTGGGATGACTCTCCATTTTGTAAAATGGAAGAATCTGATAAAACAACATATGGCCTTCTGTCAAGCAAAGGCTTTGCAATATCGAATGGAACCCACCTGCGGATCGTGCATTACAAATCAGCCTCACTGAAGCATAGTAAACGATGCGGATAAAAAGTTATCAGAATCCAACAGAAAAGCAAGCACAGCCGATTTAACAAATCTACAGGCTGGAAGATCACGATGGTACATTTAGATAATTTCATATCACCTACAATTAAATCTACAGTGTCCGGCAACATTATAAAGGAATACAAACTGCAGTATGAATTGATGACTATGGTGGAGATATTGAAAAGCAACCACAACAATTAGAGATAAAGAATAACTTCTAAAGATAATCACGAAGGATTAACATCACGATGAAGTAGCAAATTTCTCAAGGGATTTGGATTAAATAACTTACTGATAACGAAGAGGACATAGAAGCTCTGATGGGCGATAAGCAGCTTTGTATCTCATCTTGTTGCAAGAGTGAATATAGTAGCCGAGAAAATAGTACTGAAGGCTTGGACAATGAACTTGGTTTTCTTTCACCCAACCTATTTCTTGGAGTGCTGAATACTTGCCCAGAGATAAGAAGGCAAAATCAGGATCCCAGAACAAATATTTACTAGATAAACATTTTGGGAGGATATCTACAACACCAACGGCCACTAATTGGCCATCTATTAAATATTGTTGATGAAAGGAGCCAAAACCACAAGGAGGAACCGTATCATCCCCAAAGGAAGCAACAGGTAACAATGGAGTATCAACCAGAAACATCCTATAGGAGCTCTCAGTCACATGGTCTGGTTTATCATTATGTACTATGAGCTGATATTTACTATACAAAGCATATTCTTCTGGATCAAAACTTGATCTTTTCAAGCGAAGCTCAAGCCTTCGGCTTTTCACTTGACTACATTGGGGGTTATTCAAACAATTTCCTTCACTCCCACGCTTTATCCCAGATTTTTTAGGCGCTGGAGCATTTTGAGCACCTTCACTTGAGGAAACTTGCTTAGTAGAGGAATAAAAATTGATATGTCCATTGCAAGATCTTATAGATATATCCGAACATTTTAAAGTTTGAGCTAAAGATGTTGCCAACTTTTCAGCAATAACATTAGGAGACAAGTCATCCTCTTCTGTACAATCTCTTGACAGTTTTGACTGATGGGCATTTTTGTCACCTAGTTGTGCTCGCTTTATAGAAGCAGCAATTTGGAATGCTATGTTGCTACTGTATAGGAGATCTTCTGATCCACTAGCTAGTGACTTCCTTTTCCCAGGTGAAACTTTTTTGACTGAAGCTTTTGGTAACTGAATACCAGAGGGAAATTCTTCCTTACTAGTTAACATGCAAACTGCATCATCAATTTGATCTGATAAGTAGGGCAAAACTTTCTCAACCTCATTTTTCTCTTCACTACAAGTAGAGAGGGAGTCTTTTGACATGGGGCTTGAGAACTCATGGTGGACAGAGCTTCCGGATTCACTAGAGGTAGTTGGGTGCTCTGAAACATTAGCTTTTTTGACATCCAATGCGCCATCTAGAAACCTAGGCACATCAAATAATTAATGGAAATTTAAGAGGTAAAACAGTTTCAAGATTTTTGAAGGTAGAAATATCAAATCATATAAATGGCTCTAAAAGGATATTATTCAATCCGTTGCATTCAACCATAAAAAAAAAAAACACCATTTGAATGACGCAGAACAGAGGAGAGAAGCTGCATTTTAGAGTGTATTTTATTAATGTAACCCATCCCCCATTTCTCTTTGCCATCCTTGTCCCCTCCGAGGAAACACACACACGCACAGAAGAAAAACATTAAAAGGAACCCAAATTTTCTAAATTAGTTAAATAGTAGGTTAAAATCTCCTGGGATGCTCATAAACATCCTTTTATACCACAGAAAAGTAACAATTTTAATGTTGTCGATTTGATATAAGTTGCAATGGGGCGAAAGAAGGATACCTTTGCATCCGTTTATATACTCGATGTTGCTCTTTAGAAGGAACAAAGTCACTTGCTTTCAAGCGAATTGTATAAGAAGGACAGCATGTCCTTTCCATCTCTGGTTTGTAAAGAAAACATCCGGATCTTCTCCAGCCCTGATCAAGAAGATCTACCAAAACAAAACACAATAAAATTGAATTGCACAAAATAAAGTAACAGAAGCAAATCAATTCAGAGGTTTAAATTGAAGTATGCCCATTTTTTATGATCAACTAAATGAACTCCAAGAAATTTGAAATATTAAGAACTGCCCTGAAGGCTTCATTACATAAATTACAATAATCGAACCATAAATTTCAGCAAAATGTTTTAACAGGAAAAATATTGAACACAAATGCATCAACCTCTATTGGCAAGAGAAAATATAATGGCAACATAAAGGTCAAGACCTAACCACACAGCTGCAGCATATTAGACCCATACAAGGCTTCAAATTATGATAGAGAAATCATCTAAGCCTAGAAGTTTAGACAGTGTCAATGAGATTGTGGAGAGCCGTGAAGAGTGTCAAGTGCATACAAAGATCCTTTTACATGTTTTTATGTAAATCAATAATAAAAAGAACCAAATATGCAACACAATGTAAATTTCCATCTGCGCTCACCTTGGTAATCATGCACCGTAAGGCTTTGTGCCCACAAGCCTGCAGGAAAGGAAAATGAAAGAGTAAACTAATTTAGAAGATTTTTAGGTTGCATTTACAGGCCTATTTCAAAGTGAAAATAATTCCGTTCTAGTAAGATAGCCCGAGATATACAGTATGTTTTCTATTACACATTTATAATTAGTTATTGGGCAGTTTTCACAAATTGCGTTTCCATATCCTCCCATTGCATCAAGAAAGAGCCCTGATCTCAACCAGTAATTTTGATATGAAGGTGGTTAGTGAATGTGATTTGTCTCACCACTCACAGTAAGGTTATAATTCATCTAGGCGTGAGTTTGAAGTGACTGTTGGGATTCAAATGATTTTTAGGCTCATTTTTTTTAGCTTAATTGAAGAGAACCTAATTCTGGTTTATAATGCCAACTAGGGAAAAAGTTCAGGAAGAACGCTCCGGTTTTTACATTGCCTTATTCTGAATAAGCATGAAAACAGAACCGTAAGTGAATTTGGCAGGTCCTCAGATAATCCTTGCAACTGGTTCAATCAACAAACTTTGGAATTGCAAGTGTAACCTTCAATGTTCAAATTTACCCCAATTTTTAATCCGATGCGCAGTGTCCTTAGTTAAATCAAAAGTCTTTACAGGAGAAAAGTTCAGATTTTCTACGAACTAACTATCCTCATCACAATTTTGTCTTCGGGAAGGACGGTGGAACAATTCTAACACATACGAAATCGGTCGAGCAAACGAATTTACAAGCGTGCCAAATCCCATCAAAGAATACAGCTCCATACGATAAAAAACGATAATTCAGGAACTGATTGAATGAAAAAAAAGGGGGAGCCCAAATGTAAAGGGGAAAAATTAAAAAGAAAAAGAAAAGGATAAAAAATCGGAAGAAAGAAACCGTGAGAGATGCTGGTGCGACCAGGGGATCTACAATAACCGCAAGAGCTTTGACGTCTTCCACAATCAACCAAAACGCTTTCCGTTCTGCTGTTGCTGCTACTGCTTGCCTCGTTTCTCAACCTCCTTGCCATTTCCGAGTCCTTCTTCGGAAGCTCAATTCTTCACCAGATTCTTCATACAAGGAAGGAAGGGGAAGGTTCTGATGAAAAAACAACCGACTAAAAGTTGATTCTTATCTTTCTCCCTTTCTTCCCCAGTAATATTCGGAGAGTCTTGGCCCCTTTTTTTGACCTTGTAAAGTATGGCCCTGGGAGACTCAAGTTTCTTATTAAAGAAGGAAGATAAGCAATATAACAAGCCTGCTAAGCAACCTGACAACTGTTGCTCTTTTGAGCATAATGCTCTCAATTAAATATGAAATAAAATCTCAATAACTATTTCTTATTTTCTTCCCCATTCTTTTTAGTCAAATTAGCTAAGTTAATTAATTAATTAATAGGTTGCTTTTGGGAAAATATATTTTAATATTTATTAGCTAAGAAATATATATTTCTATACATTAATTTTTTTTAAGAAAATTCCCGTCCTTGCTTTTAGAAACGGATATTTTTCTTTGTCGACGAATATGATAAGATAAATAATATTTTAATCCTTTTGTGATTAATAAAATATAGTCATGTGAAATAAAGAAGAATATAAATTTACATATTTTTGGTATGATTAGAATTTTTTATAGCAACATGACTGATTTGGTTTCAATGTTCTTTTTTACATGCTTTTTTTAACAAGCATGAAATCCTACCATAGTACCATGTGCTTGTGTAAAATGAAATGATTTGGAGAAAATTGACGGACAAAACCCCTTGCAAAATTAATTACCCAAAGATACCTAAATAGGGGTGGAAACAGGCCAGGCCAGGCCAGGCTTGTGCCTTAACAGGACAAATTGGCCTGAACCTGGCCTGTGGCCTGTTAAAGGCCAATTTTTAGGCCTGGGCCTGACCTGAAGCCTATTAAGGAGGCCTGGATTTTTAAAATTTTTTAAGCAAACCGATAGGCCTACAGGCCACACTGCAAAACAGGCTAACAGGCCACAGGCCGAAAATAGACCTCTTTAACAGGCAGAAAACAGGTTAAAACTTACAGGCTCAAGCGAAATTATCCTTCAACCCTTATCTAATTTTTTTTAAAAAATATTTTTACAGGCTCAGGCCGGCCTGACAGGTCTAACAGGCCTGTCAATAGGCCTTAGCCTGGCCTATTAAACAAAACAGGCTTTTATTTTAGCCTTGGCCTGACCTTTTAACCTGACAGGCCAGGCCTGAACAGGCCAATCACAGGCCAAGCTACAGGCCCCTGACAGGCCGCTTGGCCTATTTCCTCACCTATACCTAAGGACTTTGATCCCGTGTAACTCATTTTAACAAGCGTAGCTCTTCTTTAAGTATGTGCAAAAATATCTTTAGCCATGTACCAAAATCTTTTGTCATACACATAGGTGGGTTTATTATGCATTTAGCTGAAAAATAGTTGTATCCATTAAAGATAGATTGATTGTACGTGAGTCTTTAAACAAATTCTAAATATGTTCGAACAATAAATTTTTCCATGGAAGTTTTTCAACAATTTTTCCTATCACTAATTGCCATTTATTTGACTCGTATCTTTGAGAAACGGTCCAAATATATTTAGGAGTTAACGTTAAAAATATGTGTCCAAGTCTAACTAATGGATCACTTACTTGGTGTCACGCTGGACATAAAATCAAACATACTCTAATGAATGTTTGAAACCTTTCTTGATCCAGGTCACAAAAAAAAAGAAGAAACCTTTCTTGATGGGATGAGGATGGAAGAGGGAGGGGGAAGGGAGGAAATGAAGTCTCTAATTTATTTCACACCTCTCGATTTATTTTATATATCTTCAATTTATACATGTGTTCTTGATGAATCTATTCATTAAAAATATTGATCTTGAATAAAAACTAAAAAAAAATTTAATTCTTAACCCCCTATTGCTATTGTGATGCTCAGAAGTAAAATATAGTTGAATTGTTTATGTGTTCAAAAACTTTTACGAAATTCTCTGATGACTCTTGTTTGACATTCATATTTAAACTTTAAATGATGGAATATAAGTATAAAACTTGGTATTCTCCTCATGTGTGGCACGAGATGGTGCACATTGTTTGATAATATATCTAAGACTTGATTTTGGATAACTATATCATTTATTATAAGATATGTATACTACCACACAGTTGTTTTGATGTTTTTTTGAAGATTAAAGAAAAGTATACAATATGTTTGACCTATCTTAGATGGTTTCATTATGTTTTAGTGAGGGGATTCTATTTATTTTTTTGCAATTTTTTTTTTGGCCAATTTATTTTTTTGCAATTGTTAGTTTATAATTTGGTTATCTAATATAGTGTCTATACTATAAGGAAGCATGTGACACATTTATTCCATTCCAAGGATAAAAGTAAGAGTGATAACAATGCAGGTGTTTACACATGTTGATGTGGCAATTAAAGTTCATTGGGATTATTTTTATTAATGGAGGTTTTTTTCCCCTTGATGTTTTGCCATGTAGTGTTCAACGTAACATTACACTATTAAGCTAACAATAAATGTTACTCCCTCCGGTCCTAATTATAGGACATATTTATCTAACTTTGGAGAAATTAAGGATAGTGGTTAAAGTAGTTAATCATATTTATTTTCCTAAAATACCCTTATTTAAAATGGCATCCAATTACATTAATTCTCTGTTTTTTTCTTGTACCTCTGCTGCCTCACACACGACTTCTCTAAGCTCTCATACAATCTGGCATCGTCAATCTCCCTCAACAACTTCCGATCTATTCTTATTAAATTATTATTGTGTTTAATTATTATTGAGAAAGTATCAATAGGGGGTATTTTGGAAAGAAATTGACAAAAAATAGAACTTCGTCCTATAATTAGGACCAAATTCAACTCTCAAATGTTGTCCTATAATTATGACCGGAGGGAGTATTACTCACTCTACTTGTGTTAACATTTGTTTCTATTTCGATAATCGAAGAGTAATAAAGACAGAATTCAATAGGCATATAAAAAAGTACAATTATACTGATAGAAATATTCGTTTACAATTCCAATATCGTTCATTAATAGAAAATAGAAAATACAGCGAAAATTTAATAGTTACATGTTTCACCAAAATATCGAAACATAGGCTAAATTATATTTACACGTGCCTCTCACTTCCCGTCGTCTACGTCTTTGCCCTTTGACCAGCTGGTGCCAGCTGAGATATTTGTTTTTGAAAAAAATGTGAGATTCCGAAGAATCCCCGTAGAGACATACGATTGACATATAAAATGTGAAAATTAAATATTCAATGCACTATATTAGGCAAAAATGAAAGTTCGATTCGATTCATATATATATATATATATATATATATTTACCTCAACCGAGTCACGACTACAACAAGTATTTCCGATAATATACCTCAACTGAGTCATCGACCACAGCTAGAATTTTCCAATATACCGTTGTTGGGTAGCAAACCATAACTAGGTGTTTTGCCTCTAGCATGCAATCATATCATGAAATACAGTAACAAATAGATATAATGATTCACATAATGTATGAAAGATAGTAATTCCTACCTCGAAGTTTGTTAAACCCCTTTTTCATATGCCTCGTAATACGTGTGTTTCTGGCGTCCTACTCGGTCCAAAAATATTAAATGTACCAGAAATAGGTCATAACCTATCCAAGTATCATTTTAGACTCTTCTATAGTGTTTCTTATGGTTATATTAGTCTATGGTGAAATTTTACCAAAATGCCCCGGGACCCCCATCCGACCCCGCAGTGCCCAGCCCAATGGCTCGTTTTTCCAAAATTTTGACTAAGGCTATTCTGACGTATTTTCGTCCAAGGAATCCATTCTGGGCTCAAAATTATCAAATTCACTGTCAAATTACGAAAATACCCTTAATAGCCCCTATTTAGAGATTTCAGTGGCGTTTTCGTAATTATGCTTTTTCGACCTCTACCGAAAAAGTGTCCAACTGTAACCCCACCTATTTTTGCCCACTGAGTCCAATAGAACTATTTATTTCATGAAAATCCAACTCCTAACCTCAGTTCTGGTTCTGGCCGAAATTCAAGAAAAAATGGAAAAATGAAGTTTTGTGTTTTAACTTCCAAAACTTGTACTCTTCCACTTCTAATCCTTGATTAACTCACTTAGACACTTCTTAATCATGATTTAAAGGATTTTTTTCATCATAACCCCTTCGGGTTATAGCTTTTCAAATTTGCAAAACCAATAACAAACTACCAAACAACTCAAGAATCACATCAACAACATCAATACACTAAGTTTGAGGTTTTGGAGATTACCTCTTGATTCTTGGTATTTCTCTCTCTAGGGCATCCTCTCTCTCTCTTCTCCTTAACCTTGAGATTAGCTTGCTAACATGGTGATTCATGCAGAAAAATAGATTAGAGAAGCTATTATGCAAGAGAGGAAGCTTGAACACAAGAACAACAATACCTACCTTAGATTTCTTCCTCCTTGAGCTCTCCTCTCCTCTATATTTCTCAAGCTCTCCCTTTTCTCTTTTTGCCTTGCTTTGGCTGAAATATTTATGAGAAAGGGAAGACAATGTGTGTTTTATTAATTTAGTCTTTGTCAACACCCGTTTCCATTTCGATAATCAAAGAGTAATAAAGGCAGAATTTCATGGGCATACAGAAAAATATAATTATACTGATAAAAATATTCGTTTACAATTCCGACATTGTTCATTGACGAACTACAGAAAATACAGCAGAAGTTTTAATATTTACAAATTTCACCAAAATATCACAAAATAGACTAATTATGACCACGATCTTGTCCTCACCTCGAAACATGTTGTAATATCCCGAATTTTGGGATTGGAAGCTTTGGAATAAGCCTAAATTGAGTGGACTACTAAGCCCCGATTTAGTAGATGTCCCAAATATATTCCCTAATGATTCTAATATCTTTGGGGTATTAAGAAAGTAAAATGGTGAATTTTGGAGAATATAATTACAATTTTGGTGAAATCGCTTATGAGGTAGTCAGCTTGTCATGTGATTTTGAATGATCAAATGATGATAAAAAATTATGCAATTTTATAGGATGAAAGTAGACATCCTAAGCTTTAATTTGATAGGTCATATGAATCAATTAGAGCTATACACAAAAAGATATGAATTTTTGAAGTCAGCACCGAAAAACTGTGAAATTTCTGGAACAGCATGCAAAGATTGAAATTCTGGGAATTTTGTGATTCCAGAAAGCAAAAGTCTATATTTTTCCTTGGAACTAGACTCAATAAGGGTTCTATAGGCTTTGGAATCACCTCATTTCGATTTTTCTAGAATTAGTTATGATTTTTCAAAGTTTGGGCAGAAATCTGCCAGAATTTCTGAAAAATCCGAAAATGGGAAAATAAATAAAGGAAATTGTAATATATGATAAAAACACTTTTGGCTTCATCTTCTTCCATTTTCTGTCGTGAAATAGCAGCCATGGAGAGAGAGAAAGTTCAGATTTTAGAGAGAGAAAAGGGGAGGGAAAAACTTACAAAGGTAAGTGATTTCTTCGGTAAATCGGTTCCTAATGCGTATAACTCCACTCCTAAGCTATTCTTCTATGTGATTCAAGGGTTGGAAGCTCAAATTTGGTGTTCAAGAGAGCTAGGGTTTCAGCCATAAGAAGAAAAGCTAGTGGGAGCTTGAGGTAACTTCCAAACCTTCGTATATTGACTATTCTGGCTGCTGTGGGCAATTTAATCGGTGAAATTTCGCCGGATTGCCATTGGTTTTAATTTTGGGAAATGGGTATGTGGGGCTGTTATGCTGCCCAAATTGATACTAAATGGTAGTTTTAACCTAATGGAATAGTCAATAAAGTGGTTAGGAGTAGAAAGGAACGTGTTTACGGAGCCGAAACCGAAAAACCCCAATTTTCCCTAAATTCCTACAAGTTTCAGCCAAATCTAGAAATGGGCCTTAGAGTTGGATTTTCAATGATTTGATGATTCCATTGAGTTCAGGAGGGAAAATTAGGTGGGGTTACAGTTGGGCACTTTTTCAGAAAAGGCCGAGAAAGCATAATTACGGAAACGCCCCTAAAACCCTAAAAGTAGGGCTGCCAAGGGCAATTTCGTAATTTGACATTGAATTTGATAATTCCGAGTCCGGAAATGGATTCCTTGGGCGAAAATATGTCAGGATAGCCCAGGTTAAAATTTCGAGAAAAGTACAGCCGGACCGGGTATGATGGGGCCGGGTCCCCGGGGGTATTTTAGTAATTTTTCAATATAGACTCATATAACCCCCAGAAACACTATGGAAGTGTCTAAATAATACATTTGGCATTGTAGGATCGAATATGGAGCCCCGAGCTGTTTGCACGTAGATCGAGGCACGCGTTTCGAGGCGGAAAAAGGGTTAAGGTAGGGGACTTACCTTACTTGCATGTATTTGATATATTTGCTTGTGTAATGATGTATGTGATTGCTTTACTTGATTGTGTAGAGCATATTTGAATAAATGAAGCTCTGTTTCTATTTTCGCTGTGGCCATAGTCTTGTTGTATGAAACATTGAGCATGCAGAAATGTCATTATGTGGCATACATCTAGATAAAGCTAACATGTCATACACATAGCATCAATCATGCATGCATTATGGTATCTGTTTCCTACTGAGATTCTCTCGAATCTCACTCTCCCCTACCAACAATTTAGACAGGAGAAGACAAAAGATATGTTGAGAGCAAAGAAGAGAACTACACGAGAGGATTGCAGTGCGGAATGAAGTCAGGAATATGTCTCCGTTTCACTGGGGCGAGTTTAGACACCCAAGTAGCCCTGTGAGGCTACACTAATTGTAATTATCAGGTACGAATCCCTGAGGGGAATTTCTGTAATCATGTACTTATTATCAGTATATTCATGTTATTCCTGTGTTGCCCACCGAACCACATATCATCTTCCGCGAATACTCTTAAAAAGGTGAAAATGAAATAAGGGCGTGACACATGTGCCGTTCACTTTCCGGTGGCTACGTCTTTTCCCTTTGCCCCACTGATACCCACTGAGGTGTTTATTTAAAAATAGGGTGAGATTTCGAAGAACCCCAGTAGAAACATGCTATCGTTCATAGAGAATGCGAAAAGTAAATATGATATATGCCATGTATGCACCGATTAATGAACATTATAAACATATAATCTACATGTATATATGAGTAGGACTCAGCCCCACTATTCTGTACCGGTTGGGTTTTCACCAACTCCAGTGTAAGTGCCTTTGACACTTATGGCCCCTCTCTGGGCAAATCGTATTGATTAATAAAGCGCATTTACAAACATTGACATCCACACAATCACATAACTTATGGCATAATGTCTGAAGGATAATGTCCCTACCTCAACACTTTATAATCCTCTGTTTAACGGTGTCTAGTAAAACGTGTCGTTCCGGCTCTCGATTCGGTTCTAAAATATTAAATGTGCAAGAAATAGGTCATAACCTATCCAAGGATCATTTTAGACTATTCCATAGTGTTTCTTGTGGTTATATTAGTCTATGGTAAAAATTTACTAAAATGCCCTCGGGACCCCGGTCCAACCCCGCCGTACCCGGCCTGCCTGATGGCACGTTTTCCCAAAAGTGTCAAAGGAACCATTTATTCATAATTATGCTTTTTCGACCTCTATCGAAAAACTGCCGAACTGTAACCCTACCTATTTTTGTCCACTGAGTCCAATAGAATCATTTATTTCATGAAAATCCAACTCCTAGTACCAGTTCTGGTTCAGGCCGAAATTATTAGGGAAAATGGAAAAAATGAGGTTTTGTGTTTTAGCTCCCAAAACTTGTACTTTTCCACTTCTAATCTTTAGTTAACTCATTTAAACACTTCATAATCATGATTTAAAGGATTTTGGACAACATAACCCCTTAGGGTTATGGCTTTTCTAATTTTACAACTCAACCCAAAAATCATAAAAACCAGCCAACAATTATCAACAACAACTCAAGAATGCAAGTTCATGAAGTTACTCTCTTTGGTTTCTTAGTTTCCTCTTACTCTAGGCTCCTTCTCCCTCTCTTCTTGATCTCAAAGTGTGTCTTCACCACTATGGATTCATGAGAAATAAGAGTTTAGAGAAGAATCTAAGGAAATGCCGTAAGAAAAAACCAAAGAAACCACCTTACCTTGACCCCTTCTTCCTCCTTCTCTCTAACACTTTGAAATTCTCCAAGTTCACTCACTCTCTCTCTTTTCTTTTGCTTTGCTCGAATGTGACTCGGAAAGAGGAAGGGAAAAATGTTTATTAACTTAGTTTTCCATCTTCCTATCTATTGATTTGATCAAGGGCTTCTAATGTGACACTTGTCACCCTCTTCTCTTCCTCATAATTTCTTCATTGACTTGGGCATTAGTTGAATCATTATCTTCCTTTTCTTGCTCCAAAGTTTTCGTCCCTACTTCCCCTTTTTCTCCAATTAGTCCATACTTCTTTATCTATACTCACACTCACACTCTTCCTTTTAATTAAGTCAAATGTCTTCCTTTGCTTGTCCCACAATTTCCGTCCCTCTCCTCTCCTCTCCTCTTACAAGACAAGCAGTCTCCTTCCCATATAATCATGTGTGTCATCTTCCAAGCACTCAAGTATTTCACTCCTTCACTCAAGCTTCTCCTCCCATTCTTACACTCAACCATAGTCATCATTTCCTTCTTCTCGTGGCATGTAATCATGTGTTTTAATATTTTCCCCTTTAACTTCATGCTTTGGACGAAAATTAAAGAGAGGAAGAGGAGGAAAATTTTCATTTCATCAATCCCATAATTCACATAATTGAATTATGTATAATCCCCTTTAATTTCCCAATTCTTGATTTATTCCGCCAAGGATAATCCCATTATGCATTTTCATTTATTTTTCTTGATTAATTGAAATTAACTCAAATTAATTGAAAAATAATTAATCTTGGGCTAAATTGGCAAAATTATGATTTTGCTATCCCCTTTGTAATTTAATTCAATATTTGAATTAATTTGCTCATTTCCTTATGAATATGAATATTTCAAAATTCACAAGATTCAAATTCATGAATATTCACCATTTTATTGAATTACTCAAATAATTATAATATATTCTTGGTGAATATAAAATTTGGGATGTTACAGTCTCCTTTCTTCCTAGCCCTGATCTCATCAAGGGTTGAGATCACACCACCTATTATGCACACCATTCCTCATCCCATACCTCCAACTATACTTTCTACTTTATGCCATACTCTCTTAACTTTATGTCATGTCTTCTCATCACTTGTCTTCAATTGGGTTTGAACTAGATTTTCCCTTGTCTTGCTCCTCCAAAAACCGTCCCCCTCTCCCTTTAGTTAGCCAAACCAATTCCTTTCCCATTTAATCAACTAACACTAAATTTTCATGTAGCATTTTGGCATGGGCTCTTGGAATTTAATTTTTCTCCCTTATTTTCATGTGTGGGGAGAAATTATGGAAGAGAAAGGGAATTAAAATTGTGTTTTAATAATTCCATAATTCAATTAAATGAATTATGTAAAACTCCTACTAATTTCCCAATTCTTAATTTATTCCGTCAAGAATAATTCAATTATACATTTTTCTTTATTTTTCTTAATTAATTGAAATTAACTTCATTTCATTAGAAAATAATTAATCTTGGATTAAATTAGCAAAATTGTGATTTTTCGATCCCTTTGTAAATTAATTCAAGAATTCTTGAATTAATTTGCCCGTTTCCTTATGAATATGAATATTTCAAAATTCACAAGATTCAAATTCATGAATATTCACCATTTTATTGAATTTCTCAAATAATTACAATATATTTTTTGTGAATAAAATTTGGGGTGTTACAACTTAAGAGCCCACGCCTTGTTAAGATCTTATTGGCACACTCTTCTTAAAAAGAGATTTATTATTAGTTGTTTTTTTACAAATATGTTTGTAAGAAGTGATATAATTACTGTTCAAGATCTCACAATTACAAAACAGCTTTGGGAGAAATGAAGTTTAGGATATAAAGTTGTTTGAAACCACTTAAATAAGATAAATAAAGTTTTATCAATTGGAGAATTCAGTAGTTGGAATTTCTTCCTTGTCACTTTCCAACAAATAATGGTATTGGCTATCCAGATGCATCACATGACTAAACGGATTCTTTGTGACATTTTCTGTACTATGAATCTGTATGGGTCCTAATACAGTCAAAAGAACATCTAATGGTGCTATTAAATGGTGTCCTTAAATTTCATTTATTTCTTTTCATGATACAAACATTGGTGTTTGTTCATATAGGGCCCGTTTGGTATGCTGGAATTGGAGGAGGTAGAAATGGAATTGGGTCTCATTTCCATGAAGGGGTTTGTTTGGTATGATGGAATTGGCTCTCAATTCCAATTCCACATGGAAGTCAAATTAGCCAATTCCATCCAAATGAATTCCATCCCAGAAGCTAAGATTTGTAATTCAACCTCCACATTTCCCTCAATTAGCCTCCTCACTCCAGCGACAGCGGTGACCCCTCCTCACTCCAGTGACAACGGCGACCCCTCCTTCCTCACCAGCACCTCTTCTCTTTCACCGATGACGGCGATGGCGACCGCGAGCAACACAGTGGCAACCCACGACTAACCCCATCAGATCTCACGGCTCGTCCTTTCCGTATTCACGGCCAAAGTTGTACTGTGACTGTGGATAGAAGCTCGTCTTCTTCACTTTGGCTTCATTTCTCCATATGTGCAACTCCATTCACCATCTGCAACTCCAGATCTGCAACTTCTTTTTTATTTTTGCAATTCTCCTTCATATTTTCAAGCAAAGCACTCTCTTTTTTATTTGAGTTTGAATGATTTTCCTGCTAAGGGCTATAATTTTAGATGGTGGTTGAGGGCGGTGAACTGTGGTTTAAATGTTTGAGGCGCTGGTAGGTTTTTTTGGATGAGGGTATATTAGTAATTTCATATTTTAAATATAAATATTAACTAAAAATAATATCTGAATTCCATGTACATACCAAACACACTTTTAAACTCAATTTTCATATCCATATCCATCAAAATCAATTCCAGTATACCAAACGGACCCATATTGAAATTGCAAAGAGGTAATTGTTTGATGGTAATTTATATTCTGATTAATATTACATGAATGAATATCTTTGTATTCCAGATAAGTAAATGTTTAATGGCTACTTAATGTTATCTTTAAATTTCATTTATTCCTTTTAATATAGCTTACATTTTGCTCATGTATGATAGTTGGATATTATGAGGTTGCAAGCTATCAAATTGTTTAAAAAGTGGCTTTTATTCAAAAGGCACAACCACATTACAGAAATTACTAGCAATAAAAATAAAAGAAATAATAAAGAAATCAAAGAAAATTTGTATTTGCATGTGGTTGTCTAAAACGTACTAATAAGGTAGACTTTAGAGACCTCGAGTTTTTTCATATCATAAATAAACTCAAACACTTAAGAACATATGTAATAACGACTCATGCATCTTGTCGGCTATTGATGTCATTGAAAAGATCATGAACAACTTGTTATATTGTACTAATATTTTCTAGGGTAAAAATAAAATATTCCTTCCACTTCTATTTATAAATAATTTTTTCTTTGATTGCGTAAAATGAACTGATAGTTAAAATCAATAAGTGTGTTAAAAATGTCATATTTTTTCATATATGTCCCTATTTATGAAAAGAGTATAGGAAAGAATAGATAAAAAGTATAAGAGATAATAAGTATGAGATATGAGAAATAATGATCATTTAATAAGGGTAAAATAAGAAAAAGAAGCTTACATTTTCAAACAAAAAAATAAAAATTACTTATAAAAGGGATCAATCTTATAAGAGAGAAAATTATTTATAAATAGGATAAGAGGAGATAATTTGAAAGATAGCCTGCATGTGACCACGAAATCATACCATTTATAGCAAACAATACATACACCCAGATTTATAAAAGTACATTAAAGAATCAGAGACATTTCTTCACATTGGCATTTACAAAGACTTCACATTGATGTACATATGACAGGTTTTTGTTTACGGCAAAAAAAAAAAAAAAACAAAGAAAGAAAGAAAGGCTTTTGTTTGAATTTAACGTAACATCATGTTTAAAAAACCGAAGGCCTCGACAAACGATGTTTTAAAAAAACCAATTCTTTCATTACGAGCTATCAAAATCAACTAGAGATATTAAATACAACCAAATCAGTCACTACAAACTTTCAAGAGATATGATAGATTACAAGGACAATAATACCCCTATTATATTCTCCCCAGACTTATTCAAATACAAAATTAAAAAACCGCTAAAAAATCAGAAACACATAATGTGCATGTTTGGATTGGCGTCACGATAGCTTATAAGCTATTTTTTACGTAAATCGAGATAAAACTTCTCTCACATACTTACCTCATATATCATAAATCATAATTAAAAAACTATTTTAAGTATTTCTATCATTATTCTAAACACACACAATAATAACGGTCCTGCCGCCCAATAAGACCTTCGGGGTCGGGCTAAGAGCCATAGAAGCATTGTTTTAAAATGGGTCATATTTTGTGGAGCCGTACAGTCTCCTTGCCCCATGGCCCAATGATTAAAGGGCACCCTTTCAAATGAGACTTCTTTAAGGCTTTAACCCAACCAAAACTTTGCTGGCCTGTCAGCCCCGTTTCTTTGACTATTTCATCAGCTGAATCTGAATGAGAAAAGTTAATTGGCTAAGCAACAACGCCCGACAGGCATTAATTCTAATCGAAAGGCTCTAGGCCACTTAAATATAAGATCCAGAGGTAATTAATTCAGGTACTCTTCTAAATTATATAACCCTTAATATAAGACATATTTACTTATTTTAATTAGATTAATTTAAAAAAATTAGTTAAATTAATTAATATGACATCCATTGTCTAGGTCACCGAACTCATCTCCTTTAATTCTCTCTTCTACTTGATTATTATTCAGGAAGTATCAATAGGAGTAAATTAAGAAAAAATTGATAAATATGAAAACTATATTTTATATATGATCAATATCAATTCCTTAAATATATCTTATATTAAGGATCATATAAGTATTTTCCAAGCAACACTCCATATTCTAACTTAATTTGTAGTTCATCTAGCACATTAGAATGTTTTTCAGTAGTATCAAGTATCTTGAAGTATTGTTTGTGCAATTTTGTCCTCAATAGCAATTAACACTCTAAACTTAAAATAGGACCAAATTTGGTATTTAAGTAGGTTAGATTTGACGATTGTCAAGCTTAATTATATATAACTCTTCTAAAGCGTTGTCTATTTTACACAAACTGGAAGGCCAATGCCTGTTGGTCGTCAACCACTAATTTTAATATAAATTAAAGGTGGTTAGTGAAGGTGATTCGTCTCACAAAATCCGATCAACAATACAGCTCCGAGTGATGATAAAAAATCAATAATCAATGTAAAAGATCCATTGAAGAAATAATTTTCATAATAGCTAGTGTCGAAAACATGATATAATAGTTGGCAATAACTTAATACAACAGTTGTTCTAAGTAACATTTGATCTAGTGGCATCAATCTCCCTTTTTGGGATGGAGGTCACAAGTTCAACACTACTACAAAAAGGGTAAAAGGTGGCGCACATTTGGTGGCACTTTTTTAAACAAGTGCCACAGCTTCTCTTTTTTTTTTAGTTTTGGGTACCAGCTGTGGCGCCTAATAGATTAAGTGCTACAATTGAGGAAGCCTAGTGTGGCGCCTGCCTACGTAGGCGCCACACTTGGGGCCACGAAAGCAGCTGTGGCGCCTAACCCACCAAGCGCCACAGCTGCAGCATTAATTTTTTTTTTTTTTTAAGAAAGTGGGCATGTGTGGCGCCTAAATAAATAGGCGCCACACATGATAATGTGTTTATCAGCTGCGGCGCCTAAGCATTAGGCGCCACAGCTGATGAGAGGCCCCAAGTGTGGCGCCTAATTATTTAGGCGCCACACTTGCCCACTCTTTTTAGAAAAAAAAAAATCAAATTGATAGTGTATCTCTTAATTATTTCATTTCCCGCGTAGTGGTCCTGTGTCCGCCCCCCATTCCTTCTCTTTTTGACTACTACTCCACTTTAATTATTTAACTACTCTCTCCTCCATTAAACTATTTTCCCTTTCTCATCTTCTTAGTGGATCCGTCGGCCCCCTCCCTCCATTTCCTATCATCTTCACACTAAAAAACACACCCACATACTCACTCGTCACTCAAGCTAGCATCACCAACGTGGTCTCCCACTCCCTATGCTGGTCAATTAATAGATTTGAAAGAAGAAGACTATTTCATTCTAGCTTGCTTTGTTTAAATTTTTTTTTAGTCAAGATAAACCGTAATAAAACGTTTGCCTTTTTGTTTCTAATTTAATAGGAAAGAATGAAAACCTAGCTTGTTTCGTTTGCCTTTTTTGCTTTGTTTAAATTTTTTTGCCCACAAGCTTGCGTTTTTTAGTAATATTTTAATTTACTTAATTAGTTGTTGATGTACTGTATTCACATATCAAGTTCTTGTATTGTGATATTTTTTATGTTAGCTTTGGAGAGTATTAATGTAAGAACATTATTTTTGGGGAACTTGAATTTTAAATGTGAAAATTATATATATATATATATATATATATAATAGGTTGAAATATAAAATAGAAAGATTGACAATTTGTGGAGATGATAAACATGAAAGCCACTCATTTTATATAAAACTTCACAATCAGGAAGCATAAAAAAGGGCCACAGTACAGGAAAAAAAAGAAGAAGAAGAAGAAGAAAGAAAAAAAAAGGGACCCTCCTGTGGCGCTTGCTCAAGCAAGCGCCACAAGAGGCCCCCATCTTGTGGTACTTCCTCAAACAAGCGCCACAGGAGGGTATTTTTTTTTAAAATTTTTTTTTAAATGTTGTGGCACTTCCAAGCGCCACAGCTTTTTTTAGTGGCGTCCAGATATGTGGCACTTCTCTAGCGCCACAGTTAATGCAATTATAAGCACCACAGCTTTACTTTTTTGTAGTAGTGCAAAAATGTGCTTATTGTGCGTGTGAAAGTGAATTTGTGTGTTATATATAGGTGTGCTCTTCATTTGTTTCCTATGAAAAAACCAACTTATTAATTGCATGACTAATAGATTTAGTACTCGTTTGGAATAACTTATTTTTGGGCAATAAGTGCTTATAAATCGTGATTCACGGTATACGAGGTAAGTATGTGAGATGAGTTTGATCTCGACTTGCGTAATAAGCACTTATATTCAAAAAATAAGTGTTCTCAAACATGCACTTAGTCTATCAATCCTAATAAAGTTCTCACCTTTATGCATGAAAGTAACACCTTCATATGTGTGTGTGTATATCTCTACAGTCAGCTTCTTTTCTTCCCTCTTTAAGCTTCGGATGATTGGAGGCTTTGGTTTTTTGGTGTGGTTGGTGAAACTTCTGCTTTAAATGTTTGTGAGATATATGATTATTCATTATTGTTTGTTGTTTGAGGAAAGGTGTAAAGGGTGGGATGTCTATTTGTGTTGCATTCCAAAGTCCTAGATGAAAAGAAGTTGGTGGCTAGCTAGTTATGATGATTGCCATCTTTACAAGACTCTTGTTTATCATATATTCATATCCTTCTTGATACTATGTTATATATATATATATATATATATATATATAAAGACCAAGAGATGTGCCTTTGAAGCTTTGTTAAAATTATTGGGTAAGAGTGAAATTACTTGAGTACTACAATAGATTCTTTTTGAGGTGTGACTTGGTTATTTATTATTTTTAGGTGTAACTTTTAAATTTCCATTATAGGGAAATAATATTGAATCTTGATGGGACTGAGGAACTATGGAATGTGATTAATTAAAAAGAAAATTAAACTGAAAAGTTTTGAGTATAACATGATATTTGTATTTGATGGGAAAATAATAAATATTAGTTGTCTCTTCCCGCTGGCGTACGGTCAAAAACTGTCACTGTTAAGGAAAACATAGCATGCTAGTTTCATTAATTCTTATGTTAATTTAATAACTTGGAAATGCATAATAATGCTGAGTAATTAATATCAAACTGATAGCATTGTCATTAGTTTCTATGAAGCTATAATATATGAGAGAATAATAATGTTTCCTGTTTGACACACAATTAAATTTTATTCTCTAAAGGCTACTAAATAGGTCTAAATACAATCTATTCTAATATGACCTATTTAGTGAGTAAATGTTGTTCATATTTAATTTTCGTCTTTGAAACATGAAGTTTCATTGTTTTTAAAAGGTTGAGGTTTTGATGCGGTAATTACCAAGTGTTTTTTTGAAAAAAAAATATTTAAATTTGAGTTTCTGTTTTATGTATTCATTTATTTTTATGACTACATGAGGTCAACATGAAAGAGAGATGGTAAAAATTTCTAAAATTGATATAAAAATACTATTTGAATTATTAAAACCCTAAAATATTTACTAAATTAGTAAAGAGATAATAGGTAATCTGATAAAAATCTAGGATTTTAAAATTTGGATGTTGACAACTTAAATATAGACAATAACAATTAATAATTTGGGTATACATAGTGATATCTTAGGAGTTGAAGTTGTTAATTTCTATTCTTAAGTTGCTAATTTTTATACTCAATTTGTTACTGCCTAAACTTCAAAATCTCATTTTTTTTATTAGATTACTTATTTATTCTTTTACTAATTTAGTAGACATTTTGAAATTCTTGTAATTCAAATGATATTTTTCTATCATTTTCTCATAAAATTTTATTTTATGAATGGTGTAAAATATTGTACAAGAAAATTTTTCATAATTTTTTTTTTGCCGATGAAATTTTTCATAGTTCAAACAATGTTGATATCACACATGATTGCGAATGTTCATGAAAATATAAAAAAATGTTGGCTAACGACAATATATACTTTTAGCCGTAGATAACTTTGATTCGCATTCATCATTAAGGGATTAAAAATATGTTAATGCAATGTGATAATGATTATTAACACATGTGAATTGAAAGAATATGTTAATTAACATGTATTATTAAGAACTCAACATTTTTTTTTTTGCCCGAAGAAGAACTCAACATTGATCTTTATGAATTTATAATTCATGATGGATTTGCGTGGACAGAGTCATTATACAACAATTACTTGCATATCTACATGGCTTGTGGGCCCATGATTCATTTTGGTAAAGCCCTTTAAATGAACTGATTTTAAAGGAAATAATTTTATTCTCTGGTCTTCTGAAAAAAGAGTTTTCTACTTTTATTATTTATAAACATATAGAAGTTTAACACAGGTATGGTAGGCTTAATTATTATTGGTGTTATTTTTCTCATTCACCATTGGCAAGCTTGTCAATGAAAATTGTGCAAAAATCCTCAATACAAAAAATAGTATAAACAATTTTAAAGAAATATTTCACTTGATAAGAAAATTACTAAACTTTCAACTAATTTATCACAAACAAAGTTTCGGATTTTATAACAACATTTAATTCCTTCAATTATAACATTTTAAAAACAATTAAAATAATAATCACAACTTAAGGCAATGTTAAAATTATTTAAATTTTCTGTATCTCAAATTCTCAATATGTTATTAATAAATTTTTTTATGCATCGTTAAAGTTTGAACCCTCATTATAACCCATCTAACTCTTATTCCCTAGACTCTTATTCACTACTAAAATATAGATAGAAAAACATAAAATTATATAAAAATTAATGCCTTATATATATATATATATATATTAAACACAATGACATCTTACCTATATTGGCAACAAAAGACCAAAATTACAGGCCAAAAAAAAAAAACAAAACAAAAGACCAAAATTAGAGATTTATAGTTGACTTCATAAAAATCAGTAATTGACATCACCAAAATAGGATGTGATATGAATACTTATGAAAGAATTAAAATTAAAATTTTAACACAGCCAATTGTCATTGATTATAATATAATATTGACATGGACTAGTCAACTAGTAACCCAATGGATGTCTGTTTAAAATATAATCCAAAAATATTGAAGGCGGAAATTTGAAATGTCCAAACAGGGACGAACAGGAAATTAAGCAAACCTTGGGGGGCATGACGGCAAAATAAGGTCGCGAAATTCAATAAGTAGAACATAAAAAAGAAGGCATTCCCGTGATTATCCACCTATCTAAAGGCCCAAAGCTTGAAGCGTGAGCTTCAAGTGAGAGAAACAACACCCAGCGGTACGGCCTCTCCTGCTCCGTCTTCCCCATTTCGCACTTCAAGAATCACTCATTTTACCGTTCATTGCCACTTCCCCTTCACTGTTAGCCTCTCTTTGTTTCCGATCTCTCTCCCTCTCGCTTCAATGTGGTTCTTGGCGAAGCCCGACTCTTAGCAGAGGTTATTTCCCTTTCTGCTGTAGCTATTTTTGGCTCTTTCTGTTGCAATGCTGTTTGATTTGAGTTGAGAGCGTTTGTTACGTCCACAAAGATTTGAGCTAGGTACAAGATTCAGGTTTCGTAGGGGATGCTGATTCGAAGTCAATGCTGAAGAACTGCAGAATAGTTCGCGGCATAGTAGAAGTTTGATTTTGAGATCTAATTGTGTTCGATTAGGTTTCCATGAGTTGATGGGGATGGTGAAAGTACATTTGATTTAGAAAACCACGCTGGGTGGAGCGAACGAGAAGCGAGCTTAGGTTCTTTCCGTTGGGGGTTTTGCGCTTTCCCTTGTTTGCCTCGTTCTATCCGCGGGTATTTATCCGTACTTTGGTTGGTGGGGTTTGGATTTTGGATGATGAATCGTAGTTTCCGGGCGCAGGAGTCGCAAATGCAAGCGGCTTTAAAGCAGAGGCAGCAGCAAATGGGGGGATTGAGGTCTTCGATGATGAAGGAGAAGGATGAGGAACTTGCATTATTCCTGGAGATGAAAAAGCGCGAGAAGGAACGTAGTGATCTTCTGCTTCACAGCTCTGAGGAGTTCGATGCACCACTAAGTTCAATAGGTATAGATATGTAACTTGTGTTCTAGAACTTTTATTTTATCTTAGATCAGTAGTTGAATCTGTTTTTTTTTTTTTTTTTAAATGTTAGTTTACTGTTATCCTTTTTTGTAGTTTAAGAACTGCAAAATCCTTGTTCTTGTCTTGATAATTTTCTTTGTTATCTGGTCTCTTTAATACTGCAGGCTCCAATCCGGGTACTTCACCCATATTTAATATTGCAGCATCTACGCCAGCTCCTGCACGTAAGACTGGTGCTGATGATTTTCTCAATTCAGAAAATGATAAAAATGACTATGACTGGTAATGTTATACCAACCTAGTCTTTTTTCTTCATAACTTTGATATTCTTTATTCCTCTTAGTGCAATACAATAACTGTGGTTGAGCCTTTTCCCTTCTGATGGATGAATGATTGTGGGATGTATTCATGAAGAATATATTTTAGTGAAAAGCTCACAATTTGCCATTAATAGCAGCAACTGAAGAAAATAGTTGTCAACACATGAAAATTGCATTCATAAATTTTTGGCCTACAGGCTGTGCTGACCATCTGCATGATAGTCTTCTGTTTTGGATTTCTTCATTAATTCATTTTCTAATCAGTCTTATTGTTAGCATTCATTAACCCCGAAGATATGTCTCATTGTTTCAGTGGTCGCAATGTCAATTTTAATGTTATCCGTCTCTGCTTACATTTCTTGTCGGATTACTTGTCTTATGATATATTTCTAATTCTAGAACTGTTCTTTCGATTTAGTAGTCATGGGTAAACATGTAATAACTTTCCCTTCTTTCAGAATCCTAATCATGTGGAAGGTATATGCTTTACAGAGCGCAGCAACTTTCACAGAAATCCCCACAGAACCTCTCAAAATGGATCATGGTCCATTGATACATAAATTCAAAATAATAGAAACTTATAGATACCTTTTGAAGCTATGTGCGATAGGAGTTCAATAATAATCATGGAAACACAGCATTTGACATGCCAGCAGACAAGCATTCTGTCTTTTTTCTTGTGATAAAACGATAAATAACTTTAGAATTCTTATTAAACTTTTTTGTTAAATTAGATTAGATAACACAAATTTCAGGTTCAGATCTGCCTGCCGTAGGATCTAATGGGAAAAAAATTCACGGACATCTTAAATATGCCAGCCATGTTTTTTTAATCCTGTTCTTTTGATTTTTTTCTTCATTGAGAAACATTGGATGACTTAACTTTCTTTTAGAATCCACATTGTTCGGAAGTTTGAAATTTTACCGTTTGTAGAAGCTTTCATTGAAGTCCCCACAGAGCCTTTAAAAAAAATACAATGTGCCATTAACATATACATACAGAATAATGAAAATTTATTAGATGCCCTTTGAACCTATGTGCAGTAGAACTTCAATAATCATAGGCAGAAATGCCGGAATGCATCCGTGAGTAAGCATTCTGTTCCTTACTTCTGATAAAATGATAAATAACTTGAGAGTTTGTTTTCTTGTTCTTTGTATGTATATATATTGTGAAATTTGTGGACTGGAAATAGAGAATAACATTGGTGAAAATAAATTTCAGGCGCAGATTTGATAGGTTTATGATCTAATGTCTACAAGACGTGTTTTTGTTTAAGCGGCTTGTGCTTTTTCTGGGGCCTAATTGCTATGCATACAACTGAACATGGCTTATTTTATGTCTCATAATATTGAAAACTGTGTAAATTATTATTGTCCAAAATGTTGCTGAGTGAAGCTCATCCTTTCAGGCTTCTAACTCCTCCTGGGACACCTCTTTTTCCTTCTCTGGAGATGGAATCACGAAAGACTGTCATGAGTCAGCTTGGTCCTTCAACCACACGTCCCACTGCATTAAAATCAAGAGTAAGCATTTTTTACTGTAGACTTCAGAGCTTGTAATTGTGTTTGTAATGATTGGCAGGTTTGCAACTTTTGTGCCTAGTTTTAATTTGCCACGAGGATTGTGTTAAGTGTATCAGGAAGGAGATATGAATTTAATTAGTCAATTGGTGTTAGTTACAGAAGAAAGTCAGTTAATTAAAACTCTATTAACGGACTCAGTAAATATCATTGTAACAAAGTAGAGTTAGCTTTGACAGTTAATGACTTCTGAATTCATTCTTGTATTTCCTCAGTTCTCTTCTATCCCAACTTACTTTCTTACCTGTTGGATTGCTGCATTCATTATGAATTCTTGGTTTTGAGTTAACAATGTTCATCTGCTAGCAAATATCATTCTTAGGGAGTATGCGGTATGCACGATAGGCTTGACTTGAAGATACTGATGATTTATCACCTCGTAAATTTATCATTATTAATTCTTGAGAATATGCCATAGTACAACAGAAATTTGAATCTCCATGTTTAGTATTAGAAAGTCATTTTTTGGATAATTGTTCCCTTGTGGCTATAGTTGGCGAATCCAACATCAGAGCCTGTTGGAAGGAGCAACTCAGCATCTAAACAACCAGCTGCCTCCCCTGGGTTGAGCTCTTCAAGCAGTGGCACACGTAGGCCCTCATCATCAGGGGGTCCAGGGTCTAGGCCTGCAACTCCTACTGGACGCCCAACATTGACCTCAGCTTCAAAATCATCAAGACCTTCAACGCCTACTTCACGGGCCACCGTGTCTTCAACCAGGAGCACCACAACCGCTTCCAAGCCCATGGTTTCTGCCACAAGGGCTGCGGTTTCTGCTCCCAAGACCACAGTCCCTGCAGCTAAATCCACAACTCCAAGATCTTCTACACCTTTGTCCAGGCCTACTGCTAGGTCGTCAACACCAACTTCTAGGCCTACCTTGCCTCCATCCAGGCCCACATCAAGGGCATCAACTCCAACTCGGCGGCCATCAACGCCATCAAGTGCACCCACCGCTCCTTCAATTAAGACAACTTCTATTTCCAAGCCTGCTTCTGTAACATCGAGGCAGCCAACTCCTGTGACATCGAGACAGCCAACTCCTGTGACATCGAGACAGCCAACTCCTGTGAAATCTAGGCAACCAGTTTCTACAACATCAAAGCCGTCAGTACCATTGCATGGAACTTCACCAACAGCAAGACCAAGACCTTGGAAGCCATCTGAGATGCCTGGTTTTTCTCTTGATGCTCCTCCCAATTTGAGGACAACGCTACCTGATAGGCCATTGTCAGCAACTAGGGGCAGGCCTGGAGCACCCATTTCTCGGTCCTCATCTGTTGAGCCTGGTCCTAGTGGAAGGCCTAAGAGGCAATCTTGTTCTCCTTCAAGAGGGCGTTCCTCCAATGGCATGGTCCATATGAGTGGAAGCTCTATGCCCGCAGTTAGCCGTGGGCACTCCAAAGTGAATGACAATGTCAGCCCTGTAGTAATTGGCACCAAAATGGTTGAGAGGGTCATAAATATGCGTAAACTAGTGCCACCAAGGCTGGATGACAAGAATTCTCCCCGTAGTAACATCTCAGGCAAGTCATCTACGTCTCCTGAAAGCTCAGGTTTTGGGAGGACACTCTCCAAGAAATCCCTGGATATGGCTATCAGGCATATGGTATGCATCTTTTGTGTATTCTATTGTTGAATTCTTATTTATTCTTCTGTCAGCTGAAACTAAACCTATTACATGTAGATCTCATTGGTCTTTTTTTTCCACTTTGAAGTTGAATGACGTTGTCAAATCATTTTTCTCTCTGTTTTGCCCTGGATACAGGATATAAGGCGGACAATTCCTGGAAACTTGCGGCCATTAATGACAAATATTCCAGCATCATCAATGTATAGTGTGAGGTCAGGGTCGCAACGAAGCCGGACAATTAGCATGTCAGGTTCTCCTCATGCCACGAGCAGCAATGCTAGTTCTGAAGTGAGTGTAAACAACAATGGACTCTGCTTAGATAGTAGTGAAGTAGATGATGATATTGGCAGTGAGAGAGGCGGTCAATCTCCGGCCAGCGTACGGGGCAGGTAAAAACTAAAAACAGCTTCACACCTTGGACATCTCTCTGCTGAAATATAATTAGGAACTGCGCTCATATCCAGAATTCCAGGCATCTATTGGATTTGGATATGGAACTAACCATGGTCTGTTGTAAAGTTTATTGGAATTGATGATCATGTAGCCTTATTGTATTTCAAGGAATTTGTCATTTGTGACATCAGGTAGCTCCGTTTATATGCTGCAACGTTACTGCTCATTTTTTAAAGCAGGCTGAGGTCTGTGCTAATATCAAATGAAGGTTGAGCTCGTTAGGGGAAATAGATATGAGAAACGGTATTTGATACTATCGTTTGCAATCTCTTCCAGGTGTGGGTTTTGGTTGTCCATTTATTTATTTTTATTAATGTATCAATTATTGCTTTACTTGCTAATTCTTTAGGCGGCAACAAAACAAATAGAACTTAATATGGGCATCGTTATTTTTATTGTGAAATGATTATATTTGATATTTTCATTTTCACAATTATACTTGTTTTAAAATTATTTGATTAACAAATTTAATTTCTAACATGATGCAGCTCTTTAAAAAATATAATTATTCCATTGTTTTAACTGTTGTCTGGAGAAGAGACTAACTATTTCAGGCTAAAGGTTGATATGAATATGATTTTCTTTTATCAAAATCAATAATATGAATAAGGTTATAATGTGGTTGAAAGGTCAATTTTTGAACAAACCCTAGACCCTCCTGTCAAATTTTTTATATACTCCCTCCAGTCTTTAGGGCGTGTTTAAGGATTTTTTGTTCCATAATATTTATCTATCCATAATATTTATATACTCCCTCCAGCGTTTAGGGCGTTGTTAAGAAGGATTTCTTTTATATTCCTCCGGAGAGTTATTATTAATATTTGTCTATCAATTTATTTATGTAATTAATAGTATTTAAATATGACTGTTCATAATTTCCTCTTTCCTTCAAAACCTCATTAATAAGGAGAGTTGAAAAATTTTATAAATTTAAAATAGATTTAATGGGTTAACCGTGATTTTTTAATTTGTGTGAATTAAAATTGAAATTCTCATGTAACAGTGAGGAGAGGAAACATAAAAAATAAGTCTCATAATAGTAGGTGAATGTTTTGAGCGTAGGCTTTTGTTAAATAATTATTTGGATTCGACCTTACCTTTTACATGACCTTAAAGTATGTTAAATCAAGGTAGGCCTAAATAATTCAGAACTATCATTTGGTATGGAAAAGAGTTGTGGCCTTGTTGACATGTGGTGATTTTATGTGAAAGAAATTGCAAGTTAGTCCTATGGGAGGTCTTGGAGCCACTTTTTTTGGTACTCTACCAAAACCATTCACCTACGACAATGGCCATTTAGGTTAATTGAGAGGGAATTAAGAGAACTCAGAGAATATAATATCAGACCCTAAACCCCAAACTCATGAAAAATTGACAATGTGAGATCAGTCCTAAGCTCAAAAGTGTACTCGTCTATAGGTTCCCTTAATTTTCAAATTACTATTAACAGAAAATTTTGCAAGCGCTTTTTTCTCAAACGTGGCCCAGACAATTGGATCAAATCAAATCTAGCCATCTATTTTTTAATTAAGAGACCCCTGGCCGGTTATGGTGGTGAGAGGTAGTCACCGATATCACATTCTATACATGAGCGGATATTTTCATATTTTTATATTAGATTTATTTATCTAATTTAAATAGATTAATGATATTTGTTAAAGGAGGAAACTTATGTTTCAGTGCCATAAGACCAATTCTTTTGGTTTACCAATGACCTAGGGCCCGTTTGGTACGTTAGAATTGATTTTGATGGAAATAGAAATGAATATGGATATGGATATGAATATGGATATGGAAATGAGGTTTAAAAATGTGTTTGGTATGACATGGAAATGAGACATTTTTTATACAAAAATACCAAAATGCCCTTCCTAAAAACCCAATTTTCACCATCATCAGAACCCAGCAACCAAATCAAATCCAATGATCATCATAATGAGGGTAAAATGAGAATTCCATGGAATTTGTTATAATTCCATGGGGTATATGATGGAAGCTTAATTCCATCAATTTGATGGAATTGGCTCTTCCATGGAGGCCAATTCCATAATCAGATGTTTGTACCAAACACATTTTAGCATGGAAATGAATTCCATTTCCATTTCCACCCACCTCAATTCAAGCGTACCAAACAGGCCACTATTGACACCTGATATCTTTACACATCATCACTAACTCCAATTCTCTCCGTCTCTTTCAGTCATTCATCATCCCAACCAAAAGAAACCCTATGTCCTGTTGAGACCTGACATGGCGGCGATCGGCGATACGGCGATCATCGAGGAGAGGATGACGGTGCACCCTCGACTGGCCACTCCGTAACAGTAGCCGAAGCTAGGACGACGATTTGGCTCATCCATAGAGGTTTCTGCCGGAGGTAGTCCTGGAACGATGTCCTAGAGGTGACCAAGGGGAAGGGTTGTGACCCTTCATGTTGAAGATCATGCCTCCGTTATGCTCTGTTCTTGCTGTGCTCTATGTTAGGCATGTGTGCGATTCAATTTTGATTTAGTCGTACTTTGAATGTTCACAAAAATGGAACTCGAGAGCCTGTTGAACGGAATGTTCGCTTTAGTCGTACTTTGAGTGTTGGAAGACTTCGTGATAGGGTTCTTCGTCAATCAACAGTATCAGACTTCACTTTTTGCCCACTGTAACAAGAAAGGGATGACACAGATGCTAGTCAAGATATTGGAAGACAAGCAAAGGCGAGAGAGTCAAGAGTGCCACCATCTGATAGTGAATATACAAGTTTCCCTTCTACCTCTGGATATCCTCCATCCAATATGTCTAGCTCCTTGTTTGGCATCCAAGACTTCGAGGTTGAGTCTCCACGATCAAGAGAAGCTAGGTATCGTGATCTAATGGAAAATAGATCCAATTTCCTAGAACGGAGAAGAAGAATACGGTCCCAGGTTTGTGGATCCCCCCTTGCCGCAATCACTGATGATTTCTTATTACCACCTAGTAAAAAGCATAACCTTTTAGCAAAATGAAAATGAAAGGAAAGAAAAGCAGAAAACCATGACTTAGATAAGATTCATTTAAGCAAAAAAATGTGGTGCCCGCACTCAAATGTGTTCTGTTCTTGTGAATTCTGTATCACATCAAATCATGCTTTCATTATCAATATAGTGATAAAGCATGATAGGATTTCATCTTAAAATTGGTGTCAATCTTGATGCAACTCATGGGAGCTAATTCCTTAGCCTTGAGGAAATCGAGAACCTTAAGTCCAAAGGTCATTGTCCAATTTGCCTTAGATAATGATGTAGTCTTGTCTAAAGAACAAAAAATGAGCTCACAATAATGTTTCATCAGATTCACAATTAGCTGGGGCTTGCAGCATGTGTTGCCAAATACATGATGTGGGATTCACCCAAGTGAAAAATGATATTGTGTGGGGTGCTTGTTCTCTTCTTCAACTTGTAGTTTTGGTTTTAAGGTTGTGTCACAATCTGATTATGGGATAACCATTGACTTATTTTATCATAATAACAAATTGCATTCTTTGCATGTAGTTATGCCCATTTATGCATAAGGAAGATTGCAAAAATAGATGAATACTCATTTGGTTCTGAATGATTGACTTTTGTCCTTTTGGTTCTAGGTGTTGGAGGATAATCTGGACTGAGAAGATCTACATTCGACAGAGACCTGTGTTTCAATTGAAAGACAATTAACTAAATTATGAAAATTTGTTACTATGGTAGAATAACCAATAAATTTATGTAGAATCTAGATGATCACCGTGTATTTTTTGTTCATTTATAACGTGGTGTTGATTATGGTATTAGACCGTATATTTGTGATTGTTGAATTTGAAAATGACAAAAAAAGAAAAGAAAAGAAAGAAAGAAAGTAAATTTGTGCTTGTATATGTGTTTATTGGTTTTTCCTACTTTGTGCTGCTTTGGTTTGGACCTGGCCATCCACTTTGTTAATTTTATATATCGGTCTCCTGAGTTAATATAATGATATTTGTTAGTGGCACAAAAATAAAACTGCAAATCACAAAAATAAAACTGCAATTAGAAAAAGTATGATACCAATGACCAAATGTGATGAACATTGACACTGGATCTAATGTCCATTCGAACAAATTGCAACTATATATAAAACAAAATGAAATTAACTTAGAAAAATATCAAGGCACTGACCAAAAGTTTTAAAATGTTAATTTGGCAAGTATGCTACTTAAATTTAAAACGAATATAAATAAGTAACAAGAAAAATATTCCCTCTAAATGATTTAATAAGATAGTTCTGCCCTTACTTTATTCCAAATGTTGCTTCTTGCTCTCTACGTAAATTATTCTTTGACATATCAACCTGGGTCAAATTAAAATGAAAAATATGAATGTAACAATTTTACAAAGATAGACAAAAACTTAATTGAACATGAAATGTAAGTATTCTATACATACCTCTTAGCGTCGTTTTCTCTTCAAATTCTTTTCTAGACAACTTTTAGGACGACCTTTAATATGAGATACACATTTTTTTTTTTGAATCCGTTTACTTGAAATGAATCTTTTTCCTCATTTGCCATAGCTTCACTAACATCTTGTTGGTTTGAAATGGAAGAACTTTTGCTCAATATTTTATCAACTTCTACACCTAATTCTACAAATTTTTTTGTTAAAAAAGTTGTAGCATCATTAGAATCTATAGCCTTACTTGATATCTCAACTGCAATTCGGCATAAATCTTTGAAACGATTTGAGACATCTAACTTTGTATCTTCTTTGACTATACATCCATTATTATCAAGAATACATCCACTCCGAGCATGTTTGGTCCATCTCTTAAGGATGTACCTTGAAGGAATAACTAGTTTATTCCACAAGATAAGTACTCGAAGAGTATGACAACATAAGATACCAGTCAGTTCATACTTATTACAATTGCACCCAATTGTTTCATCTTCAGAGTTATAGGTAACCTTGTGATCTACTATACCATCCATTACACATACTTTATATTCGTATAATTTTGAAACTTGGTTATATTTCTTGAAGAGTATGTTACATGATTTCTCATATTCCTTTCTAACTCGAAGAAAGATAGCTCGTGTATAGATTTCTCTTGCATTTTTCAATAAGAGGATGTCTAAATTCAATGGTGGCAAAGTTTGGCTCATTTCATAATTCTCCTCTAGCTCCTTATATCTCATGTCCTCTATCAACCTCTCAAAATTTCTAAAGAAACCCAACACATTTAACGTAGACCTCATATAACCTCTTAATTGACCATTAAAACTTTCACTCAATTGGGTTGTTGTAGCTCCTATAGAAAAGGCATGCCGCCCATATAGTGATGCCCATTTTTCTCTTTTTTGAAACAAATCTTGTAACCATTTATTTTGACAAAGATCATACTTGTCAAGCATTGACTCCCATGTATTAAGAAAGTCACTCTCATATTCATAATCACATATGCATCTTTTAAAATCTACAGTAAAAGAATTTGATTTCTTGTAAGCATGATTAACATGCTTGCAAGCATTTTGTGAGATATGCCAAGCACACGATGATATGATTCAGGAAAAACTTTTGCAATTGCTTTTGCTATTGCTGGATCTTGATCGGTAAATATTGTACTTGGTTTCTTCCCAGACATGGCTCTCATAAAAGTTTTAAATAACCACTCAAATGATTCACTAGTTTCATTATATAATAATGTAGCACCAAATGTTACAATCTGTCGATGTTGATTGAATCCAACAAAGGGTGCAAATGGTCTCAAGTTACGGTTTGTGCGGTAAGTAGTATCAAAAGACACCATATCTCCAAAATAAAAATAATATGTGATCATTTTTGCATCAGCCCAAAAAATATTTGTGATTTGATTTTCAACATCAAGTTGAATTTCATAAAAAAATGATGTATTTTCATATTGCTTTGATTCAAAATAATGAAGCAATGTATAAGCTTCACCTTCCTTCATTTTTGCCATCCTCTTACTAGTCAAATAATTGCTAATATCTTTGAGAGTACACCCAACATTTTCACGTCCTCCAACTTGTCTACTCATGAATTCAAAAATTAATTTTTGCCGTATACCAGATTGGTCTGCCTGCTCAATTTGAGTTGCTTGAGCACTAGAGATCTTTCTTTGGGATGGCAATTTATGCTTACTCGTAGGAGTAGCTAAAGCATGATTATGTTCCTTCTCAAAGGATGTAACTGCATATTTTCCATTTGCTTGCTGATTAATAGTCAATTGAGCTAAACAACCAGTTCTCAAATCTTTACGAGCCTTTGTTCCTTCATAGTCATTCACTTTTTTAAACCCTTCTTTGAAACACACCAATTTTTGAGATACCACAGTCTTATGATCTATCTTGCTTTTATTTACCCACTCTTTTCTAATACTAAATCCGATAAGTCCAGCATATGCATTATAGAAACAATATGCTTGTTCTTTACTGTCAAACTCCATACCCATATATGGAGTTAAATTTGTTTCATTTACTTCATGTTCTGTAAAATATTTACATAATAATGAAGTACATATTAACAAAAGAGAAACAACAAAAAAGAAAACCAACAAAAAAGGAAAACAAAACGATGAATACATGATTGAAGCATGTGCACTAAAACCAAAAGCAAGAAAAAGATAAATTGATTGAACTCACCCGCCATGTGATTAAAGGATCCTAAGAAAGGAGTATAGTCTGCAACACGGGAAAAGAAACAGCTGGCTGATCTAACAAAAAAGCCAACAAATTAATAAAAAATTCCATATATTGGCAAGTTAAATATCAACAGGAGGACACAATGCTTCAGGATTTGAGGATGTGCTTACAGTGGAAGCAGATCCTCTCATCATCTCATTTTCTCATCATCCCTCACGAGCCCATTTGAACCATTGATTGGAAAGAGGAGTCCATCTGGACCGTTAATTGGGAAGATGAGAGAAAAATAGAAGGAGTGATAACTTGATGACATGGCTTATTTTTTACCTTTCAGATTGATTGGACGGACATGATTTAGAGATTATGAGAGATGATGAGAAAATGGACAATGAGAGAAACCAGACCCGCTTACAGTGGGTTTAGCTTTTTTTTTTTTTATCAAAACAACTCAATTATAATAAAGAGCAAGACTACAAGCATTTAAATTTTGTTTGCAGCCTCAAACATTGATGTTCACTGGAGCAAGAAATGATATGGATCATATTTCCTCAATATAAGAGAAACACATTCCAAATCTCCTTTTTTTTAGAAAAAGGCAAAATTATATTAATATAGAGCAAACTTATTACATTAAGTTAATATAGGCAGCAAAAAGAAAGAGCCTCCTAATACTCCTAGAAAAAACATGTTTTTCTACTACAACGCATGAAATTGAATTGAAATTTCTCATGAAAGAGATGATATAATCAATAATAACATCAGCTGGGGTATGATCAATGTCAGTTATTAACTTCCTGAACCATGAAACTTTGAGATTATTAAGCCTTTTCCTATATTTGAATCTCCATTACAAACAAATTCTTGAATGGGTAAATCATACAAGCAAATAAAAACATGTAGACTAGTAGATCATGAGATTATCCGATTATTCATAACCAAATTCCATTGTGAATTACAAATATGAGACTGGCAGAAATTCTTGGAAATCCTGCTAAGCATCATTTGTAGACATTGCAGAGTTTGGAGTATAGAGAGAGAAACGTCCAAATCAGATTGCCTTTGTAAAAGAGCATCCAAAGAACACATGTTCCAGGGTTTTATTCTCCATGCATCCAAACAAGTAATGTCCGCTCAATTCCAAATCTCCTTAGATTAATTCATCAAGCATGTTATCCATCCGCAATACAATAATTTTAAGATAATCAGACATTTGCAATCAGCAATATTCAACCTAGGAACTATTTTTACATCTATGGTAAAGGGTATTTCAAAGAAAATGGGGATTTATAACTAGAAGGGGTAAGAGAGACCTTTGATCTGCCTCAACTCCTTGTACAATAATATACCATACACATCAGAATGCTCATAATGCTATAATCAAAGGCTTCCAGAGCGTATTGACAGTAGATTTTGCTTTAAAATTCTCAGGTATTAAATTTTCCAACAAGTAAGAGAGCCAATTGATCAAAAGGGGAAGCAAAGTACCATATTGCAGTTAGATCAAGCCACCGTCCCATGTATTGATGACTGCCGTTATCCACTCCTCCACAATCATTGCTGTGTCCTTTGTCCACGATCATCGTTGTATCTGCTGTTAACAACAAATAGAGTTCAGGTTTTGTTATTCGACTACTGTTGCGGAGTGGCCAGCCGAGGGTACACCGCCATCCTCTCCTCAATGATTGCCGTCGTATTAGGAGTCCCCGATTGTCGCCGTGTCGGGTCTCAACAGGACATAGGGTTTCTTTTGGTTAGGATGATGAATGACGGACAGAGACGGAGAGAGTTGGAGTTAGTGATGATGTGTAAAGATATCTAGGTGTCAATAAGTCATTGGTGAACCGGAGGAATTGGTCCTATGCCATTGGACAAAAGTTTTCTTTTTTGTTAAATTAGTTAATATGACGTGTTTTTTTCTCTAAAATACCCTAATATCTTCCTTAATTCCCTCTATTTCTCTCACACTTGATTATTATTCAATAAGCATCAATATAGATAAAATAGAAAAAAGTTGATAAATATGAAAAATAGGTCTAACATTTAGGACTAAGATCAACTCTTCAATTAAATCCTACATCAAGTATCAGAGGAATTTTTAACCATCAAACCAAGGTTCACGAACCAGGACCGGATCGGCAGGTCCAGCCGAGAAACCGGCTAACTGGCCCTTAGACTGGTCCGGGTTCCTATTTTATTTTTTTTTATTTTCTTTAGAATTTCATATTAGTAAACCTAAAATTTTCAATTTCTCACTGGGTTGGCCCTGATTTAGCTCTGGTTTAGCTTTGATATGACCCACTGACCCTTAACCTGACCGGTTCAGTACCCGGTCCGGTTTTATGAACCTTGCATCAAACTCCTTGTAATAGCACCAAAAAAAAAAAAACTAGTGCAAGGGTATACTTTTATTTTACTTTGTTGTGATAGTTTGATATTTCAAACTTTATTTTAACCACAATTATTATAAATGATGTATGCAGAGGAGTCTACTGTCTACTACTTTAGAAAACACCGGTCAATTAAATCAACAATCTAATAGATACATTTACTTTCAAAAGCCAAAATTTGCAGATCAACGCATATCATTTTGCATAGAAATGTTGATACCAGTTGGGGATAACCTCTTTTTAATGGAAAGCAATTCCACCAGAACATCTTTTATCCCCATTCGTTTACTGGGCAAATCCACTGAACATGCCACTCCAATCTTTGCAAAGCTGATAAAAAAACTCTTGCATTTAATGTGGCCTCGATCGGCTGGTATGAACAAACTTGAGTCCAGTACCTTGATGACTGATCTTTCTGACAATGCCAGCTTACAAAACTTGTGCCGGTTCATATCTTCTCCAAACATACTATCTGTAGGCTTTTTTCCGGTGAGCAGCTCTAGCAAAAGAATTCCATAGCTATGGATATCCCCTTGTGGTGTCACTTGTCCACCTCCATACTCTGTGCAAATGTAAATGTACTACAATTATTGTTGGGCCAAGATTGAATTTTTTGTGATATAGCTTTTTGACAGGGCTTTAGCTTTGGTTACAACTTACTATTTGAGGAGTGGTTATTTCAAAACATGAGCTTAACAAGGCAAAAAGTAATGTACCTGGTGGAATATAACCAATGGTTCCTATAATTGTTGATGAAGGAGTTTGATTTGTACTAGAAGAGCTTGTAACTTCATGAAGGAGCTTAGCTAAGCCAAAGTCTCCTAAGTGAGCAACCATTTCATCATCAAGAAGAATATTACTTGGCTTGATGTCACAGTGAACAACAGCTACCTCATAATCATGGTGAAGATAATCCAAGGCATTAGCTATATCAATAGCTATATCTAATCTCTGATGAAAATTTAGATGTTGATTTCCTGATTCATCATTTTCCTTTGTCGACAACCAACTCTCCAAACTCCCATTTGGCATGAACTCATTGTTGTGAACACAGATTATTCAATGGCATGAGATAGTTGAAGAAGCAAGTCGGTGGTGCATTTTGTTGACTATTCCTCAACTACTCTTTTATTTGTTCCCACTAATCACTCTTACTTTGTCTATATTTTTTCCTATAAATATCATGTAAATCCTCTCAGTTTAATACAATCAATTCTAATCTTCAATTCTCTTCATGGTATCAGAGAGTCAGAGAAGAATTGAAACTGAATCAAATTATGTTCTGTATCATTAATATCAGAACCGTTACCTCTTCGGCGTTGTCGGTGCTCAATCTGGGAACAAGAGTAGAGAAGGAATCGGAGTTTCTTCACCAGTTCTACTTTGCTACCAGGATTGCAAAGCACCCCCGCCACATCCTTTGTCGGCACCCTCTGGTTTCTTCTTCACCATTGTCGGTCGTATCTCCACCGTGCGAGACCCACCATAGCTGTCCCAGCCTCATCGTTGTGTTCCAAACCCGTGCAAGCGGGGGTGGTGGTATATGCGTTAAAGGTCGCCGCCTCTCTCTCTCTTGTCACAGCCCCCAGCCCAGCTCTCGATCTCGCCTCTGGTCGCCGCCTCTCTCTCTCTCTCATCACAGCCCCCAGCTCCCAGCTCTCGATCTCGCCTCTGGTCGCCTGTCGGAGTTTGGACGCCGAGACGAGAGACGACGAGACGCGACGCCATCACGCCGCGAATCTGGACCTGCAAACGAAGACGAGGCCCTCCTGTGCTCTCTCGAACTAACGGCAGCAAATGAGTTTGACAGGTGCTCAATTATTTAACTGAGTCGAAGACCAATTTGTCATTTTGCAAATTCGGAGGATCAAACTGTCATTTTCCAAATTCGAAGGACCAAACTGGTATTTCTGAAATTCGAAGTATCAAATTGACATTTTGGAAATTTGAAGGACCAAACTGGTATTTCTGAAATTTGAAAAACCCCTCTGTCAATTTTTTTTTCCCGTCATTATGTCTACAGTTTCAGATGCCTCTTCCTCTGTGCCTCGGTCTGGCTCAAATGACATCTCCACTGTCCTTCTTGTTTCTGAGAAACTTACTAGCGATAACTATCGGGAGTGGTCTCAATCCATGATTCTTGCTCTCGATGGACGAGATAAACTCGAGTATATAACTGGTGAAGCAAAAAGGCCACCAACATCAGAAATTAAGGAGTTTCGCAAATGGAAGTCCGAAAATGCATTGGTATCCTCTTGGTTAATCAATGCGATGTCATCCTCAATCAAGAAGAGTTTTATGTACCTTCCTTCAGCCAGAGAAATTTGGGAAGCTCTGCGTGAGACATACAGTCCTGTGGGAAATAGATCCCGCATATTTGATGTCAAGAAAAAATTGTGGTAGCTAAAACAGAATCACATACCTCTTGATGATTATTATCTTGAAAAATCAGCACTCTGGCAAGAGTTTGATGCCCTACAAAATAAAACTCATCATTGTGGGGCTGATGCAAAAGAAGATAGCAAAGCAAAAGAAGAAGAGAGGGTATATGAGTTGTTAGCTGGTCTTGATGTGGTTTATGATGATGTTCGAGCTCGAATTCTTAGTCAAGAACCCTTGCCGTCTGTACGTGAAGTTTACACTTTGTTGCGCAGTGAAGAGGATAGGCGCAAAACAATGCTTCAGAATCCGACTAATTCCGCTGCTACTCCTGAAGCCTCAGCACTTGCTGTTCGATCCACGGAACAAAAAGGTTCTAAAGGTCGCCCATTCTGTGATCATTGTAAGAAACAGGGGCATACTAAGGATACTTGCTGGAACCTCCATGGTAAACCCGCTGACTGGAAGCCAAAGAAAGGGAAAGGAAGAGGTTACGTGGCTGAAACTTCCAAGGAATCATCCTACAGTGATCCTCTATACAAAATCATGGAAATGCTAGCCACACTACAGACTACGACAAAGCCTACTGCCACAGTGGTTAAGAGAGGTAATTTCTTTCAAGCTTTGGCTGTGATAAAAGAACAATGTACAGGGAATTGTTGGATTGTTGACTCAGGTGCCTCAGATCATATGACTGACAATAAGGCTCTCTTCTCATCCTATACTCCTATCACCAAGGGTGTAACTGTACGAATTGCTGATGATTCTGAACCTGTTGTTACTGGAATTGGTTCCATCAAAATCTCAGCTGCACTTACTCTTCACTCCGTATTACATGTTCCAAAGTTGAAGTGTAATTTACTATCCGTAAGCAAATTGGCTAATGATGAACAGTGTCAAGCTAACTTCTTTGCTACCTACTGTATTTTTCAGGATCTGCTGACGGGGACGACGATTGGGAGTGCTAAAGAGCTTGATGGTCTTTATTACCTTAATGAAAGTGATCGTTCTCAAACTAAATCTTGTAATAAAGTGTCTCTCCCTAGCACTAGTAACCTGGAGTTATGGCACAAACGTTTAGGTCATCCTAATTTAAATTACATGTCTCAAATATTTCCATCCCTTGTTTCTAATAAAAACACCTCTGATTTTCATTGTGATTCATGTGAAAAGGCTAAGCATCATCGTACTTCATTCCAAAAAATCCCATACCAAGCCTCAAAACCTTTTTCCACCATTCACAGTGACTTATGGGGACCATCCCGTACACCAAACCGATCACAAACAAAATGGTTCATCACATTCATTGATGACCATACACGTGTCAGTTGGGTATACTTGTTGAAAGATAAAACAGAGGTGTATCAAACATTCCTTAACTTCCACTACATGATCCAAACTCAATTCCAAACCCAAATCCAGATCCTGCATACTGATAATGGGACTGAATATTTCAATCAGGTCCTCTCTACCTTCTTGGCTGAAAATGGCATTGTTCACAAAAGTACTTGTCCCAATACACCTCAGCAGAATGGTATTGCTGAACGAAAGAATCTCCATATTCTTGAGACTGCTAGAGCCATTATGTTTAGTAGTACTGTTCCTAAATATCATTGGGATGATGCTGTCCTAACTGCCACATTTCTCATTAACCGAATGCCAAGCCGACCACTGTCTTACAAAACGCCACTTCAACTTCTCCACCAATACTATAACCTCCCATACCTTGAAAACACTTTGCCACTCCGGGTGTTTGGCTGTACATCATACGTTCATATCCATCACACCAACAAACTTGACCCTACAGCCCTTAGGTGTGTCTTCCTTGGCTATTCTCATTCTCAAAAAGGATACAAGTGTTATGATCCAGCCTCCAAACGTTTATTTGTCACCTGTGATGTCACCTTCCTTGAAAATACACCTTTTTACGCCTTGTCTGCAATTCAGGGGGAGAGAACTGGTGAATTTCAGACAAATGAAACACCAAAGAATGACCAGACATTCACAATTTATATCTACTCCTGATACCTCTGATACACCTGATAACAACTTTGAGATTCCTGATAACCTTGATACCTCTGATAATGTGCCAATTCCAGGGGGAGACACAAATATGTGGGGTAATACCTACATGCGACGACACAAAAGAGGTAATGAACCACAGCCTATTAGCACTCACCAGGAGTCAGTACCAGAGGCAGATCCAAGAGAAATAGAAGGTTCTGATCTTGATCTTCCCATTGCAATGCGAAAACAACCTAGACAACCCAGATCAAGCACCAGATATCCTATAGAGAAATTTGTCTCTTATAAGGCGCTTTCATCTACATACAGTACATTTGTCTCCCATCTTGATAGAATCAGGATACCAGACACGATTGATGAGGCTATGGCTATACCTGAGTGGAGACAAGCTGTTTTAGAAGAGATGGAGGTTCTCAAGCAAAATAAGACATGGGATGTAGTAAAACTACCTCAAGGAAAAAAGGCCGTTGGATGCAAATGGGCATTCACTCCTAAGTATAGAGCAGATGGAACACTCGAGAAATATAAAGCTAGACTGGTTGCACAAGGTTTTACACAAAAATATGGGGAAGATTACACAGAAACTTTTGCCCCAGTAGCCAAGCTGAATACCATCAGGATTCTATTATCTATTGCAGTGAATTTAGATTGGAATCTACACCAACTCGATGTAAAAAATGCCTTCCTCAACGGAGAACTCAAGGAAGAAGTGTACATGAAGTTACCTCTAGGGTTCGCAGAAAAAAAAGGTGACCAAGTCTGCAAGTTAAAGAGGTCGTTATATGGGTTAAAGCAATCTCCACGTGCTTGGTTTGACAGATTTACCCAGGTTCTGAAGAGACATGGGTATACTCAAGGGCAAAGTGACCATACTTTGTTTGTCAAACATCATAAGGGTAAGATGGCTATTCTGGCTGTATATGTTGATGATATAATTCTTACAGGAGATGACGAGGTGGAAATCAATCAAATCAAGACAGCCCTGGCACGAGAATTCCAGATTAAAAATCTTGGAGAAATGAAGTACTTTCTTGGAATGGAAGTTGCCCGATCTAAGAAAGGCATTTATATCTCCCAAAGGAAGTATGTGCTCGACCTTCTAAAGGAAACAGGGATGATAGGTTGCAGGCCAAGTGACACACCTATACGGGTAGATAAAATAGATGAAGATGCAGATCTCGGTAAGGCAGTGGACTTAGGGAATTATCAACGGATGGTAAGCAAACTAATATACCTGTCTCATACTAGACCAGACATTGCATTTGCAGTAGGTGTGGTCAGCCAGCATTCTCATGATCCTAAACAGAAACATTTGAATGAAGTCTACAGGATCCTTCGTTACTTGAAGGGATCTCCAGGACATGGCTTGTTATTTAAAAAAACTGACAAACGGATTGTAGAGTTATTTACAGATGCTGATTGGGCAGGTGATCGAGATGACAGGAAATCCACATCTGGATATTGTACGTATGTATGGGGTAACCTAGTCACATGGAGAAGTAAAAAGCAAAGTGTAGTTGCAAGAAGCAGTGCTGAAGCTGAATACAGGGCCGTAGCACTAGGAATCTGTGAAGGCATATGGATAAAGCGTGTTTTTGAAGACTTGAGGAAGTCTATAAATCTACCAATCAAGGTCTATTGCGATAACATGGCTGCAATCAACATTGCTCATAATCCAGTTCAACATGACAGAACTAAACATGTCGAGATAGACAGACATTTTATAAGGGAAAAAGTTGATGAGGGAATTGTTGATCTAAGGTATATTCCTTCTAGAGAACAGACTGCAGACATCCTCACTAAAGGACTGCCCAAGGACAGGTTTGATTATCTGATTGGCAAGTTGAACTTGATTGATATCTACAGTCCAACTTGAGGGGGAGTGTTGTGAACACAGATTATTCAATGGCATGAGATAGTTGAAGAAGCAAGTCGGTGGTGCATTTTGTTGACTATTCCTCAACTACTCTTTTATTTGTTCCCACTAATCACTCTTACTTTGTCTATATTTTTTCCTATAAATATCATGTAAATCCTCTCAGTTTAATACAATCAATTCTAATCTTCAATTCTCTTCACTCATAAACTAGGGCCATAAAAGTGTTACCTTTGTAGTCCACACTGGAGCAACAAATTAAAATCTTCAGAAGGTTTTGGTGACGGACTTTACTTAGAGCTTTGCATTCATTGACAAAAATTTTTGATGCTCCATGTGTCTGGAGATTTAGCACCTTCACAACAATAGGTTTGTTATAGTAGTGAAGGGTTCCTCTATATAAAGAACCAAAGCTTCCTAAGCCCACCAACTTAGATGAAGAAAACCCATTGGTGGCATCATGCAGCTCTTTGTAAGAAACTTTGAAGAGCTTGTTCTGCATAGAAGATGAGGAAGAAGATAACCGATTTGGCTTTCTTCTCCAATAATACATACCGATGAAAACTACAAAACAAATGAAAGCACTTCCCATCACAATGACGAGGATAATGATAGTTTTGAAATGCTTCATGGGCCTATTTGAACATGCAGGCAGCTTCATTTCAGGTATGCCACCGCAAATTAAAGATCCTCATTTCCTGTGAGTGAGATGATAGTGATGTTATCAAACACTCCTCCTTTTGGAACCTCGCCATGAAGATGGTTGAACGAGAGGTTCAAGGCCTCTAAAATTGGAAGATATTTTAATTCATTGGGAATTGTGCCAGACAAGTTATTTCTGGAAAGATATAAGATTTCAAGAGATTTTAGCAAACCAAATGATAAAGGAATACTTCCTTGGAAAAGGTTTCCATTCATGTAAAGCAGTGACAGCCCTGAACATTCACCTAGTGCAGATGGAATATCACCGGACAATTTGTTTTCATTAACATCTAGTTCCACTAAATGCTTCAAGTTACCAAACTCTGATGGAAGGGGACTAATCAAGGAATTGTGAGACATGTTCAGAACTATTAAATCTTCTAGCTGACCAAATGTATCATTGGGTATGCTACCGCTCAAGTTGTTTGCGGGCAGAAACAAAAACTGCATATTTTTGCAATGTTTGAAGGCATCTGGAATACTTCCCTCAAAGTTGTTGTTGTTTAAATACAAATCAAACAACTTCGTAAGATTGCCAAGGAAAGTGGGAATATTTCCAGATAATTGGTTTCTTCTGAAGTACATTCTTTCAAGATTTTTCAATTTCCCCATTGAAATTGGAATTTCGTCTTGAAGACGGTTCCCTCCCATATGGAGAAATATTAAGCCAACTAGGTTTCCAAGCTCTTCAGGTATGCGTCCAGAGATCTTATTGAGCCCCATAAGATGTGTATCCAACGGTGAAGTGAAGTTTCCAATTGACTTTGGCAATACACCACCAAATCCATTTCCTTGTAGCCCCAATTTAAGCAATTGGCTGCAGTTGGTTAATGATGAATTGAAATCCAAATCACCATTGCTCCCACTCCCCAAAATATTGAAGCCAATGATCAATACACGAAGATTTTGCAGTCTTCCCAAAGTGGTGGGAAATGGCCCCCTTAAACGATTTGCAATTAGATCTAATATTTGCAATTGAGAGAGATTGGAAATTGTGGGAGGAATAGTTTTAGTTAAAGAGTTGTGTCCAACCCAAAAATTTTTAACATTGGGGAAAGAAAGGTCTATATTTGATGGAATAGTTCCGGACAAGTTGTTACCTGACGAAGCAAAAGTCTCAATATTGGAAAGATTATAGATTATAGAGCGATGAAGGGATTGTCCCAGACAAATTATTTCCGCTGAGAACAAGAGCCTTCAAACTTGTTAGCCGGCCTAGAGTTTGAGGTATACTTCCTTGCAGATTATTTACCGGAAGAGACAAGATTTTCAATGATGAAAGATTCCCCAAGGAGTGTGGAATACTACCGAAGAACTTATTGTCATCAAGGCGCAAGCCTTTAAGTGATCGAAAGGATCCTAACCAGGAGGGAACTTTTCCAGTCAAGTTATTTTAGTCTAAGACTAAATGTTGCAGATTTGAACAGTTAACAAGCTCTATGGGAATCTCTCCCTGGAAATTATTACGTGGTAGAAAGAGAATCTGCAACAGTTTGAGACGGCCAATTTCTTTGGGTATCTCACCATGCACTCTGGTGTAAGTAATATTTAATAGTTCAAGGAAGGTTAGATTACCTATTTCTGGTGCAAGGCTTAGCTTCCATCCAGACTTGGACCTGTTAACTGCAGTTTAGAGACTCTGGTGTGAGGTGCACTGCAAGAAACACCTTCCCAATTACAAAAGTGGAGAGAACGGTTCCACGAAGGCAGAACTTGGGGATTGCCATTTGTGAGCTTGTCCTTCAAAGAGAGCAGAGAGATTCTATCAGTTTCTGGACCCACAGGCTTTGCAGATGTGAGTGGCAGAAAGGTATGAGAAGAAGCCATGAAGAGCAGTAGCAGAAAATTAATGGTGGTGGCGAAGTAAGGAATCATTTTGGTTATTGACAATAACTTGATTTGGAGAAACAATCATGTCACTCTTGTAACGATAATAATTATATGTTCGATGGTTGTTGTGTAGGCATGCAATAATGCATTTATTAGAAACCAAAGTCAAGAAGCCTGCATGCACGCGAGAGTGACTTTCATAGGACAGTTCATGCATGGAAAATGTCAGTCGTCGTGTTGTTGGCTATAACCTGGCTTGATATGAGTTTTTCGTTTTTTTAATAGTATTTAACACTTAGAGAACTTTGATTCACAAGTCCTAGTATAAAAATCTACTAATAAGAGATTAAAAATTTAATACTACATGCTCCAATCTTTAATACAAGATTTACTTAACTAATTTGAGTATATTAAGAAAATTAGTTAATTATTTATAAGAAAATGTTTATTGGATCCCTCAAAATATCTTCTTACATCATTTACATTAAAACTATTTTTTTAATACAAACTTCCTTAATATGTACCATCAATAGGCAATGTTGTCAAAATGAGCCTTCTTTTGGTGGGCACCAATTGCGTTGGTGTATAAAATTAAAGTTCCTCTTTTGTCAAGTTACCCTTTTCCAATAGTTATATACTCGTATAATTATATTGTATGTCAACATGAGCTTTGAGGTTGTATTTTGTAGCACTGACGCCAGGAATTTTATCCTTCAATTCAAACAGTCTTTTGCATCTGAATTAGGGTCCTTAAAATTCCCAACAAATATAAGCAAATAAAAGAATCAAGATGCCTTTTTCATGCTAAAGGTTAATGTTAACATGATTATATTTTATTATAATTATAATAAGGATAAGATTATAGTGTGGTTGAAAAGCTAGAGACTTTTGGGTTTAGCAGCACAAGATGTGCCCTTTGTTGTACTGTGTTTGAGGTTCAATCTCCACTTCTCCTCATGTGCAACACCAGCCGTTCAAATTCAAAATAAAAAGTAAATTTTTTTATTAGAAAAATCTCATAATGGTTGGTGAATGTTTTGAACGTAGGCTTGTGCTAAACAATTCCTAATATGCAACCTTACCTTTACTTGACCTTAAAGTCGGCGAACTCGTGATAGGCCGGCCTAAAACTCTGAACTCATGCCAATTGGTGATTTCATGTGAAAGATTAAATCATGAAATTGCAAGTTAGTTTATTGGGAGTTCTTGGGGCGGATTATTTATTTGGTAGTCTACCAAAACCATTCAATTATACGACAAGGACCATTTTGGCCGAACAAAACTGGTCAAGATTATGAATGTATCTTTACCATCAAACTAGAAAAATAAAAATCAGTATAAGGGCATATTTTTATTTCAATAGTTTTCACAATTTTATTTAGCATGTCAGGTTTTAACAAGTCATACCATTTGAGTCATGAATAATATGATTCATATTTCAAATTTTATGTAATGTATAGAACGTACTTCTTGTTATGAATGAAATAGAGATGCCATGCCATGCCATGATGACAAATTCTTGGTAAACACTGATCAATTAAACTAACATCTAATGGACTTACCTTTATCTTATGACCAAGTCTTTGGTTCAAGTAACAGCCTCAGTTATGCCGCTAATTGACCATCACCAACGTTGATATACTATCTCCTGTCTTAAATATAAAGTCTAATTGATTTTTTTGAGGAGATTAAGGAAACTAATTAAATTAATTACTTTAAAGTATTTAATTTATCATTTTTTCTCTAAACTAATTTGTTTGACTTATAAAATGATGTATAATTTAATCGTACATAACATATGATATAATCAAGTAACTTATTTAGCTTCCTTAATCTTTTTCAAAAAAAGTCAACTAGGTCTTATATTTAGGACTGGAGGTAGTATAATATAAAAATCTTCGTAAACCCAATGCAAAATGTAACACTCTTTAATTTTTGACAAAAAACTACAAATAACACATCCAAGTGATAAGCTCAAGTCATTCTGAGTACTAGACACAAAAGGAAATATAGATACACTAATTGCTTTCAAAATCCAGAATTTGCATATGAACGCAGAATATTATGCATAGAAATGTTGATGCCAATTGGGGACAACCTCTTTTTAATGGCGAGCAACTCCACCAGAACATCTTTTATGGCCATCCATTCACTAAGCAAATCTACTGAGCATGCCACTCCAATCTTAGCAAAGCTTAATTATCAAAGACTCTTACACTTCAAGTTTCCCACTTGGCTTCTCTGTCACTTTCATGTGGCCTCTTCATGGTTTGTGAAGCCATGAAGAGCAGCAGAAAGGTGAAGGTGGCAGAATAAGGGATCATTTTTGTTGTTGAGAAGAAATTTGGAACTTGAAAGGCTAAGTGATTTGGAGGAACTATCATATTTTACACTCGTAACTTCGCTTGTTGGGTGGCATACGCAATGCATTTAGATACGTTGCGTATATATAAAGTTTCAACTACATCAAAGCCGTCAGTACCATCACATGCTTCCAGAGATCTTATTCTGCCCCATAAGAAGTGACTGCAATGGCGAAGTGAAGTTTCCAATTGACTTTGGCAATACACCACCAAATCCATTTCCTTGTAGGTCCAATCTAAGCAATTGGCTACAGTTGGTTAATGATGAAAGGAAATCCAAATCACCATTGCTTCCACTCCCCAAAACATTGAAGTCAATGTTCAATTCAACAAGATTTTGCAGTCTTCCCATGGTGGGAAATGGCCCCCTAAAATGATTTAAAGTTAGATCTAATATTTGCAATTGATGTTGGAAAATGTGGGAGGAATAGTTCCAGTTAAAGAGTTGTTTGTAAGCCAAAAATTCTGAACATTGGGGAAAAAGAGATCTATATTTGATGGAATAGTTACGGACAAGAGATTAGTTGTCAAATAAAAAACCTGGATATTGGAAAGATAATATAGTGATAAAGGGATCATTTCAGACAAGTTCTTTGGAGACACAGAAACAATGTTCAAACTTGTCAAATGGTCAAGAGTTTGAGGTATACTTCCTTGCAGATTATTCACCAAAAGAGACAAGACCCTCAATGATGAAAAATTTCCCAGAGATGGTGGAATGCCACAAAAAAAGTTATTGACAGTAAGGTACAAGGCAGTAAGTGATTGCATTGATCCTAACCAGGAGGGAATTTTGCCTGTCAAGTTATTATAGCTAAAGAGTACAGCTTGCAGACTTGAACATACAGGTTTGTGAAGCCATGAAGAGCAGTAGCAGAGAATTGATCATGGTGGCAAAGTAAGGGATCATTTTGGTTATTGAGAAAAAAATTGGAGGAACAGTCACTTCACTCTTGTAACTATAGTAATTATGTTCGATTGTTGTGTGGCATGCAATGCATTTGGATGTGTGGCTTATAAAAGTTTACATTTATTAGCTCCGTAGACTTGTCTAAGATTTATTTAGAAACCAAATTCAAGAAGCATGCAAGGGAGGCACTTTCATAGAAAGTGCTGCTCCCACACTTTCAAACTTGACTGACTTGCTACTATTAGAGAGTGACGAGCACGGAATCTCCAGCCACCACCATTGCATGCAAAATAAAGTAATCCCCACTTGCCCCACTTTCAAATTTGATTTCATGAAATTTGAAATGAATTAAGCAAGATTACATCTAACTTCTCCATATATGAATATAAACTTGTAACATTTGTCAACATTACTTAGGAAATACACCAAGTCAAGAGTTCATCTTCCAAAGATTTACTGTGTAGGGATATTAAATAAATTGAGGAAAGTAAGAAAATAGATCATATATTCAATTGTTGGAAATCATAGTTTATTGTTGAAAATTGATTTCTTCACTTAAAATCAATTTTGTTAGTCGATTTCTTTGTCCTATCAAGTATTCAGGTTGCCTTTTTTTTTTTTTTTTAAATAGGGTTAAACCCACTTCAGATCCCTATACTTTTGTTAAGTTTTGGTTTTTTTATTCTTATACTTTTAACTCGTTTTGATTTTTTTCCCTACTTACACATAAGCCACGCCAGCCCTAGTCCTAATTAGTCACCCAAGTTAGCATATTTAACGTCTTAACGATGTTAACACCAAAGCCGCAAAGTTAAACATATTCAAGCCTTATGATAAAATATAACAATGAAAAACAATGAAAACAAAGTATATGAATCAAAACGAAAAGTCATTAAAAGCATAGGGACTTAGAGTGTATTTAACCCTCTTTTACCCTATCCTAATTTCCCGTGAAGAAAGTGACACACCGGCACACACGCGGATCCTGCTGTCCCATATTTTGGGATATTTCCAAATATATTTTTTATGACTCTTTGGATCATTAGATTCTATATAAAATAACTGAAATTTTAACATATTATGAACAAAAAAATAGATCTGTTTTTAATTTTTTATGATTTTTCAGAAAAAAAGTGTTTAAAGTGAAAAAAATACACAATTTTTCTGAAAAATCTTTGAAAAATCATAAAAAATTGAAAATAGGTCCATTTTTTATCCATAATATGTCAAAATTTCACTCTTTTTTTTTTATAGAATCTAGTGATTTAAAGAGCCATAAAAAATACATTTAAAAGGATCCCAAAATATAAGGACAGCAGAGAAGGCAGCAGGATTGGGGCAGGAGAGGCCCCAATCCCCTCACACACCCATCGCACACACTCCTCTTGTACCTTGTGGGGGTTCGATCCTACAAGGGTTTGAAGCCTCTTATGGGCTTTTCTCTTATACTCTTTGTAGTTTGTAATGTCTCAACTTGTTTTTATCATTAGATTTTATATAAAATGAGTGATATTTTGATATTTTATAGAAAAAATAATGAATTTTTGAATTTTTTTTTATAATTTTTGAAGAAAATTACTCTACAATTGTGTAGTTTTTGATTTATTTTTTAAAGAAAGTTGTTGAAAAATTGAAAACAGTAATTTCATTCTTAAGAATATTAAAATGCCATTCATTTTATATATAAGTTATGTTTGAAATAGTGTTTTTTAAGATATAAGTGCTTATTATGTAAGTCGAGATAAAAATCTTCTCACACTTACCTCGTATACCGTAAATTATGATTTATAAACACTTATATATAAAAAATAAGCTATCCCAAACAAACAAATAATTTAAGTATTAGAAAAAGACACTTAGAGGCTATAAATCTGATATGACAACTTCCTCCTTTAGAGAGTATGGGTGCCACTTGAGTCTATTTTACTACTAGTGTTACGTCCTTATCGTGTATTGGAAAAGTGTTAGCCGTGTATATAACTTCAACTTGACTCTCCTTTATTGAGTGTGAGGTACCAGTACAGTTATATGACTTGTTGACTTTTAAAGCAATCTTTAATTGAAATTTTATCCGAAGGTTATGGTGAAGGCTATCATGGACCAAGAAGTCGGCACATTGGCTGTGGGGAGGCAAAGGCTAATGAAGCAATAACAGAAAGATATAGGCATAAAACTATTAGAGGTGGTCGACCCAAAAAAACGGGTCATTATTAATATGAATGTATTTTTCACCATCAATCTCGTCATTGCACTGTAAGGACATACTTTTATCTTACTTATTAACCAACAATCTATGTATGAGACTTACCTTTATCTTATGACCAAGTCTTTGATTCAAGTAACAGCCTCAACTTTGCCACTAATTGACCATCATCAATGTTGATATATAGAATAAAAATCTTCACAAACCCAATGCAATAATGTAACACTCTTCTTGACCAGAAAAAAAACTACAGATAAACTCAAGTGTTTCACAGTACTAGACACGGAAGGAAATACAGATACATTTAAAAGGCAGAATTTGCATATGAACGCAGATTATTATGCATAGAAATGTTGAAAACAAACTGGGGACAACCTCTTTTTAATGGCAAGCAACTCCACCAGAACATCTTTTATACTCATCCGTTCGCTGGGCACTACTGAACACGCCACTCCAATCTTAGCAAAGCTGATCAAAGAATCTTGCACTTCAATTTTCCCTTTAGGGTTCTCTGTCCCTTTCATGTTGCCTATTTCTGATGGTATCAGCATACATGAGTCCACTATCTCAATGACTGATCTTTCTGACAATGCCAACTTACAAAACTTGTGCAGACTTAGATGTTCTCCAAACAGCTATCTGTAGGCTTTTTTCCAGTGAGCATCTCTAACAATAGAACTCCATAAGCTATAGATATCCCCTTTTGCTGTCACTGGTCCACCTTCTCCGTATTCTGTGCAAGAATCAATTATTTAAATGATGTTAATTCATTATGTATTCAAAATCATTGTTGGGCCAAGATTGAACTTTTTGTGTTTAAAAAGTAGCGGTTATTTGAAAACAACAGCTTAATAAGGTAAGGAGTAATGTACCTGGAGGAATATAACCTATGGTTCCTTTAATTGCTGAAGAAGGAGTTTGGTCTTTATTAGAAGAGCCTGTAACTTCATGAAGGAGCTTAATTAGCTAACCCAAAGTCTCTTAAGTGAGCGACCATTTCATCATCAAGAAGAACGTTACTTGGCTTGATGTCACAATGAACAATAGTCACCTCACAATCATGGTGAACATAATCCAAGGCATTAGCTACATCAATAGCTATATCTAATCTTTGACGAATATCCAGATGTAGATTTCTTGATTCACCATTTCCATTTGCTGACAACCAGTTCTCCAAACTCCCATTTGGCATGAACTCAAAAACCAGGGCCATAAAATTGTCACCTTTGTAGTCCACACTAGAGAAACAAGTTAAAATTTTCAGAAGGTTTCAGTGACAAACTTTAGTTAAAGCTTTGCATTCATTGACGAACCTTTTTGATGCCCCATGTGTCTGAAGATTTAGTACCTTCACAACAATAGGTTTCTCATAGTAGTGAAGTAGTGCTCCTTTGTATACAGAACCAAAGCTACCTGAGCCCACCAAGTTAGACGAAGAAAACCCATTGGTGGCATCATGTAGCTCTCTATAAGAAACTTTGAAGAGCCCATTCTGCATAGAAGATGGGGAAGAAGATAACCCATTTGGCTTTCTTCACCCATAATAAATACTGATGAAAAGTACAAAACAAATGGAAGCACCGGCAATCACAATGATGAGGATAATGATGGTTTTAAAATGCTTCTTGGGCCTATATGAACATGCAGGCAGCTTCAACTCAGGAATACCACCACAAAGATTCTCATTTCCTGTGAGTGAGATAGCAGTGATGTTATCAAACACTCCTCCTTTTGGAACCTCACCACAGAGATGGTAGAACGAGAGGTTCAAGGCCTCCAAAATTGGAAGATCTTTTAATTCATTGGAAATTGTGCCTGACAAGTTATTTCTAGAAAGATCCAAGATTTCAAGAGATTTTAGCAAACCAAATGATGAGGGAATACTTCCTTGAAAACGGTTTCCATTCTTATAAAGCAGTGACAGCCCTGAACATTCACCTAGTGCAACTGGAATATCACCGGACAATTTGTCTTCATTAACATATAATTCCACTAAATGCTTCAAATAACCAAACTCTGATGGAAGGGGACCAATCAAAGAATTATAAGACATGTTCAGAACTATTAAATCTTCTAGCTGACCAAATGTATCATTGGGTATATTACCGCTCAAGTTGTTTGCGGAAAGATACAAATTCTGCATAGTTTTGCAATGTTTGAGGGCATCTGGAACACTTCCCTCAAAATTGTTTGTGTGTAAATACAGATCAAACAACTTGGTAAGATTGCCAAGGACTGTAGGAATATTTCCAGATAATTGGTTTATTTCGAAGAACATTCTTCCAAGATTTTTCAATTTTCCAATTGAAACTGGAATTTGGCCTTGAAGAAAATTGTGTCCCATATCGAGAAATGTTAAGCCAACTAGGGGCCCAAGCTCTTCAGGTATGCCTCCTGAGATCTTATTGTGTCCCATAAGAAGTGTATTCAATGGTGAGGTGAAGTTTCCGATTGACTTTGGCAATACACCACCAAATCCATTTCCTTGTAGGTCCGATCCATGTAATTGGCTACAGTTGGTTAATGATGAAAGGAAATCCAAATCACCATTGCTTCCAGTCCTAAAAAAATTGAAGTCAATGATCAATTCACGAAGATTTTGCAGTCTTCCCGAAGAGGTGGGAAATGGCCCCCTAAAACGATTCCCAATTATATCCAATATTTGCAATTGAGAGAGATTGGAAAATGTGGGAGGAATAGTTCCAGTTAAAGGGTTGTTTCCAACCCAAAAATTTTGAACATTAGGGAAAGAAAGGTCTATATTTGAAGGAATTGTTCTTGACAAGTGGTTATCCCCCAAATCAAATTCCTCAATATTGGAAAGATTATAGAGTGATGAAGGAATTGTTCCAGACAAATTATTAACAGCTAGACATAGAGTGATCAAACTTGTTAGCTGGCCAAGAGTTTGAGGGATACTTCCTTGCAGAATATTTTCAGGGAGAGACAAGACCCTTATGCCATGTTTGATATGATAGAAGTGAGGCGTTGGAAGTGGAAATGGGGTGGGAAGTGAAAATTTGAGCCGTTGGGTAAGAGGGAAGTCACTTCTATGGAAGTGTCAGTTCCATCAACTATGGAAACAGCCACTTCCTTCATACCCCCTAAGGAACCCAGTTTCAGTTCCATGGAACTGAAAAAGTTACCATTTTTCCCCATCATACCCTTTCCCTGAAAACTGTTGGCGATGACAGCGGCCTACGGGAAGGTCTTCAAATGACGGTGAGGACAACAATGGGTGATGACGGCGGCTGACGAAATACAGTGAGGACAACGGTGGTGGCTCTTCATCTTCCTCCATCATTCGATCTCCTCCGGTGACCCTCCATACTCATCTCTCCAGCTCCATCACGTCTCTATCTCTCTCTATCCAGTTGGTCGTCGTATTCATCTTGAGCTAGCCTCACCGCCATCGCACTCTAAAACATTTGTCTTCTTCTTAGATCTGCGCCAAACTCTCCTCAGACACACATTCTATGGCAACGATTTCATGAAAATATAGAAATTTGAGTTATGTAATGTTGAGCTTGTTTTCCCTTTTGATTTCAGATTTTTAATTGACTTTTGGTTTGCCATCAATAGAAAGAGGATGAATCAAGAGGGGTTGAGAGGAATATTTTCTTATTTGAGTTTTGGGTTTGTCTATAGATTTCTAATTTTGATTCATTTTCTTGTACTGGTACCAGATTTTTAATCTACTTTCTAGTTGATCGTGGTGGCTACTGCAACTCGAAAATGGAACGATGAGGGAGAAGGGTGGTTGAAAGGAAGTTTTTCTTCTTCAGTTGGGGTATTTTGGTCACTTTATATGATAGATACATTTATAAATTTAAAATAATACAAGACTTCCACCATCACACCTGTAACATCCCAATTTTTACTCATATTATTTAAATATTATTAGGAAACAATTTATTAAGTCATTTGAGGTGTAGAGTAAACTAATGCGTTATTTGAGATAAAAAAAATATAGGAATAATAAAATATGATTGGAAATTTTGAGTAGTATATTTATTACAAATAAGTTGAATTTAATGAGATTAGTTTATGGGAATGGGAAATTACCATATAATTATTTGAGTATAAAGAGTTATCATAAATGGATAAAATTTTATGATAATAATCTCATATTATAAATTTAGAGAAAAAAAAGGGGAGAGATAAATTAATAAGATGTGGAGGGATTAAATAAAGGTATTTAAAATATCTTAATACCAAAAATGATTATGATTATTTATATGTTATGAAGATTTTATTTGAGAAAAATATACAAATATAACTTAATCATTGATACTATTCTTAAAGATTCAGTGAATTATGAATAATTTTCTATGTTATGAAGAAAATGTAGAAGTGGAAATGAAAAAAAAAAAAAAAAAGAAAGAAAGAAAGAAGAGAAGAAAGTGAAAGAATAAAATAAAACAAATAAAAAAAAGGAAAGAATTAAAGGAGAATGAAATAATATAAAAAAAAATAGAAAATGGGACCCACATCACTATTTTACAACCCATCATATTTATTCCTTCACCGTCGTGCGCCTGTGCTCCGTCTTTCGGTGTTCGTCCAGCAGCTCCATTACTCCATTAATGGAGAAGTTGATATGCCTTTGAGCTTCATTTCTTCCCCATAAAATTCCCCAATAACCACGATTATTTCCTAAATATTTTTCTGTTCATTGAGAGCTTTCTAGAAGTATAGATTGTGATAGGAGAAAAGCAAGTTTGAAGATTAGGGCTTGAAGCAAGTATGGGGTTTCAACAAATGGGAACCATAAGCTTGTAGAGGTGAGTAAATATTGACATTTCATCGGTTTAGAATTTTTATATTACATTAATTGAGAGATTTAGAATTAGGGTTTGATTGTTAGAGAAATGTTATGATTGAAGATGGTAGTTTTTACATATTAAGTTTGAGTTTAATGGTTGAGTTAAGTTTATTGGAGGTAGAATTGATATTTAACCGGTTTATAATGTTGTTTAAGCTTGTAAAATGAAAATGGGTATTTTGGTTGGAACCCTAAGTTGGAGAAATTGGGGATTTTAATCAATTTGAATTATTTTGAGTTAGTTGTTAGTTCAAATGAATTATCGGAATTTAGAAATGATAGGATTGGCATTAGAATGAAGAATTAGACATTATAAGTGAGATTTAAAAGTTAGAGGTAGAGTTAGAGACTTTAAGTCTATGTAATTATCTTGAATATTTATTTGACAATTTGAGTAATGAGAAATTGTATAATAATTATGTAGATTGAAGTTAGATTGTTTGATGTTGGCAAATTGGAAGCACTCAAGTGTTGGTAATAATAAGCTTGGAATAGAGGTAACATTTGTTATTCTTTTATATACTTGTCAACTATATATATATATATATATACACACACTAAATTGTTTTGGGATTTGTTGTGCCTATGGAGGGCTTAATTTGGAATTGTATATTTAATAGAAACTAATATTATACTTGGAAACTATTCAAGCATGCTTGTGTGTATTAGAACTCATGGATTTGTATTTTGGAAATTGTTTAAGCATGCTTGTGTGTGATAATGGAAAGATTTGGAAATGATGTTATGTTTTAGATAATGAATACATTTGTTATGGTTCCTTAAGTTGAAACAGTATTATTATCTTCATGATTATTGAGATAATGTATATTTTTTATCGATATGGTTTGGGGCCATACTCATGATTGGGAACTCGAATATACATGCCATGATTGTGATTGATTGCCTTTGATGCAAGTGGATGGTTGTGGAGTGGTGATGGGAGATTTTGTGTAAGTTAATACCACGTGGTATGCCATCACTCGGTGCACAGTGGATGGCACTTGTCAGGGCCCCTTCTTCCATGTTTTCCTTTGGCCGGGATTGCATTGGAGCTGTGGGACATGTGACACCTCCTTAGTTTTGTTCTTTTAAGGAGGGGAGCCATAGTCCAGACTTGAGCTCTGCACCTTTGGCCAGGTACATCTTAAGAACTGGTGAGCTTGGGACAATCCAGTTAAATGGATGAGTTTCTGTTGGACTATGTGTTAGCCTATGGCTCCAGTCAGTGGTTATAAGGTTGGTCCGGGGTAATAAGGATTATCTGTGCATCAATCACTTGCTTGGCATGTTATATATGTGATTTATGATTTGAATATAATAAAGTTTTTGTATAATTATTTTTTTGCAACAAGGTTGACACATGTTTTTTTTTTGGTGAAATCTTTTGTGAACAATATTTGGAAAATGAATTGTGATTTTCAAGCGTTTTGGAACCTATTTGGAATGGGGTTTTGATAACCGAATCGAGAACTAGTTTGTTAAATGTTTTATGTAAAGAGTAGTATAAATTAATTATTGTAAGCTAAACTTGATTTTCGAGCTGTATGTTCTCGATCTCGGTTTGCATGTATATTTCTGAATAACCAATGTTTACTGAGATCTTTGGATCTCACGGTTGCTATATTTACATTTTTTTTCAGGTGAGATATGAGTAGGGCTACAGGGAAGTTGGTAAGAGGGTGAGTCTAGTTATAGGCTCTCATTAAGGTTCCTCTTACTTGCATATGTCATCATTTGTCATTCCTAATTACGTATGTAATGCCATGACCTAGGAACTATTTAAATCGTGATTTGAGAATTCTATATAAATTGAGTATTGTGAACTCAGGTTTTGGAAATGATTGGTTTTGGTGTTTGATTGAGATATTCGATAAATATTCGTATTATTGAGCGGAGCCCCCTATTGCTGTGATTTTGTGATAATGGATTTGGATTAAGAGATTTAATAAGTTGTTATCTGGGCTTGTGGAAGGACTGTTGTATAGTTGGGTTTCGAATGTCCGAGGTCCAATTGTTTCTCAGGGATCCCTAGTACTTACTTTCGCTGTGTTTAGAAAATGATTTATCAAATTGTTTTGATTACGTTCTATTAATCGGGGTTGACATTCTACTGTTAAGTTTTCCCATTTTCTACCTTGATTGGCTTTTTTTTAAACTATTGTTTAGAACTTTCTACCATGGAAATTTTTATTGTTTGAGTTTTAACTTTTTATTTCCATGGTAGGTTACTTAATCAATGTGTTAAATTTGGTTTAAAAAGTTGAAATGTTACAACACCAAACACTTTAAAACCCATTTCCACGTCCACTTACCTCCACTTCAATGTCCATTTCCAATTCTACTTCCACTAAAAACTCTTCCATCATACCAATGATGCTCGATTTCCCAAGGATAGAGGAATAGTACCAAAGAACTTATTGACATCAAGGTTCAAGGACTGAAGTGATCGCATAGATCAGGAAGGAATTTTTCCAGTCAAGTTATTGATGTTGAGGACTATAACTTGCAGATTTGAACAATTAGCAAGGTACGGGAATCTCTCCGTGGAAGTTTTTACATCTCAAGAAGAGAATTCACAACCGTTTGAGATGGCCAATTTCTTTGGGGATCTCACCATGCACTCTGGTGTAAGAATATTAAATATTTTAAGGAAGGTTAGGGTCACGTCCCGAAAATTTAGGGGTGATTAGAATGGAATGTGAGAGGACTCACGTTACTAAATCCTTAAAACATATATAGACAAATGTCTCATCTAATAATGACAATAATATTGAAAATAAATACATTACTTCTAGTTCATACATAACATATTTCTTGCAATCAAAATGTTAAATAACTTGTAGAGATTTCAGTAGAGTCTTTTTCGCAAGTTGGACTTTCTAAAATTTCTACCATAGCATACAAGTTCAGTATAGTATATAGAGTTCTGCTCCGCAGTAGCATATATAGATACATACAATTTAGACTAACAAAAGAAGACAGGGATCCTATCTATAGACAACGTGAAGCATCTAAACTACAGAAGTAAATACATAGACATAATATTGTATTTACATCAATAAGCAGCTTTTCCAAAATATCTACAACCTTTGATCAGCAATGAGATTCTTCTTCACTGTTTAGCTGAAGGTGCAAAGTTAGTGGTACCGTCTGAGACTAAAATAAATTTTCCAGTGAATAACGTCCCATATAGAAATGAAAAAATATTGAAAGAAATGATTTATACCTATTTAACTTAAGCATGATGGTAAATCTCAACTTCTAATTATAAGATTATAAACATAAATCAAAACTGTACAAAGCATCGTTAATCAAATAAAACCAAGTGGTTTTTGTTAAGAGAATCAATAAAAAAAAAAAACAATCAAATTTCATCTTTTCGTAGAACTTCAATAAAATAGATAACTCCATGAGGGCAACTAATTAACCAGGCATAGCATGAAGCCACGAAAACGAGCGTGGACACATAGTCCATGAGGGTAAATAACCAAACAAGCGTAACCTGAGGCCACGAAACAAGCATAGGTATAAGACCCACGAATAACAAGCGTGAGAATGAATCCCACGAATATCAAGCGTGAGTACTGTGCCCACGAAAGTTAAGCGAGCTCAAAGTTAACCATGGCGCGCCAAGGACTAACAGTACTACTGTTAGTAACCATTATCTTTACCTTAAAATTTAATAACTTTCTAACTTTGCTTCTGCTTAATATAGATAATACCCGATGAGAACAAAATTTTTATAATAATAAATCAAGGGTAAAATCATACATTTGAAGTGACTTATAAATAACATCAAAATAAACTTTTTCCTCTTCGCCTTATAGACAGGAGCAGAGAAGTATTTCAAATTTTACACAATGCATGGAACATACTTATCATTATTAATGATGCATACAAAAAATAAACGTCAAGACGACACTGGTTCTCAGAAAACATATACTCATTTAAGCCAACAAACTAATAGACTTGTCTTTATCTTATGGCCAAGTCTTTGATTCAACTGACGGCCTCACGATTGCCACTACTTGACCATCATCAACGTCGATCTATAATATAAAAATCTTCATAAACCAAATGCAAAATGTAACACTCTTCTTGACAAAAAAAAAAAAACTACAGACAGCATATAATCCAAGTGAAAAAAGCCAAAGTCTTTCTGGGTACTAGACACAAGGAAATATAGATACATTTTACTTTAAAAAAAGACAGAACTTGCATATGAACGCAGATTATATATTATGCATAGAAATGTTGAATTCCAACTGAGGACAACCTCTTTTTAATGGCAAGCAACTCCACCAGAACATCTTTTATCCCCATCCGTTCACTGGGCAAATCTAATGAACAAGCGACTCCAATCTTAGCAAAGCTAATCAAAGACTCTTGCATTTCAAGTTTCCCTTTTGGATTCTCTACCCCTTTCATGTGGCCTCTCTGGAATGGTATGAGCAAACTTGGGTCCACTATCTCAAAGACTGATCCTTCTGACAACATCATCTCACAAAACTTGTGCAGGCTCATATCTTCTCCAAACATGCTATCTGTAGGCTTTTTTCCAGTGAGCAGTTCTAACAATAGAACTCCATAGCTATATATATCCCCTTGTGTTGTCACTACTCCTCCTGCTCCATACTCTGTGCAAGAATAAATTATTTAAACCATGCTCAAAATTATTGTTCAGCCAAGATTGAGTTTTCTTGTGATATAGCTTTTTGACAGAGCTTTAGCTTTGATCACAAGTTGCTACTTTTTTTTTTTTTTAAATGGTTATTTGAAAACATGAGCTTAACAAAGCAAATAGCAATGTACCTGGAGGAATATAACCAATGGTTCCTTTAATTGCAGAGGAAGGAGATTGATCTATGCTAGAAGAGCTTGTAACTTCATGAAGGATCTTAGCTAACCCAAAGTCTCCTAAGTGAGCAACCATTTCATCATCAAGAAGAACATTACTTGGCTTGATGTCACAATGAACAACAGCGACCTCACAATCATGGTGAAGATAATCCAAGGCATTAGCTATATCAATAGCTATATCTAATCTCTGATGAAAATTTGGATGTTGATTTCTTGATTCATCATTTCCCTTTGTCGACAACCAGCTCTCCAAACTCCCATTTGGCATGAACTCATAAACCAGGGCCATAAAAGTGTCACCTTTGCAGTCCACACTGGAGCAACAAGTTAAAATCTTCAGAAGGTTTCGGTGACGGACTTTACTTAGAGCTCTGCATTCATTGGCGAAAGTTTTTAATGCACCATGTGTCCGAAGATTTAGCACCTTTACAACAATAGGTTGGTCATAGTAGTGTAGTGTTCCTCTGTATACAGAACCAAAGCTTCCTGAGCCCACCAAGTTAGACGAAGAAAACCCATTTGTGGCATCATTTAGCTCTCTGTGAGAAACTTTGAAGAGCCTATTTTGCACATAAGATGAGGGAGAAGACAACCCATTTGGCTTTCTTCTCCAACAATAAATACTGATGAAAAGTACAAAACAAATGGAAGCACTGCCTATCGCAATGATAAGGAGAATGATGGTTTTAAAATGCTTCTTGGGCTTATTTGGACAGTCAGGCAGCTTCAATTCAGGAATCCCACCACAAAGATCCTCATTTCCTGCGAGTGAGATGGCAGTGATGTTATCAAACACTCCTCCTTTTGGAACCTCACCATGGAGATAGTTAAACGAGAGGTCTAAGGCCTCCAAAATTGGAAGATCTTTTAGTTCACTGGGAATTGTGCCAGACAAGCTATTTCTGGAAAGACCCAAGATTTCAAGAGATTTTAGCAAACCAAATGACGAGGGAATACTTCCTTGAAAAAGGTTTCCATTCATGTAAAGCAGTGATAGCCCTGAACATCCTCCTAGTGCAATTGGAATATCACCGGACAATTTGTTATCATTAACAACTAGTTCCACTAAATGCTGCAGGTTACCAAACTCTGATGGAAGGATACCAATCAAGGAATTGTTAAACATGTGAAGAACTATTAAATCTTCTAGCTGACCAAATGTATCATTGGGTATATGACCGCTCAAGTTGTTTATGGAAAGATACAAATTCTGCATAGTTTTGCAATGTTTGAGGGCATCTGGAACACTTCCCTCAAAATTGTTTGTGTGTAAAGACAGATCAAACAACTTGGTAAGATTGCCAAGGACTGTAGGAATATTTCCAGATAATTGGTTTGCTTCGAAGAACATTCTTCCAAGATTTTTCAATTTTCCAATTGAAACTGGAATTTTGCCTTGAAGAAAGTTCTCTCCCATGTCGAGAATAGTTAAGGCAATAAGTTTCCCAATCTCTTCAGGTATGCTTCCAGAGATCTTATTCTTTCCCATAAGAAGTGTATTCAATGGTGAAGTGAAGTTTCCGATTGACTTTGGCAACACACCACCAAATCCATTTCCTCCTAGGCCCAATTTAAGCAATTGGCTACAGTTAGTTAATGATGAAATGAAATCCAAATCACCATTACTTCCAGTCCCCAAAAAATTCAAGTCAATGAGCAATTCACGAAGATTTTGCAGTCTTCCGAAAGTGGTGGGAAATGGCCCCCTTAAATGATTTGAAACTAGATCTAATATTTGCAATTGAGAGAGATTGGAAAATGTGGGAGGAATATATAGTTCCTGTTAAAGAGTTGTTTCCGACCCAAAAATATTGAACATTGGGGAAATAAAGGTCTATATTTGATGGAATAGTTCCGGACAAGAGGTTAGATACCAAATCAAAAACCTGGATATTGGAAAAATTATAGAATGTTGGAGGGATTGTTCCAGACAAATTATTATCGCTTAGAACAAGAATGTTCAAACTTGTTAACCTGCCTAGAGTTTGAGGTATACTTCCTTGCAGATTATTTCCCGGAAGAGACAAGACCCTCAATGAAGAAAGATTCCCCAAGGAGCGTGGAATACTACCGAAAAACTTATTGTCTTCAAGGTACAAGCCTGTAAGTGATCGCATTGATCCTAACCAAGAGGGAACCTTTCCAGTCAAGTTATTTTTGTTTAACACTACAAGTTGTAGATTTGAACAGTTAACAAGCTCTATGGGAATCTCTCCCTGGAAATTATTACGCGGTAGCCAGAGAATCTGCAACAATTTGAGACGGCCAATTTCTTTGGGGATCTCACCATGCACTCCAGTATAAGAAATATTCAATTGTTTAAGGAAGGTTAGATTACCTATTTCTGGCGCAAGACTTCCATCCAAACTTGGATCTCTTAAGTTCAGTGTAGAGACTCTGGTGTGAGGTGCACTGCAAGAAACACCTTCCCATTTACAAAAGAGGAGAGAACGATTCCATGAAGGCAGAAGTTGAGGATTGCCATTTGTGAGCTTGTCCTTCAAAGCGAGCAGAGAGAGTCTATCAGTTTCTGATCCCATAGGCTTGGCAGATGCAAGTGGCAGAAAGGTTTGTGAAGTCATGAAGAGCAATAGAAGAAAATTAATGGTGGTGGCGAAGTAAGGAATCATTTTGGTTTATTGAGAAGGTGAAGCCACAACGTACTGATCACAATATATAATAACTTGATTTGGAGGAACAATCATTTCAGTCTTGTAACGATATAATAATTATACGTCCGATTGTTGTTGTATTGGCATGCAGTGCATTTAGAAACCAAAGTCAAGAAGCATGCCTACACACGAGTCACTTTCATAGTACAGTTCAGGGAAACGAGCAGGGAACCTCCAGCCAGCACCAATAATAATAATGCATGGAAAAAGTCAGTCGTGTGGTTGGCTATAACCTGGCTAGCTAGATTAGAGCCGGGAAAACGGGCCGAGCCCGTCGGGCCGGCCCTTTTAGGCCCTGGCCCTTCAAGGGCCGGGCTTGTAAATTGTAGCCTCAAAAGGAAGTCGGGCCTAAAAGGGCCGGTCCTGTAGGGCCTCGGGCTTAAAAGGGCCGGCCCTGGAGGGCCTCGGACCGGCCCTTTAGGCCCGTTTATTTTTTATTTTTTTTACTTAGAAAGGAATTATGTTACATTTTTTAATTACCTTATTGAATCTATATGTCACTCTGTCCTCATATTGTATAGAGTATGATTTTTGAATATATTGTTTTGTCTAATTGAATCATATTGTGATTTTTGAGTATATTGTTCTGCCTATTTAGACTAAAATCATATTATATACTATTCTACCTGATAGAGTATGATTTTTTATGGAGGTTGTGATTATTTGACTACTTGAACTTACTGCTCAAAGTGAAACACAATCAAATGTCCTTGAAATTGATGATAGTGGCGAAGAAGGTGAAAATGATAGTCGTTATACTCATGTTGTTTAGAGATTAGAGTATTTAGCTTCTTGCCTTCTTATACTTTAACCTTTTGTGTGAGTTATTTATGGACATGATTTTACCTTTGATTATACATTAGTAACTGTGTTTGTTTGTTGGAAGAGACGTGTTATTTTAAACCTTAATGTTGACAACATTTATATATTAAATTAAAACTTTAATTGTTGTTATTTACTAATTATATTTTTCTGAGGAAAATACGCAGGAAAAATAGTTAAATATTGTGAAAAGAATTTCCCGGCCCTGCGGGCCGGCCCTAGCCCTGATGCTCTCGGGCCGGGCTTTGAAAAACTGTAATTTTTCTAACCCCGAACCCTTTAGGGCCGGCCCTGTTAGGCCCTGGCCCGTCAAGGGCCAGCCCTGTAGGGCCGGGCCGGCCCTGATTCCCAGCTCTTATGAGTTTTAATTTTTTTTAAAACTCATAAGAGATTGCAAATTTAATACTACCTCCACTCTTTAATTTAAAATCTACTTAACTTATCAAGCTATATTAATTAATTATTTATAAAAAAAAATATGTATTAGATCCCCTAAAATATCCTCTTAAATTATTTACATTGAAACTATATTTTTGATGTATACTCCCTTACCATGTACAATCAATAGCAATAATTTAGAAAAATAATGATCAATAGGAGACATAAAATAGATTGAGGTCTTATATTTATGACGAAATTCAGCTCCCAACTAACTCTTATATTAAAAATTAGAGGTATTAGTAATTAACAATAAAGACAATTTGGTCATCTCAATTTTATGGCTCTTATATTTGGACAATAGCTGTAAGTCACATGAGCTTAGAGGATGCATTTGGTAGCACTCACGGCCCGAATATTTTCCTCTATAATTCAAACTGTGTTTTTTTTTTTATACATAAAGTTGAAAACTCTAAAAAACTCAGCCTACATCAGTAGGAATACAATGATCCAGCTCTAAAACAGCTGTTAACTCAGGCGTGAATTCAAACTGTGTTTTGCATCGTATGTTCCAAAATTCCCAACAATATGAGCAAATAAAAAGAACCAGGGAACCTTTTTCATTGCTAAAGGTTAATATTGACATGATTATCTTTTATTTTAACTATAATAAGGATAAGATTATATGTGGTTGAAAAGTCAAAGAAGCTTTAGATCTAGTGGCATAGGATTTGCATTTGTGGTACAGGTCTTTTGGGGTTCAATCTCCGCTACTCCTGACGTACAACGCCTGCCGTCCAAATTCAAAATGAAAAATTCAATTTTTTATTAAAATTAAAATATCTCATAATGGTTGGTGAATGTTTTGATGAACGTAGGCTTGTGCTAAACAATTCCTTACAACCTGCAAGGGTCCGGTCCGACTGGTCGCAAACGAGGGCGTAAGGCACGCTTCTCTACTACGTCTTGGGCTCGATACCTGTGAGGTATTAAGGGATTAGTCTGACACGTTGTGCTGGGATATCCTGAGGCAGCGATTCCATCCTACTCAAAAAAAAACAATTCCTTACAAGCATCATATCCTACCTTTACTTTGACCTTAAAGTCGGCTAGCTCATGATAGGCCGGCCTAAAACTCTGAACTCATGCCAAGTGGTGATTTCATGTGAAAGATTAAATCATGAAATTGAAAGATTATGTGGAGAGGAAACTTACCTCCTTACTCTCTCAAAATCTCAAAATTCTTATATGTCTTGCTTTATAACCCTTACTTTCCTATTTATAATTTTAAGGTATGATTTTTTTCTATAAATGTTTCTTCTTTTTTTTTTTGAATTTTCATTTTTTGATTTTTTTTGTATTTTATGTTAAAAACTACCTAACTTGACCCAATCACCATCAATAGAGTTTTTTTTTTTTGTAATTTTTTTTATTTTTCCCATAAGTAGCTTCCTAATTTAAACCTATCAATATAAATGAGAAATTTTTTTATTTTCGTTCTTTTTGTTTATTCTCTTATATTTTCGGTACAAACAACTTCCTAATTTAAACTTATAAAGGAGATATATTTTTTTTGCATTTTTTTATATTTTTTTATTTTCCCTTAATGGATGACAACGCCAATTTGAACACTAATCATCATCAGTGAGAGGATTTTTTTTTTCTTTTTTTTATTTTCGTTTTCTTTTTTAATTTTATTTTTAAATGTTTCCTTTGCCAATGAAACACCAATCATCATCAATGAAATGATTTTCTTATTTTATATTTTTTTTTATGTTTCCCTTTAATAATGATTGCCAATTGAGACACCAATTATCATCAAAGACAGGAGTTTCATTTTTGTTTTTTTTTTCTTGGATGATGATTGCCAATTTAGACACTAGTCATCATCAATGAGAGGATTTCCATTTTTTTTTAAATTATTTTTTCATTTTTGGGTGGGGCCCAGACAAAATAGGATGTTCACAATACCAATTGGGGACAGCCTCTTTTTAATGGCAAGCAACTTCACCAGAACATCTTTTATAGCCATCCGTTCACTGGGAACATCTACTGAACATGCCACTCCAATCTTAGCCAAGCTGATCAAAGACTCTTGCATTTCAAGTTTCCCTTTAGGCTTCTCTGTCACTCTCATGTGGTCTCTATATGATGGTATGAGCATACTTGAGTCCACTATCTCAATGACTGATCTTTCTGACAATGCCAACTTACAAAACTTGTGCAGGCTCATATGTTCTTCAAAAATGCTATCTGTAGGCTTTTTTCTAGTGAGCAGCTCTAACAATAAAACTCCATAACTATAGATATCTCCTTGTGGTGTCATTGGTCCACCTACACCATACTCTGTGCAAGAATCAATTATTTAAATGATGTTAATTAATTATGTTAAAATCATTTGTTGCGCCATGATTGAACTTTTTCTGTTTAAAAAGTAGTGGTTATATGAAAACAAGAGCTTAATAAGTCAAGGAGTAACGTACCTGGAGGAATATAACCAATTGTTCCTTTAATGGCTGAGGAAGGAGTTTGGTCTCTATTAGAAGAGTTGGTAACTTTGTGAAGGAGCTTAGCTAACCCAAAGTCTCCTAAGTGAGCAACCATTTCATTATCAAGAAGAATATTACTCGACTTGATGTCACAATGAACAATAGCTACCTCACAATCATGGTGAAGATAATTCAAGGCATTAGCTAAATGGCTATATTTAATCTTTGAGAAAAATTTAAATGTTGATTTCTTGATTCATCACCTAAATTTTTTAACAACCATATTCTCCAAACTCCCATTTGTCATGAACTCAAAAACCAAGGCCATAAAATTGACACCTTTGTAATCCATGTTGAAGCAACAAGTTAAAATCTTCAGAAGGTTTCGATGACGGACTTTACTTAGAGCATTGCATTCATTGACAAAACTTTTAGATGCCCCGTGTGTCTGGAGATTTGGCACCTTCACAACAATAGGTTTGTCATAGTAGTGAAGTGTTCCTTTGTATACAGAACCAAAGCTTCTTGAGCCCACCAAGTTAGAGGAAGAAAACCCATTGGTTGCATCATGTAGCTCTTTGTAGGAAACTTTGAAGAGCCCATTCTGCATAGAAGATAAGGAGGAAGATAACCCATTGGACTTTCTTCTCCCACAATAAATACTGATGAAAAGTACAAAACAAATGAAAGCACTAGCTACAACAATGATAAGGATAATGATGGTTTTAAAATGCTTCTTGGACTTATTTGAACATGCAGGCAGCTTCAACTCAGGTATTCCACCACACAGATCCTCATTTCCTGTGAGTGAGATAGCTGTGATGTTATCAAACAGTCCTCCTTTTGAAACCTCACCATGGAGATGGTTGAACGAGAGGTTCAAGGCCTCCAAAATTGGAAGATCTTTTAATTCATTGGGAATTGTGCCTGACAAGTTATTTCTGGAAAGATCCAACATGTGAAGAGATTTTAGCTAACCTAATGATGAGGGAATACTTCCTTGGAAAAAGTTTCCATTCATGTAAAGTAGTGACAACCCTGAACATCCACCTAGTGCATTTGGAATATCGCCGGACAATTTGTTATCATTAACATATAGTTCCACTAAATGGTTAAGGTTACCAAATTCTGTTGGAAGGGGACCCATCAAAGAATTGTAAGAAATGTGAAGAACTATTAAATCTTCTAGCTGACCAAATGTATCATTGGGTATATTACCGCTCAATTTGTTTGCGGAAAGATACAAATTCTACATATTTTTGCAATGTTTGAGGGCATCTGGAATACTTCCGTCAAAATTGTTTGTGTGTAAATACAGATCGAACAACTTGGTAAGATTGACAAGGACAGTAGGAATATTTCCAGATAATTGATTTCTTTGGAAGTACACTCTTTCAAGGCTTTTCAATTTTCCAATTGAAACTGGAATTTCACCTTGAAGAAACAAGTTCCCTCCCATATCGAGAAATGTTAAGCCAACAAGTTTCCCAATCTCTTCGGGAATGCTTCCAGAGATTTTATTGTGTCCCATAAGAAGTGTATCCAATGGTGATGTGAAGTTTCCAATTGACTTTGGCAATACACCACCAAATCCATTTCCTTGCAGGTCTAATTCATGCAATTGGCTACAGTTGGTTAATGATGAAAGGAAATCCAAATCACCATTTTTTCCACTCCCCAAAACATTGAAGTCAATGATCAATTCACGAAGATTTTGTAGTCTCCCCAAAATAATGGGAAATGGCCCACTAAAATGATTTAAAGTTACATCTAATATTTGCATTTGAGAAAGGTTGGAAAATGTGGGAGGAATAGTTCCAGTTAAAGAGTTTTTTGCAACCCAAAAATTTTGAACATTGGGGAAAGAAAGGACTATATTTGATGGAATAGTTACGGACAAGTCGTTACCTCACAACAAAATCCTTAATATTAGAAAGATAATAGTGTGATGAAGGGATTGTTCCAGACAAATTATTTCCGCTTAGAACATGAGCATTCAAACTTGTTAGCCGGCATAGTGTTTGTGGCATACTTCCTTGCTGAAGTGTATAACTTCAAGATTTGAACAGTTAGCGATCTCTATGGGGATCTCTCCCAGGAAATTATTATGTCTGAGGGGGAGAATTTGCAACCGCGTTTGAGACGGCCAATTTTTTTGGGGATCTCACCATGCACTCCAGTGTAAGAAATATTCAATAGTTCAAGGAAGGTTAGATTACCTATTTCTGGTGCAAGACTGCCATCGAAACTTGGACCTCCTAAGTCCTAAGTGCAGTGTAGAGACTCTGGTGTGACGAGTACTGCAGGAAACACCTTCCCACTTACAGAAATGGAGAGAACGGCCGGTTCCATGAAGGAAGAAGTTGAGGATTGCCATTTGTGAGCTTGTCCTTCAAAGCGAGAAAAGCGAGTACAGTCTATCAGTTTCTTGACCAATAGGCTTGGCAGATGTGAGTAGCAGAAAGGTTTGTGAAGCCATGAAGAGCAGTAGCAGAAAATTGATCATGGTGGCAAAGTAAGGGGCCATTTTGGTTATTAAGAAGGAATTTGGAAAGAGAAGCCACGACGTACTGATCGGAACAATCATGTCACTCTTGTAACTAATATAATAATAGTTATATATGTTCCATTGTTGTGTAGCATACCATGCTTATAAAGTTCACATTTAGATCCCTAAATTTGAGAAACCAATGTCAACTGTGTCAAGAAGCATGCATGCACGCGAGTCACGCAAGTAATAATTGAGCTGCTGAAGCCACTCACTCCGGCCCCCGTGTGCAGAAAAAGTCGGTCGCATGGTTTACTAAAATTTATGATTTTAGTGTGCCGACCGGAACATGGACGATCATAGCCGGCCATCGTCTTGCTTGACCCTATTCTGCCCAATCAAGTTATATACAAGTTGTTGGGTCTTGTGCTCCCATCCTATATTGAGAAAAGCCTAACATTTAACGTTTATTTATGTCTCACTTAGGGTGTAGATTAGGGTTTGGTCGAAAAAATCTAATTCACAGGAAAACACGTTTACTTGAAAAAGAAAAACAGAGAAAGCTATTTTCTCATATTCATTAAGTAGCCTTATTAAATTGACAGTTATGTATTCGTTAACAGTTGGATCAAGCTAAAATTTGATTAGCCCATTCACAACTCACAATGCCTCATCTAGAGAAGACACGATTATGACATAATTTTTTTTTAATTAATTATTTATATATAATATAATTGTATATCTAAGTCCCTTTTTATTTTGACGATTTGGAATTATTCCCCACCAGAGAAGCCACCCTACACGCTCCATCCTTTTTCTTATAATTGGGATATAGAACACACAACCTCCTCGTATAGAGTGTCATGTGAGCTGGAAGAAGTTCAATTGTGAGTGAGAGAGGTGTATGAGAGGTCAAGATGGCCGAATAAAAGCAGACTCAGCCAAGTCAATGGAGCGAGCAAGAGCGGCAGCTTTGTTCACACATTCTTGGTGTTCATCCTCTGCTTCACTATCAGCCACAATACCTGCACCTGCTTGCACATGAGCTATCCATTCTCTTCCTTTCTCCTTCCTACCTCCCGTCGGAAACACCATTGTTCTTAGAACTAGTGCCATGTCCATATCGCCGTTGAATGATATCCACCCAAATCCGCCGCTGTATGGCCCTCGCCTCCTCACCTCCAACTCATCAATCAACTCCATCGCCTTCACCTTTGGTGCTCCGCTGACGGTTCCGACCGGCAAGGCCGCACGCAGGGCGTCCCAACAGGTCAGGTGGTCGTGCAACTCTCCGGTGACCTGAAAGAACCGTATTTTACAGAATGAGTTACTATGTGGGTATATCCATATGTAGCCGTTAATGCACGGCGACAGTTTCTGACCGTTGAGCTTATGTGCATAACATGGGAATAGCGTTCAACATCCATAAGCTTTTCCACTTTCACTGACCCACTTTTTGAAACCTGCAGACGGAACAACTTCATATACCAACTGCACTCTTCACAGTCCCATGATACAAAGTTGATCAATTTGTAGCAGTCATGGGATAAAATAGTAACAGAGTATGAGTATCCAGTTGATTTTTTTTAGTGGCTTAGGAAGTTAAATAAATTATTTTAATATATTTATTTTTTTCTCTAAATTAATTTATCTTACTTATAAATTGATATATAATTTAATAATGCACTATAAACTTTGTCCTATATTTAGGACTAAAGGAAGTATAATATATGATATCATTAAATAATGTATTTTATTTTCTTAATCTCTTTAGAAAAAGCTAACTGAATCTTATATGTAAGTAAGGTAGTGTATAATTTCATAACATATATATACTTTCCCAACGTCATTGCGTCCCAAATCCACCAACATGAGATGCTCTGCTCGTTCCTTTTCATCATTCAGCAGTTTCTTTTCTAACTTATCATCTTCATCCACTGTCTTCCCTCTTCTACTTGTCCCGGCCAATGGACGATTCACAACCTTCTTCTGTTAATAATCATAATATAAAAATTTTTTAACCTAAATATGGAACCCTAATCTGATAAATCTAATAAACCAATGAAATAGATTCTTGTGAGGGAAGAAAGTTACCTTCTTTATACGCGTGAGAGTCTCAGGACTCGAAGCAACCAGAATGCATCCCCTTGCCTATTTGATGAAATGTAATATAATATATATAAATCTCTGGACCACGTACAAAAACCTACGGATATGAAGTTGTTTGGAGATAAACCTGCAAATAAGCCATGTAAGGACTTGGATTCACCACTCTCAGTGCTCTATATATGTCAAACGGATCAGCAAATGTTTTGCGTTCAAAACGCTGACTCAGAACGATCTGAAAAATATTCCCGGCTTGAATATGCTCTTTTGCTTTAAGAACTGCTTCCTTATATTCTTCGCTTGTCATATTGGAGTTCTTCAAAGGAGCACCAAACTGGCGAGTATGAAGTTTCACTGAACCTGGACATAGCTTTGGGCTAGCAACGAAAGATGAAAACTCTGAATTAACTAACTTTAATTCAATGGTTCAATAACAACTAATTCATTAAATACATGAACAGATAACTCACTGAATGCTATCCTGTAATCTGGCCACTAATTTTTCTAACCGTTCTTTTCCATCTTTGTAAGCGTTCTCTGCTGAGGAGTACCTATCGAGTCTCACCCAGTGAATCACATATACTTTCTGTTTTGAACAGAGAGAGAATTAAGTCATTAACCAACAAGTAGGTATTAGTATTAGCTGGTTCATTAACATAAGATCTCATTTATAGTGTAATTTACACTATAGACCAGATTTCATATTAAAGACCAGAGGTAGTGTTAAAGTACACGCAGCACCGTTCGTTAATTAGAGTTTTTCCAAAAAAAATTTCCAAAATACCTTATTGACATGGTCAAAGACAATTACATCATCATAGAGGCTGAGATTTATGTCGGCGAGGTTTCTGTCATCCACGGGAGCCTTTGAAAATGGAACCTTTTTCTTTTCCACGTAACGAACTGTATCGTATGTGAAATAGCCAACCCAACCTCCTGTGTAATCATAGGGCCATTAAAATGAAATCTGAACATTAATTCACTTATAGAGTCAACAGGCTTGACAAGATCCTATTTTGCGAACATGGGGTGTGAAGAAATTAGCCATCTTACCACAGAATGCATCTGGAAGTTCATCAGAGAAATGGGGTTTCCAACTCTCTGAGATTTTTATAGGGACCTCTATGGGATCATTGACAATATCCTCAGTTATGTTCCCGAGTTCATGGTCTATTACTGTAACCTTGTTTTCCTTTGTGACAATTTCCATTGTTGGCCGAGCTCCTATAACGCTATAACGCCCCTGAACGAATCAAAACAATCCTGAATTTCTGTACAAAGAAAACTAACCAAACCATACATAACACTAGCTCCCGATCTGTAATATAAAAACTAGTTAAAGGTTGGATTTGTTACTAAATATAATATAGGACCTTAATTTATTTTGTCTCATAAATTTATAATATTTTTTTTAAAATATCTCTATTAATGACATAAATTAAAAGATTTTTATCTAAGAGCGATATTTAAGGAAAACCAACATATATTTGTTATAAATAATAAACATAACTAATTTCTATGATCTATCCAAATTAGTACACCAACTCTTGTATCAAGGACGGAAGTGGTGCTTCCAGAACGATGAAGCTGAGATCGAACTTAAACACACTTACCACAGTTGATACATGAAAATTTGGCTCTGCAGACTCAAAAAGAAAGCTTGGAGCTTCCCGGTCGTCTTCCTTGACCAAAATCCGGTAAGCAAGAACAGGGGTAAGCTGATCAGAGAATATGCTCCGATATAAAGGAATCAAATTTCCAATTCGTGAAGCTTCTACGAACTTTATTAGCTCGTCAGCTTCAAAACAAATCAATGATCGATTAGGCCCACCATAAGCAAATAAGTAATGAAACAGTACAGTAGCTTCATTAAAATGCCCATACTGTGCTTTAAACAGGGGAAATATTACAAGAGCACTTGCAAACACTCACCATAGGAAGATGGGCTTTTTGAGAGTGACGAGCACCTTAATGTGACTGATGAGGTTGGGCCACCCATTGAAAAGCCGGTGGTGGCCGGTGCCGCAGGAGAAAAGGGAAGAAAACGGTGAGAGAAGGATAGAGAACGCATTGTGCAGAGATTGGTTGTGGACAAGAAATTGAGACATGAATGGGTGGTCTGAATCTTTGCAGAGATCATCATGTCTGTAACTGTAAGGAGCGTTGTGAAGGGATGAGAATGGCTTAGTGGTGCTGTTGGATCATTGTGCCATAAGAGACTCAAATTTATACAGGATTTGCATGTAACTGTACCCATCCTTGTAATTGTAATTGGTGAGCTGCTGATGTAAGACATATTTCTTATATTGATTTTTTTCTATCCTTAATGTAAAATATATTTATTTAAATTGATTATATTAAAGATGTTAGTTAAATTAGTTAATATGATTTGTATTTTCTAAATCACCCAAGTCATTTTTCTTAATTCTTTCATTCCTTCTCCTTCTTGATTATTGTTGAGGAAGCATCAATAGAGATAAATTAAAAAAATATAGATAAATATAATAAATATGTCTTATATTTAGGAGTAAGATTAACGCTCCAAATATGTAGGAAGGAGTATCATTGTTTTCCAAATTACTCCGGTCGATACATACCCCGTCAATATATTAATCAGTTTTGAGAAATATAGTTTCAATCAAGGGCGTATAGGAAATACAATTATATTTATTATAATTAACTAATTTAACTATATTCTTTAATCTAATCAAATAACAATTGGAATCTTCAAAAGCAGTTTTTCAATTGTGATTTACAGTATACGAGGTAAATATACGAAAAAAGTTTTATCTCGATTTACGTAGAAAAACACTTTTGAAGATCCCAATCATAATCTCAAACAAACATTAAAGAGCATCTCATGCGGCCGTCGTTGATGAGCATGGGTTGGTGTTGAGCCGAGCAGTGATCATAAATCCGAATATTATCCATTAAATTTGGATGAATTAAATTTTATTTTTGAATATTTTCCCTCTTTTTTGTTGAAATGTTTATCTATTTTTAAAAAATAAAAAGACTTTTAAACAGTTTTTTCAAAATAAATTAATCATTTGAAAAATTATAGATTAAAATTTTTTTTTAAGTGTAGTTCATCAAAATTGAATTTAGACTTTGAATGATCTAAATTTCATTAAAACAATAAATATGAGGTGTTCACGCTGTTGAGTGAATTGAATGAAAGAACAGAAGAAACTGATGTGGATCAGTGTATGGCTGGTTTTTGGGGGGGGGGGGGGAGCTTGTGTATGAAAACTATAAGGAAGTTTTAATTTAAAATCTCAAAAGCAAAGTTGGGAGTCGTAAAAACTTTAATTGGTTAAAAAAAAACACTTGAAATCCCATGCCACCACCCCATCCTCTTCAAAACCCTTTGTCATATGATGAGATGTCATGATTTTGTGCCTCCACGTATGCTGAGTGACGTGACAGACAAAAATGCTCAGTTAGCCATACCATGATTGTGTAATTTGTGTTGATTCCCACAGAAATTTCTGGTGGCATTTATGAATTCATCACAAATTTCATATTTAAAATTATTTTTCCCAACAATAATTAGATTACATTAATGAAGCGGTTTGCCTGCATCCATCATCCATGTAGATAATGAACCAGGCCTACAGACAACATTTTGTGCATGACCCAGCTAGGCTTTTAGGCCAGCTATGCCAGGTAGGACTGAGTTTTCACCTTACAAGTAATTTTGGGTTTAAAACTAATCCTTTTTAAAACTTAAGCGCATTAAAGGGTTTTTGTTTTTCTCAATAAATATGTTTTTCAGAATTTAAACTTATATTCTTTTTCTTAGAGAGGTGAGGCTACTACTACCTTAACTAATAGGCTATTGGTTACAGTCTGGTTCTTCATATAAGGATAATGGGTGGAACAATTAGGCACCGCCCAAACTTTGTGAGCTCTACACTCTTGGCTAGTGGTCTAAGGTTTCAGTTAGCATGACCAGAAATGAATGGAGTGACAAGGAGTTCGAGTCTAATGAGGTTCGTGAACTAAGATTTTGCAATAACCTTTTAAATATTTATTAAAAAAATTGCCAAATGGTGTGTTGTGGGGTTTTAAGAAACGAATTGAATATGGTGATGTTATACTTTATCCGGTCATTAATATAAAACCCAACTGACTAATTTTAGAATATTAAATAAGTTAAATAAATTATTTTAAAGTAGGTATATTTATTGTTCTTTTGAACTTATATATAATCTAATAATATATATAAGCATTTCAGAGAGATCATATAATATATAATAATATAATTAAGTAATTTATTTAACTTTACTAATTTTCTGAAATTAGTTAACTAAGTGTTATGTTAAGGATTTATGTATAAGATTTCAAAATGATGCTTGTGAGTTTGACAACGTTGTGACGGGTGAATTGTGGGGGAGACATACATTTGTCTGCCATGAACACGATTTATACAAAGGCAGACAAGGAGAGAACGCGGCCCTCCACTCACCTCATGCTTCTCCACGTTCACAAGACGAGAGTTGTGAATTGTGATTTAGGCATTTGCTTTGCAATTAAACGTTTCTCACGTTCATGCTGTGAACCCAAGCAGTTCAGCTTTTGGTATTTTCTTCGACTTTCATCATTATCGGCTTCACTTCGTAGTCAGTAGGGCTATTTAGCTATTCTGATAACCAATACCATGATATGTAAAGATAAGTCATATAAGCTTAGCTTAGATGGTGGTGTGGGCATAGATCAAAAATTCAAATTTAATCAAATATTGAAGATAGCAATAATAAGTTCAAACCAATTTAACTGCTAGCCAAGTGGCCTTACACTGAGTTTGTAGGAGATTCTGCTGATTTTCCATTAACCAAGTAAAATGGATCTTATATTAAACACTGAAGTAGTGCCAATAATTTTGTCAGGAAAGTTATTAAAGCCCATTTTAAAATGTTATTACCTACTCTTTGCTGTGCCGGAAACAATTTCAAATCAGACCCATAAAAAATTTCAAAAAATTATTAATGAACATAATTATTAGTTTATTACAAAAGAAAGGGATGAGGGGCTAAAAACTGGGTTGTTTTGCCTATCATAACTCACGCACGAACCGACCGTGTGCTATGAAAAAATGATCTTCTGCTCTGCTAGAAACTTGCAAGGACTTCGTCTGTAAATGGGAAAGGATATGGCAAACACACTAACAAGCCAAGTAGCAAAACTGTCACTCCAAGAGCAGCATACTTGTCGTCAGGATCTGTTATTTCCTCTGAAAGAGGAGCAATTGGACCTCTTTGTAGGAAGAATATGAGCGCTACCCAGTAAAATGCCACGTCGTTAAACAGAGACGACAGACCAAGAAGCACAATCGAAGCTGCTGTGAAGCGGGAAGAAGCCTGTGCCATTGAGTCAAGTCAGTATTTCTACCCCTTAGGAAGTGAAATAAAAAAAATGGAAGATATTTTATTGAAAAATGTTGGCCCCTCCCTACGAAGTGATTGAAAGGTTCCAAATATTAATCCTCCCACCTATCATTATTATAAGGCACCTTCTAGAAGAAGAAATGAATGGTCCTAATTATAAGTCACCTAATGGGATATTAAGTTTTTCCAATATTAAACCTATTTAAAGTCATTAACTATATAAGGTTTTATTTTTCATTTGGTCTGTGTGAAACATGCTTAGAGAGCATTATAAATAGGACCAAAGGAACATAGTAAAATCCAAAATTTGTTCCACTTCAAGACAAAGTTAATGACTCAACCACATTTCTTAGAGGTGCCTTATAATAGGGACCAAATGATATAGTTCCTATATAGGGTACCTTTCTTCCCCATAGGGCAAACGCTATTCTCCCGCCATCAAGTTCTCCAGCAGGGATGCTGTTGATTGCATTAATAAGGAGGCCTGCCCAAGCCCAAATCACAAGAGGGTTGACAGATATTGAAGTTCCCTCCTTGAGCACGTTGCCAAGAAGCAGCTTTGCTAAGAATAATAAAGAAAAGAAGTTCATGAGGCTTTGCTTCATATTCTTTTTTCTAGATCCTTGGCAAACCAGGCAATAAATCAATATCAATAGCACAAAGCAGGCAGTTGGGGATGTAATTAAAACATTTTTAGCAGATAATTAATGCATATCTGAAGGGATTTTCCGCATATAAAGTATGCAACTTACCAATACCACCGGCAAGAAATGACTCGTGAAACACAGAAGCATCAACAACAATACCAATACCATCACTGGGCGGTAAGAAAAAGCCTAACAGCAGAAGCACAAGACCCAAGGCAAAGCCAGCTATTGGTCCTGCGGCTGCAACTTTGAGAAGATCTTCCCGACTGGACACAATGTTTCGTATCCTTGTTATAGCACCAAAAGAGCCTATCTGCCACCATATCATCCATCAGAATATCCAAACCTTCATTTAGTAAGTCATTCAAGATAGCATGTGTCAAACAACAGGAAAAATGGTTTGTAATGCCAAACAAGCATCAGCCAAGATATTGACATCGCGCTATACAAATTTAAGGAGCACATATTTAAGAAAGAATCAAGGTCTTTTATTATACCCCACCTAAAATGCTATTCTAAAGACTACTCCGGAGTATTAAAAGGATTTATCTCTTAGTCATGCAAATCAGATTCTGGGATAATTTCTCAAGGAAAACAAAGCAACAGAGGAAATTTGCAGATGGTAAAAGAATCAAACTACCAGATTAATGCCCATAACACTGTCTAACAGAAAAAACAAAGATAGACAGCTTTCAATGACTTGAATTAAAAAATATATAATATATATGTTGATTACTGATTTATTCATGCATCCCCAACATCAAAATAAAATATAATTAAAATCATTAAGAAATTAAACTATTCACAAGCCATGAACAATATGACTCATCTCACAATGCATGATTGTGTTTAGTTAATTGTAAAAAGAAAGAAATAGAAAGCATCATTTGAACCAAAAGATAAAAGCTTCTATCACACAACCTGCCAGCTAGGAACAAAGTATGGCACCCCAAGCTTAACTCCAGTGTCTTTGGCAGCCACATGGTGACCGAGTTCATGTATCCCCAAAATAAGTGCAGTAACAAGGGCTCCAGGTAGGCCATCCTTTAATAAGTTGAGATTGTCAAAAGTTGATCTGGATAATAATATAACTGTTGGTAAAACAACAAGATTAAAGGATATGGATTTCATGGTAATTGATACTAAATCATGTGCACAAAACTACAAATCACAAGACAGATTTCAGTTAGCTTTTGAAGCGAATGAAAATGGTTAAATTCTAAGAAAGAAGGAAAACACTAACAATAAATTAGATTGCAATCCAGGGACACTGCGAAGAAGTAAGGTAAACACTGTAACGAGCCCAAAAGCTCCAGCAGCAAACCACTCAGGTACAGCTGTAGAGAAAAACCAGAGTCATAAATACAAATTATAAGCTTTACTAACACACTTTTTATCTGAGATTTCACAGGGGCTCAATCAATACCAGTTGTCTCCGGTTGTAAGGTTGACCGTGGAACTACCACAGCCACTGGTTTATCATCTTCAGGATTGATCAGAAGGAAAAGCTTGTATTCATCTCCAAATTTATCCTGTAATAAATTTTATGCAGAAATAATGTTCAGCAACTGAATTTGGGACATAATCACAAATTCACAAAAAAAAAAACCAAAAAGAAATACAAACATGCATACTTGCATCCTCCTTGATATCTTTTCATAACTTTTTGCAGCTTGCCCTCGTAGGTTTCCTTTGAATAATACTCCACCCTACCAAAGAAGATAAAACCTAATGGTTTTACCAATGACAGGTCTAAAGCGTAACATGGGGGAGGGGGCAAAAATGAAAGCTACATGAAAAATGGTGGGCTATAATTAGTTTTGAAAATTTTTTACAACTAAAAGAACAGATTTCAAAAGGAAATTTGAGGGTTTTTTTTTTTGGGGGGGGGGGGGGGTTGTTGTGTTTGGGAGTTCAACAGCTTGCCCAATGGATTTTATGATAAGAATTTTGCATATCTAGCTTGGAATCGTGTTTAATATAACATGCACAATGAAGGACATCATTTCTAAATAAAAATCTACTCCAACTATTATCACCACTGATATAAAAATGAATTTGAAGTTTGAAAATAAATTTTTATGAATTCATTTTTATGGAATACCAAACCACTATTGAAATGATATCGACTACAACTCGTAAGTGAGAACTCACCTCATATGGGTCCTGGCTTGTTATGAAAAAAGTATCAAAGCCAAAAACTTGGTTCTTAAGAACTTCAATTGTTTCCTTTGGAATTTTTATTGCTTCCTCCAGTTGCTGTGGCTGCATAAAAGATAAGAAAACAAAAAAATTAAAAAGGAGCATGCCGCTTCTAATGCATGAAAGGCTGAACATTACATGCAATCACCTTCACACCTGGAAGAGGCGAACCACTTGCAACTTCTACGCTATCCGCACTCTGTTTGCATAACAAACGCAAAGAATACAAGATAGACAAGTAAATAATGGCCCTAAATTCAAGTGAAACAATCTGTCTTTTCCTTATTTTAAGAAAGAAATCTGACGATAAAGAAGAGCTCATAGTACAAACAAATTTTTGGGAAAAAAAGTTTTTAGTGTGAATCATTAATTAATATGACTTGATAGAGAATAAGTCCCAAGGTTTAATTACTGAGGCAATCATTAGATAATGCTAATCAGATTATTTTTAGGATTTCAGCAACCTAGGAAGGAGTACAGTTGGTTAGCAGTAACTAAAACAAAAAGTATCTCTTTTGCATGCCATTAATGAATAAAAGAATTAATGCAATTTTAATTAAGTAGCTTGTAGAGTACTTTATTATCTCCATGGGCAAAAGACTGCTGAGAGTCAATGGACATGCATGTCCATGGGAAATGCACCCATTTCCCAACCAGAATATGTGCATCAAAACTCAAAATCTAAATATGGGGTATATTACCTGCTCATTATTTTGACCAAGATTTTCGTCTTCAAATTTGTTTAGCTGCTCCCCATCTAAAGACTGAGAGACATTTTGCTCAAGGGAATTTTCCAAAGATTGCGTTTCTCCATTTTCAGGTGCCTCTTTCTGCTAAGAACATTCAAGAAATTTCCCTTGTAAACTAAGAATGCAAGATATTAAAAGATCCACATATCACGTAAAACTAACAACCGTCTTCACTCCTCAATATGAAGTGTTCAGGGTTCTTCATAAACATTAACATTTACTCTGCTCTATTAGCTTTAGTATAACGAAATATCCCATCCCATGATCACGAATTTGCCAAAACATTGACATTTTGACCAACAGTCTAGGGCCACGCCCATTATGAGCAGCAAGTTATTCACTTCACGTTCATACTTCTTCTTAATGTCATCATTTAGAACATTTAACAATTCAAGCACAAATGACAATATTAGCACCAGGTCATTCTTAGTCTGGTAAGCAAAATTCCCAACTTTATATGCACTACTTTCCACAAAAATAAGTCCAAACCCGTCTTCCAAACTCCACTGAAATCTATTCCGTAACTAGGTTAATTGCCTTTTCAATAAGTAGAACAAGATTTGCAACTTTTTTATCAACATATCTTAACACAATCCAAAGAGTCCTGAGCATGCTAGACCAATTACAACAGCTTGGTGGTACTAATAGAGAACTGCCTAGAACATATTCACGAAAAAAAAATGATCACAAAGAAAAGAAACTTCAATTGGAGGCAGTAATTGATAATTGGAAGTACCTCCTCGTTGTCACCATCTGGTTCGGAATGTGGCTCAGTAACTCTACAAGCAATTTCTCTCTTCGCACTTGATCTTAATCGATAAACATATCATCATTTGAAGCTAAATCAGTTCATCGTGAAATAGAATTCGACTCCCATCAAACCCAGTACGAGGGAAACAAAGCCTTACCGTCGATTCTGAACTATCTTCAAGCTATTCGGAGAAAACCGTAAATGCCGATAACCACCGGAAGGATGCATGCACGACTGAAATCGAATATCACAGCAAAAGCTACATTGTGATAGGAGGACGAGATTCCCGCGAAAAGTTGCCGAAACACTCATCGTTAAGCTTCCTTATTTGAATGCACAAAGAGCTCTAATTCAGATGAAACGCTATCATCATTATAGATTTGATACTTTTTGGAGAAATTTTAAGTTGCACGGCCTTACACGGTCCAAGGGGTTGTAACTAATCTAGTCTATCGGGGACGAGCCAACCCGATTATCCGTTTTTTCTTTCGCTGGATAGTGGATACCTTCTGCCAAGATATTTTCTCCTGTTTCCAGGACATGGAGCAGCGAATTCGGTGGGCTAATCAACGTTTGACACGTGTTAAGATGTGGATCAAAGTACCATATTTCGTCTTCTTTTCCATTAATTAATCTTTTGAATGAACTCCACGTTGCCCTTTTCAAGAAGAATGAACTCCACGTTGCCCATTCAATATTGGATACTCCCCCTATTTATAAGCATTTTTTTTTATTATGTAAAATGAACTAATAATTAAAAATAATAAGTATATTATAAATATCATATTTTTTTCCATATATGCCCCTATTTATAAAAAAAATATAGGAGATAGAATAGATAAAAAGTATGAGAGATAATGAATATAAAATATGAAAGAAAATGAACATTTAATAAGGGTAAAATAGAGAAAAAAAATCTTACATTTTCAAATGAAAAATGAAAGTTGCTTATAAAAGGGATCAATCCTATTAAAGAGAAAGTTGCTTATAAATAAGACCGGAGGGAGTATATATACCAGCTCTAGGGCCAACGACATTACTTCAAAATTAAGTGTATGTTTGGATTAGTTTTTACATAATAGCTTCTAGAGAAAAAGTGAAGAATAGCTTTTAGAGAATAGATTATGAGAAAGAAATGATTTTGATAAAGTAATAGTGTTTGGATTCAATGGTCAGAATAATTTTTTTTCATGGTCAAATTACTAAAAAGGACATTAGTTTTTGTGATAATTACATATAAAGGATAAAATTATATTTTAAGTATTATTAAACATTAATTGTATAATAAATACAAAAAACATAAATAAATTTCAAAACAAATTTTATAATTATAAAATTAGTCAAATATGTAATATCAAAAAATATATAAATTTTTTTAAAAAATTATATTATTAGTCGATTATGTAATATAAAAAATTGGATCAAACATACGCGCATGTGTGTGTGTGTGTGTAGTAATAAATTGTGTAACAAAAAATCATTTATAAGTAGTTAGGATATAAAAAAATCTACTACAAAATACCAAAGTACAAGTTTAGAGTAGGGATAGGCATACATTTCACTGATTGTCAATAATAGAATACGTCAAAATATAAATACAATAACATTTAACAGATTGTCAATAAAAGCATACGTAAAAATAAGGAAACAATACATGACTAAGATTCGTGCATATAATAAATGATTTGATCTCTTATAGAATCACGAAGAGAAACCATATCAGATGAAGATGAAATTGATGAATGTATTGTAGAAGATTCTATATTGTCATCTGCATCGGCATCACACAAAATACCCTTTCGATCATGGCGCCGGAAGTCAGGATCAGAAATAGATGTTCTTCTAATGAAGTTGTGTATAGCCATCGTCACACAAACAATTCTAACCTGTGTGGGGAAGCTATAGCTTCGCATTTTCTATAATATTTCAAACTTGTTCTTCCAAACGCCAAATGTTCTTTCTATTGTGCACATAAGACTGGAATGTAAATAATTGAACGTCTCATTGTGGTTTTCAAACGTAGATGACCTCTGAAAGTCCAGGAGATGGTAATGCTCGGATCTGTAAGGACCAAGGTATCCAGTCGGGGTGGGATAGCCAGTATCCACCAAATAATATTTATCTTTACGAAATAATTAGCTTAATGTCAATATATATATATATATATAATTAATAATAATTAAAGTGTAAGAGTTATAAGCATACATTTTGGAGGATATGGAAAATTCATCGACGGCGTTGTCAGTGCATGATCAAATATGCGCGCATCATGCGCTGTTCCTTCCCATCCAGCCAATACAAACATAAAACACATGTCTCAATCACAAACCGCCATCACACTTGGCGATGTAAATCCTTTTCTGCCAATATATTTTGTTTTTTCCTTTGCTTTGACTTTGCATGGAATGTGCGTGCCATCAATTGCTCTAATAGCATTTTTAAAGAAAGGTCAGTATCTATTGCTGAAGCGTATCTTTGATTGAATGTTCTCAAACTTAGGATCCTGTGGTTTGATGTTACTCATTGCAAGACTACAATATGCCTTTAAGACAGCATGCAGAGCCCTATGAATTATCTCTCCTGAGCGCTGAAATCTTTCCTATTGCAACCTACTCGATGTCGCAAATCCAACAATGTTAAAAAAAATTGCAACCATTTCATGTACACCCACATTTCGAGACTCTGTCAAACCATATCGTTGCAGTTCAAAGCAAAGCTTGTGAAAGACATGCAGTTGCATTCTAAACATGTCATAACAACGGTTCAAATTACCGCTTAAAACTCCACGCACTCATTTAGCACCTGTAAAGTCACTTGTATGCCGCGGTTCTTTACATAAATATAGCCGAGCATATACACCAACATATGCGGCCACTTTTCGATCTCTTTGTTTGCGTCATTCCCTATGTTTTGCCATAATTTTCAATGTGTTGTCCATACCTACCCCTACTGTTGACATATACATTATCCCTTACATGTATTTATCACAAAAACTAATGTCCTTTTTAGTAATTTGACCATGAAAAAAGCTATTCTGACTATAACATCTAAACACTCTCACTTTATCAAAATCACTTTTTTCTCAGAATCTATTCTGCTCATAATATATTCTTTAAAAGTTATTCTCCACTTTTTCTCCAGAAGCTATTCTGTAAAAATTAATCCAAACACACACTTGGCCTCTCAAAACCTTAGTTTCAGCTGAGAATAGATTATGGGAAATTTTTGGGTGTTTGAGTGTTTTTTAAGCAAACCATGGTTTGGGCTGAAAATAGCTTCTTCTTTTTAATGCATCCAAACACCCTAATTCCTTACTATTGGTACAACGTTAGCCCCTCCACTATCAAACAGTCACATACTCACATCCACTCTTATCTTAAGCACAAATTCTTAAGAAAGCCATAAGCTAACACCTATTAGAGTTGGAGTATGTTTAAATTAACTTTTGGAGAAGAACGTCTAAAAAAAATGATAAAAGTGATTTTAAAAAATAGATTCTGAGCATAATAGATTCTAGGAAAAAAGTGATTTTTATAAAATGATGTTGTTTGGGTATTATTAGGGGTGGAAATAGGCTAGGCTAGGTTAGGCTTTGCCTAAATAGGCCTGGGCCTGTAACAAAGATTCAAAGCCTGGGCCTGGGTCTGAGCCTATATGTAGACTTTTTTTTTAGGCCTGAGCCTGGGCCTTCAGAAGGCCTGACAAGGCCTGAAGCCTGTTTAAAAGCCTACTTAAAATGTAGGACTTTAAATAGCCTTTAAAGCCTATGCTGCTAAATTCATATATAACCCTTTATACTTATATACAATCCTACATTATGTCTTAAAAGCCTAACATCTATTCTTGTAGTAATATTAAGGCTTAGTAAGGAAAAGAAAATAATATCTAGTGACAACACTTGTTCGAGTAAATAGGAATAAGAAAAACTAATCGACTGCTGACTAATAAGATATATTTTTTAAAATCTACCAAGCATAACAAATAACATGTAAAACTAGATTTTTACCTATTTTATTCTTTCCACGTAAATTGGGACAAACTCCTCTTGTTAAGATTAAAATATTTCATTTGACACTAAAATAAACTCATAACATTTTTTATGCTTTAGTGAAGGGCACAAATTAGGGAAGAGAGTGAGTTAGTATTGCCATCTCGAGCGATCGAAGAGAAGAGATGTAGAGGTGAATGATTTATGCGAAAACAAGGGATGAGTATAATGACGATGAAATATGAAACTTAGAATTTGGAATTAAAATTAAGTTGGTAAATTTATAAAATTATTTAGATGATATTATATATACTTATATAATAATATATTTTTTAAAATAAAAAATTAAATAGGCCAGGTTTGTAGGCTAGGCCTTATAAAAATAGGCCTGGCCTATTTATCTAAATAGGCCTAACAATATGCCTGAGCCTGAGCCTGGCCTATTTACTAAATAGGCTAGGATAGGCTTTATGTAGGCTAGGTCGTAGGCCCCTGTTAGGGGGCCTAGCCTATTTCCATCCCTAGGTATTATTTTCAGAATCACTTTTTCATTATTAAATTACTATAAAGGACATTATCTTTTGTGATAATTGCATATAAAGGATATGATATTTTATATATTTTTAAAATTTAAATTTCATGATAAATACCAAAAATGAAATAAATTTTTATACAAAATTAAAATTATAACAATTGTCAATTATATAACATGAAAAAAAAATTAGATCATATATATATATATATATATTAATAAATTGTATAGTAAAAAATCATTTATAAATAGTAATTAGAAAGAGAAGAAAATGAAAGAGAACAAGGAGAAAATAGATTATGAAAAGTGAAAAAAAAATAGCTTTTTCATAAACCATGGTTTTGGATCCAAAACCATGGTTTGGGAGAAAAATGTGATTTTAGAGTTTTTTCATGTGCTTTGGTGATTTTCTCTCAAACCATGGTTTTATCAAAAATAGTGCTTTTACAAAGTCATCCAAACACACACTTGAAGGGGAAGGGAGCTAACATCCAAGCAGCTCCACACTACAACATATCACTCGACATCTTATCAGTCGACCCTCTATAGGTAGCCCTTTCCAGTTAGTCAACTCTCAATGAAAGCACAATTGTAACTAACACGATTACTTGAAAAAGCTACACCTTAAGGGTTTGTTTGGTCTGAGGGGAGGGGAAGGAAAATGAACGGAGAGAAAAAAAAATTTAGTTGAATTTAAAAAAAAAATTAGAGAAGTGGGGTTAAAAAATTTTAATTAATTTTTTTTACTCTTTTATCTTATATATTCTCTTTATTAAAATTTTATTATGCCACTTCTTCAATCTTTTAAAATTCAACTCATAAAAATTTTCTCTCCTCTCCCTTCCCCTCCAAATCCCTCACACCAAACAAACCCTAAAAGCTAACTGTTGGATTTGATCAGCTCTCAAAATGTTAATAGCATATTTTAATGTCCTATGTTACCACAACTATTACAATGAAGGTGGGAAAACATCGAAATCGGTATGTATATATAGAGCTGGGAAAAAGGGCCGGCTTAGGCCCGTTTCCTAAAAAGTACCATATTTTTTAAGCCCGCGGCCCTACAGGGCTGGCCCTTCACGGGCTCAGGCTTAAACTCATTTTAATTCAAAATTTTTTTTTTAAAGTTTTACAATTTATTTATTATTTTGCTTTAAATTGGTATACATTATTTTTAAAACTCATAAATTTTTAGTTAAAATAATCATCTAATGTCCAAATTAGCCTTTTTTTTCAAGTTTAAATGAATAAAACATTGTACAAAATAAAATAAATCAAACCAATTAATAAGTGTTTGCCTGTTATTAATACTCTATTAGGAACTTAGGTGTCTCTCATATTGATAATTTAATATAATGATATTATATTTATTAATTTATTTTAAAAATATTAAACGGGCCTAAAAGGGCCGGCCCGCAGGGCTTCAGGGCTGACCCTACAGGGCCGGCCTTTTTAGGCCCGCTTCCATTTTCAGCCTCTAAATCATAGACCCGGCTCTTGACGAGCTCGGGCCTAAACGGGCCGGCCCGACGGGCTCGGCCCGAATTCCCAGCTCTATGTATATATATATATTTATTTATTTATTTATTTATTTAAAATCACATGAACACAATTTGGTACAAGGGGCTGGGAATATTTCCTTTACATACAACTGCATTAGTAGCAAGCTACCACTCTGATACTATTTATAAGTCTTTTTTAACTAATTTTTATATATCAAGGAGAGTTGGTTAACTCATTAACTATGTGCTAAATTTTCAATTTCACCCTTATCTGCGATTGGTTTTAAAAATCAATATGAATAAATTCTTTTTATTTATTACAATTAATAGGGGTAAAAAAATACAAAATGCATTTACTACCCTGAAGCTTAACTTATAAATAGGATCAAATTTTTTAATAAAAAAAGATTTATAAATAGGATCAACGAGGTACACTTCCCCTCACCAAAGTTATCATGCACTGTGCAACACAAAAGGTGAAACTGTGAAAGAGAACTCAACACGTACCCCCTATATGGTGGCCCCATAAACGTGTATATCCCCTTGTACAAAAATATAGTTAACATTCACCTCCTAACATATACAGACCAAATCTTGCAGAGAATGAATCTTGAGAAAGAAAGCAAAAGAAGGGGTTAACTTATCACATCATCTGGCTTCTCATCCCACCTACTCTTGCGCCTTTGCCGTCTGCCACTTTTGGGAGCTCCATTCTGCCGAAGAGACTTTATTAGCTCTTCCGGCAATGGTGGCAAAGGGAAACGAGTTAGATCCTCATCACTTGTGTCACTATTAATCCATCCGTAACACGGTTTATGCCTCTTGATAGGAACATTGTCGCGTCGTTGTGAATGTTGAAGCATTGGAGGCCTCACTTGCTTAGCATACACATTTTTTATGTTGCTTCCAATGGACTTGTCCACAGACATTCTCTTATTTTCTGCCTCCACTAGGAATTGAATTGAAACCTCATCATTTATATCACTTTCAATCCGTCCATCACACAGTTTATGCCTCTTGATATTAACGTTGTCGCGCGGCTGTGAAGATTGAATCACCGGAAGCCTCACTTGCTTAGCATCCACATTTCTGATGTTGCTTCCAATGGATTTGTCAACAGACATTCTCTTATTTTCCGCCTCCACTCGGAATTGAGTTGGAACCTCATCATTTATATCACTTTCAATCCGCCCATAGGATGGTTCATGCCTCTTGATACGAACGTTGTCGCGTGGTTGTGAAGACTGGATCACCGGAGGCCCCACTTGCTTAGCATCCACATTTTTTATGTGTTTGCTTCCAATGGATTTGTCCACATATATTCTCTTATTTTCTGCCTCTACTCGGAATTGAGTTGAAACCTCATCATTTATATCACCTTCAATCCGTCCATAGGATGGTTTATGCCTCTTGATAAGAACGTTGTCGCGTGGTTGTGAAGATTGAATCACCGGAGGCCTCACTTGCTTAGCATCCACATTTTTTATGTGTTTGCTTCCAATGGATTTGTCCACATACATTCTCTTATTTTCTGCCTCTACTCGGAATTGAGTTGAATCCTCATCATTTATATCACTTTCAATCCGCCCATAGGATGATTTATGCCTCTTGACAGGAACGTAGTCACGAGGTTGTGAAGATTGAACCGGAAGCCTCACTTGCTTAGCATCCACATTTCTGATGTTGCTTCCAATGGATTTGTCAACAGACATTCTCTTATTTTCTGCCTCCACTCGGAATTGAGTTGGAACCGCATCATTTGTATCACTTTCAATCCGCCCATAGGATGGTTTATGCCTCTTGATAGGAATGTAGTCGCGTGGTTGTGAAGATTGAATCACCGGAGGACTCACTTGCTTAGCATCCACATTTTTTATGTGTTTGCTTCCAATGGATTTGTCCACAGACATTCTCTTATTTTCTGCCTCTATTCGGAATTGGGTTGAAACCTCATCATATATATTACTTTCAATCCGTCCATAGGACGGTTTATGCCTCTTAATAGGATAGTTGTCGTGTGGCTGTGAAGACTGAATCACCGGAGGCCTCACTTGCTTAGCATCCACATTTCTGATGTTTCTTTCAATGGATTTGTCCACGGACATTCTCTTATTTTCTGCCCGCACTCGGAATTGAGTTGAAACCCCATCATCTATATCATTTTCAATCCATCCATAGCATGGTTTACAAATCTCGGTAGGAACATTGACGCATGGTTGTGAAGATCGAATCACCGGAAGCCTCACTTTCTTAGCATCCACATTTCTGTTGTTGCTTCCAATGGCGTTGTCCACAGATATTCTCTCATTTTCTGGCTCCGCTTGGAATTGAGTTGAAGCCACACGGTCTGGGAAATAAAACAGTATTCTGAAATTAATAAAAGGATAAGAGGAAAATTTCCAGTAATCTTATGCGGACAAACAACTTTGTTTCTTTCCTTTTTTCTGTGATGATTTAAGCTGAAACATAACTGGCATTTGAATTTATGGTGGCTATAATCTTGGATGAACAAGGTTTATCCTCTGTTTGCATTGCAATTACCAACCATTGATTCGGAATTCTTGGCTTTAACAAAGGACAAAACTTAGGTAAATTCTATAAATATTTGTCTTCAAATTTTCCAATGAAAACATATCCCATAAAAAAATTATACACACACAAATAACTCGATTGTATGATGCTAGCTGCTAAGTATTAGAAGGGGGTAAAAACTGACAGAGAACACTAAATAAGTGTACTCAAATTAGTCCTTTAGTAAAACAAATCAAATACCCCTTCAGTTCTTAAAAAGAATCATTTAACTAATTTGATTAGATTAAGAAAAGTAGTTAAGTATGATATATTTTTAAAACCAACTCCCCAATTAGATCCTATATTAAGGATTAGAGAGGTATCAGCTAATGGGTTATTGATCAGTACATGTTTAATGAAGGTAGATTTATCGGTGAGTACAACTTAAAAGATACTGTATGCTTGGATGTATTAGGAACTGTTGCTCAAGAAACTGCTACTCTTGCTCAAGAAACTTAAAATGTTACAAGGGGCAACTTTGGTCATGTAAGAGAATTTAATTTCAATTTTTTGAGGTCTCTATTGTTCTTGGATTTTGGGGCTCCCCATTTGTCATTTTCTCCAGAAGATAAATAGATCAACATATGGAATTTAATTATCAAATTCTAGTGCAGGCCAAATTACCAGATTCCAGATTACCAAGTGAAGCTGAGACTTGAGCATCATTGGTCTGAGGATCAGCCACTAACAGAGAATCCTGAGCCGCCAGATTAGAGGAGCCAGCTTCAGAATTCGCACATGTGGAGGGAGCAACTGATGTTACAGTTTCTCCTTCCCTTCTTGCATTATTATCCTGCAAAAAATCATATTTTTCCTTTTTGAAAGATTGGGATAGATTATTAAGACATGTTTCTGTAAGCATAGAGGCCAATTTTTGTTTGTGAAGGGAGCTAATCCAAACTCAATAAACTAAACATGAAATATCCTGCAGTCCCTTTTGCTTTTCCCTCAATTTTTTCATCCCCGTTTCTTAGGAATCAAGCAAAGCAATTAGGTAAAGGATCAACCAACAGGATAAATATCAATAGATAAGCAAACAGAACAAAGGGATAAAGTAAAATGGCAGAAAATTAAACTCAGCCCATATATATTTACCTTCTCTTCGGAAGAAATTTGCTGTTTGCTAAGCATGGTTTCGATTAAGAGCTTGTAAGAAGCCTCTTCAATAAAGGGCCATCCTTGGGTTCCTTCATAAACCTAGAAAAAACTCAAGTATTAAAAAACATGGAAACAACAACTACTACTATTTATTAAGATTCGAAGAGAAGACCAACATCTAGGAGCTCTTTAACCGTTTCTCGAACAAGCCTTTGATCGAATCCATATGGACGCATTGCGTCAAGAGCAGCATCTGTTCTCGTATTACCAGGTGCGTGGTTGTTCTGCAAGTAAATTCAAAACTTCAGTAAGGAAAGGGGAAAATACGAGAATGGTGAGAAAGGAATTACGAGTTCGAGAGGGAAGCAAAAAATAATAATAATAAAGAGGGAAACCACAAAATGTAAAAAGGTAAAAGTGAGCAGAGGATTAAACAAGACGGAAACGAGAGAGAAACGAGGGAAATGAAGAAGAAGAAGAAGAACCTTTCTGTGTCGGCCTCTAGGCCTCGAAGCCATAGTTTTTGAAGGCTTCTCCTGCTGCTTCTTGCTGAGAGAGCTCAAGCACAAAATTGAAATGATGCTTCTTTTGGGTTTCCACTTTCCAGAGTAGAGCGCAAGCACCCCGGTTCGGCTCTGTGAAGAATCGGGATGGACATGCCACGTGGCACTGTAATAGGTATAGAATGAAATTTAAGGGTCAAAATTGAAGAGCAGAATTGCCTCTCGTTCTTGGAGTTGCAGAGAATCGAAATCCTTTGCTCATATGGCCGATCACGTAAGACGTAAGAATCAGATGATCAGCGCATGAAGCAGGGGACCACATTCGATAGATGTAATTATGTATATAAATAGAAAAAGAACACACAAAAATTAAGTATTTTTTTGGTGTTTTTAACCTTTTAAAATATTTTTTTGGTGCTTTGAACTCTTTAAAATACATTAAAGGTTAAATTGCAATCAATCTGCTAACACACTGGATACAACTGAAAACATATTTTAAGGGGTTAAAATACTAAAAATTATTTTAGGATACTATATGTTACTTAAAAAATATTTTAAGATACTAGATACTTCCAAAAAAATATTTCAAAATATTATATATTATTTTTTTAAAAAAAAAACTCACCCCTTTACCCCAAACTACACCAAAACGGTGTAGTTTGGGAGAAAAGGATGGGCAGCAGACCGCAGCCAAATCCAAAAATTAAAGTGTAAAATCGTACTCTAGAGATCAACGGGCCTAAGAGATGCCAGTTGGTTTAAATTGGAATTGAATTAATTCATCAACCACTCCCAAAGTACATTTTCCCACCTGCATTATATGGAACTGATTGCAAATTGACGTGAATTATGTATCATGTATGAAACATTCTGTTTTTTTTTTTTAAAGTTGAGACGGATAAGAAACTTTCTTTTCTCTCTCAAGATTTGCAGAGTAAAAATTTTTCTTTTTTCTCTCGAGAGAAAAGGATTTTTTTTAGAGAATAAAGGGTTTTTATCTTTATAATAAGTGTATTTTTTAATATTTAAATTTATGAGAATAAAACCGCTTACAATTTCAACCAATAAAGAGAATGAGAGACTTTCTAGTTTTATATGTGAATTTTTTGTTTTTTTATTGTTTTGGGAGAAAGAAATAGAGTTAGTATCATAAACACTTCTATTTTGATATCGGAGTACAAGTATTTTTTTCTTGCCGGAATCTCGAAATACAAATATATTCTTAAATTGATCCTCCCATATTTGTACTATTATTTTAATTCATTATATTCTGTTTTCAAATTCATCCAGTAATTTTAGTAAAAATTGAATGCCATGCTCTTGTTTAGATGTCTTAACTTTTATAATAATGCACTAATTTAAAATAAAATTCATACTAGAATGGACCCCACCGGCCAATGGGACTATTGCCACACCTCACTTGCAACAAAGTAACGCAACAGCATCATCTTTACCAGTATTTACAGAAAGCAAGATCAGAATATGGCCACTATCAGAGAAACAGAGAATTTATCACAAGCCACGCATAAAAGCAAACAAAGAAATTTAGCAAAATCATAAACCATGTCAACATTTTGTCTAGAGAATCTTTGTAAACCAAATCTTGTTAAAATTTTAAAACATTTGATGGGGCTGGCATTAGATACACTAGATCATTCTCAGCATTGTCTTCCTCGCTAATCCACCCAAAGCAGGGCCTACGCCTCTTTACAACTGGGGAGGATCCCAATTCCGTTGATGGTCTCAGACTCATTACTGGAGATTTAACATCAGCAACAGTCAGTGCCCTGCAATTTTCTGCAGTAGTAGCCTTGTGTTCAACGATATCTTCAAGAGGGTGATGAGAATTATTATCCATTGGTGCCTCAGATTTAATGTGCTGGGCCAGAGGGAGAACTTCTGCAGTGACTTTTGCATGTGATGTTTGAGAGTGTTCAGTGACATCCGATAGTATTGATTGGTTGATGCATCGAGAATCATCTTGAAGGGATTGGGCATCAGGAGAGTGAGATTGTTGTGTTACAGCCTCAGCCTGAGATTTCAAACTCGAAAGAAATTAAATGTTAGACACATAAGGAAACAGTAGAGTAGAGTTTGTAATGACAATCTCTGCTGTGAATGGTCACTATGGGAAACCATTTTTGCATGATATAAATGAATAGTACAATGGGTTAGCATCCAGTCAATGTAAATCATGTCCAAAAAACAAAGAGTCTTAATCAAAAGTTTGCACATCCATATATATGATAAAGTCACAAATAACATCTATAATCTTAATAGGTATATCATTTTGTTGAGACAAATGGTACTTGAAATATTTGCAATTGGATCTTGGACATTTATTTTCAATACTTTGGTGTGTCTTCCTTATTTAGAAACAACAGGTCCCACTCAGCATATTCAAGAATGATACGACTTCTAACAAAGCGTAGACTGAATATACGTCTGAGGATTGCAGCTTTACTTGAAAGATGTAGGCTTCGAAATTAGAATAACAGCTGAAATGTGGAAACTGTCTTGATCTTAATCATAACATAGAACAATGTAAACTTTGATGCATACCCAGGGGTGGAGACAGGGCAAATATTGACAAGTCATGAGCAAATCCTAAACCCAGTCCCATTCTAATCAAACTAATTATCTATAACGCTAGTTCAGAAGGGACTAACGATTTTGCAGTTAAAGTTTAAACAATATATAACATGAAGGAACATTGGGCATTATCATCAAGAAGGAAAAAAGAACTAAGTAACTAAAGCTGATGCCATTCGATTGACTCAAGACAAAAGCAGGTATAATCATGTACAAACTATCCATTTCGACAGTTGCGAAACTGTATCACCGAAGCAGTTTAACAGAGCAATGTAGCTTTAGAGAGCTAAAGCCAAAAAGGTTCCAAGGCAGTTCATTTAATTTTTTTTCCCAGCACCATCATACCATCAGCTCCAAGCAAGCATGTAAATTCTATTACTACCTATCAGCACTGCTTTGGAACCAGACACGAAGATTGGGAAGATTCACAAATTGCAAAGAGAGAACAGTAAAATGCACGTATTAAAACCAAATCAAGATCACCTTTATTGAAGAACCCTCCAACAACTTTGGCCGCGCGTTTTCCAGTTCAGCCTTCTCTTGCAACTCTTGCTCTTCAAGGATTGCATCAATAACCACCTTGTAAGATGCTTCCTCGAGGAAAACCCAGCCTTGATCTCCGCCATATGCCTGAAACACAATCGCTTATCTCTTAATGCGATCACACAAATCCTATGTCAGATTTCTAGGTCGAAACATAAACCTTTTCTAACAGTTATCAAGCTTCCAGAAGACTCACCTTAAGAAGCCTGTTTACAGTTTTTCGCACCAAAACTCTGGAGAAACCCATGGGACAGAGGGAATCCAATGCAGCATCAATACGCATCAATCCCGCCTGATTTAATTTTTTTCGCAAGAGAAGAAAACATGAGACATAGAAGCGATAAACTATAGGACAAGAAATTCAAAGTAAATACGGTGACTCAGAGGTGAAAATTAACCTTTCTTTTTCTCTGCCGAGACGAAGCCATTAATTGAAGTGTTGTTTAGTGTTTCGTCTTGCAGATCTCTTAGCTTTTCAGTAGTAGTAAGAGACGTCGTTTTTCCTTTCACTCAGAGAAAGTAATCGCAGATCAAAACCTATTCGCATTCCTTGTGCGAAACTCGGCGGGGACCAATCCCTTGTTCTCCAAGCAACGTATTGAAAGCGACTTTTGATTTCCTCTATTGAATTTTCCTGAAGGATTTAGGGTTTATGAAATTCACGCATTATTGTGTGCAAATCGTACGTTGAGCTGCGACTTGGGGTTTTATTCTCCTTTTTTTTCTTTTAGATATTGTGGTTTCTTTATATTTTTTAAATATTAAGGTGTTACAATATTTTAAGAGATTGTAAGGATTATTTATGGCAAAAAGATATTATAAGGATTATTTATGATTCATAAAAATAGTATGATTGAGAGAGAAAAATACATACTGGAATTCGGTTTTTTACTATTACAGGTTTGAATTTGAATATATGCAATATCTTCGAACAAAAAAAAGAATATATGCAATATCATAAAAATGAAAAAGATAAGAGAATGTATTGTATTCGATTATTTATGGCAAAAAGATATTATAAGGATTATTTATGATTCATAAAAATAGTATGATTGAGAGAGAAAAATACATACTGGAATTCGGTTTTGTACTATTACAGGTTTGAATTTGAATTTGAATTTGAATATATGCAATATCTTCGAACAAAAAAAAGAATATATGCAATATCATAAAAATGAAAAAGATAAGAGAATGTATTGTATTCGATTTAGTTACAGGTATACTTTTTGTAAGAATTTTGGGCGTACCTAGAATTCAACTGATTCTCTAAAATACCCACATGAAACAAGAGCACCGATATGAACCCTGATCACGTTATATAGCAAATACACTAAAAAGAGGAAGAGAAGAGAATATTCTTATGAGAGACCTTTTTTTAGAGGGAGAAGAGTAATATTCAGTATGTGTTATTTCTTCATTAGCCTTCTCCCTTAATCTCACACCTTATATATATATATATAGTGTACGTAGGGTTACATAGGAATAAATATAAATGTAACCCTTAAACGTACGGTTACATAAAAATAGATGTAACCTTTAAATCACAAAGAATATTACTCTTTATAACTCGTGTCTCTCCATGAAACCCCTCTTGAATTGGACTTGAAACTTAATCCACCAAAGGTGACTAATAAATTCCAACACTTTTCTATCTTATTATCACAAAATATAAGAATTGGTACAATACCATCTGTTATTGTAGTACATAAAGTTTTATCATATTAATAGCATGTGTTTGGTATCACTTATTTTTGGACAATAAATCTTTATTAAGCAAGCCGAGATAAAACTCCTCTCACATATTTACCTCGTATACCGTAAATCACGATTTATAAGCATTTATTACCCAAAAATTGTGCTCGTTTGGAATAGCTTATTTTTGAGCAATAAATGCTTATAAATCGTGATTCACGGTATACGAGGTAAGTATGTGAGATGAGTTTTATCTCGACTTGCGTAATAAGGACTTATTTTCTAAATTTCAAACCAGCACTATAAATATAGGGTTTAATGTCAATCATTTACAATATTTATCTTCATATACACAAAATATAAATCACATATATGTAATGCACATAGTCCCGATAGTTTTTTTTTTTTTTTTGGTTCCTTCTATTTGATTTGTATTGATTCTAATTTAATCTGAACTAATCAAAAGGTTCTGACAAAAAAAAATAATCAGAAGGCAATCTTTTTTGTCCCATCCGAAATTCTAGATCTATTATTTTTAAGACTAATCCCATTATCATCATATTGAAAAAATGAAATAATTCTTTTAGCAATATGAAGAATATTTTCTTGTGATAGTAGAATTGAAAAATATTTCAGTACGCAACTGAATCGAATACAACACATTCTCTTAACGTTTGCATTTGGTGATATTTAATTCAGTATTTATTCTTTTCTCAATCACAGTGTTTTTATAAAACATAAATAATAATAATAATAATATTATTATTATTATTATTATTATTTTATGTAATCAGTGCATAAAAGGAAAAATTATTTTATAGGACCTATATTTTTTCTCAACTTTTAAAAATGGGAAAATTGCCCATAAATCCCTATTTGAAAATCTATTTGTTAATTGGGGCCTAGAATCTCATACAAGTGAGGAGTCCTTAAGTTTAAATAAGTGTGATAGGAGAAAGACAAAATTACCTTGATGAAAACATTCATTTTGTGCAATATATCTTTCTTTTACGTGCAATTTATCTTCATTTGTGTGCAATTCATCTTTCTTATGTGTAATCCATACTCCCTTGTATTGCAAAATTAATCTGATATGTAAATTGCATTATGTGCAAACAATATTCTTTTAATGCAACGATCTTCCATTATGTGCAAACAATATTCCTTTTATGCAATCCATCTTCCTCAGTGCAAATTATCTTCCCTTATATGCAATTCATCTTCCATATGTGCAAAATTAGTTTTCGATGTGCAATTACATTTTGTACCTAATATCTTTCCTTATATGCAAACGATCTTCCCTATATGCAAACTATCTTTTTGTATGTGCAATCTATTTTCCCTTTGTTCAATTTATCTTCATTTATGTGCACTTCATCTTCCCTAAAAAATTCAAGATTTTCAATTCGATGACCCACAATTTATTTTTGCCCCTCCCATTTTCAAGCTTGTGGTTCTCCTATTTTCATAACCAATGACACACGCACGACCACCATCAACCACCCCACTCATTAATGTCGTTGCCATCACTAGCCTCCCCAGTTATCGGTGCCACCTCCGCCTCCATTGATGACCACTGCCATCTACTTCACCGATCTTTGCCTCTTCCATCTTCTCCACCCCCACCTCGAGATTAAGTTCCTTGTTGACACCTACACCTCCTTCTTCATAGATATAGGTCCTCTTCAATCATTTTCGTATTCTCCCCACTCCTTATCACTGTCTTTATGACGAAAACAAGGCGACTTTGCTCAATGATGGCTTATTTTATCGATCTTCTTCTTAAGAATATAGCCTTTAACTCAATGGTGGCTTCTGCTATCATGGGCCTTTGATAGATTAAAGACATGATTTTTTGTTTTTAGTTTCATTGATTATATGTGTTTAATTTTATTGGGATTAATTATTTCTAGATTTAATTACACTATGCTTAAAGATGATGATTTGATTCCATGGTTCTTCAAGCTAAACGGCATTGAGAGTTCTCTTATGAAATGAGTACTAGTGAAAGAGAATTGTATTATGATGAATGTTTGGTTTTTGGGGAGAGATTGCACAAAGAGAATATTTTCTTTAAAGGCAATTTTGTTTTTCTGCTATCACAATTATTCACATTCAAAAACATCATATCTTTACATGGTCTCTTGTCCCATTTCACAAATAAATTTTCAAATATGCATTTAGGAGCAGTTGTCCCAAAAATTATGGTGCATCACAAATGAAATTATTACTGTTAGTCTATTATTCTCACATAACTTTTAAAAATACTCATAGTTGATAGCTTTCTCAGTTTTACCAGTCACCCTGTGAACATCATGAAAATTCTCTATCTCCAATTTTCAAATGGGTCGCACTAAATTCACTAAAAGAACATTCCTGAAATTTTAGGAAATAATTTCGACATTAATGAAATATAACGATTTTATACATTCCAGCCACATATTCTTATGTGCTTAATAACAGAATTTTGTTTTTCTGGGTGGAAATGCAAAATGCATGTCAATTTCTCCTATATAAAATGCCTTGAGCCATGATTGTGTATACCTGGGCGTAATGTTGTCACCATTATTAAAATATAAATTTTTATTAAGAAAAATAACTGTTGGAAATTATAGATTGTGAAAAGTTGATAATATGACATTTTCTTTTTCAAAATTGTTATTGTTGATATAAGAATTTTGATTTACTTGAAAAATAAATAAATTTATTAGGCTTGTCAATAGGAGTATGATGATAAAATTATAGCCATTAGATAATAGCTAGGTTAGCGGATAACCCCACATGGACTTATATAGACTTCTAAATTTTAAACTTCCAAACCCTCATGGGATTATGGATTGCCTCCAATAGTATTCAATAAATGTCTTCACTAAAAGATGCCTTATAAAAAAAAAATTTGTATAAAAAACTAAAATTTGCAAGGACCAAGTGAGGGATAAAAAACATCACATAATTTTGAGCTGTTTGGCAATTTTTTTTCCCCATCTCAATGCACTCCAAGCATATATTTTCCGGCGTTAAACTTCTTGTCCAGTGTGTAAGTATGTGGAGTTTTTTTTTTTTTTGGTTAAGTTAGAGGAGAAAATTTTAAAACACAATAAATTGTTGCATTTACACGTCCCTTATCAATGGGAATTATTCAGACGCAATATTTGATGCCCCACATTACCGCACTGATCAGTTTATGGACTAAGTACCTGTTTGATTAGCGGTGGATAATGAGCTTTTTTTACAGATGGGTTTTTGAAAAAGTTAGATTGTAGATGTGATTTGTGTTTGGATTAACGGTGGCAGAAGTGATTTTTTTCCTAACCTTAAACCTGTTTGGATTAGCATTTAAAATGCCTGTTAAGATGAAAAATAACTGAAAAGAGCATAAATCTTATTGAATACTACCACTCTGATCCTATTTAGAAGTCTTTTTTGACAAAAAAATGTGGTCCTATTTATAAGTCTAGCTTCAGTTATATGCTGTGATAAATACTACATATAAGTATTATGATAATTTGTTCCTATATAAATATTATTTGTATATATTATGATAATTGAAGTTATAAAATATTAAAAAAATTGATAAAATAAAAAAATTTTAATTACATGTTGTGATAAATACTACATTAATAACATGAATCTATTAAGGTAATTCTTGCTTCAAAAAAAAAAAAAGTCTAGCTCGTTGCCAAAAAAAAAGGGGATCTTGTTGTGTATTATTTACTAGAGAAGCTCCTTTTTTTCTCAGTCAAAAGCTCTGATTTTCAGCTTCAAGGAGAAGCTACGTCTTTTCTACAAGCACAGCAAAATAAAACGCATTCCCAAACGGAGGTAACTTGTGGCAACTGGACTTTTGGCTGCTACTGGGATTTTTTCTTGTTCAAAAACAGACCCTAAGTTATTTAAATACACATCATGACTTAAATATGTTGACATGGCGCTTATTAATTGGACAGAGCAAAGATGAGATGACACTTCAAACTTAAAAGTACAAAACTTGTAATCCAAATCAAAAAAAAAAAAAAAGTACAAAAATTATTACCTTGGATTAGCTATAAAGTTCAGTTTGTGAAAGCACCATAATGATCCTACGGCCTTGTTAAGAAAGCAAGACATCATTAGAAACTCAACACTTGGATATCACTATACGCCATACATTTTGATCCATCCATCACGTTGCTAGGAATAATGTTGATCACTAAGCACATTATAATAATAATTAACATGTAGCCTTGTCATATAAGGAAACATCAAGCAGCCATTGGCCTGTAGACATATTTATATATGAAGATTAAACAAAAAAAAGATGGATGAAGAAACGTAAAATAAAACTAAGGCACCAACCAGAGACCACAAAAGGAGAGAGAGAGGTTTGAGTTCAGTTACGATGGAGCATTGTGTGGTTGAAACGAGGCATCGGCTTGGGTGTACACTGATAACACTTGGCAAAGAGGCCAAATGTACCAACCTGGTTGATGAAATTAGTGAGACTAGCCCACCCCCCAAATCCAAACCCTATCACAAAAACCCAAACCACAACGAACGCATTCACCACGTACATCGCCGTCCAGCTCGGTACGAACCATGGGAGTTGCTCTGCCGCGTTCTGCACATTCAAACACTGACACATGTCAATGACCTTGTAGTAAAGAGGTCACCAGTTCAATTTCGTTTGTCACCATCAAACCATTAGTGTCTGCTCCTTTTATTCAAACACAAGATATTTCAATTCAATCTTTGAAAATCACTGTAAGGCTCATGAGTAGTTCCAGCTCAATATCATTGACGGGACACGGGATAAGAATACTAGAATAGTGAGTTTGGGTGTGTTATGAGTAGGGTCACTTGAGAAGGCTGGGTGGGGGTGGCCCCGGGTCTTAGTAATGAGTTTATGACCATACAGCATCTAACTGAATGACAAAGAAATGACACCAACTTCTTCTTGTCTCTTGGTAAACTTCAAAATTTGAATTAATTTGTTATTATCACTGGTGGGGCTCATAACCTTGGAATGGGAAGTCATTTCCAAGTTAAATCATTAAAGCTGGATTCATATTCATCATAGCTTCCCCCAAATCTAAACACTGATAATTTAGTTCAACCATCTCTTCAGATGCTTTCTTTACATCAATCTGGTTAGCATTCTGGCATTATCATCTGTCTCCAACGCATAATGGATATCACTGTTTTCTTAGAAACTGACAAAAATGCTAGACACTTGATATTTGACTTCATGTTCAAGTTAAATGCTTCACTGGATATAACATTTAGGCGTTGTGATAGTTGATTAGCTTTTGAAAGAGTTAGGAATTAGATGTGGGAGAGATTGGAGGATTTACCTGACGTGCTGAGGCGGACCGGTAAGTGAGCATATGGGCAACGGCGGGTATGATGTAGACGGTGAAGCTGACGAGAAGAGCACCCACGGCGGAGTTTATGGGGCCGAAGAAAGGGAAAATGATGGCCAAGAACCAAATTGGTATCACCACAGGCAGCCTAGAAAGAGCCCTCAAAAAAATGCTTTTTGTGTCATGCATTCCAATCACTTTCTCCCACACAAAGTACAATGGAGTACAAGCAAACCCAAATGTTATGAACTGCACAATTAAGTAGACAAGTCATCAGTTACCAACTATACAAAAAAAAGCTACACCTCTACTTTTCATTTCTTATAGTCATTTTATCAAGCACTTGGTAAGTATGGCTATGGACCTGGTGAATAAGCATTAAAATGACAGCAAGATCGCGCCAGCCGGTGCGAGGGAGGAGTGCGATGGCGTTGGACCGATTGAGGAGTTCGTCCCCGAAGGCCCAATAGACTGTAGCCGCCGACGGTATGGTGAGGGTGAACACATAAAGTGTGGCATAGAAATAGATGTATTTGAACTTCTGAGGCTTCCACATTGCATGCATGATTTCCCTGTAACACCATATACATTAGAAACACTGAATCAACATTTCATTCTTTAAAGCAAGAATTGAAGTGTATTACTAGTTCCTTAATCGATGTCTGAAACATTCTCTTGCTTATGGCAGTAACATATTATTGGCACAGTGAATTCCAGAGAGAATCTGCAGTTATGTGGGAGGAGTCTTGGGGTAAAAGCAAAATCTGAAGTTCACAATTTTATATTACAAGGGACGGAGTATAACTAGAAGACAAGACATTATAACGAGTGCTTCAAAAAGTGTAAGGATTTACCATTTGTTTTATTTCCAAGTCCCCCCAGTTAAAACGCAGGCAAAAGCTGCAACTTCTCAATGAGAGGGGCCATTTCTCACCATTATGACTATTATCACTACTCCCAACAGAACCATTGTCCAAGAGACAATCATAAACAACACAGTACTATGATTGGTTTTTGTCTGCGACTCAATGACCCAAAAAAGAAAAAAAGCTTAAAAAGAAGGGCTTACACTGTGACGGCATGCCCGCCGAAAGTGTACAGTATATTGGTGGCGCCTGTGAAATACAGAACCAGTTTGGTAGGGCCAGAGTGCGTCACATTCTCAGCCTAAAACGACAGCGTTTCAAAGAAAAGTTCAGAACCAACCGGCTGGTATAATAATGGAGAGAAAGACAAGTTACCAGAGAAAAAAATCAACACCGTGGGTGTAGGCTGACCTGGCCGTGTACGGCGGCTGCGATGGTCAAATACCAAGCGGTGTAAGTGGTCATCCCAAGACCAAGGAAGGACCATATCCTGTAATTATGGAAGGAGGGGATGAAAACGGTGGTGGCACAACAAGCTCCAAAAATATAAGTCCATGTCCTCTTGTCCAGCTTGTCATCTATGTAGTATATATTACTGCAAAAAAATACAAAAACCCCCATTAAAGCTATTTATCTAAAAACGATGTTAAACGAAAAAAGTTTGGGGCTTTAAATAGAAGACCTTGCACAGGCAATAAGCTGAATAACAGAGCCAAAGAGCAGAAAGGTGCAGTTGAAAGCCAATCCGATAGCTTTCCAATATGGACCGAGCAAGCCATCTAACACTTCGAACCACTGCGATTGAGTTTAAAATTGAAGCATCGAACAGTTAAAGAATTGTGTTCTTAAAAAGAATTTGGGTTTAGGACACAGATTATCATTCAAAATTGTGGTTTGACCTGGATGACGTGGTTTTTGAAGCTGACGTTTTCTTTCTCTTTCCGAATTCTGTACTCGACGTAAAGAATGCTGATCAAATAAGCAGTCCAGCTTCCAAGTAAACCATAGAATATTTGGAATATGACGCCGGAAAGCATGCCAAGCTGAGAGAAAGAATACGGCAGAGTCAACAGAACTTGAGCAACCTGCGAAGCATAGTAACGAACAACTTTAACAAACTCGGGCCTAAGCATATGAATTAGGAGATGGGGATTTGTGGATTTCGTAGGTTGTTGTACCTGATTCGAGGCGCAGCTAAACCAGGCATCATAGTTAGATCCACCATGCCAGAGGAAGGATTTGAAGGTAAAAGCAGAGCCATCCCCTCTCTCTGCTTCCTCTGTCTCTTCACGCTCAGTCGTCGGATTAATGCTCGGAATTATGGCCTCTTCGGCTTGCTTCTGGTGCGACATTGTCTCGAGATTATAAGGATCTGAAAGAAAAGAAAATAAAAAGGGAAAATACTGCATCAGACATATACCAAACCTCAAACAGAACGAACCACAAAGAAATCGACACTGTACAAGAGATTACCAAACTAGAGAGAAAAAGGATATACGGAGAGAAACAGAGGAAAGCAGAGGACTTTATAGCTGAGGACTCACAGCACATAAACTCGTTCCCTTAACAAAAAAACAGAGGAAGATGGTAATAAATGAAAAATCAGAAGCCGAGCCAACCTGATAGGGCTGCTCTTGCGGCTGTTCACAGTTGGAAAATATTTACTCTCTCTAAGTATCTCTCTCTCTGTATATGAACGAACACTCAAATTCCAAGAGTGCAAGAGCCTTTAATACACATTGATGAAGCTGTAATCTGGTGCGCCTCCCCTGAATTTACACAAATCGGTTAAGGTGTTAAATGCAGGTTCAGAGAATGCCGGTGGTGGTGATGGGAAATTATTATAAATGGGAAGAAGAAAACCCAGCGAGCACGGAACGGTTAGTGAGTGGGTATTAAAAGAAGAGGAAGGGGGGAAAAAGAAGGGCCATAATGGAGGAGGAGGATTCTGAACTTCGAGAACTGCAATCTGACAAAACGTACACTTGACTGAGGGAGAGAGAGAGGGAACAGAGAGAGGTGGGTTTGAACGAAAACGGCGTGAGGGAGAAGAAGAAAATAATGAGGAGAGGAAAGCTGCAAAATTGGGTTTTTGAAAGCGTATGGGTTTGGATTATTGATTAATGTGAAATTGGCTGCTTCTCTTATAGGGAACCAGTACTATCTTTCTTTCTCTCTCTCTTCTAACGTTAGGCGCTAGTGAAAATGTTAGGCTGTCCACGGGTAAAGCGTAGAGTTCAGATGGGGAGAAAAGGAAAAAGTTGTGACCGGAATAACATACTCAAAAAAATTAGTAGAGAAGAACGGTAAAAAAACGTATATAATTTTTTTTGCCGGAAAAAAACATATATAAATTTGTTAATTTTTGTTGCCTAAAGTGTAAATCTATCCACATGAATTATTTTTGTTAAGAACACCAAATAACATAAACTTTTCTTAGATCAGGGTCAACATAACATATAAAGTTTTTAAGTGCGTGTTTGGAATAGCTTATTTTTTGGCAATAAGTGCTTATAATTCGTGATTCACAGTATACGAGGTAAGTATGTGAGAGGAGTTTTTTCTCGGCTTGCGTAATAAGGGCTTATTTCCTGTACAAAAAGCTTTCCCAAACATGCACTAAAATGGGTCAAAATTTCACGACGATTAAAAGCATGCTTGTTATAGAATTGAGAGTGTTTATAAACTGCTTTTCACTTAAATCAAGATAAAATTCTTCTCACATACTTACCTCATATACTGTAAATCATGATTGAAAAGTTACTTTTAAGCATTCTAATCACTATTCCAAATAAGCATTAAATCAACTAACATTAACCATTTAGCTAATATGCCAACTAAGAAAAATGTGCAAAACTATATATGAAGTTTTCAAAATGACGTAAAAAAATACATAAAGCTTCTACTGGCCATGGCATTATTGCACCATTTTGGAAACTTCATATGTATTTTTGCACATTTTTCTTGATCTATATGTTTGATAAGTGGTCAACATTAGTTGATTTAACCATCGTGACAATTTTGTACCATTTTGAAAACTTTATGTATATTTTTGCATCAAAAAAAGTTTGTAATGTTTGATGCCCATAATGAAATACTCATTCCTGTCTTTATTACCATTCTGATCCTATTTATAAATCTTTTTTTATCAAAAAATTTGATCTTTATTTATAAGTTCAGTTTCAGGGTAGTAAATATATTTTATGCTTTTTACCCCTATTAATTGCAATAAACAAAAAAATTTATTCATGTTGACTTTTGGAACCAATCATAGATAAGAGCGAAATTGAAAATTTAGCTCATAGTTAATGAGTTAACTAACTCTCATTGATATGTGATAATTAGTTAAAAAAGACTTATAAATAATAACAGAGTGATATAAGGCACCAACTACCGGCAGTTTTTAATTTTTATTATAAAACACAAACTGCACTCATTTATTAATATTTTCCCATTATTCTCTCATTTTTAATTAACTCATTTAAATCCACATCATTAAAGTAGAGATAAGGTTGGAAACATTTATCAATTTTCGACATATTTAATAACTTAACTTTCATTCCTAGGTCAGCGAGAAATAACAAATAGTGTCTTATAGTAATAAGGACCTGAGAAAGCACTTGTAAGTGCATGTTTGGATTAGCTTTTAAAAAATAATTTTTACGATTTACAAGATAAATATATGAGAAGAGTTTTATCTCGACTTCGCTTCTAAAACCATGATTTTGACCTTTCCCAAACACTTGCCTAAATTTGCACCACAACCAAGCTTTTTCATGATTCCATTGCACACTACCGTTGATCTTAGCCAAAACACCGAGAAAGGTATGCATGATTCCATTTGTAGAAACGTAAATAGCCTCGCCCTATGAATGTAATGAGTCAGCCTGTGAATATTTTTTTTCCATTCCATCTTATGAATATAATGAAACATTAAAAGTTTTCTCATATATGCCTTATTTTGAAAACCACAATAATGTTATAAACTGATAGTAGTATATCTGACAAATCTAGGTGAAATAACCAAACACAGAAACTAATTAATCCAAATTCAATAGGTACGATGGTTCGATGAATCATATTTCGTTTCCAATAATACAGTGAATCATATTCAATTACATGTCATCAGTATATCTCCCAAAATCCTAAAATATCTATTCTTTTAAAATCATTCCTATATTTAATTTTAGTCTCAATCATGTTAAATTAAAAGAATCGTATTTGTTAAAATGTTTTTTAAACTGTGAAAACCCTACTATTGTATAAATAATGTTATGAATATACTAATTACATAAATGTCCATTAACTCTTAACCTTTTATGTTCTACTTATCATTCATAAATAAGAGTTGGTAAACTAAAAGGTTATTTAATATACATTCAGATACATAAATGATACGAATAGTCATATTCTGTACATTCATCTATATTAATCGTCTGTATTAACTATACCATTTATCATATCTTGGTGGTGACCCTTGGAGGCCTCTTAATAGAGGCCTTACATAAAACATTGCAGTCATACATAACACATAAGAAACTGAATGAGAATTGCTCCCCCTTTCTCTCTCGAATTTCCTCTTCTCTTATCTCTTGCTCTCTTATCTTATATTTCTTTTACTTTCATTACATGTTATCAGCACAATAACTCTAAAAAAAGGTATACTTCTCTCAAAGTTACCTTAACAATTTCCTCTACTTTCTTTTACCGTATCTTTACTTGATCTTAATCTATCTGAGATATGCTGAATCACTATATGGAATTAAAACGACTCTTTTATCGATTATTTAAAACATCGAGTTCCATAACTAAGAATAGAGATTGTTATTGTTTTTATATTTTATTTTAATCTCCTTTACAAGTTCTTATATATTATTGATATTATTATTTTAGTATGGCCATAAGCCATACACCTCTGATTTCATATTCTGAAGTTATATGACCAGAAGTCATATTGTTCTGATTTCCTATTATATGGCCGAAGCTATATATCTTTTATTCCTATTTTAAGATTATATGATTAGAAGTCATATCACTTTGATTTCTTATTTTTATAAATTATGGCCAGAAGTCATATTTCTTTTATTTATATATTATATGGTCAAGAATCCGAAGTTGTTAATTAAGAGTCTCTTGTTGTTATTCTGAAGTGAGCGAGAATGAGGGTTGAAGGGTGAAATCGTCTTTTGATGCCCCCGCACTGTTCATCCATACTGACACGGTACTAATTCGGGATTTTGGAATTCAGAGTACTGAATCGGAATTTTCCTATTTCTGATGTATTTTTCTGGGATTTTCCCTAAGAAAAATAAATCATGATACAACAATTGGAAAAAATCCTAGTACATGAAAACCTTGGTTAAAGACCCCCAATTAAAGGTTTTAGGGCCGGTTTGGTACAATATAATTAATCTTGATGGAGATGAAAATGGAAATGGAAATGAGGTTTAAAAGTATGTTTGGTATGTCATGGAAATTAGATATGATTTTTAGGTGAAAAGACCAAAATGTCCTTCAAATTTTTTCCCCAAAAAAACATCATCCAGAGCCAGAAGCCTAGAAGGCTAGAACCATCTCCTCCCCCGAAAACCTGCACCATTTCATTTTTTTCAGCAAAATTTCAGATCTACAAACAACTACAAAATTTCATATTGGAGCAAAAATCATTCTGGATCTAGCAAAATTTCAGATCCAAAATTCCAGATCAAGCCAAAACCGTCTCAAAAATCATTTTTTCAGCAAAATTTCATATCCTAGACCACAGCCGATTTGAGAAAAAACCCAGACACCAGCGAACAAAATCAGAAATGGATCTAATAAAGGTGAAAATGAGGGTGGGAGGTTGGAGAAGATTTGGAGTTCGCTGCCGTCGTCGCCGTCCTTGTCACCACTGCAACCGTTGTCATTGTCGCCACAGTCGTCCTCAGTGGAGAAGTTGAACGAGCGATCTCAAGCGTGGAGCTGGCCGGTCGAGGGCGAAGGATTCGTGCCGGCGGTGGAGCGTGGAGCTTGCTGACGTGAAGCAATGTTCGATGTCATGCTGTCTCGTTCGTGAAGATGAAATGTGGGGAGGGTAAATTTAGAATTCCTTTGAATTTCTTACAAATCTTTGTTTTTTTTATGAAATTGATCTTGGTGGAATTGATCTTATTTGAGTTTTATGTGGAAATGAAATTTTATCAAATTCCATCATACCAAACATCCTCAAAATATGGAATTAGCCTCCATTTTAATTTTCATAGGGTTAATTCCAACATATCAAACAGGCTCTTAACGATATGAGAGACTTAAATCAGAGGACTCATCGTTTATGAAATTGTGAGTCTCTGACACAAGTTTTATTGCTAATCTAGCTAATAACAGTATTCGCTTGTTGGCAAAAAGAAAAAAAAAAAAACAGGATTTGCTTGCCTAGCTTAGATAGGAACTTAAACACTTCATACGGTAACTGAAGAATCCAAATTCTCTCCTTTGACTTGGCTGCTCCCATCCCTTGCGCCTCCCCTACTTAAAATGGTAATGTTTTGGGTGTAATTAAGAGGGAGGTTTCATTTTTTTTAATAACACTGAAGTCTTTCAAGAATTTTTTTCAGTAGTACCTAATATTCTAAAATATTTTTTTATCCATTAGGTAGAATAAAATAATTTTTTAGGAGCATTCAGTATTAGGCAATATACAATCTGAACTATTTTTTCAGTAGCATTCCATATCTTAAACTAAATTTTGGCCCATCCAACACTCAGTATACCAAATTTATGGTTATCATTGCCACTAGAAAAACATTTTAGAGGTTTCTTGTTGCAAATAGAAAAATAATTTAGGATACTGAATGTGATAAAAATATTTTTAAGATATAAAATGTCAATGAAAAAATAGTTCTGATTGTATCTTGCCGATACTGGGTGCTCTTAAAAAATTATTTTATTCTAAATAATGGACAAATAAATATTTTAGAATATTAGGTACTACTAAAAAAAATACTTGAAAAACTTCAATATTATTAAAAAAAATGGCACCTCACTCCAAATTACACCTAAAACATCCCTGTTTTGAGTATGAGAGGGGCAAGAAACGGGAGCAGTCAAGAAGAGAATCCGGATTCCTGAAAAGATAGGGAACAATGTAATTACGCGCGCGCATAAGACCTCATGTCGTACATCTTTTGGAGCGCGGAACATATATGCGCTTTATATTATGCACCAGATACAATAATAACCTTCTGGCAAAAAAAAAAAAGATACAATAATAACCTTTTTTTTTTTTTTTTGCCAACGATACAGTAATAACCTTGCTAAATAAAAAGTTTGTGAAAGCCCGGAAATATGTTCTAATCCTGATGAACACCAAAATCCAACTCACTTAAATTTTATTTTTTAACCAAAAAAAAGTTTGTGCAGCTAATAAAAATTAAAAAAAAAAACGCCTTTTTCAATGAAGTTGCATAAACAAAATCAACCGAAGTAAGAACAAATTGATGGAACTGGCTTCTCTACTCTACCCTTAACGTCAGCTACCTTCATTTGCTATAAAACTGAGCCGTTTTGATGCAAAATCCTAAGAAGAAGACTTTATTTTTTCCCCTTTGAAAAACAGTATTCAACATTCTGAAATACTTTTCCTGTACCATTCAATTTCCTAAAATATTTTTTTAAGTTCTTAAAATAATTTTTAATACTATCCAGTATACTAAAGTATTTTTTTAATGTCAGTCAGTACATTAAAATATTTTTGGTGCAATATTTTATGATGTTAGATGCACTAAAAAAAATTATGGCAAAAAAAAAAGGATGCGCTAAAAATTAGTTCGCGACATTGGATAATATTTTAGGATATTGGATGCACGAAAATTTTTTTTTAATCAACTTAACACCCTAAAATAGTTTTTAATACCACCTAATGTCTAGATTCAGAGTTACCCAAATACTCACTCAGTATACTAAACTAATTTTTAGTACATCTGGCACCCTAAAATATAGTACCAAAAATTAGTTTGAAACATAGAGTGTTACCGAAAAAATATTTTGAGTGCTAGATGAAATAAAAATTAGCCTTAGCTATTGACTCAATGTTAATGAAAAAATATTTTAAAGTGTTGAATGTTAGATATTGTGTGGTATTAAAAAATATTTTAGATTTGTAAGTGGTCTAAAATTTTTTATAAGATACTGAATGCTATTTGAAAAAGATTTCAGAATACTGAATGGTACTAGAAAAAAAATATTTCAGAATGTTGAATATTGTTTTTCAAAAAAATAAAGGGTCTTCTACTTCAGATTTTTGTTTCAAAACGATGCAGTTTTATGGTAAAGGAGGGCAGCGGACACTAAAGGCAGAGGAGTGAATCCAATTCCCAAATTGACTTAATCCGCTTTAGGCCTATTGTACCCCAAGTGTACCTTCCATAGCTACATTATTATTTTCAAGCTGCTTCCAGAAGTAAAACCTACACATGGCCACTAGGTCACACAATGCCAATTTTATCACCATATTGAGGCTTTTCCTACCGCTTAAAAATTAATAATTAAGAAAAAAAATCATGTGAATGAGAGAAAGAGATTATATGAGAGTGACTTAATGTAGGAGTGCAAAGGAATAGTTGTAAAAAGTTGTGAGACTGACTAGGATGCTTCATGAGAAATGATCTTATCCTGTATTAAGAACGAAAAAGCCTTCAAATAATGTGACTTAAATTAGTCCTCAGGGATTAAAGAGAAAATAAAAATGTTTCTAAAAAAAAGAGTAATAAAGCATTTGACAAAATGTGGAGGGAGCAAATGAATTTGGTAAACCAACTGCTTTGGTGAGTCAAAAAGGTCGAAGGAGCATTGAAACGTTTATTATTGTTAGGTTGATTTTGATCTCTTTCAACATCAATCAATTTACCTTTGCTTTCTCATATCATTTGATCCCAATTAGCATTATGCTTACTAAGTGGTGGGGCCCCACCGAGTCACCGCCTTACCAACTTTTCCCTAATATGCTGCTTGTCTCCCTTTTTATTCCCTTCCATTGTTTATTGGGCAATGGGCACGATAAAATCAAATTGATGATTAAATTTATAAATGAAAATAAGAATTTTATTATTGATGTCAAACAAAAATATTAAGTTCGGTTTATAAAGCAGAAAGAAGTGAGTGGGGGAGAGGAGTTCATGGAGACAGATTCTCTGTAGCCCAAATGTATCAACAATTAAGGGGTGAGGTGGAAATGAGTGGGGAGGCGATCTGGAAGGCTATTTGGAAGATAAAAACCACTAAAAGAATTCAAGTATTCATATGGTTGGCTGTGCAGGATAGATTACTAACATCAGCTAGAAGGGCACGAGTCCTAGGGGGTGTTCCAAATTGTAGCAGATGTGGAGGAGAAGTGGAAGATGAAGACCATGTTTTAAGAAGCTGCCCCTACTCTCGTCGAATATGGTGTGCTCTTAATGTGTTGAAGGTAAATCCTCAATTTTTTACAGAGAATTTGAATACCTGGTTTTTAAACAATTTGCAAAAGGGAGAGAAATGGAGTATTATATTTTCTGTGTGTTGTTGGATGATTTGGGGTTGGAGGAATAGATTGCTATTTGAAGAAGGTTATTGTATGCCTGACCGTCCTGAAATTGTGATTCATAATTATGTTAGAGAATGTATTAACTCTTTAAAATGCTTTGATGGCTGTGGGGTGAGGAAGGAACCGAGGGAAGTGAAATGGGGATTTCCGGAGGAAGGGTGGGTGAAACTAAACTTTGATAGCGCTTCTAGAGGTAGTACAGGTTTGGCAGGTTGTGGAGGGGTGTTGAGGAGGAGTGATGGTAGCTGGGTTTTTGGGTTTGGAAGGAAATTAGGATACTGCAGTGCTTTAACTGCTGAGATTTGGGGAGCAGTTCAAGTTCTAAGAATGGCGCAACAGATGGGTTTCAGCAAGATCATTTTAGAGGGGGACTCAACTACAGCCTTACATATGATTCAGGATGCTTGGTTGCAAGGTAAGACTAGTGATAGAATCTTGAGTTCATGGCTACGTGACAGCAACAAGGATATGCAGATTCGTTTTTCTCATACATTGCGCGAAGGTAACTCTGTTGCAGATTGGTTAGCAAACTATAGTTTCAATTGTAATGTAGAATTTATTGTTTTTGAATCCCCTCCTGCAGGGGTCTTAGAATTTCTGTTCAGGGATTTAATGGGAGTTATATTCCCACATTGTTGATTCTGGTTGTATGCATTATAGTTATGGGCGTTGAGCCCTAATCTTTACCAAAAAAAAAAAAAAGCAGAAAGAAGTTTTGTTTATCTTATTCATAAGTTACACATTACATGCTGGTTTAGAATAGCTTATTTTTAGGTAATAAGTGTTTATAAATCGTGGTTCACGATGTACGAGATAAGTATGTGAGAGGAGTTTTATCTCAGCTTGTGTAATAAGGACTTATTCTTTAAAATGAAGTGATTACAAACACAGTATACATCTTTCATATAACCATACAACTTTATTTCTATCTATTATTGTGTAGATTCAACTTTACACTTTATGTGAAGTTTGTTAGATTTACGGTATGTTTGAGAACACTTATTTTTTGAATATAAATGTTTATTACGCAAGCTGAGATAAAACTCATCTCATATACTTATCTCGTATACCGTGAATCACGATTTATAAACACTTATTACCTAAAAATAAATTATTCCAAACGAGCACTTAGAGTATAAAGATTTTTCTTTTCTATATTTCATGAAACTTAATCTTGTGTGTACTTCTTACAAAACTGAAATATTTATCGTTTCAACCAACAATTTATTGGTTTTTATTTTACTCTTGCATGAAAAAGTGCTCCCAAACTCCCCTAACCTTCATTGATGATTTCTTCCATTAATGTTTTAATTTTATCATTGTTGTCCCACTTAATCATTAATTTATAAATAGTTTGTTTCGTTATGCAGTTCGGATATATCTAGAGGATTTTTAAATTATATTACAATTTTTTAGTATTATTGTTCATTTCATTTTGAAACTATTGTCATTGAAAATGATTATTCGAATTTTTAAGAAAATGAATGACACCTGTCATTAAAAATGTCAGTTGCGTTTAACTAAGATACTCTAATTAGTGACCTGATTTTTTTCTTTTATGAAAGTCACTTCATGTTTTATATGTAATCAAGAATCAATATTCTGAGCACAAAAAAAAAAAAGAATCAATAAAAAATGACACTGCAAAATGAGACAAAAATACCATTGTAATTTTAAAGTGATAATTGTCTAAGATGAAACCAAAACTCTAAAGTCTAAATTAAGTACCATTTTATTTCAAAATAAAAAAGTATTCAAAATATACATAATTATTAGAAATAGACACAATTGTTTTTATCTTCAAGATTATTTTCTTGTCCATATATTGAGTGTAGTAGACTGAACCTTACAGGGCTGAATTTTGTTTCAAAAATATTATTTTGTTCTGAGGCTCTCAATCACATATTCCCAACGGAGCATCATTTGTGCGTCTCTGGGCAATAATGCCAAATTACCAATAATCAATAGAATCTGATGAGTTAATACCCACTACTGCTACTATCAACTTTACTCGTTTGATTTAACCCTTTTAATTTATTCTTCAATTTCCTCTCATCAAATCAAAGTGATATATATGGGTTTCTGAACACCGCGGGTGTGGCTGTAACCTCCCAGCATCTCATTTTTTATGTTGTCCGTTTTGAGGATCTTATCACCCTTCACGGTTTTAAAACATGTTGAGGGGAAGTATTTAAACCTTTATAAGATATTTTTTGTTCCCCTCCCAGCCAATATGGAGATAACACTCCACCCACTTTTGGGCCTAGTATTCTCATTAGCACATCCACCCACATCGACATGAGCTTAACTTTGATACCATTTGTAACACTCTAATGTCCTGCCCTCGATATTGTCCGCTTTAGAGACTCTATCACCCCTCATGACTTTAAAACTCATCGAGATGGGAGGTATCCAGACCCTTATATATAGTACATCTTTCATTCCTCTGTTCAGCCGATGTGGTCATAATAGTGACTAGTGTATATATAAAAAATAAATTAAATCGAACAGTTCAACTTGCTAAGAGAGCAGTCTAATATGAACTTTAATATCACATATGTGCCAAAATTTGTTATACCATAGATTAAATTCACGCAATCCCTTGCAATTAACATGAAGGAGTAAACTATTATTAATGGTAATAGTTATATATGATCTCCTCTGTGTGTGCGTGTGCGTGTGCGCATATATCATCATATAATCCGTATGAGGATAATGGAACAGGTTGGCGAACAGTGATCTCAAAATTTCAATTTTTTCAAGCTTATCTTTCTTTATGTCAAAAAAAGAAGTGGCGTGATAAAGATTTCGAGGTAATCCACACGCTTCTTATTATTTACAATGTCAAAAAAAAAAAAAAAGTTCTCAACTTTCCGACTTTTCTTTTTGGTTTAAAATATGATGGGATATGAATATTAGGATGAACAATCAAATATAATAGAAGTTCTTTCCTGTCAATGGAGAATCATGATGTCTTCTCAACTCAGAAATTTGATCCCACAATTATAAGATCAGGAGGCCGTCTTATCATATTTCAGACCCTACAAATAAAATAAAATAAAAAAGCGCGCAATATTTTACAAATGAGATTATCCCAAATTATATGAGTTAACATGCTTTGATCTTAAAATGAGTGGAAGATATAAGTACAATTACACTTTTAAGGTGTGTTTGGGATCACTCATTGTTGGACAATAAGTCCTTATTACGTAAGCTGAGATAAAACTCCTCTCACATACTTACCTCGTATACCGTGAATCACGATTTATAAGCACTTATTACCCAAAAATAAGCTATTCCAAACGAGCACTTAATCATATCAAAATGATAGTGGTTGAATGCTCACTACTACAAAAAGGGGTTTTAACGTCCCTATTTTGGCACTTTTAACGTCCAAAAATTGGGGGGACGTCTATGTGGGGGGCGTAATATGTTTTAAGAAAAGACGTCCGAAAAAAATGGGACGTCTAAAGGGAGGACTTTAGACGTCCCAAATCTCAATTTGGGAGGTCTAAAGTCATTTGAATTTCAGACGAGAATCCTCTGTAATAGTTTTGTTGAACATAAATGCTATCTTTCTCCATTCTCTTTTTGGCTCCGGAATTTCCTTCTTTAGCATCACTACACTTCCACCACTTTGCTAGCTTTGTTCAAACTTCTTTTAGTCAAACTTTAAAATTCAAAAAATCCATTTTTTACCCAGATGCACTGTACCAGATCTGATTGTGAAAAAAGAGAGGAACTTATATAATAATAATAATAATAAATATACAAGCATGTAAGATTTGAGAAGTGATAAAGAGAGAGTTACCGTTGCAAACAGAGGCATCGAAGGTCATGATGAGAGGGGGGACGATGGCGAAAACACCGAAGGAAAAAGCTATGCACAGAAGGGCATAATGAGAGGGGGGACGATGGTGAAAACACTGAAGGAAAAAGCTATTTGAATCTATAGAATGTGGTTCTTTCTCTGCAACTCTTATCAAAGAAATTGAAAACTGCTGTGGGAGCGAGAGAGAGAGAGAGAGAAAGGAAGGAAAGCTTCCCTTTATTTAATATAAGGCACGAGCGTCCCTTATATTCAATACCGGTCGCGGGAAAATTTTTGAATTACTTTAGACGTCCCAAATTGAATTTGGGACGTCTAAACTGTAAAAAAAATTTAGACGTCCCAAATTCAATTTGGGACGTCTAAAGTTAAAAAAAAAGTAATTTTTTTTTTTTACACTTTAGATTTGGGATATCTAAAGTGTAAATTTTTTTTTTTTTATTTTAGACATCACTTTAGAGGTCCCAAATTGAATTTGGGACATCTAAAGTGTAAAAAAAAAAAAAAAAAAAATTTTTTACTTTAAACGTTCCAAATTGAATTTGGGACATCTAAAGTGATGTCTAAAGTAAAAAAAAAAATATTAAATTTTTTTTTTAACTTTAGACGTCCCAAATTGAATTTGGGACGTCTAAAGCTACCAAGGTCCCACACATAATTACAAAAATGCCACCGCCTATGTTTTAGACGTCCCTATTTTAAAAAGGGACATCTTTTAGGGCAGCAGTATCTATATTATGTAGTAGTGGCTATTTTAAACACTATTTTAGAGCTTCAAGTCATCCAAAAATCAAAACCCTATTGGCAATTAGAGGGTCCAAGCTTATAAAAAGCTTATTAGAAATTTAGAACAAAAACTGGGGGCATCCACGTCAATGTATGAATATTATCTGGTTTTTCCTTTTGTTTGATGCCTCCACTTTTTAGGGAAATTGCTGAAAAATCCCCTGTTACAAAAATTATTATCTAGAAGTACCTAAATTTTGTTTAAGCGCTTAGGTTCAACTCTTTTTCAACTACATGAAATTTATGTTCAATTATGTGTAAAACATGAGATTTTTTTGCATAATTAAAAATTTATTAACTTTGTTTGGAATCACGTTTGGAGCTCTTAAAAGTATTTATTCACGTAAATCAAGATAAAACTCATCTCACATACTTATATATCGTAAATCTATATTGAACAACTGTTTTTAAAAACTCCAATTACTATTTTAAACAATCACGTAGTATACAATTAAAGAAGAACCGTGACCTTTAAGTGGTAGGGTCGGATAATTTCTTTCTTGGCGGATTTTCCACCAAATTTCCCCTTTTTGTTAAAAAAAAAAAAAAGTTATCTCTTAAAAACAATTGATTTAGTACTTTGGTACCGGGTTTTCATTCCTTTTTAAGTTGAAGCCTCTAGTTTTATCGGGGCTTTCTGTCTTAGGAATCAGCTTTAAAACAAGCATCCGAGGACGAGTCCCCAGATTTTAATTAATTAAGGGTTCAATCATATTTAGTTACTTAAGTGTACGTAATACGCGTTGTTTTGTTACAAGCATTAGTTCGTACCATTTTAATCACAAAGCCTAACCCTTTATTGCAAAGTGGGGTCACTAACAAAGTACGTAGGACCAAAAACAGCATATCAAGTTATCAACGCCGCGGCTGCCACTTTATTTTATTATTATATCCCATCTTCAATATTTATTAAAGCTCGTTTGTTTAAGTCATAATAAGTGTTTGGAAACACATTTTTGGGTAAACAAGTCCTTATTACGTAAGTCAAAATAAAACTCCTCTTATATATTTATCTCGTATACCGTGAATCACGATTTATAAGTATTTATTATTTAAAAATAAGCTATTCCAAACAAGCACTAAATGTGTGGTATATGGTAAAAGTTGTTTATGAAGTACTCAATTTGTATTTATTATTCATCATTAGGACGACGGCTACAATTTGATTGGTTATTTTCCTCATAAAATAAAAATAGTCCTATCAGAAGAATTTCATGATATATATAATGTTACCCCTGTAATTTTAACGTTTTGGTCAAAAAGAATAAATTTTAACATTGACTTTGTAACATCCCAAATTTTATTCACAAAAAATATATTATAATTATTTAAGTAATTCAATAAAATGGTGAATATTCATGAATATTAAATTATATGAATTTTGAAATATTCATATTCATAAAGAAATGGGCAAATTAATTCAAGAATTGAATTAAATTACAAAGGTGATAGTAAAATCATAATTTTTTCAATTTAGCCAAAGATTAATTATTTTCCAATTAATTGGAGATAATTTCAATTATTCAAGGAAAATAAAGAAAAATGCATAATTGGATTATTCTTGGTGGAATAAATCAAGAATTGTGAAATTAAGGGGGGATTATACATAAACCAATTATGTGAATTATGGAATTGTGAGAAACAATTTTCTTCCTTTCCTTTCTTTAATTTCATCCAAGCATGAAGAATAAGAAGAAAAAAATTGATTTCATGATCACATGCTATAAAAAGAAGGTTATGATTACTATACTACATGCACATATCAATTATGACAAAGATGGAGTGTACACCAAGTGAAGACATGGGCATGGTGGTTATGATGAGAGGTTATAGCATAAAGTAAGAGGATATGGTGAATGCATGAAGGGAAAAGCTTGAATGAAGGAAAGGACAAACTTGATTAAATGGAAGAGAGCTTGCTTGTCTTGTAAGAGGAGAGTGGGGACGGATTTTTATGAGCAAGCAAGGGAAGGAATTGATTCAATTTAATGGCAAGATAATGAAGAAATCATGAAGGAAGAGAAGATGGTGACAAGTGTCACATTTTGGTCTCTTAATTAAATCAAAGGCTAGGAAGAAAGAAGACTAAATTAATAAAACACTTCCTCATTCCTTTTTCAAGACACAACTCGGCCAGGACAAGAGCAAAAAGAGAGAGAGTGAGCTTGTGAGTCCTTTGGAGATTAGAGAGAAAGAAAAGAGGTTAAGGTAAGGGTGGTTTCTTTGGTTTTTCTTATAGCATTTCCTTAGAATCCTTCTCTAAACTCTTGTTTCTTATTAATCCATGGTGGTGAAGTCACACTTTGAGACCAAGAAGAGAAGGAGGAGGTGCCTAGAGTAAGAGAATCCAAGAAGTTTAAGAGGTAATTATATCAATCTCAACTTTATATTAGTATGAAGTTGTTGTTGATAATTGTTATTTGGTTTTTGTGATTTTGGTTGAATTATGAAATTTTCAAAACTATAACCCTAAGGGGTTATGCTACCCAAAATCCTTTAAATCATGATTAAGAAGTGTTTAAATAAGTTAACTAAGGATTAGAAGAGGAAAAGTATAGGTTTTGAAAGCTAAAACACAAAGCTCCAATTTTCTATTTTCCCTTCAATATTTTGGGCAGGACCAGAAATGGTAGTAGGAGTTGGATTTTCATGAAATAAATGGTTCCATTGAACTCAGTGGGCAAAAATAGGTGGGGTTACAGTTGGGCATTTTTTCGGTAGAGGCCGAAAAAGCATAATTACGAAAACGCCACTAAAATCCCTAAATAGGGGCTGTCAAGGGTATTTTCATAATTTGACAGTGAATTTGGTGATTTCAAGCCTGGAAACAAATTCCTTGGGCGAAAATAAGTCAGAATAGCAGTAGTCAAAATTTTGGGAAAACGTGCCATTGGGCAGGGTACGGCGGGCCGGGTCGGGGTCCTGGGGGCATTTTAGTAAATTTTCATCATAGACTAATGTAACCACAAGAAACACTATGGAAGAGTCTAAAATGATACTTGGATAGGTTATGACCTATTTCTTATACATTTAATATTTTAGGATCAAGTCGAGAGCCGGAACGACACGCTTTACAAGACACTGTTTAACAGAGGATTATAAAGCGTTGAGGTAGGGACATTATCCTTCATACGATATGCCATAGTTATGTGATTGTGTGGTTGCCATTGTTTGTAAATGTACTTTATTAATCAACATGTTTTGCCCAGAGAAGGGTCAGTAGTGCCAGAGGCACTTACACTGGAGTTGGTGAAAACCCAACCGGTGCAGAATAGTGGGGCTGAGCCCTACTCATGTATACATGCATATAATATGTTTATAATGTTCATTAATTGGTGCATACATGGCATATATCATATCTACCTTTCGCTTTCTCTATGAACGATAGCATATCTCTACGAGGATTCTTCGGAATCTCACCCTATTCTTCGAAAAGTGAGCGGCACGTGTCTCGATGTGAGGTCAATAACGTGATTGTAATTTAGCCTATGTTTTGTCATTTTGAGAAAATTGTAAATATTAAGTTCCTATTGTATTTTCTGTGTTTCGCCAACGAACTACAACGGGATTATAAACAAATATTTTTATCAGTATAATTATACTTTTCTGTATGCCCATGAAATCCTATATTTATTACTCTTTGAATATCAAAATGGAAATGGTTGTTGACAGACTTGTCACCTACCAATTAGGTTGGAAATAGGTCAAGTTAGATTAGACTTTGACTAAATAAGCCTAAATTTATAATAGAAATATAAAGCCCGAGTTTGAACCTAAGTTTGATTGCACGATTTTTTTAAATTTAGACCTAAATCTTTATAAGTTCATAAACCTTTTCAAAGGCTTATTTGCAATATAAACCTTTAAAAAGATTTTCTATTGCCTTCTTTAAAGGCAATAATTAGGCTTTAAGTCTATTAGAACCTATATTAAATTAAAATAAAATTTGATTTCGTAACAAATATATAGCAAAATTATATAAAGTGTGTGTTTGTATATTAAACAGGTCAAGCTTGCAGGCTTATGGGTTAGGTCTTTAAAGAAAAAAGTCTAGCCTATTTATACAAACAGGCATTCAAATAGGCCTGAAGCTTGGCCACTTTTATAAAGTAGTCAAGCCTTACAAGGCTTGAATTAGACCAGACTATAGATCCCTGTTAAAAGATTGGCCTATTTTTGCCCCTAATACTCGTAACGAACTTAGTACTGGTGACACCAAAGGGGGTTGTGACTAGTGGAAGAGGCTAGTTTTTCATAATATGATAAATTAAGGTTTGAATTTATGCTGAGAGAGATGTCCACATTTAATATTTGACAGTATATTGAATAGAGGATTACTTCAACTAAAAGGATACCTGTGCCGAGGAAAAAGGGGGAACAACTTAGTACCGGTGACACAACAACTATAACATATTATCGTACCGAGTGGAAAACTAGACATCACCATATATGCAATCTTATTGTCAGTAATTTTTCAACCATGATTATTTTATAGATCTTAAGTTTTAAATTACAACGATTAATATAAGATAAGTCACTTTCATTCATGGAATAGTTAATCATACTTAATACGAGCCTTGTTAACATAATCCCATACCGACCTACCCAATTCTCCTCAATTTCAGTCATTCATGTCATTATTTGATGATCCCTTGCCATTTTTGACCGAATACAATACATTTACTTTTGAAGGGGGACTATTGTAACCCTTATCATGGTCAAGGCCGGGATTAGTGTTTAAACACGGTTAGCAATGGAATGAGAGATCAGAGGTAATTAAAAAAATTTTACAACACATGTACAAATAGATCTCCATTCATTCATTCATAAAAACAATCGGTCTGTTCGGTCTGTTACATGTACAATATCAGAGTATAAGCACAATTCCTGACATTTACCCGGAATTCTAACATTAATTCAAAATATTGTTTAGGGCATTACTACCTATCTCAGTATCCATACCAGGGATTACACAAAACTATAATTCTATAATCTAATCAATACATACATTCGTCCAAAATGATAACCAATCAAAAACCAAAAGTATCTATCTAAGACTACCGCCAGCAATCCTAGTCGCCCTTGCTCACTTGTTTGTTTCTTGATCCACTTGCCCTGTCTAAAAATGTTATTTGGAAAGAATGAGATTCTAAAGAATCCCAGTAACAGCAGTTTATGTATATGATGCATAATAAACAAAGCAAGTAAGCATACATCACAATGCAACATTCAATATTCGAGGCCGGGCACACTGCCACGTCCCCTTCACTGTATACAAGGTTGGTCTTACGCCACGTCCTCTCAACTATATCTGTATTCAAGACCGGGCTTACGCCACGTTCCCTTACTGTATTTGTATTCGAGACCGGGCTTACCCCCCACGTTCCCTTACTGTATCTGTATTCAATGATTAATACTAACAATCAATGCATTACACATGATATAGGATAAAGCGTCACTACCTTGGTCTTTCTGTCCTTGAGTAGGCACGGCCCTTTTACGCTCCGGGAAAATATCGAATCCTAAAGTCATAATTAAAGATGATACGTTATCACTTAGTCCAATATTCAATATCTTCAAATTACTTAAATTGGTTATCATTATTGCCTCTTAAGTACTCATATTGCCTTTAATAAATGCCCTAAAGGGTTGGAAGAACTACCCCAGAGATCCCCTTTTGGAAGCACAAACACTGATATTTTTCACTGTTTTACTCGAGTGAAGACGGTCTCACTCGAGTGATGGTACGGTCAGCACTCGGGTATTAGAGAGTGAAGAATAGCGAGTGAGCACCTGAGAGCACAAGAACTTTTTAGAGACAAGGACACTTAAGCACACAAGACCTCACTCGAGTGATCGCCAAATGCCTCACTCGAGCATAAGAGAGTGAAGTCCAGGAAGTGAGAACTCGAGAGCAATGAGGGTTTTCAGAGGAAAGAAGCACTCCAGCATGAGACTTCTTACTTGGGTGGAGACTAAATTCTCGTGAGTGTTGAGACACACTCTAGCATTCAACCGTGAGTGACAACCGAAAGGCAAGTTCTAGGTGTCAAATACACCAGCACTCGAGTGAGAGGAAGCTCACTCGAGTGGGAACCCACCACACTTGTAGGTGAGGCATCACTCTTACCCATTTCACAGAAGTACAATGCAGAAACTGAAGGGAAAATGAAGAATTTCACTGGCTCACTTGAGTGACTCTCTCCTCACTCGAGTGATATGCATCAGAAACCGGAAAACGCAGAAACAGTGACAACATTCACCAGAATTTTCCCAAGAGTTTCCAAATGACCCAAAACTTCAACCAAAGCTATCCCTACACAAAATCACTCAAGGAATCCAATAAATCATTAAAACAACCAAATTCCTACTCCATTATCATGCTTTGGTCTTGGGCAACATTAAACATTAAATTTCCAAAATCACTAAACTCAATCATTCAATCCCCAATCAATCCTATCTATCCATATACCTTCCAAATATACCATTTCCATACCAATAACATGCCAAATGCCCAATGGCTCTTATTTTCGAAACTAGGCAATAAATTCCCAAAAATTCAAAACTAATCCAAATGGCATAAAACTTAGATTTATAGATAGGTTTCACTTACCTCTTCAACTTTTTCAAAAGGACTTCTTGATCCTCCAACTTCCACAATTCTTTGGAGTCCAAAACCCACACCAAATGGCAAACTATAACCATCAAAATAAAGCTCTCAACTCAAGGAATAACTTTAATGAAATGAGTTTGAGCAATGGAAGTCATTTTCCTTACCTTTTATTAAGCTTTTCTTCCTCTATTTTCTGCAACAATGGCACTAGATGAGAAGAGAAGAGAGAGAAGACGAGAGAGAGATGAGAGTGTAGAAGGTGAGAAAATAATGGCAATACTCCCTCCATGCTTCTGCAACGGGAAATGAGGGAAGAGAGGAGAGAGAACAAAATAAAATAATACTCATTGACTTTTCCTCAACTCCTTACACTACACCAACTTGCCACATGTCCTCTTCCTATTGGCTCTTACACAATAAGTCACCAATTAACTTATCTAATCCATCCATTAACCATTTAATCACACATCTCATTTCCTCTTAGTTAGTAATTAATTTCCCCATTAATTACCAACTTAAAGCCAATAATTCCATTCTTTTAATTTCCCCTTTATTTTTGGCACATTAAATAAAATTGCCACAAAACATATAATAATCCACTCTAATTCATAGTTACATTCTCAATAATCAACATTAGCCCTTAATCAAAGTTTGGGGCATTACAACTATCAATTGACATATTTGTTGGGACTGTCAATTGAAATATTTGCCATGCCTTGGTTGCCAATTTATTTAATTGATTGCCTTGGCTTGATTTAAAACTATAAAAATAAATGAGATGCATGATCAATCTCAAGAAAAATTGAACATACAACCACGGCCATAACATATCAAGAGAATAAGTGTCTATTTGAATTCATGGCGGAAGCTGCTTTTCAAATGTGATTTACGATATGTGAGGTAAGTATGTGAGAGAAATTTTATCTCAATTTGCATGAACATGATTTTTAAATGCTAACTCAAATAAGCTCTAACAAGATTTGGTGTTGTCGAGTCACTATCTGTAAAGTAAATCAATTTTTATTTTTCATTCATATCAACTTAATCATTATTTATTACTACTTTTTTAAGCAAGGTGGAGAGTTACAAAGAAGTTGTCCGAGAGCTTATGAAGTTTAAAAGTTGCTTGACCCAAGATGAGCTCTTATTGTACAACTACCACACATTATTGAAAAAATGGAGCTTGGTGGCATCGAATTTACAAAACATTCAAAGGGTGAACAAGTTTGAGTTTAGCATTTTAAGAAATAATTCTCACAAAGTAGCATTTTGTAATGTCCTGAATTTTGAGATTTGAGGCTAGAAAATAAGCCTAAATTAAGTGAACTGCTAAGCTCCAATTTAGTAGATGTCCCAAATCTATTCTCTAATGTCTCTTATATCTTTGGGGCATTAAAGAAAATAAAATGGTGAATTTTGAAGAAGTGATCATGCTTCCAGTGAAATCTCCTGTGAGGAAGTAAGCTTGTCATGTGATTTGTTATGACCAAATGATGAATAAAAATTATGAAATGTTACAGGATGAAAGTAGACATCCTAAGCTTTAATTTGATAGGTCATATGAATCAATTAGAGCTATATACAAAAATTTATAAATTTGTGAAATCAGCACAGAAAAACTATGAAGTTTCTGGAATTAGAATGCAAAGATTAAAATTCTGGGAATTTTGTGCTTCCAAATAGCAAAATGCTATATTTTTTCCTTGAAATTAGACTCAATAAGGGTTCCATAGCCTTTGGAATCACTTTAATTCGATTTTTCTAAAATTAGATATGATTTTTCAAAGTTTGAACATAAATTTGACAAAATTTTGTAAAAATTCAAAAATTGGGAAATTATCAAATAAATGAAATATGATATAAGATATTAAAATAAGACATCATCTTCCTCCTTTATTCAGCTGAAATTGACGCTACTTTCAACATTTAGAGAGAGAAAGTGTGATATTTTCTTAGAGAGAGAAAGGGAGGAAAAACTTGCAAAGGTAAGTGTTTTCTTCGGTAAATCGGTTCCTAATGCGTATAACTCCATTCCTAAGCTTCCTATTCATGTGATTTAAGGTTTGTGAAGCTCATAATCTCTTGTTGGAATAGCTAGGGTCTCAACCAAGTTAAGAAAAGCCAGGGGGAGCTTGAGGTAACTTCCAAACACTTGTATGTTAATTATTTTGGCTGTTGTGGCCAATTTAATCGGTGAAATTTTTCCGGATTGCAATTGGTTTTAAAGTTTGAAAATGTGTGTGTCTTGTCACGCCCTTATCTCTATTTCAACCTTTTTCAGAGTATTTACGAAAAATGATATGCAGTTCGGTAGGCAACACAGGAATAACATAACTATACTAATAATATGTGCATGATTACATAAATTCCCCATAGGAGTTTGTACATAATACTTACGATTAAGATAACCGCATAAGGCTACTAGGGTGTCTAAACTCATCCCAATGAAACAGAGACTTCTTCCCATCTTCGTTCCACTACTGTAATCCCCTCGTACGGTACTCTGCATTGTTGTTTGCATATCTTCTGTCGTCTCCTGTCTAAATTGTTGGTAGGGGAGGGTGAGATTCGAGAGAATCTCAGTAGGAAACAGATACCATAATGCATGCATGATTGATGCTATGTGTTTGACATGTTAACTTTATCTAGATGTATGCCTCATAATGACATTTCTGCATGCTCAATGTTTCATACAACAAGATTATGGCCACAGTGAAAACAGAAACAGAGCTTCATTTATTCAAATATGCTCTACACAATCAAGTAAAGCAATCACATATATCATTACGCAAGCAAAGATATCAAATACATGCAAGTAAGGTAAGTCCCCTACCTCCAGTCTTTTCTTCACCTCGAAACGTGTACCTCATAACACGTGCCAACAGTTCGGGCCCCATATCTGATCCTACAACGCCGAAGGTACTGTTCAAACACTTCCATAGTATTTCTGGGGGTTATATGAGTCTATCTTGAAAAATTACTAAATACCCCCGGGGACCCGGCCCCATCGTACCCGGTCCGGTTGCACTTTTTTCAAAATTCTAACATGAGCTAGCCTGACATATTTTCGCCCAAAGAATCCATTTCCGGACTCAGAATTATCAAATTCAATGTCAAATTATGAAATTGCACTTGGCAGCCCTACTTTTAGGGTTTCAGGGGCGTTTCGTAATTATGCTTTTTCGGCTTTTTCCGAAAAAGTGACCAACTGTAACACCACCTAATTTTCCCTCCTAAATGCAATGGAATCATCAAATCATTGAAAATCCAACTCTAAGACCCATTTACAGCCCTGGATTAAATATATGGGTTTTTCAGAAAAAATCGGGGTTTTGCGATTTCGGCTCGGTAAACGCGTTCCTTTATACTCCTAACCACTTTATTGACTATTCCATTAGGTTACAACTATCATTTAGTATCAATTTGGGCAGCATAACAGCCCCCACAAACCATTTTCCATTTTTACACACAAAGACAATCCGACGAAATTTCACCGATTAAATTGTCTATAACAGCCAGAATAGTCAATATGCAAGAGTTTGGAAGTTACCTCAAGCTCTTTCTGGCTTTTCCCAAGATGGCTGAACCCTAACCCTTGAAACACCAAAGGATGAGCTTCCAAACCTTAAATCATATGCAAAGGAAGCTTAGGAACGGAGTTATACGCATTAGAAACCGATTTACCGAAGAAATCACTTATCTTTGTAAGCTTTTCCTCCCCTTCTCTCTCTCTAAAAATTCTGCATCTCCTCTTTCTAAATGTTGAACTTCACATCAGTTTATGCTTGAGGAAGGAGATGAAATGTTTTAATAATATATAAAAAATTTAACTAATTCATTTTCCCATTTTTCGGATTTTTACAAAATTCTGGCAGATTTCTGCCCAAACTTTAAAAAATCATAACTAATTCTAGAAAAATCGAATTGGAGTGATTCTAAAGCCTATAGAACCCTTATTGAGTCTATTTTAATAGAAAAATATAGAATCTTGCTGAATAGAATCACAAAATTCCCAGAATTTCAATCTTTGCATATTGTTCCAGAAAGTTCACAGTTTTTCTGTGATGATTTCAAAAATTCATATCTTTTTGTATATAGTTCTAATTGAGTCATATGACATATCAAATTAAAGCTTAGGATGTCTACTTTCATAATGTAAAGTTTCATTATTTTTGCTCATCATTTGATCATTCAAAATCACATGACAAGCTTACTACCTCATAGGCGATTTCACCAAAAACATAATTATATTCTCCAAAGTTTACCATTTTACTTTCTTAATCCCCCCAAAGATATAAGAATCATTAAGGGATAAATTTGGGCTCCTGCTATATTGGGACTTAGCAGTCCACTTAATTTAAGCTTATTCCCAAGCCTCAAATCCCAAATTTCAGGGTATTACATGTCTAGGGGTTATGCTGCCCAATCTTAGTTCAAATGGTAGTTATAATTCAATTAGATGTTTAATAAAATAGTTAAGAGTAGAAAGGAACACGTTTACGGAGCCGAAATCGCAAAACCCCGATTTTTCCCGCAGAACACCATAATTTTGGCCAGGGATGTTTAAGGGCCTTAGGGTTAGATTTTCAATGATTTGATGATTTCATTGGATTCAGGAGGGAAAATTAAGTGGGGTTACAGTTGATTACTTTTTCGGAAAAGGACGAAAAAACATAATTACAAAAACGCTCCTGAATCCCTAAATATAGGGCTGCCAAGGGTAATTTCGTAATTTGACATTGAATTTGGTAATTTTGAGCCCGAAAATCGATTCCTTGGGCGAAAATATGTTAGGATAACCCTAGTCAAAAATTTGGGAAAACATGCCATTGGCCTGATACGGCGGAGCCGGGCCGGGGGTATTTTGGTAAATTTTCACCATAGGCTAATATAACCACAAGAAACAATATGAAAGTGTCTAAAATGATACTTGGATAAGTTATGACATATTTCTTGTACATTTAATATTTTAGGACCAATCGGGAACCAAAAGTAGACACGTTTCACGAGGCACACAAAAAGGGGTGGATAGAACTTCGAGGTAGGAACATTGTTCTTCATACACCATGCCATAGTTATATGATTGTGTGGATGCCATTGTTGTAAATGTATTTTATTAATCAACATGCTTTGCCCAGAGATGGGCCAGTAGTGCCAGAGGCACTTACACTGGAGTTGGCGAGAACCCAACCAGTGCAGAATAGTGGGGCTAGGCCCTACTCATGTATACATGCAGATGATATGTTTATATTGTTCATTAATGGCTGCATACATGACATATATCATATTTACTTTTCGCATTTTCTATAAACGATAGCATGTTTCTACTGGGATTCTTCGGAATCTCACCCCTTTTTCTCAATAAAACATCTCAGCGGGTGCAAGTGGAGCAAAAGGCAAGGATGTAGACCAAGGGAAGTGACTAGCATGTGTCTCGAGGCAAATACAAAGTTCGTGGTTATAGATAGTCTATGTTTAAAATACTTTTGGATATTTTGTAATAGTGGTATATATTGTCGTATTCTGTATAGTTGACTTTGAATTGTAAACAAATACTTTTATCAGTATATATGTACTCTTTTGTATGCTTATAGAATTTAGTCTCTATTACTCTATGTATATCAAAATAGAAATGGGTGTTGACATATTTAATTTTCTTTTTCTATTTAGAGGGTATTATTAAAAAAAACAAATAGATATCTTATCATTTAATTAATGAGTATTGACCCATGAAAAACCACAGGACACACACACATGTATACCAATTGATGAGCCCGCATGGGCTAATATGACATTACAAATTGTGGAGGCCTTTTGAAGCAATATCGTCATCATCATCAAATAAAACTCAAATTTGCTTCCATTTCACCTCAACGCCTGTTTGACCACAGACAATTCCTGATTTGTCATAATGATTCATGAATGGACGCTTGATTTAGGGTGTGATTGATTTGAGCGGGAGGGTAGGGGAGGGGATGGGTAGGTAAATTATAATTTTAGATAAAAGAAATCTAAAATTTACCCTCTCATTTTTTTTAATTTTGGATTTTCACCCAAAATTTACCCTCTCACTTATTTTAAATTTTGGATTCCCTCCCAAAATTTAAATAACTTTAACCAAAAAAAGTAATTTACCCCTCCCCTCCCTTCCCTACCCTCCCCTCAAACCAAACATACCCTTAGTAAAGTAGCAGATATGAAAGAAATTAAATGTCTGTTTGGATTAACAGTAGAAACTATTTTTCTAATATAATTTACAGTATACGAAATAAATATATAAGAAAAATTTTATCCCAATTAATATGAATATATTTTTTAAACACCAACTTAAATAAGCTTAGAAATATATAATTGGACCCTAAAACCATCAAAGGGTTGCATCAAAAATCAAAATGGATCCGCAAGTGGATGACCAAACAGTGAAAACATCATCAAATACACACAAATTTATACAATAGTCCCGTACAAGATCACGTCCCCAACAGTTCGTTCCTACCCTATATATACCCACCTGGCTACTATAGCACTTATTAATTCCTTCCTTGAGGATGTTTCATGGAACATCCTTTCTAGTTTCTCCAGAAGTTTTCATCTTCTATTCAAACTTCAATATTCTACATGTGTGTTTGAAAGAGCTTAAATTTGAAAAATAAGTCCTTATTATGTAAGTCGAGAAAAAACTCCTCTCATATACTTACCTCGTATACCTTGAATCACGAATTATAAGCACTTATTGCCCAAAAATAAACTCTTCCAAACGAACACTATAACTATAAAGATTATTTTATACTACCTCCGGTGCTAAATATAGGACATAGTTTGTAGTGTAAATTACACTACAAACTATGTCCTATATTTAGGACCGGAGGGAGTATACAAATAAAAGGGTCCAACAAAACGCAAAGAGATTAGTTAAATGTTGGTTTGGAATAGCTTAATTTTAGACAATAAATATTTATAAATCGTGATTCAAGGTATACAACACTACTGGAAAAAACCCTTTTTAGACCGCCACATTTAGACCGATTTTGACGAATAAGGTCTTAAAAATTTATGCGGTGGCAGTTTTGTAATTATATTGAACTTTTTAGACCGGTCTTAAAAAATTTATTTAGACCGGTTATAAAAAAACCGGTCTTAAAGTGTTAAAATTTTACGTATTTAAAATTTTTTAACCTTTAAGACTGGTTTATATGTAAACCGATCTTAAATGTTAAAATTTTTAAATTCAAAATGCGATAACTTTTTAAGGCCGGTTGTGGGAAGAACCAGTCTTAAATGTGTTACATTTAAGACCGGGTGTGGTGATACTTTTTAGACCGGTTCTTTATAAAACCGATCTAAAAAGTCAAATTTTCAGACCGGTTCTTATACCGGTCTGAAATTTTATTAATTAAGACTGGTTCTAATTATAACCGGTTTAAAAATATTTATTTTTAGATCAGTTTTATAATAATCGGTCTTAAAATTTTTTTTTAAGACCGGTTCCATAACCAGTCTAAAAAGTAGAAGACTTTTTAGACCGGCTGTATCAAGACTGGATCGAGAATCGGTCTAAAATGTCTTTTTTAACCGGTATTAAAAATGATTTTTCCAATAGTACGAGGTAAGTATATGAGAAGAGTTTTATCTCAACTTGCTTAATAAGAATTTATTATATAAAATTAAGTGATACCAAACACAAACTAAGTAAAAAGAAGTGAAGTCTATGGCTGAAATCTCTTAAAAGAATGGGCCTATGCTCAGACGAGAAAAATATTTATGATGACAGTCTCATTATTCATATGCTGACCTCAACGGGTTAGAGAATCGGCACAATAATTAGTTTTTAACGACAACACAATAATTAGTTTTTTATGACAACACTTCTGACAACTATAAAGATTTTTAAAATATTGGTAAGATGCGAGATATCAATAAGTCTCTAGGACGTTGGTAAGCTGCTCTATGTTTTTCAAACTTTTTTCTCTCTGCCCAGCCACGTTTCAAACGTTATTGTTTTGCCTCGCAAATAATTCCAACTTCCTAGTCGAGAGTTCAAAGATTTGCCCAACTTTAAAGATTTGGTTACTTTGGATTCTTAAAAAGATCTTATATCAATAAGAGAGTCAACTATTTAAACTTCAAGAAATACATACAGGGTCAATCTTTTTTGCCTTTTATTGCATAAAAAGGCCAGAGTATTTATTTTTGGTAGGACGATGACAATCATGACCCTGTGAATAACTAAGGTCAGAAGAGATTTTGTAGTGTAGCACTACCTACCGTCTTTATTATGAGATCCATTTTAATGAATAAATTAAACTATAGAGTGGATTTTAATAGTGAGTTGAAGAATGCTATACCTTTTTGTAAAGTTCCAACAATGAATTGTGTATATTTAATGTTCGTTTGGAATAACTTATATTTTAGCAATAAATGTTTATAAATCATGATTCATGATATACGAGGTAAGTATATAAGAGAAGTTTTATCTCAGCTTGCATAATAAGGACTTATTATCCAAAAATAAACCCAACCAAACACACATTTAATTGGTCGTTTGAACCAATCAAATGCAAAATGCAACTTTTAGTATGGTTTAAAATTGTATCTATATTATTGTCAGTTCATTAAACTTGATCTGAGCATAGTCCCCATTGATAGATGAGACTTAAATTGGACTCTCAATTATTTTTAATAAAAATAACGTTAGATAGTTTTTCAATCTTAATTAATAAAATGTATGCATGCCTAGTTTACAATAATTAAGTTAATTAGCTGAAATCAAGGGTCTTTATCTTTCTTTCTTTCTTTTTATTTTTTTTGCCAACAAATCAAGTGCCTGTATATCAATGGAACGCAAAACGTTAATTTACACCAGCCTTTGCCGTTTGAAAATCAAATACTACATGTGTTCTTTAGGTACAACCACTACCGTTGAAATATCGCAGTTTTCATTCACATGTAATTGCTATTTAAGTGTTGAAACTTGAAACCCAACCCTATAATCAAGGTGACGATCAATAATACTTCCTTCGGTTCTATTTATAAGCAACTTTTTTCTCAATTACGTAAAATAAACTGGTAGTTAAAAATAATAAGTGTGTCAAAAATATCATGTTTTTTTCCATATATACCCCTATTTATGAAAAGAGTATATGAGAGAAAATAGGTAAAAAGTATGAGAGATAATGAGTATAGGATATGAAAGAGAATAAATGTTTAATAGGGTAAAATAAAAATAAAACTTACATTTTCAGGTAAAAAATAAAAATTATTTATAAAAAGGACCAATCCTATAAAAAATAAAATTATTTATAAATAAAACTGGTGGGAGTACTAGTTTCACGCGGTCACCACCTATATGGAAGGATCCAAATAAATTTAAAACCATATATATATATATATATATGAACACTTTCAGTATAATTACATAGGTTTCTACTGTACATAGGCCATGTCAATTGTTTTTTTTTCTTGGGTTGTTGGTACACTAAGTCATGTCAATTGTTGATGAGAGCATATCTTGGGAGAAAGAGTACTCAGAGATATGGTGGCAAACATACGACTAAAAACAAATCAAGTAATAAAAAGTGGGGTGATATTGTGAAAAAAATGGGAAAATTTTAAAAAAGGACACTCAAAATATAAAAAGGATAAATCAGTACATCAAAATTTAAAAAAGATAAATCAGGCGAGTGTCAGAAAAAGGAGGAATCTGTTCTTTTGAAATTTCGGCCAAATTACGAAAATGCCCTTCAGCCCTCAGTCGTAATAACAATATAGGAGTTGTTAATGGCGAATCATGAGTTGTTAATGGCGAGGTCAGTGTTGTTATTGGCCCTGAAACTTGTTAAGTGTTGAAAGAAGAAATTGGAGTTATTAATATCGAATCAGGAGTTGTTAATGGCGAGATATGTGTTGTTATTGGTCCTGAAATTTGTTAATTGTAAAAGAAGAATTGCAGTTATTAATACCGAATCCGAAGGTGTTAATTGCGATGATCATGTTGTTATTCTGAAGTGTGTATGAAGTGTTGAAGGGCATTTTCGTAATTTGGCTGAAATTTCAAAATGACAGATTCCTCCTTTTTCTGACACCCGCCTGATTTGTCTTTTCTGAATTTCGATGTACTGATTTGTCCTTTTTATATTTTGAGTGTAGTTTTTTGGAATTTTCCCCAAAAAAATCTTATTAGTAAATTAATTATCAAATAGGGTTTGAAAAAATTGTATGTACATGGGAGAAGATATTGTGTATGTTGGGAAAGATATTATGCATATGTATAAGGAAGAATATTACACACCTGAAAGGTCGTCTGTATATAGAGGAAGATCTTGTACATATCCAGAAGATCGTTTGCACATCAAAATCCTATTTTACAATTAAATTATCAATAAAATATTTTTTTCACAATTCTCCCACGAAAAAAAGAGATTCCTATACTTAAGTCTACATGATATCGATCTCGCCCAGCAATAAGTTGGTGGATTCCCACCCTATGCATCTACATGATTTTACTTAGGCCTGCTTGCTTTCTGGGTTTGGCAGCTTCATCTTTTTCTTTTTTCTTTTTTCTTTTTTTAAATCAGACCCAAATTTTTTTGGAATCACCACAGAAATTAAATGATTAGATTCGGCGCTTCTTTTAAATCCAAGGCAAATCCAATTAATGAAAATTACTCAAAAGTCCGCATAAAAAAATAATATTAGAGAAATTCTATAATTTATTAAGTAATTATTAATAAGTGAAAGAATAATAATGAATAAGTTATAAAATTTTTCTAATATTATTTTTTTTATTAAGATGTTGATGTGATTTTTACTCAAATCAAATTATAACCAAGGTATTAAAACCCGGACCGGGCACTGAACCGGTCGGGGTACTGGGTCAAGGGTCAGTGGGTCAGACCGGAGTCAAACCGGGAGTCAGACCGGTAGTCAAACCGGGGTCAATTAAAAATATATATATAATTTAAATATTCATCCATACCATTTAAAAAACTACATAAGAGTTTTTTTCTAACCAATAATCCAATATAACCTTCTAAACCTAATACCCACAAAAATATTATTAAGTACATAAGAATGTTTCTCCAACTAATGCCAAAAATATTCCATAATCCTTTTAAAAATCATTAAAAATTAAAAAACTTTAGGAAAATAATTTTTTCTGAAAAAAAAAAGTAAGAAAAATGTCATTTGGGAGCTTAAAAAAGCAAAGTTTTTAAAAAAAAAAAAAAAAAAAGAGGCAACCCGTGAACCGGCCGGGTTGCACCGGTTCACCCCGGGTTGACCGGGTCAACCCCGGGTCGGAACAGTGCCGGTCCACTGGATGAACCGGACCGGCCAGTTTGCCGGTTTCCGGTCCGAACCGGCCGGTCCGGTCCGGTTTTAAGAACAATGATTATAACATGTCAGTGTCATTGGAATCGGATTTGATGCTGACTAATAGTTTAGATTTATTTCTGTACTTTTATTTATTTGGAAAAAATTAATGTGCATAGAATTTAAAATAATAATATCATGGCTTTCGTTTTCTTAAAAGATATTTTTTATGTAAATCTAGAGTATCCTAAGTTACTTTGGCATTGAGCCTGATCTGAATTCTATTATGCCAGGAGCATCAAGTTAAAGTGTGTGTTTGGGATAGCGGTAGGAAAAATGACTTATTATGATTCTGACTTATTAAAAATGATTTAAAAGAAAAGTCAATTTTTGATTCGTGATTTATGTTTGGATGAGCGATTGAAAACGTACTTTTTTATAAGTCAAAATATGTTTGGATTAACGATTGTATAAGTGCGTTTTTAAAAATAAAAGTTGAAAGGCATTTGTATATTCTTCAAATTTTAGATAGATCATATATGCGATATCCAACAGTAACATATCATCTGGTTGGTTTTGTTACCCCTCCCCATATTTGGATAGAAAGGAAAAAAGAGGAACAAAAATGGAGAGTGGTGTGCATTCGATTTTTCAGTGAATTGAAACCAATTAATCAAATTAACCTAACTAAATAAACTGCATTGAGTTGGTTTTGTTTTTTTGTTTCAGTTCTAATTTGCTCACCCCTAAATATGGATGACATTTACAATGACAATAATAACTTTATTGATTTTTTAACCCAAATTTTTAAGTAATGCAGTAGAAAATAAATTCAAATAAAAAATTAACACCATCGAATTAAATATTAAAGTCTAATTAAATGGAAAATATTTTAATATTTTATTTTAAAATTAAAATATTAAGAAAAATATATTTAGGGAGAATGCTGTATAAATCCAATTGAAATACTAAAATTCAAATTCAGGCATACACTTTAATAAATTATTAATGAGGCCAGGAGACCTAATTAGAAATTTTTAAATGTTACTAAAAGATTAGAACACCCTCCTATAATTAAAAAAGAAAATTAAAGGTAGATGTAGCCCATTTTTTATTATTTTACAATATTTAACTAAGATTTTCTCTTTATTTTTAGTTAGTTTGACAAAAAAGAAAATACAGCTAGCTTCTTTTTTTTTTCACACAACAAATACTTTTTTTTTTTTTTTGCCCAATTCACACAACGAATACAGCTAGCTGATGGAGAAAGAAATTGAACGAAAATTGGAATATTAAGGACGACATGGATTGCATATGTTGTCGGCATGCTCAACCAAAAAACTTTACCTTCGGGCTTATTAATAAGCGGCCAAAATCGGGCTTTTTTTTTTTTTAAAAAAAAGGCTCAGCCAAACACTGACCAAAACGGGTTACAATTTGATTTGGGCTTTTTGTTCCCAAAACGGGCTTATTGGCCAAAAAAAGTGATCCCAAACACTCCCAAAGTCTTTTTAATAAGTACGTTTCATGTAATTTAAAATTTGTATTCTTTTCTTTACGGGAGTGAAACCATTTAACATCTCAACCAATAATTTATTAATAAAATATTTTTTGTTTAAAAATTAATAAAACAACAATAACAATGAAGCCTTATCCTAATAGGTAGGGTCAGCTATATAGATCGCACGACACTATTGTGTTATATCAAAAACCATATTCTTAGATAGATTATTAACCATAATTTTTTACTCTATAACCTCATTAAGTGTTCGCTTCGGTCTTCTTCGACCTTATTTAGAAAACTTCATACTATTTGATTAACTTTCCACACAGGTGCTCTTAACGGCTTTCTTTGAATATATCCAAACTTTCTCAAATAATTTTTTACTATTTTCTCTTCAATATATATCAATCCAACTTGTTCACGTATGTAATCGTTATGAATCTTATATTTTCTTGTACAAACCACACATCCATCTCAACATTCTTATCTCAGCTACTCCTATTTTATGTTCATGTTGTCCCTTTAAAACCCAACATTCACTACCATATATAACATTGCTGGTCTTATAACAGTGTAATACAAATTTCCTTTTATCTTATTAGGTACTTTCCGATCACAAATAACTCAATTAGCTTTTCTCAATTTATATCATCCATCTTGAATTATATTATTAACATTCTTATCAATTTTATCATTTTGTTGTATAATTGACCCCAAATATCTAAACTTTGTCACTTACGGAATGATTTTCTCCCCAATTTAACTTCTACTTCACCTTTAACTTGTCTCTTATCAAAATTACAATGCATATAATTAGTTTTGCTCTGATTCAAATAAAAGCCTTGCAACTCTAAAAACCTTCTCCATATCTCAAGTTTATAATTAATTTTCTTTTGGAATCAACCAACACAACTATATCATCAACAAAAAGCATGCAGTTAGGTATCACCTATTTGATATGCTCAGTTATAATATTTACCACTAAGTTAAATAAATAAATGCTCAAATATGATTCCTGATGTAGGTCAATCTTTATAGAAAAGTCTTTTATCTTACTTTCAGGCATTATAACATTGGTTGTTACCCTCTAATAAATGTCCTGAATAACTTTGATATATACACACGCACCCCCTTCTTTTTTAAAGATTTTCAAAGTACATCTTTTGCCATACTGATATACACTTTTTCCAAATTAATAAAAACCATATACAAATCCCTTCCTTTGCTCTGATACTTTTCCATCAACCCCCTTAGTAAATAAATTGCTTATGTTGTGGACCTTCCCAACATAAATCCAAATTGGTTATCAGAAATACCAGTCTCCAACCTCAACATGTATTCAATCATATTTTTCCACAATTTCATTGTATAACTGATAAGCTTGATTCCTTTGTATTTTGCACAATTCTAAATATCTCATTTATTCTTATAAATAGGGATCAAATTATTTGTTCTACACTCATCAAGCATTTTCTTAGATCGTTAAATCTTATTAACTTAATAAGTCACAACACACCTTCTTCACCTAAACATTTCCAAACTTCAATATGGATATTATAAGATCCAACAGCTTTATCATTTTTCATTTTTTTAAGAGCTTCCTTAGCTTCACAAAACTTCAAAGTACCTTTTCTCCACCATCAAACATTTACTTAGATTGTAAAATCTCATTTATTTAAAAATTATTAGTGGAAAATTTTAAATTTAGAGAATTAAAACTGTATTTAGATAGTGTATATCACTAAGCACCAAACTATGATGAGCACTGAATTCATGGGGAGGGCCGGAGAGGGGCCTCTTCATTTTTCTTATTATCTATTTTTATCCACTTCTTTATTCTTATCGTTAGATTAATTCTGAATGATTGAAATTCAATATCATATAAAAATATTATTATAATATTGAATAACAAAAAAAATATAAATAAATATAAATCATTAAAAACTGATATAACTAATTCATATCTTTATTTTTTTAATAAAATATTATATATATATTTTAATAAGATATTAAATCTCAACTGTTCAGAGTTAATATACATATGAGAATAAAAAAATGAAAGGAAATAGATGGTAAGAAAAATAGATAGATCCTTCTCCTGAATTCATGCACCGCGAGATCAAGGAGTGCTCCGTTGCATATCAATATAAAAGAAATATCAAATCTTTATCGCAAGCCACGCTCTGTATAAGTCATAGATGTTTTTTTTTTTTTTTTTTGATTACAAACTGGAATTCATGAATAAAATCACCCCAGAAAACAGAGGGACACAACCAAACTAAAATCTTTCACCATCATCCACCTCCTGGGAAGGAGTTGGAGGATGATCAAAGACACAAAAAGGCCCCACAATCCTATGAGCAGATTTGGCCAAAGAGTCCGCTAAAACCAAATCTTCACGAGGGACATTAACCAAGCTTATCTGCCAATCTCTGTGAAGAAGACTCCGTCATAGATGTTGAATGGCACATTTTCTCGTGTTTCATGCATTTTTTGTCCTTTTAATTTAATTTCTCGGCATATTTTATTGTCTTTCATACAATGTTTCATTTTTGTATTCCTTCAATTTCTTTACACATTTTTAGCAGGATTAAAATATTATAAAAACTAGGTATTACATAATGCTGTGTATATTGAAAACATTAAGAAATCTAATTATCTGTAATAAATATGTGTTAGTTTGTTTATCATGTGAATTGGAATTATTTTTTATGAAAGCCTCGTTCATGTATGCAATTGATAGAAATATTTTAGAAAAATATTATAAATTTAGAAAATAAAATAAATTAAAATTTTATATTTAGCAGCAAAATAGATTTTTTGTTTAGATATTGCTATATCCACTTTTTTAGGATGGGAAAATATTTCCAAAATGCTGTTGTGAAATCAGATGTTGCCCAAGCCCAACATTATATTTGGATTGGGTTGGACTTGGATTCTATCAAAGAAGAAGAACCGTTGAAATTAGGGGTGTTTAAAGTGTCCCAGTCCCGATCCCGGATATTTTGATCCCGGGAATTTTCCGTCCAGGTCGGGATGGGACCGGGAAAACCGGGACCGGGATCTATGGGACCCGGGACCGGGACCGGTCACGCACCTTGTGATCCCGGTCCCAGTTTTTTTTTTTTTTTAAAAATTAAGTTATTATTTTATTTTTGTATTTTTTATCCCATAATTTAAGTTATCATTTGATAAAATGTGTATCACATATTTAGTTTGAGTTAAACTGTATGTATCGTGATACTAATATTACTATATAATGTATAAAAATAATAACAAAAATGATGAAGGTGATCATAATAATAATAATAATAAAATGTTATTCTTCAATTCTATATCAATTTGTGTGATTATTATGGCCTTATTAGGTGTTGAATAATTACTTTAAACACTAGATTATAGAAAATTTAAATAATATAATAATATTTTTTAAATTTAATTTTTTTTTAAAGAAACCAGGATTCCCTGTTTGATCCCGGTCCTGGCCAGGATTACTGGGACTGGGACTGGGATTGGTGGATCCCGGTCCCGAATTTGAACACCTCTAGTTGAAACCTATATTACAAAAAACGGTAGGGTTAGTTGTGATGGATACATGTTTAATATGATATACCATTTTGATTTTATTTATAAGTTTTTTTTATTAAAAAATTTGATCCTATTTATAACTCTAGTTTCAGTATAATAAATGAGATTGTGATAATTTTGCTCTTATTTATTGTACCAATGAAAAAATAATTTAAAGATAGATAGAAAAGAAAAAGTTAAAAAGTATTCATTCATAAATGAGGGCATGGTTGGAAATTTACCCCATAATCATTGAGTTAACTATCTTTTCTTGGTATGTGAAATTTAGTTAAAAAGGACTTATAAATAGGACCAGAGTGTTACAGTCCTAACAAGTTGTTGGTGGAGGTGATAACTGGTAAGAGGCCTAATCATTCCTCTAAGAAAGAGAACATAAGTTCGAATCCGGACGTACTTGTTGAGAGAAGTGGGAACTTGTATAATTTATAATCTGTATCGTTTCAACTTTTTTTGCCAGAAAAACATAATATTTCATATCATAGGAAAACCAATACAAGCACGAGTCCAAGTCTCCTTAAAAAAAATTCGTTTCAAATTTGGTCAGAATATGGCATTTATGCATTTTTTGGCCCAATCGTATCTGCATTATTTATTTAAAAAAATAGAAATGAGATTTCATTTAAACCTTGCCGCGTGCTCTTTATCGCACTTGAACCCAGAGTAGTTCTGGCTTTCGGGGAAGCGTGAATCCGAGTTTGGAAAGGAATGCTCCATTTCGGCTTTGAATTTTTGTAAGCCCACAGCCTCCATGCCTGCTTGGCTGACAAATCTCGTTTCAGGAGACTAAGTGGATCCCTCGGTGGGTGGGGTCTGCCCCCCAAATTAATGATCTTATAATTTTTTAAATTTGGAGGCAACATGAGATCGGTAAGAGGGAAGTTTGCACAATGTAATATGGTGGCTAGGACTGACTAAGTAAGGGTGAATTCTCTGAGCTTAAGATAGGGATTTCGCCTTCCAATTCGACAACTTCTACTGGATCCGTTCCACTACATTTGTATATGCATCTTTAGTTACTTGTGAATGGAGCAATGGGACCCCAAATACTTTCCAAGATGGTTAGTTTTTGCGTATTGAAGCTATTGGCAAATAGGTCAGCATCATGTCTCTTGACACCTTTGGAGAAGAAAATTCTCGTATTGGTTTGGCTAACTGAGTGACCTGAAGAGTTATAAAACTCGAATAAGACTCACTTAACTGTTCTTATTTATTGGGGGGCTAGTAGTACTAAAAAATACTAAATCATCTACAACGAACAAGTGGGATGGTCTTGATGCATTCTTCCTCATATAGATAGGGATTTCACCTTCAATTCAACAACTTCTACTAGATCCGTTCCACTACGTATGTATTTGTATCTTTAGTTACTCGTGAATAGAGCAATGGGATTCCCAAATACTTTTCCAGGTGGCTATTAATTTTTGTGTATTGAATTTGTTCGCAAATGGGGTCAGCATCATGCCTCTTGACCACTGTTTAGATAACCGGACCGGACCGGGCGGTCGGACCGGTTGGACCGTCGGCCGGTCATTGAAGCGGACCGGATTTATGCATTAAGCCGTTTTCCTTAAGGAGCCGTTTTGAACCGTCGTTTAGCCAGTTTTGAGCCGTCAACCGTTATTGAGCTAGAAACCGGACCGGTTTTTCAAAAACTGTCCGGTCCAATAAAAAAACAGGAAATTTTTTTTTCTGCAATTTTTTTTATATTTGATGCTGAAAAAAAATTTAAAAAATGGCATATAAATTTTAGACATGTTATTTTATTTTATTAATATTATATGTTACTATTTTTTTTGCCAAGTATATTATATGTTACTAATTTTAATAATTTGGTTTGTTATAAACTATTTTATAAAAATGCTTTTGAAGAAAAAGGCAATGATGTTTATCCTCAAGCTAAGTGATATGGTCTAATATCTTTCAAAAAACTCATGCTTGAATCAATCAAAAACCACCAATATTTGGCAAGTCATGAAATTATTATTGTTAATACATTTTGTTAGGTTGATGATTGATTTAATGGTCTTCCTTAAATGATATTTTGTTACTTTATTAACTTTATATGAAATTGGACTGAAGATTAATTGTAATATATAATATATATATATATATATATTATTTTTAAATTTAATTATTACGTCACCGGTTCGACCGAACGGCTCGACCGTTCCAACCGGTTGAACCATGACCCGTTGACCTTTCTGGCTCGACTTCCGGTCCGGCTTTTAAAACATTGCTCTTGACACTTTTGGAAAAGAAAATTCTCGTATTGGCTTGGTTAACTGAGTATCTTGAAGAGTTACAGGACTTGGATAAGACTCACTTAATTGTTCTTATTAGTGGTACTAAAAAGTACTAAATCATCTACAACAAACAAGTGAGATGGTCTTGGTGCGTTCTTCCCCATACAGATAGGTTCCCAATTTCCAGTTGCTACTTCAGCATGGATGGCCTGAGAGAGATGTTAGATACAGAGAACAAATATATATTGTGAGAGAGGGTCTCCTTAATGAATGCACCGTGATAGTGAGAATGCGTTTGAGGAGATCCACTCCATAATACTTGCATAGTTGGAGTGGTGATGCAATTCATGGTTAGCCTAATGTTGTTGTCCGGGAAATTAGCATATTAGAGAGTATCTTCAACAAAGCTCCAATTCGAATGATTGAAAGTCTTTTCAAGATCAACTTTAATGGCCATCTAACCTGTTCCCATTTTTCCGCCTCATGGAATGCATGACTTCCTGGATAATAATAATGTTGTCGGCTATATTCCTACCCTTGATGAGGCCAGATTGGTAGAGTAGAATTAATTGAGGGAGGAGTGGCTTCATATGGTTTACTATGACCTTGATTATCAACTTATACGCTACAGAGCAAAGACTAATTAGTCTAAAATTCTTTAGAGTTTGAGGGCACTCAAACTTGAAAATCAATGTTGAATTAAATATAAAGTTAAGTAAGAAGTAACAAGTTCAACTCTTCATAGTTAAGATGGGCGCATGAATTTTTTCACTTGACAAAAAAAAAATAGTGATAAATATTTAAAACATAATTGAAATTTTAATTCTTCATTTTGTTCAATAATATTAATTACAATATCAAACATATTTTAAAATAGATTATCTATAATTTATATACATAGGGTCCATGCACAAAAGTCATGATTGGGCCATAAAAACTATTTGGAGATTTCTGAATGTTTTAAAAAGATTAAAATGTTTTTTTTTTTTGCCATCGACTAAAATGTTGCTGTAATTAAAATTATGACTAAACTAGAAGCTGTCAATTTCTAACTCAGCTAAGAACAGTGTTTGGCAAATCTATGCAGAACCCCCGCATCTTCCCCCTCAGACCCAATTGGTTTCTTAAGAAGAACAGTATCATTCATGTCTCCGAGAGACTGGAAATATAATCCACTAATCCAGTAACGTCGCTTGCTTTGCAACCCTGCTTGCACATAGTGAGAGTATAACATTTAATAATAGTAATAATAATTCATCATTCATTATTATAGTCAAGTCCTGTTTGTGTGCTTTTAGGACGATTTCCTAGAGAGTAAACCATACTATTAACACTCTGAAGAAAATTATGCGTTTTTTTTTGGAAAATTATATTTAGGTTCTAAAGAAGAAGAGAAATGAAAAAATATTTTTTGGAAATTGTAAAATAAAAAAGGTCCCATGGAGTTGTCAATACAGACTCCTGGAGTTATTAATGGGATCATTTTTTCATTTTACAATCTTCAGGGATCATTTATTCATTTATTTTTTTCCTTAAGATTTAAGTATAATTCACCCTTTTCTTTTGCCTAGATTTGCCACCGTGCATTTTATTCATTTACCCCTAGATGATTCATGACACGGGGGGTTTGGTTTCTCTCATTGTCCATTTTCTCATCATTCCTCATAATCTCTAAATCATGTCTGTCCAATCAATCTAAAAGGTAAAATATGAGTCACGTCATCAAGTTATCACTCCTTTCACTTTTCTCTCCTCTTCTTAATCAACGGTCCAAATGGCTCCTCTTCCAAATCAACGTTTCAGATGGGTTCATGAGGGATGATGAGAAAAGAAAATGATGAGAGGATCTACTTCCTGATATGAGGTGGATGCTTAATGATCACTTCAATGATGGGCATTATGGTTTTTTAATAATATTAAAAAATCTTTAATCACGCATTTTGACCTGATTAGAGATTTGTTAGAAGTGCAAACCTAAATCAAAATTTTAGTATTTCAACTGAATTTAACGGGGATTCCTATAAAATATAATGGTAACGAAAGCAATTAAACTTGGAAGGACGGATATTATAATAGCAGTAATAATTAAAAAATACATAAAAACGGTGCAGTGAACTAACAAATCATGAGCACCAGTTCCTACTGGGCTTTGTACACGTCCACAGTTTTCTCTCATATCCAAGCTAAAGACTAAAAGAAAATCTTAGGCAATCCAGCCTGCTTTATAAAAAGTCTTAACTCCAGTCAAGCCCATTGGAAAATTAAGGCTCACGAGAAGCCTGATACAGATAAAGCCCATTTTAATTGTCCAAACAATAGCAGCCGTCTAATTTCTCCCATCACTTTAATCTCAACCGTCCGATCTAGGTTTCCACTAAACCCTAATTGGCCTCAACTCATGCCGATATAAAAGCCCTCTTCACGTTTCTATTTTCACTGCAAGCTTGCAACTGCATTCGTCTTCTTCCAGGCCTTCACTTCAAAGACGAAAAGGGGTTAAAGAGACGGCGTTGTTCTGCTGTCCGCCTTGACCGAACTCTGCTTCGTCTTGGCCCTCGATTTTGTTTACAGTTCCCTTAGTTTCTACCTCTATTTTCTTTTGTAGCATTAACAATGGTTGGGAAACCCACTAAGGCTGAGAAGAAGATCGCTTACGATGCCAAATTGTGCCAGCTTCTGGAGGATTACACCCAGATCCTTGTGGTGGCGGCCGACAACGTCGGATCCAACCAGCTTCAAAACATCAGGAAGGGTCTGCGTGGTGACTCGGTAGTGCTCATGGGCAAGAACACCATGATGAAGCGCTCTGTTAGGATGCATTCCGAGAAGACCGGCAACAATGTCTTCCTCAACCTTATCCCTCTGCTTCAGGTGTGTAATCTCTTCGTGGTTCTCTTACGAGATTCACAACGGGACTGAATTAGTCGTTTCCCTTTTTTCCCTTGAGCAGTGTTGTATTTATGTAATTCAAAGGGTATGAGCACATGACTCACGTTTGGCTAATTTTTCCTATTATTAACGAGTACCCCATAATTCGTCCATTTTATTAGGGCAATGTGGGATTAATTTTCACTAAAGGAGACCTGAAGGAGGTTAGCGAGGAGGTTGCCAAGTACAAGGTAAAGTAGCAATTCTTTTCTCTGCGATTGTATCTGTCATTGCGTTATTTTTCTTTGCTTCATCAATTACTACCATATATCTCACATCTTTGATATATGAATATTGATATTGATATTAATATCATTATGGCTTCCTACCTAAAACAGTAATTTTCTTTCCTTTTTTGTTTTCCTGATAGTCATCCATCGTTATCGTAATGTTAAATTACACGGTACTTTAGGCGTGTTCCTTCATTGCATATTGAAACAATTTGTGATGCCGTAAAATTGTGATTTTTATTAAGATGCACAGCGTATTAATTGATACAAACCCTAAATCATTAAGAGGCATAGTCCGAGATTCTAGGATAGGGAGATACAGAAAATAAGGAAATAATCAATTCTGTAACAGAATAGAAGATTATATGCTAGCTAACGGCGGTAAACTAAATAAAACCTAATACATATGGATTAGGGGTTCATGGGCTAGGGCCCACTAGTGTGTGATGGCCATATTATTACACTAAACCATTTTTATCTTTGATGCTTTACTTTAATGCCAATGAGCCGCCTACTAAATGAAGAACATTTGGGAATGTTCACCTAATGTAATAAACTAGATTCTTGTTAATTGTGTTACTAATAACTGCGCCATTGCATTTGTAAATTTGATAGAGTCGCTTTCTGATGGAATTCTAGTTGAATATTATGAAAAAAAATTTCCAAGTGTTTACCTTGTTTTGGTGCTTTATGTAGTCATGATTTTGAAAGGTCTGCTGCCCAATTTTACAGTCTATTTGAGGCACTTGGTGAAATAATTTATGGAATTAAGTTTGTTATATGCTGGTTTCATGCACTTCAATTTTAAAGCCTTTATGGTATAGAAGGATTTATACTTGAGCTGGTCTGCTTTCTTATGTTCATCCATTAACAAGTGTCTTTATCTTTTTCATATGAACAGGTTGGAGCCCCTGCCCGTGTTGGTTTGGTTGCTCCCATTGATGTTGTTGTTCCTCCTGGCAACACTGGTCTTGATCCCTCTCAGACCTCTTTCTTCCAGGTATTTAGCAATCTTGAGCTGAAACAGTTTGGGGTAGATTCTGAAGAATACTGAGTTCATGCCCTCCACATTTCAGGTGCTCAATATCCCCACCAAGATTAACAAGGGTACTGTCGAAATTATCACCCCTGTGGAACTTATTAGGAAGGGTGACAAGGTTGGCTCCTCTGAGGCTGCATTGCTTGCAAAACTTGGGATAAGGCCCTTCTCTTATGGGCTTGTGGTCCTATCTGTGTATGATAATGGTTCAGTGTTCAGCCCAGAGGTTCTTGATCTTACTGAGGAGGATCTCGTTGAGAAATTTGCTATTGGTGTTAGCCAGGTGACATCAGTTGCTTTGGCCGCCTCATACCCAACAATTGCGGCTGCACCACACATGTTCACCAATGCCTACAAAAACGTTTTGTCTGTTTCAGTGGAAACTGCCTACTCTTACCCTCAGGCAGAGAAGGTTAAGGAGTACCTAGAGGTAGTGTCTTTGTTATTTAATGTGGCTCTGACTCAATTATTTCTCCATTATGTAGCCCTTAGAACCTCTAGTTTTAAATTGGGGTTACGTATTATTATCTACAGGATCCCAGCAAGTTTGCCGTTGCTGCTGTTGCGGCTGCTCCTGTTGCGGATTCAGGTGCTGCCCCAGCTGCTGCCGCTGAGGAGAAGGAGCCATCTGAAGAATCCGATGGGGATTTGGGCATCAGCCTGTTTGATGATTAATTGTGGGTCTCTTGAGAAGTTCAACATTATATTTCTTTCCATTTGTCTGCGTCTAAGTAGTTTTTGTTTCTTGTATTGAAAGATATTTAGGTGTTTATATTTTTCGTTACTTTTTTGCCAAATATTGCTGGAGACTAAGTTGTAATGTTTGAGGTTTCTACTTTCAATAGTTAAGATTTGTCATTTTGTTTTACCTGGTGCCTGCCGGATTGTTTGATGTTTCATATTTTCAAGCTTGAAGCCATGCGTGTGTTGGCTTTCATGTTACTGTTCCTGTTAGTTCCGGTTCACTTGCTTACTGAGAATGCGAATGCTCGAATTCTCAGAAGTGGGAGGAGAGAATCTTTATCCCCGAACCCGAAGTATTCCCCATGTTCGAATTGTGAAGTTGGAGCTTTATATTTGAATGTAGCTCTCGTTTCTTTTTCTGTCATTTATTATTTCACACGTTTTTCATACAGAAATTTTGTATTTATATAAAAGAAACTTTTATAATCAAGTTTTCCTTTTTCCATTACTTTCAGTCCAGTACAACTGGATGTTTCACTTAAAAATTGCAATGGGGGTTATTAACTGAATCATGTCTATTTGGTAGCTAAATGACACGGGAATTAGTCTGCAAAACACCATATAATTAGGCTGATTTTGAACTTTTTTATTTTTGAACTGCATTTCCATCTTAGGAGGTTGCAAACCATGCCAAATCTATATATTAATGGTCGGCATGCTTTGCGTATAGTCATGGTTCAACGGATTTCTGTTGAATTTTATCACACAATTTCGGTCATCTGGTTTGCTTTTGGATTCCTATCGTCGTTAAGTGCAATGACACCAGTTTGAATTTTAAATCCGATAAATAAATTACGTGATGCAATAATTGAGTGATAAATCAGAATTGAACTTAAAATCCAAAGCTTGAATTCCAGAGAGGCCATGGGTAATTGTCATTTTGTTTTACTTAAGTTATGCCTCATTGTTTCATACTTTTGTACCAGGAGGCCTGCATGTGTTAATCATGCGTATTTGTGCCTATTATTCCTTACTGCTAGTGAGATGGCTATCATTTTCCCTTGAGAAAGTCGGATCGGAAAAGAATGTCTCCATTTTTTCATTTTTTACTATATCTATTATTGATTATTGAATCAAATTATAATGATTGAGATTTAATCCACTATTAAATGACAGTAAGATCTTTGACAAATTTTTTAAGAAAAACAGAATTGCAAATACCGATTGAGGTGGTTGCAAATTTTGGGGTCTCAACTGCAAATCATGTTTTTAAGTTTCAAATGTACTCCTTCGGTCCTAATTATAGGATAATATTTAGGAGTTGATCTTGGTCCTAATTATAGGACAAAATTTTAATTTTTATCAATTTCTTCCTAAAAAATCCCTATTGATACTTAATTCTTAATTCCCAACTAAAATTCTCATTCGCAAGTTGCAACCATATGATTCAATATTCAGAAATCATTTTTTTGAAATTTTTATTTGAGATTAATTTGATATTTTGAAACCTAACTATCATTCTCTTCGAAACTTAATGCATACTCTTAAAAAATGACACATTAAAATTGTTGGATTTTAGGTTCAAATCCGTACTTGATAAGCCGGACTATTTAATTGAAAAATAATTAAGCTTCTTAATTAAATAAAGCTAGATAAATTGGTATTAAGTGCTAAAAGAGAAATGAGTTAGAATTAACATCGTATTGGGCAATTAAAGAGAGACCACACCTTTCTAATTTAATAGACACCCTAACCCTATGAATAAAAGGTGTCTCCTTCAGTTGCTACTCGTCTCCGCCATTAAGCTCTCTGACTCTCTTCTTCTTTACCTATTTCTCTTGTGTGGTGATTTGTTGTGTCACTAAGGTTTAGACTCAACTAGCCTAATTTGACCTGGTACATAGTCTCTTCTCTCTCTTCCTTTCCCTTAAAAAATCTTCAGAAAAATAAGCATTGATGTTCACCTTAAGTTCATATAATACCCCCTCCTGTCCTTATTATAAAGCATCAACTATCAATTCTCATAAATCAATAAAAACAGTTAAAATCATTACAATTTTCCTAAAATTCAAGTAGTTTCCAATATTACTCTTACAAATTACACTAAACTCAAATATCATATTAATTATTAGTCTCTCCCCACTACCCTTATTACATATGAACATATATGGAAAAATAAATTAAATACTCCTTAAAAACTTGCAAGTGCTTTATAAAAAAGACTAAAAATACTTTCTAGTTAGTGCCTTATAATAAAAATCAGATGGAGTACAATATATGAAATTAATTGAAGTTAAATGGTTAAAAATGTATTTATTATTCAGACTAACTCAAATAAGACTTTATAATTTTTTTTGCCCTAAAATAAGACCATCTCATAGTCCATGTAATATGAAATAAATTGCATTTGTTGTAAAAATATTAGATGATGTGAATGTCCATGAACTTCCTACTATTGGCCTTTCATTTTCTATACTCCACAACCTCTCTAATGAATAGTCTTTAAGAGTTTTTATGCCCATAACTCAAATGTTACAATTTGTACACTCATGAGAATTAACTTTACTATTTACTTTATGTAACTCTTGGTTGAGGTTGAGGGTCTATAAATAAAGCACTATATACTATACTTTGATTCCATCCAAATGAATAAGATATTGCTCCATCTTTTTCTCCAATTCTCTCTTCATCTCTTTCATCTCAATCTCTTATATTTTCTTGATTTCATAACACGTTATTAGCATGAGTTCGCTCAAAAGGCTTATAGTCTAGTTTTTTATTTCTTCTACTATCTGATTTTCTCATTTCCATACTATATTTTATGTTTTTTATTCTCTATGTTATTTTATCTTTCTAGTTTACATTATCGATCTGTTGTTCTATATTATTTTTATTATTTTTTTTACGCTATCTATTTTTATCTTTCATGTTGTTATTTTTTACATATATATCTGGGATAATTTAAGCCATTATATGGAATTAAAGAAACCATTTTTCCGATTGTTTTATACAACGGGTATCATGGTTAAGATTGAAGATTATTTGTACTTTATTCTCTCCTTCACAAGATATTTACTTTTATTTATCATTTTCTGGGAATCTCTTATTGTGCAACATTTATATTTCTTTATTTTATATTTTGGTGTTCTTTATATTTTGTGTCATTATATTATGTTATTTTATTTTATTTACTTTTCATTTGTTTATTTACTTATTTCACATTCATATGTCTTTATTTTATTTACATTTTATGTTATATTTTATTGTTTATTTTCTTTTTTTATGTTATTTATTTCATCATGTTTTATTTTTATTTTTTAAATTTAATTTATTTATATTAATATATTACTATTATATCATTATGTCAATCTTTTATTTTCATTTGTTTATTATTGCATTAATATATAATAGTATTATATATGACCATATAATGTGATCTATATGATCATGAGCTTATCTATTGTTTGCATTTGATTATGAATCTGAATTTACCTAATTTATTTAACAATATTTAATTTTAATTTTATTGAAAGGTTATAAGTCATAATATACTTAATTTTGTTATCAGATGACTAGAAGTCATATCACTTTTGTAATAGTTTTTATATAAAAGAATGTTATTGGTTTTATTAAATGGCATGATTGACAAGAAAAATTTTGACACTTTGATAATTTAATTGTTACAAATATCAAAGCCCTAAAAACTAAAGATTCAAATATCAACCGAGAAGAAAAAAATTTAGCTTTGCAAGATTTTCGCTATGGTCCTTAAGACCAATATTTGGAAAAATTAATAATGTGCTATTGAAAGCAAAGAATATGTCTATAAGTGTGAAAATAAACATGATCACATTACATTGGTGGAATTGATAGTTGAAAGCCAAGAATATTTTATCTTGACTATTGAACCACAATCGTGGAAATAATAACATTTATAAGATCCTTAAAATTATGAGAAAATGTTATACTATGACTAGAAGTCATTTAAATAGAAAAAACTGATATAATATGACTAGAAGTCATATAAAATAATATATATGAATTTATTGAAAGTAAAGATCAAAATGGTTATGAAGCCAGAAAGACATATTGTGAAAAATATCAAAAGTAGTTATGACGCTTAAAGCAATAAGTTATGGAGAAAGATAACTAAATTGTAAAGTCAAAAGAAATAATTGTAAGTCCTGAAGGCTATATAATTTTGGATTTAATTAATGTTTAAATTTATTGTGATTCATTTATAAGAGAAATTATTATTTGATATTGTGTTATTGATAAGTGTTTATGAGTAATATATGAAATCAAATAGACGAAAAGGTAGTTATTAGTCATTTTAAAATCTTAATATAGTACCAATTTATTTACAAATTTAAACATTATTGGTAATTATTGATATTTTGATTTCATGGCATTTTAGGATTCTACTTCATGGTTATTTACATAATTAAGTTGTTTAATTCTCTTCTTTATATATAATTGTATAATTTATTTGTAATTTTAAGTATATGGTGTATGTGAATATTATTCATACATCAATGGAGTTTACTACGTCAAACCTACCTCTATTTTTTTCTTGGGATTTGTACTTCTCTGTTGCATTATAGATTTCCTAATAAACACTCAACTTATATACATCAATATCAATATACTTTTTTTCATTATTAGTCATACTTTTCATTTTAATTTTGTCTTCTATTTCTTTCCTTCTCCCGAGAGCTATTATGTTATGCTACATATATGCGTTGTTTGTTTTAGTTCCCAAACATTTCAATACTGAAAGGCAAACATATATTCTACAATTTGTATTTTATTTTGGTATTGATAAGTTATTGTCTTCTCTCCCAATTCATTTTACTGTCATTTCTTCTACTCTTTAACATTATCATATGATATGTGCAAAATTCATACATTAATCATGATATAATATATAATATGATATATATTGAAATCAAATTAGTTTTATGTGATATTAGTAAAATAAATCATATATCATATTTGAATTAAGAGAATGAGAACTTATTTAATTTTATGAGAAAATTCAATATGAATGGTTTATGATTTGTTAAATAAAACAATTTCTGTAATGTGCATAAAACTATATAAATAGTGCAAATGAAATTTATGGATAATCAAATAGTAGGGAATATTTGAAAGAAGACTATGTATATCATAATTATTTATTATTTTATATTATAATGCATTTATCTTTACATTTCTCTCAAATTAATTTTAGCCCTTAAACATCACAAATCATTGCAATAAAATCTTTATGTATTTTCATTAAGGATCTCCTCATATTTCTTCATGTAGTGAAAAATTCTAAACATTTCACACTTTGAATTTGCATCATAAGAGGCAAATTAAAACATATTATTATTAATGAGTAATGAAGTTATATAAAAATACAATAATATATGTTAGTTCTTGACATATGTGTGAGAAAATCAATATAATTCTTGGAGAACTAATATCAATTTTTCTTAATTTTATGGGTGGAAGAAGAATTGATTATGAAATGTTTTATCCCATAGATTTACATCAGAGTTTCGCTCTATTAAAGGGTCTAAGTGATAGCCCAATAAATTAAAATCTATGATTATATGTGAGTTATGAAGTACTTAAGCTTTCAACTGAAAGATAGATTATGAGCTTACTATATGTTGGTTTGTTTTTGAAATATAGAAATGAAAAAAGTGTATTTATATAACTCAACACTTGGGAGGAGATTGTGAGAATACAAATGTGAGTTAATATTGAAAAGTTCTACTCATATATTTCCTCACAAAGTCTATTGATCTCCCAAAAATGGATGTTATATTGATATTTTATATCAATATCTTATGAAAATTGAAAAGTTTGTTGTTAGTTAAACAACATGTCACAGTAAACTAATAGTTTACTGATCCAAACAAATTTATTGTTAGCATGACTTGTTTGATCACCCGAGTCATATATAAAAGATTATGTATAACATCCATTGAAAAACTAGAAGATTCTTCATAAATAGCCAACATATTATATCATTTAAGAATTATTATGTGCTACTTATTCTCAAAGAAATTTGATTATAAGAGTATCACAAGCTATGATTTAGAATGGATATCTATATTTTTGAAAATATATCAAACTCATATATGGGCCCATTCAAATAGTATATAAGCTATACAAGTATTCAATGAATTTGATAGATATACCTATAATATGGTTACATGTGTGATTATTATTAGTTTGCAACCTGAAGTTTGCAAAATTGTTTGAATAAATCATTATATTGAGCGGCCAATTTTCAGATAATATAATCCAGAAATCATTTATTAAAGCCTCTATAAATTGCTAGATCAATACTTTTGAGAATAAGTTTTTATTTTAATGTTAGTATATTTGATCTTATATATTGTGGCACTTATATACATCAAGCCTACAAAAGTCTTCCGATAAAATTGGCTTTTGATCGGGAGCTGGAATATTCCATCTTAAAAAGTTTGAATGTGCATTCTTATATGTCCACTACAATTCACATAGATAGATATTTAAAAGAATTTGGGATAATTGTTGGGTAATAATTTCTTTCTTCTTATTTAATTTGTCTCTTAATGAAACAAAAGAATGTTTCCAATAATAGATTTAGGAGACTTATGTTACATGATTAGTCGATTTTTATTTGACAAATTTTTCCTAACACGAGGGGGATAAATTGCATAGCTGGAAAAAAGAATAAAAGGAATGCATTATTAAGATTAAGTATAGATTTTTGAATATAATAATATGAACCAAAAATTCATTAGGTTTTGCATTCATGAAATATTGCATAAAATATGTTATATGCAATTACTGACCTAAATAAGAATTACTAAATCTCATATTCTAGTTGAAAATGTTCTAATTAGCATAAATGCAAGCGAGATATGCCCGAAGCATGATAGAATAATTGGTTCCAAAAGAAAAGAGAAAGAAGTAAATATTCGAGATGATCATATTGATGAGGCGGGTACTCCAGAAAAGGCTAAGATAAAACTAATTGTAAAAACTTCAAAAGAGATTTAGGTACCCAAAAATAATAAAGAAATTTCAATGAATTATGTCGTAGAAAAAATTGAACCGAAAAGATCAAGTTGTCAACAACGGTTTTGATAATAATTTCATATGATCAATTGATGATCTTATGCATAAATATATCATTTGAGTAGACAAAATGATGCTTGGCCAAAAAGAAAAAGTAAAAGGAAAAAGACGCAATGAAAATGTGATTATGTTATTTTATATGAAAATTATGGACCTGTAGTCCAAGTTAAAATATGAAATATATAAATATTTAAGGAAAAATAAAGATTTTCAAAAATGTTAATGAAGATTATGATGAGACATACTATTTTGTGGTGATACAATAATTTTGTATTTCTGGCAGAATATGAAAAAAAATTTATGCGTATGTTTGATATTGTTATATATATAGCCTATTTATATGGCTCATTAAACAGTGAAATTTATACAAAAATACTTGAAGGATCTAAAATACCAGAAATATATACAAGAAAATCATTTTATGTATAAAATGTTATGCAGGTTTGAAAATAGTTCAAACATATATAATTAATTGAAAAATATGTTTAAAAATAGGTAATTTTATATTTTACTTGACTTGTAAATCGAGTTATCGAATGCATCAAAGATTTCAAAATCACATACTTTTACTATGGTGAATTTTCTTGCAAAGATATATTGAATTTAATGGTCTAGATATACCTTATACTTTATGAGAATATTTTATGTATCATGCTAATATTGTATTTATTATAATTTTATCGGTAAAAATTAGTTCTTGTAGGTACACAGTAGATAACGAAAATGAGATTTGGTGTGATAATTCTATGAACATATTATATGATATTATTTTGTTCAAAACAAACTAAATATGGAGATGCAAGATATATTTTGATGATTTTCAGAATAATTTTTCTTTATTGTTTCCACAATGAATAAGATAAAGGCATAATAGACTGATATTTTAGCATATCTAGAAGATATGTTAGAGGAATACATCTAGAAGAACATTTGGTAATAATGTATCATTCATAGTTTGTCGGTCAAAAGAATGATATGCCCGACAATACATTGGAAGTGATGTTCTTATCATGGGAGCAAAACTGATATTCTTATCAGGGGGAGTAAATACGATATTATCATTATGTGAAGTAGAGATCATGTTGTATTCTTTTCCTTAACTAAGGTTTTGTCCCATGGGGTTTTCCTGGCAAGATTTTTAATGAGGCAGCTTCAATTTGTATCGTGTGCTCTTTTTCCTTCACTATGTTTTTATTCCACTGGGTTTTTCCTAGTAAGGTTTGAATGAGGAACAATATTTATTCATGGACATCAAAAGGAGAGTGTTGTAAAAATACTAGATGATGTGGATGTCCATAAAATCCCAACTCTTGGCCTTTCATTTTATACACTCCACAAACTCTCTAATGAATAGTCTTTATACCCATAACTCAAAGATTACCATTTGTACACTCATGAGGATTAACTTTGCTATTTACTTTATGTAACTCTTGATTGAGGTTGAGGGCCTATAAATAGAATACTATGTATAACATTTTGATTGCATCCAAATAAATAAGATATTTCTCTATCTTTCTCTCTAATCCTCTATTCATATCTGTTTATCTCTTTCATTTCAATCTCTTATATTTTATTGATTTCATAACAGCATTGACTTTTTTATGGGTTTGGGTTATGTCATAATCCTTTCTCTTATTTTTTTTAAAAATCTTATTTCCACCTTCAGATTAAAAAAAATACATGTTTTGGATTTTATATTTTATAAAACTATTATTATAGGCATAATTCTAGGCAAAAAAAAAAATCCACACAACTAATAAATTCAATACAAACAAAATTTTTAAAAAAATAAAGTGTAAAATGTTGTAATAATAATTTTAAAAATATTACATATCTGAATTATTCATCATTTATCTAAAACTCAACATAAGATCTTGAAAAGAAAGAAAAGTAACACAACTTCACAAGAGTTTCCTCTGCTCCTTTCTATTATACCCATAACCTGCACGCCAAAAATGAAATGGTTGTCCACGTGGCGGCGTCTAGTATGATGAATGGTTGGTCATCTATTTCTGGTGGATCTATCTGCTGCCACACTTTTGCCGGCAAGGACAGACTCGTACACGCCTCGTCGCCTGACACGTGTCGTCATCGTTCTGTGCGGAGGCTTTTTGGGCCCCCATCATTGTGGGTAGGTTTAGAATAACATTTTCCATTATCCATATCCTGCTAGACTCAGCACGTCAGCTTACGAGGCATGAACACAAGCCCCAACAATTTTTTTGTTTTTGGCAGTTTAGTGTTTATAAGACTTTTTAAAGTAATTGCAACATATGAAACTAGCCAGTATAATTTAATCTATTCCATTTGCCTTTCAAAAAATTTTAAGGAAAAATGATATTGAGGTACCAATTAAAAAATAATAATATCAAAAAAGTATCATAGCTTATATCAATACCCATTTTTATTTTGATATACACAGGATAATGATGAACAAGTTTCATAGGCAAACAGATAAATACAGTTATATTGATAATAAGTATTTATTTATAGACAGTCATTAACAGACCATAAATCGATAATAATTACAAATATGTACAAAATGTCCAAAAACTATTCCAAATACAAACTATATATAAACACTGTATTCATCTTGGGAAACGTTCCCGTCAATTTCTCTTCTCTGAATCCTTGGCTTTAGAGCTGCTAGCACCCACTAAGACATTTGGTTTAGAAAAAGGGGTGAGATTCAAAGGAATCTTAGTAGAAACATACGATCAATATATAAAATGCGAAAATTAAATATGCAATGCACCGTATCAAATAAAATGAAAATTCATATCATTCATGTGTGTACACAAAATTCAGGGCCAACCAATCCGTTTAAACCCCTACATGTACATCAGTAGAGTCCTTGACTACAGCTAGATAAGACTAGTGTACCTCAGCTAGGTCATATACCACAGCTGGTAATGTGCCTACAGCACGTGTTCAAATCATAAAATACAGTAACACGCATCATACAAATAGTCACATAGTATGTGAGAGATAGTAGTCCCTACCTTAACCTCTTTCCTTTCTCAAATGGGCCGCCTCATAAAATATGTCGACTATAGGTGTCCAACTCGGTTCTAAAAAATCAAATGTACAAGAAATATGTTATAACCTATCCATGTATCATTTTAGATACTTCCATGGTGTTTATTGTGGTTATATTAGCCTATGGTAAAAATTTACCAAAATGCCCACAAGACCCTGGCCCGGCCCTGCCATATCCAGGCCGGCTGCACTTTTCCCGAAATTTTGATATAAGCTATTCTGACATATTTTTCATTCAAAGAATCCATTTCCGGACTCGGAATTATTAAATTTAGTGTCAAATTACGAAATTGCCCTTGGCAGCCCCGCTTTAAGAGTTTCAGGGGTGTTTTCGTAATTATGCTTTCTCGGTTTTTTCTGAAAGAGTGCCCAACTATAACCCCACCTAATTTTCCCTCCTGAACTCAATATAACTATCAAATCATTGAACATCCAACTCTAAGGCCCTCTAACAACTCTAGCCGAAATTATAGTATTCTCCGAGAAAAATCGGAATTTTGCTATTTTGATTCCGTAAACGCGTTCATTTATACTCTTAACCACTTTATTAACCATCTAATTGAGTTATGACTACCATTTGAACTAAAATTGGCCAGTACAACCCTTAGGCACACACATTTGTAAAATTTAAAACTAATGGCAATCCGGCGAAATTTTACCGATTAAATTTCCCACGGCAGCTAGAATAGTCAATATATGAAGGTTTGAAAGTTACCTTAAGCTCCCACTAGCTTTTCCTCTTCTTGGTTGAAACCCTAGCTGCCCTAACGCCAAATTTTGAGCTTCACAACCTTAAAGAATAAAGAGGAGTAATTTAGAATCGGAGTTATACGCGTTATGAGCTAAATCGTCGGAGGAATCGGCTTATCTTGCGAGAGTTCTTCTCCTTTCTCTCTCTATGATTTCCACATGTTCTCTCTCTATTTCAGTTATACTATGGTGTGATATGGGCTGGAGGAAGATGATGGATATGTGTTTTATATCATATAATACAATATTTAATTATTTATGAAATTTTCCAAAAATTCCAAAAATTACTTTATGTACATAAATCTCATGTATATGTGATCTTGCTCATTAAGCCCAACCAATATTTTCTTCCTCATGCCACATGTAGAAGACACCTAGGGGTACCCTCCTATGATTTCAATTAGTTTCATAACTTGTTTCGGTTACATATATACGTAAAGTCTCAATTTTGGTCAAAATTACATTTTTTGCTCAAATTTTTCATAAATTCATATTAAATTGAAGAAAATATTCTAAATATATTTTTTCCTTTTATTTTCCTTAATTAATTGAAATTAAATTCAATTAATCAGAAAATAATTAATTTTGTGATAATTTGACAAAATTACGATTTTGCCATTACCTTTTTAATCTAATTTATTTTCTCATTTTTCTTTAGACAATTCCCATATATTTTTGAACCAAATATTTTCCCTACTACATCTCTATTTTTGGACCTTAATATTGAGCTTTTTAAATTACCAAAATTAATTTCATAATTATTTTGCCCATTTTCTCATGAATATGAATATTTATAAAATTTATGAATTTTCACCATTTTATTGAATTTCTCAAATAATTACAATATATTTAATGAATATAAAATTTGAGGTGTTACAGCTTATCAATGACAAGTGAAAGAGCAATTATTGAAAAGTGGAGGAGCTATCATTAATAAATTTTGAAAATTTTTAGATATTATTATTTTTTTAATTGAGACCTTAATATCTTTTTCCAAAATTTTAATCTGTCATTTACTACTCAAATATAAAATTTGATGAATTTTTATCCTCATCTTCCTTTTTTTTTTTTACTTTTTTACCAATGATCCTTATCTACACTCCATCTTGCCTTTTACCGTACTTCTTGCCCGCCTAGTTTGTTTTTACCATTATACAAAAAACCGGACCGGCCGGTTCGACCGTTTGAACCGGGAACCGACCAGTGGTCCAGTTTGGTTTGATGGTTGAACGGGGAAACCGGTCGAACTGGCCTTAAACCGGTTAAAACCAGTGGTTCAACCGGTTGGACCGGTTTCATTTTTTTATAATTTTTTTTTCTTTTTTTAGAGGAAAATTGGAAGTTGAAGACCCAAATGAAGAGAAAAATAGGTAAAGAAAGAACAAATCTAAAAAAAATAAAGAAGATAATGAAAAAATTTATTTAAAAAGATATAATAATTATATAAAAGGATATGTCATTGCATAAGTATAGGCATTATAACTCATACTAATATATTTTAAGTATTTTTTTTCTAAAAATCTTCATTTTTATCTATAAAAGTTTAAAAATATATTAATATATATTGTCACTAATAAATTATAATATTTTAATATGGCCGGTTCAACTACCGGTTAGACCCCGTTTGACCCATTAACCCTTAAATCTATGTTGTAACCGTTTCATTGCCCGATCCGGTTTTTCGTTCCTTGGTTTTTACCAGTGATTCTTGCTCACCTAGTTAAATATATAGTCGCCATAAATATTGTATAAAATCAATTACTAATTCACAATCAATCGGTAATTATTTGTTGTTTACCTTTTGAATACTAATCTCCTGAAATCTACCAAATTGTTAATAATTACTCATGAACAAATTAAATGAGACAATATATAAGAGGTTTTTTTGTTTTTTTATTTAAAATAATTTGATGACTTGGATTAATATAATCTCTTACGGTAGCCACGACATAAATATTTTTGGATAGGGGTTTCGGATAAAGTTGTGACCCATATGAGAGTATTATCCACTGAACAAAAAATCGGACCGGACCGGCCGGTTCGACCGGAAACCGGCCAGTGGTCCGGTCCGGTTTGATGGTTAAACCGGTGAACCGGTCGAACCGGTCTGAAACAGGTTGAACCGGTCAAAACCGGTGGTTCAACCGGTTTCTTTTTTTTAATTTTTCTGTTTTTGCTTTTTTTTAGGGGAAAATTGGAAGTTGAAAACTAAAATGAAGAGAAAAATAAGTAAAGAAAGAACAAATCTAAAAAAAATGAAGAAGATAATGAAAAAAATTATTTAAAAAGATATAATAATTATAGAAAATGATATATCATTGCATAAGTATAGGCATTATAACTCATACTAATAGATTTTAAGTATTTTTTTCTTAAAAATCTTCATTTTTATCTATAGAAGTTTAAAAATATATTAATATATATTGTTATTAATAAATTATAATATTTTAATATGACCGGTTCACTACCCGTTCAATTACCGATTAAACCCCAGTTAACTCATTAACCCTTGAACCTGTGCTATGACCGATTCATTACCCGGTCCAATTTTTCGTTCCTTAGTATTATCACTATTATGAAAAGACAAGAAAACCGATCACGATTTCACGAGAGTTTCTTCTTCCCTTTTTTATTATTCCGAAAACGGCACGCCATAAAAGAAAAGGTTGTCCACGTGGCGGCGCTAGTATGGTGAGTGGTTGGTCAACTATCTCTGGAGCATCTATCTGCTGCCGCACTTTTGCCGACAGGACAGACTCTTATCACTCCTCGTCGCCTGACACGTGTCTCATCGTTCTGTGCGGAGGCTTTTTGGGCCAGCATCATTGTGGGTCGGTTTAGAATAACAGTTTCATCATAAGTATCCCCAGTTTGGGATCCATATCCTACTAGACCCAGCACGTCAGCACATGAGGCATGAACACAAGCCCCAACAATTTTTTGTTTTTTGCAGATTAGTTTTTATAAGACTTTTTAAAGTAATTGCAACGTATGAAACTAGCCAGTATAATTTAATCTATTCCATTTTTCTTTTAAAAGTTTTTAAGAAAAAATGACATCAAGGTTCCAATTAAAAAATAATAACATAAAAAAAATTTCATAATTTCTCAATGACAAGTAAAAGGACAACTATTGATAAGTGGAGGAGCTCCTATTGATAAGTTTTAGGATTTTTCTAATATTATTTTTTAATTTAGACCTTAATCTCATTTACTCAAATATAAAATTCAATGAATATTTTTCCACATCTTCCCTTTTGTTTTTAAACTTTTTTGCCAATTATCCTTATCTACACTCCATCTTCCTTTTCCCCTACTTCTTGCTCACCTGGTTTGTTTTTTACCAGTGATTCTTCTCACCTAGTTAAATATATAGTCACCATATATATTATATAAAATCAATTACTAATTCACAATCAATTTTAATTATTTGTTGTTTACCTTTTGAATACTAATCTCCTGAAATCTACCTAATTGTTAATAATTACTCATGAACAAACTAAATGAGACTATATATAAGAGGTTTTTTTTGTTTTTTTATTTAAAATAATATCATGTTGGATTAATATAATCTCTTACGGTAGCCACGACATAAATATTCTTGGATAGGGGTTTCAGATAAAAGTTGTGACCCACTTGAATTATCTGATGATGGATATGTTTGCACGCCTCGCTTGCATATATCTTATCAGAACAGCATAACTTCTAATTAGTATCTAGACAAATATATTAAATTATTCTTTTCTTTCTAATTCACTTACAACGCATTGATGCAAGTTACAACATCTTCTTTTTTATTTTTGACAACTTGCTCTCTTCTAAAAGTAAATACGCTTCGGTTAGTCTCATATCAATATTCATTGTTTTTATTATTATTCTTGTTAAATGATTTTATGATTTTCTTGGAACTCACGAAATTAGCTTATTTCTTAAAAATTAAAAATTTAGAAGAGGGTGGAGTCAGATGTACACAATACAAGACAAGACGGTAAGAAAAGCAAGAAAAAGAGAACCAGAAAACACATTGCTGGAAACCAGGAATCCATTCATGTTATTGTGGGCCATCAATCATATGCCTCCACGTGGTTAATTTATCTGTGTTTCTATTGGTCCCCTAATTCCAGATTAACTCCGATTAGAATTTATTCTTTTTTTCTCTTTTTTGGTAAATAGATTAGAATTTATTCTACTATATCTCTTCCTCTTTAGGACCATCAATTTGGTTCATCTTTTATAATTCGGCCGTGGCTAATCATCTGAATTCATGATGCATATAATTATGTGGACGCCAAACACGTCCTAAAGGCTTTCCCTGAGTGGAACTGGAAACTATGCGCCTTAATAAGACAAATTGACCAACATCTTAATTCCGCATTATATTAAGGTTTAATTAATTAAAATTTGATCAAACTAGTTTTTTAGACAGGGATTGTCATGGAGGCTATAAATTAATATGGCACTATTTTGCTTGCCTACGATGAATGCACAAGTAATACATCGCTATGTGCTTACTTATTTCTCAAGTTCAACTGACGTGTACCACAAGCTCAAGATACTTGCCCGTTTTTTTTTTTTTTTTTCCCGAAGGCTCAAGATACTTGCTAGACAAATTAAATTTAAAAGTTATTATAATTTGTATGTATTTAATTTGATGACAAAATTCACGGCCAATATAAGCAGACAGGTAGCTAGCTCAAAATAGACTACAAGTTCGTATTCTTGCTTCATTGAATCTTGAATATGGATGGCGGCTTAGTATAGATTGTTCATTATTCATGATTAATGAATTGATCCACTGAAAAATTTCAACATTCTACCACTTGAGTTATTAGCTAGACACGTTTGTTGCATTAATTAGACTTAATTAATTTAATGATTGCGTAGTGTTGGCTATAGGCTATTTCACTCTATACTAAAATATAAGTCATTTATATCTATTCTCGGATATTAAAAAATGCATTAAATTGAAAAAAAATGTTTTATACTTACCCTTATTAAATTTTTGGATGAATGCTTAAATTTAACAACAATATTTTACTAAATATGCATATAGAATAATAAAATTTTGATGGGTGTAAAATTATACATAAATATTTAAAAATGGGACAAAATTAACAAAATCATTAAGTGCCACAAAACCTCTGTTACTTCATTCTTTTGGGACCCATAAAGTGTGGCAAATTGTCCATCTCATCACTCTCACGCCACCCCGCCCTCCCCCCTCCCCCTCACAAACCTTCTTCTGCTGGTTCAATAGCTTCCTGATTTTTTTATCACCTCTCTCGCTCTTGTTTCTTTTGCTCTTTTTTTTTTTTTTTAAATTACAATAGCAAGCAAGGAGCTTGAGGAATAGAAAGCATATAACTAATTAGATAATACTATTGTAGCTTTGAGAGACTTCACCACATTCCATCTTAAATAGCTCCAAACAAGCAAAATGTTGTATCAGTAAGATATCAAAATCCTGGTTATTCTCTTGAGCCATTCGGGCTAGATAGTCTACATATTTTAGTTCTTCCCTATACACATGAATGATCGCAAGATCCCAATTCTATAGGATAAGGGATCTTATTTCTTCAATTTCATCCTACAAAGGATATACTTGTCCACAATCAATCAAGAGTAAATGCATAATTTCTAAAGAATCGATATAAAGATTAATCCTATTTAGCCCCAATATAATTGCCTGTAGGGTAGATGGCCCATGTGGATAGCATGGATTTCCACAGCAATTAGAGTAATATGCTTTAACTTCTGTTGAAATTCACATATTCAGTTGCTTTGATGATCTATAATCACTCCCCCCACGCTATATGGCCTCTAGCATTATGGAACCCATCCACATCCAAATGCACAAATCCTGGGGAGGGGGAAAACCATTTTTCTTATGATCTATCTAGTATCTGAAATACCTTATGGTGAAAGTGTCTATTTTATACTCCCTCCATTAGATGCAGTGTACATATGTGTGCAATTGTTTTAGGTTGATCACAAATGCCCTCAATCACTTTTTTGCACTAGTTTTTCCAGCGAAGCCAGCATATCGTACTAAATACCCGGTGCCAAGGCCACCTAGCGGCAGATCTTCTTCATGGGTTGTTTTGCATGTTCCACTCCAACCAATTTTTCTCTTTTAACATACCAAAAAGAAAAAACTAAACCTATATAATGTTTCTTTCGCTCGTGGCAACTCATATAAGCAACCTTTTCTGAGTGCTAATTGGGTGGGTAGATGTATATTTGTGGGTGCATGTGAAAGTTTGTGATCTTGAAGGGAAATTGGTGGGTCTTTTATTCGGTGTAACTGGTATTTATATGTAGTATGCCGGAGATTCACCAGAGTGCTGATTTTCATATACGAGGAGCTCAGGAACAAGGTCCTAGGTTTAAAAAATTGTGTACGTTTGTGTTTGGAATAGCAGTGGACAATGTGGTTTTTTTGTAATTTGACTTTTGTAGACTTAAGATTAGGTAAAAGTCAGATTGTGTAATGTGATTTATGTTTGGATTGATGATAGCATAAGTGACTTTTCTAAATCTGAAACTGAAATTTGTTTGTATTAGCGGTGACATAAGTCGCTTCTGTGATAATTTTAAAAGAAAAATTAAATTACAAAAAAATAGTTAATTTATTATTGAAATTTTTTTGAAAATATTAAAATATTTAACTAAATATATTTAATGAATAAAAAATAATATAAATTAAATCATTCGAATGCAAAATTTTTAGTCAGCAAATCTAAGATTTCCGGAGGGATCCACGTTTTTCTGTTTTGTAAGATTTTAGTAAAACCCACAAATATAAAGAGAAATATTTACATACTCTAAGAATGCTACCTCATATATACTCTAATTAATTAAAATATAACAATTTATCTTATTTTAATCCTACATGGCAGATGAGTCATTTGGAGAAATTCAAATTTTATGAATTTTAAGAAACAACAATTCATGGGAGGGAATTGTGCCTTTTGTTTTTCTAAATTATGAAGTTTATATTTTCAAAATTATAAAATTTGAATTTCTTCAAATGACCCATCTACTATGTAAGATTAAAATAGATGAGTTATGTAAGTATTTCTCAAATATAAGATATTACCATCTAATTACAAACCATAAATCTAAGATTTTCATATAAAAAAAACCATAAATCTAAGATATTGAAGGGATTATCTCCATATATCTAAGATATTATATTATCCTCTCTCTCTTCCCTCTTATTATTTTCCCCTCTTCCCTCTTCTGCTAGCTTGTTCGTTCTAGAGGGATCGACGTTTTTCTGTTTAAAAAAACAGAAATCAACAGCCCCAAATCAGTGTTGATGGAAAGCTTCAATGATGCGAGACCTCACAATTAAAGCTTTGCCGACGTTCTAACTCGCCAAGAAACAGATATCAACAGCCCCAAACTGGTCGATAAATAGGAATGAACAGTAGAACAAAACCGCAGGGCAGGGTAGAGCATATCCAATTGAGCAAGCTGTTCTTCACCGCCTTCTTAAGCTGGAGAGGATAGCAGCAATGGAAGCTAAAATTGACTTCTGGATCGTGATAAGCAACTCAAAGTAGCTTATGAATTTAAGCTACTTTTGACTGAGAAGTTGAATTGAGAAAAAGCCGTTCCAAACACCCTCAAAAAAATCAAATTAAAAGCAAGCAATCGTGCTTTTGAGCCTCTGAATTGCACGATTTTCCCCCCCAACAAGCAATATCAAACACACCCTATGTCTTCTCCGATGAAAACTTGAGCCGCTTTATGAGCCCCACAAAAATAAAATAACGGAAGTTTTACAACACTTAACGATTTTGTTAATTTTACTTCTTTTCCAAATGTTTACGCGTAATTTTGAATTTGCTAAAACCTTATTGTATTATACACCCATTTGATAAGATATTATTATTAAATTTACACCTTTACTATAAATTTTTTTTGTCTCTCTCTATTTTACAAATGATTTCACATCTATCTCTCGTCATTCTCTCTTACCAATAGAAAATAAATATGGGTAAACTTGACAAGACCTTATAAATGACTTATATTTTGAATCAAACATTTTTCCTACAAGTGGTTTATATTTAGGCATAGAGTGGTATTTAATATAAGACATGTTTACCTAACTTACTTAGATTAAGGAAGTAGGTTAAGTTAGTTAATAAGATATGTATTTTCTAAAACACCTTAGTTATCTTTCTTAATTCTCTTCTTCCCTCTCCTCCATGATCGTTATTGAAGGAGAATCAATAGGGGTAAATTAGGAAAAGATTGATAAATATATATATGAAAAATATGCCTTATATTTATGATTAAGATCGACTCTCAAATATGTTTTATATTAAGAACCTGAGAGAGTGTATAATAATCCACTAAAACGATGTCACTCTAGTCCTTTTTACTATTAGTCTACAATTTACTCTTATTTATAAGTTTAGTTTGGGAAAAAATTGTGTTCCTTAGTATAAGTTCACTTTTAGAGTAATAAATGAGATTTCGCCCCTATTAAAGATAGAAAGAGAATAAATAGGTGAAAAGCAATCATTCATAAAAGATGGCAAAATAAAAAAAAATATTTAGTTCATATTTATTGAGTTGATTAACTTTTATTGGTATGTGAGAATTAGATAATTTGTACTTATAAATAGGATTAAAGTTGTAGTTTAGAAAAAAAATTTGATCCTTTTTATAAGCCCACCTAAAGAGTAATTAACGATAACATTACAATTTTGCCTCTACTAAATATAATAAAAAAATAAATTAATTCATATTAAAAAGAGAGAAATACGTGAGTGATGAGGTTGAGAATACAATTCATAGATGATGGTAAAATTGGGAAAATGCGTCAAATTAAAACATTAATGAGTTAACTAAATTTCTTTAACATATGAGAATTAGATTAAATTGAATTTATAAAAAGTATCAGATTGGTACAAAATAGAAATGCATATGTAGAGTTGTATTTGTTAGAGATATACTACTAATGCATGTATGCAACCATAATGAATGCAATTATACACGATATGATACATTATGTATTTAACTGAAACATTGTCACGATAAATAATGCAAGTAAAAAAATTAAAATACATAGTAAAAAGGATAAATAATTAATGGACGAGATATTTTTGAAAATTAAATAAAAGGATACGTGCGAGAAATAAATTTTTTAATCTTATGGCCTCTAACCAAAAAAGGAAAAGGAAAAAAAAAACTTGATGCATTCAACTTTTGACTTCGCAGCTGCATTTTTTGTCGGGCACTTGTGATGAAATGGTTCTGCAAAGCACTACAGAAACATATCAAGAGGATAATTTGTTCTTAAAAAAAATTCATCCACATGGTTTTATGTCATTATCACCAATAAAAAAAAATTCATCAGAAAAAATATAAATAAACACAACGAAGAATAATGAGAATTAGATGTAGAGTAGGCAAAATTGATTTCAAATCCCACCTTATTAAAAAAATATGGAAAATGGGTGTTTTGTACGCAAATCATTATTCAGCATCAGTGAACTGCCTTCAGAAAAGTCTAGGGGTATGTTTGGTGTGAGGGATTTGGAGGAGAAAAGAGGGGAGGGAAAATTTTTATCAGTTAAATTTTAAAAGATTAAAGAAGTGGGATAATAAAATTTTAATAAAGAGAATATATAAGATAAAAGAGTAAAAAAATTAATTAAAAATTTTTAACCTCATTTTTTTAATTTTTTTAATTCAATTCAAAAAATTTTCCCTCCCCTCCCGTAAGACCAAACAAGCCCTAAGAAAACTAATGACTCAAAGATTATGAGAAAAACAGTTGAAAGCACCGGGGCCAGATGGTTTTAATGCACTATTTTACCAGAGTCCATGAAATCACGTTGGTACATCTGTTTATGGGTTAATTAAAAAGCTCTGGGAGTATCCAGCAGAAATTGCAAGCATAAATAATACTTTTCTGGTACTTATACCAAAAAAGGAATCTCCGGAAGAGTTAAGGGATCTTCGTCCTATCAGTTTATGTAATGTTATTTTCAAGATTCTTACGAAGGTGATTGCTAACCGTATAAGGGCCGTCCTTCCAAAAATTATTAGCCCTAACCAATGCAGCTTTATCCTAGGCAGACACAGTTCCGATAATATTATTGTAGCTCAGGAGGTTGTTCACTCTATGAGGAATATGCAGGGCAAACGTGGATACATGCCTATTAAGATTGATATGGAAAAAGCTTATGACAGGCTGAACTGGAGTTTTTTGGAACAATGTTTGAATGATCTTTCATTTCCTCCCAATCTGGTCAGAATTATTTCTCATTGTGTTACGACGCCTTCAATGCAATTATCATGGAATGGAGAAAAAGGTGATTTATTTAAAACTTCCCGTGGTGTGAGACAAGGGGACCCTTTATCTCCGTATTTATTCGTAATTTGCATGGAACGGCTGGCTCACATGATTCAAGATAGGATGGTGACAACGAACTGGCTCCCAATAAGGTTATGTAAGAATGGCCCTCCTATTTCTCATTTATTTTTTGCTGATGATATTGTTTTGTTTGGTCAAGCTTCTGTTTTCCAAGCAAATGAAGTTAAGGCTTGTCTGGATGAATTCTGTGCAAGCTCAGGTTTAAAAGTCAATGATACGAAGACTAGAGTTTTCTTCTCCAGGAATGTGAATCACAATCGACGCACTGAGGTGAGCAATATCCTGGGGTTCCAAATGGCAGCAGATCTTGGTAAACACTTGGGAGTTCCTTTGCATCATAAAAGGGTAACTAAGGAGAGCTTCAGTGAGGTTTTCGATAAAGTGAAGAAGAGGCTATCTAATTGGAAAGTAAATTCATTATCTCTTGCTGGACGTGCTACTTTGGTAGGGGCTGTCACATCAGCTATTCCAGCTTATACAATGCAGACAGCATCAATACCTCTTGGTTCCTGTGATATGATGGAGAGTAAAAATCGAAGCTTTATGTGGGGTACAACGCAGGAAAAGCAGAAAATTCATCTTGTTCCATGGGAAACGGTGTGCAAGTCAAAGGGTAATGGTGGTTTGGGATTAAAGCATGTTAAAACCCAGAACCATGCATTTATGGCCAAATTAGGATGGAATCTTATCAAGAAAAAGGATGACTTATGGGTAAGAATTATTAGAAGCAAATATAAATGTGGTAATGATTTGATGCCTCAAATTGATATGCAGAGGATAAGTTCGAATACATGGGCAGGGATCAAGGCGGCATGGAGATTTGTGCAGGAGGGTTCCGAAGTTGAGCATGGGAGACAGATTGTTCGATGGAAACACACAAGAAATGGAGAATTCACGGTGAAATCTGCATATAAAGTTATTGCAAATGAAAAAGAGAACCAGGAAGTATTATGGCAGAAAATCTGGAAGCTGAACATTATCCCAAGGTGTAAAACTTTTATGTGGATCGTTGCTCATAACAAGCTTCTTACCAATGTGGAGAGATATAGAAGAGGCATGTGTGTTGATGATGTGTGCGGTTGGTGTAAGAAAGGTCTAGAAACGGTGCTGCATGTGCTCCGGGACTGCACTGAAGCTAAACGTTTGTGGATGGAAAAAATAACTCTGCCAAGAGATCGTTTCTTCTTTGAGCTTAATCTCAAGGAGTGGTTGAACTTTAATATTCGACGCTTGGATTGGGGTGACTGGTTTGCAACTTTATACTGGTTATTCTGGAAAAGGAGAAATGAACGTCTTTTTGAGCAGAAGAATCAGAATAATGAGAGTCTACAGAATCATGCCCATGCCATTATATCTAGCATTCAAAAGGAAAGTAAAAAACTTGTCGGAATCAACTTACAAGGCACATTAGTTACGGATAGGGGGGCAACATGGATGCCGCCTGAGGAAGGTTGGACTAAAGTTAACGTAGACGGAGCTTTTACAGGGAAAACCGGGGCTGGCTGCGGAGGAGTTATTCGAGAGGCTAACGGGAATTTTATTATGGCTTTTATGCACAGATTGGAGTTGGGTGATCATGTCACAGCTGAAATATGGGGTATTCTTCTAGGATTGAAGACAGCTTGGGATCAAGGAAAGCGTAGAGTGGTATTAGAATCCGATGCGAAAGAAGTTATTGATCTGATCAATGGTGAGAATTGCCAGAATCATCCGGATGCTATTACAATAGCAGAAGTTCATTCCATGTTGCAACGAGATTGGAGGATAGAATTGAGATTTGTTTCAAGAAACGCAAACAGGGTTGCCGACTTCCTTGCGAAAAAGGTAATTTCTTGTGTAACGGGGTTTCACCCTATTTTATATTCCACGCCTGAGTTAACAGTTGTTTTAGAGCTGGATCACTGTATTCCTACTATTGTAGGCTGAGTCTTTAGAGTTTTCTTCTTTATGTATTAAAAAAAAACGGATAGTGGGGCATACAAAGAAATAGAGAATAGTATGAAGAAGTTGATAAATGCGTGACTCAGCATTAGTTGATTTTTTTAAAAAAAAAATTTTGAAGAGGAGGTAAAAAGCTTTGCATCTTCGCGAATTTTTGGATAAACTTTGGATGAATTGAAGAAAAGGAGAGAGAAGACCGTAATTCCCGGGAAACAGGAAAAAGCGGAAGGATGAGGTCGAGGCGCAATCAGAGGGCACCCCGCCGCAGAAATTCGCTGCCGTTGCTTTCAGAAAAATGGTTGACTCAATGGTTCCATCCATTTTTATTAGGCCGATTACCTTGTTCTCATTTTTATCCTTAGTATAATATATATATTTATCTAATTGATTTTATTAAGTAGGTTATTTAAATTAATTAATATGATTTAGGTAAAAAAAATTATTTAATATAATTTATATTTACTAAAACACCTTAATTATATTTCTTAATTTTTTTCTCCTATGTCCTCTTTAACTATTGTTGACGGAGTATTAATATGGATACATTAAGAAAAAAATTAATAAATATAAAAAAATTTCTTATATTTAAAAATAGATCAACTTCTTAAATATATATTATTTTTGAGGTTACTTTTAATCTCATGTTGCCAGGCTGCCCCACTAATTAGAAAAATGGGGGCTGTATTTATGGAAGCCGAAGCTCAGGCGTGTGCGTGTATGGAAGGAAGACACGCGGTATGGCCACCCTGTCAATGGGGCGGCTGCCTCTTCATTTGTCACCTCTCTCTTTTATTCTTTTTCTCACCCAATATTCCATCTCACCATTTTTTAACTTACAAGCATTAACAAAATTTGATTATTTTAAACCTCATAACTTCAATTTTATTCAACTTCATCCTATTATATTTGACCCAAAAAAAACTTCATCCTATATATATATTGGTCTGAGACATCCTTTATATATATATATGTCTGCGCACCGGTGCGCACCGGTGTGTGAGTTATAGTTTCTATCACAATAATAATAATAACAAAACTTTACCATCTTAATTAAGAAATATTGCTTAATAATTTTATTTAGCGTTCTCTTCAGTCTTCCACTACTCCTATTAACTAAATTTCATAAAATCTGATCTACCCTTCTCATTGACGTATCAAATGACTTTCTTTATACGTGTCCAACCAACCTTAAATAATTTTCTATCATTCTTTTTAATAGGTGTCACTCCAACCCTTTCTTGTCTAAATTCATTACCAATCTTATCTAATATATTTCTTTTATATTCATATTTTTATTGAAGACTGGAATTTTGAAAATTTCCTTATTCATATTTCTTTTATATCCAGCCTAACTGTTACCTAATATATCGATAATAAACTTGGAATTTTAATTCAAAGTTTATTAGAAATGAACCTTTTAACATATTCCCTCTCCTCATTCCACATCCCATTGTTTTCATTTTTCTCCCATAAGCTATTTCTGTAATACCATTATAATTCCATGATTATCGTTATAATTTTTTAGCTGAGAAATTTATCCAGATCTTAATTAGCTTCTAAAACCGAATCCATCTAGCTTTAATTTACATACAAGTAAAAATCATTTTCCATTAAATCATAAGTAACCTGGTTTACTTTTAATAAGTTTAGAAATAATGTGGCTCATTTTTCAAGTCCCGCATGATACACAATGCAAGTGTGTGGTTTTTTAAACTCTCTGTGTATGGACTACCTAGCTCGTCGTTCCCTGTAATAATTATTTTCTCAAACACACTTCAATATATAATTTATTTATACTTTTAGGATAAGATTTGAACTTTATATCCCATCTTAAGAACAACCCTAAGATGGCCGGATATAATTCTAATTTTCATTTCTATATAAAAAAAGACAAAAAAGAGAGGAAAAAAGGAAATGGCGCCGCAAGGGTACATGATTTAAATAAGTGGCCAATCTTTTAATTAAAAGGCTTGAAATTATTTTGGTGACATTAATAACAATATATGCCTATTGCCTCACATGTTAGGAGCGTCGGTGCCACTTGGGGCACACCACACAACTGTCACCAGTCCAATTTCCAACTCTATCTTTGTAAGTTTTAACTCTATCCATTTGGAATAACATCTTTGTTGATTTGGATGAAACCCCAAAAAAGTATTATTTTCATAATCTAGCTATCCAAGTTTGTTTAGAAAAAGAAGCAATCGATGATGAAAAGTTAGCAGCAAATTAAAAATTTTATTTAAAAAAAAAACAATTGGAAAGACCAACAAAAAAAAACTGCGTGGTAACAAGGATGTTGAATTTTTTATGCGGAATTATCGATTTCACAGAAAAACTTAAAATTTTTTTAAATACAAGACAAAATGACACTAAATAAGGAGAGTTTACATATTATGTACAATAAGAGTTCCTCTTAGCAAAGATAGAAAAGAGTCGAAGCAATTATAAGTAATAGTATTCCACCAAGCAAATTAAAATAATCCATTATAGAATTTCCTGTCATGTAATAATATTAGGTAGCTGAGGAGAGTTAAGAGGGAAATGCAAGAAGCATATGCTAACGTAACAAGTAAAAGTGAAGGCTTGGGATAGTTTATTTTTGGGTAATAAGTGTTTATAAATCGTGATTCATGGTATGCGAGGTAAGTATGTGAGAGGAGTTTTATCTCGACTTGCGTAATAAGTACTTATTGTATAAAAATAAGTCAACCAAACACACATTCATTTTTTTTTAAAGCTAAATTTAAAACTTACGGAGTAAATTTGCACCTTAACAAAAATGACGTTGATAACATATAAACTACCAACTCAGTATATTTGGTCAACTAACGGTCAAAATTAACAAAGATAATAGTCAGGGCAAAATTGCCCTAAAAAAACTTTCAGTATAAAATTACACCTAAGTGAAAACTTTTATGACAAAATTACCTATTTAGCCGATTTTTAATATATAGAGATAAATATGAATAAGTTGGATAATATTTTTAACATGTCGGTAAAGGGAAATTACTCATATTTAATTCGACACAAATGCTTCTTCGAAACTGAAGGGGAGAGAGACTTGTGGGTCATGGCATGGGTTCCATGAAGCCGAACGAATCCACTATTAATTCCCACATTTTCAAAATCAAACAGCGCCATCTCCATTGCACGTTAGGTGTTTGTTTTGGATAAGCTTCTAGTACAGTTCCCCCATTCTTTTTTTTTATAATTATTCTTCACATTTTTTCAGTTTACACTTTACACATAAAAATCAATTAATTAAAAAATATATTCGCCCACACCGTCCTCCATCCATCTTCAAATCCCCTTGGTTTCTCTTTGACCTTCCCATGTCCCGGTCCACACGTCTTTGTTCTTAATTTTCTTCAACATCACACGACCCTTCTTCATCTTCCTTCATTTCCCCTATATATATATCCCTCCCTCTCTTCTCTTCTCTATCCAAATTCCCAAAAAAAATATATTCAAATTTCCTTCAGAAAATGGTCGATTTACATTGGAAATCCAACATCGTCAGCTCCGATATGCCTACCAAGCTCTCTCCGTCGTCCAATATGCCCCGAGTCATGTCTCTTCCGCCTTTGACGGCGCCGTTTCTCACCACTGATATCTCTGCGTCGTCTTCTCCGGCTTGCTCTGCTTATGATCACTATCTTCGTCTTCCTCAGCTTAGGAAGCTATGGAGCTCAAGCGATTTCCCTGATTGGAAGAGTGAGCCCATCTTCAAGCCTGCTGTCCATGCGCTTGAGATCACGTTTCGCTTACTCTCTACCGTTTTGTTAGACCCCAGACCCTACGTCAACCGCCGTCAATGGCTCCGCCGTATCGAATCCCTCACCGTCGCCGAGATCGAGACCATCTCGTCCCTCTGTGAAGACGATGAAGATGACGCCGACACACGTGGCACGGCTCCCACGGCTGACCTCAGCAAGTGCGAGGGCGTGAGTTACAGCGAGGCTAGCTTGCTTCCTCGATTGGCCACATGGTACAAATCCAAGGACGTCGCGCAGAGGATCCTCCACACCGTCGAATCTCAGATGAGGAGGTGCTCATACACTCTGGGTTTGGGTGAGATGAATATCGCCGGAAAACCAAGTCTCCGGTACGACGCCGTATGCAAGCCGACGGAGATTCATTCCCTGAACAAGGCGCCGAACGACGATCTCGTCGAGAGCTGCGAGAACCAGACGGTGTACACGACGCACCAGATCATAGAGTCGTGGATCCACGTCGCCGGCCAGCTGCTCGGTAGAATCACCGAGAGAATCAGAGGCAAGAGATTTGATAAGGCCGCGGAAGATTGCTATATGGTGGAGCGGATCTGGAAGATCCTTGCCGATATCGAAGAACTTCACCTTCTAATGGATCCTGACGATTTCTTGCGTCTGAAGAGCCAGCTTTCGATCAAATCGACGGGGGAGACGACGGCGTTTTGCTTCCGGTCGAAGGAGCTGGTGGAAGTGACGAATCTGTGCAAGGATCTGAAGCACAAGGTGCCGGAGATTTTGGAAGTGGAGGTGGATCCGAAGGGAGGACCGAGGATTCAGGAGGCGGCGATGAAACTGTACGTGGAGAAGAATGAGAAGGGAAGGTTCGAGAAGGTTCAGTTGCTTCAGGCGATGCAGGGAATAGAATCGGCGATGAAGAGGTTCTTCTTCACCTATAAGCAGGTGTTGGTGGTGGTGATGGGGAGCTCGGAGGCGAGCGGCAATCGAGTTGGGATGGGGTCGGAATCGGGCGACTCACTGGGTCAGATATACATGGAGCCCACCTATTTTCCGAGTTTGGATGCTGCAAAGACATTTCTGGGCTACTATTGGGATCACGAACACAGATGTTACTAGTGTTGGAAGGATTCATTTTTACAGGATAATTTAGTAATTTACACAAATTGAAACACGCGTGAAGAAAACGAGACATATTAAAAAACAAATTCTTTTTTCTAGAATATGAATTAAATTATTCTTGTAAGAGCTTGTATCATGATCTGTTTGAGATATTTAAAACGATTTTTTTGCTCCATTGTTCACGTTTTGGATCGGAACTATGAAGTATATTCAATTATTCTATTATGTGATTGCAACTTCAGATGGAAAACAAATTAACTAAACCACTTCGATTCTGGTATTAACCCTGGTTTAACTAGGATTCAATTTCCCTACTCATTCCTCTGCACCAATCTGGATGGTTCAAAAAAAAATTTTATAATTTTTTTTAAAAAATTATTTTAATTGATACAAAATCTAAAATAGAGATAATTTTTTAACTAACATTTAAAAAAAAATGATTATTTTATTTTAAAATTATCTGTTTTAAAAAAATCGAATCTGGACTATCCAGATCAGGACGAGCACTTTGTGCAAAAAAATATTTTAGATAGGCACCAAGACGGGTTTGGTCTTATACTGTCACTAAGTATTGATTCTGGTCCACATGATTAAACTCGTAGGGATTAAAATCAATGAGTTAAGATTATAAAGATCAAAATTTGATAAAACGGTAAGATTAGAATTGATATTAATTTAATCCAAAAGTATCGCAAAGACAAAATTTTAAATTTATCTCTGTAAACGGAGAAATTGTTTTCAAAATTTAAACTCGTATTAGGCCAAAGCTTACCCTCACATATGAAAAGCATTGTTGTTGAGAATTAGAAATAATTATTATATTGCCATGAATGTTCGTGAGCAAATGAAGCATATAATATAGGGAGCATATTCAAATGAGTCGTCACTGGTTGGCTTAACTATCTTATCCGTTTGATCCGTCTGTATCTGGACGCATGCATTGAGGCTGAGGTGATCACATTCATGAAGATTTTTGAGATGAGATATGTGTTGGGCCCCACTATAATATATAGTCGTTCGAAAACTTGGGAGCACGAAATGGATAGGAGTTGGGCACGAAAACTCGAAGAAACCAGCAACTCTTGTCGTTTTAATAAATTAGGGTCAAAGTTGAGTGCTAAACCTGGAATGCAACATACCAATATGCCTCTGGTTGGACCAACAAGAAGGAGTCTTATACATAAAAAATACAAGTTGAGTCTAATAAAAGGCGTTAATTTCTCATACTAATGATATTATAATGAATCAATGTTTAAATATCCACTGTGAGATTGTATTTACATTAGTGGGTTTTTATTAAATTCACATTTAGTGTTTGATTGAACGTATCTTAAATAGGATTGACTTCAATAAGAGAATTTTGGATGCAATTAAATACCGACAAATAAACAAGTTGGGAGGAAGGAAGCAGGAAAAAGGAAAGAGGGAAGGAAGCAATCAAATTTGGCTGGCAGCGTAATAAATAGAAGGAATGTGTGTGTGGGTGTCACGCCCTTCTGAATTTTCTACGTTTACTCCCTCAAACACACAAACCTGGCTGATGCAAGCAAGACTATCTCTCTCACCGGATAATTATCTTTTATCACTATTATTATTTTTTATTAATCCTCTCTTCGATCCTAAATATAAAATAAAATTGATTTTTTTTGAGATATTAAGAAAGTTAAATAAATTAGTTAATTATATTATATGTTATGTATCACTAGATTATATATCAGTTTATAAGTTTGACAAAATAGTTTGGAGAAAAAATAATAGATATAAATATTTTAAAATAATTTAATTAGTTTTCTTATTATTAAAAGGAAAAAATTTTCTGCGCTTGCTCCCTCAAACACACAAACCTGGCTGACGCAAGCAAGACCATCTCTCTCACTAGATAATTTTCTTTTATCTCTATTATTATTTATTATTAATACTCTTTTCGGTCCTACATATAAGATATAATTGATTTTTTTAGAGAGATTAAGAAAGCTAAATAAATTACTTAATCATATTATATGTTGTGTATCACTGGATTATATATCAGTTTATAAGTTAAGCAAAATAGTTTAGAGAAAAGGTGATAGATATAAATACTTTAAAGTAATTCAATTAATTTTCTTATTGGCAAAAAAAAAAAATTGATTAGCTTTTTCAATATCTCCAAAAAAAGTTAAATTTATCTTATATTTAGGATTAGAAGGAGTAATATATTTTTCCTAAACAGATTCAATTGATGTTGTGAACCTAAAATTTTAAAATTCAATCAACTAGCTTATTTGCAATCAAAATCCAATTTTGATTTTGTATGGTAATTTTAATTGAATTAGAATCAAACTAATTTTTTTTTTAAAAAAAATTAAAATATGCAAAAATTAAATTTAAAGTCATATAGCGTTTGTGTGTTTCAATATAATGTACGTATATTTCTAGAAAATGTGTGTTTGTGCCTTGTGCGTAACACATTTAGAGAAGTCTCCGAAGACAGTTCAAATTAACTGTTGAATATTTGACTATTTTAGTTCATATTGGATAAGCTTCTTACTGAGTCAACTTTCTGCATCAACTAGACCAGGTTCAAAAGTTTTGTCATCTAGATACAATTCACCATTATTTGTATTAATATGATACTTTTCAGGAAGGGCCTTTTGATGTGATGGCCCATTTAGGCTCAGAGCAAAAACTACGTAATGGGTCATTTAACTGAGGGCGAATCTTCTGTGTCCCATTGCCACTTCAATTGTTTTTTTTTTCTAAAAAAACAAGCCTTTAATTATTATAATAATTAATAATCATATTTGGGTTTTGTTTAGCAAGATTGTAAGTACGTTCACATATATTTGACTCTATTATTAAAAAAAACTTTCAATTATCCAAATACATAATACTAAGCTAAAGATATTAAGCAGATTTTTTTTTTATTTGATCAAGGGTTTTCCCTCAAGACTTATAAGACAAAGGGTTCTTACCTTTCCCACAAATACGTCTCATGATATTTTAACCTGTATTCTCATCTTTACGGGGTGAAATCTCTTACCACCTCAATCAATAACATGTCTGTTGATACTAAGTAGACTTAGCTAGCTTCATATTTCTACGGCATTGCGTTTTTTTAGTTTTGTTTTTCTTGTTAGCTGGGCAATATCCTCCAACGATTTCTAGCCCATATTTTTCTCTGCCCTAAATTGCTTACTACCAGTGTCTTTGTTGATGGTTTATTTGAAATTTTTAAAAGCAACTTTTTATTCATAATTTATAATGTACACGATAAATATGTGAAAAGAATTTTACCTTATTTTATGTCAAGAGACTTGTGATACGCAAGTTTAAATAAGTACAAGTCCAAATAAATACAGGATCAATGAATTCCCAAAATTGGTTTATGGGATATACATGTAAATTATCCCAATCATATCGAGTTTTATTGCATTCAATGCACTACATGCATTGTAACCCATGCTTTCTTTTTCAACATATTCCGCATTAAATTGTTATCTGTTTTTTTGCCTGCTCTTTGGTTTTGCATATTTAGCTATATACTAATACCTAATATCTGGTTCCCTTTGAGGCCTGGTTCGTGCCTCAAGATGAGAAAAGAAAACTTTTTATAACACCCTCTTGGAGGGGCTTCTCAGGCTCGTGATTTTCCTCTTTATATGATTCTATTTACCGAAAATTATAGCTTCTGGGATATGGACTTGAGAGTGTATCAGAGTCCCAAGCGACTACAAAGTTCCTTGTTCATAGCCCCTCGTTCTGTCTGTCATCTCTGCAAGCCGCCTCCTGTGTTTCCCTCTTCATCACTGAGACATCTCAATGATAGCAACGACGCTCTGCCTTTCCGCTTGGTTCATCGACTCGCGTTTCGTGGGTCCAAGGTTTTGAAACTTGAAAGAGTAAAACGAACTTGCACTGCCCACAATGGGGAATGTTTCGATGAAGGTGACGAAAGAGTCATGGAAGTGATTCATGAAGTCCCTGAGAAAATCCAAAACACAGAGCAGCTACATAGCTCAGAGAAGAGTTCTGTGGAGCAATTTTGGACCACGAAGCATTATGTTTTGGAGCCTTCTGGGTTGGGGATTGAGCCAGAGCCACCGAGTTAGCTGGAGAGATAGAAAATGCGCAGAGCGTACTTTGAAAGGAAAGTGAGCTGTTTGGGAATCCCTTTCTCGACTCGGATGATTCAGAAGAAGGTGCAGAAGCAGAAGAATCTGAAAGAGGTGAATGAATGTACTAGCTGTGCTGTGAAGAGGGCATTCTCGTCCACGGCTTTCATCATCCTCGAGCTTCAAAATTGTGAAGAGGGCATTCTCGTCCACGGCTTTCATCATCCTCGAGCTTCAAAATTATGCCCTTTCAAGTTTCAATAATGGAAAGCCTGTACTGTTGTGAGGACTTGCAGGGTCTGGTGAGAAAAATCCAAAGTGACATGTATGCTTCATTAGTGTGGCTCTTCCAGAAGATTTCGTGGAAGACTCCAAATCTTATGGTCTATACAATGGTCCTCCTAGCAAACTTCTCTGTACTCTCCATGAATAACAACACTGCTCTTGCAGCCACTCCTTTGATTGCAGAAGCACAGATGTTGACCGACAAGAAGAGAGAAGGTGGTTCAGAAGTTGATGCTGATACTGTTTCTGATAACACTATCAAAAAAATATCCGATTTCCAACGGAATTTGCTACGGGCTTTTTCGACATATCGCATTTTTTATGGAATCCATTCCGTCGCTAATAGGTGCATTTCAAATAAATTTGTGACTAATTTCAATTCCATTGGAAATTCCGACGGAAAGCAATTCCATTGAAAATTTCTGATGGAATTCGTTTCCATCTTGATTTTTTTTAAAAAAATCAAAAATTAGTTTTTTAAAAAAATCGATTTTTTTTTTTAAAATTTACAAATGCCACTTATTTGCACCTCATAGCGCCACGTGTCCCTCTCCCCTGGTTGCCACGTGTCAGCACCTCATAATTCCTCCAAGTGCCTCTCCTCCTGTTCGAACTCATAACCTCAAGCTGCTAACCCCTTCACCCACGAGTCTTTGCCAGTTGAGCCAAAACGAACCTGTGTCATATTATTACATATTATTATGTAGGGTTAAGGTGCAAAAATATATATGTGATTTTCCTCAAAGTGCACCCAACACTAAATGCTGTTTTTAGGTATAACAATAACTGTGGTTACAAAATAGGTGTAAAACTACTTTTTGACCCTGAAAGTGATGACATGAACGATGATATGGACGTTAGAGTGACATTCTGAAAAAAAAAACTTGCTGATTGGTGAAGCTTTGCAATTAATATTACTCACATTTCACTATTTTAGTACCACCTTCACTGAAGTAGATTCAAATATGAATGCAAAGTGCTTAACTCATTCAGCAGAGCTACTACCCTAAAAAACATACCGATTGTTCAATTTTTTTCCAACCCTAGATTCCCAATATTATTAAATTAAAATCATTATAATACATATATTATATTACAAATTTTTATTAAATAATATGATTTATTAGAAAATTTTGATTTTTAGCAAGTTTATTTTTTTCAAAATGCCACTCTAGCGTCCATGTCATCACTTTCAGGATCAAAAAGTCAAACTAATGGTCAAAGGGTAGTTTTGCACATATTTTGTAATCACATAATCACTATTCCACTTAAAAAAAATATTTGGTGTTGGGTGCGCTTTGAGAAAAATCACATGTATATTTTTACAACTTAACCATATTATATATATAATATTATCATATGTATATATATATATAAACATACATATAATTAATTATTAATTAAATATAATATTATTAAAAATAATGAAATATTTAATAAAAGCGTAAAAAAATATTTATATATATAAATTAAACAAATTTTTTAATTAAAATTACTTAATAAATAATAATTTAATATTATAAATATTATTTTTAATATAAAATTATAAATATAATATTAATAACATATATATTATTTTTAAATAAAATAAAATAATAATTACTATCATAAAAATATCATTAATTTTATTTTAGTAGAAAATTTTAAATATAATATTAGAAATAATAATATAATTTTAATAATTAAGATTAAATAAAATTATTTAATAATTAATATTTTAATTTTATAAATATTATTTTTATAAAAAATTAATAAATTTTAATTTTTCTGACAGAATTTTCCTAAGCAATTTCTGTCAGAAATTCTGTTGGAATTTGTCTTTAGAAAATTTCCGATAGAATTTACCACGGAAAAAATTCTGTCGGAAATTCCTTGGTTAAATTCGCCACGGAAAAGATTTCACCGGAAATCGGGTGGTTTTTTGTAGTTGTAGGGTAAGATTTTGTGGAATTCGATGCTGGAGGAAGCTCAAAGATTGCAACAAGAACAAAGGAGAGAGGCTTTGGACAATTAGGTAGTGAAAATGTTGGTGGCTCCAGTGTCGGTGAAGCTTGAAGGAGATGCGTATGAGGAATATAAAAGAACGGGGCTCTACTACAAAGAGCACATAAATCAGTCACCTCAAAGCTCTCTTCTGCTTTCTAACAATGCACAGTTCCTCTACCTTGTTTATCAGGACGTTGACAAGTGAGTATTTCAGAACTCTACTGCTATATTTCTTCTAGAACTCTTGAACTTTTGAGTCTCACAACATTTCCGCTCGTCATTGCTTATTAGAAATGGAGGAAATGGAATTTTGCTGTAGTTCTGCAAATTGAATTTGCTTTACTCCGCAGTTCCTCCATTTGATTCTGGGAGGCATATTGCTTTTTACTGATTATCTGTCTTCCTAGTTGCCCTGAAAAAAACATAAATTGAATGTGAGATTGGAGGGCAGAAGAGTACTTCAGGCGTGCGGTGATGATGGAGCCACGAGATGCAGAGGCATTGTGTAGATATGCCAACTTCCTGTGGATGGAAAGAAAGGATCTAAAGGAAGCAGAAGTGAGATACCTGGAAGCATTGGAGGTTGATGACAGCAATCATTACGAGTCCAAGTACGCCACTTTTACTTGGAGCATACAAGGAACTCGTTCTCCTTCCTCAGAAAACTCCAACAGCTTCGACTCAGTCCTATGATCCATCTCGGATACGAGATGTGATGTTTTGACTTTAATATGACTTCAACCTACGTTTACACCAACACCCCACATCGCTTTCATTGATGTGTGTGAATGTCAATAAATAGTAAATCACTTTAATCAGCTCTATTCCTCTATTTCCAGACCATAAAACTCACCAGCAATAATTTTTTTGAAGTCTTCCGTTAAGTAAGTTTAGATGCAAATAAACAGAGCGTATCAAAACTATGGTCAAGTGAACTGTCCTCCTTACAAAAACTAAAGCCATTGAAAATTTTTCTCACACAATAAAAAAAGGGTAATACATGAGGTGGAAGATCAGAGTGCAAGAATTCGTGAACAAGTCACTCCACTAAAGGATATAATGGTTCGTAATTCTACAATCACTTCCTTAATATGGAGACAAAAAGCACACCAGGGTGGCAGCACCCTTGTAATAGGTGTCGATTATACAATGAATCAATCAAAGAAATTTGATATACTACTACCTTTTCCCATAAAAACTCGTGATTAGCGTATAGGATTTCATAGACAACTGTAGAACTAAAAGTAAGAATCAGATAGCTAGCTAACTCAGGATCGTGGAACTTTTTTAAACTAAAAAATAAACCTAAATGGGCATCACCAAAACCAGGCGTTGCGGCTATCAACGGCCTTCGCTGATGTATACACCAAGGGCATCCTTCCATACTCTGCTGCAAATTTGTTTATACATTCTGTTCTTCTTTCACTGTGACCACCTAGGCTGCTGATTCCAGTTGATCCTATCTCAAATATTCTACCTAGAAGATTGCAAAAAAGGATCAGCAAATTTGATGTGTGCATGTATCTATGCACAGATGGGATATATCAACACTGGATTATATCAGCATGGATGGACAATCTAAAATTAAGCACTGACTTGTTTCGTTTACAGGGTACGGGAAAATGTGAAAATCCCACTTGAGATTTGGATTCAGCAAGAGACAGTATAAAGTATAAACCCATACTGATCTTCCATTTACAACCCACAAAAATAAATGAAATGATGCTTTTTTGTTCAAGTAAGTTGGAGTATTTGATTGCAAATGATTGGAGATAGATTCTTACCACCTCATGCATGGAACATTTATGATGATAGAAATATAAATACCACCTACTTTAACTTCACCTCTATTTAGGCTAGAACATTAGTGGTTTAGCAGAATTTTGCATTTCTATTTTCTTGCGCCTATTAAAAAAAGGGTAAAATAATGCCTTTGTACCCAAATTACAGCACATAATGCCATCATCCTTAAAAGACGTATGCAGAGATGGTGCTAAATCTTCACAATATCTCATTGACGAGTAGATGAACTGTTTCTGAGATAGCAATTACCTTTCACCCATATCGGTGGTGCACCAGTTGCATTTGCAACAAGGAAAGACATTGCAATATCTTCACAATTCCTGGTGAATCATTTAAGAACAACGCAGATAATATAGGAATCAGATAACTTTAAAATATTTTTCATCTTTAAAACAAGAAGGTGGCAATTAATTTGTTAAGAGAAAGAACCTTTTCTTGGTTACATATTCCCTAATTGATGCTGGCATCTCATTTGTGTAGAGACTAAAATACTTTTTGTGGAAGAAAGCTGCCTTGGAGAGCACCAAGCTGTACGTACCAGTCCACCACACTGACCACCACCCCCCATATTCAAATTCATCCCCATTGCCCTTCTGCACGCAAGCAAAATGAATTACTTGAGAGGTCAACAAAGAGGTTTTAAGTGGGAACCATCCCCACTAAGAATCTCAACAAAACCAATAAACAGACATAAAGACAAAAAAAAAAAACTTTTAAGGTTGAAGGATTATATAAATTGAAATGAAAGTTTGCATCAAGAATTACATATGAAAGGCAAAAAACTACAGCCTCTTGTATAACGACTCACCACACTAAGAGACACTCTTAGTTAACAAAGTTCAACTTTTCTTTCCGTTTAAAATCAACTCCTCCCTGACAATGAAATAACAACTCTTCTGTTTAAGATTGTTATCTATATAAGAATCGACTAGTTATCTTGCCATAACACAAATAAGTTATAATCAATATTGGTTTCATATTTTCTTTAAATTAAATGTCTAAATAAGGCTTAGTTTTGAAATGAACTCCAACCTATTTGTCCCACAAAAACTAATTTGCTTTCTATTTTTTTGAAACAGAATGTTGAAAGGTACACCATCAAATATAATGATTTTTGGAGGTCCTAACTTCTATACTAACATTGTTGGGGATAAAGCATAACCAAAAAGGAAATATTACGTGACCAAAATCAAAACGGATGACAGCCAGAACAGTAGGCAGGTTAAGAATACTATAATCATACCAATGAATGGACCCAATGGGCACGGGGAACAAATCCCACCATTGTGTCTGGTGCACTTTGCCAAACATCAAATGCAAATTCGACGGAAGAGCAAGGAAATATGACATCATCATCAATGGAAAAGACTGCATCTGCCTCCAAATCTTTGATTGGCTTAAACCTATTGTTTAAACTGTCTTCTTTATTGATATCAAACTTCAATTTGACATGTCGCCCATCTTTAGCGTTGGACTGAACTACATGGTGTAAAAACTTTGAAAGAAAATCTGAAGGAGGATTGGGTTCACTCCACACAATATGTATTGATTCTAGTTGAGGACATGATGAATAGTGCTTGATGGATTGCTTTAGGAGATCATATCTCTTCCATGTGTTCATTACAATAGAATATCCTTTCCTGTGAAGAAATATAGAAATATTGCCTGCTACATAAGCTCACTGCCTGAAGGAAAGTGAAAATTAAGAGAAGCATATATTTATTCATCTCACTATGCTCTTCAAAAGGCATGAAAATGTAAAGGGGGCGTGTCCTCTAGACTCCATAATAACAAAATGTATAGTCATTCACGGTAAGATTTAAGGAAGAGCAAATTCAAAAGTGATTAAGCCATAGACCACGCAAAGTGTATTGTGATTTGAAAAGAATCTATAGGAGCTTGTAATTTAAACTCTAGACCCCGAAGGTGTCGTCATTAGAAGGTCCCGTCTCCAAATGTCATGAATTAGTTTGGTAACATATAAAATCAACTAAACGGCTAAAACACCAAGCGAGTATTTTAAAACCCAGATAAATTGTGACTTCAATCGCCAACCCTTGTCGGAGAGAAGATATAGATATTACCCAAGCAGACAATCAACTTGCCACAATACAACTAAAAAAAAAATAACCTTACTGGATTATATCCCGCTTTAAATCCTTTATATATCCAAAGCAAGCTCACCAACATCTACTTCATAGTGTGAATTTACAACTTTCGTTTACCTTTATCAATTCATTGTCCTCATCTTTTGTCTATATAAATGATAAGTTTTTTTTTTTCAAAAAAAACATTTATAGAAGCCGCTATAACAAACTTCCAACTGCTGGCAGTCCATTTCAAAATATTATCGGAAATATTTCAACCCAACTCTGAACTGATCCAAGTAATTGAAGAAGTTGCTCTGGTAGCTGTAGTGAAGGCAATCTTTTTTTGGTTCATCTCATATGCTCGCCCCAAATAGAAAAAACAAGAACTAGCAAGTGGAGCATAACATATACAAAGCAATAACCGACTGATCCAAAAACAGAATTTCGTTAGTATAAAATCCACAAACCTTGAAGCAGAGTGGGGAGTCAAAACAGGACTCTCATTGATCCATACCGCGAAGGCGGAAGCACTGCAGGTGAGGACGAACAGCGTAGGCGCAATGCAACAACAGAGCAAAATCTTGATCTTCACCGACGTAACTGATGAAATCAGGAGCTGCCGGAACCTCTGCTCTGCCCGACGATTAAACTTCAACCACCAGCAACTCCCTCTCATCACCGCAAGCTTCCTGTATGAGGAAAAATATGAATAGACGCGCCGGAGCAACCAGATCGCTCCGAGAATGATCTGAAAGTTTCAGCAACAAGTCGGATCTTCGTCCATGCCAGCTCCTTCGCAACTGAGGAGATACGGCAGAGGAACTAGTGATCCAGTGTGGCGAAGGTGTATTAGGGAATCGTAGAGGTGGGAAGAGGAAAATCAGGTAGTTTCCTGTTTCCAGTATTCAGGTCCCCGTCTGAAAGCTATGTCCTCTGCTCAGACTAGTCATCTTTCAGATCAGAGACCCGGAGAACGGATACAAAATTGTACTTGAGCGCTCCACTAAGACCGTTTCTTCTCATTACAGACATCCGAATTAGGCGTCGTGCCACGTGGACAATCTTTGACCGTCCGATGGAAGCGGACCGCGAAAAAATTAGATCCTAAGTTAGGATCACGCGTTTTAAATTGCGGTCCGAGCAGTTAATTCATTAATTTGTTTATTAGGGCTTGTTTGTAATAGCGTTTTGTACAGGAAAAACGCACTTATTACGCAAGCCGAGAAAAAACTCCTCTCACATATTTACCTTGTATACCGTGAATCACGAATTATAAGCACGTTTTGGATAAAAATAAGCCATTCCAAACACACACTTAATCTCATTCCTTTGGCCTTTTTTGGCCAATTTTTTTCTCATTTAGCTAACCCTCAACGTATCTCTTTTTTTTGCCATCAATATAATGTAAAACATGAATTTCATATAGCCCCAAACAAATAAATAGTGGAATACTTTGTCTTGGTTGGTAAGCAATGGGGGAGAAATGAGTCGTAACAAGAGAGATAGGGGATGTAATTACACGTGGAGAGGGATGGTTGGTTGAATGTAGATTTACATTTGAAGAAAATACGGTATCAGCTTGGTTATGCAGCACACAATGGACGTGACCCTGGTGGATCACACAATGTAAAGTGTAGAGAGTAATAGAGTATCCGATTCGTTTCATGTGACAGACAAGCTTACATTATACATCAAGGAGATTGAGAATTGATTCTTTATTTTTTTGTTTTTTTTTTTACAATTTTACCCCTCTTGCATTCATGAATCCGGTTAATTCATGTCATCTAAGGGATGATCTTTCGTAAGAATAAATGGGTAATTATTAAATATATTAAATGATTTATTGAGAAAAGGACATGGCTTTCCTCTTAATCATCATAAATTCAATCTAGCTATCAATTGATTCAATTCTGATCAATTATAATTCAATCTAGTTTATTGAGTTAAGAAATTATAGAATCAAGTTATTTCAAATAAAAAAAAACTATTATAAGATAAGTTTATTCAAGTTGAGAAATCAAATGAACTGAACTAATAGTGTTCGTTTGGAATAACTTATTTTTGGGCAATAAGTGTTTATAAATTGTTATTCACGATATATAAGGTAAGTATATGAGAGGAGTTTTATCTCGGCTTGCATAATAAAAATTTATTGTCCAAAAATAAACTCAACCAAACACACACTAACTATTTTAAATTAAAGTCTGGAGATTTAATCAATAATTCAATAAAATCTCAAGAAACATGTGTTAACATATTGAATTTATGAAGGCTTTACTTTTGTATTTCACGATTCTCTTTTTTGGATCGAGAAATTAAGGGAAGGAAATGGAAAATTCAGGTTCTTGTCCAATAAGTCTACAAGCAGGGGTCAACATTTAGTTTGATTAAACACCGAATCGAAACCGATTAGTCAAATTAGTTAAAACTGAATTAATCAAAATATTTCAATTCTGTTTGGTTAATAATCAAATTAACCGAATTTTTTAATTTATTATCTACAAAATAAAAGATATATGCATAAATTTTGTAGAAAGATTACATTTTATCCTCAAAATTAGATTTAGGGGGAAATATATAAAATAAATTAAATAGATTCAAAATATCTATAAATTTATCTAATATAATTCAAAATCTACACATATTTAATTATAAAAATATACAGTTTGCTAAATAGCATCTATTAAATATAATACATTATACATATTTCAGTTTTTCAATTTTAATCAAATTATTTTTCTAATAATTAAGAACATTGAGAACCGAATTTTTAAAAAATAAAAACTGAATCATTAAAAATTGAATTAAGTTCAGTTTGATTCTGTCACGCCTTGAAAATTTAGGGGTAAACGACACAGAATGAAAGAGGAGTCACATTCTTAATGCCTTAAAAATCATATAAGCAAATGCCTCATCTAATAATTACAAAAATATTGAATGTGAATACATTACTTTTAGTTTATATATAACATATTTCTTACAATAAAAATATTAAGCAGTTTGTAGAGATTCAGTAGAGTCTCTTTTGTAAGTCGGACTTTCTGAAATTTCTAGCATAACCTACAATTTCAATATAGCATATGGAGAATTACCCTCACAAAAATAACAAGTTTCTTGTAGAAACTTTGATAGTCTCTATTGTAAATGGGACCTCTGAAATTTGTACAATCACTTATAACAACATTAATCAACAACGGTCAATAAAAAGAGCTCTGCTCCATAGTAAGATATATACTCCTATAACATATACTGAAGGCAAGAACCCCAACTATAGTTTACGTGGAGCTTCTAGAACATGATTTACAAAATGTAATACATAAGTTTAAATTTTTACATTGAATAGAAAATTATTCAAGACCACGCTTCAACTTCAATTCAACACGAAAGCCCCTCAATAATGAGCAGGAGTACAAGTTCAACTACGCTATCTGAGACCAAAACATATTTTTAAGTGAATAACGTCCCAATTCTAATTTAAAAAAATCAAAGAAAGGGAAATAATATTATAGTTACAAACTAGCATAAAATAACAAAAATACAAACTTCATAGTCCGAAATAATTTCATCAAATTTATACCACATATACATCTATATACAAATTGTGAGATGCTCAAACACAACTTCAAAACTATACTATTGCAACACATTTAAGATTTATATATATCCTTAATTGTATAACACCAAGTATCTGATAAAAAAATTTGTTTAATAGATCCAAGATAAAATAATAAATCTCAAGTTTCATTTTATTTCATAGGACTTTATCAGAACAGGAATCAAGTGTGGACACACAATCCACGAGGGTAACTAATCAAACAAACATGGCTGAGATCACGAAGACAAACGTGGACAAAAAGTCTACAAGGGTAAAGTAACCAAGCGTAGCATGAAGTTACGAAAAAAAGCGCAGGTACGAAACCTACAAAATAATAAGTGTGAAAACAAATCCCACGAATATCAAACATGAGTATTGTGCTCATGAATATCAAGCGAGCTTGATTAACCATGACACGCCAAGGACTAACAGTACTACTGTTACTAACCAACATTTTAGATTCAGTCCTCTAAAACATTTCCAAGCATGCATGGGATTGGTATACCATTAACAACCTGATAAGTTCTTCCAAATATAAAAGCTCATTGAAAATATTTTGCAATAGAAGACCCCAACATGAAAGTTTTAAAAATAATATCTCAAAAACTATTCTTTTCAAATTTCTCACACAAAACTAGTCATTTCTTCTCAACAAAATTTGTCATATTTTCCATTCAAGAAATCTTTTCACCATCTTCATCATAAAATCATTCATTAAATACTTCACCAGCTAGGTCATAGATTCAAACATTATAATTAAGTTTAAAATACAAGGAATATCAATCATAGAATAAATTTAACTTCCTTTTCAAATGAACTAGAATAACTGGAATACTTCAAATGATACAATAATTAGGATTTCTAGAATTATACTAAACTATATGTAAATACACTTAAAACAATATATTGAGATAAACAAAAAATTTATTCATAATTTAATTAGGATGCTATTCACTTACCTACTATACTTCCAGATACATTTAACCTACTCCCCCTTCACTTCTTTCACTCTTTAATTCCCTAATGCCCAAGCAACACTGTTGTTATTCCCTTTTTTTCATAAACTTTATAGAATTAATAAAATTCATTTAATAAAAAAAATTCCTCTATGGAAGTTGATGGCATCCACTCATAATAGTCCTTGTTAACAAACCTTAGCCACTTATATAGACTTCTTAACAACAATCTCCAACAACCCAACAAATACAAGCAAAATCCAAAATCCCTACGATTTAGAAAAATATGGAGAAAGACTTTAACTTCAGCCACTATTTGAAAATACCTTCAAATTCAATCAATCAAACCATATTCATATTAATGAATTTACAAGATTTCCAAATTCCATATCATCACAAAATTTAAATTAAAAAGTCATGCAATCATCAAACACATAACTTTTACTTCCATCCCATTTACCACCTCAAACTAATACTTTATCAGCCAAACAACAACCCAGCCCAATTCATATTACCGGCTTTCTTTTGACATACACTTAAACTTCATATATTATTCTTAGTCCATATTTAGGGATGAGCAAAAAAATCCGGTAGTATAGGTAGTCCGGTATAACCCGATCTAGTCTGATGGAAAAAAAATTTGGCTCGAAGCACTTCTGACAAACCAAACTAGACTGGTCTTCTCGGGCGATTGGACTTCGGTCTAAGGCCTCAGACCCCTCGGTCTGATCCAGTCTGACCTGAGTAGTGAACTTTTTTTTTTTTAATCCACCACTTAAAACACTAGAAGCACGCCACGCCCCCACGCCAGTCACTGAGTCACAGGAGTCACTTTAGATTAGAGAATTAGTTTAGATTGCACGTTACAGTTCACGTCTCTTGAAGGGTGGAACCCTAAGGGCTTGTTTGGTTCAATTGCAAGGTTCCTTGGTAATGCATTGTAATGCAATTTTCATTACCATGAATGTGTTTGGTTTGTTACAGGGAATCATGCAATGATATTTGTTTTTAATTAAAAGGAAAAAAATAAAAATTATGAAAAAACTCTTATGACCCGTATAAAAAAACTCTGCCCCCCTAATGTTTCTAAGTTTCTTCTTTCCCCGTGGCAATACCATTGTCCTTTCTTCCTTGTTAACTTCTTTGCTTTTTCTACAATTGTTGTTGCCTTAACATGAAAAGACTCTTATCTTTTTCTGTGAAGGCACAATTCTATGTAGTCGTTGTCCTGCCAATTGTTAGTTTAGGATTTTCTTGTGTAAAGCTCATAATCAAACCAATTTCTTTTCCACACAAGCACACATGATATTTGGATATAAAGCTTGAGATTATCAAACTCATTTACAGCTAAAAAAATAATTTAGGCCATTGATTTGATTTGCATTAGAATCATTCACCCCACTATCTTCGCCTTCTTTCCTTGTTTTTTTTTGGGCCTAGGAAATAATGAAGTAATTGTCGTTATTCTTTGTTCTTTTTGCTTTCTGGATTTCTTCACAGCATCTTTAGTTTATTGGCATTCCAAGCTATTGTCTTTCTCAGAAGGGTTTAAAAACTAATCCAGAAAACATTTATCTGCATCGAACAATACTCTCTCCTATGCAGCCTCGAGGACTAGAAGATACTTCTTCGATGTCCCCGAACAGCCCAATAGAACGCCGACGATATTCCGACGAAGATTGTGCTTTTGGCTTGGCTAAGGTTTAAAAGGAGGGAGGATGGATTCATTGGTGTTGACACCAAGGAACAATTGTTTGGGTGACCTAAAGTTCGAGGCTATGGATCTGGAAAGTGTTTACCGTGTGAAAGGGTCTCAAAGCATTGATAAAGAGCGGATCGTGGAAATTTGGGGAGAGTAAAAGTGACAGTGGTGGAGGAGGTAAGTGATGGTGTTAACGCCAAGGTGGAGAAGGAGGGGGAAAGAGGGAAGAGGCAGTGATGAAGAGGTTGATGACGGGAAAGAGGGGAATTTGAAAAAAAAAAAATTGATTTGATTGCAGATTTATTTAATGAGTAAAAATATTGAGGGTAAAATTGAGATTTCATCATGCATTGCAAGTATGCAATGAGTATTCATAAGGGTCCCCCTATGAATGAATATTACCAAAAAAATGTGTAATCTGTACTACCATTGTAATCTATATTACCATCAATAAGCTCAATCAAACAAGCCACCTATGGTAATGCGATAAGGATTACCATAGCAGCCTAGCAGGTGTGCAATGCCATCCAACCAAACGAGCCCTAAGTTAGAGTTCAGACCCTGTCTCCCTCTTGGTGAGTTGGTGTCTCCAATCCTCATCTCCTATCTCAGAGAGTTGGAGTCTTAGTCTCCGCCTTGCGTTATCAATGGCTCGAAGGCGTTAGTGCGTTATAGTCCTGTTCGGCTCTTTCACCGGCTCTCCTTCGCTTACTTGTTACTCGGTCTGGCAGCGCCTCAAAGGTGAGAAACTTACTATGCCTTACATCAGATTTTTCGACCTGGTGAGGATTCATTTTTACAGCTGGTTAAAAATTCTTGGCTGCCGAAACCTGCATTCTGAGCCCTCCCTTTATACTTTTCTTGATCTGGTCTTTGTGCAAATCAAATAGACAAATACACTCTGCCTGACTGCTTTATTAGCCAGAGATTTATAATTTCCTTCATGGGCATATATTCTAGAGTTGGGAACCTATTTTTTTACCATAAAATTCATAGAACCCGGTTCATTTAAATTTTTATCATTGGAACTTAGTTTTATTACTTGGCAGTTATAAGCATAATTATTTTATTACAGATCACCTTTTTGCGATGAATGAAAGTAAAATGAGAATCTTCATCTGCAAATATTTCTTTATTTATCTGGACTGTGAACAACAATATCTAGTGAAGAAGATGTGAGATTCTGAGAATTTGGCTACTTGCTAAGCAATCTATCTCAAAATTAGCTATTATGTTATATGAAAACTTTTAAGAGATTGATAATGTTGTTAATATTTCAAGTAATATTGTCAATTCTTTGCTCATTATTCAAGTTTACGTATTTCATTATTACTAATTTTTTAGCATATATAATTTGTTTTTTAAGATGGATCAAGCATAATTGAAGGTGGAGGAGACAAATGAATGACAATGGATGCTTAAAAAAAATAAATTAGATCTTAATCATTTGTTCTCCACTTGTGTGTAATGTGATAGACTTGTTGTTACTTATTATGTTTAATTGATTGTCATGGATTGTATTAAAACCATTGTAGAATGTTGTTGCTTTTATTTTTTTAATGTTGTTGGAGATTATTATGAATTTATGATTGGGTTTTAATATTTTATGATGAGTTTTATATGATTGTATGTATTGTTATGATCTTTATAGGTTTAAATATTGCCTTTTAAAGAAGGCAAATTTTTTTTTTTTTTAAAAAAACACCAAATAGATCCTGGTCCAGACAGTCCACTGGACCTGATCTGGTCCAGTCCGAGGTACTATCTAGACCAGATCTCGGGTTGAGGCCAAACCCGATCAAGTTTGGTCCATGATCAACCCTATCCATATTTATCTTAAATATAATTATGAGGGAAGAATTCCCCTCATCCATGTAATAAAACATGAAAATCATATAAACTTATACACTTTATTATTCCATGTAACTTTAATCACCATTAACTACTCACTTGGTCATGATTTCCTCTCAAACATTTTAACAAACATCTTGTGTGCATTCTTAAAGATCAAGTTATAAAACAATATTTGTCATCTCATATGGTTAACCAAACAGTTTCAACATCATAATAGAATCACAAGGTATCTTAAATTCAATCCATTAACAAGATTTGACCTTTAATAAAAGGCAACCCACGTTCTGCATCCCTCTCAACAACCAAAGTTTTCAAAATAAAAAACCTATCCAACATTACTTCCCCCTGTTTCCATTTTTTGCTAAATTAGAACTTCAAATCTTTCCTCACTTCACACGCACAATAGAAATAGAAGCAGGAGAAAGAGTGAAGGCTAAACTTACTCTACACGCCCACTTAGCGACTTGAACAGGGGAGGAAGAGGATGAACCTGGTGATGCCAAACAACCATCCCTTGAAACCTCAGTAGCTCCATCTCAAAATGATCACACACCGATGACAAGAAGAAAGAGAATCACAACCATATGCACCAACCCATGACAGAAAAATGGGAGAGGAAGATGAAGAATCAATGAAACAGAGCAAGGTCTGACTTCTACCCATTGGAAGTAATAGACACACACCCGCCGAAGAAGAAGCGAAGCAAGACGATGGGGGAAGATGATCGGGCGTGCCTGAGAAGAAGTCTATCCAAAGTTTTCTCCCTCTGTATGTACCGTATTTGATGATGGGAAGGGAAAAGTAAAAGAGGGGGGGGGGGGGGGGGAATCTGATGGTGTATTTTTATTTTCTAAGAGGAGGGAACGATGGTAATTTTATAATGATAAGACAGAATAAAATAGCAGAATCACCAATACGAATTTTTTATTTAATATAGAAGATAAGAAACCTATTTATCTCTCATTAATCTCATATTTTCATATTCATAACATAATTATCATATTTAAAGTTCTATGTGGTTACATGATTTTTTTTTTTTTCCTAGAAGGAGCAATTCCTTGCCTCAAAAGGTTACTTTATTCAATCAATAAAACAAGTACTTATAATATCCTAAGTTATTCTGTTAGTCTTACATCATAAATAAGGAAATCAAAACAAATCAATAATATTTGAAAATAAAAACAAATTTGCCATGATTTAGAGATATTATCAAACCAATAAAATAATAACCTAATTTAAAATATCTTATTTAGGCTTAATGCCCATGTTTGGTGTAAAAAAAAAAAACAATTCAAGACAAAACAAATTGATGATAAAATATTTCCTACCGCAAGGTTTGAACCCAACACCATATTAGGAAAAAAAAAACATTAAACTAATTTCACTTGTTTCCACATCTTTCTTGAAGCATCTTTATATAGAATAATTAATAAAACATAATTAAAATGAAACTTCTATCCCATTTTATATCCATTAAATAATTTTTTGTTAAGATATAAATATTCTATTTTTTTTTTAGGACTATTACGGATTCAATTCGGTTTTCAGTTTCTATTCTAATTTGTCCACCCCTTTCTACAAGCAGTGTTCATTCATGGTTTACCAAATTGACTCCTTATGATTTCTCTTATTGAACTAAAGATTCGGTTCCATTGTGGAATCAAAAATTGTTGAGAAATGAAATACATTGATCACATTGGAATGCTTTTGTTGGAATCTCAGGAGGATTGGGGACCCAAAAGTCATTAATGATTGTTGTCAAACCAAAAGGGCAATATATATCAATCATTCCAGGAATTCCCCACATGTTTTCACTCTATGCACGATGACACCACACCACCTCATCAATATCCCCTTATCTACTTTATTGTGTTATTCATTCTCGTTCATATGCCTCTATGTTAAATGCACCTTATTTGTCAGTGACTTATTATCTTTAAAATACAAACTATTAAGTGGTCGAGTGATTATATATTAATACTAACCATCAACATTAATATATTTATAAAAGGTTACTGAAAGTTAATTTTCACATAATTGTTAATGACGGATCTTATTTTCCAACTTCACACCAATGCACCAGCCTGCTTTAATTTTCAATTGATGGTTTGCTTGGCTATGAAGGAGTTGTGACAAGAAGACAAGTAAGGCGCCACGACTCCTCATGTATTTTTATTTGTCTTTAATTATGGTATGAAAAAGTTGAACCAAACTATTCAGTTAGATTGCTAATAAATTAGTCATTGTCCAACATGTTATTTTTACCAAAAGTTTATTGTCTAGTGTGTCAATGCTCTTCTATAAGTAAGAAATCTCGAATTCAATTCGGCTTGTAATTTAAACAATCAATGTTTGCTCTTGTAACTCGAAAAAATAATTCAGCAAATTTCCTTATTCCAATTTTTGAGGAATTACTTACATGCATTAGACATGCTAGAGGCACAATACCTATCAATTAATGTAACTTCGTCTTCTTTTTTGTCTTATTGTGACTTTGACTTCAAAATAGGTCAATGTCAAACAATTTTTGGACGTGGGTCTTCTCTGGTCAGAGTAAGCAATGGATCTTCCACGTAAAATTGGGCCTACTAGTTTTAAAAACGGAACAACAATGGGCTTGGAACTTACCTTGATCACAATAAGCCCATATTACGTCAAATTTTGTGCCCAACATGTGCCAAAAGAAAACCAGCCCAGCTAGGCTGGTTTTTTTTTCCCCAATAATACTTGGATCATATGCATGAGTATTGATTTTTTTATCCGATGAACAGGTAAATAGTTATTCATGAAGTAAAAGAAAACGCTACAAAGTTGTTCAGCATAGTACATACATCTTGCAGTAAATAGGATAACCTCCACGGAACTATCCTGGATTTAGTAATAATCCTAACATGTGACTTTTTTAAAAGGGAACAAAATAGCAGGAACGTATGCGGCTGGTCAATATGGTTTTGACTCAAAATATACTTGATTGCATTCCTTAGTGCCAACAGCTGCAGTTGAAGAGGACCCACCTTAAGTGGAGGACATATGGTTCATGAATGGCAATTTGCCTAGTTGAAGCATACACTACTATCAATGGAATGCTTTCTTCGATGAATTGTTCTGATTTTGAATACTCTACATTCCCTCGATTTCCATGGCATCCGTAAAAGGATTGGGGATAAAAATTATTGCATTATTTGTCCTGCAGAGTTATTCTTGAATCCGTTTGCTTCTGACGTGAAGTAGTATACGCAATTACTTTGGCTTGTGCCATATTTATATTACTAGAATAGGAGAGAATTGTCGCCCTGCATGACAAATACTTTTGCGTGCAAACCATAAACATCTATAATATAGAAAGATAATGGAGAAATAAAATTATTGAGATCAATCAAAAGGTAATGGAGAAATAAAATTACTAAGATCAATCAGAGCCTGCAACCACAAGGTTATCTATTACAATAATGATCTAGTTTGAGAAGAGTCGACCTTTATTCCTAAAGTACTACTAAACTAACAGGCTCTAGCAAACATACAAGAAAGGGACAGATGATCTAAAGATTCATCATCTAAACCACAAAAAGAACATACCTCTATATAAGATAGATGTCTATGCTTCAACAAACAAGAAGTAGAATACCTTTTACAATCTTCCAGGCAAGTAGCCGCAATCTTGGGGGAGTAAAGATTTTCAAATCAATTGACATGTGACATTGATCATACCTATATTTTGATTTCCTCCATCCTGTAACATACGATAGCCGTCTCTTACCATGCATATACCATAAAGGTTGCCAAACCATTTAATTGTATCCTAATCTTGCATCAAAGGAGCAGTGTGCATTGCAAACTGTCTCACCACCTATCTAGAATAAAGAGATGATAGAAGCTACCAATTCCATCTTCCATATAGACGAAGTATACATAGTATAAGGATAGTATAAGGTATGATACTCGCATAGATGAATATGACAAATAAGATTGCTGCACAAATCACCAAAACCGACTATTGAATTGTTGTTCCATCTCTAACTTGCTAGGTTAGATGGTTAGAGACCACTAACCCTAACCATGCTTTAAGAATTTTCTTTTATATACTAAAACTATTATAAGTTGATTTAAAAATATAATCTGGGTCCATATATTTACTGAGCATCATGCAACCAAACAAGCATGAGTTTTGATTTAATTATGCTCATGCATAGGATTTTGGAAAGGAAATTAATAGGAAAATGGGAAAGACGTATATATGATAACATTATGAATTGCTACCTTCGATCCTAAATATAAAATTTAGTTTTATAGTTTGAATTAATAATATTTTTACAAAATGAAAAGGAAGTGGAGAGAGGGAGATTAGTAGAGATATTCTTCTCCCCCGTTCTATTTTTTTTTCCATAATTCAATCTTCTATTTTAAAAAATTTCCAGTCAAATCATATATCATAATTATCTTAGTACATCATCATTTTAGGAGCGAAAATTATACAAAAGTGCCTATACGGCTATACGTATTTATATTTTCTGTGAATGATCATAAAATTCTCAATTAAATTGAAAAACCAAAAGATAATCAACATATCGTTGTACCTTAATTAAAAGAGTCCATGTGAGATGAATCTTATCTCCACTTTGTCAATAGCAAAATTATTTAAAATAAAATACTCATTTATATTTCCTTTCTTTTTTATCTATCTTTAATTCAAAGATAAATAAATACTCATTTAAAGCACCTAATATAATCAAAAGCTGTCATAACGAAAAGTAGAACCCACATTGCACTTGAATGACATGGCAGGACCACCAAGATAGAAACAAATGCATCATGAATTTTCAAAATGCTAGACGCCTATTAATAATAAAAGAAATTTAAGAAAATACTCTGATACAGTTGACAACATAACTTAGTGAGGAATCTCAGAAGCTCACCTACAAATTTCGAACATTCAATAGGATTTCAGACAATTTATTTTCCAATATATCCTACACACAATTTATCAAGCCACTCTTTCAAGCAATATGTTGCAATTCTATTTTTTTCCACCGAGCAGAGTGAATAATATTAGTTCCTTATTTAAAAAAGGGATTCTTAATGAACCACGCTTACTTCTAATTATTGTTGTCAGAATCAAATCAGACCAGCCGATTTGTGTCAAAAACCAGCTAACCAATGGTCCGACTAATCCTATCCAGTAGGTTAGACCGGTTTGACTAGTTCAACCTTTTTATAATTAAGAAAAATAAATTAGGGTTTTTATTTTTTAAATTTTATTTATAATTTCATATAAATAACCTTAAAATTTTCACTTCCTCAACAGTCTAGTTCTAGATTAACTCCGATTTGATTTCGATTTGACCCCTCACCCAATTCCCAATTCCCTCAGTAGATCTAGTTCAAATTTAATAACTTGTACGCATTATCACTAAGCAGATTACCTTTGGATATAGCACGATCTACCTACAGCTGGGAATTAGCCCGTGGTCCTATGCTATGGCTAGGTTTTTTTGTCTTTGGTCAAACTATGGCTAGGTTTTTGAAGAGATATATAACTGAAAACGTTTGGGTTAGTTCAGTCTTTTCGCTTTACCGAGTTTTTTTGGGTTTTTGGGGGGGGGGGGGGGGGGTTGGGTTGTTCGGGTTGGAATTTATAAGAGTAATCTTATCATATACCGACTGATATCCACAGCTAATCTTCTTTGGTTTTATGTATCGAATCACTTGTATTCAAAAGTTATAGGGAACTACAAAAATAATTAAAAAAATTAACTCTTGTTATGAGTTTTGTCTAAATTTTTATCCATATGGGATAAGTTCTAATGCTCCCTTCTGGTCTTTAATTACACACACGCACACATAAAATTTAATTAAATTAAGAAAGTTAGTTAACATGACATATATTTTTTAAAACACCGTAGTCATCTTTTTTAATTCCCTCTTCCCCCTCTCCCTTGATTATTGTTAATAAAGCATCAATAGGGGTAAATTAAGAAAAAATTGATAAATATAAAAATTATATCTTATATTTAAGACCAAGATCAATTCCTCAAATATATCTTATATTAGGGACTGGGGGAATATTTGTTTTTAATTTGATCAACATATGATACCATTTGAAGCTTATAAAGCAAATTATTTTTTCTTTTCCCAACAAGCATGTTTTTCGAGAAGCAAATTTATGTTCTATTTTCTTGTAAGAATGAGATCACTTAACATCTCAACCAATAATTTGTTGGTATGAAGTTCTAATATTATGAAAAACAATCATTTTTCCCAAAAAAAATTTAAAAATGGCTAAATAAAGAAAGAAACTCCTTTCTTGTGTATGATCATGGATTCATGATAATCAAAAAATGATTTTTTTTTTGTTCAAAAAATCAAAAAAGGATTTTGTTTGAACGAAAATAAAAAAAGGTTAGGAGAACCAAAATAAAATTTAGTGCGTTAGCTACATGTCCTATTGAATGTGGACTTATCAAAATTTTTCATTATTAGGCCAAATGATTTCTTAACGCCTTTTGTTCATGCTGTACCACATAGAGAGATTAGGGTTACCTTTGCGTCTATCGGAAGGTTTGCTAATTAAAAAACGAATTTCTTATAGTGAAGTTAATCTTTTTCCTCCACAAATATACAAAAGTTGGGCAAAAGCACATAGTATTACGTCATGTGGGGTTTCAAGAATAATAATGCAAATTAGTACCCAGAGGATATGATATTTAATAATATAGTTTAGTTTAATTTAATTTCAAGGGAAGCCTACGGGAGTCACAGTCGTCCACAAAAACCTGTGGCTCCAATTTCTCTGACGGTCTCTTGCGGAATTATTACTACATAATTTAGCATAGTGTCTTTTGTCACTAGCTCACTAACTTTGAAAATAAGTATATTGTTTTATCTAATATTATATTGTGAAGACTGAAGAGATATAATGAAGTTTTATCCACACATTTATTTAAAATTTCAAAAGCTTGATCCACTGTAAGCTGAAGGCGACATTTGGCCGACGGCCATGGAAATTCTTAACTATAAAAACAAGAAGGGCCATGGGAATAAGAGAGAAAATTCAATCATGTCAAATCATGCTCAATATTTATTTCCACAAAAGTCTCACAGTCACACCGCCTATTAGGTTTAAGATCAATCCTCAAAATTAATCACCATTCATCTTTTAATGTAAAGAGCTCCTATGATTTTCGAATAAATAGTTAAAAAGACCCCTCTGGGATTTTGCATCTTTGTTTTAATCTCTATAGGATAATAAAATTATAGGGAAATGATAGAATTTTTTTTTTGAAATTATAAAATTCTAAATAAGGTTTGTCATCAGAAATTGATAAGGTAATAATGAGATTTAATAAGCAATTCACAATTTAATTTATAGGAAATACTTTATTTAGGATTTTATAATTTCAAAATTCTTCTTCTATCATTCTCTTTAAAATTTTATACAAAAATAATACCATCTCAAATTGGCATGCATGGTACAAATTTGGTAACTTAAATAAGTAGTTATGTACAATTTGAATTGTAATAACATATGTAGGTAGAAAAAAAATTAGAGAAAATGATAGAAAAAGAACTTTAAAATTGTAAAATCTTAAATAAAGTATTTCTCATAAAATAAATTACGAATTACTTATCAAGTATCGTAATTACTGAATTAATTCTTGGTAATAAACCTGATTTAGAGTTTTACTATTTTAAAATTCTTTTTCTATTATTTTTTTCAAAAATTTAATTGGGAGAAATACGAAAGTAGGATGGTAACCAAATCATTCATGAAATTAAATTTTCTAGCAAATTTATATATAAGTCTTTATAGTTTTAAATAATTTTAATTAGATCTATATATTTTTTATTAGGTATTTAGTTAGAGTTTTACATGTTATTAATCAAATCCTTGCATTTTTTGGTTTTTATTAAATCTTTAGAATTTTACTTGTTTTTAATCAGGTTTCTATAGTTTTTTTTTAATCATGTCCTTATAGTTTTACTTGTTTTTAACCATATTCTTGTAATTTTAAGTAACTACTGGAAAAGGTACATTAAAAATTACATGATACTATAAGGATTTGCATATTAATTTGGGAGAATTGTATAAGGCCTTAAGGAAGAGAAAAAATTATAAGTAGATCCCTTAAAATTATCAAATTGCATTAAAATCCCATAAGACTTAGGTTAGATTAATTTGAATTGAGAAAAACCTCTTTGCTTTTGTTTATTTGAGTAACCAATGACAAGTCATTAAACCATCAATAACAAGTTAGATTCCATAAACAGCTTGAAAACTTGTCATTGGTTACTCAATAATTTTTCGTTGTGATACTATGACTTATCATTGGTTGTTCAATGATTTGCCAATTATTGTTCAAATTAACAAGGCCAAAGCGGTATTTTCTCAATTTGAATTAATCTAACCCAAGTCTCAAGAGACTTCAATATAATTTGATGATTTCAATGGACTTTCTTATAATTTTTTCTTTTTCATGGTAAAGATATTTTTTCTTTATTTTCTTGAATGCAAGTTTTTTTCTTTTTTCTTTTTGCTATTATGAAGGTAGTAGCAAAATTGAAGGGGCCGTCTGTAAAAAGCTTTTTGTGAATTGGATGTAAAATGTCAGTAGGTAAGTTAGTAGTCCCATCTGGGAAAAGAAAAGAAAACAACAGTACCATTAGACACAATTATGGGTTTAATTTCCCTACCGTCCCAAGAATATATATTGATTATTATCTTTGTTTTTCTTCTTTCAAAACCACAAATATATACAAATAGAGAGGAGAATTAAGAACATGGTGGGCCATACGCCACCGACTCCCACCCGGACAAACACAATCATGTTCCTCCCTCTTTCATATTTTTGCCAGAACACATTTAGCCCCCCAGAAATTACATAAGATTCCCATCCTCTTTTAGTTTTGTTCCCATTTCCAAATTGCTTTAATTTATGTTGTTTTATTTTATTATATTGATGAGCCGTTGAGGCCTCCCTTTGGTTTGTTTTATATGTTATCCGAACAAGTCATTCTTACTGATATAGCCACTAAACTAATTAAGATTAGGTATCATCATTTCTATAATCATATTCCCAGTCCCTCATAGTTTTTTCAATCTTCCTTTCTCTTGCTTTTGGTTTCTTCTTTTGTACGTACTTATCTTTGAGATTGAGAATCCAATTGCCAGAATACTCTTGTCCCTTGACACTCTGTGCGCACAAGCTCAATCACTAATGGTTTCATCATCTGAATCTGATCCCCACGACGCAAAGGAACAATCTGTATGAGAGAGTCGTTGCATTAGGTTATCTGTCGCAATATTATTATTTTTGTATGCGTTACTATCTTCAATCTTAAATATAAGGTATAATTAATTTTTTTTATAAAAATTAAGGAAGCTAAATAAATTATTTTAGAGTATTTATATTTATCATTTTTCCTTCAAATTAATCTGTATGACTTATAAACTAATATATAATCCAATGATATACTACATATATTATGATTAAGTTATTTATTTAGCTTCTTTAATCTTTTTTTTTTAAAAAAAATCAACTATGTTTTATATTAAGCACTTAAGGAAATATTACAGAATAATTTGATTACTGTCACATATGTGGCATACAAATTTGATTAGGAAAATAAAATAGTTAATATGGCGGTCTGGATTATATGACGGCTATGAGATAACGATGAGAGTTAATATATATACTGAGTACTATAATAATGAAATGAAAATGACTTCATATTGTATTCTTGTTCTGGAGCCTTCTCACCGAAATCATGGTCCACCTGTTAACAACAACAATACTAGAAGTGTACCGGTAATATTTAACGGTCGGATTTTGAATATTGGGTCGATAATCCAGAATTCCAGCTAATTAAATTTGTGATAATAATTGTATATTTTCTGGATATATTAATTAATAACCCAGATAGACCGAATTCATTATTGATAATTCACTTTTATAGCAGTATTCACTGTTAAGCCAGTCCACATTTAGCATATTACCCGAACATTCCATCTGCTTATATTAATTATTGCATCATGATCATGTTTTTTTATAATTTATATATGTTGCCACACATCCGCATTTATTCCCAATCATTTTGCGTATTCAGTGGAATTCGTAAATCGTCTGCAGCATTAATTTTTTAATTAAAATGCAAATAATAATCGGTAGTCACTGCTAAAAAAGAAGAAGTTTATTTGGTGGACATCACTAATCAGTAGTAGTTAGCATGTAGCCATTGCTGCTTACGTGTTGAAGCGACCTGGCCGTTCAGCCAATCAGACGCTACAGATAGAGGACACGTGTCTATGTAAGAGGCTCGAGTTTAACGTGATGTTTTTGTAGGAGCGAAGTTCAGAAAGGGAAGGGTTGACTCCAGTGAGGCAAAATGGAGACCGACCTCTGTTCCAGTGCGGCGCGGAACATGGTCGGTCTCGTGCGAGTGGCTACCATCCTTCCAGCTGGCAATGTCCCCGCTATGGCTTGGAGAAATACTAATACGCCAACCAAGTCACTGTTCAGTAAAATCGTGAATATGCAAGAAAATGAAAGGACGGCCAGAATAAGAAAAATGAGTACGCCGCATGGACCCCACAACTTTCTCGACTTCATCTTTCTTAACCAAACTTGATGCCGCTTATAAATCCGTAGTAATAAGTGAACCCTTCCTCATCACACTCGTCACTAACTCTCATCGTCGCTCTCTCTGTCTGTCACAGCACCACCACCGGAGAAAAATGGAGGGGAAGGAACAGGATGTTTCGTTGGGAGCGAACAAGTTCCCGGAGAGGCAGCCCATCGGGACGGCTGCTCAGAGCCAAGAAGAGGGGAAGGACTATCAGGAGCCACCACCGGCGCCACTGTTCGAACCATCTGAGCTGACGTCATGGTCGTTCTACAGAGCCGGGATCGCCGAGTTCGTGGCCACTTTTCTGTTCCTGTACATCACCATCTTGACGGTTATGGGCGTCAGTCGCTCTAATTCAAAGTGCACAACCGTCGGAATTCAAGGAATCGCTTGGGCTTTCGGTGGCATGATCTTCGCCCTCGTCTACTGCACAGCTGGAATTTCAGGTTCTGTCTCATAAAATTTTCAACCTAATTAATTGTAAAAACCGCCCACCGTGGGGCTCGAACCCACGACCACAAGGTTAAGAGCCTTGCGCTCTACCGACTGAGCTAGACGGGCTGGTGATGATTATATTTGAGAAATGATTTTTGACTGTGTGATTGTTTGGCAGGTGGTCACATAAACCCGGCCGTGACTTTTGGGTTGTTCTTGGGGAGGAAGTTGTCGTTGACGAGGGCAATATTCTACATCGTTATGCAGTGCTTGGGTGCGATCTGTGGTGCAGGTGTGGTGAAGGGTTTTGAGGGCAAGAAATTGTACGGCGTCAACGGCGGCGGTGTCAACTTCGTGCACCCCGGTTACACCAAAGGAGACGGCCTCGGTGCTGAGATTGTTGGCACCTTCATCCTTGTCTACACCGTCTTCTCCGCCACCGATGCCAAGCGTAGCGCTCGCGACTCCCACGTCCCCGTAAGTAGAGATCATCGTAGTCCTTTTGAAGAAGGATATGACAAGTTTCTTAAAAGTATCATAGGTTTTATTATTAGGTTGTGTTTTTTTATGTTTGAATATGAATGAATTTGGATCAGATTTTGGCACCGTTGCCAATTGGGTTCGCTGTGTTTTTGGTTCACTTGGCCACCATCCCCATCACCGGAACCGGCATCAATCCAGCTCGAAGTCTCGGAGCCGCCATCATCTTCAACAAACACCTTGGCTGGCAGGACCACGTAAGTTTCACCGATCTGATTATACATGTCCTTAACACACTGCCTCATACTATGATTAACTAACTTTATCTTCTTCAATCTCTCCAAAAGAAAATCAAATATTAAAAGTTACATGACATATTTCTTAATATGCGACGTTGATTATTTATGGTGCCGGCTAAGTCACGGATGGACGTATTTAATTAAGATATGGATATGTGTGTGTGTTGTGTTGCAGTGGATTTTCTGGGTGGGACCATTCATCGGAGCGGCACTGGCAGCACTGTACCACGTCGTGGTGATTAGGGCCATTCCCTTCAAGTCCAAGTGAGGATGGGATCAGAATGAAATGAAGGCAAGAGTTTGTGGGTTATATATGATCCATGTTTGTTATCATCAGCAAAATTTCCGTGTACCCCTATCTTTTATTTATGGTATTATGTAAAGAATGTATTTAATGTTTTATTATTAACTACCACTACTACTGCTCGGGACTTGCATAATGTTGCGTGAAGGGCCAGTTTTCCTCTGCTTTTAAAAGGTGGAAGAGGGCTCAACCCCATGTGTGTGTGGACCTCTATCTATTATCACTGTGCTTGTGTATTTTCTGTCAAATCATAGAATAAAAAAAAGAAAAAGGAAAAAAAAATCGTCTTCTTCTTCCTCTTCTGTTTCGTCTCGTCTTCATCCTCATGGTGATGATCATTGACAGAGTAAATTAATGGCATTGAGATATGGATTAGGTTTTACGCAAAAGAGTGGTGGGGCCTGGCTGATGGTGCTATGGCCACCTAAGGTGGTCCCACACCGTTTTTTCTCTTCTTAATTTGTACCTTCAATAATGCACCTTCGAAGAAGGCTACGTTCTGTAGCCCAAGGCATGGGCAAGTGGAGGTTAATAATTAAAGCAAGGATATGCATCGCTTCCCAAGGGTAATTTTTGTCTCTGGGTGAAATAATAGGTAAGTCACTTAAAATACTATTTCTGAGTAACGTTGCCTTTATTTTTGGGCATGATTGGGTTGACGGTATATAAATAAATATTACTCATTCTGATTTTAATTATAAGATAAAATTAATTTTTTTTGGAAAAATTAAGGAAACCAATTAAATTATTTTAGAGTATTTATATTTTTAGTATCCTTAGATTATATATTCGTTTATTAGTCAAATTAATTAGTTAGAGAAAAAAAATATAAAGATTCTAAAATAATTTAATTGGTTTCCTTAATTTCTCTAAGAAAGTCAATTTTATCTTATAATTAGAATCAGGGAGTAGAAAAAAAATTTTATCTTCATTATCAACGTGCTTCTCCAACAGCACAGACGAACTCTCTCTTTTGGTAAAGTAATGACCAATTACATAAGGGGCTGTTTGGTTTGAGGGAAGGGTGGGGTGGGAAAATTATAATTTTGGATAAAAAAAATCTAAAATTTACTCTTTTATTTTTTTTTATTTTTTTTTTCTGTCTAAAATTTATTTTCTCATTCTTTTTAAATTTTGGATTCCCGCTTAAAATTTAAATTCTTTAAACTCAAAAAGGTAATTTACTCACCTTCCAATTTCCTCCCACCCCTCAAACTAAACACACCTAAGTGTCGAATTATCGGCAAAAAAAAAAAAAAGTGTCGAATCATTGGTGGTTTATCTCTACTTTATGACGATGATTTAGGCTCAAGTTGCATTATCTTTTCGAAATCTCGGTCTGTGACGACGAAGCCCCACATCAATTAATTAAAATGGGTGTGTCCATTGCAAGTGGGATTATATATGTTTGTAATTTATTACACAGATTCTTGTTTTTTTTTAAAAAGCATGTTTAGCTGGAAATAATTTATGATAGAGTTCAAATTTAAATGACAAAATAACTTATTAAAATATGAGTTTATGGACATACTTGAAGTGCCATTTATTACCTCGAATCCGGTTAAGACTGCACAACAAACACACATATATGGAGCACACTTGCTCAATACATGTGAGTGGAGTAAAAAATGAAAGAAAAATTTTATTAAAAGACCATATAACCAATTTTATTTCGGTAAAGTATTGAAACATTTTGAAATTTCATTGCAACATCAATAAAACAAAATAAAAACAAGTTTTGTAGCTGATAAGACAATAATATCTTTCACTTTATTTTTTTAATTAAATTTTCTTTATACCTACAAAACTTATTTTTATTTTGGTTATTGATTCTGCGGTGAAATTTTAGAATATCTTGGTCCTTGATTAAAATAAATTTAATTTTATGGTCATTTAATAAAATTCTCCTAAAAAAATTCCTCTCTTAGTGGACTTGAGAGTTTTATTTGCACCCATAAAGCCCTTACAATTCCCTTGATATAATCCAAGAGAAACACTCTCAACGACTCGTGGAGTTTCAACAAAGTGGCTATATGACAATCTCAAGTTTCATTTTTAACAAAGAGTCACATGTGCACTAACTCAGTGCAATAACAACTATATTCCTTTAATTTACTCTAATAAAAGCATCCAAGCACCTCAACTGCTATCACTCTTACGGTTTAATCAAAGTGAGCACATATATAACAATCTCTTACACTATATTTATGTTACTTTTATTAGCAATCCAAAGGTTAATGAACTTGGCACTACTACAAAAAACATTTTTAACATCCCTTTTTTAGGCCTTTTAACGTCTGAAAACAAAGGAACGTCTATGTGAGCGACGTAGTAAAAAATGGCAATAACGTCCGTAGACAAAAGGACGTCTAAAGTCTGGACTTTAGACGTCCCCACTTTAAATTGGGGACGTCTAAAGTGGGACTTTAGACGTCCCCACTTTAAAGTGGGGACTTCTAAAGTGCCACTGTGGGACTTTAGAAGTCCCCACTTTAAAGTTGTGATGGACTTCTAAAGTGCTTTTGTTTTTTTTTAAAAAAATTCGTTTATATTACAAATCTGGACTAAACAATATTTAAAATCAGAAATTACATATCATCGTCAATAAAATTACAGATCTAGTATCTGAACTCCAAATCCAAAATCTACACAATATTAACTCTAGAGCTGAAATCTCATAAACAGAAGATGATAACAATAAGATGAATCAGTTGCGAAAAACTTATCTCCTTCTATTATTAAAATTCATTTTCTCGTAATAATGAATAGAGAAGAGCAACAGAGAGAGATGTACCTCATTTCCTCAGTGGGAACGTGGCCATGAAGCATGTTTTGGAGTCTCGATCTACAAACCATAACAACACGAGTTAGAAGATAAAATAGAAGGGAAATCCAAAGAAAAAAAAGAAAAAGAAGATAAAATAGTAAGAAACATAATAGATCTGGTGAAAAAGAGAGAGAGAGAGCAAAGAAGAAGTAAGTTTAAAAATAGTATATAAAGAAGAAGAAGTAAGAGTTAAATGCGTGGTGGTAAGCATTACAAATCTGGTGAAAATAAAGAGAGAGAAAAGAAGAAACAACAGCATATAAATAAGAAGAAGTAAAAGTTAAATGTGTGGTGGTAGTGGTTGCGTTGATGAGAAAGAAGAGTGTGGATCTATAAAACTGACAAATAAAGACTGTCAAAGTGTCAGTACAGATTTGAATTGTTTTTGACGTCCCCAATTTAATTTAGGGACGTCTAAAGTTGTTTAGTTAATTTTTTTTTTTTACTTTAGACGTCCCCAATTCAAAAAGGGACGTCTAAAGTCACACTTTAGACGTCCCCAATTTAATTGGGGACGTCTAAAGTTTTTTTTTTTTAATAATTAAAGGCGTCCCTAATATTAGGGACGCCTCTGATATTATATGAGGGACGCCACTTTAGGCGTCCCTGGCGTCCCTCATATTAGGGACGCCTAAAGTGGTGTCCCTCATATATATTTGGGATGTTAAAAGGCGTCCCTGATTAAAAAAAAAAAAATTTACTTTAGAAATTGGGGACGTCTAAAGTAATCAATAGACGTTCCTGATTTTTTTTTTTTAAAAAAATTAACTTTAGACGTCCCCAATTAAATTGGGGACGTCTAAAGTGACTTTAGATGTCCCTTTTTAAATTGGGGACGTCTAAAACTATTCAAATCTCACTTAGAATTACAAAAATGCCACCGTCTTTATTTTTTACATCCATTTTTTTAAAAAGGGACGTCCTTTAGAGTCGTAAAAGCAATATTTTGTAGTAGTGTGGGTGGATTACCCATAATCCAACAAGATATAACAAATTAATAATAAGCAATTTATCAATGTTACCATCAATGTTAATGCCAGAATAGAGATTTAAAATAATTTTTGTATGTACAAATAAGAAGTAGTAACAATTATCATTCCTTTCCATTCTACATTATGCGAGAATTGAATTCTACTCATACATGGTATACATCATTTTTTATGATATAATCATAAGATAATATGGAGTGGTTAAAAATAGTTTATTCACGCCGTTGATTGACTGTACATGATATGGATGTAAGAAGATTATTTAAGAATTTTCTCTCTTGTATAAGGAGGAGATAAAGAATTAAAAATAGTTAGAAGAAAGGGTTGAAACTTGAAAGTGACTTATTGGGAAATTCATTATACGTATATTTAATACTTGTGGTTATCATTATGGAAGTCAGTAGACTAACAAATTAATTTTGATGGCGTGCCTCTCCACCTCTCTAGGTCCAGCCCTGCCTACAAGTTCCACCCCACTACGCTCCCAAATCCCCCCCTACTACATCAACCTTCTATAAACTTGTGCCCGTCAACGTTTTTAAATATAAAATTTAATTGATTTTTTAAAAAAATTGAAAGGAGCTAAATAAGTTAATTTAAAATGTTTATACTCATTATTTTTTTTAAACTAATTTACTTAACTTCTAAATTGATATATAATATATTAATACACTACCTCCGATTCCGTGAATCAAACGAACACTTAATTTCTTCAAAAAAATCAATTAGATTTTATATTAAGGATCAGACCAAAGTTTTTAGTATAAGACATGCTTGAAGAATTGGTCTTTGTCATAAATATAAGAGTACATAGTTTCGATATTTATCAATCTTTTTCTAATTTAATCTTATTAATGCTCCCTCAACAATAATAAAAGTTAGGAAATGGAGAATTAATGAAGATAACTAGAATGTTTTAAAAAATACATGTCATATTAACTAACTCAACAAATTTTATTAATATAATGAAATTAGGTAAATATGTCTTATATTAATCACATGAGCACATTGTTATGAGATATGAATGGATATTATAAGATATAACAAAATGAAAAAAGGACATTATTTACCTTTCAACCTTACCTGCTCTGTGGTATTCCTTAACTTGACCATCCCATCCCCTATTGCCTCCGCCTCTCCACCGTCAACCCTCTTCAGCCATATCATCCTCCTCCAGCGATACAAACTAAAATATGACAAGGAAAAAAGCGAGAGGGCTGGAATTTCCAAGTGTGTGTTTGGTAAGCTTTCAAACCATGGTTTGCGCAACCCGAGACAAAACTCCTCACACACACTTACCTCGTAAGTTGTAAAAGCTATTACAAAAAGCTAATCCAAACACACAAAAGCTAATTTGATAAGGGTATTTTGGCCCTTGACCAGCAATCACTGTATTCATTTCACTCCTAACCATTCCATTTTATTACATTTCCACCGGTTTCACGGTATCTCAAACCACGCACCGTTGACTACAAATGTCCGCAAAAACTGTTCCTGGTGAGGAGAGAGATCATCCTGATTTTCCACTTTAAAGACTAATTTTAAAAGAAAACAATAAAATTCAATCCTCTAAGTAATAAATTTTTTTAGAATTTTATTGACGTTTGGCAAAAGCAAGGGTCTCTAAATATTTTTAAATCATTAAAGAAAAAAAAGCACGAATAAGCGTAAAACATAACCTAACATATTAGGGAGAGAGGTGTTTTCGTTGATTTTCCTCTTCATTTACTCTCAATTAAGGGTTTGTTTGGTGTAAGGGATTTGGAGGGAAAGGGAGGTGAGGAAAAATTTTTATGACTTTAATTTTAAAAAATTGAAGAAATGGGGTAATAAAATTTTAATAAAGAGAATATATAAGATAAAAGAGTAAGAAAATTTAATTAACAATTTTTAACCCCACTTCTCTAATTTTTTAAAATTCAACTCAAAAATTTTTTTCTTCCGCCCACTTTCCCTCCCTTCCCCTCATACCAAACAAGCCCTAAATGTATCTACTATTAGATCAACTTTCAATAGTTAAAATTTATTATAATAGATTTTTATTATAATGATGTTATTTATATATTATTAAATATTAACCATTAAAAATTAATGTAATGGTAGATACCTTCAAGAAGAATAAATGAAGAGGAAAATCAATGGAGACATCCATCTCCTAACAGACTAGCCCTATAATCTGATATGATATTAAATCTAATATATAATAATATCTCAGTTTTTTTTTGTTCGATTTATAATAAATTTTCAATGATGAGCCAATTAAAAGACTCTGTCAACGAATTTACAAGGGGCGTCATTGTAGGAATCAAGTTATGAGATAAGATAAGGGACAAAAAAAATTGTCATAATTGTTATACCAATATAATATTAAAATAATTAATGATAAAAAATATTAAATAATAGCAAAGGCAAAATAAAAGATGAAAGAAATAAGAGAAAGAGAAGGAGAAACAAAAATCATGGCCGTTGGGTCTTCATCGTTGAACCTGTTCTTCGTAGCTGCGCCGGTGGGAGGTTACTACACCGTCGACTAGCGTTGTTTCTTCACCGTAGGAAAATAATAGCGATGAGCGAGAGAGAGCGTGAACGGGAAAGAAGCAGAGAACGAGTCCCTCCGGCTCCGACAATGGAGGAACGCGATGCCCTTGATCGGAGTCGGAAGAAGGTTCGTCCGGGGATTAGCAGCTTTAATGGGGGTCAGCAATCGATCCCAAGGGATGAAGAGTGGATGCACGATGCAGAGAAAGAAAATGGTTCTGGGAACGACAAAACAGGGGATGGTGTATGTGAAACAGGGGAACGTGAAGAACACAAATGGAGATCGTTTAAGGAAGCTGTGCTGCAGGAGCGTGAGGAACCTGGTGAGGAGTTTGACTGGTGGAGTGGAGATAGGTGGAAGGATAGGATTAAAGTGGAGATGACTGCATTGGGACCAAATGTAGTCTTCTCGGCAGAGGAGAGAGTTCGTTTAGCGAAGCAATGGGACAATGCATTGATTGTCAAGCTCCTAGGACGCATGGTTGATCCAATCTATATGGCTTCAAAGGTGAAGCAGTTATGGGCTAGGAACGGAGATGTAGATGCAATCGACGTGGGTGCTGGTTTTTTTGTGGTACAATTTAAGGAAAGAAAGGATTATGAACTTGCGCTCACGGGTGGTCCATGGCTTTTGTTCGACCATTATATCTCAGTGCAGCCGTGGAAACAAGATTTCGACCCTGAGGAAGAGGTGGTGAATACGATTGCAGCATGGATTCGTTTTGCTAAATTGCCACTGGATTACTATGATAAGGGAGCGCTATTTGTTTTGGGTTCGCAGGTAGGGAAGGTATTAAAAATTGACATGGCGACGTTAAAAAGGAAGAAGGGACGGTTTGCACGATTGTGTGTTGAGCTGGACCTCGCTGCACCTCTGAGGCCGTTTATTCTGATTAATGGTAAGCTTACTCGGGTTCAATATGAGGGGATACATCTTATCTGTTTTAAATGCGGTAGATATGGCCATGATTCGGATCATTGCCCCCATAAAAATGTAGTTCCAGCTTCGGTTGAGAAAGATGGGGAAGGGAGTGTGGAGATTAATGTTGATAATGATGTCGTTAGCTGTGTGGGTGGTGATGAAGTTGGAGGATGCAGTGGAGTCGGAGTTAATGGGCAAAAGATCATGGAAGCAGCTGGTGTAGATTCCTGGACATTGGTCCAACGACCAAGACGTCGAGCTACATTTTCCGGTGCCGGTAAAGGAGATAGCTGACAGAATAGATATTTGGACAGGCGAGGATCTAGATATGAGGTGCTAAAATCGCCGGACATGGAGGGAGACACGCGAGGATTAAAGATTGAACAGGGTCGTCAAACATTAAAAGAGATTTCAATTCAAACGGATGTAAGTGAGGAGAGGGTGGCGATAAATGAAGAGAAGCAGGACAAGATTGTAGTGCATGAGAAAGAAACCCTCGGTCAAAGTTCAATTGGAATGAATTCGATGGCTTCCAGCTCAAAAGGTCCAAGTATAAAGAAGAAAGGGGGGAAGGTGGATGTTATGAGTGATATGGGTCTACAAGTGGATACAAAAGCGAGAATAGCACTGGGGAAGCAAGGAAACGTGGAATATAAATTGAGTGAAGACAAAATAATTAATGTGGGCCAAGATGGGTCTATGAGTATGAAAAGCACGAGCCAAGCAAGGAATTTAGTGGTTACAGCTGGAAATATGGGGAAGAATAAAATAAAGGAGCAAGGCGGCGTAATACTGAAAAAGAAAGGGGAAAATGAGGAAAATGCTGAGGTTAATATTCAGTGGGACCCGGGGGAGGAGAGTGCTTCAAAATTCTGTGTACGGCAGAATCCTCTTTCTCAGGAGATGCAGGATACAGAGATGAGCGATGTTGGGATATCCAGAGAAAAGGTGCAATAGCTTGGGCCCTAGTGTTATATTAATAATTATTTTTATGGATTATAACATATTAATATGGAATTCTAGAGGTGCTGGGAGTACGTATTTTGCTAGTTTGTTGTTTGAATTACGAAAAAGGTATAAAGTTGATTTTATAGCTATTCTTGAACCAAGACAGAAAATTGAAAAAGCAAGTGTGCTAAGTAGACGTTTGGGTATGAGGAATGTGGAAGTTGTGGAGGCAAATGGTTTTAGTGGTGGTATTTAGTGTATGTGGGATGATAATGTTGATTTCAGAGTTACTTTCAAAGCTTCACAGGTGCTGCATGGGGTTTTCAATCAAGGCAAGGATTCTAGCTGGGATTTGTCGGTGGTGTATGGGAACCCAAATAGAATAAAACGCCGTGAATTGTGGCAACAACTTGGTCATATTCACGCGACTGGGGTGACGAAATGGTGTGTGGGAGGCGATTTCAATGCAACCATTAGAGATTCTGAACAACGTTCAATATCCAGAGTCTTAACAAGGCATGATAATTTGTTTGCAGCTTGGATAAGGGAGTGTGGGATGATAAAGATGAAATTTCAAGGATCCGAATTCACCTGGAGGAGAAATGAAGTGGCAAGTAGAATTGACAGGGTCGTAGCTACAGAAGAATGGTTTGATCAGTTCCCTGATGTCTCATTGCTGCATCTTCCACAGTATAAGTCTGATCATAGTCCGCTTCTCATAAAGTGGGCTAGTGAACCAAGATATGGTCACCGAAAGTCTTTTCGGTTTTTTGCCCCGTGGGTTACGGATGAATCGTTTTCGACGGTGGTGGAAAATACGTGGAGAACATCTAGATCATGGGAAGAGAATGTCGAAGAGTTCCAGGAGCAGGTTATGGAGTGGAATGCTAAGAGTTTTGGTAATATTAACCATAGGAAAGCCCTCTTGCTACGTAGATTGGAGCAGCTGAATGAAAATAGTAATAAATGGCGTGATGTTGAATTTCAAAGGAAGCTGGCTTGGGAGGAGCTAGAGAAATGTCTAGTTCAGGAGGAGCTAATGTGGATGCAGCGTTCTAGGTGTAACTGGTATACGAACGGTGACAAAAACACGAAGTATTTTCATGTGACTACAAATAGCAGAAGGCGAAGAAAGCAAGTGGAAGCATTACGGAAGGATGACGGGGAATGGATATACAGTGAGGAAGAATTGAAACAAGAAGGTACTATATTTTTTCAACATCTTTTTACTGAAGAGCTTAATCAAAATGGCCATGTTAATTTTGGTGGTACATATCCTATAATTCCTGAAAATTTATTACATATGACGGGGGTGTTAGCTTCAGAACAAGAGGTCAAACAAGCAGTTTTCAGTATGGGTCCTCTGAAGGCCCCTGGTCCTGACGGATTGAACCCTTTGTTTTATCAGAGTCAATGGAATACGGTGAAAGACATGGTGGTAGAAATGGTCCAGGAAATTTTTCGTAAACCCGACGAAGTTAAAAGAGTCAACGGGACACATATTGTTCTGATTCCTAAGATCGAAATCCCTCAGAGTATTCGTGATTTCCGCCCCATTAGTCTATGCAATGTCATTTATAAGATTGTAACAAAAATCTTGGCTACCAGATTGAAGCGAGTAATGCCACTGATTATTGCGCCAAACCAGTGTAGCTTTGTGCCAGGAAGACAAAGCTCTGATAACATTATCTTAGCCCAGGAAATTGTGCACTCGATGAAAACTACAAAGAAGAAGCATGGTTTTATGGCTATGAAGATTGATCTGGAGAAAGCATATGATCGTGTTCGCTGGGATTTTGTGATGGAACGATTATATGAGTTGCATTTTCCGTCGTCATTTGTTGATTTGATCCATGCATGCCTTACTACCCCAGAAATGCAGGTTATGTGGAATGGTAATTCTGGTCAGACTTTTACACCGACCCGTGGTGTTCGCCAAGGTGATCATATATCTCCATATTTGTTTGTGCTGGTAATGGAAAAATTAGCTCATCTTATTAAAGCAGAAGTGAATTTGGAAAATTGGATTCCGTTCAGGTTAAAAAGGTGTGGTGTAGCTATTTCACATTTGTTCTTTGCAGATGATCTACTGTTGTTTGCTGAAGCTTCACTTGACCAAGCAGCAATTATCAAAGCATGTTTGGATGATTTTTGTGCCGCTTCGGGAGAAAGAGTAAATGGGGCAAAATCAAGGATATTCTTTTCAGGAAATGTGTCTCATACTCGGAGGACGGAGATTAGTGCCTTCCTTGATTTTACTCCGACTACAGATCTTGGTAAATACCTAGGAATTCCAGTGCATCATCAACGGGTTTCAAAGAGAACGTATCAGTATATTGTGTCAAAAATGGAAGACCGACTTACGGGATGGAAAGCAAATAATTTGTCAATGGCGGGTCGTCACACATTAGTCTCTTCGGTAGTTTCGACAATTCCGTCCTATGCTATGCAATCAGCGTGGTTACCAACCGCTACGTGTGATGATATTGATAAGAAGTGTAGGGGTTTTCTATGGGGAAGCTCAGGTACAACTAGGAAGCCTTCAATGGTTGCCTGGGACGACATTTGTAAGCCTAAGGATGCTGGAGGTCTAGGTCTACGGCATGCTCGAAAACAGAACGAAGCTTTCATGATAAAGCTGGGATGGGGTCTTGTGAAACGAAGGGATACTTTGTGGGTAAAGTTCATGCGTGAGAAATACAAATGTGGGGACGATCTTTTGCCGATCATTCGGAATATCAAAGGGGGATCTCAAGCATGGAAGGGAATTAGGAATGTTTGGGAACGAGTTCAAGAAGGGGTAGGGTGGAGTATAGGGAAGGGAGACCGAGTGAATTTTTGGAAGGACCCATGGCTTCCGCATCATGATAGTCTTATCAAGTATTGTGTTAGAGACATCCCGGCAAGTATCTTAGATGACTTTGTGAGTATGTATGTAACACCATCAGGTGGATGGGACTGGGTGAAATTTGATTCACTTCTACCTCCTTTGGTTCTTCAAGCTATAAGGAAGGTTTCTCCGGGGACTAGACGACATGAGGAAGATAGACCCATTTGGAGGGCATCGCATACTGGGGAGTTTACACTCAAGTCGGCTTACGGGCTGGTGGCGAATGTACGTCCTTCTCCCCTTAATACATTATGGCGGAATATATGGAAGCTTCGAACGCCGCAAAGATGTAAGACCTTCTTGTGGATGGCGGCACGAGGGAGACTGATGACAAATTCTTGGAGAGCAGTGTGCGGAATGCAGGTGCAACAAGATTGCTTTGTGTGCTCAGGTGTCAAGGAGAGTGTGCTGCATGTTCTCCGGGACTGCCAAGTTGCAAAAAGGTGCTGGGCAAAATTTGGGATTTCTCCAGCACAGAGTAATCGATTTTATGAACTAAGGGATCCCTGTTCTTGGATACGTTGGAACTTAGCAAGGGCGAACCAACTTGAAGGAGTGAGCTGGAAGGTGTGGTTTACAATTCTCTGTCGGCAACTCTGGCTGAACAGGAATTCGGGAGTGTTTAACGGTAAGAGATCGGGAGTAAATCAGATCTTAGCCCAAGTAAGAGCACAGACGAGGTGGGCTGATGTAAATTTATGTCATACACGAATCGAGAGGGAAGAATCTAGTATATGGAAGCCTCCGTATGTTGGATGGGTGAAAGTGAATGTGGATGGAGCATGTAATCAGGTGAAGGGTACTGCGGGTTGTGGCGGGATTGTGAGGAATAATGAAGGTGAACCACTAATGGGATTTATGTACGGTTTGGGTCGAGGAACTAGCCTGCACGCAGAAGCTTGGGCAATGTTGATAGGGCTGAAGATGGCTTGGGATGCTGGGTGGAGGCAAGTAGTAGTGGAAACTGATTGTTTAGAGGTGTTGGAGTTGATGGCAGGAGACTGGGATGAGGATCATATAGAAGCTCAACTTCTGGGACAAGTTAGGCTAATGTTGGAAAGAAATTGGGAGATATCCATGGAATGGTGTGGACGCAGATCAAATAGTGTGGCTGATGTTCTAGCTAAGAAATCTATGAGAGTGTCCGCAGGATTGATACGGTTTCAGGATCCGCCAGAGTGTATTAGAGTTATGTTACACGAGGATTTGAGAGCAGGATAGTCTTTTTCTTGTTTTAATATTGTTTTTGTATTCTCTATCGAAAAATAAAATAAAATAAAATAGGACACGCCTCCTCTCAAGGTGCCCACACATAAATACAGTGGAAGGCTCCTCTTCACCTATCTCTATCCTTTTAATTCAAATATATCTAATTTTCTGATTCTTCTGCTTGTCTCCTTCATTTTGTCTTATTATATATATATATATATATATATATTTATATTTATTTATATATTATTCATTTGTTGCCGCTTCACATATACCTATATATATTATTGATTTTCTTCTTTTAATCTAATATCATGTAATATAGATATATTATATTGATATTATATTCTCACTTGACTCTTATTATATCTCCTGCAAAATAAAATAGGATATGAGTAAATTTTATATAAAAATATACCATCTTTTAATCCTATAATTATTAAATGATAGAAAAATATATAAAATATAATGAAATAGATATAAAATATTAATAAATTTAATTAAATATATATCAAAATCTACCCAAATTTAATTATAAAATAAATATTTATCAAATGTGATTACAGGAATCAAGTTATGAGATAAGACATGGGATAAAAAAGAAAAAAAGATAAAGTGCAATGTTTTTGGGCAACAAAACATTCAAGTATTTTTTTTTTTGGTACTATACACTATAATGATTTCGAGATAAAGCGCGTCAATTGTGAAGCCCATTCAGCCCACATCTAAAACCCTAGCGTTTCGCCGTCTCACCTGCTGGCTCCTTGCCCTCGCGCGCTCTTCCTCGCTCGCCGTGTTTGGTGAATTGAATCCGCAGAATCAAAGCTCCAAGCATGGCGTCGAGCGAGCGCACCGTGTTGCAACTCTCTTCCTCTTCGCAGAATTTATCTGCTAAGGTTCCGACTCTGGTCATCTTCAACATCTGCGACTGCTATGACCGACGTCCCGACCAAGCGGAGCGTGTCATCGGAACACTTCTTGGCTCCGTCTTGCCCGATGGAACCGTTGATATCCGTAATTCTTATGCTGTGCCCCACAATGAGTCTCTTGGACAGGTATGCGCGGTTCTTGTTCTAAATTCAGATTTTGTTGGTAATAGTTAGCTGGCGATTTTATTATGTTTTCTAAACCTAGTCGATGTTAGCAATATTAAGACCTGGGCTTAATTATTTCATTTATCGGTTTATCGCTGGGTGAAATCTAGAGTTACAAATTGTTAACTGCTGATATTTTGGCGTCCTTCGTACATTAGTTGTTGATGTTAGTTCCATATGTAGATCTGAGACATTGAACATGTGCCCTTTTCATGTTTCTTTTGTATTGTCTGCGAAGCGTGTAGCTCTAGTCATCCCTTGTTTGATTTTCTTCGGTTGAAAGGCAATCATAGTATACTGCATTCTTAATTTTGTTTACCTGGTCTCTGCTTTGTCCCGTTGCCCCAGGTGATCCTTGTATTAATATATGTGCCTTGGAATGAAGTCTGGTACACTGCTTGAATTTCATGCCGAAGAGGGCATCTGAAAAATAGAACTCTAGATAGTATAATGAGTTAGAAAGGACAGGTGCTTATTTGCAGCTTGTTCCCTCGCTCAGAACTAGTTGGTGGTGAGCTGATGTTTTTCAAAACTAATAAGCTTTATCCGTTCGGAATAGATGAGGAATCTACATGGGGCGGCGATCAATGTTAGCTCTGGTTAAAATATTGCTACTAGTGAATTATCTATTACCTGTTTATATTGATAGATGAGGGTCTGGATTTCCTTTTCCTTTAGAGATGGTTTACATTGGTGTGGGGTAAATAATTTCATATAGAATAAATTATAATGGACAAACTATTTATATTTTTGAATGAAAGTGATGAAATCTTTGTCAATATTCTTCTTTTGATTGAAAACGTGGATGGAACTGGATAACACATGGATTGGACACCTGTGTAGTTGATTGGATCGGTGAACTCTTTAAATCTCGTCCTTTCCTGCTGTGATCGTTTGAAATGAAATATTTTCTAATCTTTATTTTATTGTTACAGGTTGCTTTGGATATTGAGTACCACCACACTATGTTGATTTCCCACCAAAAAGTGAATCCAAAGGAAGTCATAGTTGGGTGGTAAGTCCAATGTTTGTAAGCTTTGTAGTGTTTTGTAGCTATATGCTTAAGAATCAAGTGCTAGTAACAGTATTCTCTTTTGAGAGTTTCAAAGGCTTACTATGTGACTAGGCAACATATTAGGTTATATGAATTTGTGTCAAGAAATCCTTCATGGAACTTGGGTTTAAATTGATGTCTTGATTTGTGATAGCTAATCTTCTTCACTGGAAAGTGGCCCACTTAAATGGACTGGAGTGCAAGAAATTCCTTGTAGAGCTGTTTATCTCATCCACAACTTTTATTAGTCAGTGCTAACTCCATGGCATACTTGCTCCTATGTCTGTTTTTTGAAGGGATTCATGAACTTTTTAGCTTGTTTATCTCTCAGGTTTCTTGTTTATTTTTCTCTGGGGGAAAACCAATTATGCTAACTTTGGTGTTTTTGCAGGTATTCAACTGGTCTTGGAGTAAATGGGGGTAGTGCATTAATTCATGAATTTTATTCTCGAGAAGTGCCCAATCCTATACATTTGACAGTTGATACAGGATTCACAAATGGAGAGCTAACCATAAAAGCATATGTATCACACAATTTATCTCTCGGAGATTGGCAAATTGCTGCTCAGTTTCAAGAAATTCCTCTGGATCTTCGAATGGAAGAAGCTGAGGGTGTCGGATGTATGTTTTTATTGCATTTCAACTTTATTACTGTCCTTTTTCTTCTTTCTAGAGCTTATGCTTTCTCATGTCAAATTGCGTGTTCTTTCTTTCATCGATTCATGGACGCAACTGCAAAGAGACCTCCCTCAATTTAAAAGAATATCATGTTAACGTAATGGCTGACAAAATTATTCTGTGGCATACTTTTATGCTAATCTTAACCAATGTTGAGTATTTTGATATTATAGGTGACTGATGAGTTATTTTATGTTTTCATTTCAGTTTTTGTATAAACTTGCTAATCCGAGGAATTATTCTTAACAATAATTTGAATAATCTTAGTTTGCTCGTTTCTTGTTTCTGGTGATGGCAGTTGACACTCTGAAGGCAACCACTGTTGACAAAATCCCAAATGAATTGGAAGTGATGGAATCATCAATGGAACGTCTACTTGCCTTGATTGATGACATCTACAAATATGTTGATGATGTTGTGGTATGCCTGACATTATCTTCTGAATATCCATGCCATGTATTGTATGAGTTATTTCTTTTAAACAAAATTGCATGCCCCCCCTTTAAAATCAGGAAGGGCGTGCTGTGCCAGACAACAATGTCGGGAGGCTTATATCCGATGCTGTAGGTTCTCTTCCCAAATTGCCCCATTCAGTTTTTGACAAGCTCCTGAACGATAGTTTGCAGGTAAGAATTTGTTCTACTGACCACTGGAACGAAAAATAGAAAATGGTTAAACAGATTTTTGGTTATTTCTTGCACATCCTAGGTTTGCCGGTCGTAATTTTGTTGGATTGTCTGTTTATTTTCTTTTCAGGATTATTTGCTGCTGTTCTATTTATCAAGCATCACAAGGACACAACTGATCTTGGCGGAAAAATTGAACACAGCTGCTCAGATTCTGTGATTCTTTTGTCAATCGTTGTGCCAAGACAATTTTGCTGCTGGAAGTTTCTTGTCTTGTTTACTGAAACACGTCAAATCTGTTATTTTTCTCTTTAATTTTGTAGTGTATCATTTTTTTTGGTTGTTTTTGGAGTTGATATTTATAGGTTTCTCTTAATTATATCCAAATTACAGTTTAGCGGTTCACTCGTATTCTAATGTGTCATCTTATGAAGAAATCTAGCCAGATCTATTTTCAGCAATACCTGGCTCCATGTCTATTTGCCTTTTCACTGCGTCAGTGGTTTATTGGAATGGAGTTTAATGGAAAAAAGAAAAAAAGTTCTGAATAGCTGGTTATAAATGTAATACTCTCTCTTATCCTTAATATAAGAGCTAGATGATTTATTTTTTAAAGATTAAGGAAGTTAAATAAATAATTTAATTATAATATGTTGTATTTTAATCAGATTATTTCTAGTAATATTCAACAATTATAGAGCTTGATAGGTAAAAAGTAACATGGTTTCAGATCCTCAAAACTCTCAAATTTGTCCCCGCTCATGGGGGCATGTGAGACTACCCCCGCTGGTTTTTATGCATCCTTTTTCCTTGTCGTCAAATATCTAACTCGGTGGTAATTAGAAAGGAAAAAATGTGACTCGTCTGTTCATACAAGCAGGAATCATCTTTTGAGGCGCATTTATATCATAAACATTTTAGGTAATTACTTGCTTAGTTGGGCAAAATTGAGACTATTAAGTGTTTATATATGGCCCTTCCAATGTAATCCAAAATCTGCAAAAATTATGGCTCAGGAATATCTGTAGTATGCAAAAGCATCTCAGTCAATTCCCACACTTCGGTCAAAGTAAGGAGAGACAAGGATGTTAAATTTAACTTTATTCAAATAACCAGTGCAAATGTTGAGACTAAATTAAAACGCTGAGTTAAGACCAGGGTTATTAAACCCGGACCAGACCGGCCGGTAAACCGGTCCGGTTCTCCGTCCGGTCTGGGTTGGTATTTTTAAATTTTTTTTTATTTTTCCTTTAGAATTTCATACTATAAGTTTAAAATTTTCAATTTCTCACCGGTTTGGTCCCGGTTTAGCTCCGGTTTGGTCCCGGTCTGACCCACTGACTCTTAACCCAGTACCCCGACCGGTTCAATGCTGGGTCCGAGTTTTAATACCTTGGTTAAGACTGAATTGTGAAGTATATATATAAATAAATCAGCATTATGTATCATTAGTGGCTGAAATAGAGAAGTGAGGGGTGGGGCCCAACGTGTTCAAGGCATATTGCTGGAGAATGTTCCAATGCATGTTTGGCCTAATCTCTGCTTAAGCACAAATAATGGCACTCTAATTTAATACCAGAAAGGTATTTGCATATGTGCTTTTTGTCGCGCATGATGATCATAGTGGTGGCTGATTGATATTCCCAGAAAAAGAGAAGCAACAGATTATTAAGGTTATGGAGACAGGAAAGTAAACAAGACACGGATCTTACGGAGCACAGTGAGCCTTCTATATTTCACGCTTTCCCCTATTCCCTCCACACACAAAACCACCACCCCCCCCCCCCAAAAAACTAATGTTCATGAGACCAGATTTGACTGACTCTTAGGCTCTGTTTGGTGCGCGGCATTGAGGGGTAGGGATTGAGATTGAGTCAGGGATTGAGCCAAGTTGTATTGTTTGGTATAAGGGACTGGAGATAACCCGGGATTAGGAGTACCACGAAAGTGGGATTGTTGTAAAACCACCTCCCCCTGATATTGCGTTTTCAATCAGGGGATTGCAAATGTTAGAGACAAAAATATCCCCGTTTATAATATTTTTCGGACAAAAATGCCCACTGTCAATTTTAATAATAAGGATCTTTTAGTCTTTTCATAATTTATAAAGGATTATAAAATAAAATCAATTCAAGTATTCCATCTAAATATTACCGCATACCAAACATAATTTTAAACCTTTAGTCCTAGTCCTAATATCAGTCCCAATTCCAATCCATCAAAATCAGTGCTTCGTACCAAATAGGGCCTTAGGGCTTGTTTGGTACTAGGGGAGGGGACGGAAAGTTGGCGGAAGAAAATTTTTTTTAAGTTGGATTTAAACAAATTAGAGAAGTGGGGTTACAAGATTTTAATTAACTTTTCTTACTATTTTATCTTACATCTTCCCTTTATTTGAGTAACATTGAAATTGCGGTTTTAGAAGCCTTTTTCCATAAAGTCGAGACAAAGCTCCTCTCACATACTCACATTGTAAAATAGTAAAAGTTATTTTCCAAAAACTAATCCAAACACACATTAAAATATTATGACCCCACTTCTCCAATTTTTTTGAATTCAACTTACAAAAATTTTTCCTCCCCTCCCCTTCCTTCCAAATCCCTCATACCAAATAGACCCTTACAGAGTAGGCGGGGTTGGCTATATAAACCGTGTGACGTCATTGTGCTTAATCAACATCTAAATCTTCACTAATGTAGCTTGGATCTAGCACAAGGGGTTGGTTCCTCACAATGAGCCTAACCAAGGTTTGAATTCCTACCGAGAGAGGTATTCGCATTTAATGATCGACAAATGACTCAAGTAGGATTGCCGCCCTCCAATGGCTAGATACCTATGCCTAGGAAAAATAATAACCAAATCTTTAGAAAGATTATTAACAAAAAGGGTTTTATTTAATGACTTTATTAAGTGTTTTCTTCAGTCTTCCCCTCTCGCTTTTTAGAAAACTCCATTCTATTTGATCTATTGTCCTTACTGGTGTCTTCAATAGGTTTCTTTGTATATGTCTAGGTCATTTCAAATGATTTTCTACTATTTTTTTATTTTTTTTCTTTAATAGGCGCTTCGCGTGCTCTTTTTCTTTTATCATCACTTTGAATAGCCTATCCAAGAAGATATGATGAATTATGTTCAGCACCAACAAGCTAATATTATTTGAACTAGAGAGAACACAAATCCAAGTTACCGTTGGTTTCTGAGTTATTCTGCCTGATCAACAACCAAAACGAGCACCAATCATCTCCAAAAGCTGATATTCTGGAGATAGGTGCCCTCTTTGGTGTAAATACTAAAATATTTTAACTAGCCTTATGTCTGAAACAACAAGTGCATATTCGCCCATTCCATATATACAATTTCCAACACACCCTCTTCTCTCTCAAAATCAATTTTTGATAAGTACATCATTTTAATTATACAATTCTAAAAGAAACTTGGATTCAAAGCATTCTACCCCGTATGTACATATCTGTGACCAAGAATTAATGTCAGTGTTCCAAGACAATGAGCTGCTCGATAACAGGTCATATAATACCAAATAGCTAGCTGCCTAAAACCTATTACACAGTTGGGTTAACAGCCTCAGTCCAAAAACCCTTGAAGTTAGAGAAGTCAAGCCATTAATACGCCAAATATGAACAGACGGAATGAAACTTAGCCCTTGGGAATTGAAGAAAGTCGCCTCTCTGTCTTCTCTAGCAAACTATATTAGAATATATATGTATATATATATATGAATTACCACAAGACAAGATACGAAAGACAGGAGCTAGTGACATGAGAAAAGCCAAGAGGCGTCACTTTTTCGTGTGTGGGTCATGAGTTGTTTTTCTCTCCAAGTCCTGTCACCTAGTTTATGTTCCCACATATATATGCATATATACCTTAAAAAGAAAATCTTTCATGAACCCTAAGTCAACCTAACTCAGTATCTCCTACGATCACAACCGTCCAACTCACATCTCATAATGTGCAGCTTTGACTTTCACTTCACCGCCTTTGAACTTTAGCAGACAGCCACTTCTTTTTAAAAAAACAGAGTTTTGTTTAATTCGCATGTCCTGTATATCTGATTCCTATGCCCAAGCCTTCACTAAAAAAAAATAAGAGGTAATCCATTCAGTTTTTTTAAGTGTGACTTGCACGTAAATCCCAACACATGATGTGTGTGTAAGCACATGAACTCGAGGAAAATAATAAAAAAATATATAAATAAAGATTCACACAGTGGCTACTTTTGCGCATGTCTTTATCTTTGTGTTCCCTTTTGCTTACAAAAAAAAAAAAGCAGCTCAAAAAACATAGTTTCAATCTCGAATTCACCAAATTCAAAGCAGGCAGAAAACTATGAACATATAGAGCTGATCATCTGCGATACCCGACAAAAAGAAGACAAAGAAAAGATAAGAGAAAAGAGACAACGATTATTAGTATTAAACTATTCAGTTATGGCATGTTTATATATATATATATATATATGCGCTCAAAAACAGAGTCAGAGAGAGATCAGAGGCTAAAGATTGAGTGCTCAGAGGCAGAGATCTGAAAGTGAAGGATATGGAAGATGGTGTGTCAGGGTTTTGTATCAGAGCAGGAAGTTTTAGGAGAGGTGATAGTAATAATAATGGGAATAGTGGAAGTAGTGGAACTAAGTGTGGGCGTTGGAATCCGACAACAGAACAGGTTAAGCTTCTTACGGATTTGTTCATGTCTGGTCTGAGAACTCCAAGCACTGATCAGATTCAGAAGATTTCCACTGAGCTTAGCTATTATGGCAAGATTGAAAGCAAGAATGTGTTTTATTGGTTTCAGAACCATAAAGCCAGGGAGAGACAGAAGCGTCGTAAGGTCTCATTCCATGACAAGGATCTTAGTAACATTCGTCGTCAAAACTCTCTGTTATCTTCCGCACAACACAGTGAGTATTATGATTATTATTATTATTATTCTTACGTTGTTTGAGAGTTTTGAACCCTTTTGTTAAAGATTGTTCTTTTTGGCAGATTTTGGGGAAGTGGATCAAGTTCAAGAGCCAGAAAGAGTTATAGAGACTCTTCAACTGTTTCCCTTGAACTCCATTGGTGAATCAGAAGCAGAGAAAGTGAGGGGACAAGCAAATAAATATGGGGATGATGATAACGGTACGATGTTTCAGCCGTCGATGGGGGAACATATGGATAACTCAGCATTAGATTTGCGCTTAAGCTTTCTGTAAAACACAGTGGTCGGAGTGTAGAAGAAGATGATGATATAACATATAAGTCATTACTGTTCACTTAGTGAAGTAGTTATAGGTTTTAGCAGAAACAGGAGCAGAAGAAGTTGAAGTTTTAAAAGTAATATTATAGAGTAGCTTCAAATTATGAATGACGTACTGACATGTAGCTTTTTTTCTAGAGTATTTGAAATTGAAATGTCTAGACATTCTCCTCAGCTTGTTCATTCAACTTGGTAATTATGTGTCCAAGTCTACTTTGTCGGATCATATTTTAATTTGCATATAGTAATGATGCTTGGAATTCTGATTAGCTTCTTTTCAAGAGATCACTATTCACCTCGGAATGCGCATACAAGATAACACCTAAGTCATGCATAGGACCTGCCTCTATCTTTGAATATCATGAACCGTTCACACACCAACAATGTGGATTTGCACATGCTGTCTAAATGAGTTGGGAGTCTCATTCTTTATCATCTTTATTCTCCAAAAATAACTGAAAACTAATTCCCGTTTGATTATAAAAATGTGGATTTGGGTAATGTTACAAAGATTGAAAGACTATTAGTCAGGGTCTTGTTAACTCAAATGACACTAAACATCTCTTATAAAATCAAAACTTTTATAAGGGTGAGATTGTGAGTTCGAACCATCTGTGTGGAAGGTAAAATAGTGTGAGTTGTGATTAAAAATTGTCCATGTATCTTTAAACTTATCTGCTATCAAGCTGAAGTAAATCGCACTTGAAAGCTTGCTGTGAAGGCATATAATTGTAAAGGGGCAACGGATGTCTCTTTTGTGAAGGCAGGGTCTTGAGGCAATTGAATGCTTCAAGGCCACCCTCCCGCTCTTTTTTAAGTTACTTATTAATAATACGGTTAGTTTTTCGAAAATACATTCTTTGAATAATTTGCATTGAAAACCACTACTTCTAGTCCATTGTACAAGAGTTAGTTAGGGGTTGAATTTGGTCGTCTTAAGTTTATACTCCACTCGGTTCTTAATATAAATTACTTAATCATAACATATGTTGTATATTTATGTTATAGAGTATATCAATTTATAAGTCAGACAACTTAGTTTAGATAAACATGATAAATATAAATAATTTAATATAACTTATTTAGCTTCACTAATCTATAAAAAAAAAAGTCAACTAGCCCTTATATTAAGAATCGGAGGTAGTAATCGTTTTCTTAAAGTATCCATCCCTATTGATTACATATTCCATCCAAAGGTAATCATGATGAATGGTGATATTTTTTAAAAAATAACCCATATTTGTTATAAATAATAAACATATACCTCTGATACTATTTATAAGGTATAAAGAGAAGAATTTTATTGGCAAAAAAAAAAAAAAACAGAGAAGAATTTTTTTTGTCCTATTTATAAGGCACCTTATTAAATTTTTTATATCAATGCACAACTTACACTTTATTTATTATTATGTTGACTTTGTTCTTATGGGTATAATAAATATTAACTAGGGATAAAATTAGAAAGTTGTTGAATTTTATGATAGAGTTAATAAAATTTAAGATTTTACTTGGTCTATATGAAATATGTTGGAAGTGATAAGAGGAGTAATTTCTTTAATTTACCTAAATTAGTTGTCTAGTTTTTATATTAAGAATGGGAGATAATATGTACTACATTAATGAAAACCTTCACTTTACCTTTGATGCAATTAAAACACACACACACACAATATTTTGATTCAATTAACAACGACTAAGGCGTGCCTCAATGGTTAAAAAACGCTTAGAGAGAAACTTATTGATTGTCGTTGTTACATATGCAATTAATACCTAATACTTAATGTATTCAGTACATGTACGGTGAAATGTTCATGAACTTAATAATTTAGATTCATGAATAAGGGGAGGAACATTAAATAAAGATAGATTTAAAAAATTAAGATAATTCTACCGGTTAATACGTAATATATTTAGTACATGTGAAATGTTCATTTACTTAATAATTTAGATTCATGAATAAAGGGGAGGAACGTTAAATATAGATAAATTTAAAAAAATCAAGAGAATTCTATTCGTTATTGACATGTTCAGAGTTTGGGAGGGGTGTAAATTGGGCTTGGCCTGCTGAACCACAAAATTGTAGAAGACTGGTGGACCCTACCTGATTTGAGTTGAAATGAAATAGGGTATGTTGCTATGTTACCGGCTAAGCAGGGTCTACAGGATTAGATACGTTAACAGAAGTCTCTTACCACATTGCAGTTCACCATGCCAAACTCAATCCACAACCCCCTAGACCCATAATCCCTCTTTCTAAAAGGAATTCGTCCTTTAAATTTTTTGAAGGGAGTGAGATTCAAAGTATTGTGGGTTCTGATACCAATTCTTAAAAAGGAAAGGCTAATGATCGTGACAAAAGTTTAAACTAGTAGTAGATGCACACCCATTACTTTTCAACCTAGATTAGACGCGCGTTCATCTGTCTCGTATGACTTTATGGTATATCAAGTTAAACCCGATCCCCACTCTGTTCCTTAACTCGGTATCAGTTATACTATTGGTGAGAATTCTCATCTAGAGTAAAGTATTTGTGAGAATTCTCTCAATTTATTTTGTGCTAAACTATTTTCTATGAAATTTATATTAAAGAACTCTTTGTTCCAACAATTTTGATTTAGTGTAGTTAAATTTCTTACTCACACAAATCCATGGTATAAAAAATCGGACCGGACCGGCCGGTCCGACCAGAAAACCGACGAACCGGTCCCTGGTCCGGTCCGGTCTGGCACTTGGGAGAGGGGGAGATCGACTCGGTCAAGACCGAGTCGACCCGGCCGGTTTTTGGTTGACTCGGCTAAACCGCCGAGTCAGGCGGTTTGGCCGAGTCAAAATTTTGCCTGCAACTATCCCATCGATTCGTAATATAATTTAAAAAAAAAAAACTCAGATGATGATCAGATTCAGAAAGACTCAAAGACGAAAGAGGAAACACTGAAACTCGGGCAAGGAATCTCCTCTCGCAGACGAAAATCAGGTGACGGCGAGCCTGTGCCGTTGCCCAGCGTCCGGTGACGATGCGATGCTGTACCCAGCTCAGCGTCTGACGACGATGGCGACCAGCAGGAGATGGGAGACGCCGAAACTGTGGAGGTTGATGAAGAAAAGTGATGACAGATCTGGTTGCTGAAGATCTCGTGGAAGGATCTGAATATGGTTTTTTTAAAATGTAGAGAATGGAAAAGGGAGGATCTAAAGATATGGAAGATGAAAGAGGCAACAAAGAAAAATCGAAGATGATGATTTCGGAGAACTGAAATGCTTTGGATTCCCAACACCTTTTATTAAAATAAAATAATGCACATGTATCAATTATGAGCTGGCAAAAAGCAAAATAATATCAAATATAAGATATGACCAATTGACCACAAGCGTGTTGGCTGGAGAATGGAACACGAGGATCAAGATCAAAGATAAGAAGATATTATTGGGTAAAGAAAGAATAAAAATATCTAGATGAAAAAAAAAGTAAGTAAAAAAAGAATAAATTTAAAAAAAAAAGAAAAAGATAATAAAAAAATTATTTAAAATGATATAATAATTATAGGAAATGAGATATCTTTGTATAAGTATAGGTATTATAACTAATACTAATAGATTTTAAACATTTTTTTTTCTAAAAATCTTTATTTTTATCTATAGAAGTTTAAAAATATATTAATATATATTATCACTAATAAATTATAATATTTTAATATGACCGGTTATGACCGGTTCAACTACCGGTTAGACCCCGGTTGACCCATTAACCCTTGAACCTGTGCTGTGACCGGTTCATTGCCCGATCCGATTTTTCGTTCCTTGCACAAATCACATTAGTTAACTTTTTATTCAAAACAAAAGCAAAAGTATAAAAAAAACACAGTTCGTATTTGAATCCATTATCAAAGGGATTGAATTAAGTAATGGTGGTTAATGGTAGGTATCTGAAAATGGGACTAGTGACATTCAATCTTTTGACGCAACCAACGAACGACAAAACTTGTGTGAATAAAAAAGTGAGCAAGGCATGCGAATAATTTCTTAGCAAACCTTAAAATCCCTCAAGCAAATCACACAAATGACACAATCACTCAACCCTTGCACTTGTTCCATCTCTACTCTTTGCAATCCCTCAATGGATAATTTACTGGCAGGTACCAACTCATTACTACGTAGATGTTCCTCCATAGATGCCTCCAGAGTTTGATTATAATAATAAGCATAATCATCATTATTATAGAAATAATCAGTGAAAATATCAATAAACATAATCATGTTGATAATTTGTGATTCCTGGGGTGTCATTAATCATGTTGCGTGCGAAATCTGAGATCTTGGCTACCATAGAGCTGTGAAATGGTTCAGGTATATAAAAAAAGGAGAAGATAAAATATCATTTACTCTTTGCTACAATGCGTCTTTCAACATTCATATATAAAACAATTAGAGAAAGAATGAGTAGCAGACATCAAAGAAGAAAGAAGGTGAGCATGAAAATAGAAAAAGCAAGAGAAAGAGAGAAGAGGAAAGCTCATGACCAGAATCGTATTGCTCTATTATTCTAAGTTTTGTTTACATGATGAGAGATACAGATCAATTTATTTATAGCCGAAGGATCACATTGAGTGAAGCATCTGTTGACATAACTAATCTTAGAAAGTGGTTACACTCGATAACAACTAGACTCAACTGAATATAGTTATCCTAACTATATTACTAACGGCTAATAGCCTTCCATAAAATTAGGAGTGGGGAGTAGATACATCTCCAACACAAAGTTTATTTTGAAAATAGCTAAAGAGTGAGCAAGAGAGAGGTTTAGTCAGTGTGTCTGCCATCTGATCAACAACAGGGATATGAAGAACTTCAATTTGGTTACAGAGGACCTTTTCTTAGACAAAAAGAGATCTAACTCTATGTGCTTAGTATGCTAATGAATGATAGGATTGTGTGCTAGATGAACAACACTTAAATTGTGGCATAGAATTAAAGGCTTGACAAGAGGCTGCACTAGGAGCTCAGTAAGTAGTGACTGAAGCCATAATATTTCAGAGACTTTATTAGTGAGGCTGTGAAATCTAGCTTCTATAGAGGAGCGTGCAACCGTAAGTTGCTTCTTTAAACACCATGACACAAAATTTCCTAAAAAAAGCACAATTCCCAGATGTGGAACATCGATCATCTAAATCTGTAGCCCAATTAACATCAATATATGCAACAAGGTGCAAGGAATTAGATTTGTGAAGAGTTAAACCAAACATAAGAGTGCCTTTCAAATAACGCAATATACGTTTGACGGCCTGCCAATGAGATTTAAGAGGATGATGCTTATATTGACATACTTTATTCACACTAAAAGCCATTTCTGGTCGTGTGATGGCTACATATTGAAATGCACCAACTATGGATCAATATAGGTATGGATAAGTCATGGGTAGAGATCATGTTGAAGGCAAATGTGAAGAGGAAGCCATAGGAGTTTTGATTGCTTTACAATTAGACTTACCAGCTCTTGTAACCAATTCAATAATATATTTCCTTTGAGACATAGTGAGACTCCCAATAGATTTTTTGTGCACCTCCATGCCAAGGAAATAACTAAGCATACCTAAATCCTTAAGGGCAAATTTAGTATTTAATTTGGAATTGAAAGCAGAGATGAATGGCATAGAGTTCCTTGTTATAATAATATCATCAATATATGCAAGCACATAGATAATAGTGGAACCAGAATGCATAGTAAACAGAGATGGATCACATTTGCTAGAAGTAAACCCATACTTCTGTAGAGCTGCAGTTAGACGATGAAACAAAGCTTGAGGAGCTTGCTTAAGACCATAAAGAGCCTTATGGAGTTTGCACTCTAAGGGTATAGAGCTAATCTCAAAACCAGGAGGTTGTTGCCTGTAACCCTCTTCTTCAAGAACACCATTTAGAAAGGCATTATTAACATCAATTTGTGAAATATTCCACTGTTAAGACAAAGCATTGGAAAAAATAGTACAAATGGTAGCATAGTTGACTACATGTGAGAAAGTGTTATTATAATCAAACTCAAAAGTTTGATGAAACCCTTTAGCAACCAATCTTGCTTTATATTTATTAAGTGTACCATCTTGCTTCTTTTTGGCACACTACACCCATTTGCAACCTATAATTGGACGATTAACAGGTGGAGGAACAAGAACCCAGGTTTTATTTTCTAGGAGTGCTTTATACTCAATCTGCATGACAGCTAGCCAATTGGGATCCTAAAGAGTAGTTTTGACTAACTTTAGAACAGGAGAAATCGCTAAGACTCCTGGTGTGAAGATCCCAAACTTAGAGCGAGTCTGCATAAGATGGCAAGTAGGAGGAGGAGCAAGAACAGTCTCAGTAATCAAACTAAAAGGTGCAAGGTACTGAGCTTGATTAGGAAAAGATTCTGTACTTGAAGTAGATAAAGGGGTGGCCAGGGACAGGTGCCAAAATTGGTTTGGAGCATTGGGAGAATCAAGTGCAGCATGAGAGATATCAATTGCAGTAGGGGAATCATTAGCTAATAATAGTGGAATGGTTGAACAAGGAAGATTGCCATAATGAGGAACCTATGTAGAACCAGAGACATATTTATATAAAAAGGGAAAACATTGCTAATGAAATTTAACATCTCTAGAGATATAAATTCTTCCTGTGAGATCAAGACACTTATAGCCCTTGTGATGAGGACTATAACCAATAAATGTACATTTTATGGATCTAAAAGACAATTTGTGAGAATTATAAGGTCTCAATGATGGATAACAAGCACAACTAAAAACTTTTAAGAAATTTATAGTTGGGAAGGGAATGAAAAAGCTTTGTACATGGCACTTCATAATTAATGCCAGAAGTAGGAAGCCGATTTATAATATAAGCAATTGAAATAAAAGCGACATCCCATAATTTCAAAGGTAAATGAGCATGAGAAAGCATAGTCAGATCAACATCAACAATATGCATGTGCCTTCTTTCTATAAAATCCATCTGTGTATGTGTATATGGATAAGAATATCAATGAACAATGTCATGCAGAGCTAAGACCTTATCAAAAACTTTGAATTCACCTCCTCCATCAGTTTGAAGAGATTTGATCTTATTGTCAAGTTGATTCTCAATCAATGTTTTGAATTGAATAAAAGTAGATAGTGCAACAGACTTGGCTTTAAGAGGATAAAGCCACATATACTTAGAGTAGGCATCAACAAATGCAATGTAGTATGCAAAACTTGAAGTAGACATACGGTGAAGTTTTCTAATACAACAAGATGAACAGAAAAAAGATGTACTTGTATTATTATCAATCTTGCCAAGGTTACATTCAGCAGCAAGGTGTTTAACAATTGACATAGAAGCATGCCCAAGTCTATAATGCCATAGGGCTAATACAACAAAATTTTTACCAGCAACAGAAACATTAGAATTTTAAGTGACATTAGCAATACATGAACCAAAATTAGTAGTACATGCAGAAGAAGCCGCTGATCTATCATTAGTTGATGTAGCTAATAAAATTTGAGAAGTTGATGGTTGGCTTGAAAAGGAAACAATTGGAGTGGCAGATTGAAGAAGCATTGGTCGAAGATCATCAAAGTAGTAAAGGCCATAACTTCTGAGGTGACCTTTGAGAATAATATGATGATTGTCTTGTGATTTAATGCAACAACTGTTAGAACTGGCTATCACCCAAGAGGGGGTGAATTGGGTGTATAATAAAAACTTAAGAACTTTGAAAATCTTTTTGCATATTAACGAAAGCGGTAAGTATGAAGGTTTATAAATCAACAGTTAGATTAAATAATATATGCTAGAAATATAAGAGCTTAGGGAAGAGAATATGCAAACTGTGATTTATCCTGGTTCGGTCCAATCTGTGATGGCCTACGTCCAGTTCCCAGGCTCCTCCTGAGATTTTCAAATCCACTATCTTCTTGTTTAATCCGGGCACAAGAAAAGCCTTTACAATCCCACAAGTTTAGCCGGGTACTTGTGAAACCTTTTACAAACCTCTCACCAAGATACTCCCCCTTACGGCAAGTCTTACGAGCAGAGCAATCCTGAAGATCTTCCTCTCCTGCTTACTCATGCAAGTCTTACGAGCAGTAACGTTCTCTCCTGCTTACACCCCTGTAAGTCTTATGAGCAGCAACGTTCTCTACTGCTTGCACCTTGTAAGTCTTACCAGCAGAATGTCTTACTGGCAATTCTCTCTACAGCTTCTTCCGTAAGGAAATCAACCCTCTCAAGGTCCCTCTACCTTGAGATCAACTCAGAAATATATTTGAAGGTGTTTACAGACTCTCTCACAGAGTGGATATAATATACACTGAAGTACAATACAAATAATCACTCTCTCAATGATAAGTAATACAGAAACTGGAAAACAAAGAGTGTTTGGGTAGAAGCAGAGGATTCATATTTCTATCATTTTTCACGTAGTTGCTCGCTGTCTCTGTTTTTCATCGACGTTGAATGCTCTCTCATTTATAGTTGATGAAGATGATGACCGTTGTGAGCATTCGTCCGTTGGAGTCATTTTAACCGTTTGAGCATATTTGAAAAACAAGCTACCATGAGATTTCCGTTGCAAAGCAGAGCGTCTCGTTGAACAGCAAGAAGATTCATTTTGAGCTGTACATCATGTTGTGGAGCGTTTTGTGTTTCAGACAATCTCTCATGGTGGGTTAGTTACTTGTCGTGATTGGTAGCCGCCATTCGGTGTGTAATGATGAAGTTCACCGTAGTTGACTTTTATTTGAATCTGCAATCCGAATGTTTAATATCCTGTTTCACACTTGAAATATATGTTACTTATCATTTAGAAACAATAACAAGTGAGAACACAATGATTCAATAACATGTAACCATATTTGGATTGTTCGTTGAGTGATGATATTTGCCGTACGTGACCTCCGTTCTTGAAGATGCAATCCAAATATTTAATCACCTGTTTTACACTTGAAATATATGTTAGTTAATATTTAGGAACAATTAACAAGTGAAAACATAATGATTGTGTAACATTTAACCACGTTTGGATTGATGGCTGTGAGGCTCTGTTTCGTTTCTGCATTCTACCACGTTATCACTCGAGTACATTATGGCTCACTCGAGTGCATTTTATATTTTCATGTTCTGGTTTCCTCTCAGGCAAACACTCGCTGCTCTTCACTCGCATCTGCTCGAGTGAAATCTTGACATCACTCGAGCACAACCATTCATGCTCGAGTACGCTTCTTGCTTTCATGTACAAGCTTCTTCTCGGGTTAACACTTTCTTGTCAAAACTTGCATGTGCTCGAGTGAAAAATGGTCTAATGCTCGAGCATGGATCCTAGTGCTCAAGTGTTGCAAATTTCTTCACGTTTCAGCTGCTTCTGGACATCACTCGCACAACTTTTTCAAAGAGTCAGTTTTTGCACTCGCGGGTGATGTGGGGCCACTTTAGAAAAAATTTATTTATTTGATTCTAATGATGTTTCATAAGAAAGCTCTTGCCATATGCATTCCAATGCAAAAAGAATCAGCTCCAAACTCCTTGTATTCTGCAAGTTATGATCGAAAGAGTGTATATTTCGCTAGACTGCACAAGTGTCAACTTTTAGAAGGCATAGCTCCTAGAATATACGTTCAAATTAGGCAAATTACCTATCCATGGAAATCTCTTTGAGTCTGCTTTTATTTGGCACTGGTCTCGTCTCAATCCGATGTGTATTTTGTAAGTTACGTGCAAAATACCGAACTTGTCTTGAAAAGTGACGGTGATTTTCATTTCATTTTCCATGAATCATATCTCCTTCATTTGATCTTCTTTCAATGTGATCCTGGTGCAGATTTTACGTGTTGTGAGTCCTCTTTCATATGCCACTGGTTTCAGGTCAATCCGACGTGTGGTTTGAGAGATATGATCGAAATACCGGACCTCTGTCAGACTGAACGTAAAACAGAGTAGAACAGAGTGATCATCCCGTGCTCGAGTGAGTTCATCCGTGCTCGAGTGAGTTCATCCCGTGCTCGAGTATTGAGCTCTGTGCTCGAGCATAACTCCCCTAGAAGTGCCATAACTCACATATAAGTCATCTTAGCTTCGTATTAACCTATTCCAACCATCATTTAATCATAGAAACCTCCGGTATCATCATAGAAACCTCCAGTATCACTTCTAAGTTCTTCATTCTTCAATATCTTTCTTTTTTATTTTTCTTTTGATAATCATTCTCCATAACCCAAGTAAGCATCTCCTTGACTATCTTCAATTTCTTTCTTCTTCTTCCTCTTGTTCATTTTCATTAATTCAATCTTCTTCATTCTTTGCTTGACTAATCTACAAAATATGTAACATTAAATATAGTAGTTAGTCAAAGAAATACATTATATAAACTTTTTGCTCTTATCATTTCACATCTATATTTGACATCATCAAAACTAATCATATCTAACAACAACAAGGAGGATGAAACTAAAAATATACACTATTATCACTTGCTAGTTTAGAAACACTCATTAAGTTATTAATGATGTATGTTTGGAACATGAAAAACATTCTTTAGTTAAAAAGGAAACATAGGATTAATAGAAGGTAGTATAGTTAATCCCTTATGTAGTATTTGCTTACCTGATCCATTTCCAACAAAGACATGGTTGGATGGATTGGTCATTAGTTGAGTCTGAGACATATTATAGTGATGTAGTGTGACATGATGAGAAGCACCTGAATCTAGAATCCATGAGTAATCAGAATAATATTCTGGAGTTAGTAAGGGTGGTACACATGGATGAATAGTATGTGAAATAGCAGTAAGATTGATGACAATATGGTCTTGTAGGAGTATGAGAAATATGAGAAGAAGGATGTACAGAGACATCATAATAACAGTGTAAGTAAGTGTGACTAGATCTGTAATAATGATGACAATATGGATTGGATCACCGGCCTCTTCCTCTAAAACGTCCACCAGCACCTCTTCCTTATAAAATGTGTCCACGATTAGGATCTGAGGGAGACTAATGTTGATAAATCGGTGCAGATGCTGGTTGACTAATTTGATACTTGTGATGCGAGAGACTACTACTAGAATAACTAGTACTAGCTTCAGAATTAGCAACAAGATTAATAGACACACAGTATCAATCGAAGCAGCTTTTAGTGATTTAACAATCCTGATATATTGAGCCAATAATAAAGACTCAGTAAGAAGATATTCAGAGATAGATTGCATAGGACCTTTCTTTATATTACGCAGCTCGATTTTGAATTGTTGAATTTTTGATCTTGTGTGAGCCTCAAAGAAATCAAGGATTCAGCGCCAGAGAGAATGAGATGTCTCGCAACTTATAAGTCTTGTGTGCATTTCTTTAGAAACAATGGATAGAAGCCAAGATACAAGTAGTTGATCTTGTTTAAGCCACCGGATATAAGAATCGTGAGGATTCTTAAAGCATCTCTCTTCTGCGGTGTGTTGTCTTTGATCAAAATTTTTTTGAGATCTTGACCCCAAGCAGCTGCCAGGACTTGTTGCCTTTGTCAACACCCGTTTCCATTTCGATATACACAGAGTAATAGAGACCAAGTTCCACAGGCATACAGAAGAGTACATATATACTGATAAAAATATTTGTTTACAGTCCAAAGTCAACCCTAGAGAATGCGATAATATACACCACTATTACAAAATATCCAAAAGTATTTTAAACATAGACTATCTATAACCACGAACTTTGTATTTGCCTCGAGGCACATGCCAGTCACTTCCCTTGGTCCACATTCTTGCCTTTTGATCCACTGGCGCCCGCTAAGATGTTTGGTTTAGAAAAAGGGGTGAGATTCCAAGGAATCTCAGTAGAAACATGCTATCGTTCATAGAAAATGCGAAAAGTAAATATGATATATGCCATGTATGCACCAATTAATGAACAATATAAACATATCATCTGCATGTATACATGAGTAGGGCCAAGCCCCACTATTCTGCACCGGTTGGTCTTCCGCCAACTCCAGTGTAAGTGCCTCTAGCACTACTGGCCCCTCTCTGGGCAAAACATGTTGATTAACAAAGCGCATTTACAAACATTGGCATTCACACGATCATATAACTATGGCATGATGTATGAAGGATAATGTCCCTACCTCAAAGTTCTATCGACCCCTTTCTGTGCGCCTCGTGAAACGTGTTGACTTTCGGCTCCTGATTCGGTCCTAAAATATTAAATGTACAAGAAATAGGTTATAACCTATCCAAGTATCATTTTAGACACTTCCATAGTGTTTCTTGTGGTTATATTAGCCTATGGTGAAAATTTACCAAAATGCCCCCGGGACCCCGGCCCGGCCCCGCCGTACCCGGCCCGATGGCACGTTTTTCCAAATTTTGACTAGGGCTATCCTGACGTATTTTTGTCCAAGGAATCCATTTCCGGACTCAAAATTATCAAATTCAATCTCAAATTACGAAATTGCCCTTGGCAGCCCTACTTTTAGGGTTTTAGGGGCGTTTCCGTAATTATGCTTTCTCAGCCTTTTCTGAAAAAGTGCCCAACTGTAACCCCACCTATTTTCGCCCACTGAATCCAATGGAACCATAAAATCATTGAAAATCCAACTCTAAGGCCCTCAAACATCCCTGGCCGAAATAATGGTGTTCTCCGGGAAAAAATCGGGGTTTTACGATTTCGGCTCCGTAAACGCGTTCCTTTCTACTCCTAACCACTTTATTGACTATTCCATAGGTTATAACTACCATTTAGTATCAATTTGGGCAGCATAACAGCCCCACATACCCATTTCCAAAAATTAAAACCAATGGCAATCCGGCGAAATTTCACCGATTAAATTGCCCACAGCAGCTAGAATAGTCAATATACGAAGGTTTGGAAGTTACCTCAAGCTCCAACAAGATTTTCCCAAAAATTGCTGAAAACCCTAAGTCCTTAAACACCCAAATTTGAGCTCCACAAACCTTAAAGAACGTAGAAAGATAGCTTAGGAGCGGAGTTATACGCGTTAGGTAAGAATTTACCGAAGAAATTGCCTTACCTCGCGAGTTCTCTTCTCTTTCTTCCTCCAAGAGCTCTCAACGTTTTTTTCACCTTTGCTCCAGCTGAATACGTCGGTTTAGGGCTGATATGAAGAGGATGATGTTACTTTATCTTATATATTGCATAACATGTAATTATTTATTAATTTTCCAAAAATTCAAAAACTAGTTTTTATGTACATAAACTTATGTACATGTAATCATACCCATTAAGCCCAACCAATATTTCCTTCTCCATGCCACATGTAGGAGACTCCTAGGGGTCCCTCCCTATGGTCTCAATTGGCTTCACAACTTGTTCCGGTTACGTATACACGTAAAGTCTCAATTTTGGTCAAAATTGCACTTTTGCTCAAATTTTCCATAAATTCATATTAAATTGACCAAAATATTCTAAATATATTTTTAACCTTTATTTTCCTTAATTAATTGAAATTAACTTCAATTAATTAAAAAAATAATTTATTTTGTGCTATTTTGACAAAATTACGATTTTGCCATCACCTTTCTAATCCAATTTCTTCTCTTATTTTTCCTTGGCCAATTTTCATCTATTTTTGGACCAAATATTTTCTCTAATATTCTTTTATTTTTGGACCTTAATATTGGGCTTTTTAAATTACCCAAATTAATTCCATAATTATTTTTGCCCAATTTCCATGAAATTGAACATTTATGAAATTCATAAATTCCAAATTCATGAATATTCACCATTTGATTGAATTTCTCAAATAATTACAATATATTTGGTGAATATAAAATTTGGGATGTTACAGCCTTCATGGTAAGAAGTTCTTCTCATTGAGCCTGCAGAGATCATATGGCTGAACGCCACAACTCCAAATGCGTGCATGAGATAAGCTACTTTAGGATTACCGGAAAATGAAGCTTCCATCATGATGGCCAAATCAAAGTGCTCTGATACCATTTCAACATTCAGATATAAAACAATCATAAGAAGAATGAGTAGCAAACATCAAAGAAGAAAGAAGATAAGCATGCAAAGAGAAAGAGCAAGAGAAAGAGAGAAGAGGAAAGCTCATGACTAGAATTGTAATACTCTGTTATAAGCTACAACTCCAAATGTGTGCTTGAGATAAGCTACTTTAGGATTACCGGAAAATGAAGCTTCTGTCATGATGGCGGAATCAAAGTGCTCTGATACCATTTCAACATTCAGATATAAAACAATCATAAGAAGAGTGAGTAGCAGACATCAAAGAAGAAAGAAGATGAGCATGCAAAGAGAAAGAGCAAAGAGAAAGAGAGAAGAGGAAAGCTCATGATTAGAATTGTTTTACTCTGTTATTCTAAGTTTTGCTTACATAATGAGAGATACATATCAGTTTATTTATAGGTGTAGGATCACATTGAGTGAATCATATGTTGACACAACTAATCTTTGAAAGTGGTTACAATGGGCAACAACTACTCAACTAAAAATAGTTATCCTAACTATATTACTAACAGCTAATAGCCTCATGTGAGATCCTGCACACAATTTGATTAATAGTATTGATGAAATCCTGATTAAGGCTTAAGTGAGGAATTTCATAATAGCGATGATCAACAGTTTTAGGATGAGATACATCAAAGGGACAAAAAGAATAGTCCACTGACAGAACATGACTCCCATATCCGCGAAAAACTGCAATAATGCCAGCAATATCCATGTTATGTGTGGCCTTTGGCTTTTGGAAAAATTCAAAGTGTAAGAGGTTGCAAGAATTCGTCGGTGGCACCATATAATAAGGTGTATGTATATATGAATGAATCACTAATGAAATGAGCCGCATCCCTCCTTCTAATAGGATTGTATTTTTTATATGTATATAACAAAATTTGGAAATCAATATATCTATCAATTTTCTATCCATCTGTTTAAATTTATAAAAAAGGTAATTTATCTAATTTATATATTATTTAAATATTTAATTTTATGATGAGTATAAAGTAATTTCCTCTTCCATTTCCATCATCAATTTTCTATCCATCTATATGTATTTTCAATATTTATGTAATAAAAATATTTTTTTTTAAAAAAATAAGCACTATTTTTAAGAAACAAGTATTAAACAATTATACATAAATATAAAAAGAAAGTTGTTTCCAACTTAAGAAACAAGTATTAAACAAATAAATTTAAAAAGATCATATATTTGTCATAGAATATGTTTTTTATAATTTTATGAGAATCCTAGTGTATTGTCTTTTTTCATATAAAATCCTTTTTATGAAAATTTATGAGATTCCCGGCCATTTTCGATTGGTAGATTGTCCATAGTTTCTACTTTCTAATGTAACAAATCGACTCGATTAAATGAGCAAACGATGATGACCTATATATTTGGACTAATTTTCATTTAAGGATAATCATGATGAAAGATGATATTTAAAAAAAATCTAGTTAGCTGTCTAAACTTTTATATTAAGGATGGAGGTAATACTAAATTAATGAAAACCTTCATTTTACATTTGACGCATATGCAATTGATATTTTTTTGATAAAAAAATGCTTAGGCGGGTTAGGTTCCGAGGTTTATCAAAGCCTAGACATGACTCAATATTCAAAAGGCACTTATAGAGACAAACTTCTTCCACCAATAAGTCCGTTACATATTCAATTAATACTTATTCCTTAATGTATTTATTTTTTTTTGGTATAAACCATCCGGTATCTGGGGGGTATTCTGGGTTCATTGCCCGCCCTCCAACTAATCCGGATCCCAACCGGGTAGCCCTTACGGGGGTAAGTTGGTACCGATGGGACAACCTCTTTGAGGTTGCGTTAATTATCGCGTCTGTCACCCCCCAGGATTCGAACCCTCGTCCTGAGGAGTGCCGGTCGTAGCTCCTTACCAACTCGACCGAGCGCCCATTGGTTCCTTAATGTATTTATTATTAGTACATGTGAATCTTCATGTGCTTAATAATTTAGACTCATGAATAAGAGAGAGGAAGATTAAATGGAGATAAATTCGAAAAACAAAATGAGAGAATTCTATTCTTTATTGGTTTAAAAAAAAAAGATAGTTAGAATTTCTTTTTTTCGATATAGAACACTCATGTCGATAAAATGATTTGAACCCTTTAGGGTGAAAAATGGAAAAAATGGGTATTTTATTTCAGCCCCCTTTTTATACAATGCGAAATCGATGACCTATGTAAAAAATGACCTATGTTTCAATTCTAAGAATCGGGTTCGGGGATTGGTGGACTGCTGAACTCAATTCACACCACCTCCCCTTTTAAAGATCCTTAGAAATTAAAAGAAGCAATAACCATCCTATAGCAAAGACGTACCCATTTCCTTCAACCCTTGTTCCAACAATGTCAATCAATGGACAAGGTTTATTTTTATGACGTAGGTTACGTAACCATTCTTATGAAGTTTATATTTCTCATAACAAGAATTACTTTATGCGTGTTTTTCTTTAAAAAATTACTTCAAGCATTAACTAACCACATCCTTAAAAAAATCTCACACCGTAGGATGTATAATCTTCACCTAGAATACATAAAAATAAGCCATGATCAAAAATCAAGATGGTGAGATACAAGATTGATATTTTTGCCTCCTTGACCCAAGCATTAGTGGTTTGTGAGATACAAGAGATTGATATTTTTGCCTCCATAACCCAGGCATTAGTGGTGCCTTTGCTGATAAAGTGGTTAAAAATCCAGGCTTTAGTCATTGGATTAGAGTGGAACCAAGTGGAATGTGCAGATTTTCTTGCAAGGAAGGGACACTGGAATACTCTTAAGAGTTAAGACAATTATGGTCCAGGATGTACTAAATGGATGCCTAGGCATCTATGTAGAGGAGATAAACAATGTTTTAGACTAGATCTTATAGGCATAATCTGGAATTTTAGGTGGTGTTCCTAAGAAAGGAAGTTTTCCTATTTTCTTTCATTTCAAGCTCCGGCTTGCCTTTGTAACTAAAAAAAGCTCATCAAACATTATTATTATATTACATACCTAAGAGAAAAAAAAGATTAAATAATTCACGACACAAAATTTAAAGATTTGTTTAAAAATCTAGATCAACATATATTGTGCATCACTAACTCAATATTTAAAACAAAAGGCAAAATTTACACACACAAAAAAAAAAAAAACAAAGCAGTTATTTGAATCCGTTATCAAAGGAATTGAATTAATGGTTGTCATCATTGGTAGGCATCTGAAAATGACACGATGGACATTCATTCTTTGACGCAATCAATGAACAATACAACGTCTGTAAAACAAATGTGAACAATACATGCTTATAATTTTTCTGCCAACCTTAACTCTCTCAAGCAAATCACACAGTTACCCAACCCTTGTACTTGTTCCAGCTCTACTCTTTGCAACCCCTCAATGGATGATTCACTAGCAGGCACCAACACATTATTAGGTTCATGTTCCTCCATAGAAGCTCCACAGTTTGATTATAATAATCATCATTATCAACATCATGGTAACAAGTATAGATCCAAATACACACAATCATGATTCCTGTGTGTATTGTTAAGCATGTTGCTTGCGGCGTCCAAGATCTTGGTCGTCGTGGAGCTTCGAGAAGGTTCCAGGATATCAAGAGAAGATAATATGTCGTTTGTTACTTTCTGTAATTCCTTCTCATAATCGACCCAGCATGCAGGCTTGGTACAGGTATTGCTCTTGTCCTGATGAAGCTAAGGAACAATTGAGGAACTTCATAGTAGCGTTTTTCTTTGATGAATTTCATAGTGAAGTATGGATAATCATTAGGTTTATCATAGGGACAAAGATTATAATCCACTGGGACAACATGACTCCCGTATCCGCAAAAAACTTCAACAATATCACCATCCATAATGCGTATGCAGCCTTTGACTTTTGGAGAAATTCTAAAGTGTAAGAGGTTGTTAAGAGGACAATAATATTACCTTAATTCGATGGAAGAAGATAAAAGTAACATTTATATATATATCAACCTTAATTACCAGGGGATGGAAGACGTTCGTTTGGATCAGTTCAATGTGGCACGTAAAGCAGCTCTCAGCCTCTAGAATCCGGCTACTCTCCATTGTCTTCCCATCTCTTGCCTCTTCATCACCCAAAACACTGCCCTTGGGGGGGGGGGGGGGGGGGGGGGGGGGGGGGGTTGTGTGGGTTTTTTTTAAAAAATATATAACACCTTGAAGTATTTTTTTAGTATCACTTAGTATCATAAAATAATGTTTCTTGCATTCAGCACGGTAAAATATTTTTCTAATTGCAATGAACAGTTTAAACTTAAGATACAAAGTGGTGATAAAAAAATATTTCAGTGGATTAGATGCAAAAAAAAAAATTTATTTTAGGATACTAGGTATTATTGAAAAATTATTTAAGGTGCTAAATGAGTTAAAAATTAATTTCTAATACTGGATGTTACTAAAAAAATATTTTAAAATGCAGTTTGCTACTCAATAGTTACTATTGAAAAATTATTTAAGGTGTTGAGTGAGTTAAAAATTAATTTATGATATTGAGTGTTACTGAAACAATACTTTAGAGTGCAATTTGCTAAACGGTAGTTACTGCTAAAAAAAATATTTGAGGGTGATCAATGTATCAAAAATGATTTTAAAATATTGGATGTCACTTAAAAAATACTTTAAGGTGCTACATATTTATTTTTTAAGAAAAGGACCCAACTGCCCTTTTTTGAACCAAAATGGGCAGTGTTTTGGGTCATAGAGGCAAGGGACAGGAGGACAATGGAGAGAAGCCGAATTCCAGCCTCTAAACCCTCGTCGTTGGTGTAACAACCCCTCTTAATTACCATATAATTAATTTCCAAACCAAGTAAAGCATTAAATATCACATAATACAACTTATTAGGGGGTTCCGTCCACAGTACAAATCCCAATATGCAGCGTAGTATTCAACATATGCAACGTAAAACCAAAAAGACCCTTAAGTTTGGCAATATACATTATGCTCATGTAGCTAAACGAAACATACGATTGATATCAAATCAAGTCTCGTTTGCCTTCCCCTTGGTAACACCACCTGAACTCTCGCCTGAAAAATTAAAATATTGATAGGGTGAGTCACACGGACTCAGTAACCACAATTCCACTTTAACAAATATGCAGGAAATGATTATAATATAATTAAGCGGGCAAAATTATATATCCATATAACATAAAGTTCAATCTTCCCAAAACATTATTATTTCAAGAAAACCATTCAATATGCATAAAACTCCCTCAACCATCCTTATAACCTCCTTAACCGCTGACAGAACCCATGAGCTATAACATATAATAGGATTAGTCTCTTTGACAAGACTGCACCAAGCTCTCCAATAATGAGGTGTAACCCGGCCAAAGGCAACAGAACTCATATCGGATCATGGGTTCCCTTTCCGTCAAAAATGGAAAGGTGTCACCTACCCTTGAGCTGACCCTTAACCCAGCCAAAGGAAAGGGTGATACCAAGGGTCCTGAATGCCAAAACCATCCACTGTGCACACGATGGTGGCTATACCACGTGGTATAAAAGAATCAAACCTCCTCAATCACAACACCACATCCAACATCTCAACATCACAATCTTCAATATCAATAATTATTCATATATTTCATATTTAATGCTATGCATCATCAATCATGCAAATAAATCATTCATGCCCACTTAACTAAAAATTTCTAAAAACATGATTAATACTATCATTGTACATTTCTCATATATAAATTACTATAACATATTTATAGCAGTTAAAAATACCAACATACGTATATAATCATTTTAACAAGCATACATGATAAATTGGAAAGTGGTTACCTCAAATTCTTGACACAACTAAACTTGAGAATTTAACTCCAACAAGCCAAAATCAAATTCATTCTACAATAAATATATATATTTACATGTTAATATAATTTATAATAATTATTAACTATTACAAAATAGCAAATAATAATCCCCATAATTAACTCAAATTTCTTAAAAATAACAACAATTTATCTATTCCTCAAATTCTTTTTTAAATCAAAATTTCTTAACTCTATTTCACAATAAAATATTTAATAACCATAATTCTCTAACTATAATATCAAATTATAATTTATAATTTCACATAACTCAAAATCTGCAAAACTAAACCGATTAAAATTTCAATAATACTTCCAATAACTCAAATAAATTATTTAATCCAAATTTAATCGGTCAAAAACGTTTCTAAAGCATAATTTATTATTTATTTAAGAAGAAATTAATTATAAAATTATACAATAACCAAATGGTAAATCTAAACCGATTAAAATTAGCTATTATTTATTTTCTACATATCTATAACCATCCTTTGTAAAAACTCAAAATTATTCCAAAATCCTAACCCTAAATTTCTCGTTAATCAATATAATATTACTATCAATACGAAGATCAAAATACGTAGAACAACTTTTATGAAGGAAGTTTATTAAGAAAACGTGATTTTAAGTACCAAAATTATCTGCTAAATTCAGAACTTTACCTGTTAAACTGCGTTCGCTCTGCTGATCGCCTCTCGTGAAACCTGAATGAGAAAGTGAAGGGAGAGGTATTAATAATACCCTCCCGTCGTTTTTTTTTTCTCAAACGGGTTCCACATGTTTTGTTTTTATATTATTATTTTTTTTATTTTTTTTCTCAAGCGGGTCCCACATGTTTTTTTTTTCTTTCTTTTCTTTTCCCCTACTGACAGTTTTTTTTTTTTTTTTTAATATTACAGTTGGTTCATCCAGAGCAGCTCTAACATCATAATGGGGTTGTTTCATATATATATATATATGTATATAAGAAATAAGTGAAAATTACGGAAAGAATACCTTCAAAATTTAAAAATCCTAATAATGATTTCCTATTAAAATAAGTTGTGAATTGCTAACAAGTATAATCAATACCTGTTGTATTATAGAAAACAAAATTGATTTGGTAATTTCAAATTTTGAAGCTATTTTTCTGAAATTTCACCAAAAATGAATGATGTTATATAAATTTATTTTATGAGACGTACTCGTGTATAGTAATTTCCTCTTCTATGAGTGTTCAATTTTATTCTCTATCCATCTGTATCTTTATTCTATATTTGAAATAAAAATATATTTTTCTAATAATAAGTGCGATTTTTAAGAAAAAATATTAAAAAATTAAATTTAAAAAGGTCATATATTTATCATAAAATATCTTTTTCAAAAAATCATGAGAATCCCATGTTCTATTAGTATATTATCTGTGTAGTGTAACAATAACTAAAAATCTTCCCCGCTATGGTTTGCGATTTAACATTTTTTTTTTTTAAATTCCTCTTCCATCATCAATTTTCTATTCATTTATATCTTTTTTTTCTAAATTTATGTAATCAAAGATGTTTTTCTAAATTACTATTTTCAAGGGAAAAAAATATTGAACAAAGAAATTTGAAAAGATCTTATATTTATCATATTATAAAGAAATTTGAAAAGATCTTATATTTATCATATTATCTTTTTTATGAAAAATTATGAGATTCCCATATTCTATTGCTAGCTCGATTGTCTATAGTTTATAAATTCTAATTAACAGGACAAAAAAGAATATAGATTGTTAAGATATGATCAAAATTTTGGTGACCGTTGCACAATAATAATACGCTCACTTAATCAACAAAAAATTTTGGTTGCATTCTTTATCTCCTGTTGGCAGTGTAATGGTGGTGCTATTATTATAACTTGTCTGGGATATTTGAACAATATTGACGAGTTAGATTCAAATATTTTTATATATAATTAAAAATAGCTCCTGCAACTTAATATATATTTTTATCTACAATATTTGGATATTCAATATAAGAGAAATCGAGTTTGTTTTTGTCACGAGGCTCAGATGTTTATTTTCTACCATGTTTAGTTTTTCACCACTTCTTTTGATTTTTCGTTTGTGTACTTTGAGAATGGACTAGCCTGCTTGCTAGGCTTACGATTTGTCTTGGGCCTTTGTTCTGCTTCAGGGCTAAGACTACAAAATATATCCATAATTAATGTTTGATAACACTTTGAATATGATTACTTCAAATAGAAGGGTATTTATGCTTAATGCAAAAAAAAAAAAAAAACTATTTTTTTACCAAATAATTATAGCAACGTTTGATTTGGTCCCATTAGTAAAGATCTTTTTGACCAGGAATAGGATTATGAGTTTAAATTTCATTAATCGATTCCAAATCTAACTCGGTCTCTCTAACTCACTATCCAACTTGCCTAACTTGTTTTTACCAAACTAGACGTATGTCCCGGCCTTAGTAAATCCCTTACATCTATAGCTGGAAATACGGGTCAGCCCGCGGGTTGCGGGCTGGCCCGCACCAACCCGCGGCCTGCGCGGTGCGGGCCTGTGCAGCCCGCACTTCTGCGGGCTGACAAAATGCCAACCCTAACCCGCAGCGTGCGGGTTGCGGGCCAGCCCGCGGGCCCGCATTTTTTTTTTTTGAAAAAAAAAAATTCTTATTTTTTAAAGAGGATTAAAAATATAAGACACATATATATGAGTAATTAAATTTACCTTCTAATATCAATACTTTCTCTTATAAAAATTTAAAAACATAATCTACAATTTAAGATATAAAGTTATCAAATTTGTTAAAGTTTATAAAAAAAAACATAAACTCATCCTCAAGCAACCAAGATATAATAATTTTGTTTAAAGAATAAGGGAAGAAGCTAAGATTTTTTATCTTTGGATTGGGAGGTATCAAGATAGGAGTAGAAAACTTATAAGTTTTGTAAAATTATTATATATAAATAAAAAATTAAAAATTTTGTGGGTCAACCCGCGGGTTATGCGGTGCGGGCTTGTGCGGCCCGCACTTTTGTGAGTTGGGATTTTCCCAACCCTAACCCGTCAAAACCCGCGGGCTCACGGGTTGAGCCCGCGGGTTGGGTCCATATTACCGGCTCTACTCACATCCAAGTTGCCTAAATTCTTTTTACCAAAAAAAATTATAGCAACGGTTGGTTGATTCTTGGGATTCAATTCATTCTAAATTTTTTAGTGTGTGTTTGGATTAGCTTTTGAGAATAGTTTTTATGATTTATGAGGTAAGTGTGTGAGAGGATTTTTGTCTCGGGTTGCGCAAACTTAGATTTGAAATCTAGGTTTAACAAATTGCCAAACACTCACTTGAGTCATTCATACCCAACTCACCTAATTTTTTTTAACCAAACTAGAAGTATGCCCAAGCCTTGATGAGCTCGGAGAACCTAATGCACCAAAACCTTTTTTCACCCAAAAAAAATTATAGCAACGGTTGGTGTTTTGTCCGCGGCAAGTAGCCGTAATGACTGGCATCCGCTACATTCAGATGAGATCCTAGACTCACTCTGCCATTGACATTTTTGTGTGAATTATATAGAATAGGAAAGTGGACTTTTAGCTTTTGTTTCCCCAAACAACTTCCCTTTTAATAAATCTGATCATGGTTTGTGCAATCCGAGATAAAACTTCTCTTATATATTTACCTCATAAATCATAAAAGCTATTAAAAAAAGTTAATCCAAACATGGGAGTCAAATGAATGTTGTTCTTATCCTCTTGGGCTCAGTTTGTCTTGTAGAACACGTACCAACCCTTTTATGCGATCCTTTCAAACTAGCATTAAGGGTCTGTTTGGTTGGAGGGGAGGGGATGAAAAATGAGCCCCTCCCCTTATTTGGTATGAAAAATAAGAGGGGAGGGGCCCCAAAAAAGGGGCTCCAAATCCCTCCCACTCCCTCAAATTGGCTCCCTCCAAATTGGGGGGTTTTGGAGGGAGCCAAAAATTTGAGACTATTTTACCCCCATAATCTTTTCATATTCCTAATTATATCCTATGAGTCTTCAATAAAAATATAACTTCTTTTATCATCTCCAGTGTTTCACGCTTGTGTGTGTTTTTTTCCAACCTTGTAGTTCAACCAAATCATGAGTATGAATATTTCCAACGGAATGAATGGCGATTAAAATATAATTTTGGTGATGATATTTTCGTAGGTGAATTCGACTGTAAAATGTTATCCATAAATCTTTATTTTTTTTTTTTACCAGAGTTATCCATAAATCCATAATACAAGTGTGAGCGCATGACATCTTTTTTTTTTTTTTTTTTTGCAACTCCTCTACATTGTTTTTCAATAGAAGGGATTTTTTATTTAATTTAATATGATAATTACTGAAATATTCATATAATAAGAAATTAAGTTGAGGGAAATTGAAAAATATTTCTATTTTATATCTTCATCTTTTTTTTATAAATTATATAATTCATATTGAGGTGTAAACTAATTTAAATAATTTATATAAGAAAAAACATATAAACTAATGTTTAAGGATAAAATGGTAAATTAAATATTATCTTCCCTCCCCTATCCTTTTAAACCAAACAAAGGATTATTAAAAAACATTTCCCTTCCTCCCCCTCCAACCAAACCAAACAAGGTGATTCTCCTTCCTCCCATTCCATCCCCTCCCATCCATCCCCTTCCATCCCATCCCATCCCTTTAAACCAAACAGGCCCTAAAAGAGACAAACATTACATGACACGAAGAGAAAGTACGGGTCAAATACAAAAAGCACAATTCAAATCATCACTACTATCTAAAACAAAGTGGCCCCAGCTAAGTGGAAAGCATCATCGACCATCATCAATTGCACCAAGAACTCGATGCGTACGCCATGAACTCCGGGTCCGATTCCAGCCCCTCCATCGTCTCCGGCGCCAACAACACCTCCAAGTCCACACTCCCACCTCCTTCCCTCCCCGGAAACGCCGATATCTTCCCGTCAAACTTGTTCCCTCCGCCGCTCCTAACCGCCATAGGCCTCCCCCACCCAAAATCATTATCAAACATCGGAAATCTAGGCGAGCTCCCCATCGTCACCGACGTGCCGTCATGATTCCCCAGCGGGAAGCACCTCGGATTTCTCTCCCAATCCTCTACGAGCCGCCTCACCATAGCGTCATCGTGCGCCTTCACGTTCTTGTTCAGCTGCTCCGCGCACCACCTTAGTCCCCTGCACTCGACGTCCTCTGACGTGGCATACGTGGGTATGCTCTGAATCGCGTTCCCGAAATAGTAAGGATCCAATTTAGGCTCTAACCTCATGCGACAGTTCACTGCCATCTTGAACGCTGTCGTTTTCGACGGATGCAACTTCCTCGCGCGTGTCACGCCTCGCCATAGCAGCGCGCAAAGTGACTGAAACGACGATATCTCATCGTTAACTTTGCCTTGGTTGTTATTATGGTAACTATCGTTTTTTAGCTTCCCTATTAACTCGACGGCGTTAACCTCGCCATTAATTGTGAGTTTCTCGCTGTTCACGGCGGCTTTCAGTTTTTTCATGGCTTCTTTGCTGAAGCTGAAAATTCTCTCCCTTAATGGCTCGTCAGGGTTGAAAGTGATCTTGGGCCCACCTTCAGGCAACTCGAGCACCGCTTTGGATATCAGAATCGAATCCCGACGGAAATCGGGGACGTTGGAGATTTTATTTGTGGCCTCTCTGCATATTTCGGCGAAGGTATTGAAGAAATTCCAGAACGACGTGCCGTCGGCGATGGCGTGGTTCATGGCGCAGCCGATGAAGACGCCGTCGGCGAGCTCGGTGACCTGAACGGCCAAGAGTGAGCTGAAGTGGCCGGTGTAACTGACCTTTTTGTCAAAGGTGAAGAAGTGTTTAAACGAGCCTGGGACATCGGGTGGGGACAAGAGGTCGCGGACGGAGTATCCAGTGGCTGTGGCTTGTAGGAAGTCGACGCCGGCATCGTTGCAGGTGATGTAAACGTAGCCGTGGGAATCGGTAGTGAGGCGGCCGGCGAGGGTAGGGAAGTGAGAGAGAGTGAGGGAGAGAGAGGACTTGAGGTGAGGGAGGAGAGAGTGAAAGGGGAGAGAAGGGAGAGAAAAGAGACAACCTTTTTGGATGTAGTGACACGAGAGCATGGCAAGGTCGGAGATGGAGAGCTTGAGGTCTGAGATGTTGAACTTCTGGTTAGGGTACACAGTGCATTTGGAGAGTACAGTGAGGGTCGATGAAGAAGAAGTAGAGGGCATTTTTGTAATTTTGGTAGGTCTGATCTTGTAATTGTATTATGCTATTTGGTTCTGTGAATGGGAGAAGAAGTTACAAGTGCCTGGTATATATAGAGCAGGAGATGGGTTCCTGCTGGTTCATGCACCAAACAAATGATTGAGACTGATAAGAATAAATTACACTAAATTCTCTCAACTCTAATGACTATCTTCTGAATTCAATTACTAAGGTATAATACATGATTCTTTAATACATTATTATTAAGAACTGGTCGAAACTGCTGACATGATAAATGAAAATTAAATTTTAAAAGCAAAGTCAAACCATATCATCATGGGCAGAAATATAATGAGGAATATATTTTTAAAAAAATCTAAATGATATATGCTGTGTATACGTTTTTTTTGGTGATAATTTCGAATAAATATGAAGTATTGCGTCTACTGTATGAAAATATATATTGGTGATCAATATGGCAAGTAGCTAATTAATGGTTTCCAGATGCACGTGTCTAGTCAACTGAAATGAGATAACAAAGAATACCTTTCAGAGACGACAGATTCTTTTTTTAATTTGTTTGTTACACCTTCCTGTCAGATTCTTCTCACCTATATGCTATATATATATATATATATATATTTATGGAGTACATGATTAACTTGCGTTCTCTCTGTAGGTATTCCTTGTTGCTTAAAAACATGCACTAATTAACTTATCTTTAACATGCACTTTCTGTTATATTCTCCCGCAAATTCTAATCACCAATCGGAGTTCTAGCAACATCGCGAGTTCGCGACTCAGCGACTAAAAACTGGCACTGATTTATGTGGTGGGTCGGTCAAAGACTCCAACAATCAATGGATTTGTGGTTTCACATGCAAACTCATTGGTGTTCTGCGCGCCATAGCTGAATTAATAGGCATGATTCATGGCCTTTACCTATGTTGGAGTACAGGTACTTATAAAGTATGTCTTTTGTCTGATTGTGTAAAAGCTATTAATTTTGCAGTCAGAGGGTATGATCTAGATTATCTTTTTAGAGACCTTGTGGATAAAATGAGGTCTCTTATTAATAGAGATTGCAGGTTCATTTTATAAATATTCCTAGGGAGGATCTCATCTTTGCGGATAGATTAGCTAAGTTAGTTCATACCATTGCTGGTAGCTATTGTATCTTTGATCATCCTCCACCTCTCAACCAAGAGGTGGTTTATGATGAAAGAGTGTAAATTTCCGTAGGTTTTTGCTGTAATTTTGATTTTTAAGGAATGATATCCAGTTTTATATTCAAAAAAAAAAAAATTGGCACTGATTTATCTTTATCTTTTACATGTAACCGCTTCCCCCAAACAATCAGGAGGTGGGGGCGGGGGGAGGAGCGGCATCGTTTTACAGTACCCTCAATATGGATATTGATTACATATATTAAAAAATTTCCTTTAAAAGGTATTTTTTATACACATAAATAATTAAAGAGAGTATTATATTTCATGTAAACCAACTGTCATAAACTCATATATTATAAATAATTAATGTAACTAATTTTTTTTAATATTTATAAATTAATTATCTAACTCTTATATTTAAGCCGAGTGTACTATCTTTATATAGTCATTTTATCCATACACATCCATTGGATAAAATGACTACACACACATATTAAATTCCAGGGTAATTGAATTAGCATACAAAACAAATAAAATCTCTCAAAAGTAAGCTTTCAATCCAAAATTCTTTTTTATTGCATATTAAAGGAGTATTCGATCAGAGTAGTTTATAATATAAATAATTAAAAAGGGTATTTTAGGAAAACCAACGCTTTTTATTTTTTTTTATGAATAACAAACTTTAACTAATTTTTTTAATCTCTACAAATTAGTTATCTACTAACTCTTATATTTAAAACTAGTGGAGTAGTTTGAGGGTGATAACAAATCCTTCTGTTGGTAGAAATTGTGATTAAAAAGCACGTTGGAATTTTGTCTACGACAAAATTGTGCAGGAGATCATTCACTCTATGAAGTCCTTAAAAAGAAAAAAGGGTTTCATGGCCATCAAGATTGATTTAGAGAAGGCTTATGATCGGGTGAGATGGAATTTTGTCTACGACTGTCTAAAAGAACTCAAGATTCCTGAATATCTAAGCAAAGTTATTCAAGCCTGTATGTCGACGTCTCATTTACAATTGCTTTGGAATGGAGAAGCTACTAATATGTTTTGCCCTTCTAGAGGGGTTAGACAAGGTGACCCAATATCGCCGTATCTTTTTGTTATCATGATGGAAAGGTTGGGGCATCTTATACAAATGACAGTTGAAGAGGGTGTTTGGCAACCGTTTAGGCTCTCCAAAAGAGGTACTCCTGTCTCTCATATTTTTTTTGCTGATGATCTCATTTTGTTTGCAGAAGCAGATCTAGATAACGCAGGAGTTATTAAGGCTATCTTGGATGACTTCTGTGACATTTCGGGACAGAAAGTAAATGCTGGAAAATCAAGAGTTTACTTCTCAAAGAATGTAAATCATATAAAAAGCAGAGAAATCAGTGACTTTCTAAATTTTACTCCGACGTCAAATCTGGGGAAATATCTAGGAATGCCAATTTTACATGAACGAAGATCAAAGGCTACGTACAGTTTTCTTCTGGATAAGATGGATGCTCGCCTGGCCAATTGGAAGTCTAACATGTTATCGATGGCTGCCAGGCATACTCTTGTATCGTCTGTTATGTCGGCTATGCCAACTTATGCTATGCAGACAGTGCCTCTTCCTTTGGGACTTTGTGATGAAATTGACAAACGTTGTCGTAACTTCCTCTGGGGTAGTAGCTCAGCAAGCAGAAAACCTCATCTAGTCTCCTGGGATAGTGTGTGTGCACGTAAGGAGAATGGAGGCCTTGGTCTTAGGTTGGCTCGGTACCAGAATCAGGCGTTCATGATGAAGCTTGGATGGAATATGATTAACAGAAGAGATTCGCTCTGGGTTAGGATTTTGCGTGAAAAATATAAAGCCGGGAATGATATTATTCCTAAAGTTGAGAAGCGCCGGTCTGAGTCTAGTACGTGGAGGGGAATTCGTAATTGTTGGGACAAGATCAAAGATAGCTTAACATGGAAAGTTACCAATGGGCAGAACACTTCTTTCTGGAATGACATTTGGGTCCCGCATTTTGATAAGCTTCAGAGTTTGACAATCAGAGAATTGCCTAGAGATGCTACTGAATGGAGAGTAGCTGATTGTATCACTTCATCCGGACAGTGGGATATAAGAAAATTTCAGCACCTACTTCCAAGTCATGTATGTACAGCTATTGCACGTGTTAATATTAATCAGCGTAATGGGGAAGATTTTCCGGTTTGGAGATGGTCTTCAGATGGAATGTTCAACATCAGATCCGCCTACAAATATATTGTAGGCACCCCACAACCTCACAGTAATTACTGGAGGAGATGTGTTTGGAAATTGAAAGTCCCTCAAAGGTACCGTTTTTTCTTGTGGTTGTGCTTTCATGGTCGTCTAATGACAAACTTAATGCGTTATCAGCGAGGTAGTCATCCAACGGGTTTTTGTGATATATGCCATAACTCAAGCGAGTCTGTACTTCACGTTTTGCGAGATTGTCCTTTCACTTCTGAATTATGGAAAGGATTCTTACCTCTGGATTGGCGTGATCAATTCTTTGGCTCTTTTGAAAGAAATGACTGGCTTACATGGTGTGCGGGGAGAAAAGAAGTTATACAGGGATTCGAGTTTCGTCTTTGGTTTTCGGTGCTATGCCGACATATCTGGTTAGCTCGTAATGACAGATGTTTTAATAACAACACTTGGAGTAGTCATGCCATATTAGCCCGTGCTCGTGCCTGCTTAACATGGGGAAATACAAGTTTGGTTCAAAATAAGAGTGCAGAAAGGAATCAACAACAGTGGATGCCACCACCGCTTGGGTGGGTGAAGATTAATACTGATGGATCTAGGAATGACAACTTAGGGACTTGCACGTGTGGAGGTGTGTTGAGAGATCACAATGGTGAATTTCTGATGGGGTTTATGTATCAGATTGGGCAAGGAACGGTAGTATCTGCGGAAGCTTGGGGTGTTTTGTGGGGACTAAAAGTTGCATGGGATAGAGGATACAGAAAAATCATGATTGAGTCTGATTCTAGTGAAGTAATTGATATAATTCAAGGTGACGTTTCTCGGGAACACCCTGATTTTCAGCTTATTGTGGAGGTTCAAACGCTGCTGGAAAGAGATTGGGACGTGGAAATTTCACATTGCATTCGGGAGTATAACACGGTGGCAGACGCTATGGCAAAAGAAGCTTGGAAGATGGCGATTGATCTTCATATCACATTTTCGCCCCCTGATGCTATTACCGCCCTTTTAATTAATGATGTAAACAGGATGAATTCTTATGTTGACTCAGGAGGATAGCTTCTGATGTTTTTGTAGAATATCTTTTATTATCAAAAAAAAAAAAAGCACGTTGGAATATATGGGCATTTTTCCTTCTTTAAAAAAGATAATTGTAAATCTTGGGGACAAGCAATGAACGCAGAGAGATCAGAGATAATTAAAATAGGGAAATATTTTTGTCAAGAAGAGGAAAACAATGTCGGAGGCAGCCGAACAGGGCCTTGTTTGTGTACACTGAAACACACAGAGCACATGTGGATTGGTTTATCTGAGATTGTCTCCCTCATTGTTGCCCCAATTAAAAGTAAACGTATCATATATTAAACGAATCAGTATAATTGTTACTTCACATGAACATATATATAAGTTTCATTACATTTAATTATTATTCAAACCACATTCGTCTGCTTTTAATCAATCAAATCATATATACATGTAACCAAGCGAATGTGGAGTCCGCATATGATTTGATTATATGTGTGACAAGTAAACCAAAAGGGATTGTGTTGAAGTGTATTGGTTTGAGGTTTAGGGAACACGAGAACATGTTGTTTGATCAGTGAGGCATGTTTCCATCATCCGTAAAATCATGCGCGTGTTTAAGTATTAACATATTATACGATCGAACTGATTTAATTAATTAATTAATTAATCAACCTCTTTGTTTCCTGGAGTGCATATAGATTAAAGGGCTCAAGAAAGAAGCAAGAGATTTTTATTTTTGTGACGGTGATGGATTATATATAGATGTATGCATTATTGAGTGTGAAGAGTTAGTCAATCTTGGCTTGTGTAGATGTTAATTGTGAAAAAGAAAGATTTCTTCTATCCCGTTGTTCATTTCAAAACTTATTTTCCACCGAAATGTTCATTTCGACCAAAACTGAAAAACTTAAAGTAGTACTGTAACTAATTATTTTCATAATTGTTAGTGATAGGAAAAAAATGGGTTAGTGATGTGATTCGGATTCAATAAGAAATCCAAAATCCCAATCAGAGTTATTAGGAAAACTCGATGGAAAAACTCTAAGGGGCTGTTTGGTATAAGGGATTGGAAGGAAAGGGAGGGGGGAGGGAAAATTTTTATGACCTGGATTTAAAAAAGTTGAAGAAGTGGGGTTTGAAGTTTTTAGTTAGTTTTTCTTACTCTTTTATTTTACATATTATCTTTATTAAAATTTTATAACCCCACTTCTCAAATTTTTTAAAATCTAACTCATAAAAATTTTCTCTTCTCTCCTTTCCCCTCCATTTCCCTCCTGTCAAACAAACCCTAGGCTTGTTTGGTTTGAGGGAAGGGGAGGGAAAGTGGGCGGAGGGAAAAAATTTTTGAGTTGAATTTAAAAAAATTAGATATATGGAGTTAAAAATTTTTAATTAATTTTTCTTACTTTTTTATCTTATATATTCTCTTTATTAAAATTTTATTACCCCACTTCTTCAATATTTTAAAATTCAACTCATAAAAATTTTCCCTCCCCTCCCTTCCCCTCCAAATCCCTCACACCAAACAAACCCTAAAGGGTTGTTTGATATGAGGGGAGGGGAGGGAAAATGAGGGAAAATAAAAATTTTATGAGTTGCATTTAAAAAAATTGAAGAAATGGGGTTATAAAATTTTAATAAATAGAAAATGTAACATAAAAAAAATATGAAAATTTAATAAAAAATTTTAACCTTACTTCTCTAACTTTTTTCAAATTCAACTTGTAAAAATTTTTCCTTCCCTCTCCTTTAGATCCCTTGTAAGAGACCGTTCCTAGAGATTTGTGGGGAAGGAAAAAATTTTATGGGTTGAGCTGTTGATTAGATTAATTACCTTGAGGGTAGTCAATAAAGTTAAAAAGTTTACCATCTCACGTACCATATTTATGTGAGATTGGAGCTTTAGTCATTTAATTACGTAGTTGAAATTTTTATTTTCAACATTTGTGTATGTATCAAATCTAGTCGGAAAGAAAATACCCTAGCTTTCTCCTCAATATTTCGAAAAGATTAGTTTTTCTTAACAACAAAATATATACTCCTTAATTGTATCCACTAAAAAATATTAGAAGGTAGAGTCTATCATGCTTGATGATTGCCTACTCAAATATTGCAAAATTTCTTCAATTTTTTAGGCCAACATAAAATTTCTTTAATTCAAATATCGACATTCGTCTATATACAAAGAACACACTCTATTTTAAGATACATCATTGTTGTGAAACTCATGGTTATTAACTCTCTAAGATTATATTTTTTATGTTTTTATTTTATAAAATCATGTCAATTTGTAAACTCGATTAAACTTGTAAGTTCACACACTAAATTTATTGTTTTTATATTTCTACTTACAAAATCATGTTAACACACTATTAAAATTGTGCTAACTTTTTTAATTTGAACATACTTAATAGTTTTATATATAAAATTTATTTGATGAATTATGAATGCTAATGAATTTCATTTCAGTATTTAGATTCAAAACATATTTAAATTAAATTGTTGTCGTTTTTTATGTTTTAATTATTTAATTATACAATTTTAATACATAATTATTGATGAAAATAAATTCTCATGAGCTTAATATTCTATTTCACAATACGAATTTATATCCTTCTCGCGAATTAAACTTTGTGAGTTTTAACAATACGGGTTTATAATCTTCTCACAAGTTAAACTTGTGAGTTTTACCACCTTAAGGCATGTTTGGGAGAGCTTATTTTGAGAAAATAAGCCCAATTTACGCAAGCCGAGAAAAAACTCCTCTCACATACTTACCTCGTATACCGTGAATCACGAATTATAAGCACTTATTGCCCAAAAATAAACTCTTCCAAACGAACACTTAGATGTGTGGGGGCATTAAACACACATTATTATATGCATTTTAATTATCTCCTCCCATCTATCCTCTTTATCGCTTATTTTAAAATTTTTTAATCATAAATAAAATTATGTTTCTTAAAAATTTTATATTATATTATATTAGAAAACATAAAAAACAAAAAATTAAAATGACTTTTAAAAATCTGTTCTCACTTTTTCATGCTATTACTTCCAAACTAATATGCATCCAATTGTCATCGCAATAATGAGAAAGTCAAACATTTGAATCTAGGGTTAAAGGCCAATTTTGCCCCGGAAGTATTCACTGGGGGCCAATTCGGGACCGGAAGTATTTTTGGGGCCATTTTTGCGCCGAAAGTTTCCACTTGCGACAATTTTGCCCCGGAAGTTTCAAATTTGGAGCAATTTTGCCCTAACGTTAGTTGACCGTTAGTTGACCGTTAGCTTGGGCAAATTTGCTCCAAATTTGATACTTCCGGGGCAAAATAGCACCTTAACGTCGGCATGGGCTTCGAGTTCTCTTTTTTGTTTAACAGTCTGCCCATCCTAGCTCAGCCGAAGGTAGGGTCCAGCGGCTGAAAGAGCACAGCACGTCGCTTGGTGTTCGATGTGCCCAACTAACGGTCATTGGGTTTTGGGACAATTTTGCCCCGGAAGTATCAAATTTGGAGCAAATTTGCCCAGGCTAACGGTCAACTAATGGTCAACTAACGTTAGGGCAAAATTGCTCCAAATTTGAAACTTCCGGAGCAAAATTGTCCCAATTGGAAACTTGCGGCGTAAAAATGGCCCCAAAAATACTTCCGGTCCCGAATTGGCCCCCAGTGAATACTTCCGGGGCAAAATTGGCCTTTAACCCTTGAATCTAACCAAACTTGGTGCCATAGGACACATGCATGTGTGAAAACAGAGCCAGGTGCAATTAACAGTTGTCACACGTACGACGAAAAAGCACAATTTATTTGACCGATGATTTTTATCCATTATTTGACGGTCACAAATGTCTTTTTCCTTCTTTCGGCCCCAATGGCAAGGGTGTTCGGGATCGGGAAATGCCATTCCCGATCCCGATCCTGAAAAATCTTCGGGAATCAAATTGCTTCCCGATCCCGATCCCGATCCCGAAAATTTCCCGTCCCGATGGGATGGGAATTCCCGAGCTCGGGATCGGGAATTTCCCGAATTCCCAATAATTTCCAATGCCATGTACACTAAAAATCCCATCATCATCTTCCAGCCTCATCTATCGCACATACTCAAACCCAATCCAGGCAAAATCAGCGAATGCATATGAAAACAAACAGGAAAATAGGGATACAGATTACAAACTGGAAACCATCAGTGAATTCGGTAAGCTATTTGGCTCAATATTTTAGGCTTTGCGCATACAGAGTAGTTCCCAATGGCAATTAGATATCTTATAGAACTTGAGTGCTTGAGGACCGACCAGATCTGGAAGACCGACCAAAGCCAGGCAGTATCGTCGGGAGCAGGGAAGGGAAGACCTACCAGAGTAAGGCAGCACTGTCGTGAGTCGTCCGTATAGCAACGAGAGCGAGGACACCGATGAGGGGAAGACCACCAGGGAGAGCGAGGACGCCGACGAGGGGTACACCGGAAGACCGTGATGCAAAGTAGACAGGGGAAGACCATCACAGGAAGATCCGAGAGAGCAAGAGTGACGAGAGGGTATGGGAGAAGGAGATCCGTGATGCAATTTGTGGTTCAGACTTGAGATTTGAGTGTGAGACTGAGAATCTGAGAGAGCGAGAGTGACGAGAGGGTATGGGAGAAGGAGATCCGCTGAGAGCTGAGAGCTGAGATCGGGAAATGGAAGGAAACGCAGAGTGCTTCTCTTTTTTTTTTTTGTTGGGCCGAAAGACTTGTGCGTCTGGCCTTCACTCCTTCGGTGCTTGACTAATCCTGGCTGGGCTCTTGGGCGGAATAGGCCTTCAACTAAAAAAAAAAAAAAAAAACTTAGCATATTATTTCGGGATCGGGAAAAATTCGGGATCGGGAAATACCATTCCCGATCCCGATCCCGATCCCGAAATTTAAATTTCCCGATCCCGAATTTTTCCCGTCCCGAAATTCGGGATCGGGAAAATCCCATCCCGATTTACTCGGGATCGGGACGGGAAGACCGGGACGGGAATTTGTTGAACAGCCCTACCCAATGGGTCTTAAATCTCCTTCAAATTTGTACATATGCGCGATCCGGCTTCCTTTTGTTTTAAGCGATAATACTAGCTCCAGCTCCAGCTTAAGCCTATGTTTAGTATCACTTATTTTTAAATAATAAATCCTTATTACACAAGTCGAGATAAAACTCATTTCACATACTTACCTCGTATATCGTGAATCACGATTTATAATCACTTATTGCCTAAAAATAAACTATTCTAAACGAGCACTAATACGAGTAACTAATACGGTAATTAACTGAGATATCGAAGTTAGTTAATTAAAATATTGAATCCGATTGTCTAATTTCCACAACATGCTTTACAAATTAATAAGAAAATGCTGGTATTAATATATGGACTAGCTAAATATGCATACCCTGCTATTTGAATGATGACCCAATAAATGCTTTTAAAAAAAAACAATTAAAGGGCAGGAACTTATGACTTAAGGTTATAACTAGGCCGAACTTATAGTTCTCTCATTTATAGAAGAGCTTCTATAGCACTAAGCTATAATTTTGTTTATTGGCCCTACAAGTTTTTTCCACTACACGTTTAGAATTTAAAACAAAGATGAAGAAATTCCCATTGAAAAGAGAGAGAGAAGCCACAAATAAAAGATGAAACCGTATTCTTGTGAGAGGTGAAACATATCAGCGCTTCGCTCTTGATATTGTCCGTTTTTGAGCTCCCGTCACCCTTTATGACTTTAAAATACGTTGAGATGAGAGGTATCCAGATCCTTATAAGGTACCTTTCATTTCTCTCTCCCATCGATGTAGGACATAACATGAGGAGCCACAATTATTTACCACTTATCAATATATATATAGTATAATTTCCTACTAGTTTTATATTTCTAGTAGCTATATATATCTATATATATATATATATATATTTATGGTTGATTAAACATGTTCCAAGGTAGATGAGATATAAGCTATAGCAATGTTCACATAAAAAAGCTAGCAATGATATAAAAAAGGGTATACAGTTTGGACAGACAATATATAGATGTTCATGTGCCTCTTTCAAAATAGAGGAATAGGCAAGTGCATTGAATAATAAACACAAGAAAAAAAATCAAAATATTTTCTCAATATATTATCATTTTAGGGCAAGAAAATATTTTTCTTCTGGGGAAAAAATGAACATTGAAATGTCGACAAGTGTAAAGGTACATTTGCTGATTTTTAATAAATCCTACACGTAATTCACGACAAAAAAATTTATCACACTTGCCAAGTCGCAATGTGTCAGGAAAATCTAATAATTTAGATGGGCACTTAAACTTTGTCTGGTGGGACACATTTTGTCTTAAAGATAAATTTCTTATCATCAAGTTTCCTTGTCACTATGTAAAGTTATTTTTCTAATATGATTTAAAATATATAAGATAAGTTTATAAAAAAAAAATTATGTTAACTTACGTGGACGTATTCTTCCAACATTAATTCAACAACTCTCAGTCAAAAAGACAAAACGAAGATATGCTTCTGATATATTCTATTATATCATATAATATTCATTGCCAAAGCCCTTATTAGTACATGCACTGAAAGGACGTCCATCTGATCCCTTTTTTTGGGACATTGTTTTCAATCTAATAAAATTAATATGCGTCTAAAATGAATACTTAATATAATGGATGAAAAGTAGGTAATAGGATAAATTATAATCTAAAGTTATATAAGAGGGTTAATGTGTAATTTTAATAATGAAATTTTTTACCTAAACGTCTGAGATAATTAAATTCTAAAGGGAATAAAAGTAGACATAATATTTTTAAAATGAAGCAATTTTTTGATATATTAGCCCAAAAGTCCGTTTCTTTTTTTTTTTTTTAATGTAGGTCTTACTTATTCTCTTTCTAACTTTAGAACGGATATTTAAGTCAATCTAATATAATTGTTAAAATTGTGCCCTTTTATAAAGATTGCCTTTACTTTTACATTCTTCAAAACGTAATCATATCAAATGCTCATAATAAAAAAATTTATTATTAAAATTGTACATTAATTATACCCAAAGAAAATTTCGCATAACACTTATATTTTGCTTTTTGAATCATCAGTAGAACAGAATATCAACAGATCGAGACAAAAATGTATTAAGTTTTAAATATCCGATTTGTAAACATAATTGTATGATAAAAGAGTGAATGGAAGGCGGCCGACTATATTATTCCGTCGGATCAATAGGATCTGGATAAGTTTGGGCATTTATTATCAAAACATGTTTGGGCAATATATTGCGGTTAATATTCACTCTTTGGATTGCAGCGAGACATGTTTTGGTAATAAATGCCCAAACTTATCTAGATCCCATTGACCCGACGGAGTAATACAGTCGGCCGTCTTCCATTCTCTTATTTGGAGATGGACATCTGATGGTAAATTTGCACTAAAAGAGGCGTACAAGAGGTTAGCTGGGCAAGGTGAAAACAATTCTTGTTTCGGATGGAGGCTGAAGGTCTCTCAACGTTACAGAATGTTTTTGTGGTTATGCACTCATGGTCGTTTACTTACTAATTTGGCAAGAGCTCAACGGGGAATCCACACAAATGGGATGTGCCCTATTTGTCAAGACAAGACTGAATTAATTATGCATGTACTTCGAGATTGTGTGATGGTTAAAGATATATGGAGTGAGACATTACCTAGTCCATGGCATCGGCATTTCTTTGGCTCAAATAATAGAAACACTTGGTTAACATGGTGTTTACGCCGTCGTGATCATGTGTACGGCTACGAGTTTCGACATTGGTTTACGGTACTATGCAGGCACATTTGGTTGGCAAGGAATGACTGTATCTTTAACAATAAACAATGGAATAAACAGGAGTTATTGGCACGTACTGGTTCGAAGTTGTCTTGGGGTATGTGTACCCACATGCAACCCAGGTCTTATACCGCAACAAGAAAGGGGTGGCGACCTCCACCTCCTGGGATAGTTAAAATTAATACAGATGGATCCAGGAATGAAGCGACGGGATGCTGTACCTGTGGTGGGGTGATAAGAGATGAACAAAACGGATTTATTCAAGGGTTTATGTTTAGGATTGGAAGCGGGTCAGTAATCACAGCAGAGGCCTGGGGAATTTTGTGGGGTATGAAATTAGCTTGGGACGGAGGATTTAGGCATATTATTGTTGAGAGTGATTGCAGCGAAGTACTGGATCTTATTCAAGGAATGGTACCTGATGAACATCATGATGCTACTTTAATCTTGGAAATTCAATCGATGCTAGAACGTGACTGGGAGGTGGATATACTACATTGTTGTAGGGAAGCGAATAGGGTGGCGGATTACTTGGTAAAAAGAGCATGGAATATGACGGTGGATTTTCTTATGGTTGACAAAGAACCTGATGAAGTCAGACGATTGATCATGGAAGATGTTGCGAACCAATATATTTGTACTGAATTAGTAGAATAGAGCCTGTAGGGCTATGCCTTCTCTTTTTCTATCAAAAAAAAAATTATAATAAAATACTTTAAAAGAAAGTTGTACAAGCATTAGATTTTTTTTTCTTTGACCTGACACAAATCCATAATCATCATAGATGACTGATCCCTAACTGAAAGGGTGTCAACTTTAAATCGTTGTTTCCTGATTACTATTGCGATTAGGTCAAGTCAATCTTTTTCAAATTATATTGATGATTTTTCAATAATTAATGGCCTAATGATATTATACTCCTGTATAATAACGATCCAAAGGACTGCAATAATGAGAATTTATAAGGGCCCCTACACACATATTCCAGACATTGAATCAAACACTCAGCAATTTAGCAAACACAATGAGTAATATCCAAAAAGTTGAGACAAAATGGAGGGTAAATAATCTTTACTTTTCCCAATAATAGGAGGGGGGAAAAATACAGAGAGCTTCATCACTTTACAAATTTGATGAACTCTTCGTACAGTACTTTCCCTTTTTGGATGGGATTGGAGAGGTGCATTGAACTCAACCATATTTTTTTTCTCCACAAAAAAAGACTATATAACTTTAATATTGAGGGACGACTCATTTAGTCATAGAGATCATTGATAGAAAAAAATAATTGTATCGATCAATGATTAATTGGGTACGTTGTCCCTAAAAAAAATCCTTTGGATGAATGAGTTGTCTAATTTTCATTGGTGAAAAAACAAACATGTTTTTTTTTTTGATAGTGATCTTTCTACACCGATTGTTGAGGAGACCAGGTTTTTCATGGGTATGTTTGAGTTTGCATTTAAAAAGTACGTTTATGCCAGTCGAGGTAAAACTCTTCTTATATACTTACCCCGTATACCATAAATCATATTAGAAAAGTAACTTCTACCGTTAATCCAAACAGACATATAAATAGAAACTGAGACCGTTGACTTTCTACACCGTTAGTAAGAGTAACTAGTGTTGTTTTACTCCAATTAAAACAACAATGAGATCAAAGTAATTAATTTTTTAAAAAATTGTTTTATCTTTCTATACCCATTGCAACCACAAACTTATAGAAAGTGAAAAGTAATACTGTATTTTGTTTCTGATAACCTTTTTTACGCCAGTTAACAACAATCAGTGCAAAATGTTATTTTTCTATAATATTGGTTGTTCCATGACTGATGTAGAAAGTCTTAAATTTTTTGTCACAAAAAAAAATTCTTAAATTTCTTATCCCAACTGTATTTACTCCGATCGTAGAATTAGTGCAAAAAGCCTTTTTTGTTTTTAACTTTTATGGTTGTTTTAAAATTAATTTATAGTCCTCATAGCATGAAAAAGAAAACTTTTAATGAGTTCAATTTAAAAAAAATAGAGAAGTAGGATTAAAAACTTTTAATTAGTTTTTCTTGCTAACTAATCCTACATCTTATCTTCATTAAAATTTTATAACCCAATTATTCCATTTCTTTTACATTCAACTAATTAAATTTTTTTTCCTCCCATCCCTTCCTGGCTTCCTTCCACTTCCCTCATACCATATAGAAGGGAAAATGTCACGCCCTTATTTTAATTTCAACCTTTTTCAGAGTATTTGCGGAAAACGATATGCGGTTCGGTAGGCAACACAGGAATAGCATAACTATACTGATAATATGTACATGATTACGGAAATTCCCCTTAGGGATTCGTACCTGATAATTACAATTAGTGTAGCCGCACAGGGCTACTTGGGTGTCTAAACCCGTACTAGAGAAACGGAGACATATTCCTGACTTTGTTCCGCCACTGCAATCCCCTCGTGTAGTTCTCTTCTTTGCTCTCAACATATCTTTTGTCTTCTCCTGTCTAAATTGTTGGTAGGGGAGGGTGAGATTCGAGAGAATCTCAGTAGGAAACAGATACCATAATGCATGATTGATGCTATGTGCATGACATGTTAGCTTTATCTAGATGTATGCCCCATAATGACATTTCTGCATGCTCAATGTTTCATGTAACAAAACTATGGCCACAGCAAAACAGAAACAAAGCTTCATTTATTCAAATATGCTCTACACAATCAAGTAAAGCAATCACATACATCACTACACAAGCAAAGATATCAAATACATGCAAGTAAGGTAAGTCCCCTACCTTAACCCGTTTCCGCCTCGAAACGCGTGCCTCGATCTACATGCAAACAGCTCGGGGCTCCATATTCGATCCTACAATGTCAAATGTACTATTTAGACACTTCCATAGTGTTTCTGGGGGTTATATAAGTCTATCTAGAAAAATTACTAAAATACCCCTGAGGACCCGGCCCCATCATACCCGGTCCGGCTGTACTTTTCTCTAAATTCTAACCTGGGCTATCCTGACATATTTTCGCCCAAGGAATCCATTTCCAAACTTGGAATTATCAAATTCAATGTAAAATTACGAAATTGCCCTTGGCAGCCCTACTTTTAGGGTTTTAGGGGCGTTTCCGTAATTATGCTTTTTCGGCCTTTTCCGAAAAAGTGCCCAACTGTAACCCCACCTAATTTTCCCTCCTGAATCCAATGGAACCATCAAATCATTGAAAATCCAACTCTAAGGCCCATTTATAGTGCTGGCCGAAATATATGGGAATTTAAGGGAAAATTGGGGTTTTTCGGTTTCGGCTCCGTAAACACGTTCCTTTCTACTCCTAACCACTTTATTGACCATTCCATTAGGTTACAACTACCATTTAGTATCAATTTGGGCAGCATAACCCCTAGGGAAACCCATTTCCAAAAATTAAAACCAATGGCAATCCGGCGAAATTTCACCGATTAAATTGCCCACAGCAGCTAGAATAGTCAATATACGAAGGTTTGGAAGTTACCTCAAGCTCCCACTAGCTTTTTTCTCAAGGTGGCTGAAAACCCTAGATGCCAAACCTCCAAATTTGAGCCTCCAAACCTTAAATCATATGCAAAGGAAGCTTAGGAACGGAGTTATACGCATTAGGAACCGATTTACCGAAGAAATCACTTACCTTTGTAAGTTTTTCCTCCTCCTTTTCTCTCTCTAAAATCTCAACTTTCTCTCTCTCCATGGCTGCTATTTCACGACAGCAAATGGAAGAAGATGAAGCCAAAAGTGCTTTTATCATATATTACAATTTCCTTTATTTATTTTCCCATTTTCGGATTTTTCAGAAATTTTGGCAGATTTCTGCCCAAACTTTGAAAAATCAACACTAATTCTAGAAAAATCGAAATGAGGTGATTCCAAAGCCTATAGAACTCTTATTGAGTATATTTTCAAGGAAAAATATAGACTTTTACTTTATGGAATCACAAAATTCCCAGAATTTCATTCTTTGCATGTTGTTTCAGAAACTTTCCAGTTTTTCTGGGCTAAGTTCAAAAATTCATATCTTTTTGTGTATAGCTCTAATTGAGTCATATGACCTATCAAATTAAAGCTTAGGATGTCTACTTTCATCCTGTAAAATTTCATAATTTTTTATTATCATTTAGTCTTCCAAAACCTTATGATAAGCTCACTGCCTCATAGGTGATTTTACCAAAAACATAATTATATTCCCCAAAATTCACCATTTTACTTTCTTAATACCCCAAAGATATTAGAATCATTAGGGAATATATTTGGGACATCTACTAAATCGGGGCTTAGTAGTCCACTCAATTTAGGCTTATTCCAAAGCTTCCAATCCCAAATTTCGGGATATTACATTTCTCCCCCCGTTCAATAAATTTCGTCCTCGAAATTTGAACGTCTACAACTTAGGGATTAATCCTATCTCATTCTATTATCACATGCAGGCTCAAAAGCCATGTAATATCAGATAGTATTCAACATTCATCATCCATTTTGTACACAATATGTAACGTGCAATCAAACACAGGTTCCCACAACGCTTGGCTCTATAGGCCTTACAGCCTCTTCGGAACTTCACCCGAATTCACACGATCACTTTTTTTTAACGGCCCAATCCTCACCCCCTTAACGAGGTCTGTTGGGCTAGTAAGCCGATGTCTTTTTATGTCACGGCCCAATCCTCACCCGAATACACGGTCTTTTGGATGTCCCACACCCCGAGTCCACGAGGTTGGGCTAGTGAGACAGCCATGGTTCACTTCGTTAGGTTCCTCCATTGGTAGAATATCGCACCTCATGTGAGACATGGTACCATTGGACACTAAAACATTTGGTCACACTGGTCTTACTGCCTTCGCTACAACCTGGTACAGTTTGGATGTTCTACCAACCTCACAACATTACCTTAGACACATTGGTCTAATGTCATCGCACTAAGCATCAACCACAGTACTAAACACACAGGTCTTACAGCCCAGAGACACCGCCCTATGCAACCTTGCACATCGGGTCTTACCGCCTCGTACAAACCTGTACACTTTCTATAATTCATGCCTACCTATTCGGTGTTTAGGATCAAATGACTATTTGACCCTTATTGGCCATACTATGTGCACTATTTACTAGCCATACGATGTGCACTATTCATTGTGTGACCATCCATTGTTTGCACTATATCACAAGTGGATGATTCATTCTTTGAGGCTACAGCTATGGAGATGCTCATACCTCTACTCGACCTTGTTGCATCAGAACACATCCAAATCCATGCCTACTTACATCTGTGTAGACCATAAAGCTTGACTGTGGATCTGGGATTGTTATCATTGGTGCTGTTGAGAGGTATTCGCCACCATTCTGCCCTACTACATTAGGGTTCATCCCAATTCCAGGTCACATGTGTCACCGCAAACTACAAAGATTGTGTGACTGTTGACCATACAGGTAATCATACTATACACCACGCAGGGTTTAGTACTGTACACCACACAAGATGTAATACTGTACACCACACAGGGTGTAATACGATTCATCACATATACCGTAACACTATTGACCATCAAGGCCATATTATGTTTTGGGATGATCAACAATGGTGCGAACATCAACCCCTCCTGTAAGTTTCGAAATTGCACCTAGATTCATTACACTTCCGCTGCCCACTCTGAGGTTCATCTCCTCATATGAGCTTTAATATTATCAGGATGATTTAATAGGAGTCCTATAAGAACCTCCCATGACACTCAACAACACCCACAATCTATATTCCTCTGTGCCCACTCTTTACCCATTTGAACTTGAATCATTCTGATCCATATAAACTCTTATCTCAAGAAAACACATTCACTGTGGGATTCATTACAATGCACCATCGTTAAGGGCCAATGTTTTCGTAGCCCTACTCTACGATTCAACTTCATGGCAGCTGTACTCTAGGATTAGTCATCACGGTGGCTGCACTCGCGGGTTCATCATCACGGTAGCTGCACTCTAGGGTTTATCGTCACGGTGGCTGCACTCTAGGGTTCTATACTCGGTGCTTCACACAGGCGCCCATACACCTGGTCAGCCCCCTTCCGGTTAGAACTTTCCTTAGGTAGCCCTCTCCGATCAGATTTCATCGTAGGTAGCCCTCTCCGATCAAATTTCACCGTAGGTAGCCCTTTCCGATCAGAACTTTCAATCTTTATGGTCGCAGTACAACTCCACAATTATGCCATAAAGGCAACGTTTCTTGATTCAATACAAACATTCTTATCATCAACTCAAGATTATGGATGGAATAGTTCAATTTCTGAAGCTTCAGCTGACGAGATGCATATGCCCTCACCCGGCTCGCATCAATTCTCATCTCGATCTATGCTTGCTCGCATCTAGGGATTCAATTCCCTTCCCAATCCATGCCATCTGGCATCAGTGAAGACAATAAAGGCCCACTATGGATATGGGATTATCAGTGTTGGTACTTTAATAAATTTTCATCATCAGCTCTCTGAAGCTCCTCTCACAATCATCATCCCATGCATAATGCTGAGTTCTGGGAAATTTCAATATAAACACCTCATCCCTTTTTTTTTAATTATTGTCACACCCGTAGGCCTTCTTGACCTCGTACCCGAGTCCCTTAGGACGTGGCTAGCAACCTTATCGGGTAGGGTGCCTTTTTATTCACACCACATGGCCCTCCATAGTAACCCACAATCATCAATAGAAAATGTGATAGATAAATATGTCATGCACTATATAGTGTAAAATGAAAATCACATCAATCCGTGTGTGTACACAAAGTTCAGGGCCAAACACCCAGTTAAAACAACAATCCGTGTGTGTACACAAGGTTCAGGGCCAACCATCCAGTTGAAACCCTTACGTGTACCTCAGCCGAGTCACCGACTACAGCTAGGTAATTCATGTATCATAGCTGGGTCCTTACTAGGCCGAATGGTACATATACACTTCCCATCGGACGGTACATATACACTTCCCGCACCACAGCTAGATAATATCCGTGTACCTCAGCTGAGTCCTAGACTACAGCTAGGTAATGTGCCCTAGGCACATGTTCATATCACAGAATACAGAACATACAACATATTAACTATCACATAGTGTACGAGTGATTATAGTTACTATATTGGCCTTTCCAGGATAACCTTCCTGATGATCGTTGATCATTGTTTGCTATTCTATTCTCTTGCCCTGTGTTTGCTGTATTAGGCTAGGTCTAACTTCCTGACCTTGCCCAGCATCTAAACCTCTTAGTCTTACCACCTTTATGTTTCACTATATGAAGCAATAAAGGGGTAAATTACACATAAACACTTGGGCTTATCTATCATTTCACAAATTTTTGGGTTCATAGGTACCCCAAAAACAACATATCATAGATGTTTACAGTAGTCAAGGAAAGCCTGCAACAACATACAACCTCTGAACTACTGTACAACATGTCTTACTCTTTATTCATAATATGACATAACATGTGCAACAACTTCCCAGGGGGTCACCCATCATGGCATTTCCCTGGGTTGAGCACGCTTAACTCTTTTGTACTAGTGCCCAAATGTAGATACCGGCTTCTACAGTTTCCATCCACGGGTACCCTGTGACTACCCTCGTCTCAAAAGACATGCCGGCTATCTCCAGTCACCAAGATATTGAGTGTGGACCGCACATTAGCCTTGGCCGTACCCATATCCTTGGGTTCCGCAATATTCTTAGACCATTCTTGTCTAGTACTGTACCACTAGCTACCCTTTGGTACTCGCCATTTCTTATGGATGATTCACAAATCGGGAAGATACCCTCCATTGGTACCTCCTGTTCGGGCATATTTTCTAGCATTGTGTAATCAATACCATATCAGTATACTATCCTGTTGCCAGAACCACCGCACTTACTCTTAGCAGACAATTCTGTGGCCAGAATCCTTGCTCTGATACCAAAATGTCACGCCCTTATTTTAATTTCAACCTTTTTCAGAGTATTTGCGGAAAACGATATGCGGTTCGGTAGGCAACACAGGAATAGCATAACTATACTGATAATATGTACATGATTACGGAAATTCCCCTTAGGGATTCGTACCTGATAATTACAATTAGTGTAGCCGCACAGGGCTACTTGGGTGTCTAAACCCGTACTAGAGAAACGGAGACATATTCCTGACTTTGTTCCGCCACTGCAATCCCCTCGTGTAGTTCTCTTCTTTGCTCTCAACATATCTTTTGTCTTCTCCTGTCTAAATTGTTGGTAGGGGAGGGTGAGATTCGAGAGAATCTCAGTAGGAAACAGATACCATAATGCATGATTGATGCTATGTGCATGACATGTTAGCTTTATCTAGATGTATGCCCCATAATGACATTTCTGCATGCTCAATGTTTCATGTAACAAAACTATGGCCACAGCAAAACAGAAACAAAGCTTCATTTATTCAAATATGCTCTACACAATCAAGTAAAGCAATCACATACATCACTACACAAGCAAAGATATCAAATACATGCAAGTAAGGTAAGTCCCCTACCTTAACCCGTTTCCGCCTCGAAACGCGTGCCTCGATCTACATGCAAACAGCTCGGGGCTCCATATTCGATCCTACAATGTCAAATGTACTATTTAGACACTTCCATAGTGTTTCTGGGGGTTATATAAGTCTATCTAGAAAAATTACTAAAATACCCCTGAGGACCCGGCCCCATCATACCCGGTCCGGCTGTACTTTTCTCTAAATTCTAACCTGGGCTATCCTGACATATTTTCGCCCAAGGAATCCATTTCCAAACTTGGAATTATCAAATTCAATGTAAAATTACGAAATTGCCCTTGGCAGCCCTACTTTTAGGGTTTTAGGGGCGTTTCCGTAATTATGCTTTTTCGGCCTTTTCCGAAAAAGTGCCCAACTGTAACCCCACCTAATTTTCCCTCCTGAATCCAATGGAACCATCAAATCATTGAAAATCCAACTCTAAGGCCCATTTATAGTGCTGGCCGAAATATATGGGAATTTAAGGGAAAATTGGGGTTTTTCGGTTTCGGCTCCGTAAACACGTTCCTTTCTACTCCTAACCACTTTATTGACCATTCCATTAGGTTACAACTACCATTTAGTATCAATTTGGGCAGCATAACCCCTAGGGAAACCCATTTCCAAAAATTAAAACCAATGGCAATCCGGCGAAATTTCACCGATTAAATTGCCCACAGCAGCTAGAATAGTCAATATACGAAGGTTTGGAAGTTACCTCAAGCTCCCACTAGCTTTTTTCTCAAGGTGGCTGAAAACCCTAGATGCCAAACCTCCAAATTTGAGCCTCCAAACCTTAAATCATATGCAAAGGAAGCTTAGGAACGGAGTTATACGCATTAGGAACCGATTTACCGAAGAAATCACTTACCTTTGTAAGTTTTTCCTCCTCCTTTTCTCTCTCTAAAATCTCAACTTTCTCTCTCTCCATGGCTGCTATTTCACGACAGCAAATGGAAGAAGATGAAGCCAAAAGTGCTTTTATCATATATTACAATTTCCTTTATTTATTTTCCCATTTTCGGATTTTTCAGAAATTTTGGCAGATTTCTGCCCAAACTTTGAAAAATCAACACTAATTCTAGAAAAATCGAAATGAGGTGATTCCAAAGCCTATAGAACTCTTATTGAGTATATTTTCAAGGAAAAATATAGACTTTTACTTTATGGAATCACAAAATTCCCAGAATTTCATTCTTTGCATGTTGTTTCAGAAACTTTCCAGTTTTTCTGGGCTAAGTTCAAAAATTCATATCTTTTTGTGTATAGCTCTAATTGAGTCATATGACCTATCAAATTAAAGCTTAGGATGTCTACTTTCATCCTGTAAAATTTCATAATTTTTTATTATCATTTAGTCTTCCAAAACCTTATGATAAGCTCACTGCCTCATAGGTGATTTTACCAAAAACATAATTATATTCCCCAAAATTCACCATTTTACTTTCTTAATACCCCAAAGATATTAGAATCATTAGGGAATATATTTGGGACATCTACTAAATCGGGGCTTAGTAGTCCACTCAATTTAGGCTTATTCCAAAGCTTCCAATCCCAAATTTCGGGATATTACAGAAAATTCCAAAAAACTACACTCAAAATATAAAAAGGACAAATCAGTACATCGAAAATAAGAAAAAACGAATCAGGCGAGTGTCAGAAAAAGGAGGAATCTGTCCTTTTAAAATTTCGGCCAAATTACGAAAATGCCCTTCAGCCCTCAGTCGCAATAACAATATAGGAGTTGTTAATAGCAAATCATGAGTTGTTAATGGCGAGGTGAGTGTTGTTATTGGCCCTGAAACTTGTTAAGTGTTGAAAGAAGAAATTAGAGTTGTTAATATCGAATCCGGAGTTGTTAATGGCGAGATAGGTGTTGTTATTGGTCCTAAAACTTCTAAAGTGTAAAAGAAGAAATTGAAGTTGTTAATATCAAATCCGGAGTTGTTAATGACAAGATATGTGTTGTTATTGGTCCTGAAATTTGTTAATTGTAAAAGAAGAATTACAGTTGTTAATACCGAATTCGAAGTTGTTAATTACGATGATCATGTTGTTATTCTAAAGTGGGCATGCCATGAAGTGCTGAAGGGCATTTTTGTAATTTAGCCGAAATTTCAAAAGGACACAGATTCCTCCTTTTTCTAACACCCACCTGATTCGTCTTTTCTCATTTTTGATGTACTGATTTATCCTTTTTATATTTTGAGTGTAGTTTTTTGGAATTTTCCCCATATAGAAAGCAGTATTTATTTTCATAAATTTTGCAATGCCAAGATTTTTTTAAAAGAAATAAAAGCATACAATTTCATGGAAGGAATGGTGGGGGAATATAATTCAACCGTATACAGATATCATATAAATAGATATGCATAGGTATGGGTCCCTGGCCTCATGGGGCTGTGATTAATTATTTGTGTTCCACTTGTACTTTTATATTCCAAGAATATTCTAAAGATTTGTCGTTTCGTTCTTGTAGATATCGTTTTAATTAGTGGTAAAGATCGGAAAAGACAGGTTGGTTCTTGTGTTCTTTGAATGTAATTGGAAATTGAAAAATAGAAACAGAAAAACAAATCATTAAGTTGACTCGATCACTACTCAATTCTTCCTCATCAGAAACTGGTGATCAGATCACTTCCCATAAATATGCCACATTCAGCTCACCTTATTGATTGATTGATTCCAATATTAAATCCTATATATATAGCCTTTAAAAAAAATTGTAAGAGATATATAAACTCACTATATATATATATATATATATAATGTTATGCACATTCTAGATACAATTACAAAAGGCGACATTATTTTGAAGCAATGGCTAGTGATCATATATCATAGAATTGGCCTCGTGCAGAATATAAGATTCAAAATTTAGTTTTTATATAATTTTTTATATATAATATAAAATTTATCATAAACTACATGATTCATGTGCAACATGTTATACTTTTATGCAAAGTATAAGATACATATTCCAATTTTTAAGGATATTCAATGTATTTCATCTCCTTATCATGGATCAATTTCAAAATTTTGGTTGTAGTCTTGGTATTTTTTTTTTAAAATGTCTAATATGAATGGACTTGATTTGTTGTAGAGAGAAGTGCACAAGTTCGATTCGATTGAAAAGAAAAAAGGTATAGAGTTAAAAAAAATCCATGAATTCATTGTGTTAAGGCCAACCCAGTTGGATTCTTCGTGCGAGTTCATGTCCTAATTTTATATCATATTTAATTTGTGCTAAAAAATAATGTATTTTATTTTATTTTTTGTAAATTTAAACTTTAAATCAATGAAGTAGGTTAGGCGGAATCATACTAGCCTTCAAAGGTTGGCTCGGCCTACGTACCCAATTTTAAGATTTTTACTTGATTGAACTCAACTTCATGATCATGTTAGGCTTGAGCTACGTATCAAGACCCATATGTGTGTGTGTGTGTGTGAGAGAGAGAGAGAGAGAGAGAGAGGTATAGAGTTAAAAAAATCATAAATTGATGGTGTTAAGGCCAACCCAGTTGGATTCTTCCGGCGAGCTGATGTCCTAATTTTATGTCATATTTAATTAGTGCTATAAAATAAAAAGGAAAAATCACTTCTAGATCTTAAGGACGCAACATATTATCAGCAAAGTCCCTGGAAAAACTGAAATATCTGAAAAGTTCCTAGGGACTTTTCTAATATTATTTCCCAAAGTCAAATGACACATATGCCCCTCTTATATTATTTCTCTCTCTCACATTTTCAGCTCACAGATCTGTGCTCTCTCTCTACAGTTTCATTTTTTGCAATGGTGAAGAGCGAAGCTTTGAGGTGGTGAAAGATTTGTGAGATGGATATAAGACAAAAGGAAGAAGAAGATGGAAGGAAGGTTGTGAGATTTTTTTGATACTCAAGCTTCCGCCATTTTTAAAGAAGGAATGGATGAAGGTGATGATGATGATGAATAGTTCAATCCATCCCCTTTTTCCAATCTCATTGAAACCCCATCTCATTGTGGTAGATGCTGTGAAAAAAAAATGGGACCTTATACATGAGGAAGGGGGGAATACTAACGTAGGGGAAAGACACACACAAGTCATAAAATTTTAATCAAGTAGTAAACAGTTAAACACAGAGGTATATGGGTTTGGATTCTTTTAAAATCTTTTTTCTCCTTTTTTTCTTAGAACCTCATCTTTACCCTCAGATTTAAAAACATTAGATAGTTCAGATTTAATATTTTATAAAATTATTATTTTAAATATAAATAAGCAAACTTAAACTATTAAAACATGATCTACACAATTCATAACTATAATACAAACACAAGTAATAAAAAAATTAATTTATAAAACACTATAATCACAATTTTATTAAATTTGAACTATCTATTTTTTTATCTAAAGGTGGAGATGAGATTCTAAAAAAAAAAAAGGAGAAAAGATTTTGAGAGTATCCTCTTCAAAGCTATATGGCAGCAAAATGCAATTAAAGCTTTCAGATAAATTAATAAATAAAACATGTTTACAATTAAAATAACATATAACTAGTTGCCAATTAAAATGTGCGTGTATAGTCTTCAATATATTAAGTTTTAAATTTAAAAATTAAATTAAACGTAACTAGACATATTTAAAAATATGTGGGGAAAAAAAGACATATTTAAAAATATAAAAATTAAAATGAAAAAAAGGATGCAATCAAAACAAAACTAGTATTGGGTTGAATCATTTGAATACATTTAATATTACAAATTAATGTTTGAAAAATTAACGAGAAATATCACCCTGATATAAATATTTTTAATAAGACAAAAAAAAATTCAGGTGCTTTCAGGCCAAAAAAAACAAGCAATTGTTCAAAAACCACTTTCCAACCGTGATTTGTGAAATGAGTTTTACTTTAACTTACCTAAACGTAATTAGTTGGCAAAGTAAGTTCATGGAAGTAGAGATAAAAATTATTTTGCACATCACTTTCCTCTAAACTATAAAATCAATATCGGAGGCTTCAAGATATCAATCCACATAAGCATCATATGAGTCTACAAAGAACCATTAACATCGTGCGATGCTTCAAAACGTCAATCCAAAACGCCGCAACATAACCAATGGAGGTTGGCGTAGATGAGTAAGGCATTTGTGTCACACCAATCCATTCCTGAGTTCGATCCTTGGGTTGGTCAGGAAATGGAAAGGGTAAAAACTTCTATTGGGAGTTCTCTCCCCCATGACACTATCAAAGATGGTGTGACCGTTCAGGCCTATTCAATGGGGGCGTCAGAATTAGTCAATTGTCGGGGTTCATATTGATAAATCTGACTTTGACCTTTAGGTTAGATACCTGAAAGTTGGGTGCATCGAAGATCAAAATGGTCCATTGCATTCCATAAAAAAAACGCCGCAATGTATCCCCTATCGATCAGCTTTTGAATCGTCTACAATGAACCACTAACATATCATATGAGTCAACGCCTTTTCAAGTAAAAGGTCAAATTCTGAGTTTTGCAAGCAGCAAATTAAAAGAACACTAATACGTATCTGTGCAACAAACAGAAAAACCTCATCATAAACATAAACTGCTTTAAAATCGAACTATATATATCTTCCCCTTAATTCCATGCGCAGAATAATATTGCCCGCAAAACACAGGTGGCCATCGCCACTAGGCCTCACGAGTTCAAACCTACCTAGAACCGCTTTGTAAGGTTCACTTGGCAAGGGCACCCTAGCCCGACCCACAACGACCGTACCCGACGAGGTTCCCGGGTCGGTCTCGGAGTACAATCTGGCCACCTCCACGTAGAGGAAGCCGTAGTTCCCAGGAATATAGTCTATTACCGGAATGCAATACACCTGATTCCAGCCCGGGTTGTTCCACGCGGCTTGAGCCTTCCGGGTGTAATACCCTTTGTCCGGTTCCATCCAGTGCGTCACGCACGCGCAGTAACGCCTTCTCATCACCGCCGCGCCGTCCTCGTCTTCGTCGTCCACGTCTATGCCTTCCCCTCCCAGTATGTGTAAGACTAGCTCCATTGGCTGTCGCCGGATTAAACCAGTGTCGTTTACCGACTTGTTCTTCATATACCTCCTGCCTTCTGGTTCTCGATCTTGTCCGTCGTTGTCACTTGTGGCCATGTCGTCGTGCTCTCTGAATCTGCCATAACAGGAATAAAAATCTCTGCAAGTCTAAGAAGAACGAGAGAATCTAGATTTCAGATAAAGTACGTACCTGAGGAATTAAAGGGACCCTAATCGCGGAAGATTGTGAGATGTCGGCCAAACACGAAAAGGTAGGGTCGTATAATAATCTCTTGCAGATTTTATTTTGATTACCGTTTTATTGACTATAATTTGTTTGACGACAATAAATTGACTTCCAATGAATGTTATTGATCGGATGGGAAGATTCAAGGTAACTAGAATTTTTTTTCATTGATTTTTTTCTATTTAATGGAATGAAATTTGAATTTTAAATGCCCACTTGATAATTTCAAAGTAGTAATCGAATATTTGGGTAGGGTTTATAAATAAAGACGGTCCAAAAAGACTATAGTTCATGAAAAGCTAGCACGGCCCAGATAGGTTATCTGACTTTTAATGAATAATCCAAATTGTTAAGATTGGTTATTTTGTTATAAAGGGCAATTACAAATTAGTTATTCTATAATAAAATTTGAGTAATGCTCTATATATTGATCAAATTTAGAGAGTGAAGCTCATAAAAGATGTTAGTTGCAAAAATTTTACCATATATATCCCAAGCCATGATGCAATGGTTTACATAATGCTTTGTACAAGAGTATGATTTTGAAGTTTTGTTAACAATAACATCTAATTTCCTGGTACAAAACTATGATTTTGAAGTTTTGTTGACAACAATATTCAAGTCTTTTGAAGTTTTGTTGACAACAATATCCAAGTCTCCAATCTCAATAACTAGAACTTTTTTAATATGTCCTATAAAGCTGATTTCTCATGAATGTTGTTGCCTCTCTCAATAAATATACTTCCCGATATTTGAACTTGTATTCAAATCCTTATAGAGTGAGCCAGCTTTCCATCTCAACCAACAGCTTGTTGGTTACTAAAATTCAATTTTAAATGACTTATAAATAGAGCTGGAAAAATGGGCCGGCCCTTCACGGACTCGGGCCTAAACGAGCCGGCCCGTTTAGGCCCGTTTCCTAAAAAGTACCATATTTTTTAAGCTTGCGGCCCTACAGGGCTGGCCCTTCACGGGCTCGGGCTTAAACGGGCTTAAACTCATTTTAATTCAATTTTTTTTTTTTTAAATTTTTACAATTTATTTATTATTTTGCTTTAAATTGGTATACATTATTTTTAAAACTCATAAATTTTTAGTTAAAATAATCATCTAATGTCCAAATTAGCCTTTTTTTTAAGTTTAAATGAATAAAACATTGTAGAAAATAAAATAAATCAAAATAATTGATAAGTGTTTGCCTGTTATTAATACTCTATTAGGAACTTAGGTGTCTCTCATATTGATAATTTGATATAATGATATTATATTTATTAATTTATTTTAAAAAAATATTAAACGGGCCTAAAAGGGCCGGCCCGCAGGGCTTCAGGGCTGGCCCTATAGGGCCGGCTCTTTTAGGCCTGCTTCCATTTTCAGCCTCTAAATCATAGGCCCGGCCCTTGACGAGCTCGGGCCTAAACGGGCTCGGCCCGAATTCCCGGCTCTACTTATAAAGGGTCAATATGGCGCACATGAGTTATATGGCCTTCAATTAATAATCCAAATTCTTGAGACATTATTTTGTTATAAAAAACAATTACAATTCATATTAAATTATTCTATACCAAAATTTGAGTATTGAAGAACAAAAATGGGTTCTTCTCTTTTTATGTGACAAATGCTATATATCAAATTTAAACGTGAAATTCATAAAAGTTGTTACTTTTAAAAATAATGTGACAGTTTAGATTAATTTTGATGAATATTGAGGTTTGGTTGATAACAATATCCAAGTTTCTAATCTCAACACACCCTTGACATAATAAATTGACTTCAGATTCAGAGAAAATATCAGGTCACTAGATTTCCCTCTATTTTTTCTTCCTTTTAATGAATGAAATTTGAATGCCGACACATGATAATTTTAAGGAAATATCCGATCATACGGGTAGAGTAAAATTTATAAACAGAGATAGCCTATGGATACTAAAATTCAATTATAAACAATGTTATGTAACCCGGACCGGACCGGCCAGTCCAACTCAGAAACCGGCGAACTGGCCAGTAAACCGGACCGGGAACCCGGCCAGTAACCCGACCAAACCGGCCACATCACGGTTACCGGCCAGTAAACTGGACCGAGTTCCCGGTCCGGTCCGAGTTATAATTTTTTTAAAAAAAATTATATATTTTTTTTAGAATTTCATATTATAAGTATAAAATTTTCTATTTCTCATCGGTTTGGTCCCGGTTTAGCTCAGATTTGGCCCCAGTCTGACCCATTGACCCTTAACCCAGTACCCCGACCGGTTCAATACCCGGTCCGGGTTTTAATACCTTGATTATAAATGACTCATAAAGAGTTAGTACCGCCCAGATAAGTTGCCCGACCTTCAATTCTTAAAAAAAAAAAAAACAATTGCAATTCATATTTATATATTAATTATTATATACTAAAATTCAAGAATAAAAATGTTTTTATTCTGTTTTTATGTGACAAATGCTATAGATGCCTTGATCAAATTTAGGAAGATGTGTTACTTGTAAAAAAGTTAACATATTTCTAAAGTCGTGATGTGATACTTTACACTAATTTGATGTGAAGTCCCATGAATGATAGAGATAGAAAAATGTACAAAAGGAACAAATAAAAAGGTTTCATGCCATGAAGCCTTATTCTGTAGTGAAAACACAGCCTTTCCCCACAACACTACGTGTGGCTGTGTAATATGAAATCCATTGCATATGGGAGGGATGGTTTATTTGAAAAAAGATCACAAGACTTGGAATATAATAAACTAAAGGCTCCCAAATAGTTTGACGAAAAAAATTATAATGGCATAATTTCCATAATTTCTCGTTACTTAGATTTGCTTGAGCTAAAATGAACATGGTGTTGTTTCTTTTATTTTCCTTTCCTTTTCCATACATTTAGTTCTTTATATTTGTATCGAACTTCATTTTAGTCATTTAACTTTATAAAATATATTTTTAGTCCTTTAAACTTAATACCGTTAGTCTTATTTAATAGCAAATGCTGACTTATTAAACTTAAATGATGTCTGAGGCAATTATACACCGATAAAGATAGGAAAGAATATTTGCATACTCCTAAGTAAGGTTATTAAATCGGAACCGGTCGGGATATTGGGTTAAGGGTCAGTGGGTCAGATCAAAGTCAAACCGGAGCTAACCCGGGACCAAACCGGTGAAAGAGTGAAAATTTTAGGTTTATTAATATGCAATTATAAAAAAATTGAAAAAAAAAAGATTTTTTTTAAAAAAAAAATAAAAAAAAATACTGAACCGGACCAGTTTTCTCATCGAGTTGCCGGTTCCCGGGCCGGACCGCCCGGTCCGATCCGGGTTTAATAACTATGCTCCTAAGTGCCACCTCATGTAATCTCTAACCAATTAAAAGGAGATACATCTCAACAAATTTTAATCCAACCTCGCACCATGTAATTAATTATAGTGGGAAAATTAGTTCAACTTGTACCGAAAAAAATTAAAACAAATCTTCTAAGAACCATGCAACCCTAACCCCTATCATAGTCGGCACCAAAGACAAACGAAGCCCCCAAGATTATGAGATCGGGAACAAAGAGTGTAAAAGTGAATGGTGATGTGAATATGGTGATGTATTAGCTCCAATATTGATCAATATCAGAGCCCTTATACCATCACCATTCAATTTCAAAGGAGCCCAAAGGAGCACCATACACTTCATATTATGCGTCAACAAAGGCAGGGCCTCCTTTCAGTCTGTTGTCTCTAATTGCCGACTATAAGTATTAGGGTTCTCCATAGTTCTATCGAGATTTTCCACTTTTTTTTTCTTATTTTAGAAGTTGATTTTTTCTTTTAATTTTTTTGTCATACAAGTTGAATTGTTGTCACTCACATTGTTAAGTTTAAAGGACTAAAAAAATACCTAATAAATTTATCGGACTAAAATGAAACTGTTCAAATATAAAATATCAAACCTATGCTTTAGCCTTTCTTTTCTTTTCCTTTCCATGCAGTGCGAACTCTATTTACCTCTAAATTAATTATCTTTTTCTATCAAGAAATAATTAATTATATATACATTATCAAATAATTAATAATTGAGTTACATTATGAGATACATCTGCCAATCAAAACTCAAAAGGCATCTCATTCTGCGAAAAGAAACGTCACGACATATATTATTATCTTATCGATTGATTTGAAATTCCCATGAAGAAATCATAACAAAGGAAATCTAAGATTTCAAGAGAGAATCTATATCATGATCTTACTGGCGTCAGAGACACTCTCTGTGGCTCTTAATTGAGCAACGTGAGTGAAAAAAAAAAAAAAAAGGCATTATTTCTTTTTGATGTGACAAAGAGATATATACCTATCTAAATTTAACAAGCATATGATAGATTTTATTATATTGATGCTGCCAAATTATATATGTCCGTACTTCTTTAATTGTGGAACTGTCATGAGCCGCAAATTAATTAGGAGGATTACTTTAAAAGAGAGACCTTATTATAAGGCTATAGATTCTTCAACTCCAATAATTAGTTTTTAATTTTTAAAATTGGTGTTTTTATTAAAAGCCAACCAAGTAGAGAGGACTCCTTTCATAGGGTTCTAATCAGGGTGCAGTTAGTTTTTGGGAAGTTGTGGTCCTTCCAAGCACTTTGTAATCATCATACGAATTCAATCAAATATGCATATTTAAGTGCCGGAGGAGACATTGCTATTATTATTTTTATTATTTTAAGAAAAATAAAATTGTGCCTGTATATATTGGTTTCAAACTATCAATTGAACATTAATTTGGGCCTAAGGAAAAACAGAGTCATGAAACCCAGGCCCACACTCAATGACCCCAGTCCCTATCGGGTCGGCTCCACAACCCAAAAGCCCACAACATGGGGATATTGGATTTGCTGATATAGTGATCCAGGAAGTTTCTGACGCATTAGCCGAAGATGGTCAAAGCAAGTCGTGTTTACTTAAATCTTGCCCGAACCAACTACGGGCCTTAGTTGACAAGGAGCGTTTAGTTAATTGTAATTGGGCATTTGCCCTCATCAGCATCCAAAAAAAAAAAAAAGGAACTTTCTGATAATTTATTTTAGGCTAAAATATATTGTTAGTCCTTTAAGTTTTACATGAAATATATTTTTTATCCCTTAACTTTATAAAATATATTTTTGGTCCCATGTTTCTAACATTGCTAACTAAAAATATTGATGCAGCAAACTCAAGTGATGACTATGAGATTAATTAAGCATATATATAAGTTTTAATTTTTTTTAATATAATATATTTAGATTATTAAACTAAAATAAACTAACAAATTACTATAAATGAAATTGAGGTTTTGATATTTAGATTATTAAACTATTTTTTTTGAAATTGAGGTTTTGATATAGACTATTTCATTAGATTTTTAGATATTTTTTAATTTACAGACATTTTAAATTTAACATTAACAAAGAATCCTATATAAATCCAGCTGAAATACCAAAATTTAAATTTAGGCCTTTACTTTTAACAAATTCTTCATCAAGTGGAGAGGCCTAATTAGGGATTTCTAAATATTGTTAAATAACTATGTTGCCCTCTCAAAGGCATCTCTTCTTTCCCAAATAACGTCTGTTTGCTAATTTAATTATCTCTTTGCTCTGTTATTTTTAGTTATGATTATTAATGTATTTATTTAAAACCAATGAAATTTACTCTATGATTTAATACGTAACAAGTTATATATCCCCATGCATTTCACGAGGACAATTGCTCTAGGTGAGACATACCAGAACATTATTTATTTGATTTAGACGTATGTTTATGTTAATGTTGGTAAAAATGACTTCTATTTCAATTCATTTTTTCCAAGTGAAGTTGGTGTGGGTTATGCTTTTTTTTTATCGCTGGTTTTGTCTCACCTGATAAAAATAATCACATTATTTTTAAAAATACTCACATTTATTTTTTTATCATTAATATCAATTAATTGATTTTCAATTAAATATTATTTAATTGATATCAATGATACTTTGATGGCATGACATGATTGAATTATTCTCAATTGTCCTTTTAGGAAAAAAAAAAATCGTTTGATTTGGCCTCTATTGATGTTGATATATAGAACTATAAAGTCATAAAGCAATAACACTCTCTTAAGAAAGGACAAGAGAGAGGCTGGCAAAAAATGTGGGAAGGAAGAGAGAAGGAATATTAAAGTTATTTTACCCAAATTTCGAAATCCTATATTAGATTAATGATTCAATTAAAGATTTATTGAATTTAACAATCTAATTTAAAATTTCTCTATTTTAGGAAGCTTTGTATGAAATTTTCTCCATTTTTTATTATGTGATTATCTGACCCGATTGTGATTAAACAGGTTATTAAGTGGGTATTACGATATTTATAGTATAAAATTGATTGATTGATTGGTTCAAAAATGGAATAGGCACATCTACATTCATTAATTCCCTTTAGACGAATAACTGATTTCTTTCCCAAATCACCCATTATAATCTTATACTTACATAACATATTGGTTGGACGAAAATATTTGTTGCAATTATATAGGAAATATACAAATTTAAATGATTTTATACAGATAAATAGTACTCTTTTTTCAAAAAAATTATATTCTACATATAGATTTATACTTATATTTATATAATATCTTTGTTAGATAAAAATATTTGTTGTGATTATATAGGATATATACAAATTTAAATAATTTTATTTCAACAAATAGTATAGTTTTTTTAAAAAATTATATTGTTCATATATAGATAAATACTTGTTTGTTTTATAAAAAAAACAAATCATAAAACAAACTAACTATTTTTTTTATCAGACAAACTAACTAACTAATTAAAAATAAAGAGAAAATATTAATTAAATACCACTTAAATAATAAAAATGGGCTGCACCTCCCTACCTTCAATTTTACTTTTCAATTATAGGAGGATGTTTTAGTCTTTTAATAACATTCAAAAAAATTTAATTGGGCACCATTGATAATTTATTAAAAATATAAGTCTAAATTTGAATTTAAATATTTCAATTCGATTTATATATGATTTTTTTATAACATTAATAGTATTTAATTACACATTTATCATTTAAATTTATAAAGTTATCAAGCTTGCTAAGTCAACATTTTCTATTAACAACATTAACAATGTTATAATTATATGATCCAAAGTATATTTTTTAAAATTAAGGGATTAAAAGTATACTTCATATAAACTTAAAAGACTAAAAATATATTTTAACCTTTATTTTATTTATTTATTTATTGCCTTTATCATACATGAATTAGGAACTTTAGTCTGCCATCATATAATTGGGATCATGACTCCTAACTGGGTGTAATCTAGGTAGGGTCTGATCTTTCAGTCCAAAAAAAAAAAAAAAGGTAGGGTCTGATCTTTCAGTCCAAAAAAAAAAAAAAAGGTAGGGTCTGATCTTAATTTACGAAAACAATATGCCATGTTATTTCGTCCTTTAAGCAATACATTAAATATAGAAAAATCAATGTTTAGTTTCTTCCTTCTTCAGTTTACCTCGAGATTGACAAGTTGACAATGGATCGTGCTTGTTTGAGTAATAAGTGCTTATAAATCGTGATTTACAGTATACGAGGTAAATATGTGAGATGAGTTTTATCTCGACTTACGTAATAAGTGCTTATTGACTCCCAATAAACAATACCAAACACTTAATCATTAATTCTGGATCAATATTTCCTCCGGTTTTTCCCGCCTCAATCGAACATCCCTGTTGGCAAAAAATAAAAAATAAAAAATAAAAAAAGAAGAAACCCACATTGGAGAAAAGCATGTGTCATGATTGAGGTTGGAAATTTTAACAGTTACGATGATTTAGTTCAATATTTTGATTAAATTTGGCACATTGCAAACCCACATCAGTGGTAAAAAGATTGGCAGGGCATCAGGTAGTCAGAATCGAACCAGACGTTCCAGTTCGATCGGAAAACCGATGCTTGGTCCAGTTTGAAACAAGGCCAAAATTGGCCGACAAGAGAAATCAGGACAAAACCAGATAAAATGGGAAAAAACGATGGAAAACAGGTTCATACCATAACGTCTTGGTCCGCATTTGGTGCTTGTCGCTGATTCGATGAGATCTTAAATTTTAATCTCAATGATCTAAATTTAAAATTTTTAATTTATGATTTTTTAAATGATAAATTCATTTTTATTTGAAGTGATAGCTATTAGATTATTTTTATTTTAAATTTTACATGTATTAAAATATAAATTTATTTAAAATATAAAAATTAAATTACATTAACTATAGACTGTCAAAAATTAATCCATCGGTGCCCATGACTCATGAGAACATTCTTCTCATCTGTTTGATTAGCACAAAATGTGCTTCCTTATGTCATTAGATAATAACATTATTCATTTAGTCAACATTCTTACGGCTTTAATTACTAATATTACTCATTTAGTAAATATTATTACCTATTTAATAATTTTAATTACTTATTTAATTAATATCATTACACTTCTAATAAATATCATTACTCCATTAGTAAATACCATTATGTTTTTAGTAATTTCCACTACCTTCAGTCAATAATATTATGCCTTTAATAAATATCATTACTCATTTAGTCAATATCATCATGCCTTTAATCATTTTCATTACTCATTTAATGAATACTGTTACTCATTTAGTTAACACCATTATGCCTTTAGTTAATAACATTTCTCATTTAGTAAATATTAGTACTCATTTAGTCAAATATCATTATGCCTTTATTTATATCATATACATATATTCTTATGTATATATATAATTATATATACTCCATCCGGTCCTAATTATAAGATAAAATTAATTTTTTTGTAGAAATTAAGGAAGCCAATTAAATTACTTTAGAATTTTTTTATTTTTAATATCCTTATATTATATTAGTTAAATTAATTAGTTTGGAGAAAAAAATATAAATACTCTAAAGTAATTTAATTGACTTCCTTAATTTTTTTTAAAAAATCAACTTTATCTTATAATTAAAACAAGAAGTATATCAAAACTTGATAAATAAATAAATAAATATATATATATATACCAAAAGGGTTTGGGGGCGCAATAGTCTTCACCGTGTCTTTTGAAGCACGAAGGGGTGGGTTCAAATTTTACCCTCATCACTTGACTCTTCATTTTAAAAAAATAATAAAATAAACCTCCAAAAATAGCCATCGGGTGGGGCTATGGAGGGTGGTGCCATTTTCTTTTTTTATTTAAAAAATTGGGCTGCATTACAATAAAATTAAAATACTTTAAAATCTTAAATTAATGTTTTATCATCTTTCTTTTATGTTCTTCATATCTAATCAGACTTTTTAAAATTTTAAAAGTTGTTAAACGAAAGTTTTCTTAAAAATTCTGGGACATATTTTTTAAATTATTAATTTACGGTTCAGGAAACCAATGGGGATGCTTGGTGTGGAGACCGGAAAGAACCCCAAAAACCCAGCGCTCACAGGTTTGAAGTCAGTTTCGGCGTCAACTGTTCTTTGAGAAGGCTTAACTTCAAGGACGCTTGCAGCTCTCTGCTGTGTTGGACGAATCATCGTCACAAGGGCAGAAATGGCGTCCAAATCTCCCAAGAAAGCCAATCTCTTGGATCTCCATTCCATCAAGAACCTTCTCGACGAGTCTGCCTCTGAGGTCCACTCAACCCTAACAATCTCCCTCCATTTCAGATCTCCCTTATGTCAATGACTTTCTTCTGTCTATTCTTTGGATTCTTCTTTGAGTTCGGTAATTGGATTTTTCGTTCTTCATTTTTCTCTTTGTTTAGATTGTTAAGAGTCGTGGCTATGTGGAAGACGTGAGACTGAGCAACGTTAGGCTCTTCCTTGGAACGATCATAATCATTATTGCTCTGTTCGCTCAGTTTTACAAGAAGAAATTCCCTGAGAACCGGGATTTTCTCATTGGCTGCATCGTGTTATATCCTGTTCCTGGCTTAATTTTAATTTATATATCTATTTATTTGTTTTCTTATCTCTTTCATCTATTTAATAAGCACCCTGACGAGCAGAATAATGATCCTGGGAGTGTTGTTTGGGACAAAAGATATTTGAAAAGGGGAAGACTTGTGTGGATAACTTTTGTTTCAAGTGGGGGAAGGTCTTTTTCTGGGCTTTTAAATTTACTGTGCTTTTTTTGGGGGGTAAATTTCCAATGGGAAATATGGATTTGAGTTCTTGGAAGTTGTAACGTTACAGGCATCAATTGGCTTTTTATTGATGTTTCTTCAGTTGTGTGAGTTTTATTCCTTGACTCTGGCAAGTATGTAGTCTTCAATGCCTTGTTGCAGCTGATCATATTCACTAAGGAGAAGAATGCCATTCTGTTTACTTATCCTGCTGCTGTAAGTTTCTCACAACTCCTCTGGCTTTGAAACTATAAATTCATTCCTTTTATATATGGAAACTGGAGAATAGCTAATATGCAACGTGCTTGTTTGATATTGTTCTGGATGAAACCATCTTCTGTCATGTTATAATTTAGATATTCCATATTTCCATCTATTTCGGGCAGGTTAGATATGCACACACATGTATATAAGAAACTCCCCCTTAGGTGTTGGATTTTAGAATTCTATTTTACAGTATCTAAGTTAGAAATATGTATAATTATTATCCCGCATTCCTTTGCTTAATGGTGATGCTGTGTCCCTCCCCTTAGGTACATGTATATGGGTAAATCCCCTTGGGCGGGGACTGCCAGAATACATGTTGATGTTATAACCCTTCATTTCAATTGAGAAATGCTAAATTTGATGAATATTTAAATCAGAAAAGAAGTTTTATCTGTTGTGCCACCCCTTCGTTTATGGATGACTTATGGTTTTTTCGGCCAACTCTGTTTATACATTACTATTTGTAGTTTCATCCTTCCATCCCTCTTGTATTCATTTTCTAATAAATATAAATGAGAGATTAGGATTATATTTGTGGCATAGAGAGCAATGCCTTTGTTGGGTTGGATCAATGTGCATCATGTTTTCTTCTTGCTCTTCACAGTGATCAGAGGAAGTGATATCCAAACCAGCGAGTTTTTTGGGCATTAGAATCCATTTGCATGGTATGGCACTTGAGTCCCACATTAGAAGTATGGGATTTGAGTCAAATGTGGGATTTATATGGACCTTTGGCTCCCCAGCCTCCTAGGTTTACTTTTGGGGTATGGTTCCCCCAGAGGCTCAAATCAATTGATAGCAAATATCATATAGTTCATCTGTGACCTAGTTGCAATCATACAACATGATTGCAGGGCTTGAGTGAATATTAGCTCCCAGTCGGAAGGTATGGGACTTGAGCCCCACATTGTAATTTTGGGGTTCTAGTATGGATATATGTGGACCCTAGGCTCTTAACTTCATGAGCTAGCCTCTGGGTCATAATTCTTCCAACAGTTCCTTTTATTAGGATTTGCCATAGTATGAAAATTAAGATTTATAGGGTGGACATGAATGTTTTAATTTGATGTTCATAACAGATGCAAAACATGCTTCTGCCTGGTAAATTGACTACATCAAGCTGAGAAATGTGTGGTTGATAATATATTCTATGAATAAGTTAACATAAAGAACTAGTTATAATATACCAATTTCAGCCTATCAAATACTCTTTCTTTCATAGGCTTTGAATTTTAAAGTTACAAAAAAGTTTTGGTGAGATGACTCTAATATCCATTTGGGTTAAACTGGCTATGTCTTATGATCAACAATTCATCTATAGGCCAACAAGATGATTTTGTTGCAATCATAATTAATTAATAATATAAAACACAATAATGATGGTGCCATTAATAAATACCCATTTCTTCTAAAGGCTTTTTTGTGTATTAACAAATAGTTGTTCATAGCTTTTTTGCCTATGTCTTGATGGAATTGGATTATTGCATATGCTTCTGTCGGATGCTATTGTCTGATATCATATCATGTTTTTTTGCAGAACAGTGACTTAGTTTGTAATCATGCCAATGTTTTAATAATTTTACCCTAAATATTTGGTTTTTTGAGAATTCAAATTTCTTTTTGCAAGTCTGCAGTTCTTCACTCTTAAGTGAAATCAGTTTGGCATCTGTCTGCACCTTCTGATCTTTATAATGAGTCTTTATCCTATAATTTTCTTTATTCGTAAGTGTGTTGATGATGCATACAGTTAATATTTTCGTGCATTATGAATTATGAATAGTAAATTTGGTTTAAGGTATCTGCTCTGATCCAACAGTCCTGTGTAAATAACTAGTGCACCCAAAATAGAATAGCAGATATAAAATAAAAATTGAAAAAAGAAATTTATTTCTGAGTTTTAGCATCTGATTTGGAAGAAATTTGTGATTTCTGAATGGAAATATAGACAACTCTCTAACCAGAAGTATGTGCTTATTGAAAAATGACTCGAAAGTTGCCCAGCAGATTGTAGCTTGTTTGATATAGATGCTTGTCTCGTTATGGGAGATGGGGTTTTGAGGGTTATGTTACTTGCAGAATGATTTAAGTTCGTCTTTAAATTTAGTTGCCAAACTCAGTGGTGATTCAGATTTCAGACATTACGCTTCCAGCAGAAGCCTAAGATACTGTCAGCTTATGTTGAAATTTTATTGGATATTCTAACTTAACATGTAATTTTATGTGGGCAGGGATCCTATGTCGGTACTGGTTTGATAGTCTCCTCAAAACTGCCTCGATTTTCCGACATGTACACACTAACCATTGCAAGTGCTGATCCGAAATCAATTTCTGCGAATGAACCAGTGCATTTAACCAAAAGTGTTACTCAGTGGTACCTCCCTATACCTTTTCTGTTTGCTTATGACCATGCAGATTGATGCTATTATTCTTATTCTTCTTTCACACATTCTTTTCTTCACACCCTTGCTCACATCTAATATGTCTTTATTATCTATCATTCATCACCTTTTGTTTCTTTGGAGTTAGGTTCACTAAGGATGGGGTTTTGGTAGAGGGCCTGTTCTGGAAAGACGTTGAGGCATTGATTGATCAATATGCTAAGGAACCAAAGAAGGGCAAGTGATGGGGAGGCAGGCTTTGGTTTTGCAGTGCACATTTTGTAAGAGGAATATTATATATATCTGGACGCGCTTACAACCGTTGATGATTGTAACTGTAGGTTTCATACGTTTTAGTATTAATGGGAATAAAACTCTCGTTAGTATTAGAACAGACCTTGTTACCATTTGTTGCGAAGAAAGATAAATATCTATATGGGTTGCCTTAAGGAGAAGGGAAAGCTTTTTTATTTTTGAGGTCGTGTTTGGTAGCAGCGACTTCGAGTCGGTTTTAAGGGAAAGGGAAAGCCTTTTTATGCGATCCGGCTGGAGAAGGAAAAATGAATAATTAAGGGCCCGTTTGGTTAGATTACATTGCACACATGCGATGGTAATCTTGATTGCATTACCATTGGTGGCCTGTTTGGTTGGGCTTATTAATGGTAATGTAGATTACAATTGCAAAATAGATTGCATATTTTTTGGTAATCAACATTCATAGGGGGACCCCTATGAAAACTCATTGCAGGCGTGTAATCATTGATGAAATCTCAATTTTGACCCTACTAATTTAATAAAAAGACAAGATTTACCCTCACCAACCAAAAATATGTCAACAATGATATTTATTCTCTAAAACAGTGTGCTTCTCCACCCCCCGCCTCCCACCGCCACCGCCACCACCTCCTTCTCCATCGCCGCCGCCACTACCACCTCCTCTTCCCACCGCCACCCTCACCCCCGCTACCCCCATCGCCCACCGCCTACCACCACCTCCTCCACCCCCACCGCCCATTGCCACCACCACCTCCTCCTCCTCCGCCGTCACCCTCACCCCTGCCGCCCCCACCGACCCACCGCCTATCGCCCACCACCACCTCCTCCACCCCCACCGCCCACCACCACCACCTCCTCCTCCGCCGCCACCCTCGCCTACCACCACCACCTCTTCCTCCACCCCCCACAGCCCATTGCAGCCGCCGCCACCGCCACCACCTCCTCCTCCACCCCCCACAGCCCATTGCAGCCGCCGCCACTGCCACCACCTCCTCCTCCACCCCCCACCGCCCATTGCAGCCGCCGCCACCACCACCACCTCCTCCTCCGCCGCCACCCGCACCCCGCCACCCCCACCAACCCACCGCCTCCACCCCCACCGCCTATTGCCCACCACCACCTCCTCCACCCCCACCGCCCACCACCACCACCACCACCTCCTCCTCCGCCGCCACCCTCGCCTACCGCCACCACCTCCTCCTCCACCCCCCACAGCCCATTGCAGCAGCCGCCACCGCCACCACCTCCTCCTCCACCCCCTACCGCCCATTGCAGCTGCCGCCACCACCACTACCTCTTCCTCCGCCGCCACCCGCACCCCGCCACCCCCACCAACCCACCGCCTCCACCCCCACCGCCCATTGCCCACCACCACCTCCTCCACCCCCACCGCCCACCACCACCACCACCACCTCCTCCTCCACCCCCCATCGCCCATTGCCGCCGCCGCCGCCGCCGCCACCTTCTCATCCGCCGCCACCCGTACCCCGCCACCCCCACTGACTCACCGACCCATCGCCTATCACCCACCACCACCTCCTCCACCCCCACCGCCCATTGCCCACCACCACCTCCTCCACCGCCCATTGCCACCACCACTACCTCCTCCTCCTCCATCCCCGCCGTCGCCGTCTTATAACTATTTTTTCTACAAAGATTATATTAAGGGGTAAAATAGACTTTGTGTAATAATTAATTTTAAATAATTGTTAAAATATTAACTCATTGCACATTGCTTAAAAATCAAACCAAACACTACCCTTGTAATTAATATCGCATTGCATTACCATTGCATCGCATTGCACTGCACCGCAGGGTGTAATGTGATCGAACCAAACGGGCCCTAAGTGTGGTCCGTTGGGTACGGATAAAATTACATGGGAATAGTGAGAGTAAAAAACGATTGGATGACGGAACTACTCCTAAGTGTGTGTTTGGAATGGCTTATTTTTGTCCAAAATGTGCTTATAATTCGTGATTCACGGTATACGAAGTAAGTATGTGAGAGGAGTTTTTTCTCGGCTTGCGTAATAAGTGCGTTTTTACTGTGTAAAACGCTCACACAAACACACACTAAATCTGATCAAATTAAAAAGAAGAATTAAACTAAAATGCAAGACGGTGAGGTTCATCAGGGCATCGAATCTCGTTTTGGGTGAAGAAGTTGATCTGAAAATTGGATAGAGGGAATTCCGACGGAGGCTTTGGTGATGGATACTTAGATATACATTGATTAATTAGGTTAGGGTTAGTTTCGGGCTATCATAGGTTTTTTGAGAATATTTTGTCAGGAAAAATAACTGTTCTAGAAAATATTCAATCACTTCATGGGGTGGTCTTCCCAACAAAGATGCTTAAAAGACTTCCTACCTTAAAATAGTTACCCCTCCTATCTTAATTATAAGATAAAGTTGACTTTTTTTTGAAGAAATTAAGGAAGCCAATAATTACTTTAGAATTTTTATATTTTTAGTATCCTTATATTATATATCAATTTATTAGTCAAATTAATTAATTTAGAGAAAAAAATAAAAATAAAAATACTTTAAAGTAATTTAACTGGCTTCCTTAATTTCTCCCAAAAAATCAACTTTGTCTTATAATTAGGACCAGAGGGAGAAATAGTTAGTTGTTTGGTTTAGCTCCCTTTAGATTATTGAGCTGTATTAAATAAATGAGTGATTAGTGGTAGAAGCTCATTTTTTCAACGTGATTTTTTGTGTACAAAGCACGTATGTGAGGGGAATTTTGTCTTGACTTATGTGAACATACTTTTTTAAAGCTAACTTAATCAAGCCCTAAGTTGACTACTACCTCTGGTCTTTTTTATAAGAGCTCAATAACCGAATTACACGGTTTAAGAAAGCAGTTAAAGTTAGGTAAAAATAATAAGTATGTTTGAAATAAACTTTATTTTTCAAGTATGCATTTATTTATGAGGATAAATAAGAGAGAGAAATAAAGTAAATATGAGTATCACCAATTTTTTAATTAATACAATACATATAATTAATTAGGGGTAAAAATGAAAAAAAAAACTCATTAAATATTTAGACAATTTTTGTCAAGCTTTTATAAAAATGATTGAGGGAATTTAAATTTTAAACTCTTATAAAAAAGAAGTAATATATTAATGATTTTTTGGGTGTTCTCAAACGGGCACCCCATACTTGCCTTCACTCTCTATTTGGATGAAATAGAAAACTAGGGAAGAAAATATGAGAGAAAATGGATGGGGAAAGAAAATCCACCTCATTTTCTTTCCAAATTTTCTTTTTGCATGTGACAAAAAAATGAGAAGAAAACGCATGTCTCTTCTTGCCTTTTTTTTTTTTCCCCTCCGAACTCAAATGAGAAGACGCAGTTTTTGTTGTAACTTATTTCTCACAATAAATTATCCACCAAACCCTCTATTTTCTCCCCAATCTATTTCTAACAATAAAACTATATTTTGGGGTGTAAAACAATTTCTGCTTTTTCTAAAATTATTCTTCATATTTCTTTTCAATTTTTTTTTTCAGAAATTATTCTTCAAAAATTCAATCATGATTTGTAATAGCTTTTTGAAAGTGATTTTCATGTGATATGAGTACGAGAGACGAGTCTTCTTTTGTAAAAGCATTTTTAAGTGCTTATAGGTTTCCGAAAAAGAAAAAAAAGATAAACTCTCAATGACCTTTTAGTCCAATGGCACAAAAGCCCACACCACATGGAGAAAATCATGGATTAAAAAAAGTAAATCTCTTATTGTTCATGTTAGATCTAATTATTTAATTTAGAAAAATTAAAGAAGTTAAATAAATTATTTAATTATAATATATATGATATAATCTCCTAAGACATTTATGTGTAATATTAGATTATATTTTATATCAGTTTATAAGTTAAATAAATTTATTTTAAAAAAATGATAAATCTAAGAGATAAAATAATATATATATATATATATATATATTACATCTAGGACAACAATTCACCCTCAAACTAAATCCTACATTTAAGATTGAAGGAGTTGTTTTCAGAAAAAGAAGATTAACCACCAATGAGCCTTTAGTCCAATGTCACAAATACCTGCACAGCAGAGAAAAAGGCGTGGGTTAAAAAAACCGCAGTCCTTTGATCATTAATCTTCTTAGATCTATTTATATGTAGAGAAATTAAAGAAGTTGAATAAATTATTTAATTATAATATATGTTATATGATTTCTTTAAAATACTTATGTGTAATATTATAGTATACTTATTTTATTTTATAAGTTAAGTAAATTAATTTAAAAAAATGATAAATATAAAAAATAAAATGTTAAAATAGATATTATATATAGGACCGAAATTTACCCAAATCAAGTTCTACATTTAGTATTGATGTGGTAGTTCTCCTGGGGGGATTTGTTTTCATTTTCTTGTGACGGTGAACAGAATGGTGGGGAGGGAGTGACCGATGTCAACCAATCCCATTGATTAATATTTTGTTGTTAGTATCAAGGTTCTGAAACCCAAACAGATTATAGGATCAATCGAAGTACTAGGTCAAGGGTCAATGGATTAGATCAGAGTTAAACCGGAGCTAATTCGGGGCTAAACGGATGAGAAATTGAATATTTTAGGCTTATTCATATGAAATTCTAAAGAAGAATTAAAAAAATTGATTATAAAAAAAAAAAAATACTGAATCAGACCGATTCCATGCCCGGTTGGCCTATTCCAAGGCCGGTCTAGTCCAAGTATAAAAACACTGATTAGTACTCAAAACTTGTATGCCAGTTCGGCCTGGGTTTGAAAACACTGGTTAGTACTCAAAACTTGCATGGTTAATACTCTGGACGAACCCAGCTGATGCAAGTGTCAAAATAGTTTGAGTCAAAAAGGAGAATTGATTTGTCCAAAAAAAAAAAAAAAAGGAGAATTGATGATTGATGAAGTGTGTGTTTGGACACCTTTTTTAAGCCCAATTGAAGACCATAAACTCAATTGTCAATTGAGAACTCAAATTTGAGTGTTTGGAGAGGCTAATTGATAATTGAGCTTTTGCCAAAACCCAATTGGTGAAAGCTCAATTGGGAGAAGCTAGAAAATGGAGCTTTTGTTAAAAGCTAATGACATTTTATGCTAGATTGAGTTGAATTGAAATTAGTTATATGATATTGATTTTTCCTATAAAATATTTTTTAAATAGTATGTAGTATCAAAAAATATTTTTTGAGTGTTTTTAACCCCTTAAAATATTTTTCTAGTTATATCAACTACCTAGTGTGCTATCAGACTGATTGCAATTTTACCCATTTTCTAGTTGTACCCACTAAAAAATTTTTTTTGAGTGTTTTTAACCCCTTAAAATAATTTTTTGGTGTTTTTAATCTCTTAAAATATTTTTTCAGCTGTACCCAGTGTGTTATCAGACTGATTTCAATTTTACCTTTAATGTACTTTTTCAGCTCCAAAAATTACTTTAAAATATTTTTTTGGTGTTTTAAACCCTTAAAATATTTTTCAAGTTGTACCTAGTGTGTTATCAGATTTATTATAATTTTACCTTTAATGTACTTTTTCAGTTTCAAAAATTACTTTAAAATATTTTTTTGTGCTTTTAACTTTTTAAAATATTTTTTCAGTTGTACCCAGTATTAGGAGACTGACTATAATTTTACCTTTAATATATTTTTTTAGTAGTAAAGAGCACCCAAAACTTAAAATATTGATTTCCACCCATTCTAAAATATTTTTCCAGTAGCACATAATATTTTAAAGTAATTTTTAAATATTTACTTGATTTTTTAAATATTTTTTCACCTACTCTCTCTTACCATTATCATAAAAGCCCTTTTGATTAATCCAATCCAAACAAGTTTTATTTTTGTAAAAGCTCAATCGTCAATCGCCAATCCAAACATAAATTACATTACATAATTTAGCTTTTACCAAAAATAATATCACAACAAGCCCAATTGAAACAAGCCCAATTATTAATAGCTGTTCCAAACACACTCGAAGATGCCTCGATATTCCCTTTCTCTCAAATCCCTGGCCAAAAAAAAAAAAAAACCCTACTTGGAGTCGAAAGCAACGTGGCGGCCAGCGCACGAAGTCACAGACCAATCATTCCAACTTGAAAGCTTATAGACCGATAGCCATGTTGGAATCCAATTCTCTACCCAAGCCGTCTCTCATTAAACGGACCTCTAAATCCATTCTCTTTCTCAACAAAATATCCTGGCTTTTTTAATAGAAAGCAATAATAGTTAACTCCATTTTTAAATTTAAATAATCATTAAAGAGTACTCCCTCTTATTCTTATTATAAGATACCAATTAACAAGTGTTTTTTATTTTTTTATGAAACACTTACAAGTTTCTAATAAGTATTTAATTATTTTTTTATTTATATCCATGTTTAATAAAGATAGTGCGAGTGAATAATAATTAATATATATTTGAGTTTAGTATAATTAATAAGGATAATATTAAAAATTATTTAAATTTTAGGATAATTTTAATAATTTTAATTATTTTTATTAATTTATAAGAAGTAATAATTGATGTTTAGAATAATGAGAATAAGAAGAAGTATTAATTTAAAATCCTTACGCAAAGCGGGATGGACTTTTTTTATTTTGGTGGCCCAAAAGTAGAATGGATTTGTCCCACATATAAGGAGGCCCCACGGAGAAGAGACGTGGGTCAAAACTTTGGCCCCACATGTCTCTGATTCGCAGTTTTATTTTTAAATATTCAGCAGTCCTTTTCATGGGACATACCCCATCTCTCCCTCCCTGATCTGCTCAAGCATGGTCGCCACCCCCACAACTATTAGCGCGTGTTTGGCTGTGCGTTTTATAGGCCTAAAACGCACGAATTTTGGCTTTTGTGCGATTGTCTATCGGTTTTGAAAAGTGGAGTGTTTGGTTGAGTGATAGAGAAATTGGGCTTTTAGGAATTTATTAAGATAAAACGCATGAAATATATAAGCTCCATTTTGGAGCTTTTCAGCTGTTTTTTTGTCATTTATTAGGGAAATATTATTTGGTTAATGTTGGTTATCCGATATAACTTGATTATCTTAATCCCTATAGATGTGAGCGTTATCATATGTCAAAATTTAGCAGCTTGCCCGAATTTAGAAATACTAATGAGATCTTTAATTTTTATCATTCTTGTTTGAGGTCAACTATAAAAAGAACTTTTTGAGTGTAGAAGAATCGATTTTAATTGTTACAAAAAATGCGCAAATACAACTACCAGACACAAGTTCGTATTGTTTGTGCAACAATGACCCTACATAATTTTATTAAAAGAACTTATGTTGAAGACGTAGTGTTTTGACAAAGTGAAACTGAGAATATAATTGATGTAAATAATAATAGTGTAGATGAATATCCTTCTACCACAAATTATGGTAGGTGATCTTCCTCTGAAATGAATCATATTCGTGACTCAATTAGAGACTAGATTGTAAGGGACATATGATCCAATTACTCATGTAATATTATTTCATCAAATTGTATTAATTTTAATTCCTAAATTTCCCAACTTTAACTTGTATAATTTTTTTAAATTTCAAATTTAATTTCTCTCTTACTATTATCACAAAAGTCACTTATGTTTAAATCAATCCAAACAAGTTTTACTTTTGTAAAAGTCATTTATACAACTGCTAATCTAACCATAAATCACATTACACAATCTGGCTTTTATCCAAAGTAAGATTACAAAAAGTCAAATTAGAAAAAACCATTTTTCCAATCGTTGTTCCAAACACACACAGTTTATGTTGGGATAGCTTATTTTTTATTTTTAAGTGTTTTTCACATAAGTTGAGACAAAATTCCTCTCACATATTTACCTCGTATACCGTAAATCATAATTTAAAAGCAATTATAAACTAAAATTAAAGTATCCCAAACAAGCACTAAGTCAAGCTCAGTCCATCGCCCAAAAAAAAAATTTGTCCAAAAAGAAAAGAAGTAATTTTCAAATTATTAATTTAAAAATTAAATTATAATCATACTATTTAAAATTGGATGTCATAAATAAATTATATTTCTGATTACTCCCTAGTCTTTAATATTATAAGAAGGTAAAGTGTTTATATTTATCATTTTTATCTAAATTAAGTAATTTATTCAGCTTCCTTAATCTCTCTGAAAATGTTCACTGACATTTATAATAAACTAATATGGACATGAGGTGGTATTATTGTAAAATTTTTTAATATAAAGATACTATAGTATAAAAAACCGGACTCGCCAGTTCGACTTGTTGAATCGGTTTCGAGTCAGTTGTTTGGTTTGGTTCAGCCATCAGATCTTGAACCGGTCAGAAACCAGTGGTTTACTAGTTGAACCTATTTTATTTTTATTTTATTTTTTTATTTTATTATTTTTCCAACTATTATCTCTATATATTTTTTAAGGAAAAATGAAAGGTTGAAAACCGAGATGAAAAGAAAAGCAGGTAAAGAAAAAATAAATAAATAAAAGAAGATGGTAAAAAAATTATTTAAAATAATATAATAATTATAAGAAATGAGATATCATTGCATAAGTATAGGCATTATAACTAATATTAATAGATTTTAAATATATTTTCTAAATATCTTTATTTTTATCTATAGAAGTTTAAAAATATATTAATATATATATTGACACTAATAAATTATAATATTTTAATATAATCAATTCTATCATTAATTAGACTTCGATTGATCCATTAATCTTTAAATTTATATCTTGTGATCAGTTCATTACGGTAATAATGATTTTTTGTTCCTTGAAAGATACGGAGATATTTTAAATTTCTTATTATTGTCATATTCACACCTTACCTTGCTCCTACCACTTGGAAATTCTTTAATAAGTGGGCACCGGCTTATGTCGTCATCAATCAGACAATCACCACTGGCATTTGATATTTTGATGGGCACACGGTAGCCCTAAGCCTATTCTTTACGCTGTCGTTTTCAGGCACCTAATTATGCGTATATGCGTGGGTACTATATAAGCGACGCCCAGCCTTCTTACAGCCCTTCGTTCCGCTATCAGGTGCATTTTTCCTTTCCCAACCCCCTTTTGCTTTTTCCCCTCTCAATCCATTTTCTCTGTTCTCGCCGTACATACAAATTTCGGATTCGGAATTCGAGGCTTTTGATTCCGATCTCGTGACGAACCCTAGCTGCGGTTCCTGATTCCTGCTTGTTCGATCTTCAGATAATCTCAAATCAAATGTCTAACGGGAGACCTCAAGATTTGTTTGACGCCGACAAGGCCAGTGGATCTGATCCCTCCGGCCATCGGGCGGTCGCTGAAGATTTTGATGATTCGTCGTCTGTAGATGGCGTTTCTTTGAACGGCGTCGAATCCGGTGCGAGCTCTACTCTTCCGGGTGAGAGTAGTGGATCCAGGAGGGAGACGCTGCTGACGCAGCGGTTGACGGATATTCTCGTAGATCAGGGCGATGGTGATCTTTTGCTTCAGCGGAGCAACCAGGATGATCATCTGTTGCAGTGGTTTCAGGCTCTTAATACGCAGATTATGGGAGCATGTCGCGCTGACGAGAGGCTCAAACCCTTGTTGAAGATGAACGTCTCCGGTGGTGTTGCCGAAGATCCCCTTTTAACCCAATTAAGTCAGGTAAGAGTTGGATTTCTGTTTCTTGGTGTTTTTATCTGAAAGATGTTCCGAGTCTTAGCGGCCTCAGCGATGAGGCGTCTGTAAATTTCATTGTTAGCCTGAGTTTTGGAAACTGAACAAATGACTTGTTCTTACTCCATTTTGGTTCAAGTGTGCATCGAACCAACAACTTATTCGTTTTCTTCTTAGCTTCGGTTAGATTTGTTGTGTAAATGGCTAATGTTCCTTAATTTCTTTTACTTGTGTAGCATTTCGAGCCAGCAGAGGTTGGGATGCTTGCCAGATGCTTCTGCGTACCACTTGTTTCGATCCGAGTTGGAACAATTCACAAGGATGGGACACGATTGTGTCCTACTGCCAATAGGTAATCTCATTTAAACTTATTTGAAAATTTACATGTTAGTTGTTCCCCTATATTTTCGTCAAGGGGAAAATCTTCTTATGGATGTTATTGTGGATATTTTAGCGTTTGGTTTACACAACTCATCTGTACTGTGCATTTTTAGGATGTCATAAATCTTGATTGCATCTTGCCACCTGAAACATTTATTAATTATCTTAGTTTACCGCTCTGTCACTATGATTTATTGTTTTGATAGTTATATATTCATTGTTGTATGAATGTATTCAAATTTTGAACTTACTGCCATATATCTACTTCATTGCTACATTTACGGGCAGTTTGTTCTGTATTAAAACTATGCTTCATCAACTATGCAGGCTGCTAGGTTTATTATTATTCGTGGCCGTATGGTAATATTATGATGTTTTGCAGTAGTTCACAGATATAAATACACACACATGTTAGTTATTGTTTGTGTATGGTATTGTGTGTACTAAAGTACGATTTAATATCCATGCTTCTTAATCCTTGTTGATGATTGAAGTATGTATTTGTTTTCCTGTGCGCCTTTGTGTAAATCTTTTGTCAAATTATATGCGACTTGTGTTTTGGGTCTTTGTTGTTTGTTTTCTTTTGTGGCGATGTCCTTTTTTCTATCTTATTTCCAATCTTTTTTAACAGTAGGGCTGTGACACACCTTTATCCTTTCTTGTTTTTTTATCTCTCAACATAAGCCAGTAGTGAGATCATTGTTATAGCTTCTTCAAGATAAGCTGAGTTTTTAATACATTTATAATTATAATATTCAGTTAGTGCTGTAAATATATAAACTTGCTCCTTTATCGCATAGGTTTTGGATGTTAAAACCAATTTGTTTGCAAAGCATGACACTAACACTTTTCAGTTTACCGCAGAAACCAGTGGGCTAGTGGCCACTGACACTTTCCAGTTTACAGTTTCTTCAATTTTTTTAGATTGATACTTTTATGTTTCTCATGGGAGAATATTCCTTCAACATCATGTATTACATTCACTGTATATTTCTTTTTTTTTTTGGGCCAGTACATTTTTGCCTCTTAGCTGGCTTACCTGCAATCACATTAATGATTTTTTCTGCATACACTCACGTCTGGTCAAGCTCGAAGTAGCAATTATTGACTGCTATACGCATATTAAGACATCTAGTATAGCAATTTGCTTCCATTAGAGATTGAATTGCTGGTTGTTATTCTGTATTTAATTGTAGTCTTGATCTTACTGAAATGTGTAGTTTGTTGGGTAATCAACAGAAACTGTAGGAGTCCATAGTTTAGATTATTAATGGTAATATGTTCATTCTTCCAAGTAAATATGTCTTTTGGCTTGTAGGTAGCTGGGCGTATTCTATTATGATCTCTGAATTAAGAAGAAGTAAAGGTAGTTCCATGATCCTATATTATACATATTATTGCTGTCTTGCTTTTCAGATCTTGAGGTTTGAAATTCTTATGTGGAATAAAATTAACTAACATCTTGTGTTGTGCTTTACCTTTAATTCGCATTATAATTGCTATTTGCGTATTTGTATACTGTTGTTATGTGTGTTGGTTTTCAAATGTTTACTTGAGGATGATGGGCATCTTATTTTTCTGATTGTCATTAACTTGGTTGCTTATGCTAAGAATTTATTTTATATTTAAATGATGTTTAGAAGTTTTAAACCACCCAGCTGAAATAAGATACTGTTAGTATTTGGCTGTGTTGATATTCTAGTTTTATTTGTGAAGCAAAGCACGTTGGGATATATGCTGTTTGTTGAGATGCTATGGAATAATATCCCATTCATTTCAATAAGTTCTGGGTTCAGGATTCTTATGGTATATATTTTCTGTATAAATTTTGTTTATTATTGATAATTTTGGGAGTTTATCTTTCATTTTCCAGCATGCGTTGTGTGCTTGCTTGCACAAAGGTCATGTGTATAAAACGGAACATTCTTGCATGCTGTGTATAGCTATAAATATGTGCCCTTAATTCGCTAGTTAAGATTCTTGTTGATCTTCAATGATTATTATGCAGGTGGGGGAGCCAATCAGTACTTGCTACTATTTAGAGCTAGCTGCATAAAACTTTGCTATAAAATTATATTGAAGTTTTGCAAATCCTATTACTATTTTTATGGGTTGTTATTTATTTTAAAGTCTTTAAAAAGGTGATAAGTCCACATTGTTGTGAGAACTAAACAAAGCAGATTACATAGTTTACAATATATATACTAGTGCATTAGCATGAAGCATGTATGTTCATGGTTATAGCCTGCAGTTACTTGTTTGCTCTTGCAGTTTTACTTGTTTTTAAACATCAGAGGCTATTTTCAATGCGAAAGTAAAATGCTAAATCACTTGTTTACAAAATCAAAAGTTTCGTCTAAACTCCTAAAAGTTATGTTCAGATGGTTATGGTTAATTAGACAAGGGCTTGAGTCATTGGGTCACTGTTTGTTGGTTCAGTTTTATACTTTGATTGTTGAAAGTTGTGACATGGTATCTCATTTTGGTACTTTCTTTGTTTTCCTTTTCTGCAAATTCATTAATGCGGTATCATTCTATCTTGAATTGTTTACAGGGGAAACTTGAGTCTTATACTACTGCCGAGTTCTGATCTTCGTCTCTCATTCATTGGAGATGACGGCAAAGTAGAAAGGATGTTTACCCTAACCAAAAAACCACATTGTGCTGCTGTTGTGATAGATGAAATCCCAGAAGACAGCTCTGGTTGTTCCTTCCTAATAAGAGCTCCAGATGGTAGGACCTTTTACTTCTGGTGCTCAGAGAAATCTAAACTGTTAGGAATTGAATTACTTGGAAAGGTAATTTGGGTTGCACTTTGTTGTTCATTCATTAAATTTTTCCCCTTGGCCCTCTTCATCCGGTTATTTTTTTGGGCTGTATCCAGTTGAAGGACTTGCTCAAGACAAAACCTTCTGTAGCAGATTTGAGTGGGATTAGCAAATCAAGGCTCGACTGTTTTGCTACTCAGCTTCGTGCATTTCTTGTGGGATCATCAGTGGGCAGTATTCATGAAACAGTTGATTGTACCTCAACACTGTCTGCAAATTCCATGGTTCACAATGCTTCTTTGTCCACATCGAAATATGCGAGATCTAGACATAGTGGCAATCAGGCAATGAAGGGAAATGCACTCTACCTTGGTAGTCTTAGTCCAAAATCAAGTTCGTTCAAGGAGGGCACTCCTAGAAACTTGTCTTCTTTCAGGATTGCAAGGGAGAAGCTAAAACGTCGCTGTGATAGCCAACAGGTTGTGCTTGATGACCTGTCAAATGAGTCATTGAACACCTCAGATACAACTCCAAGTCATTTTGATCATGATAAACTTCCAGAAGTTACAAAAGCATTTCCTCCTTTAAATTTTCTTGGATCATTAGGAAATCTTACTGTCCCATCAAACCTTGGTCAACAAGCAGAAGTCCCTCCTTTGGCTTCACCACTATTTGCCCCTCACTATTGTTGGTGTCCTCCTGGGGTTTCGACTTATCCATCCCCAGTGGCACCTTCAAAATTTCCTGTCTCATCAATTGAACCGCTTTCTCTTCCAGTGGATGCCTCCTTGTTCCCTAATGCAATGCCAGGTAGCCTATTGACACCAATACCACCCCTTAATCTAAGCATGCCCGTGCAATTCCCTCCATTCCTGCCCGATCCCTTGATTAGAATGTCTCTGCCAGCTTCTCAGCAGATTCCTACCTTCACACCTTTAATATGTGATCCAATCGTTCATGTCCCAGTAATTGATGTGTGCTCTTCAGGAGGTCAGGGCTATCTTGTAAGCGCTGGCCCTGCCATATCAACTGCCATTCCACCGTTGCATCCAAATTTTGTGAAGCCACTGATTTCTGAATCTGATTCTGTTGTAAAGGGTGCAAGAGAGACCCTGCGTCTGCTAATGAGCGGTTCAAGCCAGACTAACAAACAGGTTATGGATACGTTGCCTGCAGTTTTAACAAATGCGGATGAAAAACCAAGTATCATTGTGGCCGGCAGCCGCGGTCTCTATGCTGGAACCAGAGACGTCAATGTTATTGCTAACAGCATTGCAGCCATGGGTTTAGCTTCACTCTCCGGGGCATCGAGGGCAGATAGCGATTCTGAGGATTGTGGCCCCTGTGGAATTTCAGAACGACAAGTGAGGGATTCCAGTGAGGCAACGGGTAGTTAGTGCCTTCTCTGATGGAGGGAATGACTTTCTTTGATTCCAAGCCGACGAAGTAACGTATCCGCTTTCTTTGTAGTCCTCTTGTAGGGGTTTCCTTTTGCTCCGGTAACATGTTGATATATGTTTCTACTCCACCCTTTTGAAATGTAACTAACTAGTCCTTCATTTCTTTTGTTTAAAGAATATTTCTTTACTTTTGATCTATATGGGTAGAATTATAATATTCAAATATTGACTTGTGAAACATAATACTGTCTCCTCAACATATTCAAATTTTAACGATTATGATGCTCCTGCACATGGGGAGACCTCTTTGAAAAAAAATATTGACACGTTTAGTCATCACCAATCATGTTTGATGAACCAATTTGCAACTCCATGTTTGATGAACCAATTTGCAACTCCCCAAGATGGTATTGGTTTTTATAATGTGCAAGTGGCTTTCCCGAACACAGTTACCTTTTTTGAGCCAAGATGCAATTAGCTTTCATAACATGCCAGTGGCCTTCATGAATATGCAATTAGGTTCCATAATGTGCAAATGGTCTCCTCAAATATGCAATTATCTTTTTAAATATGTAATATGAATCAATACGCAATTACCTTTCCGAAGTACAATTAACTTTCATCATATACAAATAACCTACCTGAATATACAATTACCTTCTATAGGGATAATATAGTCTGTCTCTCACCACCTTTTTCTACCCGACGTCATCCATTTCTATTGGGTCGGGTCCCATTATCTTTAAAATTTCCATTTGGAATTTAAAAACAAGTTTCCCAAATTAAAGGAGGCCCAAAGACTCCACTGCATGTTCAGGCCAGGTTAATATTTACATTAACCTCCGCGTTTCTTTCTTTCTTTTTTTTTTTGGGTACAATGAAGTAAATGATTATTGGAGCAAAAATCATATGATCATTGCTTGGGGCCATGCACCAGGAAAAAAAACTTAAAATCTATATTTATTTTTGGGAAAATCCCTATAAAATACCCTTGAAATAGGAAAATTCCTAATCAGTACATTGAAATCAAAAAATCCGGATCAGTCACGTGTCAGTACGGATGAACAGTACAGGCGGCGCCAAAAGACGATTTTGCCCTTCAGGCCTCATTCTCGCCACTTCAAAAATAACAAGATGCAGTTCTTAATTAACAACTCCAGATTCTTGATTAACAACTTCGTATTCTTGTTTTACAACCTCATTTAAGTTTCAAGGCCAATAACAATACCTCTTTTTTTATTAACAACACGCCTTCTTAATTAACAACTCCAGATTCTTGATTAACAACTTCGTATTCTTTATTAACAACTCCGTATTCTTGATTAACAACTCCATTTCATCTTTTTACTTTCACAATAACAACACCGGTGTTGTTATTAACAATACCATATTCTACATTAACAACTCTCATTTCTTATTTCACAACTTCGTAATTTAAGTTTCAGGGCCAATAATAACACCTCTTTCTTTATTTACAACATCGTATTTTACATTAACAACATTATATTTTTGAGATGCGAATATGTGGAAGAATAAAGCGGAGTTGTTAATCAAGAATTTGGAGTTGCTAATAACAAAACCGGTGTTGTTATTGTGAAAGTAAAAAGATGAAACTGGAGTTGTTAATTAAGAACCTCGTGTTGTTATTTTTGAAGTGGCGAGAATGACGGCTGAAGGGCAAAATCGTCTTTTGGCGCCGCCCGCACTGTTCATCCGTACTAACTCGTGATTGATTTGGATTTTTTTATTTTAATGTATTGATTAGGGATTTCCCTATTTCAAGAGTATTTTATAGGGATTTTCCCTTTATTTTTTTCCAAATTAATTTATACTCCCTCATATCCTTAATATGAAAACCAGCTCCTTTGAAAGATTAAGGAAACTAAATTAATTATATTAATGTATTTACATTTATGTTTTTCTTTAAACTAATATATATGACTTATAAACTAATATGCAATCTAATTATATATAACATATACTATAATTAAGTAATTTATTTAGTTTCCTTAATCTAAAAAAAAATCAACTACCTCAATATAAGGACCGGAGGTAGTGTTGTGTAAACATCAATCGGTCTATTTGTAAATCGGCTTGACTTTAATCATTTAATCCATATCAATATAAGGACCGGAGGTAGTGTTGTGTAAACATCAATCGGTCTAGTTGTAAATCGGTTTGACTTTAATCATTTAATTCATCTTCCGTGTAGGTACATATGGATATGGATATATACACGGATAGTGATTTTATTTTACAATTTACTCTGCCTAATTGAGATAAAACAGATGGCTTTAAATCTTATAAAGGCTTGTTCTTTTTTTCTTTTTTTTTTCCATCATTATAAAGGCTTGTTCAGTTAAAGGAATTCAAGAAGAATAATGATTATAATGTTGAACGGAATTGAGAAAGCATTGTGGGTATCATTGCGGAGTAATATGAACACCAATGATTGTCAAACAAAATGCTGCAAACTACTGAAAGACATCTTCATTGCATACTAATTAAAGATCCTCATTAGGTGTCAATTTTTCTGTTTCAAGTTGTTCTATATGTAAATGGAACATGTTGCTCCTCCCATTTCCTTGTCATTATTGCTTTTGCCAAAAAAAAAAACCTATTTATATGTTATTCTAAAGTTTCAAAACATGTTCACTATTTTTTTCAAGTTTCACGACAGCATTAGTTATTACTCTCTCTGTTCTTAAATATAAGCTTCAAATAACTAATTTAGACTTATTAAAAAAAGTAGTTAAAATTAGTTAAGAGTAATAAATATATACATATTTCTAATTATGCCCTTATTTGTAAAATGATAAGTAAGGGAGACAATAAATGCAACAAATATAGTCAAGAGGTTAAAGTTGGAAAAAACCACAATATACTTTGACTTTTCTAAAATGAAGTTTACATTTTGGAACAATCCCATTTACAAATTTGTAACCCATATTTAGGGGCGGAAGGAGTACTTTAGCAAATACACTCTTATTTTTATTAACTTTTGATAGATTAATTCACAGTTTGTATGATGAAAACCTTAATTAAATTACATATTAAAAAAAAAAAGGAGTGGATGGATTACTTTGAATTTTCATTTGATGAAAGTAGTTTTCTGTATGAAATTGGTGGGGGCATAATAATTAACTGTGTTTGATGGAGTCAGGGAAAGTTGATGGGTTGCATGATGAAGTATTATGATGTTGGAATGAGGTTTCGTGGAAATTCAAATTCAAGTTGGCAAATGATAGCTTCATGGTTATGCTATTACTGTGTTGGGTGAATTTTGTGGGAGATGACGACACACTTTTGCTTCTTTAAAGGCAATCAATAATGGCACTATTGAAAACTCAATATTCAACCACATAATGAGAATTTGGTACGCAATGTTGTACTATTTGTTTGACTTCGCCAAAATAATCAAATTTGAGCCTTGCAAAATAATTACAACTTTTATATATTTATCTCGTAAAATATGAAAGAAAACTCGGCCTTAGACTTTATCGAGCCTGAATGAATCGCCGGTTGGCCAAGCCTAATCACCCGCTTTAGACTAAATCCTGACTGGCCATTTTTCGATGTAGGCCCGATATGGCTCGAAGTAAAGGGTTGGACATATTTCATTAAGCCAACTAGGCCTGTAAATTTAAAAGCATCCCTTGACAGATGAAGACAGCACTTTTTTTTTTTTTGCCTAAATTAGTTTTAGCTGAAAAAAGTGGAAACCGGAGGAAAAATATAATAATAATAAATTAATTAATTGGTTGTAATAGGTGTAATGTTAAGGAACCTGGATCGGACCGGCTGATCCTGCTCGGAAACCGGCAAACCCGCACGTAGACTGGTCCGGTTTCCTATATAAAAAAAAAATTTAGAAGTTTTTGCTTTATAATTTCATACTATAAGCCTAAAAATCTTCAATTTTTCACCAGTTTGGTCCCGGTTTAGCTCCGGTTTGACCCCAGTCTGACCCACTGACCCTTAACCCAGTACCCCGACCGGTTCAATACCCGATCCGGATTTTAATACCTTGAATAGGTGCCATTAGCTAACTTGTGGAGGTGATGATAAGGCACGTTTGTTTTCATGAAGCTGATGTCAGTTTTTAGACATCATGGGGATGTGAATATGAGGAAGTTGTCTTAGTTGTTCTTCATGCCTTATGTTGTTATCTTTAATTACTATTTATGTAATAGTCCTGGCTTTTGTGTCTGGATGCTTGTTTGAAATTTCTAGTACTTCCTGTTGTTTAATGCATGATTCATGTTTTCACATGAAAAAAAAATAGTTGGAATGGTGTGGTAGCTAAAATTACTATAAAATGATAAATATCAGAAAAGGAACTTTTCGATTATACTCCTATGGTCTTATATATAAGGTAGGGGGGAAGCTTTTTTTTTTTTGTCTCATTTATAACACACCTCGTTAAAACTTTGAGGTAAACAACAATTTAACCCTTCACTTATTATTATGTTCACTTTATTTTTGTTTAGTATTATGCATATTAAATAGGGGTAAAATTGAAAAATTGTTGAATTCTATACTGAGTTAATGAGATTTAAGGTTTTCTGTGATCCGTGTGAAAAATGTTGGAAGTGTCCTATAAGTAGGATAAGAGAAGTATTTTGGCCAGGAAGTTGAAAGATGGAAGATAAATGTAATAAAGTTGAGTGAATAAAGTGAATTAGTTCATATAATTTGAAGGCTTTAATGGGAGAATAAGGGATCTCATCTTGTAATGTTTGATGTCATTGATTTCCTCCAATTAGAAGGCAGCTATCGGAATCAGATTCTGTCTCTGGGTCTATTTTCCATCTGAAACCGATTCAATTAATAAATAAAACACAACCAACCATGTATCAGTATAAAGACACAGTCCAGTACTCCTGATTAGTTTACAAAAGATTATTACTGTAGCTAAAGGATGTAAACTTGGGAATTAGATGAGGGTCTTCTTCCATATGATGCTGGGGTGGCCAAGAATGAATATACTTCATCCCTTACCAAACACTATTTTAATCTTATTTGTAAGGTGGAGAGAATTTTTTTTGTCCTATTTAAAAGTCATATCATACATCTTTTTATATGAATATATAATTTTACCCTCTATATATTAATATGTAGGTTTTGAACTCTTGCAGTAGAATATATATTGGATATGAGTAAATTTGCAAAGTTATTAGATTTTAAAATTTGAATGGTGAGATTTAAAGTTTTTCTTAGTTCTTGTGAAATATGTTGAAAGTGATGTATAAACAGAACTAGATGGCTTCTACTTCTGATACAATATATAAACTTCAAATTTTTGAAAGGGTCTAGTTTTCTTAAAGAGAAAATCACACTAAAGTCTCAACAACAAAAAATATTTGAAAAGTCCTATAACTTATCAATGTTATCGCTTTCACTTGCCATTAACAATTTATGAAACTTTTTTCGGATATTATTTCTCCTGACTGAGACCTTGATGTGATTTTCCCTCTTCTTATAACCTTAAGTTTGAATTTGCCTAATTAATGTTTTTTTTATAAAAAAATTTACCTCTAATTAATTATATGTTTATCTCATCTCTTTTTTCTCATTCTCTCACTCACAATGTCACACTTACCATCTCCATGAATGGGAGTGTTTTAAGAAAATAAGGGGGTTTTTTTTTTTTTTATAAATTTATTCTCTTCAACCCATTTTAACTAACTTTATTAGTTGCCCAATTTAGTTATTTAAAATTTATATTTTTTATATGATTAAAAGTAACCTTTATAATTCAAAGCGGTGGGAGTATAATGAACAAGGGAACTTACGCACTTGTAGTACGCATGCCTTTTGCTAAAAAAAAGGGGAGAATTGTTTAAAAGGGCATGTTTAAAAAGTTTATTGTTCAATGGAACTTCAAGGCTTTTGAAAGATTTAGGTTTTTTTAGAGTGAATAGATATAAGGATTAAGTGGCTAAATTGCATTTTCAGTAAAAAAAAAATCTTCCCTACGTGTAGTTCATCTTCCCTAACTGCAATATATCTTTTAAAATCTACAATATTAAGCCAAAATATGTAAATTATTATATGTGCAAACGATAATATTCCCTATCAGTAATTCATCTTCTCCATGTGCAATATACCTTCCATTATGCAATTCAATTTCTTTATGTCCAACTTAACTTCTGTTATATGCAATCCATCGTCCTTTGTAAAAATGTCTTCCCTTATGTCTCCAAAATAAGTTAGAATGTATAAATTATGCTTTGTGCAACAATCTTCTCTTAATACAAACGATCTTCCTTGTGTGCAAATAATCTTCCCTACATGCAATTTACCTTTCTTATGTGCAATTTAACTTCCTTTATATCCAATAAATCTTCCTCCGTGTGCAAATATCTTCCCCTATGTCTCAAAATTAAGCTATAATGTGTAAATTATGCTTTGTGCAAATGATCTTTCTTTAGTGCAAATGATCTTTCCTTGTGTGTAAGCAATATTCTCTATATGCAATATAACTTCTCTAAGTACACTTCATCTTCCCTATGCGCAATTTAACTTTTGTTGTATGCAATCCATTTTCCCCATGTGCAAATGTTTTTCCATGTGTCTCAAAATTAAGCCAAAATGAGCAAATTATGCTAGTGCAAACGATCTTCTCTTTATGTAAATGATCTTCTCTTGTGTGTAAACCATCTTCTCCTACTGTGCAAATAAACTTTCTAAGTTTCATCTTCTTTAGAACTTCTGACCACTCACACCCATACCTCTAGAAATCGAATCAAAAGATCCAAATTTACAAATTATTTGGTTGAACAGGGGGTTAATGAGAGCTAGCAACAAATTGAGGGTAGTGAGATAGGGTTTCAGAGGAGGAGAAGAAATGAAGGAGATGGTTAAAAATTTCCACATTAGATCAAAGGCATAGAAACAATCATCCTCTTATTGGAAGTCGTTGTTGTCATTTTCAAAGGAGGTTACAGTCACAATTTTTGGAGGAGGTTGTCTTTGTCGACGTCAATCATGAGCAAAATGAGAAAGGAGGAGGCGAGGGTGAGTAAAAGGTAACTGTTGATGTGAGAGAGGAGGGTGAACATCAACCGGTGACCAGCAATTTGTTGAAGATGGAGAGTGAGCGATGATGCAAGGAAAGAAAGTGTAAGAGTATCTAAGTGATGTGATAGGGTGGTATAGACATTTGTAATACCCTGAATTTTGGTATTGGAGACTTTGAAATAAGCCTAAATTGAGTGGACTACTAAGCCCCGATTTAGTAGATGTCCCAAATATATTCTCTAATGTTCCTTACTTATATCTTTGGGGCATTAAAGAAAATAAAATAGTTAATTTTGAAGAAAGTGATTATGCTTACGGTGAAATCGTCTATGAGGCAGTGAGTTTTTCATATGATTTTGTATGACCGAATGATGAGTAAAAATTATGATATTTTACAGGATGAAATTAGACATCGTAAGCTTTAATTTTATGAATCAATTAGAGCTATATACAAAAAGATATGAATTTTTGAAGTTAGCCCAGAAAAACTGAAATTTTTTTTGAACAACATGAAAAGATTAAAATTCTGGGAATTTTATGATTCCATAAAGCAAAATTCTATATTTTTCCTTGAAACTAGACTCAATAAGGGTTCTATAGGCTTTGGGATCACCTCATTTCGATTTTTCTAGAATTAGTTATGATTTTTCAAAGTTTTTGCAGAAATCTGCCAAAAGTTTGTAAAAATCCAAAAATTTGGAAAATTAAAATAAAATATGATATAATAATATATCATCATCCTCTTCCTCTTGAGCTCATTTCTAGCGTGAAACAGCAACTGAAGAGAGAGAGAGAGAGAGAGAGAGAGAGAGAGAACGTTCAGATTTTTAGAGAGAGAAGGAGAATAGAAAACTCACAAGATAGGTCGATTTCTTCGGTGAATTCGTACCTAACGTGTATACTCCTTCTCCTAAACTTATCTTCTATGTTGTTTGAGGTGTTTGAAGCAAGATTTTTGGAGTTGGGAAGGTTAGGATTTTAGCCAAGAAAAGGAAAAGCCAAAGGGAGCTTGAGGTAACTTCCAAACTCTTGTATATTACTTATTCTGGCTACTGTGGGCAATTTAATCGGTGAAATTTTACCGGATTGCCATTGGTTTTAAAGTTTGGAAATTGAGTTGTCTAGGGGTTATGCTGCACAAATTGGGTCTTAATGTTAGTTATAACTTAATGTAATAGTTAATAAAGTAGTTAGGAGTAGAAAGAAACGCGTTTACGCAGCCGAAACCGAAAAATCCTGATTTTCCCCTTAAAACCCATATATTTCGGCCAGCATTGTAAATGGGTCTTAGAGTTGGATTTTCAATTATTTGATGATTCCATTGAGTTCAGGAGCAAAAATTAGGTAGGGTTACAATTGGTCACTTTTTCGAAAAAGGCCAAAAAAGTATAATTACGAAAATGCCTCTGAAATCCTTAAAGTGGGCCTGCCAAGGGTAATGTTGTAATTTGACATTGAATTTGATAATTTCGAGTCAGGATATGGATTTCTTGGGCAAAAATATGTAAGGATAGCCCAGGATAGAATTTCAAGAAAAATACAACCGGACCGGGTACGGCGGGGCCGGGCCGGGTCCCCGAGGGTGTTTTAGTAAATTTTCAATGTAGCCTCATATAACCCCCAGAAACACTATGGAAGTGTCTAAATAGTATATTTGACATTGTAAGATCGAATATGGAGCCCCGAGCTGTTGGCACGTAAATCGAGGCACAAATTTCGAGGCGGAAAAGGGTTAAGGTAGGGGACTCAACTTACTTGCATGTGGGGTGGAAACAGGCCAGGCCAGGCTAGGGTTTTGCCTTAGGCATAAATTGGCCTGAGCCTGGCCTGTGGCCTGTTAAAGGCCAATTTTTAGGCCTGGCCTGGCCTGAAGCCTGTTAAGGAGGCCTGAATTTTTAAAATTTTTTAAACAAACCGACAGGTCTACAGGCCACACTGCAAAATAGGCCAGCAGGCCACAGGCCGAAAACAGGCTAAAACTTACCGGCTCAGGCAAAATTATCCTTTAACCCTTATCTGATTTTTTTTAAAAAAAATAATTTTGTAGGCTCAGGCCGGCCTGACAGGCCTGTCAATAGACCTTGGCCTGGCCTATTAAGTAAAACAGGCTTTTATTTTGACCTTGGCCTGGCCTTTTAGCCTGACAGGCCAGGCCTGAACAGGCCAATCACAGGCCCCTGACAGGCCGCCTGGCTTGTTTCCACCCCTACTTGCATGTGTTTGTTATCTTTGCTTGTGTAATGATATATGTGATTGCTTTACTTGATTGTATAGAGCATATTTGAATAAATGAAGCTCTGTTTCTGTTTTCGCTGTGGCCATAATCTTGTTGTATGAAACATTGAGCATGCAGAAATGTCATTATGGGGCATACACCTAGATAAAGCTAACATGTCATACACCTAGCATCAATCATGCATGCATTATGGTACATGTTTCCTACTGAGATTCTCTCGAATCTCACCCTCCCCTACTAACAATTTAGACAGGAGACGATAGAAGATATGCAAACAACAATGCAGAGTACCGTACGAGGGGATTACAATAGTGGAATGAAGATGGGAAGAAGCTCTGTTTCACTGGGATGAGTTTAGACACCCTAGTAGCCTTGTACAACTACCTTAATCGTAAGTATCATGTACAAAACCCTATGGGGAATTTATATAATCATACACATATTATCAGTATAGTTATGATATTCCTGTGTTGTCTACCAAACCGTATGTCGTTTTCCGCAAATACTCTAGTAAAGGTTGAAATTGAGATAAGGGCGTGACACATTTTAGTCATTTCATTGTCATTCATATATGCCCAAAAGGACCTAGGTCCTTAAAATATACTTAGGTCCTTCCAAATAAAAAAAAAACCTTTTTAAATAGGAATTTATTAACAATCACCCCAAAAAAAAGATATACGGGTTGGAAAAAATATATATTTAGCTGGGCCAGTGACTTTTAATTGGAAAAAGTGGAAAGAAAGCAAGATTTTAAAGAATTATTCTGATGTGTATGCCCCTGGCCATTCTGTTTCTCAAGTGATCGAGATTACAACATAAAGGAGTCCAAGTCACTCTCACCCCAGAACAGATGACACGTGTCTGGCTTAATAACCGATTAACCAAGGCTAAACTCCACGTTAACTAACCACATGCCACCCGTAGAGTCTGGTAAAAAGGGAAGGCCAATAATTGCTTGCTCTTCAAATAATCAATTTGTCTTTAAGAAAATATATTTAAAATTTGTTAAAGGTAACAAATATGCATTATTTTTCTAACAACCTTATGTATAAAGAGGATAAGTGAAAGTTGGGCAAATTAAAAAAAGAGGATACGTGAAAGAAAATAAATGCAATCAATAAGACCTAAAATTTAGGGGGGGAATGCAAAAAAAGGTTAGACAAACTTAAAATAAAGTTTATATTTTGGGACACACCCATTAAAAATTGAAAATTATAATAAGAGACAGAGGGGATAGTCTATGAGAGAGAACTTTTTTTTTTTTAAATATTACATCAAACATTTATAGAAGTTAGCAACATTTTTTTATACTTTATCCTGTCCATATTATAAATTATAAATCATCTCTAATTCTCTAAATACCCTCTTCAGAATTAAGGATGGTGGTTAAGACGTTAACTTTGTTAGAAGAAGAAGCAATTTTTCAACTTTATCTATATTTAAGAGTATAAAAAAAAAATTACGTTTCACTTTACATCTCCTAGTAAATTATATAGGGTTAGTATATGAAAAAAAATTATTAATGCTAATGAAAAAACTTCATCCAGAGGGCGCCCCATATTTGAAACCAGGGGAATTATTTGATACTCTTTCAGTTTCTTTTTATAAGAAATAACTGCAACACATATTTCGTTTTTTTATAATAAATATTTAGATAATGTCTTATTTTTTGCTTGTTATTTTCTCATTTCATCTTTATTTAATTACCTCTATTTAATATCAATATAATAAATTTTCACAGCTCTCAAAAGCTTATTAATTCTACTATATTTTTTTTCTTATTCTCTCTTCTACCATCTCTTTATTATAATAATTTCCTTATTCTCTTTCTTATTCCCTATCTCCTCATCAATAAGAGTATTTTAATCAAAAGAATTATAATTTTAACATATTTATTATTTTTAATAAACATTTTGAATGACGAAATTTAGGCAAGAGTTCCTTGTAAAAAATAATGAAGGGTGTAAGAAAGAATTGTCCCAACCTATTGCTTATAAATAGTTGGTGATGGAGAGAGTAGACTTGGTGTGTACTTGGATTAGCTTTTGAGAATAACTTTTACAATTTATGAAGTAAGTATGTGAGAGAAGTTTTATCTCAGGTTATGTAAACCTAGATTTGGAAAATTCCCAAACACTCACTTGATCAGATATGTATGGGGGTGACTGGTGAATTAGAGGGGTGAGGGGGGAGGACAATAGAATGTTAAGGGGACAACATTAACAAAATCCTGAATCACAGCTCACAAGACAAAGTGACATGGAAGAGCATGCTTTGTATTCGTACGGATGATGAATGAGGAGAAGACAGCCAAACCAAAACAAGTCGAGTCACAGCCCACAAAGATAAAGCCCATCGCCACCAAACAATTGGTTCACTAGTCAAAGGTCTTGAGTTTGAGTTTTGGGAACGTATCGGTGTTAAATACTTAGTGGTAAAGTTTTATCGTCCTTGTAGTCTTATTTGACTCGATCCTGATTAGTCTGAACCCCGATAAATCCTCCAAATTAAAAAGAAGTAGGTTTAGGATACTGGATGCTATAAGTAAAAAGTAAATAAATAAAGCCCACTCATGCTTCCCTCAACTGTTTTCTGTTCCTCATTACATGAAATTATAGCGGGTAAAATAGGTTGGGCCCTGCCAGCTCACCAAAATGGCGGGCTTAGGCTAGCCTAATGCCAGCTAGCCAAGGGCCAAGTTGGACTAGCACTCCCCACGGGCTATCGCGGGCTAGCCCTTTTTTTTAAAGCTTTTTTATAAAATAAATATAAATACCCTTGTCGCCTTTCCTTTAATGTCATGTTTAAATAATTATTCATACTTTTTTTTTACACTTTTATTTTAATATTATATTTATTTATTCTACTATTCTTAAATTTAAAAGAGATGTATTTATATGTTTTTGTTATGTGAGTAGATACAAAAAAGAAAGTAAGAATGAAATTAGCTTCCTAAAATAAATATATAAAAAAAACATGATATAAGTGAGTGAAAGAGAAAGAGAAAGGGAGTGAGAATTTTTTTTAAAAAAATAGGTGGGCTGACCCACCAACCTGCCTTAACAGATGTCAGCCCTTGAAGACCCGCAGCATGCCACGGGCTGACCTGAATTGGCAGTACTACATGAAACGATGTGTTTTATGATTCTTCGCTCCAACAAGAAAAAAATGAAGAGGTGTTGAAGGTTGAGTGTGGGAGAGAGGGGAGGCAGTAGGGATGAGTAAAAACCCGGTGGTCTGATCCAATTTGGTCCGATCCGAGTTAGTCCGATCTGGTCTGATCCAGTCCAAATAAGCAATATATTGAAATCGGACTAGACTGGACCAGACTAACTGGTTGGGTTGGATCGGGTTCCAAACGAGGGGACCAAACCACCGAGACTGATCGGTCTGGTCCAGGTCAATTTCTTAAAAAATATTTTTATAATTTAGATGTTATTTTTTATTTAATGTTGTTAGAGTTTTTTTAAGGATTTATAATCAAGTTTTATTTTTTATGATAATTTTTATATGATTATAGGTATTTTTATTATCTTAATTATATTTATCATGTTTAAATCTTGTTTCTCAACATATTTTTTTTTATTGTTGTTGAATGTTGTTTGATATTCTTATAGATTTATGATGTTTTAATTTTTGGTGACATATTTTATGTTATTATAGGTATTTTTATGGTCCTAATTATATTTAATAACTTCAAATTTTGCCTTTCAAAGAAGAAAAAATAAAAATAAAAAATATTAAATTTAGGTCATGGATTACTTGGATCAGTCCAGGTAGTCCACCAAACCTGGTCTAATCCAGCCCGACCTTAGATTGATGTTGGATCAAACTAGACCACTGATTATTTTATTCAATCTAAGATTTTCTCAAGACTAAATCCCAAGTTAATATCAAACCCATCTAGTCCAATATATACACATCCTAAAAAGCAGTACTACAGGATAAGATTGGAGAGAGAGAGGGTTTGGGGGTGAAGTGGAGGGAGCATGATAAGGTCAACAATGAAAGAGGTGGTGGTCCCCAATCCCATATGGCCCCACCTACATAGTTGGCGGCATAGGACACAACACATCCTCATCTTTTCGTTCAAGTGCCCAGTGCCACCCTCATCTCAATACACTGCTCTTGCAGCATTTATAATTGTGTAACGTTGTTCATACGTCAATTCTAACATGATTCATTGAAATGAAAAAAAGAAAAAGAAAAAAAAATGTCATTAATTTTATCTTAAAATTAAGAGAAAATTGCATTTAGGCCCCAGATAAAAGAAACTATGATAAAATAGTTCCTTAAAATCTCAAAATTACATTTAAGTACTGTGAAACTAATATACCACCTTGATCTTATTTATAAGTCCTTTTTGAAGAAAAATTTTTGTTCTTATAATAAGTTCACTTTTAGAATAATAAATGCGATTTTTACAAATTTACTTCTATTAATTGCAATAAACAAAATATTCATGTTGACTCTTGGAATTACTTATAAATGAGGGTGAAATTGAAAAGTTATCTAATAATTAATTAGTTAACTAGTTTTCTTTGGTATGTAAGAGTTAGTTAATTCAAACTTATAAATAGGATAAGAGTGATACACTATACTCCATCCGATCCTAATTATAAGATAAAGTTGACTTTTTTAGAGAAATTAAGAAAGACAATTAAATTACTTTAGAGTGTTTATATTTTTAGTATATTTAGATTATATATTATTTTATTAGTCAAATTAATTAGTTTGAATAAAAAAATAAAAATAAAAATACTCTAAAGTAATTTAATTGTCTTCCTTAATTTCTTCAAAAAAATCAACTTTATCTTATAATTAAAATCAGATGGAGTAATATATAAGAACAAATGTTACCCAATAATAAATGAATGTAGGGTAAAATTGTTCATTTACATAAAAATTTTAATGATGTGATTTATAAAACAAAGAGGCATGCCATTAATTTTTTTACCACCGTTTTTTTTTCTTTTTTGGTAAAAAAAAGTTTAGGTAGGTTCGGCACCAGTCCCCTATCAAGGTCAGGACACGGCCCCAGGGCTCTTCGAGCGCTTACAAGGGACTTACGAGATCGCCCACCAATGAGATCTCCCTATCGGTCAGAGGGTTCGAACACACCACCGTTTTCCTTTTTATCCCCCACTAAAAGTCGGTGTATGAACTAGTAGATCTCACGTGAGTATTACTTTTTTGATTTTATTTAAAAGTCATTTTCAGCATATTTTATTATAACTAGTGAAAGTTTTAAATTTTATTAAGTTTATCTTAAAATTTAATAATTTTACACCTATGTAATATACACTACACCACATAAAAACAAAGTTATGAAATAATAAATGAAAGATAAAATTTTACTATATTCGTATAAAAAATTTAATTATGTGATTTTTAAATAGGAAAAAATATTTTCTTTTATCTATATGACATTTTTACCCTAAGGGAGAGCCATGGTCACTTGAAAAATGCTTTCCCCTGCCTTCATTATTATTGCCACTAGCCGTGCCCCTATCACCTCCTTGGCAGCGGCACCACCACGGCCTAAACTACCTTAAACCTAGGGTCTAGTGCTGGGAAAACGGGCCGGCCCGGCCCTGCAGGGCCGGCCCGTGACGGGCTCGGGCCTAAACGGGCCGGCCCGTTTAGGCCCGAGTTCAAATTCGTACGTTTTTCGGGCGGCCCGGCCCGTTTAAGAAAAGCCCGCGGGCCGGCCCGCGGGCTTTTGGCCCGTTTATGTTTTTCCTTTTTTTTTTTTTTTGCCATTCTTTTTTTATTTCTTATTCTCATAAAGACTAAAATACCTAATTTAAAACATAAATATCATCAACACTAATTTAAAACATAAATATTATCTAAGTTTAATAGAATATAAACACTAAAACTTAAGTTCAAACCATAATTAATGTTCATAACCAATTAAATAAGTTCACAGCCACAATCAAACAAGCCTATAAGCTTCAAATATCAGTAATAATATAACACCTGATTTGGATTTTAGCGTATACATGCAAAAAAAGAAAAAAGAAAATCAAAGAAGAGAAGCTTCAAATGAGGTCTGAGTCAGTGTGAGAACATTTCTGATATGAGGGTTAGGTTAGGTTAACTTTACCCTCTGATCAATGCTTGCTACCCATTGCCTTATGCACATTTATTAAAAAAAGAAAAAGAAAAAGTTAAACGGGCCTAAAAGGGCCGGCCCTACAGGGCTACAGGGCCGGCCCTACAGGGCTTGCGGCCCTACAGGGCCGGCCCTTTTAGGCCCGCTTCCATTTTTAGCCTCTAAATCATAGGCCCGGCCCTTGACGGGCTCGGGCCTAAACGGGCCGGCCCGACGGGCTCGGCCCGAATTCCCGGCTCTACTAGGGTCTATGCTTTTCCCCTCCGTCTTTACAACCGGATACAATGATTTTGAGGTGTTTTTCATATTTTTAATTTAAAATATATTTATCTAATTTAATTAGATTAAAGAAGTAGTTAAATTAATTAATATTATATATATTTTTTAAAACACTTTAGTTATTTTTATTAATTCCTTCATTCTTTTCCTTTTTGATTATTGTTGAGGGATTATTAATAAAAATAAATTAGAAAAAAATTAATAAATATAAAAATTATGTCTTATATTTGATGTCAAGACTCCCCAAATATATCATATACTAAATACAAGAGAGAGAGTATTACTTTAACAAGGTTACCAAATTTTTAGGGTGTGCATGTGTGAAGATGACAACTACTATAATTGAGCATGCATATTTTAAGGGTTAATATAACTTTTAATCCCTAAAGTTTGATAAAATTTTGGTTTTGGTCCCTTAAGTTTGAAATCAGTATTTTTAATCCCTGAAGTTTCACCCGATTTTAGTTTTGGTCCTCAAGTTTGAAATCGGTGGTTTTGGTCCCTGAGGTTTCACCCGATTTTGGTTTTGGTCCCTCAAGTTTGAAAAAGACTTGACGACCTTATTTTGAAACCCGATTCGACCCGGAAAAAAAAAACCAAGTCATTTTCAAACTTGAGGGACCAAAACCAAAATCGGGTGAAACTTCAGGAACCAAAATCACTGATTTCAAACTTGAAGAACAAAAACCAAAATTGAATCAAACTTCAAGGACCAAAAGTTATATTAACCCATATTTTAAATATTTGCATAAACCTTCCTTTGAAGCATGATTCATCCCATATATGGAGGGTTATTAAACAATTCCTTGAAATGCAACACTCTTTTTTCAATGAGTTCAAGGGATTAAAGGTGGGTGCTGCGCCCCCTTATGCGTCCTCATTTTGAGGCATTCTTAAATGTATTTTTCGTGGTTCTTTAGATAATTAGATTCTATATGAAATAGGTAATATTTTGGTATCTTATGGGTAAAAAATATAGTTGTTTTCAATTTTTTATGATTTTTCGAAGATTCAATGTTTAAAGTGAAAAAAAAAATGCACCATTTTTTAAAATTATCTTTGAAAAATTATAAAAAATTGAAAATAATTTCATTTTTTATCTATAAAATATTAAAATATCGCATATTTTATATAAAATTTAATAATCTAAAAAACTATGCAAAATATATTTAGAATGACTCCAAAATGAGGTCACAGCATAGGGCATATCAAGAGCGGTGCAACACCCACACCAAATCCAAGATCAAGGCAATCAATCAAACGTTCATTAAAAATATTTTCAACTATTGTTAATTTTTCCAGACATCAAATTCTCGCAGGTCAGTACATGAAATGGGTGTGGGCTTGATAGGACATAAGTTTAGTCGATTCCTAGTGTTTGTTTGGAGTAATTTATTTTTTTATTTATAAATATTTATAAATCATGATTTATAATATATAAAATAAGTATATAAGAAGAGTTTTATTTTAATTTATGTAATAAGCAATTATTTTCTAAAAAAAAAAAAACATATTTCAAACATAACATAATAGACGAGGACATTACTGTGTGCATCAAAAATTTTTCTTTGTTCGACCAAGTCCTCACAATATTCTAACATAAATTAGACAGAGGTGAATTTGAGTTAACAAAGTATATTTGAACATCAAACCGGGTTAATTGATCAAGTCACCAAAATATTAGCAAAGAAAAAAAAAAGATCAAGACACCAAAATGCCTCATGTTCAATTTCAAAATAACTCTAGATTGTTTCTTGGGCAAATTAATTTTTTAGTCTTTATAGTTTTGACTTGATTATAACTCAATCTATATACTTCAACTCGATGCAACTAAATATATATATTTTGATATTATTGTAACTCAGTCCCTAAATTTTAACTCATTGCAATTTAATTCCTATAATTTTAATCATTTTATAATTTAGTGTTTGATTTTTATTATATATATGATTTTATTTTTTAAAATTATAGTGACTGAAAGATTAATTTGCTCCTATTTCAAATATTTTCTCACAGTCTAGAAATCATATTGAGGCAAAATTCATGTGTGAAAAGCTCCCTTTCACATGAAAAATACTTTGAATTAAAATAAAAGCACTCAAAAACCATTTTATATCAGCTAAGCAAAATAAAACTCTTAATGTAAGAATATCTAAGTATTGGCTATATTTGATTTTGTTCATTATTTGCTTTTTTTAATAATTTCATAGTCTTGCAAAATGGCATTTTAATAGTTTTTACTATAACCTAAACATAGGGAATCCCACGAACTAGAGTCTAGACGAATGCTAAAAACAAAAAGAAATTAAAGTCGCCTCTGAGTCTTGCATCAAATCAACTTGATATAAGAAAAGAATAGAATTGAAGAGGAGAAATTGAAAATAGGAAAAAAAAAATGAGGAAAAAACCGTGAAAGAACTAAAAAATTCCCTGAACTTTAAATGAAAAAAAAAGATACACATACATGTGAAAGAAAAAAATTCCCTGAATTTGATGCGTTCAAAAAAAGAAAAAACTTACGCTTAATATGAACATTTTATATTACATAGTAACAAATTTTGTATTATAACCTTAGATATGAACTTTAAAAGAACAAATTGCGGGATCTGCCTCTTCAACCGTTTGTGGGTTCCCAGTAGTATAATTAGATAGACATAATTGTGTGATTGTTTTTTCAGGACATATATTATCGCGTGTAAGGTTATCAAATTAACGTATTTAAGTAAATTTGTGATTGTGACATAAAATCGTACATTCAAATCGTAAATTTATAAGAGTTTATTTTTATCATTAAATATATATTAATAGTGTATAATTAAATAATTAAAATATCCTTATCCCAAATAATTAAAATATAAAAATGACAATAATTTAATTTAAATATATACTTCCTTCGTTCCTTAATATAAGACATATTTAAGGAGTTGATATTAGTCTTAAATAAAAGACAAGGCTTTCATATTGGTCAATCTTTTCATAATTTATCCTTATTGATGCTCCATCGACAATAAAGTCAATAATCAATAAGAAGAGGAAATGAGGGAATTAAAGAAAATGACTGGGGTAAATATGTCTTATATTAACTAACTTAACCAAATTCTTTAATCTAATTAAATAAGGTAAATATGTCTTATATTAAGGACTGAAGTAGTATTCAATCCAAATAATTGAAATTAAATTCACCAACATTCATAATTTGTCATACTCAACAAAGAACTTTGTATAACATTCATAAATAAATGCGAGTTAACATGATTTTATAAATTAGAAACGTAAAAACGATAAGTTCGGTGTGTGAACTCATAAGTTTAATCAAATTTACAAATATTATAAGCTTAAGACTGACTCAACATACTTTTGTAATTAAGGTAGAAACGCAAAAGCATTAAACTCAGAAAGTCAATTTGTAAGTTTGACAACAATAGTTGTATACTTGTGTTTTTTTACTGATACTTTTAAGTTTTAACTTCCATTTTCGAGGTAAAAAAATATTAAACGATGATAATAACATTTTGGAACATAAATGTTGTTGCTTTTAGTAATTTTTTGAAAAATTGGATATTATTATATTTAAAAATTCTTATATCAAAATCTAGAAGCCTTGAGTTGAGAAAGTGACACTTTTGAAAAGTATATATGGACTTTATTCTCTAAATCTAATTGAAGCTACTCCCCTAATTAGCGATATTGCATCTTATATTAAATATAAAAAATATATTATAAAGCCATCCCCAACTTTGTTCTAATGTGGATTGTGGAGGATGATGATAGGATGGGTTGTATAAGATCTAGATTCACTTAATCAATATATCTTGGCTTCAGCATTGATAAAAAAAAAAAAAACAAAGAAGATTAGGAATTAGGAAAGAAACCGAAAGGCAATATTTTCTTTTTGTGTTAAAGTGATAAATAAAAGTAAGGTTTTGAATCACATAATCACATATGACCTGTGTTTTTTCATTAAAAAAGTAATAAGAATATACTGATAATATTAAATAATAATAAAATAAAATCAATCAATATTATATAAAAACAATTACCATGCTTTTGTACGTACCCCGCCATTTCCCTTTCTTAGCCTGACAATATATAGGAGTAATTGTTTGACAAAATATTAAAAATGAGAAATATACCTTACACCATTAGACGAAAATGACGAAAAAAAGGTACTGCCTCCTGTTTTATTGATAAGTAATTTTCTCTCTTACAGGATTGATCCCTTTTATAAATAATTTTTATTTTTTATCTCAAAATGTAAGTTTAATTTTTCTATTTTATCCTTATTAAATGCTCATTCCCTCTCATATCTCATACTTTTTATCTATTCTCTCTCTTATACTCTTTTTATAAATAGGGACATATATGAAAAAATATGACATTTTTGACATACTTATTACTTCTAACTATAAGTTTTTTTTTTTGCGTAATCAAGGAGAAAATTATTTATAAATAAGACCAGAAGGAGTAGATAACATCCACAACAACAAACATGTAAAAGATATTATATATTTATTTTCATACAATGATATATATATATATATATATATTGAATTTTTATATGAAATATAAGATAATGAAAGCATAAATTATAGAAAAATTCATTTCATATGAGTACTGTGCTCTTTTTTTTTTTTGCCGGTCATATGAGTACTGTGCTATAGACATAAATAGAAAGGATTAAGGTGTAAATTTATCAATGAAGTTTTGTTTGAGGAGTGTCTGGCACAAATATGTTTTAAAAGGGACAAAAATATCAATGAACAATTAAAAAGGTTGTACCCGGCACAAAACCGTTAAATTTTACCAAACTGTTCGGTAAAATTTAACGGTTTTGTGCGGGGTGCATAATTTTTAATTGTTCGTTGATATTTTTATCCCTTTTAAAACATATTTGTGCCAGACACTCATCGGACAAAATTTCATTAATAAATTTACACCTTAACCCTAAATAGAAACAACATAGAGGCCAACAAGAACAAGAAGACAATATAACAAAAAAAAGGGTTAAATGTCACTTTTGCCCGAGAAGTATTCGCTTGGGGCCAATTTTGCTCTGAAAGTTTTAAATTTGGACCAATTTTGCCCTTGCGTTAGTTGACCGTTAGCCGGGGCAAATTTGCTCCAAATTTGAAACTTTTGGGGTAAAATTGCACCTTAACCCAATGACCGTTAGTTGGGCGCATCGAACACCACGTATCGTACTGTGCTCTTCCAACCGCTGAACCCTACCTTTGGCTGAGCCAGGGTGGGCAGGTTGTTAAACAAAAAAGAGAACTCTTCCTGAGGCCCCTGCCGACATCTCTGGACTCACTAACGTTATTGTCAGCTGCCACGTTCTGGTTCAGAAATTTTAACCAGATTGCCTTTCGAAGTACGTGTGCTGCACACTATCAGACAGGCTTCCCTCGTCTCTAAGGATCAACTAACTCATGTGTAAGTGTTGTTCACATGGAATATTTGCCCTCAAAGCCTTCAAAGTTCTCACTTGAATATTTGCTACTACCAACAAGATCTGTATTGATGGCTACTCCACTCGGGCTCGTGTAGATCTTGGTGGTAGTAGCAAATATTCAAGTGAGAACTTTAAAGGCTAAAAAAGGGAAATGTTCCATGTGAATGGTACTTGCACATGAGTTAGTCGATCATTTGAGATGGGGGAAGCCCATCTAATAGCGTGCAGCATGAGTACTTTGAAAGGAAATCGGGTCAAAATTTCAGAACCGAGACGTGGCAGTTGACAGTAACGTTAATGAGTCTGGAGACATCGGATGGGGCCTCGAGAAGAGTTCTCTTTTTTGTTTAACAATCTGCCCACCCTGACTCAGCCGAAGGTAGGGTCCAATGATTGGAAGAGCATAGTACGTCGTGTGGTGTTCGGTGCGTCCTACTAATGGTCATTGGGTTAAGGTGCAATCTTACCCTGGAAGTTTCAAATTTAGAGCAAATTTACCCCAGCTACGGTCAACTAACAGTCAATTAATGTAAGGGCAAAATTGTTCCAAATTTAAAACTTTCGGGATAAAATTGACCCTCATAAAACTTCCGAAATAAAATTGGCCCAAATGAATTGTCAACACCCGTTTCCATTTCGATAATCAAAGAGTAATAAAGACGGAATTCAATGGGCATTCAGAAAAGTACAATTATACTGATACAAATATTCATTTACAATTCCGATATCGTTCGTCGACGAAAACAGAAAATACAGCGAAAGTTTTAATATTTACAAATTTCACCAAAATATCACAAAATAGACTAATTATGACTACGATCTTGTCCTCGCCTCGAGACCCGTGCCACTCACTTTCCGACGTCTACATCTTTTCCATTAGACCCACTGGCACCCGTTGAGGTGTTTATTAAAAGTAGGGTGAGATTCCGGAGAACCCCAGTAGAAACATGCTATCGTTTATAGAAAATGCGAAAAGTAAATATGATATATGCCATATATGCATCAATTAATGAACATTATAAACATATCATCTGCATGTATACATGAGTAGGGGCCAGCCCCACTATTCTACACCGGTTGGGTTCTCACCAACTCCAGTGTAAGTGCCTCTAACACTTGTGGACCCTTTCTGAGCAAATCGTGTTGATTAATAAAGCGCATTTACAAAAATTGGCATTCACATAATCATATAACTATGGCATAGTGTATGAAGGATAATGTCCCTACCTCAATGCTTTATAATCCTCTTTTTAATGGTGTCCCGTAAAGCGTGCTGTTCCGGCGTTCGACTCGGTCCTAAAATATTAAATATACCAGAAATAGGTCATAACCTATCCAAGTATCATTTTATACTCTTCCATAGTGTTTATTGTGGTTATATTAGTCTATGATGAAAATTTACAAAAATGCCCCCAGGAACCTGGCCCGGCCCCACAGTACCCCGTCCAGTGGTACGTTTTCCCAAAATTTTGACTAAGGCTATTCTGACTTATTTTCGCCCAAGGAATCCATTTCCGGGATCGAAATTACTAAATTCACTGTCAAATTATGAAAATACCCTTGACAGCCCCTATTTAGTGATTTCAGTGGCATTTTCATAATTATGCTTTTTCGGCCTCTACCGAAAAAGTGCCCAACTGTAACCCCACCTATTTTTTGCCCACTGAGTCCAATGGAACCATTTATTTCATGAAAATAAAACTCCCACTACCAGTTCTGGTCCTGGCTGAAATATTAGGGGAAAATGGGAAAAATGAGATTTTGTGTTTTGGCTTCCAAAACTTGTACTTTTCCACTTCTAATCCTTGATTAACTTATTTAAACACTTCTTAACCATAATTTAAAGGATTTTGGGCAGTATAACCCCTTAGGGTCATGGCTTTTCTAGTTTTACAACTCAACCCAAAAAGCACATAACCAAACAACAATCACCAACAACAACTTCCATACACTAAGAAGTTGAAGTTTTGGAGATTACCTCTTAATCCTTGATGTTTCTCTCTCTAGGACGTCCTCTCTCTCTTCTCCTTGAGCTAAGAATAAGTCTTCAAGATCATAGATTCATAAAGAAACATGGTTTAGAGAAGGATCTAGGGGAAATGTATCTAGGGGAAAGCTTAAAATTTCTTCTTCCTCTTCGCTCTAACTCTTCAAAGTTTCTCCAAACTCTCTCCCTCTCTATGTTGAACGAAAATGCATGAAGGGAAGGGAAGAGAAAGCCTTCATAAAAATACTCCATTGATTCCAAACCATTGATCTCATCTAAGGTTGTTATAGTGACACATGCCAACCATCATACTTCCATCCATGCTTGCACCATACCTCTCCACTTTATGTCATACTTTGACTTGCTTGCTTCATTTGATTTCCATTAGATTGGAACCAATTCTCCTTCTTCCTTGGCAAAAAACGTGCTCCCTCTTATGCTCCAACTAAATCAAGTGTCCCTTCCATTTACTCAAGTCAATTGGTATAAGAGTTGGCTACCTAACCTTATGACATAAGTAAGGACTTATGACACAACAATTATTTCCATCATCTTTCATGTGGTGTTGACACTTGGTCTCATTGGATTTTGACACTTGTCTTCTCCTCATTCATCCCTTAATTTCTAAAATAATTAAGAGAAAAAGGAAGATTACTTTATTTCTTAAATTTTCGGAATAAAGCCAATTCTGACAGATTTTCTGCCTTAACTTTGAAAAATAATAACTAATTTTGTAGACATCATTTTAATGCGATTACAAAGCCTATGGAACCTTTATTGAGTCTAGTTTCAAGAAAAAAATATGGAATTTTATTGACTGGGATCATATCATTCCCAGATTTTCAATCTTTGACCGCTGCTCCAGAAATTAGTCAATTTCGCTGGGCAAACTTCAAAAATTCATAATTCTCAATACACAAGTCAAAATGGGTTATAATACCTATCAAATTAAATCTTAGGATGTCTACTTTTACTCTATAAAATTTCATTATTTTTGGTCATCATATGGTCTTCCAAAACTATATGACAATCCCACTACTTCGCAGGCGATTTCATTGAAACTACTATTCCACTTTCAATTTTCAATATTTAATTTCTTTAGCCTTAAATATTCACTATTTCATTGAATATATAAAATAATTACAATATATTCTTAATGAATAAAATTTAGAGTGTTACATGAATACTTTCATGACAAAAATAACCTTCAACCCAACAAATCAAAAGCTAGCCGACAGAAAAAGACACAAGTTGCAGTAATTAAATGGACAGGACCCGGAATGTTGATAATAATTTATAATATTTTAATCATCCCATGAGGATCTTACTGTACTGATCGACCCAATCCCCTGCTGGAAAAATAAAAATGACTTTGTTGACAAAAAAGAAAAAAAGACTTTAGTTATGTTTGGGATTACTTAATTTTAAATAATAAATCTTTATTACGAAAATTGAGATAAAACTCTTCTCACATATTTACCTCATATATCGTGAATCATAATTTATAAACATTTATTACTTAAAAATAAATTATTCCAAACAAACACTTTAATACACCCAACATATGACGAGTGGGCGTGACGATATGTGATTTAATTTGTCGAATTTGACATACGTATATATGTTGATTATTAAGGAGAGATGCTTTGTTTTTTTTTTTTTTGGGGCCAAGGAGAGATGCTTTGTTGAGACAAGAAATATATTCTCCATATTATATTAAATTGTCAGCTGGCGATTGGATATATGATGGAATTGGAATCTCTATTGTGTTGTCTAACTAATTAATAATTACTTTAATTAAAAGTGGCAATCCCAAAACTAATGCTTAAATTATTCTTTCTCAATCTTCTATTTTGATAAAATATTCTTTCTCAATTGGTCGTGCGCTGTGATGGTTTGCCTATTATATCCTCCGCTCCTGTTGGGGTGTTTATAGCCTATAATGCCTGTTGGAGCCCAATTCTAAAAAATACGTCTATAAATCATTTAGGTATCTTTGGGTCGGATCAAATATCAGGTAGGGTTGGGCATCGGACAAGGTGTGCTGTTTTGTCCATTTGACCCTACTCAATATGTATGTATAATTATATTTAAAAATATATATATATTGTATATATAATAGAACAAGTATTTACTTACCATTTAATGGAAATTTAATGAATAAACATATTTTGTATTTACTAGGCATATTTTTTCATACACATATTTAATTAAGAAGTGGGTAAATTGTGTTTTTGAAAAGTAAATTATTTTCAAATAATAATAAATTAATCTCTATTAAATTAATTTATTTTATTGGCCTATGAATCGAATCTAACTAATAAAATCTTAAAAGGACTATAGTATAAAATATGTTTTTGAAATACTAAACTATATATATTTTTCTGTATTATTATTATTTAATACTTCATTATTTTTCAATTTTTAAGAGATTTTTAGGCACACAAGCCTGCTCCGCCCAGCTTTACCAGAAATCACTCGGGCTTTTATTGGAAAGGGCAGGACAGGGCAACGGGCCACAAAATGCCGCCCATTCTTTTTTCAGGCTGGGCATCGGGCATGGTGCATGCCCTGCCCATGTACACCCCTAATCCCTATAAAGTATACTACTCTAATCCCTATAAGGCATCTTCAACTACGGGTAGAAATTGACCTAGGCTAGGATATGTTTACTTAAATAAGTCTAAGCCTGTAACAAAAATTTAAAGTTTGGGTTTGGGCTTAGGCCTGAGCTTGTATATAGGATTTTTTTAGACATAAGTTTGGACTTTTAAAAGGCCTAAAACTTGTTTAAAAACCTACTTAAAATATAGGCCTTTAAATATCCTTTAAAACATATACATCTAAATTCATATATAACCACCTTCACGCATATTTAAAAATATTACATAATTATTATGTCTTAAAAGTTTAGCATCCATTCTCGTTGTAATATGAAGCCTTAGTAAGGAAAAGAAAAGAATCCCTAATGACAACAATTGTTCGAGCAAATAGAAATAAGAAAGACTAATGTTTGCAGACTAATGAGGTATATTTTTAAAAATTGACCAAGCATAATAAGTAATATGTAAAACTAGATTTTATCTCTTTTACTGTTTCCAGATAAATTGGGACAATCTCTTCCTACTAAGAGTATAATATTTTATTTGGCACTAAAATAAACTCATATAAATTATTATACTTGAGTCAGCATTGCCATCTTAGGCGTATCAGAGAGAAGAGAGGTAGGGGTTAATGATTGATACGAAAATAAGAGTTGAGGGTAATAACGATGAAATGTGAAACTTAAAATTAAGGTTAAGTTGGTAAATTTATAAATAATTTATACAATTATTTAGATGACATTATATATTTTTATATTATAGTATAAATTAAAAAAGTTAAATAGGCCAAACCCATAAGCCTGTAGGCTAGACTTTATGAAAATAGGCTTAACTTATTTATCTAAATAGGCTTGACATTAGGCCACTAAATAGGCTAGATTAGGCTTTATATAGGTTAGGCTGTAGGCCTCTGTTAGGAGCCTGGCTTATTTCCATCCCTATTTTCAACCATTTTATCAAAATTAAGAAGATGTAATTAAGTCATTAAATTTATTAGTGAATAAAAAATTTCAATTTTACCCATGCATATTTTAAAACTATGAATTACATATTGAGAAATAAAAAAGAAAAATTATATTAAACTTTAAATATATCCAATCTTGAAAAAATGTAATTAATCTCACTTAATAATTTATAATAAAGATCATTCCTTTCTTAATTACTTTGTAATATCTACAAGAAGAGAGGTATAATATTCCCCCCCTTACAATCTATGTTTGATTTTCAGGATATTTTACCAGGTAGAATTTATTCATCCCACTACGCCTCTTATATTAATAGTTCAAAAAGAGAACTTATGGAAATATTAAAGCGTATTATATGCTTATGCGCCCAATAATTAAGATTTAAGCTATAGAGTTGAACCCAAAAAAAAAAAAAACACTTATCAGTTATTGTGTATAATTGTTGATTAAGAAAACTCCAATGGCATATTATATCATTTAAAAAAAGCTAACATGTTGTGGTTTTCAAATTATGTCATCTTCTAGATGATTGTTTGACAAAAAACGGAATCTTACATAAACTTTGATTTTAGATAGAGACACATTCATGTACACATCCTGTGTTAATATTTGTTCCCGCGCCCGCTAGGAATTTTAATTCATTAAAAATATATTGATGTAAGCGTAATTTTAATTCATTTTCAGCAATAAATCCACAGCTCCACATGTAACATCCTAAATTTTATTCATCAAGAATATATTATAATTATTTTATATATTCAATGAAATGGTGAATATTTAAGACCTAAAGAATTAAATATTAAAAATTGAAAGTAGAATAATGGTTTCAGTGAAATTGCCTACGAGATAGTGAGATTGTCATATAGTTTTGGAAGATCAAATGATAACCAAAAATTATGAAATTTTACAGGGTGAAATTAGACATCATAAGCTTTAATTTGATAGGTATTATAAGCTATTTTGACTTGTGGATTGAGAGTTATGAATTTTTGAAGTTTTTCCAGCGAAATTGACTAATTTCTGAAGCAGCGGTCAGAGATTGAAAATCTGGGAATGATAGGATCCCAGCTAGTAAAATTCCATATTGTTTCTTGAAACTAGACTCAATAAGAGTTCTATAGGCTTTAGAATCGCTTCAAAATAATGTCTACAAAATTAGTTATGATTTTTCAAAGTTAAGGTAGAAAATCTGCCAGAATTTGCATTATTCCAAAAATTGAAAATAAAAGGTGTTAGAAATTGATTAATGGAATTAAAATGTCAAGTGTCATGATCATATGAGGAGGGGATTAAATTATAATGGATTTGTACGAACACATGTCAAATTGCATTAAAAAAATGCTACATAGACAAATAATGATGAAATGATATGCTACCTTGAGTGCAAGGATTGATCTAGTTGGAAGAGTAATGGTTTAGTTTGAGCACGAGAAGGGAGAGCACGTTTTTTTTTAAAAGCTAACAAAAGGAGAAGGCTAGTTCAATGTTAAGGAGAGTCAAAGGGAGCAATTATGGAGGAAAGTATGGTGAAGTGCATGATGAGAATAGCTTGAGTGAAGGAATGAAAGAACTTGAGTACTTGGAGGAATGCAAACTTGAACTTAGTAGGAAGAGAACTTACTTGTCTTGTAAGAGGAGAGGAGGGACGATTTTCTTGCCCAATCAAGGGAGGAAAAATGTTGTCCAAATGTTTAAGGGAACTAAAGGAGTAATCATGAGTAAATAGGAAGGAGGCATGGATGGATGTAAGGTTGTGACAAGTGTCATATTATGACTCATTGATGAAATCAATGGTGTATAATTAAGAGAGGAAGTTTATGAAGCATTTCTCTTCCCTTCCCTTCATACACTTCACGCATAACACAAGAGAAAAGAGAGAGAGAGTGAGTGAGCTTGAGAGTTCTTGAAGGTTAGAGAGAAGGAGAGAGAGGATTAAGGTAAGAACTTGTGTTTCAAAGTGATTAAACTTACTATTTTGTGTAATTCATCCTCTAATATCTTATTCTTCATGAAAATCATGGTTTAGCAAGCTAATCTTCAAGTTTGAGGAGAGAGAGATGATGTCATAGAGAGAGAAACGCCAAGGATTAAGAGTTAATCCCCAAAACTTCAACTTCTTAGTGTATTGAACTTGTTGTTGGTAATTATTGTTTGGTTTTGTGATTTTTGGGTTGAGTTGTAAAAGTCATAACCCTATGGGGTTATGCCGCCCAAAATCCTTTAAATCATGATTATGAAATGTTCAAATGAGTTAACCAAGGATTAGAAGTGGAAAAGTACAAGTTTTGGAAGCTGAAACACAAAACTTCATTTTTCCATTTTTCCCTAATATTTTCGGCCAGCACCAGAATTGATAGTAAGAGTTGGATTTTCATGAAATAAATTTTTCCATTGGATTTAGTGGGTAAAAATAGATGGGGTTACAGTTGGACACTTTTTCGGTAGAGGCCGAAAAGCATAATTACGAAAACGCTACTGAAATCCCTAAATAGGGGTTGTCAAGGGTATTTTCGTAATTTGACAGTAAATTTGGTGATTTTGAGCCTGGAAATGGATTACTTGGGCGAAAATACGTTAGAATAGCTTTAGTCAAAATTTTGGGAAAACGTGCCATCGGGCCAGGTACTGCAGGGCCGGGGTCCCAGGGGCATTTTGGTAAATTTTCATCATAGACTAATATAACCTCAAGAAACACTATGGAAGAGTATAAAATGATACTTGGATAGGTTATGATATATTTCTTGTACATTTAATATTTTAGGACCGAGTCAAAAGTCGGAATAACACGCTTTACGAGACACCGTTAAACAGAGGATTATAAAGCATTGAGGATTTGAGGTAGGGACATTATCCTTCATACACTATGCCATAAGTTATGTGATTGGTTGGATGCCATTGTTTTGTAAATGCACTTTATTAATCAACATGATTTGCCTAAAGAGGGGCAGTTAGTACCAGAGATGCACTTATACTGGGAGTTGGCAGTAGTCCAACTGCTGTAGATTGTGGGGCTAGGCCTTACTCATGTATACATGATGATGATGTGTTTATATTGTTCATTAATTTGTGCATACCTTGGCGCATGTCATATTTACTTTTCGCATTCTCTATGAACGATATTATGTCTCTACGACGATTCTTCGGAATCTCACCCTATTTTTAAACAAATACCTCAACGGGTACTAGTGGGGCAAAGGGAAAAGACGTGGATGCCGGAAAGTGAACGGCACCTGTCTCGAGGCGAGGACAAGATTGTGTCATAATTAGCCTAATTTGTGATATTTTGGTGAAATTTGTAAATATTAAAACTTTCGCTGTATTTTCTGTTTCCGTCGATGAACGATATCGGAATTGTAAACAGAAATTTTTATCAGTATAATTGTACTTTTCTGTATGCTTATTGAATTCCTTCTTTATTACTCTTCGATTATCAAAATGGAAACGAGTGTTGATACCACACATAAAAATATGATTATTTCAACCTCAAGATGGATTTTCTTGGGATGGGAGCGACAATACTATTTTAATAGATTCCATGTAACTTCTCCTCCTAAAAATATCATCTTTTTAATTAAAAAAAACAGAGATTTATTGGATTTCGAGGCTTATCAAAATCAAGGCATGCCTCAAAGTTATTGCAAAGATACTTAAAGATTGTTTATTAATAAAATCCTCCCATCCACAATTATATTCGAACTTATAACCTTAGGTATTATGAATTAATTTCTTACCAACTTGAATAATATTGGTCGGCGAGTTGGATGCGTCTTAACTTCCCAAAATATAATTCAAGACTTCCTTTGCTGATTTTTAGCTTTTATGGTAATTTTTAATTTTTAATTACCACATCATTCCAACTATTTTTTTAAGTAAAAAGATGAATTATACATCTACAATCAAGGTTGTCAAACTCACGAGTTTAAGCAAACTCGTGATAGTGATGTAAATTCGTATCGTGAACTCGAATCGTAAACTCGTAAGAGTTTAGTTTTACCATTAAATAGATATTATTAGTATATAATAAATAATTAAAATATAAAAAGTTACCAACAATTTGATTTAAATATATTTTAAATCCAAATAATTGAAATTAAATCTATCAACATTAATAATTTATCGTATTTAACAAACAAATTTCTATAAAATTCATATATAAAACCGTTGAGTATAATCAAATTGAAAAAGTTAACATGAGTTTAAGGGTGTGTTGATACAATTTTATAAGCTAGAAACGTAAAAACGGTGAACTCAGTGTATAAACTCATGAATTTAACCGAGTTTGCAAAGGTCACGAGTTTACCAATGACTCGACTCGATTTTATAAGTTAGAAACGTAAAAATGGTAAACTCGGAGAGTGAACTCGCGAGTTTGACAACAATGTCTACAATGATATTTGAACTTATGACTTTAAATATTATGAGTCAATTTCTTGCCAACTCAACTGATATTGGCTGGCGAGTTGGATTGCCAGAGGATTCACCAGGTCATTGTATGCTTCAAAGCTCAAAATTATCTAATTGCAAGTACCACAGCTTTTCTTCAATGTTATTAATTAAAGTAACTGTAAATATAAATAGAAATTCAATTCGCTGAACTTATTTACGCTAATTTTGTTGTTTAAGTAAAATTTTTACATTAAATGGAGTCGAATTAAATGAAAATATCAATGAAATAAAAGAAATAACCTCTGGAATTCGGTCCCTGAAAATAATTTTCGCAATATCTTATACGCCCCTGTAAACTAAAAGATCCAACCATCTAAAACTCACCGTGTAAACTAAGTATACCTATGTTGTGAGCCCTTCTTGTCTCTATTTTATTCCAAGTACGTCAATTGTGACGAGTGTGCATGCCCAAGGCCTTGATTAGTAAATCTCCGATCGGTCTTTTACCCTGATCGGGAAAAAAATCTTAATGTTTGATTTATCATCTTAAAACAATAAAAAAAAAAACAAAAATAATCAGTGCTTTTGCGTGAGGGGTGGAGACAGTTCTATCACCTAAAACTAAAAGTGAGAAAAAGTACGCCCACTAATTTATGTTTAGCTACATATTGGAAACCATCAAAACTATAATTTTGATGGAAAAGGATGGATACAATGGTATGGTTGTGATATTTACTGCTATCTCTTCCGATTTTAAATATAAGACCTACTTAAATTTTTTGGAGAGGTTAAGAAAATTAAATGAGTTATTTAACTATATCATATATTGTGTTTGATTAAATTATATATCAGTTTATAAGTTGAACGAATTAGTTTGGAGAAAAATAATAAATATAATTACTTTAAAGTAATTTAATCAGCTTCATTAATCTCCAAAAAAAAATTAAATATGTCATATATTTAAAATTAGAGGGAGTAATATAATACCAAACATACTCTTATTAGTTACTTTCTCTCATCCTAAGTATAAATTATAATTCTTGAGACACGACTGATTTTTTTATAAGTTACACTTTGTATTTATCTAAAAATTTAATTCATTTTTTAAATTTTTTAATCCCAATTAATTTATGCCTTTGTCATTTCTTTTTCTCATTCATTCTCTCCCACAATCACCTTCTCTATAAATGAGAGTATATTTAAAAAAATTATTTTTCTTACACATTTATTATTGTTAACTTATTTTTGTAATCCATGTAATTCATTTATTTGTAGTTTTTTTCCATTTTTACCCTTCATTAATTATATGTATTTATTGCATTGATTAAAAGGTTGATGATGCCAATATTTACTTCATTTCTCTCTCTTACTTGTTCCTTATAAATAATGTCATACTTGAAAAATCAAGTTTATTTTAGATATACTTATTACTTTTAACTAACTTTAACTATTTTTTTAAACTACATAATTTTGTTATTAAACTCTTATAAATGAGATACCAATATTTACTTCATTTCTCTCTCTTACTTGTTCCTTATAAATAATGTCATACTTGAAAAATCAAGTTTATTTTAGACATACTTATTACTTTTAACTAACTTTAACTATTTTTTTAAACTACATAATTTTGTTATTAAACTCTTATAAATGAGATGCCAATATTTACTTCATTTCTCTCTCTTACTTGTTCCTTATAAATAATGTCATACTTGAAAAATCAAGTTTATTTTAGACATACTTATTACTTTTAACTAACTTTAACTATTTTTTTAAACTACATAATTTTGTTATTAAACTCTTATAAATGAGATTGGGGTGTGTGTGTGTGTGTGTGTGTGTGTGTGTGTGTGTGTGTGTGTGTGTGTGTGTGTGTGTGTGTCTAGGGAGTATATTGTTGAACAAGTACCATTCTAGTTCTATTTATAAGTTTCTTTTAACTAATTCTTATATATCAAAGAGAGTTAATTAACTCATTAACTATGGGTTAAATTTCTAATTTTCCTCTTATTTATGATTGGTTTCAAAAGTCAACATGAATAAATTCTTTTTATTTATTGTAATTAATAGGGATAAAAAAGTATAAAATGCATTTACTACCTTGAAACTAGATTTATAAATAGGACTAAATTTTTTAATCAAAAAAGATTTATAAATAAGCCTACAATGATAATTTATTAGACAAGAGATCCTGATATGGAGAAGTAACGTTTAAAAAGTGTCTTATAATGTAACTTTGTGTATGGGCTTTGACCAGGGTTTAAGTAAGACCTAATCAAAATTGAGGAACACCACAAATCAAAGATTGCGAAAGTGACACCTTAATTAATGATAATTTACCTTCGATTTCGTTTCCATCCTTCTAAATTTCCTTCCAACGATGCAGTACTATTAATACTATCAACTTTTGTGTGTTTCTCTTTATATATTCTGTCAACATCCGTTTTCATTTTGATATTTATAGAGTAATAAAGAATATGTTTCGCATGCACACAAAAAAATACAATTATTCTTATAATAGCATTTATTTATAGACAGGCATCAACAACGCAAAATACAAAAATATGTACAATTATGTCTAGAATATACCAAAAATAAACCCATTACAGACTATATAACTACAGTCCTTGTATTGGGAAATGTGCACATCAATTTTCCTTATCTATGTCCTTTCCTTTTAATCCACTGGCACACCTGCTGAGACATTTTGATTTAGAAAAATGGATTAGATTCCTAGAAATCCCAATAAAAACATACGATCAATATATAAAATGCGAAAATTAAATATGTAATGCACCGTATCAAGTAAAATGAAAATTCATATAATCCACATGTGTACACAAAATTCAGGGCCAACTGACCAGTTGAAACCCCTACATGTACCTCATCCGAGTTCTTGACTACAACTAGGTAAGACTTGTGTACCTTAGCTAGGTCCTAGACCACAGCTAGGTAACGTGCCTCCAGCACGTGTTCAAGTCACAAAATACAATAACACGTATCATATAAATAGCCACATAGTATATGAGAGATAGTAGTCCCTACCTGAACCTTTTTCTAGTCTTAAACGGTTTGCTTCGTAAAACGTGACGACTACAGGTGTCCAACTCGGTCCCAAAACATCAAATATACAAGAAATAGGTTAAAACCTATCCATGTATCATTTTAGAAACTTCCATAATATTTATTGTGGTTATATTAGCCTATAGTAAAAATTTACCAAAATATTCTCAGGACCCCGGCCCGGCCTCGCCGTACCAGATCCAGCTGTATTTTTTTTTTTTTTGAAATTTTGACATGGGCTATTCTGATATATTTTTGCCCAAAGAATCCATTTTCAGACTCAGAATTACCAAATTCATTGCCAAAATAAGAAACTATCCTTGGCAGCCTCACTTTAAATGTTTTAGGGGCGTTTTCGTAATTATGCTATTTTGAGTTTTTTTGAAAAGTGACCAACTGTAACCCCACCAAATTTTCTCTTCTGAACTCAATGGAATTATCAAATAAGTGAAAATCCAACTCCTATTCCCTCTAATAGCCCTGACCAAATTAGTCAATTCCCCGAAAAAAGTTGGGGTTTTCTGAATTTGACTTCGCAAGCGTGTTTCTTTCTACTCTTAATCACTATATTAATTATTACATTATGTTACAACAACCATTTAATCTAAATTTTGGCAGCATAACACTTCTAATGTCACTTTTCCAAATTTTATAAGCAAAGACAATTCAGTGAAATTTCATTGATTAAATTGTCTACAACGGCCAGAATAGTCAATATACCAAGGTTTGAGAGTTACCTTTCGCTTCCTTTTGGGTTTTCCTAGTATGGCTGAAAACCCTAGCTTTCACACACCCAAAGATGAGCTTCACAACCTTTAAGAACACTGAAGAATAGCTTAGAATCGGAGTTATATGCGTTAGAAACTAATTTATCGAATAAATCACTTGCATTTACAAGTTTTCCTTCCCTTTCTCTCTCTACAATTCCACACATTCTCTCTCTAATTTAGATATGTTATGGCGTGAAATGCAGGGTTGAAGTAGAAGGAAAGAGCTTTTATCATTAGGGGTGTTCAAATCCGGGATCGGGATCCCCCACTCCCGGTCCCGATCTCGGTTTTTGGCCGGGATGCAAATTGCATCCTGATCCCAGTAATCCAGAGCGGGACCGGGATTAAATCGAGAAATCTTGATTTTTAAAAAAAATAAATTTAAAATATATTATTATATTAGTTAAATTATCTATAATCTAGTGTTTAAAGTGATTATTTAACACCTAATAAGGCCATAATAATCACACAAATTGATCTAGAATTGAAGAATAATATTCTATGATTATTATTATTATTATTATTATTATTATCACTTTCATCATTTTTGTTATTATCTTTATACATTATATAGTTAAGATTAGTATCACGATATAAATAATTTAACTCCAACAAAATATGTGAAATAAATTTTATCAAATGCTAACTTAATTTATGGGATAAAAAATATAAAAATAAAATAATAACTTAGTTTTTAAGAAAAAAAATAAAAAAAATCAGGACCGGGATCACAAGGTGTGAGCTCGATCCCGGTCCCGGTCCTGGCCTGGACGGGAAATTCCCGGGATCAAAATGCTCGATATCGGGCCGGACAACCAAGACTGGGACACTTTGAACACCCCTATTTATCATATTATATGCTACTTTTTAATGATTTATGGAATTTCCAAAAATTCCATTATTTGGATTTTCTTGCAAGAATTTCTATCTTCATCCAATTGTGTTATAAGCTCAATCCACATGTATCTAATATTTCCCTCTTTTTGTTACATGTAGGAGACACCTAAAGGTCCCTCCCTTTGGTCTCAATTAGCTTCACAACTTGTTCCAGTTACGTATATACGTAAAGTCTCAATTTTGGTTAAAATTACACTTTTTGCTCAAATTTTTCATAAATTCATATTTAATTGACCAAAATATTCAAAATATATTTTTTCTCTTTATTTTCCTTAATTAATTGAAATTAACTTCAATTAATCGTAAAATAATTAATTTTACGTTAATTTGACAAAATTACGATTTTGTCATTACCTTTTTATTTCAATTTTTTTTCTTAATTTTATTTGGCCAATTTTCATATATTTTTTGGACCAAATATTTTCTCTAATATTTCTCCATTTTTGGACCTTAGTATTGGGCTTTTTAAATTACCCAAATTAATTCCATAATTATTTTTTCCCAATTTCTCATGAAAATAAAGATTTATAAAATCCATAAATTTCAAATTCATGAATATTCACCATTTTATTGAATTTCTCAAATAATTACAATATATTTGGTGAATATAAATTTGCGTTGTTACATACTCCAATCCGGTATATATAGGACATTTTAGCTAATATATGGGAAATAAGAAATGATCAGTTAACGTGTTAAATATGTCCTAAATTGATTTTGTGTTCACTTTTATCCTTATTGAAAATGTGTTTGAAAATTTCATGTATAGACAAAATTAGAAATGAGCATTAACTATAAGGACAAACTTAAAAATAAACGACATTTACTCCCTCCAATTCTATTTATATGAGCCCGATAACCGAATTACACGGTTTAAGAAAATGATTAAAATTAGTTAAAAACAATGAGTATGCCTGAAATAAACCACTTTTCCCTAAATATACCCTTATTTATAAGGGACAAATAAGAGAAAGAAATAGAATAAATATATCGATCACCAACCTTTTAATTAATGCAATGTAGATAATTAATGAGAGGCAAAAATGTGAAAAAACTTATTAAATGTTCAAAAAACTCTGATCAAACTCTTGTAAGAAAAATCATGGCAATTTAAATTCTGGGCTCTTATATAAAGTATCGGAGGGAGTCTTTTGGACCAAACTATTTTTCTAGAAGCACCCTATACTATAGACTAGAAGGAGTATATAGGGTGTGAAAGAGAGTATTAAAATATCTCCTTCGGTCCTATTTATAAGAGCTTGATATTTAAATTGTGCGGCTTAAGAAACCAGTAAAAATTAATGAAAAATAATAAGTATGAATAAAATTTTTTCTCCAAGTATACTTATATTTATAAGGGGCAAGTAGAGAGAGAAATAGATAAATATAAGTACCACTAACTTTTTAATTAATATAATACATAAAATTAATAAAGAGTAAAAACTGAAAAAACTCATTAAATATTCAAATAACTTTTATTATGCCCTTATGAAAAAAAGACAAAACAATTAAAATTTTAGATTATGATAAAATGAAGGGTTAAGGTGCTAAAATGACCATAAACTTTTGTGAAAAGTGCAACTGTAACCATAAACTATTTTTTGGAGCAAAAGTAACAATAAACATTATAAAAGAGGGCAAAAATAACCATGACGTTAACGGACGTTAACATCCATTAAGATGAACTTTTTAGCAAAATGTTAAGATGCTAAAATAACCATTAACTAATACCAAAAGTGCAAAAGTAACCATAAATTTTTTCTTAATTGCAAAAATAACTTGTTGAACATTAATTCATAATTTTTTTTTTTTGCTTTTGTGCTATAAGTGTTTTATCAATTTGGAGATTAAAATGACAAAACTTATGAATTAATATTCAAGAAGTCGAATTTTTAAATTTTTGCAAGAATAACGAAATGCAAGAAAATTATCACCTAACTCCAAAAGATAAATTTCATGGTAATTAAACCTGGATCTGTCTGTCAATGAACCGGCTGTGGTACTGGGTTAAGAGTCAGTGAGTTAAACCGGAGCTAAACTGGGACAAAACCGGTGAGAAATAAAAAATTTTAGGTTTATAGTATGAAATTCTAAATGAAAGATAAAAAAATTTCAAAAAAATTAAAAACTTGACTCGGATCTACTGACCGGTTGGCCGATTTCTGGTCTGGTTCAGGTCAGATAACCATGATAAAATCCCTAACATTAATTATAAAATAGGTGACTTTTTGAACATTAATTTATAAGTTTTTTTTTTTTTTTTTTACTTTTGTCATTTTAATCTCCAAATTGATAAAACACTCATAACACAAAAGCAACAAAAAAAAATTATGAATTAATGTTCAACAAGTTATTTTTGCAATTAAGAAAAAGTTTATGGTTACTTTTACACTTTTGGTATTAGTTAATGGTTATTTTAGCACCTTAACGTTTTGCTGAAAAGTTCATCTTAATGGACGTTAACGTCCATTAACGTCGTGGTTACTTTTGCCCTCTTTTATAATGTTTATGGTTATTTTTGCTCCAAAAAATAGTTTATGGTTAAAGTTACACTTTTTATAAAAATTTATGGTCATTTTAGCACATTAACCCATAAACCAAAACTATATATATAATACTGATGGGGTTTTGGAATTACTAATTAGAAGTAGACAATACATACACTGGATGGTCTAGATGGCTAGGATGAGGTCCATATACTTTATTTTATTGATTTATAGGTATGACTTCTAATGGGGAAGAATTAATTGTACGATTTATGAATTAAATGCGTTAAAAGTAATTTTATCATGTAAAATGAAATTTATTTTTTAAAGTAAAATAATCTAAAGTGTGGAGAAAAGAAAATAGAGAGAAAGAATATGGAAAGAAGAGAAAGCTAGGGAGATAATGTAATATCTGATTGTGCTTGGATGAAAAGAAGTAAATACAGAGGAAGAAAATTAAATAAATGATATAATGACGATAACGCCATTATCTTATGTAAGGATATATTATGTTATTATTCCTATTAAAATAGATTGAAGGTATCAGCCATATTAAAATTAACACCATTTAAAACATTTTGAAATATAATTATTTCAAAGCATTTTCATATTTTATATTTAAAAATAAAATAATTTGATGAAAGTATATTTTTCTATATTTTATTTAAAATCATAATGAATAATTTTTTAAAATAAATATATAATAGCTTAAAGAGAAAAAATGGAAAACTACTTCAGTTGTGTAGACACATGATGTGATATTCTCAGTCTGAGCTTCTCGCCGACGGGACAACCTGCGGGCAGCGTTTCAGGCAAACTCCGACAATCTGGCACTCATATTCACTTTCTGATATTTATCTCAATGGACACATGAAAGTGGTGGTATTTAAGTGCTAATCACAGGAAACTAATATAAGAGAATTGGAGTGATTACATCCTATTTTTAACATATTTGAAATATATTTTGATATATTTAGCAACACATCAATACTAAATTAAAGAGATTTTCTTGAGATTTTAAGATATATCAATTTGGGTGCATCATTTGTAGGATTTTAGCTTAGAATATAAGTTTTTAAGTTTAGGAAAGAAAAATAATAATTGAAAGTTTTCAAAAAAAAAAAAAACAAAGAAAGAAAGAAGAAAAGGATCCAGTTTCTATTATTATTATTATTATTATATAATATAATTTCCTTTCCTCTTCTTGGTGATAGTTTGGCGTTTTGAAAATAAAAAGAAGACCTAATATCTATAATAAGGGGAAGCCACGATTTGAGAAGAAAAAAACATAGGAGGCTAGATGGCGGCATTCATGGACTATCATAACCATCTTCTTCAGTTTGGAGAGAACCAAAGGGAGGCAACTTGAGAGGAGAGAAAGGTGTTCAGGTTCCATTCTTCTTCTTCTTCACGAGAGGATGAGAGGATCGTGGAGAAGAGAAGGGAACAGATTAGCCAATTGGATTAGAGGAGGCAACATGATTTTGCTATTCTTTTTTTTTTTTTTTATCTTTGATCAGAGGTATCCGGCGCTAGATCTGGACCCCGAAACCGGGCCGTCCGAGCAACCGACTAATCCCCCGCTGATTTGTAGGTACCTCGATGGGTAGAACAGCTGGCCAGGAGATTTAACGCTGCTCCATACCCAAGGTTAGGGATCGAACCCCCGACCAAGGTTAAGGGTGGAAGATCCCCTACCACTCTACCACATGCTCCTGGTTTGACAGATGTAGATATCTTGCAGAAGCTTCAGGATGTTGAATTCAAGTTTGGAAAAAATGACGATGTAGCACAAGCAGGGAGAAAAACTAAGAGGACTTCTGCTTTTGAGCCTCAGTAATGGAAAAAGATAAGTATCTTTTTTACTCTTTCATATTGAAAATCTAATTTGTTATGCCATGGTCTTGATGTCATGCACATTGAAAAAAATATGTGCAATAATGTCCTATACAATGTCCTGAATGAACCCGGCAAGTCAAATATCATCTTCAAACAAGGAAAGATTTATGGGCTATGGGAGTTCGTGAAGTCGCATGGCCAGATGAGTATGACAAATTTTAACTCGCAGATTTTACCCTGTCTCACAACTTTGAAAAAAAAATAAAAGTTTCTATAGGTATTTAAACAACATTTCACGATGTATTGACATGTAGGCTCAAAATATTGCTAGGCTGAAGAGTCATGACTTACATGTTTTTATGCAGCAGTTACTTTCGTTGGCAATCAAAAGTACATTGTCTCCCAATGTATCCATCGTCTTGGTAGAGTTGTATTCTTTCTTTTAAAAATTGTGTTATAAGGTTTTAATCGTTGAGGAGCTCAATAAAAAATAAGACAAAATCATTCTTACACTTTTGTCATTTGGAGATGATTTTTTCTTCATCCTTTTTCACTATGGTGGTTCACTTGACATTTCACCTTATTCATGAAATAAAGCTAGTTGGCCCAATTCAATATCGATGAATGTATCTTATCATAAGAATTAAGTTCTCAAATTGCTAGTTGCACATTTCAGCATTAATTAACATTTTTTATTATTAAATTTATAGATTTTTTGGGAAATTGAAATCTTATGTCAGAAATAAGGTATGACTAGAAGGTTCTATAGGGGATAAGGTCCTATATTTCTGTTCAAGATACTTTGATGATATTGAAACGTCTTTCAACCGACAGCCTCGTGTAGACGATTGTCTTGAACTTGAGCCATCATCAAGAAGTTGTTAATCCATTGTTTTGGTAAACCAATTAGAGAAAGTGAGAACTTCAAACTAACTATAACTAAAAAGTTACAAGCTCATTGACATGTCTTGATTAATGGTAGTCAAGTTGATCCCTTCCTTCAGTAAGAATCTTACACTTATATGTTATTCTATATATTTTCTTACAGTTCACTCATCTCTCATGATCACTGTCACTTACATCATCACTTGCAAGGAATTCAGAAGTCATGTGAAGAGTCAACTCAAGATTCGTACATAAACATCTTCTGAAATTGATAAAAAGGTCCACAAAAAATTCCCAAGTTAGTTTGCGCGCCAAATACTAAATGCCTATAACCCGTACTCACCAAATTTCAAAGCTCTTGCAATCGGCCAACTTGATCATGCAACACGGTTTACTGCATACAATGTCAATGGTTTCAAATTTTACACTGTTTCATGAGATCAATTATTGCTAACCCAAAACTAGGGTGTTTATGGTACCTTTGGGATAAGGAGTTATGTGAGCAATAGTGATGACAACATGCAATTCGAAGGCGTCCCTTATTATAAAAAGCTTGTTGACATCATCGAACTAAATTACCAGGGCTGTTTCATCGTGACGCTGTTCAAGTGTTTGTGGGTAAATGCAACAACTTCATAGGGACTCATAACCGACGAATTAAGCATCACATCAGTAAATTTCTCTCAGCCAATTCACACCTATCAATTTGAAGATGATGAGCCATATATTCTTACCTTAGAGGCATACCAGGTTTATTATGTTGAGGACGACAGGCACAGGGATTGGAATATGGTAGTTCACTTAAAGCTTCGAGACTTTTATGACATGGGTGATGGTGATAACATTGCCTATAAGAGTGAACCCTTCCGGCCCGCCAATTTTAACAACTTCTTCCCTGAAGGCAATAACAATTTACATATAATTAAGTTTTTTTTTTATAAATTACACTTTATTATCACTTAATTTAAATATCATAAACTTAATACTAACATTTTCTCCACAAATTTTTTCTTTAAGGATGGCGACAAAGAATGATTAAAAATTAATCACTTTCATTTTTGTAAAGTAATCAATTTATATATTTTTTTAAAAAAATTCCAATTCATATTTGTAGAGGTTCTTTTTTTTTATGGTCATATTTGTAGAGGTTCTTAACCACTACAAACAACCACGTAACCGCTACAAACACTATCACCATAACAGCTATAATACAAACCGCTATAAATATTGTCACCTTAATAGCTACAAACGTCCCGTTGGATCCCTATAAAAACTCTACCCACACCTTGTTTCTTACTTTTTCCATTTCTTCCAATCCCTCTCCTCTCCCATTTTTCGTTCCCCTGTTCATCTAGATGTAGAGCTCAAGTTGTAAGATAAAATTTTTTTTTTTCTCAAATCTTGACTTCATTTCATTTTATTTTGCTTCTTCATATAATTCTTATACTAATGGTTTTCCTTCTACATAAATTCAAAGTTCCTTCATTCCTCTACATTTTCAACATTCCTTCCATGAACAAATATATTTCTTCATCTTCAACTTCAATTTCATAAAGTGAAGAGTCTAAATCATTATTACCTACACACACTGTTTCCATATATTTAACATAATATTCATATTCATTTAACTTAATTTAATCATTCTTTTCAAATAATAATTCATATATTTATATTGTTATTTATTATACAAACATTCAAAATAATATTGGAAAAGTCAATTGAAAAAATTATTCACGCTTTTTTTTTTTTAAATTTTATGCAACATTTAGTAGTAATTGGCCAACCACTAAATCAAAGACTACAAATTTAAATTTAAAATTCAAATTTAAATTATTGGCGCAACATTTGAATTTTCACCAAACATGTTTGGCGCTATATTTCCAAAAATATGAAATTAAATCACTATAAATGGGGGTGCAAAATTTTCAAATATAATTTTCCACCACACCCACATTTTGGCAAAACAATTTGATGCCACATTTGTAGCAGTTAACCAACCGTTGCAAAAAAAAAAAAAATTTAATTCACCAAATTCAAATGACAGCGATAACGGTCTTTTAACCGCTACAAGCTGCTCCTAGAATGTCTAATCTATAAACGCATCTTGTAGCGGTTTCAAGATAGTAGCGGTTTTCTTTACATGCGTAGTGGTTGATGTGAATTGCTATAAATTCGATTGTAACATTATATTTTGTAGCGGTTTCTAGGGGTGAGCAAAACCGAACTGAAACCGAAGATCGAATCGAATCGAATCAATTTCGGTCTTTTCGGTTTGGTTTTTTCGGTGTTCGGTACATGTTCGGTTTTCTTTGGTTTTTCGGTTCGGTTCGATTTTTTTAAAAAAAATTCGGTTTAAACCGAAAATATTAAAAGAGTATACCACCACCGAAAAACCGGATGCAAGATAAAGAATGATATATCATTGGATATTCATCTTTTTGAAATTTTGTTATGTTTTCTTTGAATTAAGTAATGTTGAATATAATTATTTTGTATCTCTCAAAAAACTTCCTATTTTTGGTTCCATTATTAGAATATTGGGTACTCCAAACTACATTGATAATATATGTAATATGTTGTTTAGACTTTGTTTTATATCATCTTTCTTTGGATCTTGATGATGATATTCAATTTTATAATTTGTATTAATTTTTGCTGGTTGAAAATTTAGATATTTGAAGTAAAAAATGAAGGCTAAAAAAATTTCGGTTTTTTCTTACAAAACCGAAAACGAACCGAATAATTTCGGTTATTTCGATTGTTCGGTTTCAGAATTTCCTTTATTTCGGTAGTTCGGTTTTTACTGAAAACCGATGGTCACCCCTAACAGTTTCCATAACTGCTACAGCTGGTAACCCGTCATTTTAATTGGTACAAATAAGCGAATTTTTTGAAGTGAAATATCTGCCATGGGAGAGGTATAATATTTCCTCCCTCACAATCTATGTTTGATTTTCAGGATATTTTACCAGTTAATTAGAATTATTCATCCCACTGCGCCTCTCAGAGAAATAATAGTTCTTTTTTTTTTTTTACCGAATAGGGAAATAATAGTTCAAAAAGAGAACTTAGGGAAATATTAAAGCGTATTAGATTAGATGCTTGTGCGCCCAATAATTAGGATTTAAGCTATAGAGTTGAACGCAAAAATTTAAAAAAAAAAAACACTTATCATTGATTGTGTATAATTGTTGATTAAGAAAACTCCAAGGACACATCATATCATTTAAAAAAGCTAACATGTCGTGGTTTTCAAATTATGTCATCTTCTAGATGATTGTTTGACCAAAAACGCATTCGGACGGAATCTTACGTAACCTTTGATTTTAGATAGACACACATTCATGCACATCCTGTGTTAATCTTTGTACCCACGGCCGCCAGGGATTTTACATTAAAAATTTATTGTTGTAAGCGTAATTTTCTTTTCCGCAATATAATCCACAGTTCCACACATAAAATATGATTAGTTCAAGCTCAAGATGGATTTTCTATGGAAGCGAGCAGTACCATTTTGATGGATTCCCTATATTTTCTCCTTCAAAAATTATCATTTTTAAATAAAAAGTAGGAGATCTGTTGAATCTCAAAACTTACCAAGATTAAGGTATACCTCAAAGCTACGAAGATACTTAAAGATTGCTTATCAATAATATTCACACATCCACAATAAGATTTGAACTTATGACTTTGTGTATTATGAGTCAAAATTATCTAATTGTAAGTACCACGGCTTTCCTTCAATGTTATTAATTAAAGTAATTCTTAATTTAAATACAAATTAAATTCACTGAACTTAGTTATGCTAATTTTGTTGTTTAAGTACAACTTTTACATTAAATGGAGTCGAATGAAATGAAATGAAAATAGGACTGAAATAAAAGAAATAACCTCTGGAATTAGATCCTTGAAAATAATTTTCACAATATGCCATATAAACTAAAAGATCGAACCATCTAAATACTTATTTGAGATAGCTTATTTTTTACCTATAAGTGTTCATAAATTGTAATTTACAGTATACGAAATAAGAATGTGAGGGGAGTTTTATCTCAACTTACATAATAAAGATTTATTGCTTACAAATAAATGATACCAAACATACACTAAAACTTACCGTGTGAACTAAGTATGCCTATGTTGTGAGCCCTTCAAGTACGTCAATTGTGACGAGTGGCCCAAGGCCTTGATTAGTAAATCTCCTATCGGCCTTTTACCTTGATTGGGGAAAAAAAATCTTAATGTTTGATTTATCATCTTAAAACAATTAAAAAAAAATAATCAGCGCTTTTGCGTGAGGGGTGGAAACTAAAACTAAAAGAGAGAAAAAAGTACGCCCACTAATTTATGTTTAGCTACATATTGGAAACCATCAAAACTATAGACGGATACAATGGTATGGTTGTGATATTTAGTTATTTACTAATATAATACCAGACATGCTCTTATTAGTTACTTTCTCCCATTCTAAATATAAATTACAATTCTTGAGACATGAGTGATTTTTTTTTATAAGTTACACTTTATACTTGTCTAAAAAGTTAATTCATTTTTTTAATTTTTAATCCCAATTAATTTATGCATTTATCATTATTTTCCTCATTCATTCTCTCCCACAATTACCCTCACTACAAATTAGGGTATATTTGAAAAAGATATATTTTTGACACATTTATTAATTTTTAACTAATTTTTTTATCTATGTTATTCAGTTATTTGTAATTTATATATTACTCCCTCCAATCCTATTTGTAAAAGTCGGATAATTAAATTACGTAGTTTAAGAAAGTGGTTATAATTAGGTAAAAATGATAAGTGTGTTTGAAATAAATATTTTTTTCAAGTTTACCCATATTTATGGGGGTAAGTAAGGGAGAGAAATAGAGTAAATATCAGCGAACAAAAAATCGGACTGGATCTGCTGGTTCAACCAGTTGGACCATGAACCGGCCAGTGGTCTGGTCTGGTTCAACCTTGGGACTGTGAGGGGAATCGAACTGGTGGGTTGACTGCTTAGACCGATTACAGATGTTTTTTTTTTATTTTTAAGGAAAAATGAAAGGTTGAAAACTAAGATGAAGAGAAAAATGGGTAAAGAAAGAACAAATCTAAAAAAAGAAAAAATGATGAAAAAAAATTACCTAAAAAATATAATAGTTATAGAAAATGAGATATCATTACATAAGTATAATTATCATAACTAATACCAATAGATTTTAAGCATTTTTTCCTAAAGATCTTCATTTTTATCTATAGAAGTTTAAAAATATATTAATATATATAGTGCCACTAATAAATTTTAATATTTTAAAATGGCCGGTCCGACCACTGATTAGACCCCAGTTGACTCATTACTCTTGAACCTGTGTCGTGACTGGTTCAATGTCCGGTCTGATTTTTTGTTCCTTAGTCAATATAGATACCACCAACCTTTTAATTAATGTAATATATATATAATGAGAGGTGAAAATGAAAAAAAAAACTCATTAAATACTTAGACAACTCTTATCGGACTCTTATAAAAAAGATCAAAGAAATTTAATTTTTAGGTTCTTATAAAAAAGATTGAAGGGAGTACACTATATATATGGGTGTATATGGGAGCTTACGGAGTACATTGCTGAACAATTAATTTATTAGGCAAGAGATAGAGAAGTATTTCTTTTGGTCCTTTTTATAAGTAATTCTCTCTCTCTCTTAGAGTTTGTTCTTTTTTATAAATAATTTTTTCCTTATATCTCAAAATTTTAATTATTTTTTATTTTTCTATCCCTATTAAATACATATATTTATATTAATTATTCCTCACTCACCACTAATTCTCTTTTATTTAATCATTTATTACATATTCTTTTTCATATTTTATACTCATATTTTCTCATAATTGTTATTTATTCTCTCTCCTACACGCATTTCATAAATAGGGATATATTTAAAAAAATATAATATTTTTAACACATTTGTTATTTTTAACTAATCTTAACTATTAACTCATTGTGTGTAATAAAAATACAAATTATTTTTAAATAAGCCAGAAAGAAGTAACGTTTAGAAAGTGTCTCGTAGGTGACTTGACTAAGACCCAATCAAAGTCGAGGAACACCAAAAATCAAAGACTGCGAGAGTGACAGCTTAATTAATGATAACCTACCCTCGATCTCGTGTTCATCCCTATGAATTTCTTTCCATCGAAGCATTGCTATTAATGCTATTTCAGTATTTTTATTATAAGAAACAACCGTTATACATATTTCATTTTTTATATAAGAAATATTCAGACAATATCTTATTTCTCACTTCTATTTCTCTGTTTCTTTTGTTTAATTATCCTACAATGTCAATATTTGAAATCCATACTTACTCTCCGTCTCTTCACCACACATTTTCTCTCTTATACAATCATCTTTATTACTTTGACTTCTACCATATTTATTATTCTCTTTCTTCTTCAATCCTCCTTATTATAATAATTTTCTTATTCTGTCTCTTATTCCCAATCTCCTTATAAATAAAGGTATTTTATTAAAAAGGGTTATAATTTTAACATACTTATTGTTCTTAACCGCTACTTCAAACTGCGAGATTTGGTTAAACGATTCTTATAATAAGGAACGGAAGGAGTATCAACTTTTGTATGTGTCTCTCTCTATATATTCCTTCTATATAATATAAGGCACTTTAACTAATTCACGAAAAATAAAAAACAATAGTTAACTCGTTAAATATGTCTTAAATTGATATTTTTTTCCACTTTTACTTTGTTGAAAAATGTGTTTAAAAATTTAATACATGGACAAAGTTACAAATGGGCATTAACTATAAGGACAAACTTAAAAATGAGTATTAATTAACTTACAAGTGACTTATACTCCCTCCAGTCTTATTAATAAGAGATCAATAACCAAATTAAATAGTTTAAGAAACTAGTTAAAATTAGTTAAAAACAATAAGTGTGTTTGAAATAAACCTTTTTGCCCTAAATATGCCCTTATTTATGAGCGGTAAATAAGAGAGATAAATAGAGTAAATATATGTATCACCGACTTTTTAATCAATGCAATATAGATAATTAATGAGGGGTAAAATATGAAAAACTCATTAAATATTCAAACAATTCTTGTCGGGCTCTTATAGAAAAGATTGATATCACACCCTTATCTTATTTTCACATATTTCAGAGTATTTACGGAAAACGATACGCAGTTCAGTGGGCAACACAGGAATAGCAAAAATATACTGATATTATGTGCACGATTACGAAAAGTCCCCATAGGGGTTCGTACTTGATAATTACAATTAATGTAGCCTCGCAGTGCTATGTGGGTGTCAACACCCGTCCCAGTAAAACGGTGACATCTTTCAGTATTTGTTTCACCACTGCAATCCCCTCATACAGTTTTCTTCTTTGTTCTCAACATACGTTCTGTCTTTTCTTGTCTAAATTGTTGGTAGGGAAAGGTGAGATTCTGGGGAATCTTAGTGGAAAAGTAATACCAATATGCATGTAAAATAAGTGTTTAATGCATGACATGCTTGCATTATATAACTCATGCTCACACAATGACATATCTGCGTGCTCAATGTTTCAATCAATATACGTATGACCATAGCATAAATAGAAACAGAACTTCAATTATTCATATATGTTTCACATAATCAAGCAAAGCAATAACATGCATCAATACACCAGCACAAATATCAAATACATGTAAGAGAGGTAAGTTCCTTACCTTAATCGCCCTTCCTTGATACTCGAATAATGTGCCTCGATTTATGTGCCAATCCCTCGAGCTCTCTACTCGGTCCTAGAACGTCAAATGTACAGTTTAGACACTTCCATAGTGTTTTTGATTGTTATATTAGTCTATGGTAAAAATTTACTAAAATGCCCCCGGACTCAGGCCCGGTTGTACTTGGCCCGATGACACGTTTTCCCAATATTTTGACTAGGGCTATTCTGACGTATTTTTGCCCAAGGAATCCATTTTCGGGCTCAAAATTGCCAAATTCACTGTAAAATTATGAAAATACCCTTGACAGCCCCTGACTTAGGGATTTTAGGGGCATTTTCGTAATTATACCTTTTCAGCCTTTTCTGAAAAAGTGACCAACTGTAACCCCACCTATTTTTGTCCACTGAATCCAACGGAACCATTTATTTCATGAAAATCCAGCTCCTACTCCTTGAAAAAGTGTTGGAAAAAATATTTCAAGAAAAATGAAAAAATGTAGTTTTGTGTTTTAGCTTACAAAACTTGTACTTTTCCACTTCTAATCCTTTATTAACTCATTTAAATATATCTTAATCATGATTCAAAGAAATTTGGACAGCATAACCCATTAGGGTTATAGCTTTTCCAATTTTTCAAATCAACCAAAAATCACCAAACTAACAACAAACTTCAAAACCAACTTCATACAAGTATAGATTTGAGTTTGGTGTAGTTACGTCTTAGGCTTCTTGGTTTTTCTCTCTATATGCGCCCTTTCTCTCTCTTCTCCTTGAGCTAAGAATGAGTCTTCAAGATCATAGATTCATGAAGAAACAAGGTTTAGAGAAGGATCTAGGGAAATGTTACAAGAAAAGCTTCAGAATCAACTCTTACATTAAGATTTCTTCTTCCTCTTCTCTCTAACTCTTAAAATTTTCTCCAAACTCTCTCTCTCTCTCTCTCTATGTTGAACGAAAATGCATGAAGGGAAGGGAACAGAAAGCCTTCATAAAAATGCTTCCTTAATTCCAAACCATTGATCTCATCTAAGGATTGAGAGGGCAACACTTGTCTTGCACCATATCTCCCTCCATGCTTCCACCATACCTCTTCACTTTATGCCATACTTCCTCATAATTTGACTTACTTGCTCCCTTACCATTATCCTACCATGATCATCATGTCCATACTTCATGTCATGTCCACCTTACCATTGTCATCATTATTCTTTTCTTGTAGCATTTTGGACATGTGCTCCTGAAATTAATTTATTCCCCTTAATTTTATGTGTTGGCCGAAATTAGGGAGGAGAAGGGAACGAAAAATGTGTTTCATTAATTCTATAATTTCCCTTAATTGATTTATGCCCAAGTCCCTTTAATTCTACAATTATTGATTTATTTCATTAAGAATATTCAATTTATGCATTTTCCTTTATTTTTCTTGATTAATTGAAATTAGCTTCAATTAATTGAAAATAATTAATCTTGGGTTAAATTGGAAAAAATTATGATTTTGCTATCACTTTTGTAATTTAATTTCTTTCATGAATTAATTTGCCCATTTCCTAATGAATATGAATATTTCAAACTTCACAAGATCCAAATTCATGAATATTCACCATTTTATTGAATTTCTCAATTAATTATAATATATTTTTTGTGAATATAAAATTTGGGATGTTACAATTGAGGCTATTTAAGTTTTGGGGTTTTATAAAAAGGACCAGAAGGAGTACTTTGGACCCAGCTATTCTTCTAGAAGAATCCTATATTATGGACTGGAATAAGTATATAGGGGGAGAGAGAGAGTATTAAAGTATCCCCTCCAATCCTATTTAAAAAAGCTTGATAACTAAATTGTGCGACTTAAGAAAGTAATTAAAAATAATAAATACGTCTGAAATAAAAAATTTTCTCCAAGCATGCCCATATTTATAAAAGGTAAGTAAGAGAGAGAAATAGATAAATATAAGTATCACTACCTTTTTAATTAATGCAATACATATAATTACCGAAGAGCAAAAAATAAAAAAACTCATTAAATATTTAAATAAATTTTGTTGGGCCCTTATAAAAACAAAGATAAACTAATTCAAATTTTGGATTCTGATTAAAAAGACAAGAAAGAATATCAAACTATATACGGGTATATAATATTGATGGAGTTTTGGAATTACTAATAAGAAGTAGACAACACAAAACGTGCACTGGATGGTCTAGATGACTAGGATGAGTTCCATACACTTTATTTTATTGAGTTTTAAGCATGACTTCTAGTAGCGAAGAATTAAGGGAAAAAGATATTTAAATATCATTTAAATTTACAAAATCCCAAAAGGTCTTCTAAGAAATGGAAAGAACAAAGAGGTGATTGGGGAGCAATATGAGTTTTTCAAGTTTTGGAGTTTTTACCAAAATGCCCCTTGATTTTTTTTTTAAAGGCAAGAACCCTCTTTGGTTGCTGGTTCCAGACCTTCGCCGGCCGATTGCACCCCACTGGCCTGTCTACCGTCGGATCTCTGGTGTCGATGGTTGGAGCTCCAGTGACAACTTCAATAATGAGATTAACTACTTTGATATAGAAATTGACAACTTGAGTTCCACAAGTTGTCAATTCTTAAACCCAAGTTACTAATTGATATACTCAAGATGCCAAACTGAGGTAGTTGTTAATTGCTATACTCAAGTCATCATTGCTTGTACTCAAGTTGTCAACGACGCTTGATAGTGTAATGACCCGCCCTCCGCCACATAGGCTGGACACAGCCGGCTATGATTCACCCACCGCCACACAGGCTTGGTCCCTCCCATGGTAGGTATTGTCCCCTCCTCCACACCACATAGGTGTTTGGGGATTTATTCCAACCACATAGGAAGGAATACACTTCCCTAAGGGCTCGAACTCTGGACCTGAGAATAAGTTCAAAGCCAAAGAGCCACTTGGTAGCCAAGTGCACTAGGCGGAAGGCAGGTCGTTACAGATAGGGGTGTTGGCAAATTGAGGTATAGGCAATGACAACTTCATAATAGCAATTAGCAAACACAAACAAAAACCAAGCCACAAACAAGCAAAATGAGGTAGTTACTAATTGCTGTATTCAACTTGTCATTGCCTATACTTAAGTTGTTAACGACGCTTAATAGAAATATTGACAATTTGAGTGTAGGTAATGACAGCTTCATAATAGCAATTAGCAAAACACAAACAAAAACTAAAAACACAAACAAAAATCCAACCACAAATAAACCTATGAAGATTTTTGAAGAAGCTAGTTGTGGGCTTGCGCATATTATTTCACACATCTCATAAGAAAAGCTATTAACTGCTTCAAAGATATCAAGCAGCCATCTATAATCGAACTGAGTTTAGTACTTAGTTATCGTTCTAATGTATTGGTCACAAACACTTGAGTAAAAGCATTTTTTAATTCATATGAGGATCTGCATTCATGATTCTAATTCATCTAAAATTTCAATGTCTGTCTTAGAAAAAGAAGAAGAAGATAGGCAAAAGCAACCTTCTGAGAGTCAAAGTTGAATAAGATTAGGTGCCATTAAATAGGAAAAGAGGTTTTCAATGAAAAGCCAGGCGAGTCCATAAAGGCAAAAGCGCCCTCCTGAAAGTCAAAGCTGAATAACATTTTTTCTCATCCAAAAATTTCTTTCATACCAACAAAGTAAAGTAGAAGCTGCTTTCTTAGAACCCTATTCTGAAAAGGTAAAATCTTGACCCTCCTTAGGTGGGAGGGTTTTGAATTTTGGGATTCTCCATGGAAGATTTCATATCCAAGTCGTACGGTGATGGGAGGATGCAGATTGAGAGCTACAACGCTACCAGAATCGCTTCCGTCAGTGACTTCTATGGCATGCCCGACCTTCGTTGCTACAATACTTCATAAGCATCTTCTATTCCTCCTTCGACTACCCAAAATTAGATTGGGGTCAATGATTTGAAGTTTAAGAAGGGTGAGTCTATAAACAATTCCTCTATGAAAAGCTGGAGTTTCAGTGATACATGATTGTAAAGGAAAAGTATCTCGATTAAAAAAGGCGATGGGAGCAGATACAAGAAAGTGTATTTAAAATTAACACCATTTAAAACATTTTGAAATATAATTATTTCAATATATTTTCATATTTTATATTTAAAAATAAAATAATTTGATGAAAGTATATTTTTCTATGTTTTATTTAAAAATCATAATGCATAGTTTTCAAGAGGAATCCATCTCTGACTTACTTTGCCACCTCCATTGCCCATTGAAAACTCCATGTCATCAAATTTGGATAAATTGTTTTCATCCCAAAACTCTTCTAGAACCCTTGTAATACCCTAAATTTCGGGATCAGAGGCTAGTGAATAAGCCTGAAATAAGTAGACTGTCAAGCCCCAGTTTAGCAGGAACCCCAAAGTTATTCCCTAATATTTTTTATATCTTTGGGGCATTAAATAAAGTAAAATGGTGAATTTTGGAGAAAGTGATTATGCTTCTATTGAAATTTTTTGTGAGGCACTAAGATTGTCTTGGGATTTTGGATAATCAAACGATATCCAAAAATTTTGAAATTTTACAAGGTGAAAGTAGATATTCAGGGATTTAATTTGATAGGTATTATTAGCCATTTTGACTAGTGGATTGAGAGTTATGAATTTTTGAAACTAGCCCAAAAAATCTGAAAAGTCTCTGGAGCAGCGGTCAAAAAAATGAAATTTGGGAATGATATGCTTTCAACTAGCTAAAGTTCATATTTTTTCTTGAAACTAGACTTAATAAGGATTTCATAGCCTTTGGAATCACTCTAAAATGATGTCTACAAATTTAGTTAGGATTTTTCAAAATTAGGGCAAAAAATTTGCCAGAATTGGCATTATTCCGAAAATTGAAAATAAAATGTGTTAGCAATTGTGTAAATTGTGGAATTAAAGATGCTAAGTGTCGTTATCATATGAAGAGGGGAGTAGGTTATGATTTATGAAGATGAGCACATGTCCAATTGCATTAAAATTATGCTACATGAACATAGCAATCATGATTGATGATGGTAAGGATTTGTCTTGAGTGTAAGGGTGGAATTTGCTTAAGTGTAAGGTTGGACTAACTTGAGTGCATGGTTGAGTACATCGTGTTTTAGTTAGAAGAAAACTCATTTGGTTAGAAGAGCAAGAGGGGGGATGGTTTTCTATGCTAACCAAGAGGGAGGAAGTTGGTTCAAAACTAATTGGAGGCCTAATGGAGTAAGTATGACATAATGTGAAGGAGGTATGGATTGTGACAGGTGTCATCATCATATGCCTTGATGAAATCAAATGGTGTAGGGTGAAGGGAGATGTTTATGAAGCACTTTTTCCTTCCTCTTCCCTTCCTCATTTTCATCCAACACAAGGAGAAGGGAGAGAGAGAGAGCTTGAAGAAGGCTTGAAGACTTAGAGAGAAGGAGGAGCTTAAGGAGGCTAGAATTAAAGGTAAGGTTTAAGATTTCACATGTTTAGGTCTTCTAAATTGTGTAGCAACTCATCTAAGCTTTTGATCTTCATGGAAATAATGTATAGTAAGCAAATATTCAAGGTTGAAGAGAGAGTGAACAGTAACTTCTAGAGAGGGAAAGTTCAAGAATCAAAGGTAATCTCAAGAACATCAAATCTTTTAGTTTATTGTTGTTCTTGGCTTGATTTGGTGATTTTGTCAAGTTTATGGATTTGGAAAAGTCCTAACCCTAAGGGGTTTTGCTACCCAAATTTCTCTGAATCATGGTTAAGATGTGTTTAAATGAGTTAATAAGGGATTAGAAGTGGAAAAGTACAAGTTTTGGAAGCTAAAAAACACAAAAGAGCACTTTTTTCCATTTTTTTTCAAAAGTTTCGGCCATCACTGTTTTGGGGGAAGGAGCTGGATTTTTATGAAATAGATAGTTCCATTGGATTCATTAGGCAAAAATAGGTGGCGTTACAGTTGGTCACTTTTTCGGAAAAGGCCGAAAAAGCGTAATTACGAAAATGCCCATAAACCCTAAATCGGGGCTGTCAAGGATATTTTCATAATTTGACATTGAATTTGACAATTTTGAGCCTGGAAATGGATTCCTTAGGTGAAAATATGTTAGGATAGCCCTAGTCAAAATTTCAGGAAAAGTACGGTCGGACCGGGTACGGCAGGGCCAGGTCGGGGTTCCCGGGGGCATTTTGGTCATTTTTCAATATAGACTCATATAACCCCCAGAAACACTATGGAAGTGTCTAAACTGTACATTTGACGTTTTAGGACTACGTAGAGAGCCCGAGGGATTGGCATGCAAATCGAGGCATGTTATTCAAGGATTAGGGAAGGACGATTAAGGTAGGGAACTTACCTCTCTTGCATGTATTTGATATTTGTGCTGGTATATGATTCATGTTATTGCTTTGCTTGATTATGTGAAACGTATATGAATAATTGAAGCTCTGTTTCTGTTTATGTTATGGCCATACGTATGTTGTGTAATGCCCCAAATTTCAATCAAGGGCTAATGATAATTATTGAGGATAATTATTGAATTAAAGTGGAATAATTATGTGTTTTGTGGTGATTTTAATTAATATGCCATAATTATTGAAAATTGAAATAATGAAATTATTGGCCATAAGTTAGTAATTAAGGGAGAAATTAATTACTAGCTAAGAGAAAAATGAGAAATGTGATTAAAATGGCTAATAGAGTGGTTAGAGTAACTAATTAGTTACTTAATTGAGGAGAGCCAATGGGATGGTGACACTTGGCAAGATTGTGTGTGAAGGGAGGAAAAAAAAGTCAAGTGGAATTTTAAACTATTTCTCTCTCCTCCCCTCTCATTGTTTTCGGCGGCAAGCATGGGCAAGAGGGCAAATGATGATTGCTTCTTCTTCCTCACTCTTTTCTCTCTCCATTTCGTCCTTCATTGTTTGCCAAGTTAGATGAAGAAAGAGCTTGTCATCAAGGTAAGCAAATGGCCTCTATTGCTCAAACTCACTTCATTAATGTTGATCCTTGGAGTGAGAGCTTCATTTTGATGTTTATAGTGTGCCTATTGGTGTGGATTTGTACCCACACGAAATTTTGGAGGTTGGTGAATCAAGAAATCTCTTTGGTAAAGTTGTTAAGGTAAATGAAACCAATCCTTCTATCTATGTTTTGTGCCAAGTGGTTTGGTTTAGAATTTCTGGGATTTTAGCCTGATTTTCGAAATTGAGGATCATGATGTGTTTGGCATGTTATTGGTATAAAAATGGGTGTTTTGGTATGAGTTTTAGATAGATAGATTGATTTGGGATGGGAATGGTATGTTTGGATGATGTTGGAATTTGGATGATTATGTTGCCCAAAACTAAAGCATGATAATGGAATTGGATTTTGGTAATTCTGATGGTTCCATTGAATTCCTTGGGTGTTTTTGTGTGGGAGTAGCCTTGAGTAAGAGTTTGAGACCATTAGAATCAATTCGGTAATGGTTGGGAAATGTGGTTAGTTTTACTGCGTTTTCTAGGTTCTGAAAAAATCACTCGAGTAAGAGTGAGTTCACTCGAGTGCTGGATGAACATCACTCAAGTGAGGTGGGTTTCACTCGAGTGCTATTGTGTATTTTTCCCTTTTGCTTCCATGTTTAAAATCCAAAAGTGAGTCTTGACACTCTCGGGTGTTAAGCCATCACTCGAGTGCTCTTGTCCCTGCTAGAGTGATGTTTCCGTCTGAAAGTTTCTTATGATTTCGGGTGAGTACTTCCTGGACCTCACTTTGGGGGACTCGGGTGAGCATTATGCTTTCACTCGAGTGATTGAATTTGTGCTCGAGTGCAGCGAACAAGTCTGGGTTCTGTCATTTCTTTCTGCTCTCGGGTATACACTCGTCATATTTCACTCTCTTGTGCTCAAGTATACACCATACCATCACTCGAGTAAGGTCTTCTTCACTCGAGTATCATTACAATATTGCTCGAGTGAGGCCATTATCACTCGAGTGTCTCAGTGAAAAATATTAGCCTTGTGCTTCAAAAAGGGGATCTTTGGGATAGTTCTCCAAACCCTTTAGGGCTTGTATTAGAGGTATTTATGGGTACTTAAAGAGCAATAATGATAACCAAATTAAGTGTTAAGAAGTAATTGAGTATTGGATAGAGAATAATACTTCGTCACTCATTATGAATTATAGGATACGACATTTACCCTACTTGGGAGGGACCAGTACCAGAGCTTGCACGGAAGGAACAAGAAGGTAGTGACTTTTCTCTCATGTTGTGTATGATGTCTGGTATGCATGATTGATCATTGTATGATTGTGAAATATGAATGAAAATGTGCCATGGTCCATTACAGCGTGAGCATTTCAGCAGGAATCATCGTAGGGGTTGATGCTTATCACACCTACCTCTGCCGTTGAATTGCCGTTATAATAGACATGGGTTTTTGAGAAACTGTTTTGTGAATCCGGCCAATGAGGCTGTGTATGGTAAAATGCTTTACATGAATCCCAGTTGTGGTGAAATATATTGTGTGAACTGTTGTTGTGTGATACATCGTGAGCAAACGTAAGGGTGACGTAAGTCATACCTGCCATTGCCACTGTAACTGCCGTTGTAGTTGCTATGTGTGGGTTATAATTTACTTTCATGCCTTATTATTATGCATACTATGAGTGATTTGTTACTACGGGGATTCTTTAAAATCTCACTCTCCCAAAACAACTTTTAGACAGGGCTGAAGGATCAAAAGGAAAGCGGGTGACAAAGAGCGGGTACAGCTCCGGATTGGGGAGTTTATTTTGGTTAATGATTATCATGTGTAAAATTCATTGGATATTTCATGGTAAATAGTTGTATATATTGGAAGCATAGTGTAGTTTTGTGTAATCCCCTAGTAAAGGGAAAAAGATTATGGGCATTGTTGTCTTGTAAGACCCTTTACTGATTAAAGGAACCCGAAGATGTCGGGAATTTATGTTGTACTCTGATATTTGTAAATGGAATCAACTTGTACATGCCAATTGTATATTTGTAATGTGAATATGAGACCTTTGTGAACGGTTTTTAGAAAAGTTTTTATAGACCCTGATTTTGGGAAGTTTGATTTTGTTTTAAGTCCCAAATTATCTAAGGTCTCTAATTTCACTTAATTACTTGATTATAAACTAAATCTTGGCCTAGATCGTGAAGGGGGTTACATGTCGTTTGAAACATTAAGCACGCAGATATATCATTGTGTGAACATGAGTTATGTAATATAAGCATGTCATGTATTAAGCACGTATCTTGCATGCATATTAGTATTATTTTCCTATTGAAATTCTCTCGAATCTCACCCTCCCTTATCAACAATTTAGATAGGAGAAGACAAAAGCTATGTTAAGAGCAGCGAAGAGAATCGTATAAGGAGAATGTCGTGGTGGAACAAAGATTGAAAGATGTCTCCGTTTTCCCTAGGATGGGTTTAGACATCTATTTAGCGCTGCGAGGCTATATTACTTGTAATTTTCAAGTACGAACTCCCATAGGGAATTTCCGTAATCGTGCACTTAATATCAGTATAGTTATCTTATTCCTGTGTTGCCCACCGAATTGCGTATCATTTTCCGCAAATATTCTGAAATAAGTGAAAATAAGATAAGAGTGTGACAACCCTTCCTATTGTTTCTAACTCCATCCATGTTGTAATGCCCTAAATTTTGATTATAGGCTAAGAATAATTATTGAGAATAATTTGTGTATTTAAAGTTGAATTATTATGTGTTTAGTGACAATTTCGATAAATGTGCCAAAATCAGTGAAAAATTGTTGGTTAATTAGTCTGTGATTAATCAAGAAATTAATTACTAACTAAGAAGAAATGATATTTGTGACCAAATAGCTAATGGAGTGGTTAGAGTAACTAATTAGCTACTTTTTTGACGAGAACCAATAAGAGTGTGACACTTGGCAAGTTGGGATGAAGAGAGAGTGTGAGAAAAGTCAAATCCCATTTGTTTAACATTTTCTCTCTCTTCCCTCCCTTGGTTTTTGCTGAGCAAGAATAGGAGGGTGGGAAATTATCATTTCCTCATCTCCTTCAAGCTATCATCTCTCTCTCTCTCTCCATTCGACACCATTATTGAAGAAAAAGGGAAGAAGAAAAGCTTGAAATTAAGGTAAGCAAATGACTCCAAATGCCAAAACTCACTTCATTAATCTTGTTCCTTGCATTGAGGGCTCCATTTTGATGGATTTAGATTTGCCATTGGTGGTGATTTGTGGCATCAAGGAAATCTGGTAGTTGGAGAATTAAGAAACTTCTTTGGAAAAGTTGAAGACGTAAGTGAAACAAACCTTTCTATCTATGTTTTGTGCAAAATGGTTTAGTTTGGAATTTCTGAAATTGTTGGCCTTGATTTCAAAAATTAGGGTCATTGGGAGTTTGGTATGCTATGGTTATGAAATTTGTGTTTTTGGTATGTGTTTTGGACAGATAGATTGGGTTTGAAGTTGAAATGTTAAGTTTGGTAACTTTGGAAATTGGCATTATGTTGTGGCCTAAACTAAAGCATGATAATGGAATATAAATTTGGTGATTTTGATGTTTCCATGTGATTCCTTAGATAAAATTATGTGGGAATAGCTTTAGTTGAAAGTTTGAGATCATTGGAAACATTTGGGTAAAATCTAGAAAATTTTGTGAAGCCTGCTGCGATCTGGGTTCTGATAAGCATCACTCGAGTGAGGATAGGTCTCACTCGAGTGCGGTAGTGCATTTCTCTTTATGGCCTTCAGTATTTCTGTTACACTTTCGCGTGAGAGGCAAAAGTGTTGCCTCACTTGCGAGTGTTGTGGGTTCTCACTTGAGTAAGCCTCCTCTCACTCGAGTGTAGGTGTATCTGACACCATGAACTCTCGTCTCGGGCTATCACTCGTGGTCAATTTTCAAGAGTGTGTCTTAACACTCGCGAGTGTTAAGCTATCACTTGAGTGTCAGGGGTTTCTATTCGAGTGCTCCTCTTCTTTGAAAGTTTCCATTGCTCTCGGGTTAACACTTTCTGTGCTTCACTTCCTAGAACTCGAGTGAGCATTTGATATCACTCGAGTGTTAACCTTTGTGTTCGAGTGCAAAGTTCCTCATCACTCGAGTAAGGCTTTCGTCACTAGAGTGCAACAGTGAAAATTCAATTTTTGTACTTCTAAAAAGGGATCTTCAGGATAGTTCTTCCAACCCTTTAGGGTTTTTGTTAGTGGTTTTTGTAGCTTTCTAAAGAACATAAATGATAACCAATTTAAGTGATATGAAGTCATTTGTGTATTGGAATAAGAGTACAACACTTCATCCCTAATTATGAATTATAGGATTCGACATTTGCCCAATTCGGGAGACCAGTGCTAAAACACGCACGGAAGGATGAAGGTAGTGACTTTTCTCTCATGTTGTGTATGATGCTTGGTATGCATGATTTATCATTGTATTGTGAAAAATCTTTGGCATGAGGCTATTGCGAACTTGTGTATGTGTTACAGCATGAGCAGTTCAGCGTGAGCAGTCGTAGGGGGTGATGGTTATCACACCTACCACTGCCGTTGCATCTGCCATTGTAATTGCCGAGACTGGGTTGTGGGATTGTGAATTTCTATTGATTATCTGGCTAGTGTGGCTATATGTATGTGAAATATTTTATATGGATACCAACTGTGGTGATATATGTGATATGAATATGTGAATGTGCAATACAACGTGAGCACTTCAGCGTGAGCAAACGTAAGGGTGACGCAAGTCATACCTGCCCTTGCCGCTATAACTGCCGTTGTAGTTGCTATGTGTTGTGTGATGATTTGCTTTCATGCTTTGTGGTTGTGCATACTATGAGTGATTTGTTACTACGAGAATTTCTTAGAATCTCACTCTCCCAAAAACAATTTTTAGACAAGGCCGAAGGATCTAAAGGAAACCGGGTGATAATTATGAACTTAATTTCGACCTTGATGATTAAGGTATTATGGTCCCTATAGATTGCAAAATGAAAAAATGGTCCCAAGGAGTTGTCAATACAGGCTCATAGAGTTGTTAATGAGTTATCAATACAGGCTCCTGAAGTTGTTAATGGGACCATTTTTTCATTTTGCAATCTATAGGGACTATTTCTTCATTTTTTTCCTTCTTTGGGACCTAAATGTAATTCTCCCTAAAAAATATTATATTTGTTTTAATAATATATAAAAAGAATAAAATTAAATTAATATTTAATAATTAAATATTACCATTATTTGCAAATCATCATACACACTATAAGACAACTTTTAATATTTACAAATTAAATAGTCAATCAATTTCCAACTTTGACTAGGGTATCTATGATCTATAAGTGGATGTATATTAGTTGTAAATTTCAGAATCATATAAATTATGACACTATTTTAATTTATAGCTCGGTTATTGTAAAAAATACATTTATTTATAAAATCTCGTATACACTAGTTGAGATATAAATTTGTAACGAAGGAAATTTATAAATTTTAATTTATAATGTAGCTAGTGTAAAAAATACATTCACCTATATATCTCGGATACACTAGTTGGGCTTTAAATTTTTAAAGGGCGGCTTATAAATTTTGGAGTAAGATTTATAAATTATCTTTTTCCCCAAGATTTGTAAATTATCAAACACTACTTTATAAATAACATATACACTAGTTAGATTGTAAATTTTGTACTAATATTTATAAATCTCAAAAGTTGACTTGTAAATCTTGTTAGAATATTTGACAATAATGTTGATATTTAGGTTTTTAAATATTAAAATATTAATTTTCTTAATAAGATGTTACTAAAATAGTTTTTTTGAATTACTTATCAGCACTGTTATCAACAAAGTACTCGTTTGGATTAGCGATTGGAATGTTTAAAAGCAGCTTTTCAATCGTGATTTACAGTATACGAGGTAGGTATGTGAGAGTTGTGTCTCGATTTACGTAAAAAACAATTTATAAGCAATCGGATCACTAAAACAAACATACATAAAGTAGTTGACCATCCAATAGCCTTAAAGAAATTATTTGAAGAGTAAGAATTTTCTTTAACCCTATAATTAAACGATAAATCTAATGTTCCTGTCAAGTTTCAACAGCGTGACAAGTTGATGTATAACGTAGCACAAGAGAAAAGTAATATATATGTTCCATATATGGTATTTTAAATTTTAATAGCGAAAGATGTGATCATTGCTGACCAAATTGTTCTGGGATTAATTATATTAAATAATAATTGTGTCGATTCTCAGAGGCTAAATTCGTCTTTTTCCAGATTCGCACCCAAAAGCTTTGAATGCGAAGGAGCCCCACCGTACATATATTAAATCCACAAAGACACTGTGGGGTTTAAAATTTAATGAGGGACACTTGACGTGTACTTATATTCGTATAAATTTAACTTATCGGTGGCAATAAATATATATATATATATATATATTTAACTTATCGTTTTTTAATTAAAAAAAAAGTTATTTTGTTAAGTCGGTCTCACCTTCAAGCCCAACAAATAATTATTATTTGTGGTAGCTTGATAATGAATATCAACGGCAAGGCCCTGCCGTTGAAATATTTGTTTATGTTTATATTTTTTTGCCTAGTGTTTATGTCTATATTTTATCATTCATATCTGAATTAAATTATTAACCATACATACTAGACCCATATATTAGTAAATAAATAATGCCGTCTCATTTTGGATATGGGATTCCCTTCTTTTCACAAATTTCATTCAACCACTAAATATTTTATTCCTTTTGTAAATATATGATTGTCTTATGTATATATACGAGGGGGAAAGCGAGATGATAAGTTTTCATATATACTTAATGTTCTTTAATTCTTTTTATAATCAAATCAAAACAAGTGATTTTTTTTGCCTTATACTTTAACTTATTTTCATATTTATATGTTCTACTTTTTTTTTTTTTCTTTTTAGCCTAGAAACATGTTCAACACTAATAAGGTTAATAACGATGAGGGTGTGTGTGATGAGGCCATGCAGATATATACTCTCTGGCCCTCTGCAATCCCTGACATTTCAAATTGATTATGTTTTTAAAAAAATAGAATGAATGAAGGATATTAAAAAATTAAAGCTTTTTAGGAAAAAGAGGTTCATATAATCTAATCTTGTCTTGTTTTTAATATGTAGTTTATTAATTTTCATGGTTTCCTGTACCTTTTATTTGTTTTGTCTAAAATATTAATTCTTTTAATTTGAAAAGTACTCAGAAGAACTATGTGGCTTAACTCAAATAATGTTAATTATCTGCACCATTTTTTTTTTTTTTTGCCAGAGGTAATCAGCACCACTTTGCAATAATTAAAGTGGCGAGAGGCTTTATTTTTAGATGACCACTTGGATTTATTTTTATTTTTTGGGGGCCAAGCTGCACGGGAAATTTTTAAAATAATAAAAATCCCCCGGGTAGGGACCATGACAATTCTCAAAAGACGGAAATTTAAACAGTCTTTTCATCATCATGCTTTTGCTTTTATCAGTTTCTCTAATCATACCATGAAGCCCCCCTGATCATTGCGGCAACAAAACGGCAAAACATAATTTCCCACATAATTAATTATAACCAAACTGTTAATCACTGCCCCCGGTCAATTTGAGGCCATTATTAGTAAATGACCAGTGAATTTCTTTATTTTTTTATGATAATATGTAAGTATCTTTAAGCACTATTTGAACCATTTGAGGCATGCCTTGCTTTGATGAGTTCCAAAAACCTAATTCTCCGAATTTTTTTGTTATAAAAAATGTTTATTAAGTGTGCTACACATACGTTTTTTGTGAGTGTTTGGAATAGCTTATTTCTGAGAAATAAGCACTTATTATGTAAGTCGAGATAAAACTCCTATCACATATTTACCTCGTATACCATGAATCACGATTTATAAACATTTATTGCTTAAAAATAAACTATCCCAAACGAGCACTTACATCGCTAATTCTAAATGTTGGCTTACGTGATTTTACAAGTGTGAATTTATTTACATATATATTTACCACTAAAATAAATATTTTACAAAACTAATGTAAATTATGAAGTTAGTTATATCGATCAATTTTATTATTATTATTTCATAAGTTAATAGTTTTTTGGCCAAAAACATTTGGATATTGTGACACTAAACTCTTTTCTTTTTCCTTTTTTGGGAGTCACATAAAATCTGTGCTTGTATGAGTGTGTACGGATGTTTGGGTATGCATGTGTGCTGAAATTATTTAGTTACAAAAATTTAATGATTTTTTTTAAGAAAATCATGCAATGATTTTGAAGGGGGAAAAATTGGGAAAATGACATTTAGGTTCCAAATAACAGAAAAAATATTAAAAAAAATCCCTTTGAAAAGTCAATGATCAGAAAAGTCCTTATAAACTTTTCTGACATGAATTCTCAATGTCCATTTATAAAAATAACCCCCAAATAATTTAACCACTGTCATTATTTACAACATGTTATGATATGTTTACAACATCGTAAGTCATATTAAATATAACATGTAAATAATGACAGTGGTTAAATTGTTTGGGGGTTATTTTTGAAAATGAACATTGGGAATTCATGGACTTTTCTGATTATTGACTTTTTAAAGGGACTATTTTAATATTTTTTCTGTTTTTTGGGATCTAGTATCGTTTTCCCAAAAAAAATTTATTCAATTTTTGTTTTGAAAGTACTTGGATTTGGACGTGAGGCTTTTGCAGCAATGGAAGTTTATACGTGTCAGTTAAGATGTCAGAGAGAAAACGAAGAAACTGAAAGCGTGGCCCCACTCCTATGGATCTTCCACGTCAATTAGTGGTATCAGCTATCAAAGGTAATTGCCTTATGGCTCAAAATCACTTAATTTTTATAAAGCCTTTCTTTAAGGATTTTTTTGAATTAAATTTTATCTAACCATCCTTACATAAAAAGGAAAAAAAAAAACTCTGTCCATTGTTGGTTGGCGGCAGTTGTTGCCCGATGGTCTAGCACTGGCCACACCGGGCATTTATTAGATAAATTCTGGGCAAAGAGTGGTCATGGGTAAGGGTGACCTAATCATGATAAGATTTGATCTCATTATTTTTTATTCTCAAAAAATTATATTACTATTTTTTATTTGATAAAGGGTAAAAATGTAAAGCCCTTCATACTCTTAGGGCCTGTTTGGTTTAAAGGGAGGGGATGAAATAGGATGGGCTTATTTTCCATCCCCTCCAAACCCCCCAATTTGGGGGAACAAAAATGAGGGGACGAAAGGGATTGGGAGCCCCTCCTTTAAAGTCTCTCTCTCCAATTTTTCAAACCAAATAAAGGGAGGGGCTTATTTTTCATCCCCTCCCCTCCAACCAAGCAGACCCTTAGAGTTTAAAGAGTTTTTGTATCTTCCAATAAAAGTGCTTCCCAAAATTTGAACTTATGTCTTCTTCCATACAAAGGGATGTCACTTACTACATCGACCAATAACTTGTTGATATTATATAGGGAAAATGATAGAAAAAGAAGTTCGAAATTACAAAATCCAAAATCAGGTTTGTTATAAAGAATTGATAATGTAATGACGAGACTTGACAAACAATTTACAACTCATTTTATGAGAAATACTTGATTTGGGATTTTGCAATTTTAAAGTTCTTTTTTTGTCATTTTCCCCATTATATAACTATTGAGCCACTAAATATAAGACATAGTGTGGGGAGTTGATATTGGCCTTAAATATAAGAAATAATTTTCATATATATTAATTTTTTTCTAATTCACCCCTAACAATACTCCCTCAACAATAATCAAAGAGGAGAGGAAATGAGAAAATCAATGAAGATTACTAGGGTGTTTTAGAAAATACATGTTATATTAACTTTTTTAATCTAATCAAATTAAGTAAATATGTCTTATCAAAGATAGGAGAAGTATTACATAAGATAGTAATTGTGAAAAGAATTCATCTCATTTATCCATCCTCACCCTTTGGACAATTTAAAGGCCCTCCCTACAGAGAAGGGACAAAATCACCTCTTTTCAGTAACATGGAGTATAGAATCTAGTGTTTTTAGACTCGGACCGGACCGGCCGGTCCGACCATGAAACAGTTGGACCGATGGTCTGACCGGTTCGGTTTGGTTATTAACCCCGGTTCGATCGGGTTTCATGCGGTTTGACCGGTTTTTAATTTTTTTAAAAATATTTTATTCAAATTTTCATATAAATAATTCTAAAATCTTCATTTCCTCATCGGTCTAGCCCCGATTTAGTACCGGTTTAACTCCGATCTGACCCACTAACCCTTGACCCAGTATCCGGATCGGTTTAGTGACCGGTCCGGGTTTCATAACCTTGTCCATAATCTCTGCTGGGAGAGGAGGTATGTGGTGTCAATTGAGCTACAAGCTTTTAGCATCTTTACCTAATATTTCTGTCTAAATTTCTCAACTGAAAATTTCTTATCTTTAGAATAAATAGTTATAATAGTATAGATTCATGTGTTGTCAGGCTAGTTAGATTTTTTTATGGTGTATGTGCATCTTTTAATAATAAAATTGGCTGAGTATTATAAATTTCTACCACCGCTCTTCATGTAACAAGCTGAAGAGATAAGAATAAAAGTAAAGCTAACACTCTAAATTATTTTTAGAAGTATAATTAGCACTTTAAAATATTTAAGGTTATGATTTTACCCTTTAAATGTTTAAATTGATTCAATTTCACCCTGCACTGACGGTTTCCAAAACATCCGTTTCCCCTTCAAGGTCCCCGTCCTCTCATCGAATCCCCAACCTGTTCTTCCAAATCTTGGTCTTGGACCGCTCTCCTCCAATCTATCTCCTATGGCTCTACCCTAGTCTCTGTCTGCGACCTCTTCAGTCTCCACTCTCCTCCCTCCAGTCTCACGTCTCTGGCAACACCAACGGACAGCATCACAGCAGTAGCACGCCTCGGTCACTCGTCTCACTTACTTTCCTCTCCTTCTCCATTTTTCTCCAAGTTTGATCTGCAAAAATCTGAGTTTGATACTTCTTGATTTGTGTGGTCTAGTGTCTTGTGTGTTCTTATACCCTTAAAACCATGGTTTCAGAAGCATTTTTCTATAAATTGAGACAAAACTTCTTTCACATACTTACCTCGTAAACTGTAAAAGCTATTCTCCAAAAATTAATCAGAACACACATTTAATCATTTTTCTTATTGGAAGAAAGAGGTTGTGAACCTGGAAGATTGTTTCTTGGGTTAAATCTCGCGAAGCACCATAATGGTGGTGGAGCTCATGGGGTTTCTGCAAGTGGACGTGAAAAAAGCAATTTCCCAGGCTCACACATCGCCCATGCCTTTAAAGTTTTGGGTTTTCAGTTGGAATATTGTATCCATTTTTTTCACAGAACAACGCTTGTAGAAAACAAATTTAAGCCAAATCTATGGCTGATGGCAAAAGATATTATTTGTTTCTTACCGATGCCTGGCTTTAAGAGAAGGATATGCTAAGAATATCTGAGAAACAATTTAACTTTTGTTATCTTCGAGAGTCCTGACTCCCTGACAATATTGGCAAATTGATGCTTTGGAGTCTATAAGTAAAGGCTGAAATTTAACCCATTTAAATAAAATTCCATCCTTAAATATTCTAAAATATTAATTACACCTTTAAAAATAATTTAGGGAGTTAAATACATCTTTAGCTAAAAAAATGATAATATTGTAAGTATTCATTTAAGAATTTTCTGATTCCGGATAATTTTTATTTTCCTTAAAAATAAAATTGGCTGGTACGATAACAAATGGTACAAATATCGCTTTCCCAACAATGACGTTTTTAATTAGTTGGCACTCACAGTGCAAGCTTTTGTCGTTTATGGCTTTGTCAATACCGCCCCATTCTTTTTCAGTTTTGTTAGTTTATTTATTTATTTGTTAATTAAAAATTTGAAGGAAAAAAAAATTGCCCCCGGTATGAACTAGAAAATTTGAGAAAGTAAAATAAATAGCAGACCAATAATAAAGTTACACTAACTATTTATTCTATTTTATTATAATATATTGTTCCATTTGGACAAATAAAACATAGATCTTACTTAAATTCCATGTCTTAAATTCATACACATAACGAAATAGTAATAAAAAATAGAATAAAATATAATTTTATGAAAAAAAAATATTTTACCCATTTATTCTATTTTATATAAATTAGTCACTTTTTAATACTCCATCTAATCATTAATATAAAACATATTTATTTAATTAGATTTAAAAAATTTGTGACGCTAGTTAATATGACATATATTTTCTAAAACACCTTAATTATTTTTCTTAATTCCCTCGTTCCTTCTCCTCGTTAATTAGTGTTGAAGACTGAGAGAGTACCAATAGAAATAAATTAAAAAAAGATTGACAAATATAAAAATTATATTTTATATTTAATTCCAATATTAACCCTCCAACTATGTGTTATATTAAGAATTGTTGAGAGTACCTTGTAATAGAAAAAACTCCAAATCCTAGTTTTAGAAAAGGAAGAGAATGAGATTCTTTTCCCTCAATATTTTAAAATTTTAATTTTTTTGCCTGTATATTTTAAAAATTCAATCACATTTTGTAATTATAGTCTAATAGTTCTGACTGTAACTAATTTAGATCCCCAGAATCAAGCTATATATTTGGTCAAAAAATTCAATCAACTTACACACCACATATATATATTAACTTGCGAGAGTGATTGATACATTGCACTATGTGGTTTTTTGAATTTATCAGCATGAATTAAGAAAGAAATGAAGTGAAGAAAGGGACATCCAATTGCGTCCTGATATGTGATATCATTCTCCATCTCTCTCACTAATCTTCAGTCTTTTCCACTCTCCACTCTGCATCTTCCACCTACGCCTTTTTTGTTTTTGTTTTTTGATGCTCTGATTATATAAGAACACCATTAGGGTCCGATCCCCAATCTTCTTTCTCTTCTCTCAAACTGTTTCAACTGTCGCCGTCCGATTACTCCACTCCACTCCACTCCCCTCCCCTCCCAATCTCAGCCGTCCTTCCCTTTCTCTCTCTAACCATGACTTCACTCTTCCACCCTCTTCCTCTCTTCCATTGGTCGGGTCTCCGATTCGTTCCCGATCCTATTGGCTCGTCTTCCGTGCAATAGTCGCTGCTTGATTGATTGCTTTCCAGTGTCTCCTCCTCCTTCTCTGCTCTCTCGCTGCTTCCCACTGCCATCCTTCTGCTGTACCTCTTGTGTCATCGGTTTTGCGGCGCTGAGCTTGCTGTATGTGATTTCCATGCTGGTCAATTCCATTTTTGTTTTAGTATTTCTGCTCTTGGTTTAATTTTTCCTAATTTTAATTTTGAAGGTTCGAACCGATCTGCATCGGGGAGTTCAGACATTCGACTTCGGGCCTGAAATTCTGTTTCTCGAGTTCCGAGCTGTCAAAGTTATTAGACTTTGAAGGTGTCTTGCATCGTTTCACTTCTTGTTTTACTCGCCGGAACTTTTCAATGGCTATGGACGATCGAAACTTGAGGAGAATGAGCACCGGGTTAACCGATGTGGTCCTGGAGCGTGTTATGGCTTTTATTCATGACCCCAAAGATCGGGATGCGGTTTCTCAAGTTTGTCGGCAGTGGTACGAGATAGACTGCTTGACCCGAAAGCATGTGACGATTGCTCTCTGCTACACGACCACCCCGGACCGACTCCGACGGAGATTTCCTTACCTCGAGTCGCTGAAGCTGAAAGGGAAACCAAGGGCGGCGATGTTCAATTTGATCCCGGAGGATTGGGGAGGATATGTGGGGCCTTGGGTTGAAGAGATTGCACAGCATTTTGAATGTTTGAAGTCGCTTCATTTCCGTCGCATGATTGTGAGGGATTCCGATCTCGAACTGCTTGCGAGGTCACGGGGACACGTGCTTCAAGCTCTTAAACTCGACAAGTGCTCTGGTTTTTCCACAGATGGCCTTTACCATATTGGCCAGTCTTGCCGGTAAATTCTGGATTTTGGTCTTGCCTATGTTTGAGGATTTTCTGCTTCGAATTTCGTGATTTGTTGGCGTAGAATCTGAAGGCTTATCATTAGTATTTACTGGATTTTCTTTTTCTTTTTCTTTTGCTTGATTTAATTCAATTTGTTTATTTGAAATATATATGCGATTTTTGGGGATGCAATACTTGCATGAGTTTAATAAAAATTATTAGAATAAATTTGAAAGGTCAAGTTGCTCGATTTCATTTCACACTGCAAATCATAATTGATTGACTTGCACCCATATTGTATTTTCTTAACGTATGGGCGAGTTTGGTTTCTTTGTAAATGCATTTCTTTTCTGCTATTGGACGCTGTTACAAATTGTCATGAAGCTGGCTAGCGTATTGCCTACCTCCATCTTTTGATTCCGAACTCAGATAATATTTTGGTTCGCACTTTATGTATTCCCAATGTGTGATTAGCAATGGCAACTCTACTTATTCTTTTGCAAATCAATGCTCTGTTCTGTTACAAGTTTGCGGTGGCTCAAATTGTGTCTTCAGAATTCAGAAGCATTCTTCTGTACCCTATATAAGAAAACGTGTCTCTTTCTCCCTGGTTCTTTTTTTAATGCATCCCGTGGTATGCATAATTGGTTCATTTGATGCTGCGAGAATTTGCTAATCGATGGAAACTACTCCATCGATTTCTGAAGAAGACAGAACAGCATTTCTATCTACTTAAAAGGATGATCGGTATTTTTGACACCGGTTTGGGCATAGTTTTAGTTTACGAGTGGTGGCTTGCAAAGGTGGGTTGAACTTTTAAACAATTTGCAACATTTTCTCTTTAGTTGTTACTATCAAGATTATCAAACAGGTACCTTTCGCCTTTGACTGCCTTGATCAAACTTTGTTCAAGTAGAATAAACCAAGGCAGTGCATTTTTTTCTACAGGGAGAAAACTTAGCTTGCCTTTTGGAGTGACGACCGTAGTTAAATAGTCTAAAGGAAAAAAGAAACGAGACCTGTAGGAATAGCAAGCAAAAGCGAAATCTATGTTTAGAGAACTGAAAAAGACAGTCGCCTTATTGTTAATATTCTAGGTTTTATTTGATAAACTGTGGGTTTGAGTAAATGGTTTGGAAATATCTCTTCCTATTCTAGATCTGTCATCCCAAAAGAACATATAAAGATATATTCTAATTCTGGAAGCTGTCCTTTAGTTTTCATATTCTGCAGACATCATAGTTTTAGTAAATTTTCCCGATATGTCTTAAATTCATTTATGATTCTTTGTCCAAGGCCTATGCCAATTCAGTGAGAGATTTTGCTTCTTCTTTTTTTTTTTTCCCTTTTTGGGGGGGGGGGGGGGGGGGAGCGCGGAGATTACAAGGTTAATACTTGGAATTTTAGTCTGCGCATATTTCATTCTAGCAATAAAATAACAATCAAAGAGGCAAAATGATTTTTTTTTTTAAAGATTTAACGTTCTTTGGACGTAATTGAGTGAATTAGAGCTGCACATATTGTAGTTTATTCTCATTTCACTTTTGAGCAATGAATGTTTTAACTCTAACATGATACTTGCCCTTTCAAAAGAGCATAGTACACAGTTTGCTTGTTTTATGTGGGCATCGAATAATTTGAATTTCTATAGATGGACAGATGCTTTTGTTACGTTATTGTCATATTGTGTTTCTAATTGGTTAATTCTCAGAATTACTGCCAATCAGTTTCTCCTCCAAGTCCATGTTCAGTTCACTTATAGATGGCTGTTTTCCTCTGTCAGGAATTTGAGAGTCTTGTTTTTGGAGGAGAGCCAAATTGTTGAGAATGATGGTGAATGGCTACGTGAGCTTGCTTTGAATAATACTGTTCTTGAGGCGCTAAATTTTTACTTGACAGATCTTATCAATATCAGAATTGAGGACCTTGAACTTATAGCAAAAAACTGTGGCAACCTAGTTTCTGTGAAAATTACTGATATTGAGATCCTGAAGCTCGTAAACTTCTTTCGTTCTGCGTCTGCACTAGAAGAATTTTGCGGAGGCTCCTACAGTGAGCAGCCGGAAAAATACAGTGCTGTGCCATTTCCCCCAAAGCTATGTGGATTGGGTTTGACATATATTGGAAAGAATGAACTTCCAATAGTATTCCCTTTCGCATCCCTTCTTAAAAAGTTGGATCTCCTATATTCGATGTTGGATACAGAGGATCATTGTACATTAATCCAGAAGTGCCCCAACTTGGAAGTCCTTGAGGTAAATTCCCGGCATTTTTCCTCATTAATTAAACTTGCTTGCTTTAAATATTTTTATGTCCGTGTTGGTCTTCTATACGCTGTCTTTTGTTCTCCTTTAATCAAGGTTTCCAAATGTTCCTACCTACCTATCTAATACTACCTCTAATCCTAAATATAAGATAAAGTTAATTTTTTTGGAGAAATTAAGGAAACTAATTAAATTTGCTTAGAGTATTTATATTTATAGTTTTTTCTCCAAATTAATTAGTTTGACTAATAAACTGATATATAATCTAAAGATACACAACAAATGATATGATTAAGCAATTTATTTAGCTTCATTAATCTCCCTAAAGAAAGTCAACTTTGTCTTATATTTATGATCGGGTGAGTAATATGCTTCCATACGTCTCTCCTTAACTATTAAAGTGTTTGAACTTTAAGCCACTCTATCTGGACTATAGAAGCATGAAAACTGTAGAGCATGTTAAAGCCAGTTATATATTAATGTAGTTTACCCTACATAAGGAATAGCGCATCTCAAGCCGAAGAATCTTCAATCTATTATTAAAATATGCAACACAAGTCTCCCTACATCAAGGCTTTCTACGGCTTTATCTCATATTTCTACATAATCAGCTGTCTTCCTGAGGGATATGTGTAACACAAGACTCCCTAGATTAAGGCTTTCTATAGCTTTATCTTATTATATTTTACATAATCGGATGTCTTCTGAGGGACTTTTATCTTTTACACAATGGATGTTGACACGTTGGACACTGTTTTCCTGATTGCCCTTAGTTGGACCTATTCTCGGTTTTAATATTTTGAATGAACTTGCATGTTTCCTTATCCACAGTCAAGGAATGTAATTGGTGATAGAGGACTCGAAGTTCTTGCACAAAGCTGTAAGAGGCTCAAGAGACTCAGGATTGAGCGAGGAGATGATGAACAAGGAATGGAGGATGAAGAAGGTGTTGTTTCTCAGAGAGGGTTGATTGCTCTGTCACAGGGCTGTCCAGAACTTGAATATCTGGCTGCTTATGTATCTGACATTACAAATGCATCCCTGGAACACATTGGAACTCACATGAAAAACCTCACTGATTTCCGCCTCGTCTTGCTAGACCGTGAGGCAACCATAACAGATTTACCTCTTGACAATGGGGTGAGAGCTTTGTTAAGAGGCTGTGATAAGCTCAGAAGATTTGCTCTGTATCTTCGCTCTGGGGGCTTGACCGACGTTGGCCTCGCCTACATCGGGCAATACAGCCAAAACGTGAGATGGATGCTTCTGGGTTATGTAGGGGAATCTGATGAAGGGCTTCTGGAGTTCTCAAGGGGCTGCCCTAGCCTTCAAAAGCTTGAAATGAGAGGCTGTTCCTTCAGTGAGTATGCATTAGCTGTTGCCGCCACACGACTGAATTCTCTAAGGTATTTATGGGTGCAAGGGTATAGACAATCTGCATCTGGGCGTGATCTTTTAGCAATGGCAAGACCCTTTTGGAATATTGAGTTGATTCCTTCTAGGAGAGTTCTTGTTACTTATCAAAGTGGAGAATCTGTTGTGGTTGAGCATCCAGCACATATTCTTGCATATTACTCTCTTGCAGGGCCAAGATCAGATTTTCCAGATACTGTTGTTCCTCTGGATCCAACAGCATACGTTGAAAGTTAGAGCTGTATATACCAACTTTTTCTTCCACGTCCTTTTTTCTTTTTTCCACTGAAAATCTTGTCTGCAAGTCTCTGCAGTATTTTTATCTTAGAGGGTTTCAATTTTCCCTGTTATTTCTAGACCTTATCAGTCTTGTAATAAGCTTGTGGTTTTCTCTTGTGATCCGGAACGCTTCCACTGCCTCGTGCATGTAGTTTTCTTTTCAGTGAAGATGCTCAATTTTGTGAATAAAAAAAAAAAAAAAATAAGGCGTGCTTTTGTTCTGACGTGATTTGCTGTTTGGTTTATGGTTGTTGGTATATGATAATAATTATATAGTTGAACAATTATATTTCCATTAGCTGATTATAATCATTATTTGAAGGTCTTAATTGTTGACAATTGACCCGACCGTGATCCAAATAAGCAAATTATAGTACATCAAGACAACTAATTGAGATGGTTATTTCCACTTTGCAGGATGTGAAATACTGAATCAAAGTATGTATGGTATCAGCAAATATTGTGTACTTGAAGGCATTAGCAATTTAGCATTATTTGAAATTTTAGAATGCAAAGAAGAAATCCATTTTTGACAGGTTCTGCAATTTGTGGGTCTCCCCTTCAAAGCGGTCAATTATGATCCGATTCTACCCCAGTGAATTTGGAATGATATAAAATCAGTGCTCATGGCCCAATCAATGTATTTTTGGTACTAAATTCACAATTTGTTATAAATAAAGAGAATATGAGAGGAGGAAAGAGTCCAGTACATAATACATGCCTACTATTTATAGGCATAAGTTTACAATATCAACACAATCTACATTCATCATTAAAAGATTTAACTATAAACATTACTACAAAAATGGGGAATAGTGGAGCACATTTTGTAGCTTCTTCTGGAATTTTATTTTTATTTTTTTAAAAAAAATTGGCATATTGTGGCCATTCCTCAAGAAAACGTTATAGTTGTTTGGTGGCCTTATGTGGTGCTTGCTTGACTCAGCGCCACCAAGGTGTTTCTTTTTTTTTTATAACTAAAGTAGCAATTGTGACTTTTGCTTAAGGAAGTGTCACAACTGCTATGCACTTTGTATGACACTTGGCTTAGTAAGCGCCACACAAAGTAATTTATTTATTTATTTTTTATTTTTTTTCAAACCCTTCTCTCTCTAACGATTTACTTCCATCACCTTTGTCCTCTTGGTCCCTACTCCTCATTCAACACGTGTCATCACTCCTTATCCTCTCGATCCCCACATTTCCCCCTCCTCTTTTTGTCACTTATTACCGTCCCCACTTCGGAACCAGCTTGCGTCCTTTTCTCTAAAGAAAAGGACTGTTCTTTTCTTTACGAGAGCCGTTGGATTAAGATCTTAAAGGTCCAGATTTAATATATTATGCTGTCCTTGAATCACTATCAATTAGCCTTCAAAGCTATATATTATTTGTAATATATATGTGGATGGTGCTTTATTTCCCATAAGCATATTAGATTTGGAGATTTTCTCTTTTCTTTTGGCACTACAAATTTCAACAAGTATTAGTCCGTAAGACCATAATAAATATATTATCCAAAATATTTTGTGCTATGAGACATTTTGACATTTATGCATAAAATCATGAATTAACATAGCTTGTACTTGAGCTTATCATAATATAAGATATTTTAATGGGAAAAAGAAAAAAAAATACCATTTAAACTTCAAAATATCAAATCAGTGATTTCTAAAAAACCTGAGTTGTCAATTGCTATACTCTTTTTGTCAATTTCATTACTCTTATAGTCAATAAAACTAATTTAAGATTTTGAAGTTAAAGCATTAATTTTTTTTTTGTCTTTTTCCCTATTTTAATCATTGACCTTTTGGGTTATATTATTTATGGCTTTCATCCAATAGCGATTGTCTCATACAAATTTGATTGAAACTCATGAGTGGTATAATTAGTCTTCTAGACTATTACTTCTAATGACATAATTTTGTTTGAGTAAGTAATCTTTAGTACACAGTATAGAACAAATATTTTCCAAAGTTGCAAAGCACTTTTATATCACTCGATATTTGAGGCATAAGCCTTCAAGGCTTTAATTAAAGTATCACAATTTTCTTAACCATGCCATTTATTAAACCATAAAGTGGACTTTTACAAAATAACTATTATTAAAAGTGATTAGGCTTTTGGCCATCTAATCAAGAGAGTATAATAGGCATTAACCTTGAAATTATAATATTAATAAATATACATATTGAATATCATAAACATATTTTCATTTAATCTTAAGATAAAATTAAAGGTTTATGACTTCTGGCTATAAAATGAAAAAATAAAAGCTATTTGACTTTTAGTCATATAATAAGGTAAGAAATAAAAGTTATATGGCTTCAACCAATTTAATAAGATAGAAAAATAAAAGTTGTATGGCTTCTGGCCATTTAATGAAAAAGAAAACAAATGTTGTAGGTAAAATTACGATGAGGAACCTAGAGAAATAATATTTATTAAGGAGAACTATAAAAATCGTAATTATTTGTAAGGATCAAGTATTAAAATATAAAATTAAAAATGCTAATTTGCCCTTCATATGCTTCTTCGTCTTCTCTTTCATTCCTATGATAAACTATAACATCAAACTCATAAACCGGCTCAAAAGCTCCAAATCTAACTGCAAACCACTATAAATGTGACTCTAGAAATTCTTTAAGAAAGTGAGAGAGATCACCAGCAAAAGCATATCCCCTAGCATTCCTTGAATATGTCTTACTCCATGCTTATATGATTCTCTCTCTCTTTTTTTGGTACAAATATGAATCTTTCTTATTTCATATGGATCTTCCTCTCAATACTGTTTCTTGGGCTAATGGACTCTCTAGTGCGTTGGGTCTGCGATCCATTGCAGCTGAGGGGACTAAGCACAGTTTTTTGAATAAACATTGAATTACAGTGATTCTTTTTTAGACATAAAACTCTAAACTGGATAGGATAGCTGGATGGATCTATATTTCCATTTATATACTCCAAATCCTTGATTTGGTTAAGACTTGAACCGAAGCGAATGGGCTAATATTATTCTTCATTCAACTTTCTTTCCTTGTCTCACTGGGTTTTTTTGGACAAAAAAATAGGCCATTCACAAATTTAATTACAATTTTTAGTACAGTTGCAGTTAGATAGGGCAATTAAGTATTGTTTAATTTTATATTTTGATACTTGATCTTTTTAAATAATTATGATTTTTATGATCCTCCTCGATAAATATTATTTTATCTAGGCCCTTCACTCTAATTTTCCCAAAGTTGTATGACTTCTGATCATACAATTTCAATATATGAAATCAAAGTATAAGGCTTCAGACCATAAGATAGAAAGTAGAAATGATATAGCTTATGGTCATACTAAAATGAAACATATCCATAAGATAGAGTATCATTTTAATTCTATATAATGTCTTAAATTATTCTTCATAGATCAAATAAGAAAACAGAGAGGGAATTGTTAAAGAATCAGAGCTACACCGGAACATGATAAATATCTATTTACATCATGTAAAGAAAATCTTTCATAATCTTCATAGGTAAAATTTCTTAAACCTTGGAAACATAAATTAAATCAAACCACACTAACATCAAGTTCATGATAAATCATAAAAGTTTCAATTGTGTTTAAAATAAAAAATCTATAGATTAAAGGGAATACATCACTATGCATATAGTAAGAGTAGTCCATAATCATATGAAAACATATCTAACCAACATATAGATTCATAATGAATATACGCTATTTTGAATAATATAATTTTTTTTATATTGATTGAGATATGAATATATTAATTTTTGTTAAAATATTTAGTTAATTAATAAACACTTTTTGATCCACCATTCTTAATTTTCAATTCAGCAATTTGCCTTTCTGCAAGAATTCAATTTCTTGTGCGGCCTATTTCATAGAATAGTGTACCTTGTTCCGAGACATTTTGATGGAAGAATTGATATGAGGAGAATTGCATAATTGAAACTTTTATATTGTAATATCCCGAATTTTAGGATTAGAGGTTTGAGAATAAGTTTGAATTAAGTGGATTACTAAGCTCCGGTTTAGCAAGAGTCCTAGGAATGAGGATTTGCTGTCAATGTATTTTTCCAGCGTGGCAGTCTAGTTGTGTGATATTTTTAAATAGGAAAATGATATCTAATACATATGATATTTTCTAGTATAAAAGTAGACTTATCAAACTTTAATTTGATAGTCATATAGGTCATTTTGAGCTGTACATAAGATGTTATGTATTTTTGAAGTTAGCCCAATAAAACTGTCTATTTTCAGTGGCAGCATCCAAAAATAATAATTCTGGAAATTGTGAGCTTCCAATTGGCTAAAGACTATATTTTTACCTGAAAATAGATTTAATAAGGGTTACATTTACATAGCCTTTAGAATCATACCAATTGGACATTTATTCAAATAGTTATGAATTTTTAAAGTTTGATGAAAATTCTAATCAGTTTTTCAGCTGGTGCGAAAGTAGAAATAAATATAAGGGCTAAGTATATGGTAATTTCAAGAGGCAATTAGACAAACCCATTTGATTCATTTGGAACCCCAAGATGACGTCTTTTTGGGCTTAAAGGAAGGGAAGGATTAAGTCCAATTAGTTAAGGATAAAGCCAAGCAAGTCACATGTCCAAAGCCTATTAAATAGTATTTCCTAAAGTATAAGAGATAAGATGATAAAACTTCATCATCTCTTCCCTTCACCTTCATTTCGTTCAGCTGCCACCCAAGTAGAGAGAGAGAAGAGTTGAAGAAAGTTTGGTGATCTTAGGGCTCCAAGAGGCAAAAATCAAAGATAAGAGCTTGTAATCTTAGTGATTTTGCCTTCTAATCATCTTGAAACTTCTTCTAATCTTTTCTTCACCTTGGAAATCATGTTTGACAAGCAAAATTTTAAGGGAAGAGAGAGTGAACAGTAACTTCCTAGAGAGAGAAAGTGAGCAATCAAGAGGTAATCTCCAAAACTTTGATCTTTTTGTGTTATATGATGCTGCTGTGGTTGTAGTTGTTGAATTTAGCTTGGTTTGGTGATCTTGGCAAGATGAACCCTAGAAATTTTATGCTGCCAAAATTTCTTTTAATCATGTTTAAAAGGTGTTTAGGTGATTAATCATGTGATTACAAGTGAAAAAGAAGAGTTTAAACAAGTGGAATCAAGTAAACTCAATTTTTTTCCTTTTCTTTGGAATCTCGTCCAGACACTGTTCACAGAGGTAGGACTGGATTTTGGTGTTTTTGATGATTCTATTGTGTTTAGAATAGAAAATTGTGTATGAATACAAGTGTTCATAATTTTTGGATGATCGTATGCATATATGGAAATTTAAGAAATTCAAAGTACATGTTGTTTGTTCGTTTTACTGGAGGCAGTGTTAATGTATAGTGAATTTCGTTAGCCAAACCTAGTCCAAATGTTATGAAACTTTCCAGAATTAAAGTAGACATCTTGAGCTTTAATTGGACGGGTGGTTCATAATTTTTGTACTTGTATATTAAAAGATATGGATTTTTGAAGTTGTGCCCTGTTTCTGAAATGTAATTTGGAATAGTGTGGGAATTCATGGAATTCTTTAATTTTATGGTTGTAGATGGTAATGGTTCATATTTTTCCTGTGTAGAGGACTTAAGAGCTTTTCATAGAACTTTGAACCACTCCATTTGGATTTTTTTAGATTAAGTTATGATTTTTAGAAGTTGAGCCAAGAAACAGAGGATTTCTTGGCCACGGCCAAAATGTTTTAACCTCTTTTGACCACAGCCAAAGGATTCCTGGTCGTAGCCAAAACCCCAAATTCCAAGATTTCATATTTTTTCAAAAAACAATGAATTGTTTAGCGTCCCTAACTTATTGGTATTAATATACACTTCCAATGACTCTCTATCATGTCTCTAATGATGTGATTGGATATCTAGAGTCATGAAGTGACAAAGAATGAGCATCTTCAATGGTTGGAGTAAAGGTACAAGAAGAGGACTCAAGACAAAATATAACACCCCAAATTTTATTGACCAAAATGTATTGTAATTATTGAAACTAGTCAATGAAATAAAATGGTGAATTTTGGAGAATGTGATTATGCTGCTGGTGAGATTTCAGTGAGGCAGTGAGCTTGTCATGTAATTTTGGAAAACCAAATGATGATAAAAGATTATGAAATTTTATAGGGTGAAAGTAGACATCCTAAGCTTTAATTTGATACGTCATGGGTAATTTTTGGAGTTGTATACAAAAAGTTATGGATTTTTGAAGTTAGCCCAGAAAAACTGTCTATTTTCTGAAACAACGTCCAAAAACTTAAAATCTGGGAATTGTGTGCTTCCAGTTGGCTAAAGGCTATATTTGTTTCCTGAAACTAGACTCAATAAGGGTTCTATAGCCTTTGGAATCACTCCAATACAATGTCTACAAATTTAGTTATGATTTTTCAAAATATGGGTAGAAAATTTGCAAGAATTTCCAATAAATCCGAAAATGGGAATTTTGGAAATTAAATAATTAGAGAAATTAAGGGATAATTACAAAAGCTATTTCTCTTCCTCTTTCCCTTCATTTTCGTGATTTTTGAGTGTCCAAGAGAGAAAGAGAGAGATTGCTTGATTTCTAGAGAGAAGGAAGGAGAAAACTTGCAAAGGTAAGTGATTTATTCAATAAATTAGTTTCTAATGTATGTAATCCTTCTCCTAAGCTTCTCATCTATGTGATTTAAGGTTGTTGAAGCAAAAATTTTGAAGTTTGAGAGGCTAGGGTTTCGGCCAACAAGAGAACAACAGGAAAGAACTAAAGGTAACTTTATAAGCTTCAATCTTTGGTTGTTCTGACTACTGTGGTTGATTTAATCGATGAATTTATGGTTAATTTTCTTTGGTTGTGAAATTTGGGAAACGTTGAACCCTAGACGTTATGCTGCCAAAATTGGGTCTAAATGATAGTTATAACGTAATTAAATAGTTAATAAAGTGATTAAGAGTAGAAAGGAGCAAATCTGCGAAGTCAGAATTGGAAAACCCTAAATTTCCCTGAAGAATTGTGGGTTTCGGCTAGGTCCAGTTTAGGTGGTTAGAGTTGGATTTTTGATGTTCTGATGATTCCATTGTGTTCAAGAGGAAAAATTAGATGGGGTTACAGTTGAACACTTTTATAGAAAAGCTCTAAAAAGCATAATAACCAAAACGCCCTTGAAACTCTAAATTGGGGCTGTCAAGGGCATTTTTATCTTTTGGCAGTAAATTTGGTAATTCTGAGGCTGGAAATGGATTCCTTGGGTAAAAATATGTAAGAATAACCCATGTCAAAATTCCGGGAAAAGTATGGTCGGACCGGGTACAGCGAGGCTAGGCTGGTTCCCATGAGTATTTTGGTAAATTTTCATTATAGACTCATATAACTATTAGAAACACTACAAAAGTGTCTAAAGTAGTACATGAATGAGTTTTAACGTAATTCTTGTACATTTGGAAATTTAAGATCGGACAGTAGCCCGAGCCAGACACAGAATGTTAGATTGGTAGAAAGGTACAAGAGAAGGACTCAGAGACCAGAGGTAGGGAACTTTCCTTATTTTCATGTATTTGATATCTCTGCTTGTGTAGTGATGTATGCGATTGCTTTATTTGATTGTGTAGAGCATATTTGAATAATGAAGCTCTGTTTCTGTTTATACTGTGGCCATATTTATGTTGCATCAAATATTGAGCATGCAGAAATGTCATTATAGGGTATACATCTAGTTGAAGCTAACATGTCATATACATAGCATCAATCATACATGTTTTATGGTATATGTTTTCTATTAAGATTCTCTCGAATCTCACCCTCCCCTACAAACAATTTAGACAAGTGAAAACATGAAGTGTATTAAAAGCAGAGAAGAGAACTACACGAGAGGAATGCAGAGGTAGAACGAAGACAGGAAAATGCATCCGTTTCATTTGAACGAGTTTAGATACCCTAATAACCCCGTACGGCGACATCATTGTAATTATCATGTACAATCCCTATAAGGAAGTTCTGTAATCATGCACATATTATCAGTATATTCATTCTATTCCTATATTGCCCATCGAACTGCGTATCACTTTCTCACAACTGTTCTGCAAAAGTTGAAAATAAGATAAGGGTATTACACAAAAGGTAAGGAACTTACTTTATTTGCATGTATTTGATATTTTTACTTGTGTAGTGATGTATGTGATTGTTTTACTTGATTGTGGAGAGCATATTTGAATAATGAAGATGTTCGTTGTTTAGCTTTCGCAAGCGTACGGGTCACAAGTAATAAATTAGTGAGAAACAAGTGTTGATCCACAAGGACTATGACAAAAGTGAGTTAACTAATGTAATCGTGTTCTTAATTAGATTGAATGGAATCATTTGAATTTGATCAAGTTATATAAATACTTTTGATAAAAATAACAAAGCAAAACAATGGAAATTGGGTCTAACTTCAAGAGGTATTAACTTAGGATTACTTCTTCCCCATTATATTTCATGAAACTATGCAATTAATTATTTATGCTAGTTAAATGAGTCTATATGCTAGTCAAAGATCCTAAAATCATCAACCAAGTTCTCTCAAGTCAAAATTGATTTTTAATCTTCATTAAAAATAATCAATCTCTTGTTTGTGATTAATGAAAACCATCTTTCTAAAACAATTCTTCAATAGACTATGTTAGGTTGTTAGATATATCTCTATTTTAGCAATAAACCATCCATTTAATCATCAAATTTTAAGTCTAACATGATTTTTCTCAAGTTCTACAACCAAAATAGCTCTCTTAAGCATCATTCAATTGAACTAATCTAATCATGTGGTGATCAAGTACAAGATATCATTAAACATAAAGAAAAATCAGTATATATTCTCAATAACTAGCAAAAGCAAGATAATCTAGTAGTTTCAATCCATATAATGGGTAAAAGTAATCCTAATTGATAGTTCTAACTACTCATTGTGTCACGCCCTTATCTCAATTTCAACCTTTTTCAGAGTATTTATGGAAAACGATATGCGGTTCGGTAGGCAACACAGGAATAGCATAACTATACTGATAATATGTGCATAATTGCATAAATTCCCCATAGGGGTTTGTACATGATACTTACGATTAAGGTAGCCGCATAAGGCTACTAGGGTGTCTAAACTCATTCCAGTGAAACGGAGACTTCTTCTCGTCTTCGTTCTACTACTGTAATCCCCTCATACGGTTCTCTGCATTATTCTCAGCATATCTTCTGTCTTCTCCTGTCTAAATTGTTGGGAGGGGAGGGTGAGATTCGAGAGAATCTCAGTAGGAAACAGATACCATAATGCATGCATGATTGATGCTATGTGTATAACATATTTGCTTTATCTAGATGTATGCCCCATAATGACATTTCTGCATGCTCAATGTTTCATACAACAAGACTATGGCCACAGCGAAAACAGAAACATAGCTTCATTTATTCAAATATGCTCTACACAATCAAGTAAAGCAATCACATACATCATTACACAAGCAAATATATCAAATACATGCAAGTAAGGTAAGTCCCCTACCTTAAACCTTTTTCGCCTTGAGACGTGTGTCTCGTAAAGCGTGCCAACAGCTCAGGCTCCATATTCGATCATACAATGCCAAAGGTACCGTTCATAAAATTTTATAGTATTTCTGGGGGTTATATGAGCCTATTATGAAAAATTACTAAAATGCCCATAGGGACCCGGCCCGGCCCCACTGTACCCGGTCTGGCTGTACTTTTCTCGAAATTCTATCCTGGGCTATCCTGACATATTTTTGCCTAAGGAATCCATTTTTGGACTCGGAATTACTAAATTCAATGTCAAATTATGAAATTGCCCTTGGCAGCCCTACTTTTAGGGTTTTAGGGGCATTTACGTAATTATGCTTTCTCGGCCTTTTCCGAAAAAGTGTCCAACTGTAACCCCACCTAATTTTCCCTCCTGAATCCAATGGAACCATCAAATCATTGAAAATCCAATTCTAAGGCACTCAAACATCCCTGGCCGAAATTATGGTGTTCTCTAGGAAAAATCGGGGTTTTATGATTTCTGCTCCTTAAACATGTTCCTTTCTACTCCTAACCACTTTATTGACTATTCCATTAGGTTACAACTACCATTTAGTACCAATTTGGGCAGCATAACTCCTAGGAAAACCCATTTTCCATTTTTACAACCAAGGACAATCCGACGAAATTTCACCGATTAAATTGCCCACAACAACCAGAATAGTCAATATACAAAGGTTTGGAAGTTACCTCAAGCTCCCACTTGATTTTCCTCCTTGACTTGGCTGAACCCTAGCTTACTTCAACAAGCAAATTTGAGCTTCCAAACCTTGAATCACATAATTTTTGCTCTTTATTTATTCATTCAAAATCACATGACAAGCTCACTATCTCATAAGCGATTTCACCAAAATTGTAATTATATTCTCCAAAATTCACCATTTTACTTTCTTAATACCCCAAAGATATAAGAAACATTAGGGAATAGATTTGGGACACCTACTAAATTGGGGCTTAGCAGTCTACTTAATTTAGGTTTATTCCCAAGCCTCCAATCCCAAATTTCTGGGTATTACACATGGTCTGTACATGCCAAATTCTCAACACAAAATCATAATCCATATCAGTAAAATAGAGAAAAAGGAGAGAAGAACAAGAAAAACCCAAGAATTGAGGCTCCAAATCCTTTTTCAACCCAATCTCAAGCTCTAATGTCACGCCCTTATCTCATTTTCACCTTTTTCAGAGTATTCGCGGAAGATGATATGTGGTTCGGTAGGCAACACAGAAATAGCATAACTATACTGATAATAAGTGCATGATTACATAAATTCCCCATAGGGGTTTGTATATGATACTTACGATTAAGGTAGCCGTACAAGGCTACTAGGGTGTCTAAACCCATCCCAGTGAAACGGAGACTTCTTCCCGTCTTTGTTCCATTACTGTAATCCCCTCGTACGATACTCTGCATTGTTATTTGCTTATCTTCTGTCGTCTCCTGTCTGAATTGTTGGTAGGGGAAGGTGAGATTCGACAGAATCTCAGTAGGAAACAGATACCATAATGCATGCATGATTGATGCTATGTGTATGACATGTTAGCTTTATCTAGATGTATGCCCCATAATGACATTTCTGCATGCTCAATGTTTCATACAATAAGACTATGGCCACAGCGAAAACAGAAACAAAGCTTCATTTATTCAAATATGCTCTACACAATCAAGTAAAGCAATCACACACATCATTACACAAGCAAATATATCAAACACATGCAAGTAAGGTAAGTCCCCTACCTTAACCTTTTTCCGTCTCGAAACGCGTGCCTCGATCTACGTGCAAACAGCTCGGGGCTCCATATTCGATCCGACAATGTCAAATGTACTATTTAGACACTTCCATAGTGTTTCTGGGGGTTATATGAGTCTATCTTGAAAATTACTAAAATACCCCCGGGGACCCGACCCCTCCCCGCTGTACCCGGCCCGATGGCACGTTTTCCTAAAATTTTGACTAGGGCTATCCTGACGTATTTTCGTCCAAGGAATTCATTTCCGGACTCAAAATTACCAAATTCAATGTCAAATTACGAAATTGCCCTTGGCAGCCCTACTTTTAGGGTTTTAGGGGCGTTTCCGTAATTATGCTTTCTCGGCCTTTTTTGAAAAAGTGCCCAACTGTAACCCCACCTATTTTCGCCCACTGAATCCAATGGAATCATCAAATCATTGAAAATCCAACTCTAATACCCATTTACAATGCTGGCCGAAATATATAGGTTTTAAGGGGAAAATCGGGGTTTTTCGGTTTCGGCTCCGTAAACACATTCCTTTCTACTCCTAACCACTTTATTGACTATTCCATTAGGTTAAAACTTCCATTTAATATCAATTTGGGCAGCATAACAGCCCCCACAACCCATTTTCCATTTTTACACACAAAGACAATCCGGCGAAATTTCACCGATTAAATTGTCTATAGCAGCCAGAATAGTCAATATGCAAGAGTTTGGAAGTTACCTCAAGCTCCCACTAGCTTTTACTTCTTGTGGCTGAAAACCCTAACTTCAAAACACCATGAATCTTGCTTCAAATACCTCAAACAACATAGAAGAGAAGCTTAGGAGAAGGATTATACACGTTAGGTACGAATTCACCGAAGAAATCGACCTATCTCGTGAGTTTTCTCCTCTCCTTCTCTCTCTAAACTCTCTCTATGTTCAGCTGCTATTTGCGTCAGTTTAAGCTGAAGGAAGAAGAAGGAATATGCTTATATCATATTATATATTATATTCTATTCATTTACTAATTTTCCAAAAATTTCGGATTTTACAAAATTCTGGCAGATTTCTGCCCAAAATTTGAAAAATCATAACTAATTCTAGAAAAATTGAATTAGAGTGATTCCAAAGCCTATAGAACCCTTATTGAGTCTAGTTTCAAGGAAAAATATATAATTTTGTTTAATGGAATCACAAAAGTCCCAGAATTTCAATCTTTGCATGTTGTTTCAGAAACTTCACAGTTTTTCTGTGCTGAATGCAAAAATTCATATCTTTTTGTGTATAACTCTAATTGAGTCATATGACCTATCAAATTAAATATTAGGATGTCTACTTTCATACCATAAAATTTCATAATTTTTTATCATCATTTGATCATTCAAAATCACATGACAAGCTCACTACCTCATAGGCGATTTCACCGAAAACATAATTACTTTCTCCAAAATTCACCATTTTACTTTCTTAATACTCCAAAGATATAAGAAACATTAGAGAATATATTTGGGACACCTGCTAAACTGGGGCTTAGCAGTTCGCTTAATTTAAGCTTATTCTCAAGCCTCCAATCTTAAAATTCGGGGTATTACATCTAAACTCTTCAAAATGCCAAACCCTAGCAGCCAAGATGTTCAAGGAGTCCAGCACTTCTGATTTTCGACCTAACCCATGCCTTTATACTAGTTTTTCTGCTTCAGTTTTCAAAATGCACAGCATCAGTTTCGTGCATTTGCCGCGGGTTCGTTATGGCGAATGCCATAGCGAACGGTCATACAAAACCAGACAGAAGTAATGCTTTTTCAAGTGGTTTCGCTATGACTTTGGCTACAACAGATTCCATAGCAAGTGCAGGCTTCTCCTCCATAATGTCCATTTTCCTCTTCCTCTTGCATTCTTCCCTTCCTTTCACATCTTCCCATGATCTTTGTGAGCTTTTACAACTTGTCATTCTCCACCTACAAGGAGGAGGGATTCATAAGCTCTTTTAACTTTCACAAATAATCAATACTATGTGCATTTAACTTATGATTCAACAAAATTTTGATTTAGCTTTGTCCTATCACATTTTCTTCATAATCTCTTTATATGCACAATTTGAACCCAAAAATAAGTGAAAAGAGAAGAAAATGTGCTAGAATACTCTTAATTTCTATGAGTTAACAGAAGCTCCGTTTCTATTTATATTGTGGCCATAGTTATGTTGCATGAAACATTTAGCATGAGAAATGTCATTATGGGGCATGCATCTAGTTAAAGTTAACATGTCATGCACATAGCATCTATCATGCATGCATTATGGTAACTGTTTCCTACTGAAATTTTCTCGAATCTCACCCTCCCCTACCAACAATTTAGACAGGTGAAAACAGGAGGTGTGCTGAGAACAAAGAAGAGAACTGCATGAGAGGAATGCAGTGGTGGAACAAAGACGAGAAGGTGTCTGTGTTTCACTGTAACGGGCTTGACACCCTAGTGCCTTGTACGGCTACATCATTTGTAATTATTATGTACAATCCTTGTAGGGGAATATCTGTAATCAAGTACTTATTATCAGTATCTTCATGCTATTTTTGTATGCCCATCAAACTGCGCAATTGCTACTGTGATTAAGATTGATAATAAGTGGTATGTAAGATGGGGTCTTACATAAATCACTCCTGGTGGTATTATATTGATTTTTTATCCCAAAACAATGAAAAAGTCTAATCTTGATAAATAAAATTCTGCATCCCACAAAGGGGAAAAAAACCTCAACGGAGTTAAAGCCATGGAAAAAAGTGTACAAGTATAAATAAGAACAAGATGCCGTAAACTTATTTGTTAGAATCTCATGCTGATAACATGTTATAAATAAAGAGAAAAATAAGAGAGAACATGAGAGGAGGAGAGAGTACTTCTTATACACTTCTTAAAGGTGTGTTCAGTACATAATATATGCCTATTATTTATAGGTGTAGGTTTACAATCTCAACATAATTTATATTTATCATCAACAGATTTGATGAGAATAAAGATAATCATGAGGTACTGAAAATAATATTAGATAACAAAGATATATGGACATCTACATAAATATTATAATTCATAATACAATTTTATTTATCCCTTCATTCTATTAAAGTTTTATTATATTACTAAAGAAAATATTGTAAACTTTGAATAAATTTTGGGATTCAAAGTTTGCGCTTTGAATATGAAAATTTCTATTCAGTCGATGCGCTGATTGAATGATTTCCTTGTTGAATTGTTACATATAAATATTGGTTTTTATTTACTAGATTTGAAGCTGAGCGAGACCGAAAAGTTGAAGTATATACAAGGATCAAATGAGATAATGATTATGGAACAAGAAGATGATAGAGTGTCTTGAGCATGCTATCATTGAAATGATCACACACCAATTTTCGCATCTTCAACACAACCATACTGTTCAAATACATTATCCGTATTGAGTGGCTCCAAGGTGGATAACATATCATAAAATGGATTTTTTTTTAGTTGGGCTCAACAAAATTTATATTTACGAATAAGGACATATTTTTTTTGTTAGGCTTCTGGTTTTGATTAAACTTGCGATATATTAGCATTGTACTTCAACGATTTGTAAATTATTGAGTTAATATAACCTTTTATCCTTTAAGTTTGCCACATTTTAATTTTAATTTTGATCTCTCAAGTTTTAAACAAGAAGTTTTGATCCTTCAAGTTTCATTCTGTTTAAAATATTGGTCCTTATCATTAAATAAAAATTTAGACTATTTTGTTCTCTTGAGAAACCAAAACGTTTTGTTTGAAACTTGAGGGATCAAAACTAAAATGAAGGCAAATTTGAGAGGCCAAAGATTATATTAACCCTAAATTATTTCTTCATCTTCTTTTCTTGTGAATTTTATTTTGATAAAAAAACGTTTAGGTGAATTGGATTCCGAGGGCTCAAAAGGGTTAGGGTATGTCTCTGAACTCAAAGAACGCTTACAGATGTATTTATAAATTATCCACCAATAAGACCTCATTTCGGTAGAATTTAAACTCATAATCTTATGATTATGAGCCAACCCCTTTAATATATGATGTAACCTTTGTTGGGCATTTTTTGTGAAATGAATTTATAGGTTTGGACTACATTGCCAAAGACAGCCAGACAGGCGGAAGCCTAAAACATTTCCTATCCATGTGGGGTTTAGAAGCCACCAACTTTAAAACCGGCTGGCTAATCCTGGGTTGGACCCACAAGCTGATTTCGTATTATTAATTATTACCATAACCTTTTTGCGGCGAGAAGATTGTATTATTTTTGTATTATTCTAAGTGATTTAGATTTCCTTTTTTATCAATTAATTAATTAAAAAATCATGCTAATATTCTGTATTCTAAGTTCAACCCAACATAAAAATCATCAAAATTTGGAATAAACGTGAAAGACAAGTTTAAACAATTCAAATATATTTCAATAACAAGCACATAATAGGAAGTTCAATTCATTGTTGGTTGGAATAATAAAACGCACTAGTGGAGGATTCCTTGGACGGGAAAAATTTGAGTACGTTAATTCACTAACTCAGACTTTATCCTAAAACCTTAATCATTGAGGCATGAAAATAGACCCATTAAAAAAGATAGATAGCCTATAGCATTAGCACAATCTAGCTAGCTTCCTTATATACATATATATAGGTGTGGACACTAGACATCCTTAAGTAAAGTTTTGTTTTATAGGCTAAATTAGTGATTGTTTAAATTCTTAAGTTTTTATTCCATGAGTATATATACAATAATTTCTATCTTCAATATAATATCTCCTCTGTAGTTCAACTTTTTCTTTAAAGTGAGTCTTATGTTAAGGACAGAAGACAATATTACTTCAAAATTATATTGATAACATGTCTAATTAATGCTAGTATTATTAATTAGATGCTCTCATGTATATAATACCACTCACAACCTATTTATAAGTCATTTGTATCCCATTCTCACATGTCAAAAAAAAATTAAGTGGTACTTAAATTAAGAAGTGAAGTTCCCTTTTGAATTGGGAAAGAACAGGTCCTAGTCCCCTAGGTAGCCATATATATAATAAAACAGCTCTAAAAGTTGAAAGCAACAATGCGTGCATGATTAGAGCTGGTAATACGGGCCAGCTTGCGGGTTGCGAGCTGGCCGGCACCAGCCCACGAGTTGTGCGCAAGCCCGCACTCTCGTGGGCTAGAAAAACAACAACCCTAACCCGCAGCTGCAGGTTTGCGAGCTGGCCAATAGCCTACGCACTTTTTTTAAACATTTTTTTAAACTTTTCCCTAAGTTTTGTGTTGGTTACAAAAAAGAGAGAAAGCGGTGAAATTTAGCACATAACTGACAAAAGGCAGAAGCTAATAAAGTTAGACACACACTAATGACAAGTCCATATTAATATACCATACATTACATAACAACTTATAGCTCGCAGAGCCTAAAAGCTGGGCCTAAATGATTCAAATAAAAGCCATTTAAATCCTTCAAAACATACAAAACAAGTGCTAGTTGAGGTTTGCTTCTATGAATATCACTTCATTCACATCCTGTGCAGGATTCTGTCTTCCTAATGGATGGAAATTTTAACTTGGATGTCAAATGTTTCTGGTTTCCTTACCCATTTCATTTATTGGAATTCTGGATTTGGAAATGACTTAAATGACCAAAAGTCTAGTCATTAAACTCATTATCAAAAAGTGTTTATAAAATGCTTCAAGCCTTCAAGCAACTTGATATAACTTCAAATTGAGCAAATTTGAGAAATAAAAACATCAATTCATGAGGTACGGTGTGAAGCAGCATCTAAAGCAGCCGAAACATTAATAGTTTCCTCCTTTGCCTCAGCCGCAAATCCATCTGCCACATCCCACAAAATGAAAAAAAAAAAGTTAGATTAATAGTTCATAGTTTCCTATATTCCTCAATTACAAAATTAGTATTTAGTAGGTATAAGGTAAATACTAAATGGGCACATATTACCAGTACTAGGAAAACCAAGCATCCAATTACGAGTACAAATTAGAACTTGAACATTCTCTGGAAGGAGACTACTTTGATACTTTGTGAGAACTCGTGAACCAATACTAAAAGTTGATTCACTAGCAACTGTAGTAATTGAAATGCTAAGAATGTCACAAGCCATTCTTGCAAGACATGGAAAACGAGGTGAGTTAGTTCTCCAATAATCCAAAACATTGAATTTGACATACAATGTGGGATCAAGTGTTCGTTCTTCCAAATAATTGTCCAACTCAGATTTACACATTGTTGTAAGGTGTTTGCTCATGCTCTCAAGATAATCCTACATCATATAATGTTAAAAGTGGAGTATTAGTATAATGCTAATCCAATCAAAATAACAATATAGAAAGAGAATGAAATATTCAAGAATTACAAGCTTACAACAAAACATAACAAGTAGTTATCTTCATCACTTTTGGTGGAAGAGGAAGAGGGATGAGTGGTTGTTGAATATGTTTGCCATGATTCTTGGAAATTGGAACTTGAAGAGGACCCAACAAAAGAGACTAAAGATGATGATGAAGATCCCATATCATTATACTGATGAAACACATAGTATAACTTCCTCTTAATGTGTTCAACCTTGGAATCACAATTTAAGGGATCAAGTTTCGCATAACAAAATTGAATGACATTCAATTTCATCAGTGGATCAAGAATAATAGCAAGAGAAAGAATGTTACTATAATCACTCTAATACTTGTCAAACTTTTCAAGCATTCTCATAGCCATATATTGAATCACAAGATCATCATGGTCTATATAAGCTTTCAACATTAACTCAATTCTTGATATTTGCATGAAATACATGTTAGATGTAAGATATCAGAACCTAGAAAACAAGTTTGTTATAAGTGCAAGCTCCAAAAAAGAGCGTATCGCCTCTGCTCTAGACCACTTCAGGTTTGTTGGACAATGGCAATAATTGGCATCAATGATAGACAAATAAGCAAAAGCACGATGATATTTAAGGGCACTTTCAAGCATTGTATAGATGCAATTCCATCTAGTTGCAACATCTAATCGCAAACCAACTGAAGCATCAATACCCCCAACATGATCAATACATGTTTTGAAATTTATCAAACGTGCCTGATATTGCTTCACATATCTAACACTCTCCTTAATCTTATGAACAGCTTCACTAGTTACTTTTAAAGCCTCTTGAACTACGAGATTTAAGATATGGGCACAACACCTCACATGGAAAAAAAATCCTCATTGCATATCAAGCTATTACCCAAAAGCAATCTTTCTTTCAATAAATTTTTCATATTGTCATTTGCAGAAGCATTGTCAAGAGTGATAGAAAAACTTTCTCATCAATACCCCACTCAATCAATATATCATGAGCCCTTGTAGACAATTCAACACTGGAGTGAGGAGGATCCATTTTAGAGAAAGCAAGAATTTTGCTATTCAGTTTCCATTTATCATCAACAAAATGAGTAGTCAAACAAAGGTATCTTTCACTAGTTATTGAAGTCCAACAATCAAAAGTTAAATATACTCTACCAGGGCTGTTCATTATTGTCTTCTTTAAGATCTCTTTTTGATTAACATAGAAATTCCATACATCCATAACAACAGTTTTTCTAGAAATGCATTTATAATAAGGATTTAGATAAGTGTGGAAAGCCTTAATTGCATCATACTCAATAAAGGAATAGGGGATATCATGTTTAATGATAGCAAAAGCAAGCTTTTCCCTAGCTATGCTGTGATCAATTTGTCTAGCTCTAAGTTTTCCTTCTTGGTTTATCATCATAGCACCAATGTCTTTATACTTTGGGAGTGAATTGCAAATACTTATATGGAGCCTAAGGGTTGAAGTCCCATAATCCCTACCTCCTACTATATATTCTTTCTCACACCCCTTACATTTTGCCTTTTCTTTACCTTCTACTGTAACTCTAGTAAAATACTGCCAAACCTCAGATGTGGTTCTCTTTTTCCGCTCTCTACTTGAATCATCTTCCAAATCTTGCCCAGAGACAGTAGAGATAGGTACTTCCCTTACTGGTTGTGCTTGTGATTGTGCAGCTTGGCCTTCCACAACTGTTTCTTCACTACTTTGTAGATTAACCCAAAGTCCTTAACCTTCCTTCACAAGCATAACACATGAATCCATCTTTTTCTTTTTATAATAAACTGCAACAAAATATACCAATAAGGCAATGACACAGTCACACAGAGCAAGTGAAGCTACTCAAAAGAGAAATTGGAAATTTTAACAGGTTCAATCGAGAGAAGCAAGAAAAGCATATTTTATTTAGTTAATAAGACTTTATTTCAATTCTAGAACGAAACTAGACAAAGCTCTTCAAATCAGTACCCAATGATAAAATCAAACAACTCCAATCAATTCCAGAAATTAAAGAAGTGCAGTTATACTAACATGACCAGATGGGCAAAGCAATTCATGCATGAATTGTGATGTAATTAACAGCGTTGACTTGAGAAGCCAATGTAAAATATGTAGAGCTAAACTTGCTACAATGATAGTTCTCTCATCTAGGATATGTCTTAGGCACACCAGATAGGATGAAGATAACCTAACGGAAATAAATGGATATTTGAGAGATGTTGATGTCATTATCATCATCATTCTCACAGGCCATAACAACATCCAAGTGATCATGATATACTGAACAAGGAGATAGAAATAAAAGCAAATAAGAAAAAGAATAAATTATAACATCTTGCCTTAGATTGTGGCCACTGGGCACTGGCCCGTATACAGACTGCAGAGTGAGGAGACCACTGTGACGAAGGTGGAGCTACAGCAGAGAAGCTGAGAAGGCGGCAGGCGGAGGAGGACAACCATGGGCCACTGTGATGAAAAGTTGAAAACTAAGCACTAGAGAAGGTGACAGCTGACAGGTGGAGGAGCGACAAAGGTTGAGCTGCAACCTGCGACGAAGGAAGAGGAGGGAGCTACGAAGGCTGAGCGGCCGAGAACGAGATGGGCTAAGGTTGGGCATTGGGGAGTGAGGGCGACGACAGAGAAGCTGGAGCAGTAGGACTATGGGAGCACCATACATAGCAACAGGCGATAGGCGACGGCTAAGGCGAGGGACGAAGATGCGGCGATCTCAAGGCACCACGGTCGATTAGGGATCCGGATCTCGTCATTTAATGTTAGGTTAGGGGGTGATGCCGATGCCAAGCATTGGGACTGAGTGAAAATGTGGAATGAATTCAAATTTGAGCAACGAGAGAATAGAGATTAAGACTTGAGCAGGAACGCAGGGTTCACACTCCAAGCCCAACTGAAGTAACTGAACAAGCCCAAGTCCAACAAGAGGGCAATCAAGAGGCAACCTAAGTTAAACCATCAGGCATAAGTGTCATAAAAGAAAAAAGAAAAAAATTTGCGGGCCAGCCCGTGGGTTGAGCAGTGATGGCCTGTGTAGCCTGCATTTTTATGGGCCTAAAAGTAGCCAACCCTAACCCTGTCAAAACCCGCGGCCCGTGGGTTGGGCCCTCGAGTTGGACCCGTTTTACCGGCTCTATGCATGAAGACATGATGTTGAAGTTGATGATCCCAAATAAAGATTTGTTCTCAACTTTGAAGATTACAACTATGAAAGAAGCCAAATTTTTACCTTATAACATTGTCTTTTTGAATCCTCTAGTCATACTTTGGATCTAAATCTAGGCCTCTCTGCTTTGTTATGTTGGGCGAGATATGAACAAAAGGTTTTAAAATACTCATGACTTGCAAGTAAATATATGTTAATTTACGTGTAATTTTATAAATGATTTATTTACTTAAATTTTTTTGGTGTAAAATTACTTAAAGATTTGATTCCTAAATATACGTGGTAGTGATTGCGCGCGAACACGCACACACACATCTAAGTTAGGAGGTGAACCGTGTATAAATAAATACCAAGCGTGAGTTTAAATTTTGTAGCTAGATAGAAAAAGCCATCTTCATTCTTCAAATAAATTTCACAATTTTTAAATATAAATTAGTAAATGGCAGCACTAGATATAAAAAAATTATTATGAAAAATAATTTAGACAAAGGTTCAGATCATATCCCTCAAATTGGACTGGACCTTTTAAAGCTCAATTTACGTGTAAAGTGAAAAGCATAATCACGATGGCTTATATCAATCATTAATTAATTAATTCAACCCTTAATTAATTAGACATATATGTGTGTGTAGTTGGAGGCTGCGGCTGCAAATGAAATAGTAATAAAATTGACGTTATCGACCATGGCAAAAAGAGTTTGTATATATCAGGCCAAAAAAAACTTAAACTTTTTCTAAATACAGGTAAGTTTATCCAGATTAAATAAAATCTTTAGTAATATTGTTCATCAATATTTATTGATTTCTCAGCTAACATGCTTAGTTTTATAATATACCCAATAAAATCATTGTATGTTTACCCCTCGTTTTCTTTTCAAAGATGAAATGCATGATTTACAAGAAAAAAAAAGATTGAGTTATGAAGATATATGATATTCAGTATATTATTTTGTCGTTCTTGTTTCAAATTACAGTAATCATGTGACTTAGCTTAAAAATCCTTTTTGGGTGAAGGTGTAAATTGAGCAATAAACAAAATTGCTAATTGCATCAATAAAAACTGTCTATTTTTTATTAACATAGTAGCAATAATAATCAATTGTTTTGGTAACAATTTTAATAATGATGTTACCTAATTGTTACTTATAGATGCACATAATGATATTGTTTATTGATACCAAAATAAAAGATGAGTAACATCATTGTTAAAATTACTACCAAAACAATTGATTATTACTACTAAGTGAACTAAAAATATATAGTTTTTATGGATACACATAGTGATATTATATATTGCTAAATTTATATCTTTACCCATCTTTTTTTATGGTGAGTATGTAGTTAAAGCCACTGACGATTCTAGAACAACAACTGGTAATCATCGGCTAAAAAAGTCGATAGAATAATCTTGAAAGATTTGATAATGACTATTCAATTTGATAAGACACTGTGGTGTTCCTTAAGTGGTCAATTTTTATTTCCATATAAGTAAATTTCCAAAGTTGTTTTCCTTTTTCGTCAAACTATAGAAACTCATCACTGGCACGAATGGTAATGGTCCTCAGGACAAAAGGTACCAAAAGAGCCATGATCATCAAGCCATGAATGCCTTTTAATTAATAAATGCAACAACAGATATTCATAGAAATCTTATATCCCTACCTACTTTATATTATAATTAACAAATACTTTTAATATCGTGAATAAGTGGAATAGTTTTATGAGTAATATAAATTAATTTCTTAACAAGATTAAATTTATAAATATCTTACACTTCATAAACAAGTGGATTAATCCTATGATCAAGTGGAATAATCATATGAACAGGATTTAAACAAAATAAATCTTGTTCATAAAATTATTCCACTTATTCCCAATGTATAAGACACTTGTTAATTATGATGTAAAATAGGTGGGGACATGAAATTATTACATATATTTTTTTTTTGATACAAGATTATTACATATATTTGTTGTTGCAAATATTAACTAAAAGGCTTTAGTACTGTGGGTAGGTGGTCATGGCTCTTTTTTGATGTGCTTGAGGGGTGGGTTCAAACCCCCACTTGGCCCCCATTGTTGGAAAATTAACTTTCGACCATTGAAGCCCTAGCCGCGGGCGTTCTGTGATTAGCGGACCATTGTTGAAGTTCAGGCTCTTGGCCTGCCCGGTGGCCAGAAAAAGTTGACTTTTTTTTTTTTTAAAAAAAAAAAGGTCGGGCAATGATGTCATTTCAACATAAATTTTAATGGGAGAATTTCATTAAAAGGTCTAGGATCAAATTTATTTCAGTTAAGGGTAAAAATATTTTGAAATTTCACTACAGAACCAAAGACCAAAATAAAAATGTGTTTTGTAGGTAAAAAGACAACAATACCTTTTGCTTTATTTTTTTCCAGAAAAAAGTTTGATCGTTGCCAAAACTCTGGCGTTTGATCACTATTAGCCATTAGGCCGAAGCTTCGATCACCAAAAATTAATATGTTGTTCATAGTAGAATCTCACTTTTTCATGAAAAGATGAACACTTACAAATGCGACTTGTTCAATTTGTGTTGTTCATATATATAATCCACTTGTTCAAGAAGAGCTAGACACTTGCAAATGAGACTTGTCTATGATCCTATATTTTCTTGTTAACCTATTAATTTGTGTTGTTCATATGTATATATTTCACTTGTTTATGAGAAGCTTAACATTTGCAAATGAACAACACAAATTCAACAAGTCCAATTTGCACGTGTACAACTCTTCATGAATAAGTCGAATTTTCCTATAAACAACACATTAATTTCCAATGGTCGGAGCTTCAGCTGGCGGTGGCAGCTCCATCCTGGCAACGGCCGGAGACTGATCGTCAGAGCTTCAGCAAAGATCAAACCTTTTTATAAAAAAAAATAAAGTAATGGGCATTATTGTCTTTTTACCTATAAAACTTATTTTTATTTTGATCCTGCGATGAAATTTCAGAATGTTATAGTCCTTGACTAAAATAAATTTGCTCCTATGGTCCTTTAATGACATTTTCCCAATTTTAATCTCATTTTGGCCCCAAGGTCTTATAATGAAGTTTCAAAATTTCTAGGGGACTATTGGATATTAAGTAGCTACAGTGGTTCTTGAGTGAAATTTTCCCAAAAAATATTATGATTTTTTTTCCAACCAAAAAATACTACAATTTTGGAGATAGATATGAGAGTCAAATGAGATTCACCACTCTACTCTACCTTTTATTTTCTAATGGACATGAATAATTTAAAAAGGACACAATAAATAGAGAGAATTAATTCTGATCCCAATCTCAACACCGAAAGTGGATGGAAGGCAAATTGCTAGAAAGAATTAACCCTCTAGGAATTTATGTGAACATTTTAATTAGCTTTTTCGCCATATGACCTCGTCTTTCTTCTCTTGAGCATCAGATACTAGCTAGTGATTCAGTGTGAAGGTTTGTGCAGAGCTTAAAAAATACAGTTATGGATGGATCAGTTTGTCAACAGCAAGCGTGATGTGGAAGAGCAATCAGAGATTCTCGAGGTGATTGGCTTATGAGATTCCAGAAAGCCAAGTTGTTTTCGAAAAATTTCATTTATTCTGGTGTAAATGGGATGTATCTCTAGCAATGACAACAGGGCTTCAAGTTTGCAAGCATATGGATTTCCATCATGTAGAGTATTGTATTCTTTAGATACTTTTAATCTCTTGATGAGAGATTGTGATCTCAACCATCCATTCAGAGATACCATTTTTTGTTGAGATTAGGGTTATGATATGCAATTGGACTATAGGATCATACCACACTAACTGGGATACCATTTGTTGTACTGATTATCTGGCTCGGGAAGGTTACCCTGATTACTCTAAATTGGTACCAGTACCAGAGGCACTAAATGGATACTTAGGAATGTTACTAGAAGACAAGCTATGTTCTTGCTAAGTTGTTGTGTTTACTAGGAGCCATACCTAAACAAACCGCGGTTAGGACGGTGGAGATGTGATAATCAGTCACTAACAATAACACAACACAAAGTTTACGTCAAAGACAAATAATTCATTGATGGGCTCTAATCACTGTCAAAATATGTTGCAAGAGAAAAGCACCAAAGCAAACAACGCCACAGGAGCAGTAGTGTGGAGCTTTACACGCTCACCACGCTAATCTTGACATTTTTTAACTAATAGAGAGGAGGTCTTATGCGTTGCATGAAATTTGAAAAATGAACTACACACTCATATCTCGTCAATAGTATGACTTGTAAGAACTTTTATTTATATACAAAAATATTAATCTTCTTGGAACAATACAACTCTATCACTCTATCTGCCCATCTATATGTTTGTCCCTTACTGTTTTCATTTCCCCCCATGCACACAAAAGGAGTATGATTAATTAGTTGCGCTAACAAAGAGAGTTGTGCATAGTGGCTGCTGCTGAAGGAACAGGCTCAATGTCTAGAAAATATTCAGCAATAATGTTATTCTAAAGCAGACTCTGCTTTATTCCAGCAAATGGTGGTTGCTAGTGTGAACAAAATCTGCATGCTAGATAGCTTGCTGCTTCAGTAGAGATAATATAGGGTGTGATTGGGTGGTGGGTCGATCAAGTAAAATAAAGAATCAAAATAAAGCATGATGCCTTGGAAGACCAGTAAAAAAAGAAGAAGGCAACAAAGCAAAGCAAAATTAAAGCTGACGCATAACAGTATATTTTGCTGTCACCACCCACCCACAAGGCATAAAATATATTGGCGCATCCCCAAAAAATATCAAAACCAAAAAGCCCCTTCTGGGTTGGCTATTATAAATGACCCCTCCTTTATGTGTGCCACATTTAGTGGATTTCATACTCAGATTCTACTATTACCAAATTTTAAAGCGATCCATCATGCTCATCGCACCTACCAAGCTGGGTCAACTTGCCCATATTGCTCTCTCTCGGCAAATCGTTCCCCGACAGCTTTGCTATAACTATATGTAATGCTGAGTAGTATACAGAACAGGCTGTTGTTGAATTTTAGATATGTGTGTGTATATATATATATATGTTGTCCTCGTCCTTCTATCAAAATTATTTAAGTCAATTGATAGGACATATTACTCTCTCTTGAAGAATCGTTCCCCTCACAACTTGGCTATAACTATACGTAATGTTGAGCAGTATAAAAAACAGGTCTCTTAAATATAATAACTTTGATATCATGTTGAATTTTAGATATATGGGTAGGTTGAAGTTGCATTTCCATAAAAAATGATTTAAGCAAATTAATAGGACATATCTCAATTTTTTATATACGTTTAATTTACTATTTAGCTATTCAATGTGGGACATATTATAATAGTTGTGATTTGACATGCAAGCATGTGAGATCGATGTAAGCTTTATTAAAATATTAGTATATGTGTAAAGCAAAATGCTTGAGTGAGTCATCTTCCTCAGCAAATGAACTTGCTTCGCTGCTTTGTAGTTGCAGTATTATATATCATGTAGTGAGATCATATTATAACTACTCCAATTTCAATATATAATATGACACAACGAGTCAAGAACCTCCTATTTTGAAAATCTATTAAGCCCAGTATATTAATATTCTTATATTTAACTTGAGGCTCCAATGTGCTGCTGCACTTTAATTTGGACCTACCATTAATTAAATGATAGGCTATAAGATCTAATTTGTGGACGGACTTTATTATGTCATTTTTCTGGTTGGATTTGCGGCTTCATAGATAAGAATGAAGGGGTTTTGATATGAATAAATTAATGCACGTGTGTCATCTAAAAATGTTAGACAATTACTGAAAATTTTCCAAGTTGCTTTAGAGGCTTTAGCATAGCATACCCTAGCTAGGTGCATATCTGACTCTTGATTCACCAATTAGACACATTTTTTTCGAGAATTATATGGAAGTTTTGACAAGTGAATTGTATATACTTTTCATGACGCAATTTACTATAATTATATTAATATATTGATGATTCTTAGGTGAAATACCACTTTACTCATCTTTTGGACAAGAAAAACTAATTGCAGAAGGCATTTGAGATTATGGGTTTCACTGAATTTTTATTTTGATAGGAAGTGAAGAGGAAAACTTCACAAGAAAGCCCATTGAAGTTTTACAGTTGAGACATATTGAAACATCGTTGGAATCTTCTTATGATGTTCGTAAACTAAGATCATACAGAGCAATGATCTAAGCAGTAGTAGAAATTGACATCGTTTTCTTTTGAACATCATCATCAGAACTGGCATTATTACAATGCATGAATACCTACGACAGCTGCTGGGTTACTAAAGTCCCCAGGATTTTCCCTAAAACCCTGGCTTTTAAGGTTGTTGGCGTAACCATAAGCCTCATGAAGGACACAGTCAATATCATCAGAAGAAGATGATGAATGCAAGAAACTGTCACAACTAGGGTTGAAAAAAACCCCATCATTTGGCTTCTGATGTGAGAACATAGGAGACTGATCATTGAATTGAAGGGGCTTGTTGTTGTTGTTGTCTTGTGGGGTGGTGGTGGAAGATTCTGTGAGATTAAGAATGGTTATGTCGTGTATACTAGGTCTCCTTTTGTTGTTGCCTGATCCAGAAGAAAGCTTCTGTCTTATGTAGTACTTCTGAGCATGACTTGCCACTTGAGTTGGTGTCTTTGTCACAACAAAGTTCCTTGAGATGTTCCTCCAATCTCCTTTGCCATATTTCAAAAGCCCCATCAGGAAACGCCTGAAACTCCAGAAACATAAGAGATTTCAACTATGAAACGAACAACCTTGAGTTGCTTATTGTGATCAATCATGGTTAGATTAGATGATTAAAGATTCTACAAGTCGATCATTGTTAGAATTTGAAGGATTGTAGTAGAAAAGAAACAAGAGCCTCTGAATATTATGAATCACGAGAACATATCAAATATAAGATATAATATCTTAACAATTATGAAGCTAGAAAACTGACCTGTGTTCTTCTTCAGTCCAAGGCACACCTTTCTTTCTCTCATGATCAGAAGAAGAACCACCCTTGAAAGTCACAGGCCTCTTTCTGTATGCATCATAATTCTGGTGATCAACCAACTCAAAGGTGAAAGAAGAAGCTAGGTAGCCGGGTATTGGGACCCGACCCGCTTCAATTTCGCCGATGTCTTCTTCTAGTTCTCTGTACTGCTTGATCACATCGTACACGGTTTTACCTGGGATCATGGCTGCCACCTTCAGCCACCTATCTGGTGTGTCCTTATCGTATATGGCAAGGGCACTCTCGAACCTCTTGTTCTCCTCACTCGTCCATTCTGTGTTGCTGAAGCTATCTTGAACGTACCAGTCTGAGTTTGGCAAAAAAGAAGATGGGTACAGAGTTTCCATGTCTTCGAAATTCAGTAGTGAGCTCCAAAGATTTTTCACCTAATTGATGAGTGGAACTTGGAAAAGAAAATTACAAGTATTGGGCTTTTGATTCAAACGGCAAGGAACTTAGAATCGATCACGTGTAACCAAGAGAATCTGCTTTGCTTAACGGCACAAACTAAAGAATCTATAAAAGTCCCGCCTTTTAGAATCGAAGAGAATCTTGGAAAACTCATGATATACCAAAAAATTTTGATGCCAAGGGCATGAACCCCGAGAGAGAGAGAGAGAGAGAGAGATTTAAGAGGTGATAATGAAATTTCAAAACCAGAAACGCAGATAGAAGGTTTATGCTAATAAGATATCAAGTCTGGGACAAAAATGAGTTGAGGGGTGAGAAAGAGAGGAAAAAGATAAATATAAGGAACCAAAGAAGGAGAGAGGATTGAAGGCGATGCAGACAGGAAAGATCCAATGGGGAAAAAGAGAGAATTTTTGCAAAGAGCAAAGAGAAAATTGGGACGCTGTTTGCTTTTGTCGTTTCTTCGTGAAGAAGGAAGTTCGAAAGCAAAAGAGGGAAACAGAGTGTGTTTCATAGAGTGAGTGGCTTGATGGTATTGGAATGTCTCTGTTTTTTTTTTTGATAGAACATGAAATACTACAATAAACTCAGGACTTATCCTCCTGAGTCAGCAAACAGTCTTAAACTATTATTATCAATAAATAACAAGCTCATAATAGCTGTAGGGGGCGAATCGGTGATATGGAGATCCATTACCATATTCCAAGCTTCCTTTGCCATAGCATCAGCAACTGTGTTAACATCTCGATTACAATGAAGCATCTCCACTTCCCAATCTCTGTCTATCAACGTGCGAACTTCCATGATAAGATGAAAATCAGGATGTTCCTGAGACACCGTGGTTTGAATAAGTTCCATGATTTCAATACAATCACACTCAATAAGAATTTTCCTGTATCCTCTATCCCATGCCAGCTTGAGTCCCCACAATACACCCCAAGCTTCAGCGGAGACCACCGTCCCATGGCCAATCCGATACATAAATCCTAGCAAAAAATCATCATTGTGATCCCGCAGCACACCTCCACAAGTACACTTCCCTAATTTTTCACTCCTGGATCCATCAGTATTAATCTTCACCCATCCAATAGGTGGTGGCTTCCAATAAAGACGACCTCCTTCCTCATTATATGTTCGAAGCAGACTTATATTTCCCCATGCTAAACATGTACGAGCACGGGCTAAAATGGCCGCACTACTCCAAGATATGTTATTAAAGCAACGTTCATTACGAGCCAACCAGATATATCGGCATAGGACCGTAAACCAAAGACGAAACTCAAATCCCTGAAATATGTCCTTTCTCCCTATACATGCTGCAAGCCAATCATTCGTATCCAACATGCCGAAAAACAGCTCATGCCAAGTTAGCGGTAAAAAATCATACCAGAACTCAAAAGCGACCGGGCAATCCCGAAGAACGTGAAGAATTGACTCACGTGAATTATGGCAAATCTCACAATTACCCGTGGGATGACAACCACGCTGGAACCGTACCATGTTTGTCATTAAACGCCCGTGAAAACACAGCCACAAAAAAGTACGATACCTTTGAGGGACCTTAATTTTCCAAAGACATCTCCACCGATATTTAGCGTTAGGCCGCGGGGTACCCATTAGATATTTATAAGCAGAGTTTAGGGAAAATATTCCATCAGAAGACCATCTCCATACTGGGAAATCTTGCCCATTTAACTGATAGATATTGACACGTCTGATAGCTGTACATACATATCCTGGAAGTAGATAATCAAACTTGCTCATATCCCACTGTCCGGAGGGAGTGATACAATCAGCTACTCTCCACTCTGTAACATCTCGTGGTAATGCTCGGGTTGCTAAACTGTTAAGCTTATCCAAATGTGGCACCCAAACATCCTTCCAGAAAGAAATGTTCCTGCCATCAGTGACTCTCCATGCTATGCCATCTATGATCTTTTCCCAACTCTTACAGATACCCTTCCACGTACTAGACTCTGATCGACGCTTCTCAACTTTAGGAATGATATCATCACCAGCTTTATACTTTTCTCGCAAAAACCTGACCCATAACGAGTCACGTCTATTAATCATACTCCATCCAAGCTTCATCATGAATGCCTGGTTTTGGTAACGAGCCTTCCTAAGACCCAAGCCTCCATCTTCTTTTCGAGCACACACCAAATCCTAGGAAACTAGATGAGGCTTTCTGTTGGCCGAGCTACTCCCCCAGAGGAAGTTACGACATCGTTTATCAATTTCATCACAAGTCCCCAACGGAAGAGGCACTATCTGCATAGCATAAGATGGCATAGCCGACATTACAGAAGATACTAGGGTATGTCTGGCTGCCATCGATAACATGTTGGATTTCCAATTAGCTAGACGAGCATCCATTTTATTCAGGAGAAAATTATACGTTGCCTTTGAGCTCCTTTTATGTAATAGAGGCATTCCCAAATATTTCCCTAGATCCGATGTCGGAGTAAAATTCAAGAAATTACTAATTTCTTTGCATCTAATGTGGTTAACATTCCTTGAGAAGTAAATTCTTGACTTTCCAGCATTCACTTTCTGTCCTGAAATGTTGCAAAAATCATCCAGAATGGCCTTCACAATCCCTGCGTGATCTAGATCTGCTTCTGCAAATAAAAACAGATCATCAGCAAAAAAGAGATGAGAGATAGGAGTACCTCGTTTGGATAGCCTAAACGGATGCCAGTCACCCTCTTCCATTGCCGTTTGGATAAGATGCCCCAACCTTTCCATCATAATGACAAAAAAATACGGTGATATAGGGTCACCCTGCCGAACACCACGGGAAGGACAAAACATATTAGTAGCCTCTCCATTCCAAAGCAGTTGCATTTTAGACGTCGATATACAAGCATGGATAACTTTAAGCAGATATTCAGGAATCTTGAGTTCCCTTAAACAGTCGGTTATAAAATCCCATCTAACACAGTCATAAGCCTTCTCCAGATCAATTTTAATGGCCATGAAGCCCTTCTTCCTTTTTAAAGACTTCATAGAGTGAATGATCTCCTGAGCTAGGATAATATTGTCCGAGCTTTGACGCCCTTTAACAAAATTACACTGGTTCGGGGCTATTACTAAAGGCATAACAGCCCTTAGTCTATTTGATATAACTTTCGTAATTATCTTGTACACAACATTGCACAGACTTATGGGGCGAAAGTCACGAATTGTCTCTGGATGATCCACTTTTGGTATGAGGACTATTTGAGTACCATTGATCTGCCGAATCCACATAGGATCATCAAAAACTCCTTTAACTAAGCTAATAACAGATGTTCCCACAGTTTCCCATTGGCTTTGGTAAAATAACGGATTGAAACCATCAGGTCCTGGCGCTTTAAGAGGTCCTATATCAAACAAAGCTCGTTTAATCTCTTGATCTGCAACCGCTCTCCCCAGGCTACGCAAATTCACATCGTCAATATCAGGATAAGTGCATCTGAATACCAATGATCCATTATATATATAGGTCTCTTTATATAAATTTTCAAAAAACTGGCTTCCCATTCTCATAATTTCCGCTGCATCATAAGTCCACTCCCCAGAGTCAAGTCTCAAGGCCTCTATTTTATTCTTTCTCCGTCTCCCATTAGCCACATAATGGAAATATTTAGTATTTCTATCCCCATCCACATACCAGTTAGCCCGAGAGTATTGAATCCACATGACTTCTTCCTTTGCCAAGAGCTTCTCAAGATCGCCCCATAACTCCCCCCGTAACTTCTCAAGATGATGCGAAATACCTCCCAAAGCCGTCTTTGCGTTAATCCCATCTAATCTTTTATATAATCTGTCTTTCATATAAGAGATGTTACCGAAGACCTCCTTGTTCCATAACCTCAAATCCTCCGTAAACTGTTTAACAGATCCGCACCAGTCATCCTCCACCCCCCAATGAGATTCTACAAATTTCTTGAATTCATCATGCATAACCCAAGGGGCAAAAAATCTAAAAGGCCTCCGATTCTTAGCCGTAAGAACATGGGATTTAGTATCAACCAACACCGGACAATTATCGGATTTATATTTAGGCAGATGTGTAACAGTGGCATTAGGGTTATTTATAAACCAGCTGTTATTCACCCATGCTCTGTCTATTCTGCTTTGGCTAGTCAAATTGCCCCAAGTAAATTGAGGACCAGCAAAACCAATATCAATTAAATTACTACCCAAAAGCCAATTACGGTATGACCTATCAATACCAGTATTGACCCTATGATTTTTATTCCAGCGATCCTCAGGACAAGAAACAACATTAAAGTCCCCAATTACTACCCATCCTCCAACAACCAACTGTTGAATATCCTCAAGAGATTGCCAAAGCTGGCGTCTAATAACTATATTTGGATGCCCATAAACCACTGTAAGCGACCACTCATCGGTTGAGCCTTTATTTACCATTCCATGAATGAATTGATTCCCTGAAGAAATCACAGAGAAAGATAATGTAGAGTCCCAGAACAACCATATACCTCCACTAAATCCACGTGCTTCAACAACGTGCATATTCGTCCAACCAAGCTTCCTAGCAATGCGCTTCGCTTTCATCCCAACCTGTCTAGGTTCTAGCAAAGCAAACAAATTAACACTATGCCTGGCCACAACATCGCTAATTAACCTGCAAAAAGAGGCACCACCGGCACCCCGAGTATTCCAAGTCATAATAATCATTAAAAACTTAATACAAAAGAATAAGAACACAACCAAACCAGGTATTATTGAGGCATATGACCCTCCTGCCCAGAATCAACACCATGCATCATCACGTCATCAATGCCTCCAAGTAGATTAACTCGAGTTTCAATAGATTCCCTTCCTCCTGCTCCTGGGTCAAGAGGATTGGATGCTTGTATACGAATAGTAGGGGAAATGGAATTCATTTTTATGGCATTATTTTTTATTCTTGACCCCACCTCCCCACTCGAAATACTCGACGGTCCAGATTCTTGAGTTGACAGATGAGAATTCAACAAATAAGATCTTTGGGAAGCTCCTTCTTCAATCCCCTTCTTCTTATCTGCCTGGATCACACGTGGTTTATTCAACTTTTTTAATAGGCCAACATTATTCACAGCATCATAAATTCTATCATTTCTCCCTACATTTAAAATATCTGATCCATTATTCCCTTTACTCCCTTTATTTGATTCAGATAATTGACCAGATTTAACCTTTGATTCACGCGATCTCTCTCCTAACTTTGAATTAGCACGACTCTTCTCTTGATTTATGCTGTCATCATGACCTCCATCATTAGTTCCCATATCTTCAGCATTAAGAGCCTCAAAACGTGATCCTCCTCCCATATTTCGAGACCGTAAATCACGCCTAGACTCACGCCCATTATTGTTGTTCCCTGCATTCGAGATCCATTGCCCCCTTCTCCTACGCGGTGCCACCATCCACTCACCATACATTCCATCGATATGCTCTGGTGTTGTATCAGCAGAAACCGACGGGTTCGCCATACATGACGACTTTGACGTACTTTTCGTTTGATTATTAGGGCAATGTTCAGTATCATGACCATATCGCCCACATGAGAAGCAAATCAAGTGTAAACCCTCATAAACAATCTCCTTTTCTTTCCCATTTATTAACAAAGACGGGAGTAAAGGCGCATTTAAATCAATCTTAACACATATACGAGCAAAACGCCCTTTGGTTTGCTGAAGAGTATTTGTATCCACTTTCAAAACCCGTCCAATTTGGTTACCCACCACATATAAAATACCTTTGTCATAAAAATCAACAGGAAACTTAGGAATTCTTACCCATGCTGCAATCTTAGCGACCTCGCCAGCATCAGGATCGAACTCTGATTTCCATGGTTGTACAGCCAAATAATGATCCATGTATAACCAAGGGCCACCTGTCAACGCAAAATCATAATCCTCCTTATTACTCATACGTACCAGAAAATACCCGGACCCTATCTCAATAGTTTCGACTTCCCCTCTACGTCCCTACAGTTGTTGTAGCTTACGACCCAGTTGATCCTCCCGCACCATCCTTCCAAGAAGTCTAACGATCAACGATGTCGACCATTTCCGCCCTAGCTTCTTCTTAAATTCTGAAGACACAATAATATTTGGTCCCTTTTGCGTCATTTCTACCTCAATCCTTGACTTCCAACCATCCCCTTTCCACTAATCATCTTCTTCATCTGAAGCATCCTTTAATGTCTGATCCTCAGTGCATGCATCCTTGTATGACCTTTTAGGCAACTCTGGTGTATTGGTGTTCTCTCCAATAATATCATCACTCATCCAATCCTCTACCCGTGGGGCTAAAGATTGTTTATTTGTGAATTCTACATCATCATCACGAATTTTCTTCGTATTACGCTCCAAGACCTCAATCTTCTCTACTCTTGGAGATGAAATCATTCTCTCACGGCTTCGATCTCTCTCCCTTTCACTCATCACTTGCACTCTGTTTAAAGAAACTTAAGCTTAAAATGCAGTAGACCACTGACACTTTCCCCAGCCGCAGCCCCAAGCCGTCAAAACGGAGGCTGCGGCGAGAGAACACTACAGCAAAGTCCTCCTTTATCCTTTTCAAATCCAGAACCACAGAACCACAGAGCAACAGAATTAGAGAACACTATTGGAATGTCTTTTGCAAGTAGCTTGGACGACTCACAATCTCCCTCTCTTATTATAGGCTGCTAGGTGCTAATTCAACATCATGACATTTAATTAACCATTAACTTTTATAATAGGAAAAATTACACATTGGTGTGAAGCCAAAAATAAATAAATACGGCTACTTTTTTTTTTTAAAAAAAATCAACTTTAACCAGATAAATTAACAGTTCGTTAGTAATTTTTTATTTTTTTTTCATAAGTAATTTTTTCTTGACATGTGTGTTTTTTTTTTAATAATCAAATTTGCATATGTTGATTCATGTCATCTTCTATGCATAAAATGAAAAAATAGATGATTTTTATGTATTACATGAAATTTAATCTTTTTTTTTTAAATTTGGTCAAAGGGACTTTCCGAATTCAAACTTATATTCTTATCCTTTTAGGGGTAGTGTCGCTTACGGTCTCAATTAAGAGCATGTTGATAATTAATTAACAGCTTGTTGGTGATTTAACCAACTTAATTACTATTTGTTAGCCAACCAAAATAAAACAGACCTAATATTTCTAATTTATGGATGATACAATTTGTTGTAAATTTTATAATGTATTTTAATTTATATATTAACATTAACATTAATATTTATCACTTTATACCTTCACATTGTATTGGCTCTAGGTATTTAGAGGAATAATTAAAATCTATTCTTCCTCACCTCCCCTCTCTTCTCATCCATTAAAATTTCTCATCTTCTCTCATATGCCTTTGGTTGAATCAAACAATATCTTGATGATATGATTTAAAAATATACCTATTAATTATCAAATATGTTTAAAATATTTTCATGATTTTACAAATATTATTTATAGAAAATACCCATTTTTTTAATAAAAACAGAAATTAAAGGATATTAATTTTGTATTCTAATAGTAGTAGTAGTAGTAGTAGTAGGTATTACCTCCGGTTCTAAATATAAGATCTAGTTGATTTTTCTAAGAAAATTAAGAAAGCTAATTATATTAATTTAAAGTATTTATATTTTTTTTTCTTCAAACTAATTTATTTGACTTATAAATATATAATTTAATTATGTATAATATATGATATGATTAAATATTTTATTTAACTTTCTTAGTCTCTCCAAAAAAAATCAATTAGGTCTTATACTTAAGACTGGAGGTAGTATTAAAATTTTAATATTCTTGTTAAATTTTAAAATACTTATTTATTTGGGAAAATCCCATTAAAAGCTTTTTCAAATATTCAAATCTTGAATCAAGCCTTTAAATTTACTGAATTATGAACTAGGTCAAGCAACCCAATTTAGGATTTCATAAATGAGAGATTTTATATATATATATATATATATATGCCCCCTCCCCTCTCTTCTATACTCTGTTTTTGTAAAGGCCCATGTGAAGAAAAGAAAAAAAAGCATTTCGCCTCAGATTTTTTTAATCTGAAATTCCAGACTAAGGCTATTTTGCAGAATATTCAGAAAGCCAATGGCAAGCTTGCTCAGGCGAAGGTGACTGGGAGTCCTAGATAGATACATGCAGGTTGATTAGTGCCTATTTGGATTAGTATTGGAGAAGTATTTTTTTTTTTGTAATTTGACTTTTGTAAAAGTCAGATAAGATAAAAGACAAATTGTAGATGTGATTTGTATTTAGATTGACGGTGATAGAAATGGCTTTTTTTCTAACCTTAAACCTATTTGAATTAGTGTTTGAAAAACCTATTTAGATGAAAAATAACTGAAAATGGCATGAATCTTATTGAATATTACATATATATATTATTTGTATATATTGTGATAAATGAAGTGAAAAAAATATAAATAAAATTTGATAAATTAAAAAAGTTAAATTATCATTAAAAAAAAGAGAAAAACCCAGCTTCTCAAATGAGCTTCCACCTACGGGTGGAAACAGGCCAGGCCAAGCCAGGCTTTTGCCTTAACAGGCCTGGCCTGTTAAGGCATAAACTGGCCTGAGCCTGGCCTGTGGCCTGTTGGAGGCCAAATTTTAGGCCTAGGCCTGGCTTGTACACAGGCTTGGCCTGGCCTGAAACCTGTTAAGGAGGCCTGATTTTTTGAAATTTTTTAAGCAAACCAACAGGCCTACAGGCCACACTACAAAACAGACTAATAGGCCACAGGCCGAAAACAGGCCTCCTTAACAGGCCTCCTTAAACAGGCCGAAATTTACATAAAATACTATCAATGATTCAAAATACATCAAAACACTAGAGAATTAAAGTCTATCATAAAATCAAGGAACGATTAAACAAGGTCATTGCAACATCAAAGCAAAACTAACATTCTTGTTAGCACAATCTCGCAAGAATTTCAATCTAACCAAATAACTGGAATATGAAGGGATAAATCATGAAAAGGATTAGACATTTATAATGAGATAACATTATAAACCACATGCTCAGAAAACTCTCATTTTTTTGAATCATATGAGAGTTTTATCAAGATGCAGAAAATAAGGCTTTGCTAATGATGCCAGTGGCCTCAGAGATTACACATAGTTTCTATGCTGATGACTCAGTCTTCTTTTTACAAGCTGATATGGATTACTGCAGGAATCTAAAAAATTTAATTGATGAGTACTGTGTAGCCTCAGGTCAGGCAATCAATATTGGTAAATCATGCCTGTATTTTTCTAAATGTACGCCGGATGTGTTAAGAGAGGAGACTGGGCAAATTTTTCAGATTCATGCAGTAGATGTCCCTGACAATTATCTGGGCTTGCCAATAATATGGGGAAGATCCAAGGTGCAAGCATTAAACTTTGTCATAGATAGAATGGAAAAAAGAACTCAGGGCTGGAGGAAGAATTACTTGTCAGAAGCGGGTAGAGAGGTGTTAATTAAGTCAGTGGCAAATTCAATCCCGGTGTACTCTATGTCTTGTTTCATGTTCCCTAAGAGGGTACTGCACCGGCTTGATAGTATAGTATCTAAGTTTTGGTGGAACTGTGAGGAAGGAAAAAGAAAAGTTTGCTGGGTGTCGATGGAAAAGATGAAGAGACATAAGTTAGAAGGGGGGTTGGGTTTTAAAGATTTTGAAGCATTCAATCTAGCACTTTTAGCCAAATTAGGATGGCGAATCCTACAACATCCTGACCAGCTTTGGGCCAAACTACTTAAAGCTAGATATTTCCCAAGAAATTCGTTCTTAGAGGCCAAAAAAGGCAGGTCCCCATCCTGGCTTTGGTCGAGTATTCTGGAAGGTAGAAGGGTGCTAGAAAACCATGTAATACTGAACATTGGGAATGGGGTTAAAGCCAGAGTCTGGAAGGACCCATGGCTAGGGGATTTGCCCGGGACTAGGATGATATCACCTTGCCCTCATGAATCACTCCAAGAACTCAGAATAGCGGACATTATGGGTGACAGGGGCTGGAATCTAACAGCTATAGAGGGTTGGATCAGCGAAAGAGAGCGGGAGGCGATTTATAATATCATAGCTGTTCACCAAAGTAGAGAAGATAGGTGGGTCTGGTCGGGGGGAAAAAGAAGTGCGTATTCGGTTAAGGAGGGATATGAAACAGCCAAAAAAAGTGTTTTGGGCAGATTAGAAAATGTCCCTTCAACCTCTAATAATGCCCATAGATCGAACTGGAAGGAAATTTGGAAACTCAAAGTTCCACCGAAAGTTAAGAACTTCATGTGGAGAGTAATGTTGAATGCTTTGCCTACTTTCAATAATTTATTTAGAAGGAAATGCTGTGTGACAGATTTGTGTTTAATATGTCATGAAAAAGCTGAAACATTGGAGCATCTATTTTTCTTGTGTGAGTGGGCTAATCTAGTGTGGTTTGGTAGCAATTTTTCATTCAAACCAAGGGAGATAGAAAATTTTAACATGAAGCAATGGATGCTTAGCTGGTTGAGCAATCATTCTACTTCACACTGGCAGAAAGCTCTTATAGCTATGATGATGTGGCAATTGTGGAAGGCAAGGAATGTGTTCTTGTTTGAAAATATTAAACCAGATCCTGTCTTTGTTTTTCAACAGGCAAATAGAATGCTGAAGGAGTTCTGGGAGACAAAGGAATGGGAGGAGAGCCATCAGCAACTCAGTGGAGATGAAGACCCTAGACAAAGCGAAAATATAGCATGGCAGCCACCAACAGGTAATGGCCTAAAAATAAACACTGATTGTGCCTTTTCACTGTCAGATAGTAGAGCTTCTGTGGCATTTGTTGTTAGAGATATGAATGGGTGGCTACTTGATGGGGCCACAAGATTAGTAAATGCAAATTCTGTACTAATGGCAGAAGGAATTGCTCTTCTTGATGCTATGCAATATGCTAATATGAATCAGATCGAAGAGGTCCAATTTGAGTCTGATAATCAAGTGTTAGTGAACTGTATTATTAGTGAATCCTCTCTAAATGAGTGGAGATGCATTAATATCCTTGAGAATATTCAAAATTCAAGGAAACTAATCAGGAATCATTCTTGTAAATGGATTCCCAGAAAAGCGAACTTGGTAGCAGACTGGGTTGCTAAAGCTTCGCTCGGTGGGTCTTGCCCGGTTGACTGGGTTATGTGACCGCCTGAACAACTTTGGAAGATTTTGGAGAAAGAGTCCAGCAATATCCCAAGAGCCCCTGATTAATTTTGTGTTAGATTGATTTAGATATGTATGTAGGGTAGCTGATGTAATTGTCGTTTGATTTATTGTATTATGTCCAGAACTCATGTATGGTTTTATTAGATGAATGAAGACTCTCTTTGATGGCAAAAAAAAATAATGATGCCAGTGGCCTCAATATATCGTTCCACACATCTAGAGATGCAACTGCTTTCGCCTCCACTTAAGCTCGACCCTGGTTTTGTGATGCACTTCTCAAAACACTTGCCCCTCACTGTCTGCAAAATCAATAACAATTGCAAGATCAATCTCAGTTAAGCAAACCATATTTGAACAAAATTGTTGCCCATATCTTTACTCAATTATCAACTAACATTTTTAGGACCTTCTTAGTCCATAGCATTGCTCTTCCCTTGCAAATATTTTAAAAAGCGGTCATATTTTTTTCCCAAGGCACTCTCCTTTAGTTAGGAATAAGTTATGTTAACATAAATAACATACACTTGTATAAACTAATGTATCATTAACCAAATAAAATTCTAGTTATAACAAAAGCATCATAGGCATATAGCTCAATAAGTTATGTTAATCAATCTTATAGTACTAGTACACAAAACCAACATCATCACATGAAGGAATTAAAATAAGTATACCAAGATAGCTAAGATAAAGCTTTAAAACACCCATTGAACCAAAAGAGGAAAGTTGGAATCAATCAAGTCTGATATTATTGGAAGGACTTAGATCCTTATCGTTTTAATTAGTTCTAAAAAATTGTTCAAATAATTATTTCATTATCATATATATTAATTCTAAGCCGAGAAAGTAGTGCATATATGAAATATACCTAGACATATATCCAAACAATCAAAAACCAGAAACAGAATGAACCAGAAACAAAAATTAAACAAGAACAGAAACAATGAACCAGAAACAGAAAATCATGAACAGGACAATTATGAACCAGAAACAGAATAAACCTTTCTTTAAGACCTTCCTCCTGACCGACAATTATGAACCAGAAACAGAAATTAAACAAGAACAGGACAATGACGAAAATCATGACAATGAACCAGAAACAGAAAATCAGAAACTGAACCAGAAAGCCAACCAGAACAGTGAAGAACCCAAAAATAAACCAGAACTAGAATCCGAAAATGAAGAACCAGAAACAAAAATTGAACCAGAATAGCCAACAGGACAGTGACGAAAATCAGGACAATGAACCAAAAACAGAATGAGTGATCTGTGCCAGAACGAACTAGAAACTGTCGTGCGCCTGTGCCGCTGTTCGAGCTACGATGCTAGAAAGAGGAGATCTGCGATGCCAGAGACGAGATCTGTGATTCTGGAAAGTGGAGCTGAGGATTGAGATTTGAGGGGGAGGAATGAGTGAATGATTGTGAGGCGAGGCGAGATTCGAGAATGAAGATGAAGATTGAAGAATAATAGGGTTAGGGATTTCAGAAGAAACGAAGAAGATTTGAAGATGACGAAGTGAGAAAAAAATTTCAAGACTTGCGTGTAATTAGTATCACCCAATCTCATTTATTTATTTTTAAATATGTTAACAGCACTACTACAGAATTGAGATATAACCACCCCAAAGACGTCCCAAATTGAAAATTGGGTGGTTAAAAAGGGAGGCGGTGGCATTTTCGTAATTATATATATGTAGGGGAACCTTTAGGCGTCCCAAATTTGAATTTGGGACGTCTAAAGTGCTTCCTGGCGCGAAATATAAATTTCATAAATTTTTTTAGCGCCAGGAGCTGGGTTTAGGCGTCCCAAATGCCATTTGGGACGCCTAAAGGCGTCCCTTGCATGTCAGACACTTGTCTGACATGCGGTCTTCTCATCTACCATCACACCCTCACCTCACATCCTCTCAACAACTTTACTCTTCTTCCTCCTCTCCCCACCCACACCGTCGGCCCTCCTCCTGTGTATTTTTTTTCTTCAACTCCTCCCTCCTCCCTTGTTCAAGCTCTCTCCTCCACCGTCGGCCCTAGCTTGTTGAACTCCTCCCTCCTCCCTTCTTCTTCTTCCTCTTGAACGGCTGCAACCTCACCTCCTCCACGGCTGCAAACCGTGTCTGCTGCAACCTCACCTCCTCCACAGTGGGTTTTGCTCTCTCCTCCATTGTTGTGCGTGGGTGGAGCTCCAACGTCTTCTCTACCTCTCAAACATAGTAGCTAGGGGGCGCCCTGATCAGGTTGGTTTATTTTCTTCGTTTTTTTTTGTAACAGAATATGGTTTATTTTGTTTTTGAAAAATAAATTATATGGTTGAGATTGTGCTTATTATTTTCTTCGTCGGCCCTAGAATATGGTTTTTTTTGTAACAGAATATGGTTTACTCCCCTGTTTCAATTTGCCTCTCGTTAATTATTGAGTAAACTTTGTTCTTATAAGATAAAATGTTATATTAAATAGGGATGTAGTTAGAAAGGTTTTAAATTTAAAGGTAGAGTTAATGAGATTTAAAGATTTCTTTGACTATTGTGATCATGTTAAAAGTGACTTATAAGAACGATTAGAAGTAGAGTATTAAATTTTAAGACAAAGTTTTTGAACTTTTATTTATTTATTTGTTCAAGTGTAACATAATGAAAGTGGCTCATAAAAGTTTCTTCCAATAATTGATTAGTGTATGCCACATGAAACCAATACAATTCATAGTTGTTCATGAAACCGTTAAAACCTCTCATTAAAATCCTACCATGAATTTGGTGAAACCATTTGTTATCTTTAACCCCGTTTAATTTGAAACCTCATAATAAGCTCAATATGTTAACCCTGTTAATACAAAGCCGTTTCTACGGCTTTTGTAAAAGTATAATAGATCCCTGTTGTTCAGTTTTAGGGAAATCTAGCTTTTATAAGGCAATGGAGATTTATCCATACACACGTAGTGGCACCACCCCATTTCATTGGTCTTGTTCCTGCACCATTAATTAGTATATATAATAAAATAAAATATGATTTATTTAAATTAAAGAAATTCTTGTATTAATTACACACAATTGTTTTGTTAATTCCAAATTCTTGAATTATGAAGAATAATTCAAGCCAAAACTTAAAATGAAAACGATAACCCCAATATTCATTAAATGATTTTTATCTAAATATTTTCAATAAAACAATTTTATTTTTGGAAGAACTCAACTTAAAATTGTTTTGTTAATATGAAACTCGTTTTGTTTTTAATTCTTCCAAACCTCAAAAAAATTCTTTAATTTAATCTTATTGTATTTATTTTACTATACATTAATTTTATATACATATACTTATTAAAAAAATAAGTTACATAGTACTGAAACCCTTTTAATAGGAGAGATGAGGCTAGGAGGGGGCAATAAAGTTATTAAGCCCATATTTTAAAATCCTAAATTGGGTTGATAACTTAATTAGGCAATCCCATCATATGTCCTTGAGAATTGTACTAAACGCGTGAATGTTATTGGTAATGCCTTAGGTGGTAACAAAATGGATCATAGTTGGATGAATGCTTTGAGAACTAGTGAAGAATATGAGAAAGGGGTGGACGAATTTATTGAATTCGCTAAAAAGAATGCTCCTGCAAGAAATGGGAAGTATTTTTGTCCTTGTGTCAATTGTTTGAATGAGAGTAGACGGGATGTTGATGTCATAAAGGATCACCTCCTTTGTGATGGAATAAATCTGCGATACACAAGGTGGATATGGCATGGTGAGGAAGTAACTGATTGTCCGTCACACAAGAAGGAAGCTGTGGATGTCATAGATGAAGATAGAATGGAGAGAATGATTAACGATGTTGAGGCAGAATCCTTTGCGCAGTCGCAGGAGTATGATAGCCTGCGGAGTGATGCAGAGACACCATTGTACAGTGGTAGTAAGTACACGCGACTGACAGGAACATTACATTTGGTTAACTTAAAGGCAACTTGTGGGTGGACCGATAGTAGTTTCACATTGCTGCTTGAACTATTGTGTGATATGTTTCTGGAGGATAATGTACTTCCAAATCGTATGTATGAGGCCAAGAAAATCCTGTCTACAATGGGTATGGAGTATAAGAAGATACATGCTTGCCCTAATGACTGCGTACTGTACAGAAATGAGTACGGAGGTCTTAGTGAGTGTCATAAGTGTAAAACTGCACGATACAAAGTGAAAAAAGATGGTGGTTGTGGTGATGTGACAAGTAAAAGGCAACCTTTAAAGGTTATGTGGTATCTTCCAATAATACCACGTTTTAAACGTTTGTTTGCGAGTGCAACAAAAGCGAAGAAGTTGAGATGGCACTCTGATGAGAGAATATCTGATGGGAAATATCTTCGGCACCCAGCTGACTCTCCATAATGGAAAAAAGTAGATGAAATCTTCCCTCAATTTGGCAGCGAGCCGAGAAACCTACGGCTTGGGCTTTGTACAGACGGCATCAATCCGTATAGAACTCTTACTAGCACACATAGTGCGTGGCCGGTTCTCCTTATAATATACAACTTGTCTCCCTGGCTATGTATGAAACGTAAGTATATGATGCTATCTATGATGATTTCTGGACCAAAACAGCCAGGGAACGATATTGATGTCTATTTGGCGCCTTTGATTGAGGACTTGAAGAAGTTGTGGGAGGAAGGCGTAGATGTTTTTGATACTTATAAGAAGGAGTCTTTCAAGCTACGTGCAATGATTTTCACAACGATAAACGACTTCCCTGCGTACGGAAACTTGTTAGGGTACAGCGTGAAGGGTCACAAAGCATGCCCAATATGTGAAGCAGACACACACTTCCAACAACTAAAGCATGGAAGAAAAACTGTCTACCTTGGCCACAGGAGGTTTCTTCATCGGTTCCACCCGTATCGTAGGCTAAGAAAGCGGTTTAACGGCTTACCGGAGCATGGAATGGCTCCAAAGTCACTAACTGGAGAGGAAGTCTACAGTCGAGTGGAACGTATCCATGTCACTTTTGGTAAGAATCAGAGGGTTGCGGGTGAGAAGAACATATGGAAGAAGAGATCCATTTTCTTTGATCTTCCATATTGGCGTTCGCTAGACGTGAGACACAGTATTGATGTGATGCATGTGGAGAAGAATGTTTGTGATAGCCTTATCAGTACGCTTTTGCACATACTAGGGAAGACTAAGGATGAGATTAATGCGAGATTAGACCTTGTCGATATGGGAATAAGAGAACGATTACATCCACAACTAAGAGATTATGGTAGGAGGGCATACATGGAGCCAGCAGCGCATACACTATCAAAAGCAGAGAAAAGAAGTTTGTGTGGGTGTTTGCATGAAATGAAGGTGCCGCAAGGGTATTCCTCGAATGTGAGAAGATGTGTCTCAATGGACGATTTGAAGTTAGTGGGAATGAAGTCCCATGATTATCATGTGTTGATGCAACAACTATTACCAGTAGCTATTAGAGGCATAATGAAAGATGAAGTACGAAACACAGTGACAAGATTGTGCGTTTTCTTCAATGCTATCTGTAACAAAGTCATTGACACTGAAAAGTTGGATGAACTAGAAAATGAGGGTTACATTATTTTGTCACAACTAGAGATGCACTTTCCGCCTTCATTTTTTGATATAATGGTGCATTTGGTAGTTCATTTGGTGAGGGAGGTAAGGCTATGCGGTCCAGTTTACCTGAGGTGGATGTACCCTTTCGAGCGATACATGAAGATCTTAAAAGGGTATTCTAAAAATCCTTATCGACCAGAAGCCTCAATAGTAGAAAGATATATAGTTGAGGAGGCTATGGAGTTTTGCAAAGATTATATGTCAGGGAAGAAGGAACAATCTCGGCATGAAGAAGGGAGAAGCAAGGGAACACGAGGACTGAAAGTGAAGAATGTTCCTCGTGAAGAGGTGTTGCAAGCTCACTTGTATATCCTGAATAATATGGAAGAAGTTCAACCTTACATAAATGAACACAGAAACACTTTGAAGAACAAGAATCCAAGGAAGAATGACATGCAGATTGCTATTGAGCAAAACAAGACATTCATGCAGTGGTTCGAGGAAAAGGTTTTGCATGAGATCGGTGTGTCTGAGACAATCGAGTGGCTAGCTTGGGGGCCTTCGTTTCAGGTCATTACTTGGACCGGTTATGATATAAATGGCTATTCTTTCTATACCAAAGAGCAAGATGACAAAAGTACCATGCAAAATAGTGGGGTTATGGTAGAAGCTGAATCTATGCACTTTTCCAGTTCGAGAGACAAAAACCCCATATTAGCGTCTATGGCCTATTATGGAGTTATAGAAGAAATATGGGAGATGACGTACAACAAGTTCAAAGTTGCTTTATTTAAATGTAAGTGGGTTAGCAACAATGCCGTGGTAATAGATAAACAATTTGGATTTATCTCAGTCGATCTTCGAAGAGTTGGCTATAGAGAAGAGCCCTTCATTTTAGCAAGCCAGGCGAAGCAAGTGTTTTATGTCACCGATCCTGCCAGCAAAAATATGTCCATTGTCCTTAAAAGTAAAAAACAGAAGTATGGTGATCCAACCTTCAACCTTGATGACACACCACCTTTCACAACAACTACACCTCGAACAAATGAAGTAGAATTGGTAGATGATGACGAATATGCTGTAAGAAATGACCATGGTGAAGGACTATGGGAAACAATCTAGAGTAAGACCTTAATTTATAAACGAGAACTGTGTTTTTTCTGTTTTACTTCCCGCTTACTATATACATGTGTTTTCATTGCAATTTACTTATGTTTCTAATGATGCTTTTTGTGTTAACAGGAATATGGACAACGTTAGTGATGACGAGAGGCGTGGAGATGACGAAAGCTCTAGCAATGACGAAATTCCTAGAGTTGAACCCCCTGCAAGAAGGAGGGTTAGAGGCTGTACAAAGATGGGAGCATTGGTTGCACGTCATGAACATCAACAGGAGAGGCTGCATATAGACTTCGATGACAATCTGAATCCAGTTGGTCCTGAGGAAGACCACTTCATTAGCTACATAGGGCTTTTGGCTCGAAGCAAAGTGCGCATTACCTACGATAATTGGAGATTGGTTCCCCCAAAAACGAAAGACATGATTTGGCAGCAACTTTTGGTATGTAAGTTTTGATGCATTGTAGCTTTGTTCTTATTGTTTCTAATATAATAATCTTATGTTTTACCTTGCAGCAAACATACGATGTCCCCGACACCATAGAGATGCATAGGCACTGGATGGATGAGGTTCGTGTACGATGGAAAGGTTTCAAGAACAAGCTAACAAAGCATTACATTCGAGGGGCCCTTAGGGGTAACGATCCATGTGCACAGTATACATATTTATCTCCAGAGGACTGGAGGTTGTTTACGGCATTACGAGCAGATCCTGAGTTTTTGGTAAGATTTCTGTCATGATATAGAACTACTTATATCGTTGATTTCATATACTTTATATCGTTGATTCATTTTTTGTCGTTTTTCATTCATAGAAATTAAGTGCAGCAAATGCCCAGAGGCAAGCAGAAAATAAATATCAACATTTCATGTCTCGCGGTGGATATCGGAAGCTTGAGCGGCAAATGATGGCAGAAGAGTTACAGAAATTGAAGGAAGCAGCGGAATCTGATCCTAGCGTTGTTATCCAGCCACCGGCACCTCCTCCACGTCACAAAAAATGGAAGGCAGGGAGGATTAAGGCTGGGAAGTACATAAATCTGACTGTTGCTGAGGTTGCTGCGAGGATTGTAAGTAGTTATACCAAAAGTACCTAATTTTTTACATGTCGCGAGTGGTTTCGATACATTTATGATAAACTGCATGCTACAGGATGACCTGGACGAGCAGAGTAGCCAAGGTTCATTCAATCCAAGTACACGGATGGACATCTTGTCAACGGCTATTGGGAAGGCAGATGACCTTGGTCGTGTTCGAGGAGAGACACGGGGAGTTAGTGCCGCGAGGTATTTTGGACGAGAGCCATGTTATTCGTCACAAGCTGGACCTAGTAAGGACATTGTGGCCAAGATTCGAGAGGAGCTCGAACGAGAGATCGAGGCCAACCTTCGCGACAAGCTCCGACAAGAGCTGTTGCCAGAGCTTCAACTTGAAATGGCAAAGATGTTTGAAGCATAAAGGGCAAGGGACGAGGCTCGAACTCAGGAATCCCTGGCCTTCAATAGCACCAGAGGAAGTTACAACCCTCTGGAGCAACCACTTGGCTACCCTTCTCTCACTCCAGTGTCGGGACCACTTGGCGACCCTTCTCCCACTCCAGTGTCGGGAGACCCTTGCATCCTCTATTTGGATGATCCACTGTTGCGTGTTGTTACTGATGCTCTCGTTCACACACGTGCTACCACCCACCATAATCAGCAAATTCCGGAGGATTTTCGTAGGGTGAATGTGACGAGTGTTAGAAAGGGGGAAGAAGGTACATCCATCCCTGTTCCTGATCCAGAGGTTGGCACGTTAGGTCAAGCGATAGGATCTTTCATCCTTTGGCCTCGCAATCTTATTGGTTCAGACGCAACACCTCCAATGGTAGGAATTACCTTACTGTTACTGAAAATCTGTTGGCATCCTAATAACAATTTGTTTTTTGATGTTCTAAAAGGATGACGAAGCTGCGACCAAATGGCCCTTCTTAGCACGGCTGCAACAGATCTACAAGGGCATTAAACAGATTGACTTGAAGATGCCTCCAGGGATTGTGGGCCAAGTGGAGTATCCCTACACGATTGACAATAAAGATCTCAAGCAGTTTATCAGGTTGGAGGAGATAGATGGAGGCTGGGTCAAATTTGCAGTCCGGTAAGTTTTTTTTTCAATTTTCCCATAGAATTCATTTAGTGGTTTTTTGTTTTCATACATTCAAGAATTGATTCCTTATTTTAATTCTATTATAGCACCTTCCACGATCTCTGCGCAAACATGGAAAGAGGTAATTGGTATGGATTCTTATGTCCTGCGAATACGACAGGGGATACTTGTACTGTGGCGCATAGGACTTACTATGTCGGCTACCAAATGGCACAAACCAAACTTCGTTGTTATCTAGCACCCATTGTCCAACGGTTCGTATTTACATTTTGTCAATTTCAGAAGTTTACTAAATAATTGTCTTCTCACTCATCTAACTTCATTTTAATGTGTACATGTTGTTAAAGAAACCACTGGACTTTGTGTGTTATATGTCCCCGCCGCAACGTAGTCTATTGGTTTGATCCCTTGAGTAACAAGCCAGACAGATATACAAAATCCGTCTTCGACACGTAAGTTATTCTGTTTGTATTTCATTGACAACAAAAATAAATGAATGGTTCTAATTTCTGTTCATTTTGCTTTTCATGATAGTGCTTGTCAAACATATAGAATCCTAGGTGGGTCACGCGAGGGTATGGTTGTTAAAAAGCCAAAGTGGTTTTATCCCACAGTAAGTACATTCGATCCTACCTAATTGTTTCATTGACGGTCCTTTTAGACATACCTTTATTGATTTTAACAACCAATTGCATCCCTTTGATTAAAAGTGCCCTCGGCAACCTGGCAACACTGAATGCGGATATTATGTTATACTTTATATGTATAACATAACTCAAAGTGGAATTACTAGCGATTTTGAAAAGGTAATCGCTTCTTCATTATTTTTGGTGTTCTAATCGAAATGTTAATTAATTCATTTGCTTGAGATTCATTTCATCAAAGCTTATTACTTTCTAATTTTCAGATTTTTGATAATGAAAATGCCTACCTACGTGAAGACCTTGATTTGATCAGAGATCTTTTGGCTGGACATCTTCTTCAACATATAGAGCAGTAAACTTGTTATTTTATATCAGTTTGTACTTGTGTGATGACAACGTTTTGACACTTTCTGGTTGTTTTTTGTTGATATATATAGTAGTAGGTTGTATGAAAGGTTATTGTATGTATATATAGTAAATATTGTAGTGCTGGCCTGGATGTCCTTACCAGTTTGTAACGGACAGTGTGGTTTATGAATCCATCTTCTATTCTGTTTCTGCAGTTTCAATTCGTTGGGTAATACAGAATGTAAATTATGGTATAAAAAAAACCTAACTTTTAGACGTCCCAAATTAAGAATTGGGAGGTCTAAAGTCCCCCCAGGGTGGGACTTTAGGCGTCCCAAATTTTAATTTGGGACGCCTAAAGTCAGACTTTGGCGTCCCTACCATTTGGGACGTCTTTTGTTTCAACTTACTACGCCCCCAGCATATACGTCCCCCCATTTTGGGACGTTAAAAGTGCCAAATTTGGGAGGTTAAAGCCCCTTTTTGTAGTAGTGCAGGCTCAGGTCGGCCTGACAGGCCTAACAGGCCTATCAATAAGCCTTGGCCTGGCCTATTAAACCAAACAGGCTTTAGATTCGACCTTGGCCTGGCCTTTTAGCCTGACAGGCCAGGCCTGAACAGGCCTATCACAGGCCAGGTCACAGGCCCCTGACAGGCCGCCTGGCCTGTTTCCACCCCTACTTCCACCTATGAGAAGCACTTGAAATCAGCTTATCAAAGATGATGCTTTTTTGAGATAAGCCCAGCTCCTGCAGATGTGTTCCCAGACGGTGTCAACTAAGCTTGTGGGGCATTTGGCAGCCAACTGTGCTTTTTTTCCACCCAGCCGCGTTCCCAAACAGATCATAAAACGGGATGTGAAGAAGCCCTTTCCTTTTTATATAATAAATATTAGAAATAAAATTAAAATAAAAACAAATAATAAAAAAAACTATATAATATAAAAATATAAAGTTAATACATTACGGTTATTAATAAAAAAAACAATTATGTATGATCTCAATATATAATAGTTCAAAATTGAGGATATATAACACCCGCATATATGACAATTCAAAACCATAATTTATGACCGATAATAACCATTATATATCGGCAATTCTATAGCAGTGAAAAACCACAGTCCACATTATATGGGCCAACAATTTCTATTGCCAATTAATATAATGTGGACTGTGTTTTTTCACTACTACAGAATCGCCAATATATAATAGTTATTATCGGTTATAAATTACGGTCCTGAATTGTCATATATGACGTATGCGAACATTATATATGTTTAGTAACGAACTATTATAGATGCATCCTAATATATTGATGGTATATATAATTGTTATTTATTAATAATCATAATGTATTAGATTTATTTATTTTTATTATATATAGTTATTTTTTATTATTTGTTTTTATTTATTTATTTTTGGTTTAATGACCCAAATTAGAATCAGAGTGTTTCATATGGCTTTTAAAACGATTTTCCCTATTTATTTTAATTAAATACATTTTTCCAACAAAATACATTTTTTATACTTGATGTATTATTATATAAATAAAGTAAATACGACTATAATGTAGTTTTTTTGGCTTAAACAAAAGTGATCTATGACTGTTTTCTAATGGGAAGAAGGCTGTGCATATGGCTAAGCATTTAAGCAATTAAAATAATATTTGAACTTTTAAAAAAACCAATAACAAATTTTTTTTTTCTTATGGAAAGTGCTGCTATTATTAATTCAAATACCAGAGTACTGAGAAAATGTACCGGAAAGAAAGTAGCAGAAACTAAATGAAAGCAACAAACAACAAAGACATTAGCCAATGCCCATTCATTTTTACTACTATTATATACTGGTTGGGTCAGCTAGCATCATCAAACTGTTTTTAAGACATATACAAGACATGCTTTTAAAAACAGTTTGATGATGCAAGCTGACCCAATCAGTATATAATAGTAGTAAAAACTGGCTTTTATATATTTCTAGTGGCAAGAGTGATTAGTTCTTTTCTCTTTTCGGTGCAAGAGTGGTTTAGTTTATAATGACAACTTGTGTGTGTTTTAATATAATCTACAGTTATAGTGGTCCGTATTAACTTTGGATAGCTGCGATGAATTTGAGTAGTTCTACCTAAATTAGTTCATGTGAATAAATCCAAAACTTGACGCATCAGAGTGAATGAGCTTACGAGAATGTGTGCACTCTGTTCTTATTTTTAAAAATAAAACTTAATATATGATTTTCTATGAGTCAATGTCGTTCTTAAAATATTGCAATTGGGTTTCAACGGTCGTAGTTATTTTGGGGATAACACAAAAATCATTGATTGCGCTCCATCTTTCGCCCAAATTTTTCTTCTTCTATTGTTAATCTTAGCTTTCTTCAATTTATTAGACTTCATGGTTTGAAATCCTAAAATATCTTCTTCCCTCACGAGTAATGTTGCTACAATCTATCTTTTTCTAAAACCTCACTCTCGGTGTGAGTCTTGTACATAGGCCACCCTTTTGATCTTTTTTAATTACGCCCTCCAATCTTGTATATAAAATGCAACTAATTAAATCATGCATATCAAAATATTTGTTAAAATTAGTTAAAAAATAATAAATATGTAAGAGATGTAAATATTTTCAAATATAGCCTTATTTATGGAGTGAGTAAGTTAAAAAATTGGGCAATAATATGTAATATTAATGTATTTATATGTATTAAACGAGGATAAAAATAAAAATAATAATTGTAGAAATACCAAAATATGTATAATGATAATATAGTTTGACTGGTTTAGCCCGTATTTCACCCCAAAAAAATGGAAATTGTGGGTTAATATTTCACAAAAAAAAAAAAACGTATCTTATGTATAGGACTAGTCCTATGCCAAAAAGTGTAACTTATGGGAGAAAAATGTCTATACTAACTGTCTTTAGAGTCGGGAAATCGGGCCGAACCATTTTAGGTTCGAACCCTTCAAGAGCCAGACTTATGATTTAGAGGCTAAAAAAGGAAGTGGGCCAGGGTCGGTCCTTTTAGGCCCATTTAATATTTTTTAAAAATAAATTAATATATATATATATATATATATAATATCATTATATCGAATTATCAATATAAGAGACACCTAAGTACCTAATAGAGTATTAGTAACAGACAAACACTTATTAAATGGTTTGATTTATGTTATTTTTTATAATGGTTTATTCATTTAAACTTTAAAAAAAAGGCTAATTTGGACATTAAATGATTATTTTAATTAAAAATTTATGAGTTTTAAAAATAATGTATCTCAATTTAAAGTAAAATAATAAATAAATTGTAAAATTTTAAAAAAAATTAATTAAAATGAGTTCAGGCCTGTTTAGGCTCAAGCTCATGAAGAATCAGCCCTATAAGGCCGTGGGCTTAAAAAATTAGGGATTTTTTAGAAAGCAGGCCTAAACGGGTGGACCGGTTTAGGCCCGAGCTAGTGAAGGGCCGACCCTCCCGGCTCTAACTGTCCTCTCTTATGGGGAAGTATGGGGGAAGTTCATAGAGACATTTCTAACATTTCCGTGTGTTGTTCTTAAAATTGTTTGCATGGCTGGTTACTGTTCACAGTTTTAAAACACATTAGGAGGAAGTATTCAAATCATTATATGGCATTCTTTATTCCTTTACCCCCTTCAACGCAATTTAAAATCCGGAGGCTAAAAAACGGACAATTTTATAAGAAAAGTGTTGAGATATTATAATATTTCAAACACAATTAAAATTGGCTGGTTGTAATAACATAGAGTATGTCTAGTGGTATGAAGTCCTGCTATATCCCTTTGGATCTTGAGTTCGGGTTCCAGATGAGTCACCTAGGTTGGAAACAGCAACTACAAACCCCAAACCGAATCTAGATGATAATATCAAAAAAATATATTGGTTTTTTTCTTGCTTGTTCAAGTTAGACATAATATAGGGCACTATTTGGGGGGTCTGGGTTCTCTCATAATTATTTTTCTTCTTTTCATCCCAGAATCTCATCTCCACCATCATATTTTAAAAAATGAATGGTCTAGATTTAATATTTTATAAAAAATATTATTTTAAACATAAATAAGTAAACTTAAACTATTAAAACATGATCTACTCAATTCATAACTGTAATACAAACACAAGTAATGAAAAAATTAATTTATAAAACACTATAATCATATGTTTAGAAAATATTAAATCTGAATCATTCATTTTTTGATTCAAGGGTGAAGATGAAATTATGAGAAAAAAGTTTCTAAGAGTATCCTTCTTTCGAGATCCTCTCTTCCCGTAATCTTCCACTTGTGCTAATTCCTTAGGCTATGATTGGATTGAGAGAAAAATAGAAGGAAAGGGCATACTAGAAAAGAAAACATTCAAAAAATGGTAAAAAATGGTTTTCCCTTCTAGTATTTTTCCTTTCATAATTTTCTCTCCATCTATACATTGGGTTAAAGACAATGTTTTTAGCCACAAAACATATTTTCAATCTGTGGTGCCAATGCTTTCAGAATTGGCTACGATCCTCTGCATTAAATTCAAAAATGCTAAATTTTAGTTATGATAATTTAAATATGTACTACCTCCGGTTTTAAATATAGGACATAGTTTGTAGTGCAAATTGCACTACAAATTATGTCTTATATTTAGGACCGGAGGAAGTAATAAAAAATATTTAAAAATAATATTTGCATGAAACATTAAATATGAACCGTTCATATTTCAATCTAAAGGTTGAGATGAGTAGAGGATGAAAAGAAAATGATAAGAGCAAAGGACTATAGTCAATTACAATACTTTCCAAGATCGGATGCAGACACGGTTAATCCACCCTTGATGGACAGTTACAAAACTGAAGTATGCCCTTCTTGGGTTTCTTGGTGTCTTCCATGGCATGGGGACCTTAATTGCAAGTTCCAGTTGCATCAGAATGTTTTGGGCTTTTGGAGATGATGCTGATGAATCCACATTGGTGGTTTTAATTTTATAATCTTTTTGCCGACTTGAACTACACCTTTTTGTTCCAAAAGAAAACGACAAAAACAAAACATGTATAATTCAGGGAATTTCTGGCTTCTCATGGAGTGTATATTCTACATTGAAATTTGAATAATATTTAGCAATTCTTAAAAAAATATTGAAATCGAATGTGAATGAATAAACAAGAATATCGTTCAAGATAAAATTGAAAAATTAAGAAAAAATGAATCATACTTTGGAGCATCATGGGTGGGTCTTTGATTATGCGGTATTCATCATCTAGATGGAGAGAAGTTAAAATGAAGGGAAAATTCTAAAAAACTACACTCAAAATATATAAAGGACAAATCAGTACATCGAAATTCAGAAAAGACAAATCAGGCGGGTGTCAGAAAAAAAACCAATCTGTCATTTTGAAATTTCGGCCAAATTACCAAAATACCCTTCATGCACACTTCAGAATAACAACATGATTATCGGAATTAACACCTTCGGATTCGGTATTAACAACTGGAATTCTTCTTTGACAATTAACAAATTTCAGGACCAATAACAACACATAACTCGCCATTAACAACTCCGGATTCGTTATTAACAACTCCAATTTCTTCTTTCAACACTTAACAAGTTTCAGGGCCAATAACAACACTCACCTCGCCATTAACAACTCATGATTCGCCATTAACAACTCTGATGTTGTTATTGCGACTGAGGGCTGAAGGGTATTTTGGTAATTTGGCCGAAATTTCAAAATGACAGATTGGTCTTTTTTCTGACACCCACCTGATTTGTCTTTTCTGAATTTCGATGTACTGATTTGTCCTTTGTATATTTTGAGTGTAGTTTTTTAGAATTTTCCCTAAAATGAAGTTGATTGTTGTTAATCAGTTTTTCACAAGAGTCTTATAATACTTTTAATATGACCTCTGATCATCTCCAAATCTTATTTCTGGAATTGCATACGAGTTTACAGTTTATTGGGCAAAAAGGGACAATTCCTTCCCCCTTCCAACTTCCACTTTCCCATGCTCTTCAACACTCTAGTTTTGCAAGGATGATAGCCCCGCGGATTCCTGGACCTCCCTCGTGTAAAGATATGCTCCAGTTCTTAATATAAAATATATTTATATAATTTAATTAGATTAAAGAAGTTAGTTAAGTTAGTTCGTATGGTATATATTTTCTAAAACACTATAGTTACATTCTTTAATTCCCTCTCCTCGTTAATTATGGTTGAGGGATGATCAATAGGGGTAAATTTAGAAAACATTGATAAATATAAAAATTATGTTTTATATTTAAGATCAATATTAATTCTTTAAATACGTCTTATATTATGTATTGGAGGACTACTTTCAGATATTTCGCTACTAAGCTAGTGTCTAGGTTTAGCTTTGGTGTGTTTTGTTCATGTATAGCTTTCAGTATTGTAAAGGTAAAAATAAAAATTAAAAATTAAAAGCTATTGACGTGGGTGCAAACGTATAAAAGAAGTTTGACCACACATGAAAATGAGTTGTGTGCATTGAGTGGAGGTGTGAGGTGTCACAATTTCACAATTTGATTCTATAGTTCATAATTATTTCAATTATAAAACAAAGTTAAACTCAACACACTAATTTAGAATACCGTAATATTAATAATAGATAGGGTTAAGGTGTAAATTTACCAACAAAATTTTATTCGAAAAGCGTCTGATACAAATATATTTTAAAATGGGCAAAAATACCGATGAACAATTAAAAATAAGCATCTAGCACAAAAACTGTTAATTTTGATCTAACGACATTAAATTATAAGAGAAAAAAATCCTTAACGGTGTTAGATCAAAATTAACGGTTTTTATGTTGGATGCCCCCTTTTAATTGTTCATTGGTATTTTTACCCCTTCTAAAATATATTTATGCTAGACGATCCTCAGACAAAACTTCATTGATAAATTTATCCCTTAACCCTAATAGATACCTATGACAAAAATAATTTACTTAGCCTACATTCCCAAGAACTAAGCGTTGCTATAGTAGCTTTAACTACTGGTGGATTAATTAATCTAAAAAAAAACATAACCTTTTTGTTGTTTTTCTAAGAGAGAGAGTTGATAATTATACCTGGAGCAAGCCTATATCATTCATATCAATCTTGAGCTGGTATTATATAAAATGTTTTTAATATCTTGCTATTTTTAATCGTACAGACTGGGATAATGTTTAAGTCAATTCAATAATGGAGTGATATGATAATTTGGCGAAAAAATTCAATTAAAATGTTGTTATAAAAAGAAAAAACACATACCCACTGAATTTGAATTTCAGAAAAAGCCATAAATAAAACCATTAGATTTTTTTAATAAGAAAAAAATGGAAAATCGCAGTGTAGTCCCAATAAATATAAAAAATGTCAAAAAAGTCTTAGTATATAATTCATTATCTAAAAATTTCTAAGAGACCTCAGTGATATAAATTCAAATTATGAAATTACTTATTTATCCCCATTGTCAATATGACACATAAACTTGTCAACAGTAACACTATAATTTGTTAGTATAGTATATAGACTTATCAACAATAACACTATAACTTATTAATAAATATAAATATGTAATTTCACAATTCGAATATATATCACTAAGGTTTCTTAAAGTTTTTAGTCAGAGAATCATATGTTGAGACTTTTTTATATTTGTTTTCTGTTCCTTGGACCATTATGTGATTTTCCCCAAAAAACTAAAATCCTCGCCCTTCTGCCTCTTGTTTGCCCTTCAGTTCCCTCGCCATCCTCCTTCTTGTCTCGCAGAGTCAGAATCGAGCTTCTCAAATCTCACTTTCTGTTGTCGCATCGCCTATTGCAACCTCCATCCCCAGGCTCGGCTTCACGTCCTCTTCCTGCTTCTGTTTCTAATTTTGTTACCCGTTAAAACGGGTTAGCCTGCAGTACGTGCTAACCCAACATATTTGTTATGGGCTCAAACAAGTTTTATATGGGGTGACCATGACCAACTATCTGCCCGTTTTTAAAACTTCACATTATTACTCTGTTTTTTTTTTCTTTCAAAATACACTGGATTTTCAATAGGGGTGGAAATAGGTTGGGCAGAGTTAAACTTTAGCTAAATAGGCATGAGCCTTTAATAGAGATTCAAAGCCTGAGACTGAGCCTGTATATAAGCTTTTTTAAGCTTGGGTCTGAGCCTTCAAAAGGCCAAAAGCTTTTTTGAAGCCATATTTAAAATATAAGTATTTAAATAGATTTAAAGCCTGTGTATACAAATTCATTTACAACTTCTCAAGCCTAATTAAAAACCTACATTCTGTATTAAATGTTCAGGATTTAGTCTCACTCCCAATATAAGAGTTTAGTGAGAAAAAGAATGCTCAGTGATGACAACAATTGTTCGAGCATTAGGAATAAGGAAAACCAGTATAAGAAGATATATTTTCAAAAATCAACCAAGCACAATAAGTGGTGACATGTAAAACTGAACTTTGTTATGAAAATAAAGATAAATCTGGGATAAGAGACCAAGAGATAAGAAAACGGAAAATTCAAGAGAGAAAGTGGGGAGCAATTCTCATTCAATTTCTTGTTTGTGGTTACAATGTTTGCACAATGCCTCTATTTATAGACCTTCAAGAGTCTTGCACCAAAAGCCACAATTAATTAAAAAAACTTGGAGAGCAAGTTGGCTTAGATATGAGTCAATGGACATTCATATAATTAATATTCATAACACTCTCCCTTAAATGTCCATTATAAATGTGCCTCATTAAAAACTTTAACCAGGAAAAGAGCAATGGGACAAAAACCTAGCAAAAAAAAAAAAGAGTATATCATTCATTGATGCACTGTCTAGTGCTACCTCATTAAAAACATTTCTAGAAAAATCCAGTAGGACAAAACCTAGATAAGGGGAAAAGAGTACATTGTGTATTGACTCCCCTTCTTGACAATGTTAATTGAGATCTTTGAGTCTTCAAAGACCGATGTCATGGATAAGATTTTCAAATATTGTACCTTGAAGTGACTTGGTGAATAAATTTGTTAGATTTTTACTTAAAGGGATTTGTTGGATATCCATTTTATCATTCTTTTGAAGGTCACGAATGAAGAAGAGTTTTGGTGAAATATGCTTCGTTCTATTACCCTAAATGCACCTTTCTTTTAGTTGGGCAATACATGTAGTATTATCCTCATATAGGACTGTTGGGATCAGTTTGCCTGAAGATAAACCACAAATGGTTCATAAGTGATGTATTACTGACCTCAATCATACACATTCTCAACTTGCTTCATATATTGCTAGAATTTCTATATGATTAGATGATGTAGCTGATATTGTCTGTTCCATAGATCCTCGTGAAATAGCTACATCTCCACATGTAAACAGATAGCCTGTTTGTAATTTACTGTCATGTGGATCAGACAAAAATCTAGATCTGCATAACTAACTAGTTTACACTTAGATACATTTGAGTTGGATAAACCTATGTCCATAGTGCCTCTAAGGTAATAAATAATGTGTTTTACTTTATTCTAATGCTTAGATCTTGCCAATAAATTAACAGCAAATAATATATCAGGACGTGTGTGATTAGTAAGATATATTAGTGCTCCAATAGCACTAAGGTATGGTACTTTTGAACCAAGTAGTTCTTCATCACCTTCTTCGCTAATTACTCAAGATTTAAATGGGTCTTTATTCGCTTGCAAAGACCTTACAATCACTGAGGTACATAATGGATATGACTTATCCATGTTAAAAAACGCTCTAGGATATTCCTTGTGTAAGCTTCTTGATATACGAAGATCACTTTCTTGAGGTACTCAATCTGTAATCCAAGACAAAATTTTATTCTTCCTAAGTCCTTCATTTCAAATTCTTTCTTTAAAAAATTATTTGCCTTTTGAAGCTCTTCAAGAGTTCTAATGATGTTGATATCATTAACATAAACAGCAATTATAGCAAACTCACTTTCAAATCATTTCATATAGATGCATGGGCATATTATATTATTTTTGTATCCTTCTTTCAACAAATAATGACTAAGTCAATTATATCACATGTGCCATGATTGCTTTAGGCCATACAGGAACTTATTTAACTTAAATGAGTATTGTTCTCGAAAACTTGCATTTTATGTTTCTGGAATCTTGAGTCCTTCAAGGACTTGTGCCTCTGACACCTTGAGTCCTTTAGGGACTCGTGCTTCTGGCTCTTGGAGTCCTTAAGGGACTTGTGCTTTTGGCACTTGCTAATGAATTTTGGCTCATGATCCTCATTATCATTCATGATATCAAATGCTATATTATAAGAAAATATGTCATCAACGTTGGCTTCATTCTGGTCCCATCGGATTCTATTCTTAACATAATTTATTAAGATCTCATTATTTTCACACATTTTAGGTTCCTTAGTCTCTTTTGGGACTACAACATTCTCTTCTAGAGATATCTCTTTTAGAGATAATAACTTTTCAGGAGATGGCTTGTCTAGAGCTAATAACTCTCCAGGAGATGGCTCCTCTGGAGCTAAAAACTCTTCAGGAGATGTTTCTTCTAGAGCTACTAACTTTTCTTGATTATTCACTACTTGACCATATATATTCTTAGCTCATTTTCTCTTTCAAGGATTTTATCTTTGGAACTGATGGGCCTTCTATGCTTCAAACGTTCTTTAGATTCATTCACAATAGGTTGTCCTTCAGGGACAACAATTCTGATAGGAGCATTAGTAGTTGGGACATGTAACTTTGTCATTTTCTTTGGGTCAGTAAATGCTTCTGACATTTTGATTAGTAAAATTCTGCAAATGAATTATCTTTTTAATTTCTAGTTCACATTATTTTGTACGAGGATCAATTTGGGGAACAAAAATAGGAGGATGAGTTTCAAGTGAATGAGCTCTCTCTCAAACACCCATCATCACCCATCCCACTTATTTGTGGCAATTGGAATTAAGTTTCACCACCACCCCATTCATTTTTTCTAGCGTGCTCCTCTGGTTCCTTCGATGTTTTTTGTTTTATTTCTTCTCCTTCATTCTCCCAGCTTTTGTGTGCTACATGTAGTGTGAAGAGTGAAGGTGAACGAGAGTGATAGAGTGAGAGAGAGGGCTGCTTGATTTTTCTCGTAAGACACTTGGTAAGTTATTTACCTCCTATTTTTGAGCTTTCTCCTCTTCTACTTCCAGTTTTTGATTTAGGAAAATTTTAGGGTTTGTTAGATTTTAAATTTTTTAGGATTGTAGTTGATTATTTTGCTTTTGATGGAGCTAGTGAGGTTTGACAAGAATTCTATGGTTTAGATTTTTGTTTGCATGGTTGATTTGAGGAAACTAAAGTTAGGGTATGCTTGGGAAATTTATGATTTATGATATGAGATATGTTGAATTCGAATTTAATAATTTATTTTAACTTATTGGAGGTTATATTGATGATTGGATGAATTGGTTTTAATTTTTATAATGATATATGAATATTGGAACTTTTGAGTGAAATTTTGAGAGTTGAAGATTGGGTGTTTTGAAGAAATTAAGGAGATAATTATAATTTAATGATTCTAATAGGTAAGAAAGAATTAATGGAAGGAAGAAATGAAATTTGAAATGACGATTTTGAGAAATAGATATTTGTGATTTTTCTTAAGGATTTAAAGTAAGTGAATTTTTGGGGATTTAAGGATGAATGGAGAAAACTATTATTGTCAATAACGAGCAATTCCTCCCTCACGCGTTGTGCGGGGAGCATTTTATCCCACATCATTTTCAAACTACTAAAACATTTTTTCTTTCACAATTCATTGCATTTTATACGTTAAGGTATTATATCATAATTAAACAACAAAAACAAAAAAAATCCAAGTTCAAAATAACTCTACCACATAAACAAACCAAGCATTAATGTTTGTGAAAATGTACCAACATGTGAAACACAAAATCAAATCAAGCATTTAGGTTTCTAAATATCTCCTTGTAAACTACATTTGTTGTAGCCCTTTGATCATCATGTCTATTGTCTAGCATGTACATTTTTAACCCATCTATGCTCTTCTAACTTTTAATAGTGCAACATATAATTGATTATGTGTAAATACAGGCTTTGAGAGATATATCATAACATAGCAAAAGTGATTGCCCCTTACTATTGTTGATTGTCATTACAAAGTTTAGGTTGACTGGGAATTGTCTCCTCTGCATATGAAATGGCCATTATTTTGAAGGATTCATGTCCATTCTATAAATTATGACCTTCTTATTAAGGTTTTGAACATTTTCTAAGATTGTGCCGCCTTTTGAAATATTTTTTTCCTGTATTTAATATTTTGATAACCATATTATTTTTTTACATGTAGCAACTGTGTTATAATAGAATATTATTTGATCTATAAATAACTACTACATTGTAATTAGCAGACAACAAATTCCCTTTCATAAAACTTAAAAATTGGTACAACTAATTAGAATGATATATAAGAATGATTTTACAACTTGCGTATACACCTCTAGCTGTACGAAAAATAGCAAGTTCAAAAGTGATTAATAGTAAAATCAAACAAAAATTGCATAGCTAAGCTAGGTTTCTGAACTCATTGATAGTGTCTTAATCAATAATCTAAACTATTGCAAGATTAAGAAAACAATAAAGGAAAAAGGCAAATAGACATGACAAAAATATTGGAAATTACAAAGTAACAAAGCTGATAGTCACAGATATTTTTAAAAAATTTTAAACACAATTAACTTTGCTGAGTAATAAAGCTTATCATCAATCAAGCTCCTTAGGACTTCATGTCACGCCCTTATCTAATTTTCACCTTTTTTAGAGTATTAGCGGAAGACGATATGCGGTTCGGTGGGCAACACAGGAATAACATGAATATACTGATAATAAGTGCATGATTACATAAATTCCCCCATAGGGGTTTGTACGTGATACTTACGATTAAGGTAGTCGCACAAGGCTACTAGGGTGTCTAAACTCATTCCAGTGAAATGGATACTTCTTTCCGTCTTCATTCCACTACTGTAATCCCCTCGTACGGTACCCTGCATTGTTGTTTGCTTATCTTCTGTCGTCTCCTGTCTGAATTGTTGGTAGGGGAGGGTGAGATTCGAGAGAATCTCAGTAGGAAACATATACCATAATGCATGCATGATTGATGCTATGTGTATGACATGTTAGCTTTATCTAGATGTATGCCCCATAATGACATTTCTGCATGCTCAATGTTTCATACAACAAGACTATGGCCACAGCGAAAACAGAAACAGAGCTTCATTTATTCAAATATGCTCTACACAATCAAGTAAAGCAATCACATACATCATTACACAAGCAAAGATATCAAATACATGCAAGTAAGGCAAGTCCCCTACCTTAACCTTTTTCCGTCTCGAAACGCGTGCCTCGATCTACGTGCAAACAGCTCGGGGCTCCATATTCGATCCTACAATGTCAAATGTACTATTTAGACACTTCCATAGTGTTTCTGGGGGTTATATGAGTCTATCTTGAAAAATTACTAAAATACCCCGGGACCCCGGCCCCGCCGTACCCAGCCCGATGGCACGTTTTCCCAAATTTTTGACTAGGGCTATCCTGACGTATTTTCATCCAAGGAATCCATTTCCGGACTCAAAATTATCAAATTCAATGTCAAATTACGAAATTGCCCTTGGCAGCCCTACTTTTAGGGTTTTAGGGGCGTTTCCGTAATTATGCTTTCTAGGCTTTTTCCGAAAAAGTGCCCAACTGTAACCCCACCTAATTTTCCCTCCTGAATCCAATGGAACCATCAAATCATTGAAAATCCAACTCTAAGACCCATTTAGACCCCTGACCGAAATATATGGGTTTTCCAGGGAAAATCGGGGTTTTTCGGTTTCAGCTCTGTAAACACGTTCCTTTCTACTCCTAACCACTTTATTGACTATTCCATTAGGTTACAACTACCATTTAGTATCAATTTGGGCAGCATAACCCCTAGGGAAACCCATTTTCCATTTTTACAACCAATGGCAATCCGGCGAAATTTCACCGATTAAATTGCCCACAACAGCCAGAATAAGCAATATACAAAAGTTTGGAAGTTACCTCAAGCTCCCACTGGCTTTTCTCAAAGTGGCTGAAACCCTAGCTCTTGAAAAATCAAAAGATGAGCTTCCAAACCTTGAATCACATAGAAGAATAGCTTAGGAGCGGAGTTATACGCATTAGGAACCGATTTACCGAAGAAATCACTTACCTTTGTAAGTTTTTCCTCCTCCTTTTCTCTCTCTAAAATCTCAACTTTCTCTCTCTATTTCAGAGCTGTGCTGCACGGTTTGGCTGAAGGAAGGAGAAGAATGATATTTATTATATGATATTTACTTATTACACCATTTTTCCAAAATTCGAATTTTACAAAATTCTGGCAGATTTCTGCCCAAACTTTGAAAAATCATAACTAATTCTAGAAAAATCGAAATGAGGTGATTCCAAAGCCTATAAAACCCTTATTGAGTCTAGATTCAAGGAAAAATATAGACTTTTGCTTTCTGGAATCACAAGATTCCCAGAATTTCAATCTTTGCATATTGTTCCAGAAATTTCACAGTTTATCTGTGCTGACTTCAAAAATTCATATCTTTTTGTGTATAGCTCTAATTGATTCATATGACCTATCAAATTAAAGCTTAGGATGTCTACTTTCATCCTGTAAAATTTCATAATTTTTGCTTATCATTTAGTCTTCCAAAACCTTATGATAAGCTCACTGCCTCATAGGCGATTTTACCGAAAACATAATTATATTATCCAAAATTCACCATTTTACTTTCTTAATACCCCAAAGATATTAGAATCATTAGGGAATATATTTGGGACACCTGCTAAATTGGGGCTTAGCAATCCACTTAATTTAGGCTTATTCTCAAGCCTCTAATCCCAAAATTCGGGATATTACATTTCTCCCCCCGTTCAATAAATTTCGTCCTCGAAATTTGAACGTCTACAACTTAGGGATTAATCATATCTCATTCTATTATCACATGCAGGCTCAAAAGCCATGTAACACTGTAGTCATACTTCCATTACTAATATCAGATAGTATTCAACATTCATCATCCATTCTGTACACAATATGTAACGTGCAATCAAACACAGGTTCCCACAACGCTTGGTTACACTGGCCTTAATGCCTCCGCTACAACCTGGTACAGTTTGGATGTTCTGCCAACCTCAAAACATTACCTTAGACACATTGGTCCAATGTCATCGTGCTAGGCATCAACCACAACACTAGACACACAAGTCTTACAGCCTAGGGACACCGCCCTATGCAACCTTGAACATCAGATCTTACCGCCTTGTACAAACTTGTACACTTTCTGTAAGTTATGCCTACCTATTCGGTGTTCAGAATCAAATGACTATTTAACCCTTATTGGCCGTATTGTGTGCACTATTTACTAGCCATACGATATGCACTATTCACTATGTGACCATCCACTGTTTGCACTATATCACAAGTGGATGATTCATTCTGTGAGGCTATAGCTATGGAGATGCTCATGCCTCTACTCGACCTTGTTGCATCAGAACACATCTCAATCCATGCTTACTTGCATCTGTGTAGACCGTAAAGGTCGACTGTGGATCTGGGATTGTTATTACTGGTGCTGTTGAGAGGTATTCGCCACCATTTTGCCTTACTACACTAGGGTTCATCCCAATTCCAGTTCACATGTGTTACCACAAACTACAAAGGTTGTGTGACTGTTGACCATACAGGTCATCATACTGTACACCACGCAGGGTTTAATACTGTACACCACACAGGATGTAATATTGTACACCACTCAAGGTGTAATACTGTTCACCACGTAGGGTGTAATACAATTTATCACATATACCGTAACACTGTTGACCATCAAGGCCATATTATGTTTTGGGATGATCAACAATGGTGCGAACATCAACCCCTCCTGTAAGTTTCAAAATTGCACCTAGATTCATTACACTTCCGCTGCGCACTCTGATGCTTCATCTCCTCATATGAGCTTTAATAATGTCAGGATGATTTAATAGGAGTCCTATAAGAACCTCCCATGACACCTGACAGCACCCACAATCTATATTCCTCTGTGCCCACTCTTTACCCGATTGAACTTGAATCATTCTAATCCATATAAACTCTTATCTCAAGAAAACACATTCACTGTGGGATTCATTACAATGCACCATCGTTAAGGGCCAATGTTTTCGTAGCCCTACTCTACGATTCAACTTCATGGCAGCTGTACTCTAGGATTAGTCATCACGGTGGCTGCACTCGCGGGTTCATCATCACGGTAGCTGTACTCTAGGGTTCATCGTCACGGTGGCTGCACTCTAGGGTTCTATACTCGGTGCTTCACACAGGTGCCTATACACCTGGTCAGCCCCCTTCCGGTCAGAACTTTCCTTAGGTAGCCCTCTCTGATCAGATTTCACCGTAGGTAGCCCTCTCCGATCAAATTTCACCGTAGGTAGCCCTTTCCGATCAGAACTTTCAATCTTTGTGGTCGCAGTACAACTCCACAATTATGCCATAAAGGCAACATTTCTTGATTCAATACAAACATTCTTATCATCAACTCAAGATTATGGATGGAATAGTTCAATTTCCGAAGCTTCAGCTGACAAGATGCGTATGCCCTCACTCGGCTAAATTCTCATCTCGATCTATGCCTGCTCGCATCTGGGAATTCAATTCCCTTCCCAATCCATGCCATCTGGCATCAGTGAAGACAACAAAGGCCCACTATGGATCTGGGATTATCAGTGTTGGTACTTTAATAAATTTTCATCATCAGCTCTCTGAAGCTCCTCTCACAATCATCATCCCATGCATAATGCTGAGTTCTGGGAAATTTCGATATAAACATCTCATCCCTTTTTTTTCATTATTGTCACACCCGTAGCCCTTCTTGGCCTCGTACCCGAGTCCCTTAGGACGTGGCTAGCAACCTCATCGGGTAGGGTGCCTTTTTATTCACACCATATGGCCCTCCATAATAACCCACAATCATCCATAGAAAATGTGATAGATAAATATGTCATGCACCATATAGTGTAAAATGAAAATCACATCAATCCGTGTGTGTATACAAAGTTTAGGGCCAAACACCCAGTTAAAATAACAATCTGTGTGTGTACACAAAGTTCAGGGCCAACCATCCAGTTGAAACCCTTACGTGTACCTCAGCCGAGTCACCGACTACAGCTAGGTAAGATCAGTGTACCTCAGCTAGGTCCCAGACCATAGCTAGGTAATGTGCCCTAGGCACGTGTTCATATCACAGAATACAGAACATACAACATATTAACTATCACATAATGTATGAGAGATTATAGTTACTACATTGGCCTTTCTTAGATAACCTTCTTGATAATCATTGATCATTACATGCCACTTGTTATCGATCTAAATCAGAATAACAATATTCAGTTCAGTGTACCCGTAGGTACCATGCTCGATCATACTCAATGAACCCATATGCACTATATTCGATGTACCTGAAGGCACTATGTTCGATGTACCCATAGGTACTATTCATCAAATTTGGTAAATCCACCCCCTGTCACACCATTTAAATCATCTAACATAAATAATCATTAGTCATGGAGAAACCTCAAGACAATTATTATGTCTCAAATCTTCATGACCCTATAAAATCACTTCCCAGGGGGTCACCCATTTTGGAATTTCCTTGGGTTGAGCACGGTTAACTTTCACGTACCAATACCCAAACGTAGATATTAGCTTCTATTGCTTCAGTCCATGGGTACCCCGTGACTACCCTCATCTCAAAAGACATGCCGACTAACTTCGGTCACAAAAATATTGGGTGTGGACAGCACATTGGCCTTGGTCGTACCCACTTCCTCGGGTTCTGCAATATCCTTAGACCATTCTCGTCTAGTATTGCACCACTAGCTGCCCTTCAGTACTCACCATTTCTCAGGAATGATTCACAATTCAGGAAGATACCACCACTGGTACCTCACGTCTGTGCATATTTTCTAGCACTGTGTAATCAAGACCATATCAGTATACTATCCTGTTGCCAGAACCGCTACATTTCCTCTGAGCAGACAATTTTGTGGCCAGAATCCTTGCTCTGATACCAAAATGTCACGCCCTTATCTAATTTTCACCTTTTTTAGAGTATTAGCGGAAGACGATATGCGGTTCGGTGGGCAACACAGGAATAACATGAATATACTGATAATAAGTGCATGATTACATAAATTCCCCCATAGGGGTTTGTACGTGATACTTACGATTAAGGTAGCCGCACAAGGCTACTAGGGTGTCTAAACTCATTCCAGTGAAATGGATACTTCTTTCCGTCTTCATTCCACTACTGTAATCCCCTCGTACGGTACCCTGCATTGTTGTTTGCTTATCTTCTGTCGTCTCCTGTCTGAATTGTTGGTAGGGGAGGGTGAGATTCGAGAGAATCTCAGTAGGAAACATATACCATAATGCATGCATGATTGATGCTATGTGTATGACATGTTAGCTTTATCTAGATGTATGCCCCATAATGACATTTCTGCATGCTCAATGTTTCATACAACAAGACTATGGCCACAGCGAAAACAGAAACAGAGCTTCATTTATTCAAATATGCTCTACACAATCAAGTAAAGCAATCACATACATCATTACACAAGCAAAGATATCAAATACATGCAAGTAAGGCAAGTCCCCTACCTTAACCTTTTTCCGTCTCGAAACGCGTGCCTCGATCTACGTGCAAACAGCTCGGGGCTCCATATTCGATCCTACAATGTCAAATGTACTATTTAGACACTTCCATAGTGTTTCTGGGGGTTATATGAGTCTATCTTGAAAAATTACTAAAATACCCCGGGACCCCGGCCCCGCCGTACCCAGCCCGATGGCACGTTTTCCCAAATTTTTGACTAGGGCTATCCTGACGTATTTTCATCCAAGGAATCCATTTCCGGACTCAAAATTATCAAATTCAATGTCAAATTACGAAATTGCCCTTGGCAGCCCTACTTTTAGGGTTTTAGGGGCGTTTCCGTAATTATGCTTTCTAGGCTTTTTCCGAAAAAGTGCCCAACTGTAACCCCACCTAATTTTCCCTCCTGAATCCAATGGAACCATCAAATCATTGAAAATCCAACTCTAAGACCCATTTAGACCCCTGACCGAAATATATGGGTTTTCCAGGGAAAATCGGGGTTTTTCGGTTTCAGCTCCGTAAACACGTTCCTTTCTACTCCTAACCACTTTATTGACTATTCCATTAGGTTACAACTACCATTTAGTATCAATTTGGGCAGCATAACCCCTAGGGAAACCCATTTTCCATTTTTACAACTAATGGCAATCCGGCGAAATTTCACCGATTAAATTGCCCACAACAGCCAGAATAAGCAATATACAAAAGTTTGGAAGTTACCTCAAGCTCCCACTGGCTTTTCTCAAAGTGGCTGAAACCCTAGCTCTTGAAAAATCAAAAGATGAGCTTCCAAACCTTGAATCACATAGAAGAATAGCTTAGGAGCGGAGTTATACGCATTAGGAACCGATTTACCGAAGAAATCACTTACCTTTGTAAGTTTTTCCTCCTCCTTTTCTCTCTCTAAAATCTCAACTTTCTCTCTCTATTTCAGAGCTGTGCTGCACGGTTTGGCTGAAGGAAGGAGAAGAATGATATTTATTATATGATATTTACTTATTACACCATTTTTCCAAAATTCGAATTTTACAAAATTCTGGCAGATTTCTGCCCAAACTTTGAAAAATCATAACTAATTCTAGAAAAATCGAAATGAGGTGATTCCAAAGCCTATAAAACCCTTATTGAGTCTAGATTCAAGGAAAAATATAGACTTTTGCTTTCTGGAATCACAAGATTCCCAGAATTTCAATCTTTGCATATTGTTCCAGAAATTTCACAGTTTATCTGTGCTGACTTCAAAAATTCATATCTTTTTGTGTATAGCTCTAATTGATTCATATGACCTATCAAATTAAAGCTTAGGATGTCTACTTTCATCCTGTAAAATTTCATAATTTTTGCTTATCATTTAGTCTTCCAAAACCTTATGATAAGCTCACTGCCTCATAGGCGATTTTACCGAAAACATAATTATATTATCCAAAATTCACCATTTTACTTTCTTAATACCCCAAAGATATTAGAATCATTAGGGAATATATTTGGGACACCTGCTAAATTGGGGCTTAGCAATCCACTTAATTTAGGCTTATTCTCAAGCCTCTAATCCCAAAATTCGGGATATTACACTTCATGCAGAAAAGCATAAGAGTAGTTTACTTCAGTTGCTTCAAATAATTTGGCAACCACCAGCAACTTCTATTAGATTTGTCTCATTTGGCAAAGACCTACTACTGATACAAAGTGCAAACACAATATAGGAAGCCTTCGTACATAACTGTTCAAACCTCTCAAATCAGCATAAGAGGCCATAAGAATTTTTTTGGTTAGTTTTTCTCAAGTTCTTTTCAGAAAATACTTTAGCATTCTTTCACCAAAAAGTGCAGTCGAAAAACTGTGAAGGAGGGAAACTTTCTTGAAAGTGTGGAAGCATCGCTTGTATTTCAAATCATAGCCACAAAGGAAGTATAAGCTTTATTAGTTAATAAAGGGAAAGTTTCCTTATTCATATAAATATATGAAACATAGCAAAAAAAAATATATAAACATATTAAAAAACTACTAATCTTGTAGAATTAGAAACCCAAATACATGTAAAACCATTGAATGACAGTTCAAACCTATGGAACATAATGCCAAAAATAAAAAAACTACTTTTGTACATGACAAGCCACTTTTGTACAGAATAAACAACTTCCTCTCCCGTCTTTTCAAAAATAGAGATATTTTCCTAAACAGGCTTGGGTTTAATTTGTACATAACCAATTGTGCAGAACCTAAACAACATTTTAAAATAATATTATTCTACCCCTTCTTTTTCAAAAAAAAAAAAAAGCAAGAAGCTTTGCCCTTCTTTAATACTCACTAACTATCCCCCCAATTTTAAATCCTGGAACTATTGTGAATCCTAAATTTGCCCTCTTTTTGTGTGGCCAAGTAACTCTCCCTATAATATCTTTCATGTATGCCATAAAGAAGTCTACATCTCTTTGCACTTGAAAAATTCCTACCACACGATCAAAGGCAAGGGACAACTTATGTTGTGTCCATATAGAGCTAACCATTCTAATAAATGCCTCATAGAACATGCTTATTGACCTCTATGACTTCAATACCGTTTCATTTCCATCCATATTAACCTCTGCCATGATGGATAAGGCTCTTATATTGTTGCTCTCAAAATTTTGAAAACTTGCAAGTAGGATGGATGCTGAGCAACTCCATTGGATTGCTAGATACATGCTCGAGCATTTGCTTCAAAAACCTACTTTTTTCTCTAAATCTGAATCATGGCCATCAGATAAGAGTTCACTGGATTTCAGCCCAAAATCTTCCAAATCAAAGCCTTGAAACATTACTAAACATACATATGCCAAAAGAGCAAACTGATTATGCCCCTTCTTAGCATAGTTGATATCTAGATGAATTGCATTAGCTGCCACATCCAAATTCCACCTAGCTTTTCTCATAAAACTAATCAATATCTTAGTAAATTTGTGAGTTTCTCTAGAAGCATCGTGTAACCCCCGCCGTCATCAAGGCCGTGATTAGTGTTTAAATATATTTTATAGTTGAATAAGAGATTCGAGATAATTAAAAACTCTTTGCAACACTTGTACAACATGATCTCCATTCATTTTTAAATAAAAATAATTGGCCTGTTCGGTTTGTCACATATACAATATCAAAGTATTAACAAAATTCCTGACATTCACCCGGGATAATATCATTAATCCAAGAGTTTTATAGGGCATCATCGCCCATCTCAATTTCCAATACTAGGGATTACACAATAACTACAAATCTATGGTCAATCCAATATATACATACAATTGTCCAAATGATAACCAAAAAGAAAAAAGAAACTAAGATTACCACCGGCAATCCTAGTCGTCCTTGTTCACTTGCTTGTCTCGAGATCCACTTGCCCTGGCTAAAAATGTTATTTGGAAAAAGTGAGATTCAAAAGAATCCCAGTAGCAACAGTTTACGAATATGATGTATAATTAAACAAAGCAAGTATGCATATATCACAATACAGCATAACAATATTCAAGGCCGGCTAACCGCCACGTCCTCTCAATCAATATTCAAGGCCGGGCTTACTGCCTCGTCCCTTCGCTCATTCAATGATAAATACATACAAGCAATGCATTAAACATGATATAGGATAAAGTGTCACTACCTTATTCTTTCCATCCTTGATCAGGCGTAGGCCTTCTACGATCCGGGCAAATATCGAATCCTATAGTCATAATTAAGGACGATGCGTTATCACTTATTCCAATACTCAAATGACTTCAAAACACTTAGTTTTGGTTATCATTAAAGTCCCTTAAGTAGGTATGAAAGTCTCTAACAATCGCCTAAAAGGATTGGGAAGTACTATCTCAAAGACCACCCTTTTTAGTGTGCCTCGTAAAACATGCCGCTTCCGGCTTCCGACTCGGTTCTAAAGTATTAAATGTACAAGAAAGAGGTCATAACCTATCCAAGTATCATTTTAGACTCTTCCATAGTGTTTCTTGTGGTTATATTAGCCTATGGTGAAAATTTACCAAAATGCCCCCAAGACCCCAGCCTGGCCCCGCCGTACTCGGCCCGATGGCACGTTTTCCCAAAATTTTGACCAAAGCTATTCTGACGTATTTTCCCCCAAGGAATCCATTTCCGGGCTTAAAATCACCAAAATCATTGTCAAATTACAAAAATACTTTTGACAGCCCCTATTTAGGGATTTCAGTGGCGTTTTTCGTAATTATGATTTTTCGGCCTCTACCAAAAAAGTGCCCAACTGTAACCCCACATATTTTTGCCCACTGAATCCAATGGAACCATCTATTTCATGTAAAACCAGCTCCTACCCCTCAGAACAGTGCTGGCCGAAAGTTTAGGCAAAAATTGGAAAAATTAGACTTTTGTGTCTTAGCTTTCAAAAATTATAACTAATTCTAGAAAAATTGAAATGAGGTGATCCCAAAATACATTGAAAGATATTTAAGTACCCTTTACTAGAAAAATATGGACCATTATAAAAAATTACCACAAAAATCCAAAATTTAAGAAATGTTCACACTACTCCAGAATTATTCCCAGATTTAACATCAAACTTTGGACAGTCATAACTCCTAGCTCAAAATTCGAAATTATATGAATTATATGTCCATTTTGAATCTTGTCATGTGAAATTTAAGGCTGGAAAGTTTCATAATTTTCCAACACCATTTACTATTTTAAAACGTCCATGCAAGACCACTGCCAGCACAGAGTTTTTCACGAACCAAACTTGCAACTTTTCAATCCAAGTTTCCAATCAACTTCTATCTATCCAAGATACATCTGAAAACACCATCTCCATGACAACAACAACTCAAACACCACAAGACCCTAATTTTCGAAAATAAGGTTAAATTCTCAAAAATTCCAACTTAACCAAATGACCACAAAACTTATATCAAAATGCTCAACTTACTCACCTCTTTAACTTTCCCAAAGGAGTTCCTTGGTTCACAAAACTATATATTTCCTTTAGAGCTCAAATCACCACTAATAGCAAATCTAAAACCATAGAATTGAAGCTCTCAACACAAGGAACAAGATTGAAGAAGAGAGTTTTTGCATTAGAGGTCACTTGGAGGGTCAAAATGGCAAGAACTTACCTTTGCTCTTCCTCTTTTTTCTGCAGCAAGAAACATCAAAAATGGAGGGAGGGAGAAATGAGAGAGAGTGAGAAGGATGAAGAGTGAAGAAGAAGGAGAAATGATGGGTCTTCCTAGCCCATACTCACGCAGCTGAAGTGTAGGAAAAGAGAAGGAAGGAAAATCATTTAACATGTGGTATTTGACTTTTCTTCAACAACTATCATCACATTATTTTATCACATGTCCAAATTTCCTCATTTCTCACCAAATAAGCAACCATATAGTTACACTAACTAGTCCATTAGTCATTTAGTTACACTCCTCATTTCTCCTTAGTTAGTAATTAATTTCTCCATTAATCACTAACTAATCAATCAATAATTTCCATTCTTTCCATTTTTCCACTAATTATGGCATATTAACTTAAATTGTCACATAACCCATAATAATTCAAACTTTAATTCATAAAATATTCTCAATAATTATCATTAGCCCTTAATCAAAATTTGGGGCGTTACACATCGTGCAAGATAGAATTAAACACTCTTACATAAGCAAAACATCATTAGAAGAATTCAAATTACCACATAACTTTTTGGACAACTAGACATTAGTCTTCTGGATCTCATCCAACTTTTTCCTCAAAGTTGAAACCTCATCATTTTTCTGTTCAAGCTATGATTGTAAGTGGTTTGAAACAATCCCAAGAGTTTGCAGCTTGTTCTGATTTTCTTCCACCTGAGGTCGTAAGCAAGACCTAATAGGAAGTTTATAATCAAAATCAGAATTTTTTTACCAATCTCTATAGAACTTTTTGAATTTGGATAGTATCTCGAAGTGTGAAACCAAAACTATATCAATTGTCTTCATATTTTGCTCAATAAACAGAACATGAGCCATCTACAACTGAACATAGGAAGCTTTAAATGACGAAAACATACCAAACATCAAGGACATTACTGTGTGGCTCATCTAAGTATTAAATACTCTGATCTCAATCTCACTCATTGACTTCACCATCATTTGTTGAGCTGGCGACAATAGTTTATCAATTTGCTCCAACTTCGTCACTTGCTCTCCACAGGAGGCTTCATCACGGGCGAGTTAGGTGGAAACAACAATGTTTTGGGAGAGAAATTGCAAGCTGGATCTGGTTTGATAACCACAACTTTCTAATCAGTGATAAAATCTTCAATAGAATCCAAGAGAGAGAAGCCATCAAAGTCTTCACCAGTGGCATCGACACGTCGAAGGTTTTGGTCTTGTAAGTGAGGGCAAATTTTTGGAACATCTCAGAGATTTGTGGCGGTTTAGTGGAGAAGCCATCCATTTCAGGCATATTCTGAGTGAATTAAACTTCACAAATTGAAGACATGAAAGTAAAGAAGGATAAAAAACAAATGAGTATGAATCTAAAGGAGGGGAAGAATAAGAATTTCACAACTTTTTCTTTGCTTTGAACGTCTTCAAAGAAAAGCGAGATGGAGTTCTTTAGTTCGTCTAGAGAACAATGAATTTGAAAATTCATTTGTCACCATTTTTCTCACCTTTCTCAAAAGCCCACTAGAGAGGATAATGGAAACGGTACATAATTCAAATCGGGATGCCGTGTATTTAATTCCCTAATAGAAAAAGGCAATGGAAAACATATCAGAACCCACAATCAGCCATAGAACCTGAAACAGATAGAGGATTAAAGTGTCAGATTCAATAAACATTGAAGAAGAAAAGATCTACTTCTGATTTTAAAGTAAAGGAAATGAAGCCCTGCTTTGATTGTAGAAGATGGGAACTTCATTAAATCGTTTTGGTTTAATCTACAGTAATGCATCTTTGGACATGGTTCTTATATTGAAATTTCTTCCACAAATAAATATGTATACCTCTGAGATTGTTGCATGTGATCCTGCATATGATATCGAGACTATCGAGATAAACACCTCCACCAAATCTGGCTATGGCCCTTACGTCTATCTAAAAAAATCGAAACATAAATGAAGTGTTATCTATAAGATTAATACACGGTTTTGTAATTGAATTTTCTTTCATAAATAAATGCATTTACCTCTGAGATTATTGTGTGCCTCCTTGCAGATAATATCAGGTTTATCCAGATAAACACACCCACCAACTAGCGGAATGGCCGTTAGGTCTTCAAACTTTTGAATGGTGACTTTTATCATTGAATATAAACAATACCTTGATGTTGTGGAATAGGATTGGAGCTCTGACTGTGGCTTGGGTTAAATCACCAATTTTTTCTTTCAATTGAAATTCAAATGATAGTATATGTGTTATGGGCGAGAAGCCAATTGCCACAATTTGAAATTTAAGATTGCCTTTCAAATGGAGTCAGAAAGCCTTGACATGGTGCAGGGGACCAGTGATGTTGACATGTGAATTCGGCTCAGTTTTGAGCCTGAGAAGGAAGGAGTAAAAGCATGATTAAATCCGAGCCATAGAATCCTTATGAACAGTATTTTTTATAAGAGGAGACATTTTTGGAGCTGATGGCTTGGTGGAATAGTATTATTATATATATATATATATATATTGATTTTAATAAGTGAAATAGAGTTATCGATGTTAAAGATGATTGAAATAGGGAATTGAGTTATAATAGTAAATTGATAATTTTAGGGATTTGTATTAAAGTGAATAATTTAGAGGTTATATGAAGATTTGGAATATTTTAATTTGTGAGTTAGATTTTGAGTTGGTATTGATCATGCGATTAATGGAAATATGGTTTGGTAATTGGGTTGATTGGTAATGGTAAAAAATGATAGTTGGGACTTCTAGAGAGACTTTAAGTCTCTAAATTGTTTTTTTAATTGTTCAATTAGTTTGAATACTAAATTGTGATTCCAATTTATTGTTATAGATTGGTTTGTGAATTGTGATTGAGCTTGGAGCTTGGATTCTTGTGGTGAACTTAGCTTTGGTGAGAGGTAACTACTTTCCACTTGCTATGTGTGTTGATTATTTGTGAGTATTTTTTAAATTATTATGAGAATGAAAATAGTATATTGATATTAATTAGATGTTTCAATGAATACTTTGAAATGTTTATTGAGATTGAAAAAGTTATCATGATATTGATGAGTATTTTGATAAAAATTGCCTTGTGGGACCTAATTGTGAAACACACACACACACACACACACACACACACACACTCACTCACTCACTCACTCACTCACTCACTCACTCACTCACTCTCACGCATGCACGCACACACGAGATAAGGATTGAGATATTATGATATGTATGTGAAGATGATTTAATTAGCATTATATGAATGTGAAAATTTTAAGAAATTCCCGTTGAGCTATTTATTAATAATTATTGTGATAATTGAATTGGGATGAGATGGAGTAGTTTATTCTACCATGTGGTATAGCCTCCATTGTACATGATGGTTAGCTTTTTATAGCCCCACTGGTTCAACGAGGGACTGCCCTACTGGTTCAACGAGGGGCTGCGACACCCCACTAGTTTAATGAGGGGAAAAGATGATGGTTTGAGGCATGTGCTTTGTGGATTTTAGACGATCCTCATCACATAGCAAGTGTGCTTTTGAGTGGCCAGTAACATGGATAGTAACTTAGCCCATAGGTCTGGTCAGTGAAAATAATGCGGTTTGTTTGGATTGATTAGAGGCAATTTGGGAATTGTGATATGAAATTTTTGATATAGAAATTTTGATATGGAAATTGTGATAGAGAAATTGTGGTGTAGAAATTGTGATACGAAATTTGTGATGTAGAGTTGCGAAATGGAATGTATAATATGGAATTTTGTGAATTATAAATCTAATACTTTATTATATAAACGGTTTCACTTAGCACCTTACAAGCACATATTAGCATGTGTAATGAGTTGGGTAATTGGTTACTAAGACTTTTATCTCACCTCGTTGATTTAACATTTTTCAGGTAATAGTTCTTCTGCTAGTCAATAAGGAAAGGCTCTAAGGCTTGATTATTGTGATAATCTTTGAAAAGCCTCCTCCTTTTTATTTATATGGTGAATGGTTGTGTATTGCCACTGTAGGGCTCATGTTGCATACTCTAATGTAATATTATGTTTTGAATTATACTGTTTTCTATTATGGATAAGTAAGTCAAGAAGATATTTGAGAAAATTGCTATTTAAGTATTTTGTTAATTGAGTTTGATATTGGGCTTGCGGTCAGATGAGTATATTTTGGACTTTGAAAAGTCCAAGGCCTAAGTGTGTTGCTTAATTATGATTTAGTTTGTAAGACGTTGTGAAGAGTTTTATTATTCATGATAGATTTAAAATGTTTTATGGTTGGATAGTTGACTTATGACATTTTATGGATGTTTGTGAAAGAATATTATTAAAAAATGAGTTTATCCCTGAGCTTATGGTGGAATACTATATTTTGAGTTTCAAAAAGCTCAAGGCCCAACTATTAATTGGAATGGTTTTACAAATGTGTGATTTGAAATGACTTAGTGTACAACTAGAGGCATCACTGAAATAAACTTATAGCAAATTATTATGTTTCAGTGAATGACGTAAATCAAGGGAAAGGGAGTTAGCTAGCTTTGCAATCTTGAGCGATCAAAGAAAAGAGAGGTAAATGTTTTCAATTGATGAATAAAAAGGGTGGGTTTGTGGGTGGCGATAGGATGTGATATTTAAGGTAAAGACTAAGCCTTTATGAAAATTGATTTCGATAATATTACCACTTTAATCATAATGATAAGTCTATTTTGATAAAAAAATTTGGTCCTTATTATAATTCTAGTTTTAGAGTAATAAATGCGCTTTTTACTTTTTTATCCCTATTAATTACAATAAACAAAAAGAATTTATTCATGTTAACTTTTGGAACCAATCATAGATAAGAGCAAAATTGAAAATTTAGCCCATAATTATTGAGTTAACTAACTCTCTTTAGTATGTGAGAGTTAGTTAATTTGTACTTATAAATAGGACCAAAGTGGTATATATAACTATATATAATAGTACAATTTTTAAAAAAAGCTAAATAGGTCAAGTCTGCAGGCTTGTAGGCTAGGCCTTATAAACATAGGCATGTCCTATTTACTTAAAGAGACCTGGCAATGGGCTTAGGCTTAAGCCTAGTTTATTTACTAAATAGGCTTGGCTAGACTTAATGTAAGTTAAACCGTATGCCCCTAATAAAGGCCTAGCCTATTTCAATCCCTAAACCGAAGAGGCAGTTTGGTTGGAGGAAAATTGAGAGAGGGAAATGAAAATTTGAGGTTTTCCAGTGTGGCGGTCGTTTGGTTGCATTTTCATGTTAGAAAATATTTTCCTCGGCTCACCAATTTTCAGCCATATGATTGAAAATATGTTCTCACCAAAATTAATGGGAACCAATTTTCAAATGGGGAGGGAAAATGCCTAAAAACACAAAAGCTCCTTGATGTGACATTGGATGTGGTATAAAAAGCATGGTATGCAAAACCGGACATGACCGGCCAGTTCAAACCAGGAATCAGTGAACCGAGCGCTGGACCGGTTCGGTTGGGGGTTAGGGAATTGGAGGAAGGTGACTTGGCTGACCTGAGTTGACTTGGTGCAACTAGGGGTGACCGGCCGAGTCACGATTTGCCCCGAGTTGGGGTTTTATTTTTTTTTAATTTTTTCCATGTGCAAAATGACACCGTTTTTCTTTTTTTATTTTTTAAATTATTTCCCTAATATCTGACTTCCCATCCAGGCTTCTCGCGGACGCATTCTTTCTGACTTTTTTTTATTTCCATTTGAGTTTTTTACGTCCTCCAAGTCCATCTCCCGTCGCCATTAATCACTGAAGATGAAACCAGAAACCCAGCATTGGCCATAATCTGTAATTACCCTTCCTTCTTGCCGTAGCAACCAAAATGCTGTTGTCTTTACTAGTGATATACTCTATTTGTCGTGACGCTATCGTCATGGGTGCTGATCACTCTGGGTCTCTGTTTTTCATTCACAGCAGAGACAAGTTTAGCGTCTGTGACTAGTTAGGGGTCTCTGTTTTTGCCATGACACCATTATTATGGGTGCTGATTACTTTGGGTTGTCGTGGGCATTGATCACTCTGTGACGCCGTCACTAATTTCAAATTTTCAAGTTTGCTCTTTTACTTGAAAGGTTGCATTTATGACTTTATGATCAATTTCTCATTGCGTTTATGACTCTGTGACTCTGAGCCAACTACTAGTATTGCGTCTGTGACTCTGTGATCGGTTTTAGATTTCAATCACTTGAAAGCTTGCACCTGTGGTCTATGATTCTGTGATTGAGTATGTATTAAGAAAACAAACTGATGCTTGTAAGAATGAAATTAGGAGAACAAATATATTTAGAATTTGTTTTGTTGTCATGACTCTGTATTGTTTTTCATTTTTTTTAGAATATGAAATTAGGAAAACAAACTGATACTTGCAGATTGTTGTGACTCTGTATTGTTGTTCATTTTTTAGAATTTGAAATCAGGAAAAGAAATGGTTTAATGACTCAGTTTTGTACTTCTGTTGTTAATTTGGTTTTGGTTCATTTGCTTCTAGTTAATTATGTATGGTTCTTCAGATGTCTTCGCATTTCATTTTTTTCAATCATTTTCTTCTGTCTTCATTTTTTTCTTGTAGCTCCTGTTGGAATATTTATTTGTGCTCTGTTTTGAGAATTTTGTTCATGGATAATACAAATACTGAGATTCTGACCCACACTCCTAATAAGAATGCAACCACTAATATTGGTGCTATAACTAATGACTATGAGTTTCCCTCGTCGATTCATGGATCTGGAAGAACTGACCAACATGGGCATATTTTGCCCTTATAAAAGAAGGGAAAGTAAACATCTATACATGTCTTTTTTATACATCAAGTTACAGAGGAGGCAGAATAAATAGGATGAAGCAGCACATTGCTGATGTTATTGGCCAAGTTGCTTTTTGTAAAAAGGTTCATTATGATGTACGTAATATGATGCAAGAATATTTAAAAGAAGGTGCAAAGAAAAAGACTTGTAAGAGTGTTCATGAGGGCATTGAAGATATTGAAAGCAACAATGAACCAATTACTTCAACTCCAATTACGACAGTCCCTGAGAGTAGTGCCAACAAGAGGAGAGTTCCTGGGAGTGTTGAGAATTATTTTGCTCCTAGGACAACCCATGGTTCATAACCAAGCATCAAAAGTGTATTGTCAAGTAAAGAAGCTCAATACAAAGCCAAGATGGCTATCACTAATTGTGTTCCATTTAATACTTTTGATTGCCCTTTGTTTTATATAGCTCTTGATGTTGTTGCATCGATTGGGCCTGGATTTAAAGGACCTAATGCTTATGATTTTAGAGTTAACTTGTTGAGAGATTAGAAAAAAGGGTGCCAACTACTCGTTGAGAGTTATCAAGTTGAATGGAGCGAAAGGGGTTGTACACTTATGGTAGACGGTTGGACTGATGTTAGCAACCAAACTTTGATAAATTTCTTAGTCTATTCAACACATGGCATGGTGTTTGTGAAATTAGTGGATGCTTCAGATTTAGTCAAGGATACAAAAACTTTATTCTTATTATTTCGTGATGTGATTGAGTGGGTTGGTCTTAAGAATATTGTTCACGTGGTGACTGACAATGCATCCAACTATGTAACAGGTGGCAAGTTGATCAAGCGGTGGTTATAAAACAATTTATTGGTCAGCGTGTGCTACCCTCTGTTTAAATCTTGTGTTGAAAGATATTGCAAGCATGCCTTATATGTTTGATCTTGCGACAAAGGCATCTAAGATAACCATATTTGCTTATAATCATATGGTTTTCTTGTCATGGCTAAGAAAAAGAGAGGGTTGGAAAGAAATTGTGTGTCCAGGAGCAATAAGGTTTGCTACTACTTTCATTACTTTACATAGCAGTTATATAGATAAGCATGACTTGCAGGCTTTGGTTGTTGACAAACATTTTGTTGAGCACAAATTAGTAAGAAGTGAAGCTGGGAAATTGTTTAGTGTTATCATATTGGATAGTCGGTTTTGGATTGATTGCTTCCAAGTTGTGAAGATCGTGTCTCCTATAACCCCCTTTCGTAATTATATCCGAAATACGCGATTAAAGTGAAATAGAGACTAATAACAATTAAAACTCATTTACAATCCCATCCTTGAGATAGGGTTTTCACAAATCCATTTCGAAATCTAATTAACCTGGTCTCATATTCAAATTTCGAATACAATTACTATGCGAAGATAAATCACATTCATTACAAATATCAGAGTGCACAACATAATCATCTCGGCAATCCCGGGTTCTTACCTTCATTAAAGATACACAGGGCACAATTGCCCATTACAATTCTTCAAATGGGGATTACTCAATTCTCCTCAAATACATATACAAATACTCAAATGCTCATTCCAAATACATAATCAAATATTCTCATCCAAACATATATCCAAATATACATTCCAACTATAATGATAACCAACTACCAGAATGACTACCCGAAAGAGTCCTCATTTCCTTTGGCTGCTTGCTCCATCCTCGATCCACTACCCTATCTGAAAGGTTAGTAGGGGAGGGTGAGATTCTAGAGACTCTCAGTAGGAAAACAATATCAATATGTACGTACGATAAATGTTTAATGCATGACATGCTTGCATCACATAACTCATGCTAACACAATGACAATTTGTAAGCTCAATGCTTCAAACAACATACTGATGGCCATAACATAAATCAAAACATAGCTTCAAATTATACATAATCATGCAAAGCAAAGACATGCACCAACATACTAACACAAATATCAAATACATGCAGAAGAGATATGTTCCCTACACTTGTTCTTTCCATGTAAGCTCCAGCACCGCTTATTCACGACCAGGCGAATATCAAACCACGTTCAGGGCGAACATCAAATCTATAACCAAAGCAAGGACGTAGGTTTATTCTCTATTCCAAATCTTTACTTTCATTACACTTAAAGTTGGTTACCATTCAACGTCATGGCGACTTCTCTCTACGGTTCATTATCACGGTGGCTGCACACTAGAGTTTATCGTCACTGCGGCTTTCACAAAGTTCACAAAATCACATAGTCAATCCCTCGTAAACTATCGTCCCAGTGGAACGGTCCTCCGCCATGGGAACCCCCATACGGCCGCAAGTGAAAGACACAAAAATAGCCTTTCGGCTCACTAAGACACATCCCCTGTATTCCACCGCCCCGAAAGTACGGTCCTCCCACCGAAACACCGATGGGCTGCAAGTGATAAACACACATAAATAGCCCCTCTGATCAGATATCACCATAGGTAGCCCTCTCCGATCAAAACTCCCCCGTAGGTAGCCCTCTCCGATCCGAATCCTCTGTAGATAACTTTTTTCCCTGTGCTAGATTAACAACTAGTAACCTCAGGATACCTGATACACATTTCAATTTAAATCCAGTACCATACCCTGGTACCACAGACCATCCAGGTTAAATCCAATTCTTAAGAATCAGCCCAACTATTAAGTCTGATCCTTTGATCACAACTCAATTCTCAAAGTCTTAACCTTAGTTGAACTGGGAAATCACTTCCCTTAATTCCATGGAGTATTTTCAACTCCAACATAAGTTCAAATATCTCCGCCAGCCTAAGGCACACCGGTCCCCTAGGTCTTAAGGCCCTTAAACACACAAATCTAGTATGACATAACCAGTATGTCATACCACCTTGGGTTTCTTACCCTACCTCTAGGTTTAACATGAAACCTAGAATCATACTATCACATACCTTGGAAATCATTTTCCTCCGTTATCTAATCATACCCATCTTTTTCTCACACAGAATTCGGTGGATTGTCATTCATTACCTCCACCTTTAGCTCTACACATCAGATTCTTGGGCGAACCATTATATCTTTCGATTCCACAATTATTCGCCACTTCAAAATAACCAAATAATGTATACACACTCCACAAATCAAATATATCCACTCAATAAGATCACACATGTGTATAGACCAACAAACAAAGTCATTCTCTATGACTTAAAGCAGCAACTACTGCCACTATCCTAGCAAATCCTATCTTGGCCAGGAACTGTAGCTCTGCTCTGCTACACAACCACACCCCAATCCCAACTTGTTCACAATCGTCACACCCACTCCCGCCAGCAGCCTCAATCGGCAACCCTACCGGACGGGCTCCGTCGGCAGCCTCTATCAGTAACCCTACCGACTGCACCAGAACTCCCCTACGAGAGAGAACGAGCGGACACACAATGCATAATCACATCAAGCTGGAATTGGGTTTAACCATCATCGATGCCTTTTTGCATTACTATTCACATTTATGTCAAACTCGAAACAATTTTCAAACACATCACATTCACACGCTTCCACTGCACACTCTAAGGTCTTCCTCCTCATATGTGCCTTCACAATGTCAAGGTGATTTAATAGGAGCCCCATGGGAATCTCCCACTACACCTGACCATACCCACAATTTGTGTCAAACCTTGGCTCGATTCAACTCGAATCATTCAGAGCCATAACCAACACATCTTTAAGAATATGGGTCCTCATAACTCTACTCTACAATTCAACGTCAAGAACGGTGGATTAAAACTGTATTCCAATTTTTCACTTCCAAAGGCAATACTTACACATCACATAGCTTCTATGCAACACACATCGCAGACTCTAATTTTACGCACCGCCTTTCGGCCTTGGGTCAACACCGGTGCAACCAGCCTGGTGGCTAGCCATGCTGGGGAAAGTGCCCTCAGAATTGAGAACCCTTGATCATGAAGTCGAATTAGCCATCCGCTGAACTAGCTCTCATCAACATGATCAAGATTAATGAAGATGATTTAAGCATTAGAGGCCAATTATAGCACCATACCTTGAACTTCTTATATCTCTCTCCACCTTGAACTTGGACGCCCATGGAGGACAAGAGAGAGGTGAGAGATGATGAAGATGGGCAGCATTTTTTTGGCCCAAAAACTGTCCAAATAAGGGAGGCGAGGAGAGAGGGAAGAGTTGACAAATTGACTAAGATCCAAGGGTCCAAATTGTGTCATGTGTCACACACCTAATCCATCTTCCATGAGCTCACATACACACACATACACATGATTCCACCCTTTGATCTCTTGCACAGATCAATCCTAACAATTGATCTTGAAGTTACCAATGAGTTTCCTATTCGGTAACCGATCAATTGGTCGGTAACTTTACTGTTTTGCCCCTGATTATGGCAATTTCTCTAGAATCACCACAAAACACATTCTTCTCATTCATATCACCACATTATGAGCCCTCCCTCTATTTTAAGTCAATTTAGATGTTAATTGATAATTGAACTTAAATACAGGGTTTTAGCGCTACTCGCAATACATACGAATCACATCCGAGTGCCAAATCACATCATAGTCTCCAAAAGGGTTTATTATCACTAACCACATCTACTTTTGGAGTCATTAACTCTTCATCACAATTTGGGATCTTGCTAAACCGGGGTTTAGCAATCCACTTATTTCAAGCTTATTCTCTAACCTCAAATCTCAAAATTCGGGGTATTGCATCTCCTCTCATAAAATTATTGAGAATTGTTGACTTTGATGAAAAGCCTTCATTGCCTTGTATTTATGAAGGCATGCAAAGGGCCAAAGGTGCAATCAAAGAGATGTTTAATAAGAGTAAGGAACAATATAAGTCGTACACAGATATTATTCAGGCTTGATAGGATAAGCATTTGAAGGATCACTTTCATGCATCCGCATATTTGTTAAACCCTATATTCTTGTATAGTTCTACATTTATTCACAAGCATAGGGTAGTGCAAGGTCTAATTGATGTGTTTGAGTCCTACTCTAGTCCAAGTCATGACTATCTTACGACGATGCAGAAAGTAGTTGTTTATCGCGATCATAAAGATTCATTTAATAAAATATCATGTGAAAAAGCAGCCCAGAAATTAGACCCATGTAAGTAACAAAGTATGCAAATTTAATTTTAATTGCACTTGTAATTACTATAACATATAATTAACACTTATAATTAAATATTGCAGGTGAGTGGTGGACATTCTATGGGGGTTCGATTCCAAAATTGCAAAAGATTGCTGTGCGAATCCTTAGCCAAACTACTTCATCTTCTGGGTGTAAGAGAAATTTGAGCTTATTTGATTGTATCCACTCCAAAAGAAGAAACAGATTGCAACATGAAAGACTAAATGATTTGGTTTATAAACTATAATCTACGATTAAAGAATAGGTTAGTTTCCATTATGAATGTTTAAATTGAATATCACTTTGATTAAGTTTATGCTTTTTGCAAATTATATTTGATTACTTTGATATTCTCTATTATTGCAGGAGTATATTCAAGAAGAAGCAGGCTAATTATGATCCAGTTGACTTTGAATCAATTGACAAAGTCGACTTTTGGGTGGTTGAAGAAGACACAACTCCTGACTTTAATGCTATAGATATAGCAAATCTTGAAAGTGCTGCTACTGCTGCTAGTAATGAAGAAATTGAACAAACATCAACTTTCACGGTTCTGAAGGTTTGTATCTCCTATTATGATTTATGATTATATTCTTGTATAAGTAAATACTTACTTATTCATTACCACTTATATTAATTCTTACAATATAGGTGATGAAGACAATGATATTCTTGAGCCTCCATCTTTGAATGATGATCATGCTGCTAGTGTTTTTGGTTTTCCTTGTGCAGCTTCGTCTCCTAATCCTTTAGATTTGAACACAGTTCAACACAATTTTGAGGGCATTGATTAATAGTTTTAGTGCCCATGGATTTAAATGACTATGTTACTAGTCTTTGTTTTGGTTTTTGTTTTACAAATAGGATTGGGGGATGCTCTTTGTTTTGTTTTTGGATTTGCAAGGAGCTTTGAAAGTATTAGGTTTAGAAAAATCCTTATGTACTTAATGATATTTTTGTAAGTATTAGGTTTAAGAGGTTATATTAGACTATTGGCTGAAAAAAAACTTTTATGTGGTTTTTTAAATGGTATGCATGAACATTTAAATTATACATATTTTTTATTGACTCCGGTCTGACTTTTGAGTTGACCCCAATCTAAACAACTAACCCTTAAACTAGTACCTCGACCTGATCAGTGTCCAAACCGATTTTTAGTATCCTGATAAAAAAGTGAGGGAGATGCGTGGCTTCCAGACGAACACCTATGTAACAAAATACCAACATCATTCCTTTACAAAAATCTTCTAATCAACTCTTACACACTAATACCTCTGCAACAAAATATTTTTCATTCCATTCCTTTACAGGTCTTTCTTTCTTTGACCCAAACGGGCCTATTCTCAGGAAGACTACCCTTCTGGTCGGTGAGGGGACGAGAACCTATTGCGAATTTGCGATCCTAAACGGCTTGTTTTTAAACCGCGAAAGGAGAACCAATTCCAAAGAAGGGTGAGGGAATCTGTTGCTTCTCATTCACTTCCGTAACCCTAGCTCTCCCTCGACCTTCGTCATTCTTCTCAACAATCCATCCCTCTTTGCTGTGCAGAGGCAGCGGCACTACAGCAGAGCAGTAAGTTTGGTGTTTTCGTTTTGACTTCCTTGATTGATAAATAATCGCATACCCGCCCATTGCCATCCCTAAATTCCAAGCATTGATTTCATGGAGTTTGGGGCCTGTTCCAGTGTGCATAACAGTGCCCAATTCATAAACTTCAGCCCTGTCAAAAGCAACTTTCAAAGGCCTACAGGTTATTCCCAGCTTTCTAGTGCTTCATCTCGTTTTCCCACCTCTGTTTCTAGCAGAGGATGCCTATGCAAAGCCATCCTCAACGAAACGGCCGGAACAGCCGGAAAGGTTCCCACTATTTTCTTTTTATTGAACTTTGTGATTGTTGTTGGAATGATATTTTTGGGCAGTGTTTAGTTATCTGATGGGTTATGGTAGAATTTGACGGTCCAGGTGAAGAAGATGGTTGGAGCTCATTCGGGTGGATTTGAGCTTTCTGGTTTGACGGCTTTGTCGCCATTGGATGGTCGTTATTGGGGCAAAGTTAAGGAATTGTCTCCTTATATGAGCGAATATGGGCTAATTTTCTATCGGGTTCTTGTTGAGGTATAAGTTTCACTTTAAGCTTAGCACACGGGATTATTTAATAGAAATAGTCGACATTTTTTTTGAAAAAATATTTTAGTGGGCTTGACAGTGAACAACGTTTAAAGAAGCAAATTTATCTCATATTGGGATTATACCTTTTGATTGAGAAAGGAATTTTCGACTTTGCCATGTTACATGTTTCAATAAGTAGAATAATTCTGAAGCGATCATATGTGATTAATTGTTTGATCGGGAATTTATCCTGTTTTACTTTATGATGAGGTAGAATGACAATCTCGTGCCAATGCTGCAAAGCTTTAATCTTAAGTAAAAGGATATGACTTGTAATAATTCTTGACGGAATAAGGCTCCTTGCATAAATTTATGAGTGTGTACTGGTGTATATGTTTTCTTTGTATGTTTCAAGTTTGAGCATTTATGTACATAGGCCTACTTTGTCCATGGTGGGCTACTTTTTCTGTTACTTTTGATGAACTTTCTCCTCATCTTGGTCTTTACTTGATCAATTTTTTATCTGTCAGATTAAATGGTTGCTGCAGCTGTCTCAAATTCCGGAAGTTACAGAGGTTCCAAATTTTAGTGAAGAAGCTAAATCTTACTTACAAGAAGTAATTGATGAATTTAGCATCAGTGATGCCATAGAGATAAAAAATATTGAGAAGGTGACAAATCATGATGTAAAAGCAGTGGAATACTACTTGAAGCAGAAATGCCAATCTAATGCAGAAGTAGCTAAGGTTGCCCTTCTCTTCCTTTGCCCTTTCTGCCAATGAAATTGTGCACTACTTTCAGTTTGGCACCATGAATTCTGATGGTCCATTGTGGTATTCTTATATATACTCACACTTTTTCTTTTTTTACTGCAGGTTCTTGAATTTTTTCACTTTGCTTGCACATCTGAGGATATAAATAATCTTGCACATGCCTTGATACTGAAAGAAGCAATGCACGAAGTCATTTTTCCTGTGATGGATGAATTAATTAAGGCTATATGTAACATGGCTAGAGATAATGCTCATATCCCAATGCTTTCACGTACACACGGACAGGTAGGCTATTTTGTGCATTAATTTAGTAATGAAGGTTTCATGTCTTTTGCGGTTTGAAACTAATGCATTTCCCTATGTATTGCATGAAATATGAAAAATAAGTTATACTAATCATTGTGCAACTCATTAATCATTTTATTATATATATTAATATATTGATGATGGTACATGAACTTTAATGTTATGCAATGTCATGAAAAATTTACTCTACCATCTTTTCACTTTCCTCTAGCCTGCTTCACCAACTACATTGGGAAAGGAAATGGCAATATTTGCTGTGAGGTTAAGCAGAGAAAGGAAGGAGTTATCTGAGGTGGAGATATTGGGGAAATTTGCTGGTGCTGTTGGAAATTACAACGCCCATTTTGCGGCATACCCTGATGTTTATTGGCCTCAAATTGCAGAACAGTTTGTAAAATCTCTTGGCTTGAGTTTTAATCCTTATGTTGCTCAGGTATGTTCCTCTCTCTTTTCTTTATGTCAAGATTGGGACAACTTTATGTTATTTAATAAACCATATCCTGAAGGCTGTCAAGACTTGTGAAATTTTTATGGCTTTTGCCATGCCTCTTGGTGGCACTAGTATAGATTATTTAAAAATTTTCATCATTTTTATCTTGTTAACATCTTTAAAAATTTTAAAGAAATTCTGCAATTTTATGACCTTGTGGTTTTTTAAATTTAAAGACAGCAGTACACTCTAGTTTTAAACTTGTTATTGATCACCTTATATATCCTTCTGATTATACTACTTTGGTCTGATAACAGATTGAAAGTCATGACTACATGGCTAAACTGTTTCATTCACTTATCCAATTCAACAATGTACTAATTGACTTTGACAGAGACATATGGGGCTACATATCTTTGGGTTACTTTAAGCAGGTGAGCTTGCTAATATAGAAGTTATAAGCAGTGTAGGGTGCTGTACTTTTAGTATTATAAAGATCTCCTTAATGCAAGATCTTTCCTACAGATCACCAAGGCTGGGGAGATTGGGTCATCAACTATGCCTCACAAAGTAAATCCCATAGATTTTGAAAATAGTGAAGGTAATCTTGGAATGGGCAACGGAGGTCTGTCTCATCTAAGCATGAAGTTGCCTATTTCACGTTGGCAGGCAAGAGTTATATCTGTTTACTTTTTCTATCCAACATTTTCTACTTCATGTCCTTATTGAATCAATCTCAGCTATGATGCTAAGAAGCTCATACTAATCTTCTGGATTTTAGTTTGCAGCAAGTCTGCATTGTGGCATGTGTGCATATTAGAACACATGTATATGTTGTTTGACCATGCTGTGAAAAATGTAGTTGTGTTAGCTACTGTAGTGTATTGATATCTTAGTACAGTTGAGTGGTAGCGAACCATTGATAGTTTGATTTTAAGTTGCTATTGGAAGTAACAATTTTTGTTGTTTCTCAACTTTTTCAGCGGGACTTGACTGATTCAACTGTCTTAAGGAACATGGGTGTAGGAATAGGCCATTCTCTTCTAGCCTATAAAAGCACACTTCAAGGGATAGGAAAGCTTCAGGTACTAAATATAACATGGGATATTCGTTGCTGGTTTCTCAGAATGTGTTCTCTTTTTCCAGTTGAAATGAAAATAAGGAAGTTGATAAAGTTTGGTTCTGTCCTCTGTTCATTGATAGCAGTTTATCTGAGAAAGTGCTTGTATAAATCTGCAGTGACTTACTGCTTGCAAGCGCATTGAGTAAATTTCTCCTGTTTTCAAATAAACCTTGAGAAAAGAAAATGTCACAATGAGCCTTTCTTCTTGCAGTTGGCATTATTTTAAGTTATGTTTGCCAATTTAGGTCAATGAAGCTCGCTTGAGTGAAGACTTGAACCTGTGCTGGGAGGTGCTGGCTGAACCAATACAGACTGTATGTATACACTTCTGACTTTCTGTAATTTGATAATTTGTTCATTTTCAATGTCTTGAGTGTACTTTTCTTGAGCTCTCTCTATTAGTGCTGTGATATTCACTTGACACAGTTCACTTCACGAATTGGGGTACAAGAGACAATCTTTAGTGCTAACTGAGTTATTGATTTTTGTGAATAAAGATGGATGGCTATATTTCATAGTGCCTGTTTGTCTATGCTGCCTGGAGTAAACGCTGTTTCCAAATGTCATCAGTATTTTCCCATCACAAGAAATTGATAACATCTTTTTTTGAGATAAACAAGGAATTTGTGCTTCTGTTATGAAACATAATCAGAAGCAGGATATAAATAATTTTTGGACATAAATGCCTCCATTGAATTAAAAACCTGCAAGATTTATCTCAAATATTAATGGTACTGAAAGAAGCACTTCTTGAAACTTGGTTGTGGGAATATTTGTAACCAATGGGCTTTTGTAATTCCTGGCATTCTATGATAAAATGGTTTCGATTGAGTTGCTGCAGTCATATGCAGATTTGTCCTGGCATTCTGTATTGTGGGTACTTTTAATGTATATATTTTATATGTTTGCTGTCTTGTTTTATTTGGTTATGTATGCATATCCATATATAGGTTATGCGAAGATATGGGGTTCCAGAGCCTTATGAGAAATTAAAGCAATTGACCAGGGGGAGGTCAGTGACTAAAGAAAGCATAAGAGATTTCATTGAAGGTTTGGACATACCCAAAGAAACAAAGACAGATCTATCAAAGCTGACACCAGATACTTACATAGGAGCAGCCGTGGAGTTGGCCAAAAATGTGGGAAAATGTGTGAATGCTGTGATTGGGATGAACATTGTTTGAGAAGCTCCAGGCCTCAGTAATAGTAACGGGTCTGGAGACACCTTCCCTAAAATCTAATTCCATGTTGGCTCTCCTTGTACCTTCTACCCTTGTGTGACACTTCATTTTCCTGTGGGGGTATCACCAATGCTTTAGTTCCCTTGGGTCGCTGCAAATCTAGAGAGGATTTCATATTTACACTCAGTTCAAAAATAAGAAAGTCTCCTATATTTCAACTTACAAGATCCATGGTTTGGGGGATTAGATTTTTTGTATGGCCGAACTTATTAGCATGTACCTCTTGTTAGATTGAAAGGGACTAATAGTCATCTCCAGTTCCAGAATTGGGTCGACACTGCAAATTATCTGCACAAATCAATGAGTTTTGAATTTTCAGTCTAAAAATGTGACGATTAAAATGTTGTTATCTTTATTTTTTGCCGGAAGATTAAAATGTTGATATTAATGGAATGTTGAGTGCAAGTTATTTATATTTAATTTAAATTATTCCAGATTAACGAAAGAATAGACAGAAAAATTAAAAATGGGGATTGGTTTATTGAGCGTGAGGTAACAATCCTCCCAATTGTTGAATTACGATATGCGCATTTAGTCGGATAATCCAACTAGGCATGGGTGCTAGGGTACGGCATGCTCATCCCCTAATTTTGGGGTGAGGAACATTTTTTTTAAATTTTTTTAATGTATTCTTATTTATTTGGGTTAAATTATATACTGCACTCTAAAATATTTTTCCTATAATATCAGTATCCTAAAATATTTTTTCAAAAGCATCTAATATTTGAAATATTTTTTTAACACCAAGTATCTTTAAGTTAATTAATTTTTAGTGCATAGAGTATTTTTTTTAAAAAAAAAAACTCCTTTTATTTGGGGATGAGCATTCTCTAGAGGATAAGCAAGGAATGTGGATCCAGGAACCAGTTTCCTGTTCATCCGAAAGGATGAGCACCAGGGAGAGCTCTTCCAGATCTGGACCATCTAGATTTGATTTTTCTAAAACAGCTGATTTTTTAATAAAAAATTATTTTTTAATAAATGTTAATTAAGATATTATTTTTATTTTAGATTCTGTATCTATTAAAATAATTTTTTCAAAAAAAAAAAAATTAAATATGGACCTTTCATATCCATCGGACGATCTAGATCTCCCTGCTGGATGGGCAGAGAAACTGATTCATGTGGATTCATAAGTGCTAGTGGAAAAAAAGTCCGTTACCATTCTATTAATAATGAAAAAAAGAAATGCGAATTTTGTTCCTTTATACAAGTTTATTTGGCAATAATTTTTCACATAAGCTCAATTACTTATTTTTTTTAAAGGAGTAATTATATGTAATGTTTTATAACTTACTAGAACTAATAGAATTAAGGGTTAAGGTACAAAAATACTCATAATCTCTTACCAAGAGGGTATCCAACACCATAATACTTTTTAGGGATGTAAAAATATCTATGAACATTCAAAATTGGAGAAAAAATGCTTAGACCGTTAAATTTAATCTAACACCATTATATATGCATATACAAAAATAGAAAAATAGTATGGGTCTTACCATAAAAAATAAAGATATTAAATTATATTTAACGATTCTTCTATTATTTTTACTCAAATTTTGAACATTTATAAGTATTTTTGCATGTTAAAAAAATATATAGTGTTTGATGCATTTTTAATAAAAATTAATAAGTAGTTTTGCACTTTACCCCAACCCTATAATTAAAACAAAAGTTGTATGAAAAATGGCTGCTTTTTTAAAAAAATATTATTACCTCCGGTCCTAAATATAGGACATAATTTATAGTGTATATACACTATAAATTATGTCCTATATTTAGGACCGGAGGGAGTATAACAAAATACCAGCCATATAAAAGGATATTTTGATAAACATTTTAACAAGCGCCAGATCCACTTCTTACCACCAATCCAAAATGTAGTTTGCTTATTATTATTATTATAGGATAAGAACCAAGAAGGCGCGTTTCTTGAGATATTATGACAAAGAGTCCTGGGAAGATGATGACAAATATAATGGATACTGTAATTTGAGGGAGGGGAAACTAGTGACACCGTACAATCCTTGCTATGCCCGCATGCAAACTGAACAAAACCTACTATACTACTGCCTCTCCAATACAGAGCACCGAACAGAGAGACGATGACTGTTCAATACAGAACTTCATCACAGTTAATAGCTGAGCAGCCATTGGAGCTCTAGACACTAAACAGAGACCCAAAATTGACATCCTACCGGCGATATAGAATGGTACTATCACCACATTTTGCTAGTTAGAAAGCAAGAAAAGGAAGAGAAAGGAAACCTCTAAAAGAATTTTCATGCAAGCCTTAGCTTCCCCAGCTCTAGCAGACCACGACCCAGAGAATTGGAAAGAGTACTTGTTAGTCAGATTTGGGTACAAAATCCCCCAATGCTGACCCGATTCTTTTGTTCCTTTCTTTTCTTCATCAAACAGCTCGTATATGTAAACACCCAACACTCCTTCCTTCCTGAGAGGAGTACCTTTGCCGGACTTCAAATGCTTCACAAGGCCTTTCAGATATATCTCGGCATACACCTTGTTTGCATCCTCCTCAGTCCCGGAAACGGCGTCGGCCGCGATCGGCCAACCCGTCTCCGTCACCACAATGGGTATATTCTCATACCCGGCCGCCGCCATCGCGCTCACCACCGCATCGATCATCATATCAAATAGGTTCTGGTACCGGACACCGGCGACGACATCGTCTCTGAAATTGAAAGGATACTCTAGAAACAGAGCAAACCCAATCGGAATCGCGGAATTGAGCCTGTATATGTTGTATGGGTACAAATTGATCAAGAACGACGAATTAGTGTGGCTCAGGAACTGGAGGATCGGCCCAATCAAATCAACACCAGCTAAATCTTGGAATCGAGCGGCTGACGGAGGGAACGACTTCGTAATAACGCCGGCGAAAGAGAATGAGGTGGAAACGGTGACGTTTCGGATGCCAATTTCTCGAAGTGACAAATGGACGTTCCGGATCGCCGGGAAGAGAAGGTCGACGGACTGCGGCGAGGAGACAGCGAAGTCATTGCCGACGGAGATAGTGGTGATGTTGACGCGAGGGTAGAAGGGGACGACGTGACGGTACAGCCAGTGGAGGGCGTTGGAGCGATTGGTGCCAATGGAGGAGACTAAGGTGTTGGGAATGGTGAGGACGATGGAGACATTGGTGTACAGGAAAGCTTGAATGATGTGAGGGTCTGAATCTCGGAGGAGGAGAGAGTTGATGTTGAGGGAACGAAGGGCGGTGGGAATGCGGTTGGGCGAGGGCAAGTGAGAGTGGTGGGTGACGCCCATGCATGGGAGGGAGGAGATAGCTGGGAGGAGAGAGAGAAGGAAGAGAGAGAAAGAGGAGCAGCGAAACATGGCGGTTCGGATTTCTTGAGCGTGAGGAAGGAGAAGGTTAGTTACAGATTTGGCGGGCTCTCTCCAGTTTCTGGTGTTGCCATTAGCTTCATTCCAGTTTGTTTGGATTCTAGGTGCATCACAGCGTGAGCTTCATTACATTGTTAAACCTGACTATTATTAATTTTTAAATTAGAAAATTCTTTTTTTTTTGCCGGGGTAATTAGGAAAATCTCATATCAACCAAATTAATTAGCAAAAGCCATCTTTGGCATTAATATATATATTGTTAGGCATATGTATTCTTCTATTGAAGGTAATCCTGATGGAATCACTGTCAGACACTAAATACGGACACATCTTCCAATAAAAATTCTAACCAAGTTGATAAGGTCCAAGATCCAATACTAGATTGGACCGGATCAAGATGAGCAAGGAATGGTAAAAAAATCAAGTGAGTGTTCACATAAAAAAATGGGTGAGTGTAGATAAGTGCATGTTTAGGAAGGGAAACCAAGGTTTCAAAAACTCTTTTCCATAAGTTAAGATAAAACTCTTCTTACATATTTATCTTATAAATTATAAAAACACTTTTAAAAAATTAAAACAAATACGATAGGCACTAAAAAAAAATGAAAAGTTGATTAAATTTAAATTACAAAGATGTTTGTGTACTAGGTGGCAGGCACTAAAAAATTAAAAAGTTGATTAAATTTAAATTACAAAGACGTATGTGTACTAGGTTTAGTTTTCTAGCCAAGCTTATTATTGTTGTCACAGTAAACAAAGTAAGGTTTTAGAAAAATAATGAAGGGAAAATTCTAGAAAACTACAAATGAAATTAGAAAATGACAGAATGTTTGGGTGAAATTAACAAATCCCAAATTAATGAGGCATGAGGAATCTGGCATATGAAATATTAACACAATTACCTAAATACCCTCTTAAGTGACAGCCAAAAGGAAAAAAGACAGCAGCTAATGAGTGCATATTTGTAGCGCCAAAAAGTGACGAAACAGGAGGAAAAGGTACGGAAACCAGAGGCAATGCACGGGTAAGTAAATTTGAGAGAGAAATGATCATTGTGATGTGTTTCTTGAATGTTAATGGAAAATTGTTTATGTGGTTTGTGGTAGGGATTTACAAAATCGGAGCTGACGCGTTATAGGTAAGGGGAGTGTTAGATGATCAGAGAAAAGGTAGTGGCTTTAAGGTAATAGGGCAATGTTAATGGTTATGCGATGGATTCGATTGTGTTTTGTTGAGTGATTGATGAAGCTTGTGCCTTTTTCGTTCACTGTGACTGCTTATGAAATGGGTGTTGAATCAGGGGAAAGGTGGGCTGGCGGTGGATAGTAAGGTTGGGGGAGAGTGGTGTTATTAGTGAGTATGAAGATGTGAAGAGCTATTGGCTGGGTGTTAATAATAGAGGCAAAGTGACGACATGAGCGGAGTGTTGTTATTTGTGAATATGGAGATGTTAAAGTAAATTATGTTGTTGTTAATAGGAGATGCAGGGTGATGATTTGTTGGTGTTGTTAACAGTGAATATCGAGATGTTAAAGAACATTATGTTGTTGTTAATAGGAGATGCAGGGTAATGATTTGTGGGTGTTGTTAACAGTGAGGATGCAGATGTTAAAACATATAGTATTGTTGTAAATTGTAGGTGGTGGGTGATGGTAGGGGAAGTTAGTCAGTTTAATAATAAAATTTTGTCCAGACATGCTTACTGGAGTGAGATTATAAAGAGTAGTGTAAACTTTAATTTTTTTTTATTTTCAAGTAAGCATGCAAAATGACATGTAATGAAGGTTCATCATCTTTGAACTATTTTATTTTTCTCATGTTGGAGGCAAATTAGTGTGTAATGATGAAGGTAAAATTCAATATACTGATTGATGCGATCAAAAAAGAAACGGGACGAGATGAAGGATGGCCTATAGGGACGAGAGCTGGAAGGTCGGGGTGCTGATGAAGAAGCTGATCTATTAGCACGTAGCAGAAAGAAGATCCGCGTAAGGACTAAGGAGAATGGGGAGACGGATGCCAATGGTGCTGAGGTATCTTCTGAAAAACCTCTTTCATACAGAGATAAAGTTTCAAATCTGGAAGAGAGGATGCAACAAGCCTCAGATAGGGGTAGCTCTATGATGGATGCTGCATGGAAGGAATATATCAATGGATTGAAAGGATTTTTCACTACTTCTGAGCCCTTATCAGAGTCCTTTAGGCTGCATACAGAAGATGGGAAACATAGAGAGCGATGTCCGGCACTTAAAGTTACATAAGGCGAATATGAAGCCTAGTGTGCTCCATGGAGAAAGTCTTTGATCATAAAACCATTGGGCATTAATTTTCCTCTGTTTCGAATGCGTCAAAAGCTTGAACATCTCTGGAAGTTTGAAAAACCTTTCAAGCTTGTAGATCTGGAGAATGGCTATTTCATAGCGTCATTTGCATCTGATGAGGATCTGAATTTTGTTTATCAGGAGGGTCCTTGGATGGTTGCAGATCACTATTTACTGGTACAACGGTGGAGGCCGAATTTTGACCCATGGAATGCATGGAACCAATGGGAAGTTGCAGCATGGGTTCGTATTCGAACAGTGCCGGTTGAATTTTATAACTTTGAATCGTTGTTTCAGTTAGGTGGTATGATTGAAAGAACTTTGAAGGTTGATTTGGCTACGTCATTAAGTTCACGTGGAAGGTTTGCTAGAGTTTGTGTTGAGATTGATTTGAGCTTAGAATTGCTCTCTTATCTGCAGATCTTTGGCCGAAAGTTTGTTGTTGAGTATGAAGGTCTGCATTTAGTCTGCTTCAACCATGGTATCTATGGACATCGTCAAGAGGAGTGTCCGTCGGTGCTGGGTGATCATTCTGCTACTTATCAGAACGTGCAACAAGCTCCAGCCTCCACTGTAGAAAATGAGTCCCATGCATGTAGTGAGAGTGTGAATATAGTATCTCCTGAGACAACAGGGGGCGAGGGGGAGCACGACAAGATTATGCATGAACCATTGAAACGTTCACGGGGGGATTCTGATTTGGAGGCGCAGAAGGGAATGGTCGGCGGTGACGTAGTGACAGCAGAAGCGAAGTTTGGCCCAACGAATCTCTATCGGCATCATATTTGGAAAGTTTCTCTGGATCCGAAAATCACGCAGTGAAATATGCTTCATCCATGACTAATGCCAGATCAGCTGCACTTGAAGGTAGGGAAAGATATCTCCATGCTTCTAGTAAAGTAGGCGAAAAGAAAGGGTTGGAAGGTCAAAAGGTATCTTGTAGGGTTAGTGCTAATGGACAGAATAATTGTGATGATGCGAAATTTGCGCCAGATTTGGATTTGGGTGGGGGAGTTTCTCTGGGGAAAAATCTTGCGGTTAATATGAAAGGAAAGGAGGCTTGTGTACAAAAAGCTGGAAGGGGCTCTAGAAAAATTTAAACTCTCAAAAGGTATGGGTTCCAGTGGGGCCTAAACTGAATCATTTGGGTCACAAGGGGATTAAAGCCGAAGCACATCGTAGTGGGAATTTTAAAAGTGTGGGCTCCGTTCAACAAGTTTCTCTACTTGAGTCTCCACCAAGCATTACCATCATGAATCCTTTTAGTGTCTTAAATAAATTAGATGCTTAGGATTTCAAAGGTACTTCTTCCGAGGGAATGCAACCTGAACATGCTACCCCAGTTATTCCTCCTATCGAAGGACCTACTTCTGTAAGTCTTATTACGATAGACGCTCATGAGTCCACTATTATGGATGAAGAAGAACATTTATGTAAAATTCTTCAAGGGTCCAAGAGCTTTGAGGCTCAGATTACTCCCCCAGGTTTTCCATGAATTACATTTTCTGGAATAGTAGAGGTACTGGAGCCAAATCTTTTCCTGGTTTAATTCGTGAACTAACCAAAAAACATCATATTGACTTTCTTGCTATTCTTGAAACTCGTAGTGGTGGAGAAAAGGCTAGGAAAATTGCTCTTAGTCTAGGCTTTGATAATTTCACTGTGGTTGATGCTCAAGGGTACAGTGGTAGCCTGTGGGTTCTTTGGAAAAATAATGACTGGAAGTTTGAAGTAGTAGGTACTCATGATCAGTTTATACATATGAGTCTTGATATGGGAAATAGGATGTGCTTCATTACAGCTGTTTATGGGAGTCCTAATCCAATCAAACGTCGTGTATTGTAGTCGGCTCCTCAAAATCTAAGTCAATTAATCTCGGGCCCTTGGTGCATTGGGGGGGACTTTAATGGTACCCTTTATATGCATGATCGCCGTTCTACTCGTAGAGTTAGTAGTAGCATTGATAGAGATATGATCAAGAGTGTTAAGGATATGGGGTTGTCAAATTTGGGCTGCCAAGGTCCTTATTTTACGTGGAAGAGGGATGGTAGTGAAAGCAGATTGGATAGAATACTTGTTAACTCTGAATTTCTCGAAGCTTTTCCTTAAGCTTCGGTAGTGCATTTGCCATTTTTTAAATCTGATCATCGGCCAATATTTCTCCTCACTTCTGAAGCTCAAGATAGGGATGTCATCAGAGCATACCCCTTTCGTTTTGTGGCCTCCTGGATACTTCATGATAACTTCTCTGATTTTATGAAAAATTCCTGGCAAAAGGAGAGACACCTACTTGAGAATATTTCCTACTTTACAACTCATGTTAAAGCTTGGAGTCATGATGTTTTTGGTCATCTTGGTCGTCGTCGACATCACTTGTTGAATAGATTGGAGGATTTGAATAGGACTCCTCGTAGTTGCTTAAACGAGCACTCTCTTGATTCGTTGATTCAACTTCTCTGGAGAGAACTTGAGGAGGTTTTAATTCAGGAAGACTTGTTATGGGTTCAAAAGGCCAAATGTAACTGGTATATGTTGGGTGATCGCAATTCTAAATATTTTCATGCCAAAGTAAATGCGAGAAGGAAAAGGAACAAAATTGACGCTTTGCTGGATGATAATAATACCTGGCATTATGACAAAGAAGGTATTAAGAATATTGCACTGGATTATTATACTAATCTTTTTTCTAATGCTGAATCCAAGTTGCCTATGATGAATTGGAAATTCTCTTACCCTATAATTGATGATGATCTGTTGGGATCTATGTCTCGAGAAGTCACTTAAGAAGAAATCAAACAGACTATATTTAGCATGGGTGCTCTTAAATCTCCGGGACCTGATGGACTGAATGCTCTCTTTTTTCAGAGCCAATGGAACCATGTTGGTAAATCCGTGAGTAATTTTATTCAGGAAGCTTTTAGGGAACCATCCATTATTGATGACATTAATGGGACTCTTCTTGTTCTTATTCCCAAGAAAGATCATCCTGAACGCATTCAAGATTTTCGCCCTATTAGCTTATGTAATGTTGTGTATAAGACTATTACAAAAATAATTGTGAACAGGATAAAAGGTATTCTTCCTGAATTAATCTCTCCTAACCAATGTGGATTTGTGCCTGGTAGACTGGGATCGGATAATATAATTATTGCTCAGGAGGTTATTTATTCAATGCGGAATATGAAGAAAAAGAAGGGCTTTATGGCGATCAAAATAGATCTGGAGAAAGCATATGATCGACTCAATTGGGGATTTATTCTTGATTGTCTTGTAGAGATGAGATTGCCTCCTTACCTTCTCAATGTGGTTCGACGTTGTATATCAAATGTGACTATGTAGATCCTTTGGGAAGGTAGTAAAACTCAAGAGTTTTTTCCGTCACGTGGGGTTAGGCAAGGTAATCCCATCTCTCCCTATCTTTTTATTATTTGTATTGAGAAATTGGCTCACTTGATTCAGGAGGAACTCTATAGTGGAAAATGGAAACATATTCGTCTTAGGAAAGATGGGCCCCCCTTTCTCATCTTTTCTTTGCTGATGATCTTATCTTATTTGCTGAAGCATCTATGGAACAAGTTGAGGTAGTGAAAGGTTTTCTTGATAAATTTTGCAGTCTTTCGGGTTAGAAAGTAAGTTTGACTAAAACTCGAGTTTTCTTTTCCAAGAACGTGAGTCATAATAGGAGGACGTAACTCAGTACTAGTTTGGGTTTTACCACTACACCGGATCTTGGGAAATATTTGGGAACTCCTTTGCATCATGATAGAATTAAGAGTGATACTTATCAGTATGTTGTGGACAAGGTGAAATCAAGGCTGAACAATTGGAAGGCTCATACTATTTCTTTGGCAGGACGTCATACTCTTATCTCTTCAGTGTTGCAATCTATCCCTTTATACCAGATGCAAACTTGTCTGCTCCCTATTGCTGTGTGTGAGGAAATTGATAAAAAGGCCCGTGGGTTTCTCTGGGGATCGACCTGTGAGCAAAGGAAGGTGCATCTAGTTGCTTGGGATAATGTATGTCAAGAAAAGCGATGAGGGGGACTTGGATTACGTCATTCTCGACTCCAAAATAAAGCCTTCATAATTAAAGCAGGGTGGGGTCTTTTAAAGAATCCTGGATCTCTTTGGGCTCGTGTCGTACGTAACAAATATCATTGTGGAAATGATCTTTTTCCTAGTATTAATGCTAGACGCCCAGGTTCTCGGCTGTGGGTGGGTATCTGTGATAACTGGGGAAAGGTATTGGAAGGGACAGAATGTATACGGCGGCCCAGTGGTGAAGAAATTATGAAATGGAAGTTAGAGAAGCATGGTAATTTTTCTATTAAATCTGCTTATAACATGTTGCAGGGAAATGGTCCTATAGAAACTCAAATATGGAGTAGAATTTGGAAGTTGGCCGTCCCACAGCGGTGTAGGACTTTTATGTGGTTGCTTCTTCAAAATAAGCTCCTAACAAATGATGAACTGGTGAGGAGGGGCATGTCTATTGTTGCTTCATGTGTTTGGTGCAACCAAAATTCTGAGTCTTGTCTGCATGTGTTAAGGGATTGTCCGGTGATCAGTTGCATGTGGCAGAGTATTCTTAAACCAAGTTGTAATCAACAGTTCTTTCACTGTAATCTTTGGGAATGGTGTAATATGAATCTTTCAAAGAATATGGAAGTGTTGCTGCTTGTTTGACGGCTGAAATTGGTGGATAAGATAACTACTAACATTCCTGAATCATTTAACACGTGGATGGTGAAGGAGAGGAAACACAATGTTGCCCAACTTATCCATGAACATCGTGACAAGGTTGTCAAGAAGATGTATGCATCTAGTATGACAATGAATAAGTGGAAAAATGGGATAGGCCCCAATATAGAGTCCATGTTGAAGGAAAATGTTGCTCATGCTAAACATATGTCCCTTAAAAATTATGGTAGGGGTAGCATTTGTGTTCATACCAAATACGGATCCTTAAGTGTTGATCTTCGTTTGCGTCTTTGCAATTGTGAAGCGTAGCAAATGTCAGGGATCCCTTGTGCACATGCTTGTGCAGCCATAAAGCATGTTCATGGTAATGTGTATGAGTATGTTGAAGAATTCTACAAAATCATATCCCAACAAAAGATTTATATATGAATGCAATGTTTGTGACAAGGAAACATTATGTACTATTCCAGAGTTAATGTTCCCTTGTCATGAAATATGTGAATGTGTACAAGGGGCAGTATGTAACTCTTATTTGGGCTTTATATGGTTGCTAAATGTAATTATGCAGATTGTGATCTGACAGCAACTGATAAATATCTTAAGGTGTTAATCAACAAAATCATGTTATTATAGAGGCATGTGGTGTTATTACGCTAGTAATATCTATTTTTGCAAACTTGTTTATACACACGTCTTCTGTTGTCACTGTGAATGGAAGATGTGAAAGATGTTGCGTTTGGGCAGTGATGCTAAAAAGTTCCAATTTCTTGTTGGGCAGATGTTAATCAACGAAATAACGTCGTTAACAATGAACATAATCTTGTTAATAACGAAGATAATGATGTTATTATGTTGATAGATGTTGTGTTTTCCCATCTACATGGCAACTTCCTAACTTGTTCCTTCGAAGATGTTAATAGACGAGGTCTAGTCGTTAATAGCGAAGATAATTATGTTATTACCTGGATACATGTTATGTTTTCCCATCTACATGACGACTTCCTAACTTGTTCCTTCGAAGATGTTAATGGACGAGGCCTAGTCGTTAATAATGAATATAGTGATATTATTACGTGTATACATATTGTGTTTTCCCATCTACATGACGACCTCCTAACTTGTTTCCTACAAAGATGTTAATGGATGAGGCCTAGTCGTTAATAGTGAAGATAATGATGTTATTACGTGGATACATGTTGTGTTTTCCCATCTACATGACGACCTCCTAACTTGTTCCTTCGAAGATGTTAATGGGCGAGACCTAGTCGTTAATAATGAATATAGTGATGTTATTACGTAGATACATGTTGTGTTTTCCCATCTACATGACGACCTCCTAACTTGTTCCTTCGAAGATGTTAATAGACGAGACCTAGTCGTTAATAATGAATATAGTGATGTTATTACGTGGATACATATTGTGTTTTCCCATCTACATGACAACCTCCTAACTTGTTCCTTCGAAGATTTTAATGGACGAGGCCTAGTCGTTAATAATGAATATAGTGATGTTATTACGTAGATACATATTGTGTTTTCCCATCTACATGACGACCTCCTAACTTGTTTCCTTCGAAGAAGTTAATGGATGAGACCTAGTCGTTAATAGTTAAGATAATGATGTTATTACGTGGATACATGTTGTGTTTTCCCATCTACATGACGACCTCCTAACTTGTTCCTTCGAAGATGTTAATGGATGAGACCTATTCGTTAATAATGAATATAGTGATGTTATTACGTAGATACATGTTGTGTTTTCCCATCTACATGACGACCTCTTAACTTGTTCATTCAAAGCTGTTAATGGACGAGGCTTAGCCGTTAATAGTGAAAATAATGATGTTATTACGTAGATACATGTTGTGTTTTGTTCGCCGCACCACTCTGCCCCACCTTCCCACACCCCACCCTCGCCGAAGCTTCGTGTCGCTGCATCACGCTACTCCTCCCCACCTTCCCACACCCCACACTCGCCGGACCTTCGTCTCGCTTCATGGCGCCGCCCAACGTCCCACACTCTACCGTAGCCGAAGCTTCATCTCGCCTCGCAGCGTCGCCTAACACCTTCAACCGTCAACCTGAGCTTGTGTCTCCTCCTTTCCCTTTTGCCTCGTTTCTCTCCGTCACTCTCTGATTTGATGCCTGGTCATGTCTCTTAGTTCCCCTTTTTATGAGGATATTTAGGTAATTGTGTTAACATTTCATATCCCAGATTCTTCATGCCTCACTGATTTAGGATTTGTTAATTTCACCCAAACATTCTATCCTTTTCTAATTTCGTTTGTAGTTTTTTGGAATTTTCCCAATAATGAATGCATATCAAAATGAACAACTCGGAATAATGAAGCATGTTTATTTAAGATCAACCAAAAGGGATATGCCTTTTTCTATAATATATTTTGCCTTAGTTCAAGCTGACAAGTTTCCAATTCCAAATACTGTCATGGATGGAGGGAGTGTTTAGGCATTGTCGCAAAGCATAACAATTTTTTGTAAAAACCAAGAAAAGGATAGCAAGCTGCTATGAAACTTAACTTTTATATGATTATTTTGAAAAATGAATTTCAATGGGAGTTATACGAATTCTGATTTGCTTTCTAATTTCGTAACTTATTTTTTGAAGTTACGTCTCCGTTGTAATACATGTAGGGCATGATCTGAATGACTAATTTGACTGTGAGAGGTTAATTCATCTTAGCCTTTGAGATTGGAAAAGACAGACCCACTCCCAACGGTGCCATTATATGCTTGTTTGGCTGTAACCAGGAAAGATATTTGTATTCTTCAATATTCAATTAGATATTCCGGTCGTCATAAAATTCTCCTTGCTTTTTTCCTCTTCCCCACGTTCATACTTTTTTCTTCCTGCAATATCCTCATCAATTTGATGCCCATGCACCTAATCTTCTTTTTAAAACAATTGTCCGAAGAATTTTGTAGCTCGGGCACAAAAGCAAGAAAAAAAAAAAGAGCAAGTTTTTTTTCCAAAAAAAAAAATGAGAACTTTGAAAATTGAAATCCTTGGAGCTATAAACTTGGAGAGTGATGGTGATAGGCATGAAGAGAGAGAGACGAGGAGGGGTGCAATGAGCATTAGCATCTAATTATAATTTGATCCGTCATCATTTTTCCCTCTTGTTCGGTCCCTTTTACCCTCCAAATCTGTAACTGGTCTCAATCTTCTTTTCGCTTTAAATCACAAAAGGCTCCATAGACCATAGACAAACCACACCGATCCGCCATTTCTCATTATCTTTTTATTTCAAGGTAAGCATACTCCTCTGATTCTGCCAGTTTTATAGCATTCAATCAGCTCTCGAACCCGCTTTAGGGCAATTTCTACTCGATTTTCTGTAGTTTTCTCTGGAGTCAAACAGATTAGTAGACAGATATTTATCTTTCGGTCTCACCCATTTCTCATTATTGACTCGAACTCTTTTCTTCTGCGTCTTTTTTCTGGGTTAGTCTATCAACCCAAGTTATTGCAAATAGAAATCTGAAAAGACACAGGGTCTGGTAATCTGATTGACTGCCGTTGGGATTTGGAATTGGTGATAAAGCTTAGATCCAAAGGGCATAGCCATGTCTTTCATCGGTACCCAACAGAAGTGCAAGGCTTGCGAGAAAACGGTCTATCCTGTGGATCAGCTATCCGCTGATGGTGTTGCTTACCATAAAGCTTGCTTTAGGTGCTCTCATTGCAAAGGAACATTAAAGGTAGTCTATTGTAATTACTTGTCGTTTGTACTGCATTCTCGATTCAAAGGGGGAATCAACTATTTTTCTTTACTCTTAAAGTTTACTTTCGTATTTCTTTTTTGTTTGTTTGCTTGAATCTTCACTTTATTTTGTGCTTTGGTTTGTGTGAACTCCCATAGGCTGCAATGGCTTCTGAGAGAATGGTTTCTTTGATCTGAGTAGATCGAAAAATGTGTATCCATCCTTAATATCGGCCACAAGAAAACAATGGATGCCTAAACTACGGGATGGTTTATCACTGAAGAATGTTGAATATTTTAACTTGTTTATAAGAAAGCTGTTAGACTGCTAAAAAATGAAATTTAAACATTATTGATGATGTTGAACATGCTTTAGTGTACTTGTAAAACAACGAATCCTTTACATTATTGATATCTATTTTCAGCTTAGCAGCTATTCCTCAATGGAGGGTGTTCTCTACTGTAAGCCTCATTATGAGCAGCTCTTCAAGGAGACAGGCAGTTTCAAAAAGAACTTCCAGTCACGTAGGTCTTCTTGCAAGATAGATCTCTATTATTGATTTCTAAATCAGATACCTCTTTAATTGGCAATAATTTCATTTTGAACAGCTGCAAAGCTAGCTGATAAGACAACTCCTGAGCTGGTAATAAAAATATTAATCTCTCTCTCTCAACTTTGTTTAGATTATGCAATTCATTGATATCATTTGTCTGTGGCTTTTGGTGTTATTGTTGAACATTAGCATCTTTTGTTTATTTCAGACAAGGTCCCCTAGTAAGGCTGCTGGTATGTTTTCTGGGACACAAGAGAAATGTGCTACATGTGGCAAAACTGCTTACCCATTGGAGAAGGTACAGTTCTGGATTTTTCAGAAGCAAATTGTGTGATGATATTTGATTTAGGTTATACTTTTGTTATGAATGAATTATATGGGTGTTTAGGCCTTGATAAAGATGGATTATTACTATTCGCATCCAGATTCATTATAGTAGTGGAATTTTTTCTCCCTGGTTCAATAATATGTGTGCAACAGAAACAAATGGTATTCATGTGTACCTGGAAATTATTAGGGCTATGGCAGAATATAAGGACGGTAATAAAATCTCTCTCCTATTCACTTTATTTAATGAGCTTTGGACACAAATGTCAGCATGAAGAGAGGCATTCAATAGTTTTTGTTTCCAATTGGCATTGATTGATGAATATGTATTGATTTCTGTTCTACATGCCTCCTATAATATCATGCTATGCTATCAAACATAGGGACTTAGGATTCCCTTGCGTTGATTGGTTTTGATATGACTTCCTTCTGTTATTGAGAGACTTGTTACAAAATGTTATGTATAATAAGGAACTTGTTGGTTCAGAGTGAAATAGAATGTTTCTATATATCAAATTATTTTTTCTATCAGTGCCCATTTACCCTAAGTGATTGAAAAAATATAAGCAGTTAACCAGTCTGTGTTGCTTATTTATCATGATCACCATGAACATCTTTAAACTGTAGGGATGGCGTGCTGGTGTAATATATTAATTCCGAAAAAAAAAGATGAATATAAGAAAGTCGTGGCACTAGTGTTCAACTCAGTTAGGACTGAGGAAGATCACGACTGACTCTTTACAAACTTAAAGTCAGTAACTAAATTCTCCTCTGGTCCTTAATATAAGACATATTTAGAGAGTTGATCTTGATCTTAAATATAAGACATAGTTTTCATATTTGTCAATTTTTTTCTAATTTACTCCTTTTGATGTTCCTCTTGATGCTCCCTCATTAATAATCAAAGAGGAGAAGGAATGAGGGGAATAAGGAAGATGACTTGAGTGTTTTAGAAAATACATGTCATATTAACTAACTCAACTAACTTCATTAATCTAATCAAATTAGGTAAATATATCTTATATTAAAGACATAAAGGAGTATATTTTATACCTTACTTAAATGAGCAAATCCTATTATTATATCTTCATAGTCATGCTGTATTAAAATGTCATTTTTGTTTGTCATCATCTATAAAAGCTAATTATTCTGGGTGTAGGTAACAGTGGAGGGCCAAGCCTATCACAAATCATGTTTCAAGTGTTCACATGGTGGCTGTCCTATATCACCATCTAATTATGCAGCTCTAGAGGGCATTTTGTACTGCAAACACCATTTCTCTCAGCTTTTTAAGGAGAAAGGAAGCTATAGTCACCTTATCAAGTCTGCATCATTAAAACGAGCAGCTACCCCTGTTCCAGAGTCCTAAATCTTGCTGCCTGATATTTTTATTGACTGTCTGTCCTTTCCGGCAAGTGTTTGTATGTGTGCTTTTTTTTGTTCTGGCTCTATGATGATGCCCTTTTACTGTGCTTTTTATGTCGTCCTATGTGTGGCGTGCAAATCATTCTCAATTGTGCATTCAGTTAAATAGTGTGGCTTGCAGGATGTGTCTTTCAAAGGGATGGCATAGCCTCTCATCCATTTTGAACCTGTCTTGAACTGATAGTGAAGGAATCTTTATTGGCTGTGTTTTAATGGATTCACTCATTCATCTTTGTAATCTCTTGCAAATCAGTTCTAATAGGAAACCAGGTTACTGGTATATTCTCGGAAGTTATTTGTGTTTTATGTTTTATTATGTGTTTTGTGTTAATTGTTGTAAGTGTCTGCTGGTGGTTACTATCATATATGCATTCTATCAAAATCATGGACGAATAAAAGTTACAACCCCCCCCCCCCTCTTTAATGTAGGATTTAATTAGGAAACTGATATTAATTCAAGTATAAGACCAATTTCTCATATCTCAATTTATTTCTATTGATATTCTTTCAATAATAATTAAGATAATTAATAGAGAGATTGAAAGAATTAAGGAAGATGATTAATGTATTTTTTAAAAAAATATATCGTATTGACTGACTTAATTAATTTCATTAATTTAATTAAATTAAGTAAATAGGTATTAAATTAAAGAATAGAGAGTATTATTTAGTAAATTATCTTGTCAGCTTCTCTAGGACTTCATATTCTGACTCTAGAGTTCTCTTCGTCTCTCCTCTTTCTTCCCCTTTCTCCTATTTTTACTTCTATTTTCCAGGCTCTCCCACTTCTAGGGTTAGATTCTGATTCTAGAAGACTCTCACCTCTACAATCATATTCTATCTTCAACTTATTCTATCGGATAACCTCAGTTACAAACACAAAGGAAAAATTTGGAAGAAGTATCATTGAAACAGAAAATATCATAATCATAATTATGTACAAATCACTATGAATGAAATTGATCTATGACGATTCCATCATGCATTACAGCAAGAACATGAATGAAGAAGACCTCAACAAAAGAATTAATGCAAGATATTCCTCGATGACCCCAGCATCATGGGTCTAATGATATAGAGGGAATGAGAAAAGAGTATCATTAACTTATTGAAACTACGTAACTGTGGGCTGATTCTGCACAACTGCCAATACAATGAGAACCCCGGTGAATGAGGCTTTCCGAGTGGGAAAAAAAATGTTGGGCCAAACATTTCACACCTCCGGATTCTGACAACTAGTACCATCCTTCAACAATTTTGCCTCATGGAATCTTGAGGTCGTCTGTGCAGTAGTAATGAAAACAAAATATTGGGACATCATTTAAGACCTCCCTAAGATTGTTGTGGCTTGCTTCGCTTCTTGGCTTCACTATAAAATATGACTCCACCCACAGTGAGCGAGTAACCTAGCATTCCAGTGACAGACACTGGGTTTCTAAATATAAGAATTGAAACCACTACAGCTACAGCCCCTTTAGCATTTCCGAGTACCTGCATGAGCCAACTCTTGTGTTAGTCCGTGTGCATATCACATATGCCAAATGCTGAGAACATCTAATAAAACAAATAACAAATGTGTTGACAAGGTTGGGGGCTTGAGGCGGATAGGATAGAAGGAAGCCATGAGCAGTCATGTAACAAAACACACGTTCAACAAATTTGCTTAGCCTGTGTTTGTTTCAGTGTTTTGTACAGGAAAAACGCACTTATTACGCAAGCCGAGAAAAAACTCCTCTCACATACTTGCCTCGTATACCGTGAATCACGAATTATAAGCACGTTTTGGACAAAAATAAGCCATTCCAAACGCACACTTAATGTATCAATGCAGCCATAGCTCATAATTGCTATGAAGAGATCATTAGAATTAGACTTCGTTAAGAGGCCACATTCCATATAAACCTTCTAAGGATTCCACAACGTAAATAGCAAAAACTGGTGAAAATATCTCAATTCATGACATTGATTTATAGTTGTTGCCTTCCTTCCACTAACATCTTTAGATTGTATAGAGGAATTTCACTCCAATCAGTGTACTTTCTCCTATCAACTTAAACTACAAAACATGGGGCCACTACTCCATCCAGTGATCTTATATCCTTTGAATCAAGACAAATATCTACAACTACAACCATAAGGTGACATAGAAGAAAGAGAGAAAGCCGACATAAGCAGAAGTTAATTTTGAACCTTCCTCTTCAAAACATACATAAAAAACACTCAGGAAAATCGTCCTCAGTTTAAGTTTCTGCTATGCGACCTATGGCCATAAACTTATCCACTGCAATTTGGTCCAATGGCATTCATTCCCAAATGAGATCATAACTGAATGAGGTTCCAGCATATCATGGTCAAAACACAATAAATAAAAAACAAAAGGCCCTCAGGATTTGTTTTACTCAGTTGAGAAAGAAGACGGGGGGGGGGGGGGGGGGGGGGTGGGCTGTGAACAAGGTTATTCAGCTGTGACCAGGGAACCAACTAACTGAACCATGGTTTCAGCTAGCCTTAGACGAGGAAGAACATTTTGGTGGAAGTACAGAAAAGATTACTGACAATTGATTCTCTCAATCTCTGTTTTTTCTTTTTCTTCTTTTTTTTTTTTTGGGCTGGGGGGGGGTGTTTACAATATCTGACAAGCCCACTTCAGAAGTGAGTCACACTTGAATGTGTGGGATCCACCTAAGCAATACACTCCATGCACTCAGTGTTTGTCTTTTTCACAGGATCCATTCTAGAGTATTTTCATATCCTGAGCCATCTTCAGTTTTGCATCTTGTCCCTTCTCTTACTTTGCTGGTTTAAGCATTGTCCTTAGGTGCTGTACGCTGGCTCGAAGCATTTTATGAGACATGTTACAGGCTTCATAGTACCCTTACTCACTCTTGCCTAACTTTTTATGTAAGTTTCATACTCCATTTATGTTCTCTGTGCTGTTTAGTGTGTGTTGTGTTGTGTTTGGTGTTGCTGGAACCTGTCTAATGGTTAAGTAGTGTGATTTGAAGAGTGTCGTATTCCATTGCATAACAAGATCCCCCATGATGCAATAACATATCAGTCCTTCGTGCCTTCTGTGCTCTCTTTCGGCATTAAACAAATCATGCCACAATTTGACTCTACTGATAGCAACCCCAGTCTAAATATTTGAACCGTTGTGCTTTACAGGTAAAATTTCACCAAACAATTCATCTTTAGAACTAATTTATCATGACATGTCAGCAAAAGGGTTGGGCAATGCTAAAGTCTAAGCTAGCTTTAAAATTTTCACTGATCCTCTGAATTGTTATTGCAACATGCTGGTGTTATAAATTTGTAGTCTACCATTAGTTAATCACAAGAGATTCCACCTTTCACTAAAACAAGATAAACCCAACCACAGACATAGGAATGCGCCCAAGTATGTAGTGAAAATGAGTTTAAAAGAAACAAACCACCAGAATGATGAAAACTATGCCAAAACACATATAAACTCTAATTTAAATGCTTGATCTGTTTGTAACAATTTCAAATATTGGACTTCTTATTTAGAGAAAAGTCTATTAGATTGAAAATTTTGGCGGGGGAAAAGACATAACCCTATCTGAAGAAGTGGGACATACCTGAAGGGTAAGAGCACTGGTGTGCTTTGTGACCAGAAAGTTGGTCAAGTTGACAAAATATGCAAGTGCTGAGTTAAATAGCAGATACCAGATGATCTTGACATCATCTCTGGCAAGAGCTAATGTGATACCAACCACATTTTCTTCCATTATAAGTGTGGCTGGAAGAAGGAAAACAACTGCCATTGGAGCCATGTAAAGAAGAAGGTTCATAGAATTCAGCTTCTCCCTAATATAAAATAACTATAATGTGAGAAGTTGTTGAAGATGTTGCTATAGCAGCACAAAGTGTAGAATAGATCAATGAATTACTCAAAAATAGCTTACCCTTCAGAAGAAAGTAAAATTCCTTGTAACACTGTTTTTAGGGCCCTTGCAGCTGTCGCTGCAACACATATTATGAACCCAAATAAATGGAAGCTTGGTTCACCCTATAATCACAAAGACCAATAGAAGTAATAAATTAGAAATCCGAATATTGTGTGCATAACATAATTTGAACATTACACAAGAAAATCCATTTAGAAATTCAACATTTAAGAAGCACCAATGTCGGCATAGGATTTGTAACAAAAGTAACAAAAACATAAAAGTACATTTAAAGATTCTATTCAAATGATCACGCAGGGCTTCAAAGAGGTTTAGAAAACAATGGTGCACAGAATGATCTAAACAACTTGTTATCTGGAATTACAACAATTCATTTCATGCTGCCGCCCGACATCATATGTGGTCTTATTGTTACCTCTATTTCTGGAGGGAAATTAGATCAGATATCTTTTTCTGAATTGGCAAGAGACTCAAGTAACAGAACATAAGAAATCAATATGCCAGCAACAAATTTTCCATGAACGAAAACACAGTCTATAACATGCACTTCATCCAATTCTAAATGGCATAGAAAAGCAATATAGAAGAACACATGCAGAGTCGAATTAAAAATTGACAAGAAAAATAGGATAGCTCACGTACCCCGCTTGCAATGATGACTCCAGTAACAACAGGAATAAGGGCCACATAAGTAAGCCAGGCCTCCCTCTTGAAAGTCATGAGGTAAGCAAAAACTGCAGTGAAGAATGGAGTTGTGGCACCAATTGCCTGGTTGAAGGACACAGGCAAGTACCTAAGCGAAATGTTGCCAAAGACGACGGAAATGCAGAAGATTAAACTGAGGGCGGAGATCTTGAGGAACTGGACCCGGGATCGAATGGTCTGCATAGGCACTACCTTCAACCAAGCTATAGCAACGTAGCTGAACAAGGAGCAAGCGGTCATGTGGCACATGGTGAGGAAGATCGGGTACTTGAAGCCATAGTTGCTGAGCAAGTACTTGTTGAGCAAGAGGACCCCAATGTTGGAGGAGTACCAGGAAGCGACAAGCCCAAATGTGAACAGACGACTGGGAGCCTTCATTTTGGGAGGCCGGCCTTGATCGGAGTCCTGAAATTCGGAAACAGAGGAGAAGGGGGTCAGCGCGGACGGGTTAATTGTATAAGCAGAAGAAGGGGATGGATCTCATAGGGTTTAGGCGAGGAGGGATCTGAGCATTGGAGGAGCTATGGAGAAAAAGAGATTAGGCGTGAAGAGAACGAAAAATGCGAAAGCCTTCTCCCTTGGATCTGAGAATCTGGCGTGATGGCAGACAAGTGGGCAGCGCCAAAGAAACAGAGAAATTAAGAAGAAAGTTACAGAATGAGACAGAGGGGCAGAGAAAGAAAGAGAATGGTTCGAATTAAGGAGAAAGCTGGAGGCTCGAGAATTACCGACAAGAATCGTGCCTCTGCAAATGAATGGAAGAGGCAGTGGGAAAGAGAAGGAGCATTTAAAGCAGAGGAGGGAAACGCGTACACCAGAGAGACTCGTTTTCCTGCACTTCGGTTTTTTTCAATTGAATTAATATTTTATTTATGCTTGGAGGGACGAAGAAAGAAAATCACAGCATATATTTTTTCTCGTTTTCTGGGCTAATAATTCAATTAAGTTGGTTTAATTAAATTTAAAGTATGACATAAAATTAGGGTTTGGAAATAGAAACATCAAAATTGAGGCGTCTAATGAAATGGAGGTTCAAAAAAGACGGTGATTGCATATGAAACAGAAAGAAGTCATGAAGGATAAAAATTTTCTAAAAATTGAAGAATTATCCTGAATATCCTGAATAAGTGGTAAAAGATTATCGGGCGTTAGCATAAAGAAGGTAAATAAAACGCAAAAAGGGTTACGAAACTTAGGAAGCAATTCTCTTAAGTAAATGCTTCTTCGATCGTCTTTGACAAGTAAAAATGAGTGGTAAAAAATGAGAATGATCGTGTGTTTGGAAATTATCAAAATTATGATTTTAAAAGCACTTTTTAATAAATCAAAATAAAATTTTTTTTACATATTTATTTTATAAATTATAAAAATTATTTTCTCACAACTAATCCAAATATACACTAAAAAATAACCGTGTTTCCGAACTTGAAAAAATGACGGTGGATTATTGCCGGATAGTGGACAAATGAGAGCGAGGGTGGCGTGATAGGTGGGAGAGCATTACTGGAGAGGAAGTAGGCTGCTCCAAACGCCGCCTTCCTTCCTGCTTCTTCCGATGAACTTGCCTAAAACCTTTGACTTTTCTCCAACTATGAAGACCAACAAATCTGAGTCGTCCAGAAATTAGGTCCGCCCATTGACCCATTCCAGTTTTACTTTTCTTCTTCAACCATTGCAAAAAAATAAATAAAATAAACTAAAAAAATCGGTATTTTTCCAAGTAAATTTTGACTACAATATGGCGATATTAAATAGGTATTATTATATGCATTGTAACAAATTGTCCATGGAGAAGGCAGCTGTAGCCGTACTTCAAATGCGTTAGAAACTAGAAAGTAAGCATGGGAATTAGAGAATGAAGCCTCCTAACCTGCCTCTAATAATGCCTATGCATGCATAGAAAAAATAATAGGCGGATTCTTTAAGTCGTGGCTAGCATTATCATTAAATAATAAAGGGTTAAGCAGTATCCAACATTACGAAAATTTTTTGCAGAACTATTCAAAATCTTAAACTAATCTTTTGTGCATCTGGAATGTTAAGTTACTTTTGTAATACTACCTCGAATCTTTAATATATGATATATTTAAAGAGTTGATCTCAATTCTAAATATAAGACATAGTTTTTATACCTGATATATTTTCTATTACTACCACTTCAATCATTGATCGTTTTGTTTGTGTATAGGCGGAGGAGAGAGTTGATTCCCTGATACGGGGGGTTTTGAGAAGAAAGGACGCAAAACAAAAGCGTCTGGTATTCGGAGTGATCACATGGCAAGTGGAAGAGTTGGAAGTCACTTTGTCCGTAAGTTTAGGCACAAAAAGATCAACCAAACCCATAGAGCGATATCAAAAGTTGGAGTAATTTAAGTACAACTAGTGTTGAACCCATCAAACTACACTGTAACTAAGTTCATTAAAAAATGCGGAGTCAAAATTTGGGAGTGGATTTTCAACAAAGAAGGATGGGGTGAGGGCGGAATTATTTATACAAATGAAAGGACACGCATTCCACTTGGCATTATAAATAAACAGGACGAGGATCACGCGTTGGCCTGAAGATATTTATTTTGTAACCAATAACTAAATTAAGAGTGAGGGAAGAATAGGAGGTACCAGGGAAATGGGCCAAGGGGGGGAGAGAGAAAGGGCATCTCCTTCAGCGACCTTGAGGACAAGCCGGGATGAAGACGACGGAGTAAAACGCAGGAAATGGTGTCGTTTGGGTGGGGGCAACCTGGGAGTGATAAAGGAAAGAGAGATTATATGAGTTTGTTGAGTGAGAAAGTGGGAAGAAAGTGGAGAGAAGGAACAAGGAGAGGGAGTGATCGCAGCCATTGATGAACATGTGCTAGTTTACCAGTACTCCTAACTCCACACACAGAGAGAGAGAGAGAGGTAAGAACTAAGAAGGAGGAAGTTGAGAATTTGGGAAAGGGGGGAAGTGAATAGGGGCTGGGATTGAGTACAGATTCAGGATTGAAAGTGATGTGGTCCTCACAGCTTATTTTTATTTTTTGAAAAAATAATAAGTTTCATTTGATGTGAAGAATCATACGAATGTGTTGTCAAACATTGCCTGGGATTGAGTATTACTCATGCACTCACTTGTCTCACACAGAAATTTTCATTTTTGGATATATTGATTTAAACTTGGGAACAAATTCAAAAGCAAGGAGGCCGGGTCATCGTCACCGATTCAGAATAGAATATTCGAATCTATGCAAGTTGTTGTTCGCATTGGGTTGCACGTGCAGCGACTGTTGCTGCTTCTCATGCTTCTGACTTCCCCAAGCTCACATGACACGTGTATACTTAATAAACTCTTCCATCTCGTTAATATAATACACTGTGTATCGAATTAGTGTTGGAAACCTCACCTGCTGTCAAGTATCTATCACATTTCAGTTTCATGACATAAGTTTCATTACCATTTTCAACGGCTAGTATGGGATTGAAAGTGTCACGCTTATGAAGATATGTTATACATTTAGTGGTATTTAAGTGGTGGTTTCTTTTTAATTGTTCCCTTGTAACATTGCCTATTTCAAAGGCTTCGGACGATGAATAAAGACATCCTCCCATTCACATTTTTCTTTACTTTATTTTAACAGTTATATTAAAAAAATTTGTTAAGTTAGTTAATATAATATCTATTTTCTTAAATACATTAGGCATCTTCCTTAATTCTTTTATTCACTCATCTCCTTTATTATTATTGAGGAAGCATTAATAGGGATAAATTATGAAAAAAAATAAAAAATATATTTTATATTTAAAATCAAGATTAACTCTTTAAATATATCATATATTAATGACTAGAGGGAGTTTTTCTTTTTTGGGGAAAAACTGCGAGGTTTTTAAGGGAAAAAAATAATTATCAATAAGACTCAATGATAACTAAAGAGTATGCAATAACAAGTTTTAGTATAAAAGATCATGACACCTAACTTTTCACAGAGACTTCTTAGTAATTAAGTTATTTCTGTAGGACATCTATGTAATTTCTCCCGATTTTTTCTTAAATAAATATTATCCCTCCACGTTCTTATACTCAACTGTATTTTGTTTTTACTTTTTTTATAATTTTTGTTGATATTTTTTTAATATACCCTTATCCCTTTTTTGTTCCATCTAAAGCGTCCCTTTGTTTTAAAAAATACTTGGAAGATCACGAGTTGGCCCGAACAATATTACTATAATTATATTAGATGTCCAATGCTACTTTGCTTATTTGATGCTCTTCTTTTCACATGCACATCTTCATTGTGAGGAAGTGAGTTTCTTTTTCCTCTTTTTAATCAAAACAAATTTTCAATCAAACCATTTTATAGATTTTTTTTTTTCAAAATAAATGGACTAGCTTCTCAAATGGAACAAATAAAAGGGACGAGAAACCATGAAAAAAAAAAAACACACTATATCAGCAAAGATTACCATGACTAAAAATAAATCACCATTAAAGTATGAGGACCTAAAGTGATATTTTCTCTTTTATAAAAATCATATCAGCAAAGTTTAAACCCAATGCGTTTATTTAGTATTCCTTCTATCTTTAATGTATGACGTATTTTGAGGGTTAATCTTAATCCTAAATATAAGATATAGTTTACATTTTTATTAATCTTTTCCTAATTTACCTCTATTGATGCTCCTTCAATAATAATCAAGGAGGAGAGGTAAAGCGGGAATTACTAGGATATTTTAGAAAATTTATATCATATTACCTAATTTAACTAACTTCTTTAATCAAATCAAATTATGTAAATATATCTTATATTAAATATCAGAGAGAGTATTTACTACGTATATTTCGAATACTTAGTTATATAAACACATGATTAATTTTCAAAATATTTTATATATCAAACTTATATTATTGTATGGTTTGAGTTGATCAGCCCTCTCAGTTTTTTACTTTTTTTAAGGTGCTATTTCCCTCAAATTTTTAATGCAATAGAATTTAGAAGACATCAGAGCCCCGTCCCACTTGTTCTCATGCATGCGCTCTCGTTATTTTACTTTATTAAAATATTTTATTGATTATATTCTGTACTTTTTTAAAAATGAAATTATTAAGTAAAAACAAAAAAATACAATTTTATATGATAGTCAACAAGTGGTTAAGTTTTAAATTTGAAATAAATGATACATAACAACTAAACATGACGCATAATTAATTTAAAAAATACCAGAATCCAAATTTAAGTGAAAATAATTTTTTTAAAAAAATGGTTAGGTTAAAATTAAAATAATGTTAAAATTTCGAGATAAAAAATAAATAATTATTTTTTTGTATTATTAATTTATTATTTGTATTGTAGTGTGTGTAATTGTCCCAGAAATAAAATCAACGAGCAACGATCTTGTTGAATAATAAGGTACACCTAATCACATATTATTATCATTGTTATGGTTGCTATTAACTTATTATATATGAGAGTCCAAATTATTAAAAAACATATTTTCCTGGGCAGTTTAAAAATAATTAGAAAAATTGTTTGGTATAACAAAGCGATTTCTACAAAGGATAGTTTGTGGTGCCCATTTAGTCAATTATTGGGTGACATGTAATCCAACACTACCCTAAATGAAGATTGAAGAAGGATGTGAGACTTGTTCAGTTTATTGACTTTCTCTTCTTTATTTTTCACCCAAAAAAAGGTCATATTAAGTTAATAAAGGCTGATTGTCTGACTAAAAATGTTAGCATCATTAATATTGATTATATACGTGTGTTTGGTTATATGTTAATTTTGATTCCATTTTGTTTGATTCCTTCAACTTATCTTGTGTGGAAAAAAGTGTGTAGAAAAAACTTATAGGAGGAGCTAGTAATAGTATAACTAATTGGCCAACCATGTGATAGGTCTGCGTATAATATAATATGGCGGTTGAATAAGTCATTTTATTTATTTTCTTTAAATTTAACTGAGTAAGTGGATGTATCATGTATTTGACTTTTAACGGTCTTTTATTTATTGAGAAGTAGAAATTATTATCATGCATGTACAGTTGTAGACTCTTACAATTATACTTAATTAATAATAGTGATATTTTCCTTCCTTTGATCCGTAAGAAGTAACTTTACAAACACAGTTGTTATCAGGAAAGCATCGGCCGTTGACTAATATCATGCTTTTTGGGATCTTAGATTGGTTTTTATGCAACTTTGGGTGAACATGTGGAAGGGCACATGGGTTAGAAATATGTACGAATACGTAAGCAAGCAGAAAAAACAAAAACTCGAAAAATTATTCCTTGGCTACAAAGTCTAGTATTTTGATTTAGGGGGGAAAATCAAACAATGGAACGTATAAATTTTGGTATTATTTGGTTATTGTGTTCACGTCTTCATTAATTATTTGGCCGGATGATATAGACATGGCAACGGACTTATTTAAGTTAGAACAAAGTTGGGCAAAAATACATAGCCATACAATTATTGATTTTTTAGGTTGGGAGATGGTATTGAGATGGGTTATCTAGTGGTGAAGGGTAGGGGGTTCTCAAGTAGACGAGGAGTAATACACCCCTTTGGCAACAGTGTAGGGCTGGATTTGATTCCAAAATGATTCCACCTACCCTGGACCATTCGATTAACGTTATGTTATCATCAATTTCATTATACCATTTATATAGATCGACTAAGCAACTACTTCTTTTAGATCAAAGACACTATCCATGATTTGAGATACTATTCTCTGTATCCTCAATACCTAACATAAGGCTGCTCCATATATTACTATATTGAGTCATTGATATAAAATCTAGTTTGTAAGGAGATAAATGGTACTTAAAATATATTGTATAACAAATTGCATTATTGAAAGCATGTAAATATTATTACCTCTGATCCCTAATGTTAGTCATTTAAGGGTTAGATTTAGTTATAAATATAAAACCCCATTCCACTTTATCCTTCATACTTATCCTTTTTATTAAATTATCCTCATTAATGGTACATATTAAAAGAATTAACATCCAAGTACATCAATAATAGTTCAAAACAAATTACTAAAGACGAATTTTAAATAAACCAACCCACATTTTTAAATAAATGACTACTTTTTTTAAATATAACCAAATTAATTAAATCTTATATAATTATCTTGTAAATTTGCTAGGTATATAGTCATACATATATTACCTAATCAACACGTGATACATGTATAATTGTTAATATTCGCACAAAAATGCATGATTTAATCAAAATTAAAGAAATAACACATGGTCATGGATCAACTTTGATATCAAATAAAGATATGCTACGTAAAAAGTTTACGCACAAGAATCAATAATGCGATGCTAAGCTAAAAAATTATACTCTTGCCATGATTTTATCAAAAATCAGATAACAGAGAATATAATATATATACCTAAGTCTTCTTTTAAACCAAGGGCTGTCGCAGCGTTGATCGATTCTCAAGGAAATAATGAAAAATAAAAGCAGCTCTTTCCACATCATAAACAAGCAAACTAATGTGCTCAACAGTACAAAAGGGCATAAATTAAACTAAAAGAAAACAGCCGCTCCTATCCATGGATAAACCCTCCTTCGACTACGTGTCCAGAGAATCTGCAAGGGCGAAAATCAAAATACAAAATAAGGAGACGGAACGTAAATTATTATTGATGTAATTAAGATAAAATGGCACGCGACCACGAGACACGTATTAACCATGCCGTCTACGAGCAAACATTGAAAGTAACAACCAACAGTAAACCGAACAGCAATATTAGTATAAACGTGCACACCAGACAAACAAATGACATTGATCATGATATTTGGCGGGCATATCAAGTGCCAAGTATACATATCAATAAATCAATAAATATATTATAAAACTTGAAATTGTAATTAGCTGCATTAATCACCAAGTATTTCTAGCCAAGAGAAATAGTAGTGTAAAACAGAAAGATAGCTCAAAATGAAGATCTATAGCAGAAATTCAAAACCATGTCATCATCTTGGCTTGGAGACGACTCATGCATATGTATTGCATTGTAGCTTATTATCGAGGAGTAACAATTATTAGACCTTCCCACAGGGAAACTTTCAGACTATGGGAAGCAAATAAGTGGTAGAGCTTATGAAAACAAGTTATTCTTGAGTACGAAAATGAAATTGATGGCAGTGAGCAACTCAATTTGAAGTATCAAAGTTATAGAAGTGATTCAATGAGTTTGGAAATAGTGAAGTGAAAGACATACAAATGATGAGCTTGGGTACTAAACAAGATCTGAAAGCTACCACTACCCTAGATCATCCATCTTGAGCAGAAGCAGAACCACAGAATCATAACGACTGACTTTTGTGACGGCAGCAACCTACAACATTAACTCAAGTTCTACCAACACTATCTCACAACACCATCTTCACATAAGGAAGATTGCTATGGTTTGACTTTACATTCAGCACACAACAGCAGTTAATCTAGTCAGCATTTCTCAACATAAATTGAATGATTAGCCTATATTACCCAATAATTTACATAGGTGTAAAAAGCATACAAAGAACTGAACATGTCAAAGAAAAACACGTGAGTATCAATGAAAGGGAATAATTACCTCAAATATTGCTTGGGTACATGAAGACTCTTACCCTTGCTCCCTGCAGAGAGATCAATTGTCAAATGACTCAGAAAGCCTTGGCCAAAGCTATTTAAAATTGTTCATCATTTTTATTTCCAAACAATTACCATTGATCTGGGTGGCAAATTTGACTTGAATTTGGCACGGACAACACCACTGTTACCATGAGGCCGGGTAACCTTACCCCAAATGCAGCGATAGTGGCTTCCGTTCTTCTTCACCTTGGCCTTGTAAATGTATGCCATGCGCTTGCCACAGTACCATGTAACCTCTTCCTTGGTATTCACTCCTTCAATCTGGATAAGTGAAGTGTTTGGGTATTGGTTTGACTTGGACCTGAACAACACCATCAAATTATCAGCTTAAAAAAAAAATCCAAACTAGCAATCCATATCCTTTATATATCATTTAAAGGAATTAATCAAAATATAAACCCAAATCTTTCACTGTATACTCTTCAGGAAATCTTCCATGTAATGAAACACATCATACAATGTTGAGGAAAAATGACAATTTAATTTGAGAAGGACAAAATACCTTTTGTATCCAAGGATTGAACCTCGAACATAGAGTCTGATATAAAAGAAAAGAAATCAAATCATCAGCATATTTTATAAAGATGCATAATGGATATCAGGAAAAAATAAAAACAAATAAGAAAGTTTAGACCAAGAACATAATAGGCATATGGAAATTGTATAAATCTGTTAAATAGTCAAAGCTTCTAGATATCCCTAAAATAATCAAACAAGCAATTATGCAATCTTATAAGCTGCAGACTAGTAATATATGGGACGCAAGCATATTCTTTTCAATTACTGTTAATATGATACCAAAGTCTCAACAAATGTAAGTATACTTTTCACTTTATTTAAAGCATAGATACCAAATTGTAAAAATATATGCAATTTTATATACCAAATGATGCGCTTCCTATGAGAATAATCCAACAGCTCAATTTCTGTAAATATCAACAAATCGTTCCATCATCCGTTTCTAAATTTTAGGGATTATTAGCTACCAAATAGAGCACAAAAAGGGCACAAAATCAACCTCTAGCAATCTATATATGACGCAAGAGCTCGTAAAGACTAAGTTTCCAAACCAATGCAAAATAAGTACATAACGTTCAAAGCAATATCTATTTAATGATGTCCCTACTGCTATAATCAACATAAAGGTAAAACAAAGTATAGAGCTAACAACCGCAGCTCAGAACATCAAATTCACTCAAAAATGAATCTTTATGAGCAAACCGTACAACCGAGGTACAGCGGGTATGGTAAAAGAAGCAAGTGAGCAGAGATTAGCAATTAGATCACAGACCTGACTCGTTCTCCTTGGCGTCCCTTAACCATCTTCGGTTTGGTTGGCTACACTCCCCAGTTGGTGCAGAAGCGGAGATCGGCGGAGAGCAAGGGATCGAGGGTTTTATTAATCGGAGAGTCTGAATATATAGGTTGTTTTCGTAACCGGGCTCTAGCCAACTTTGGGCTTCGGTCCAGTTTTCTGTGTTTCAATGGACCCACTATTCTTATGGCCCATTAGGCCTTTGTTATGTAAACTAAGCGGCCGATAGTCCTTTTTTTAAAAAAAAATTTCAGCTCACCTATTTAAATGTATCAAATAAAATTTGGAAAATTAATCTTTTGATCCCAATGGATTTAATTTAGTTGTAACTTAATTTCTACACTTTGACTCAGTGCAACTCAGTCCTTATAACTTTGACTCGGTTAAAACTCAATCTCTCAACTTTGACTCACTGCAACTCTGTCCATATAGTTTTAAGTATTTTATAATTTAATCTATGAGATTTATTCTAAAACATAAGGACTAAATGATAAAATGTTAAACTATAAAGACTGAGTTGCAATATGTTAAAGTTTAAGGACTGAGTTACAACCAAATCAAAATTATAGGGATTTAGTTGTACTGAGTCAAACTATAGGAATTGAGTTGTACTTAGTCAAAATATAGGGAATGAGTTATATCAGTGATGACTTGTATATAAATTGATTACATTTTCCCCGCTTTGATGATTTTGTATCTTCAGATAAACAAATGTCTTATGCATAAAAGGAAAACGTGGGAAGAACTAAGTTATCGTTTTTCTTAATTTTCTTCTTATTATTATGCAGATAATAAATCTAATAAACGAGGATTGTGTCTATCATGCAATATAAATTTCACTTTTTCCGCATACTACTATTTTTATAGTTTTCATTTTGTTATGCTTTTAGATATTTTAAATATTTTTCAAAAATAAATAAAAATTAAAAATTTTATAAACCCTTCTAATGTGTAAAAAATAAAAATATTACATTCTTCACTATGAATTGATTATTCAATAATTTCAAAATATAAAATCACATAATAGAGATAAAATATGCATTCTAATCATTTATAGATATTAAAAATTTATATAATATTAATGTTAATACTTTTAGTTAATACTTACTCCATTCCTTACTATAAACATGTGAGAGGAGTTTTATTTTGGTTCAAAGAAAAAAAATTCAAATGGCCAATGTAGCCCTCAGAAAAATTGAGGTCCGTCAAAGGCTTGCTTCAACAACGCAAAACCTCACGGGCCCATAACCCATGTGATGACCCCAGTCATTTTTTAGAAGATTTGAAATGGCGTGACAAAAATGAAACAAAAACAAAAAGATAGAAAACAGCTTTTTTTTTTCAGGAAAAAAAAAAGAAAAAAGACAAAAATAAATTTTAAATTATAAAATTTCAAATAAGATAGATCTGTTACCAGTCCTTAACAAGGTTCAAGTGGGAGCGATAATTTCCAAGAAATGTGTTTATACCAACTTGCATTCTTCGTCAACCACTCTGGGATGAAATTACCAATATGAGTTATAGGATAGCTATTCATTGGTTGGTGGTGGGTGATTTCAATGCCTATCTCTACAGTGATGATAAAAGAGGCGGGTCGAGTCCAAATTTAAGCTCAATGAGACAGTTTCAAGACTGCATTTTTAGGGCTCGCCTTATTGAGACGGACATCGTGGGTGAGAGGTTCACGTGGGAGCGTGGGACTCTCAAAGAAAAAATTGGCTGGGCTTTCATGAACAGTGAGTGGAATCTTTTACAACCCCTTACGAAACTTATCATTTGAGTAGGTTTGGTTCTGATCATCGACCAATCCTAATTATACCTTCCCCCTCTCATTCTCCTTGCCGTGGAAAACCTTCATTTCGTTGTCAGGCTGCCTGGTTTCTGGAAGACGGTTTTGGGGATTTGGTAAGTCAATCTTGGTGTAGGGGTAGTTGGAATGATAAAGTTAAAAATTTCTCGATAGAAGCCCACGAGTGGAATGCAAGGAGTGTGGGTAACTTGAATGGAAAGAAGAGGAGAATTATTCAAAGAATTGAGGGCATTGAAAGAGCGAGGGCAAGACGGATACCCAACATCTTATTCAAACTGAGAATGAACTTTGGAAGGAGTATAATAAAGTCCTTGCCCAGGAGGAGCTTTTGTGGTACCAGAAGTCTAGGTGCAATTGGTTGAAATGGGGCGATAAAAACAGTAAGTTTTTTCATACTACTGCTATGATAAGAAGAAGGCGGAATAGGATTGACGGGCTCAAAAATAATGAAGGAACTTGGAACTTTGATCAAGTTTTCCTGAGAAGTATGGCTATCAACTATTATAAAGATCTTTTCAAAAGTGAATTGACTAGTTTCAACCCCATTGACACGTAGAATTGTTTTCCAGCTTTATCTTCTAGCGACCTTGCTAAGATCAATGCGGATCTGTCTAGGGAGGAAATCAAAGAGGCTACCTTTGATCTGGGAGCTTTTAAGGCTCCAGGACCGGATGGACTTCAAGCTGTCTTTTACCAAGAATATTGGTCCACCCTTGAAGTGCATATTAATGATTTAGTTATGGGTGTTTTTCAAGAACCTGAGCGTATAAAAGACATAAAAACACCAACATTATCCTAATTCCTAAAGTAGAAAATCCGGAGACTATTAGAGATTTCAGGCCTATCTCTCTCTGCAATGTGAGTTACAAAATCATCACAAAAATCTTGAGTCGTCGGCTTCGTGACATCATGGGGAAAGTAGTGGGTGACCATTAGTGCAGCTTTATTGCAGGGCGTCAAAGTACAGATAATATTATCGTTGCCCAAGAAGTGATCCATTCCATGAAGACTAAAGCTGGGAGGAAGGGTTGGATGGCCGTTAAGGTGGACCTGGAGAAGGCTTACGACCGTCTTGAATGGCCTTTTATTTATGATACCCTTAGATCTGTAGGTGTGGATGGTAAAATCTGTCAGATTATTATGGCTTGCATTTCGAGTCCGTGTTTTCAAATCTTATGGAATGGGGAAGCCACTAAAAGCTTTAAATCATCCCGTGGAATAAGACAAGGTGATCCTTTGTCTCCTTATATCTTCACTCTGTGCATGGAGCGTCTGAGTCACATAATCCAAGATGCTATTGATGCAGGAGAATGGGTTCCAATTAAGCTTAGTAGAAATGGCCCTAACATTTCTCATTTGTTCTTTGCGGACGATCTAATTTTATTTGGAGAGGCCTCGGATAGCCAGACGGAGGTTATGATAGATTGTTTGCAGAGGTTTTGTAATATGTCAGGTCAGAAAATGAACAAGGACAAGACCAGGGTGTGCTTTTCAAGGAAGGTAAACTTTTCTGGGGCCTATGATCTTAGTCAGAAGATGGGGGTTTGTTTGACTGGGGATTTGGGGAAGTACCTTGGTATTCCTCTTATTCATAAAAGAATATCCAAGTTCACTTTCATGCCTCTTCTGGAAAGAACTCTAAAAAAGATTTCGGGTTGGAAAAAAGGATGTTTGAGTTTTGCGGGCAGGATCACTCTTATCAAATCCGTTCTTTCAGCTTTGCCTTCTTATCAGATGCAGACTTTGCTTCTTCCTAAAGGAGTCTTACAGGAAATGGAGAGAAAAAGCAGAAAAGTTCTTTGGGATGAGCAGGATGACCAGAAAAAGCTCCATCTCATTGCCTGAGATCAGATTACAAGGGACAAAAAAGAGGGTGGTCTAGGTATTCGGGATTTGTGTAAACAGAATGAGGCTTTCATTATGAAACTATGCTGGCATGTGATGAATAATACAAACAAGCTGTGGGTTCGTGTTCTGAGAGAGAAGTACAGGTGGGACCAGATAAATGGTCCAGTGGCTCGAAGAAATATGTCCGCAACATAGAGAGGTATCTGCTCGGTTTGGGATAAATTCCACAGAGGAGTGGGAGTTCGGGTCAGTAACGGGGCTTCAACATCCTTTTGGAATGACAACTGGTTGCAAATGAATCAACCTTTGATCGAGCTGGTTCCGGGATGGGAGGCTTTTGTAGACAGGACTGAAACAGTCCGTCATTATGTTAATCCCGAAGGTGAATGGGATATGTCTAAACTGGGGAGATGGTTTAGCTCTCACGTGGTCCAACAAATCACATGTGTTCAACCCCCTGGGGATAGCAGAGGAACATATAAGTATTTCTGGAAACCTTCTTCTGATGGTTGTTTTTCAGTTAGTTCTGCCTATCAATTTCTTTCTGCAAGTACTTCCAGTTCTAATACAACCTTTTGGAGATTACTATGGAGATGTGATATCCCAGAGAAGATTAAATCTTTCATGTGGCTTGTGGCACATAGAAGGGTGCATACAGCAGATCTCAGAGCGAAGAGGGGACTATCGGAAACTGCATCTTGTCCGTTTCTTTGTGAGCAGGATGAGAACCCGATGCATCTCTTGAGGGATTGTGACAATGTCCGTGAAAGGTGGGTATCCATAATCAAACCTACAATGTGGAGTAATTTCATTAATTTACAGGGAATGGAGTGGATTGAATGGAACCTCAGACATGAAGCGGGTAAGGAGTTCACCAAGAAAATCATATGGGCAACTCTGTTTGGATACGTTTGCTGGGATATCTGGGTGAGCAGAGGCAGGAAGCTGTTTGGAGATGATGCTGAAGCTGACTATACAAATGCCTACTCTAGCTTTTTTCGTGCAAGTTGGGATATGGATTTAAGTAGTCAGTGCAAATTCTACACTCAAGCTGGTAGAGGAGATAGAAGTCAACAATTAAGGAGGCCAGGGTTTAATACACTTGAAACAGACGGTTCTGTTCTTCAGTCGGGTCAAAGTGCAAGCGCTGGCGTCATTAGAGGGGAACATGGAGAGTGGATTTGTGGATTCATGAGTAAACTTATACAGATTCCTTCGGTTGTTGCTGAAATTATCGCAATCATCCAGGGTCTTCAAATTTGCTGGAATAAAAATCTAAAGAATATTGATCTATTTACTGATTGTATTGAAGCCATTCATCTTCTCATGAGGGTTTGTGATGTACTCCATCCCTTTAAGGAGGTTATCGAAGAGGCTAGGTTTTGGTTATCCAGAGATTGGTGCGTCCTAATTAACCACTTCTCTAGAGAGCATAATGTTGAGGCGGATCTTTTAGCTATGACTGCTCATAGTAATAGAGAGAATTTTGTCATATTTAATCACCTACCTCCTGCTCTTTTGGTAGGCGGTAGTTGATGAGAGATTTTTAGTGGGGCCTCTGTTAGAAGTTGTTCTTGTTTTTAATCCATAGTTGGATTAATGTATTCCAGTATCAAGTCAAAAAAGAAAAAAAGAAATAACAATATTTGATAAACAATTCATAATCCTAAAAAAAATTTTGGATTTTTATTATAATTTCAAAATTCTTTTTTCCCAAAAAAGAAAGTGATATTGAAAAAAGTTAATAAGGCTTATGTAAGAATGCCACGTTAAAGCTAATAAAGGAAACGGTGAGGGAATGAATCAGGCTATGCGCTTCACTTCGTTCTGTTTTTCTCTGTTTTACTTCTCATTTCCTCTGTCCTTCGTTGATTGATCCCACCGACGTGAAGCGCATCAGCACCATCTTCTTTATCAGCTTATCTCTCTCCGGGTTTTCCCTCTCAATCTTCTCACCCGATCTTCCTTTTTATTAACGTTTATATTTCGGTAGGTTTTTCCTTTTTCGCGTTTCTATTTGTTCTTGATCTAAAGTAGACTTCTTGTCCTCCGTCTGCATTGTTCGGTTTTGATTTTTATTGTTAGATCTGGGAGCCCCACTTATATATACTAAAATTTTCTTTGAGTGCATTGCTTTATTTCACAGTTTGGCATTCATGCCTTCCTTGTTCTCTTGGAAATCCTTTTTTATCACGTATTCTGTTGTAGTAAAATTGGATGCATCGATGCCCAAAATTTTAGCACCTGAATCTTCGATTTGCTTCATTGTGTTCTCACAAGCAACTTCAATTAAGGGCAGAAGGGGTGCTGTTTGGTTGTTGATAGTTTTAGTACTTCAAACTTTAATTAGATGGTTAATTCAAGGGCTTTTAGCAGGTGCATTAGTGTGTACATAGGAGTATTTTTGAAAGTTTATCTATGCGAACTTTCGAAAGTCATGCTTTCTGCTCTATTGTAATGGTGCTCCAACAGATGGTGATAAAATAATGATTCTAGCAACTTTAAGCTTAAAAATTTGGTCGAAACTTATCCTTCTTCGTTTTACTTCTTCCTGACATACTACATTACTAGTGACAAGTGAACAGAATGAGTCATTGGTGCCTGAAAACCTATGGTTTGGTTCTGTCAGACATTTGTAATGCCACGACAATGTCTTGTTTCCAATTCCCATGTTGTCCCACAATCAGCATCAATGGAAGGAAGTACTGGTATAAGAGTCTTTAATTATAGCACAATATTCTGTAAGGTTATTGAAAATGTTGTTGCAGACTGATGCATTAGTAACATTTCAACTAGAAGCACTACTCTGATTTAGGAAATGGTGTTAATTTTATGAATTAAAGCAAAGCCTTCCAGGCTTAAGGCATCAAGAGTTAAAACCCTTGCGATACCATTTGAGACCGAGACAATTGAAGGAGCTTTAAGGATGCTTATAATTGCCTTTCTGGCAAATAATTCATATGATGTGTCTTTGTCGTTTGTTTTCCTCTTCTACTTCTGTTATCACTTGAATTACCCTTACAAATGATAGGGAAAGTGCATATTACTTGTATCTGGAATTGATTTTGCAAGTCAGGTTAGATTTCTTGATAATGCAGGGACATGGGTTTGTGGACATTACTTGAGGGGCTATTGCTTCTTGCAAATTCACTGGCAATACTAAACGAGGATCGCTTCCTTGCTCCTAGACGATGGAGCTTCTCAGATTTTTCAGGTGGCAAGACAAAGACATTTAAAGGCCAGCTTATAGGTCTCATTTACGCTACTCAGTACTTGAGAGTTCCTCTAGTACTTCTCAACTCAATCTTCATAATTGTAAAGTTGGTTTCTGGATGATGCTAGGATGGTAAGATGTCAATTCTAACTTGCTCTGATGAGAGAACACCTTTATGAAATAATTGGAACATTATTTCAGGTTCCTTTTCAACTTCTAGAATTTGAAACAGAATTGATCAAATTTTTGTACTTGGCAGGTCGGTGGATGAAGGCCGTATCCAACAGCTAGAGTAAGAGTAGTCAGCAAAGCCAGACATCCATCTAAGGCCCCTATGCTTTCTTTACTGCCCTGTTCTTGTGCCGTCTAAAGAAAAAGAAGCCACTAGGGAAATGAAAGCACATTACATTTTACACTATTTCGTTTTCTGAATGATTACAGGTTTATGAATCTTGGGTAGCAAAGTTTGACAATTTTTTTTCCTGTAGAAATATCTATCAAAGTATTGGTCCTTCCTATGCTTTTGATCCTTTTATGTTATTTATGAGCATAAAACCATTTTGCTCAGCCATAGCATCTGGGTGTTACTGTTGTACTCAATTTTTAAGTGGTACCTATGAAGCTGTACACAATTGGTGGTGGATGATAAGTTGGGTTTATCTTTACTTCTATGGTGACTTAAAAGCCAAGTCTTGTTTACTGCTTTCAGTCAGTCACATCGTCAATCCTAGGACAATAAAATACAACCATACACAATCTTTGTATAGCTAATACTTATTTCATCCCTTAATAAAGGCCTAGAAAACGGCCTAGAAAACGCGGCCGCTACATTTGTATTTGCTTAAGAATAGATTAGATTTAACTAATCATAAATCAGCAAAGAGGCTGTACGTTTTGGAATCAACAGCAATGAGCCGTAGTGCAGCAATTGCTGCAGCAACAGACATAATCCCAAAGAAACAAACATTGAACCAGTGCCAGAGCTTTTGTAAGGACGTTAGCTTGTTCTTCTTAGCCACTAAATACATATGATTGGCCAGTATAAATGACAGAGGAAATGTGCTTACAGCACCTGTGAGGCTCATGAAATCTCCAAGGAAAGGCAGGAGGGCAGACACAAATGTATTGAAGGTCAGGTAGCCACCCCTTACCAAAACTCGAAACGACAAGTTCTTTGGAGCCAACGCGCTTCCTGTGATCCCATATCTGGTATCCAAATACTCATACATTGGACTTGCAAATATCTGAAAGAAGCAAAAGAGTGACTCTGAGTTTAGTGAAACTGTTGAATGGAATGTTTTGAATCAACAAGCATTCTAGTTTAGATATGAGTACATGCAAAGCGATGACTGACTGCAGAAAGGCAGAAATGTTGGCTGTGACTCTCAACCAGACTGGACCATTCACATTACTCAGCAAATAGGATGATGTGGAAGATCCATAAGCCCAGTACCCTGTAAATGTAACCAAATAAAGAGGTAGAACTCCAACAGTAAATTGGAAATATAGGGCTTTCATCATGTTCTTGACTACCGGCTGCCTGATAGTTGCCTGTTTGTGTCACAACCATTTAAGTGTCAATTTTCAGAGCATACAAACAACTGAGATTTATATATAGGCTTTGAAAAATGGACTATAAGCTCCTATTTTACCTGTATCTCGGGAAGCATTCCTGTATTATATGCAAACACGAGATTAGCAGACGCTCCAATCGTCGTAAATATTTTACTTGTCGATGAACCGGGGATGCTATAATCTCGAGCTGGTGATTTCAAACCTGATCGTGCACTGGCGATTAGTTCAAATTCACTTTTACACTTACTCACACGGTAAGTTTATGAACTGAAAGCTAGCAACATAAACTCATCAACTAATGCAACACAAGGGATAAACAATTGTTCGGAAGAAACGTCACTGATCATCTTTCCAAACCACTCAGGTAGTCTGGAAATGTAACTGCCATCAGACGCTCAATCCAGAAAAAACTATAAGTTTTAAGATTTATGGGACAAAGCTATCCTCAGCAAATGCATAGAAGAACAAACATTTGAATGCAAAGTTATTGTGGCAGAGATGTGAGTGGTTACCATCTTTAAGCGACAATACAAAAGCTGTTACGATGTATATTAAGCTGAAGACTGTTGAAAATCCCAGCCAAACTCTAAGAGCTGAAAGATGGGGAATGCATACAGCAAACATTGCACATACGAATCCGGCTATGGCAATAAAATATGGAAGCTTCATTTGATGATCATCCCTAAACAGAACATAAACGGCCTGCACCAAAATGCACAGAAGATTTTGGGGGGGGGGGGGGGAGGCAATTGTTTCAGCACGAATGCTTAACACAAAATCAGAAATGCTTAAAAGTGGGGAAGCAAGAGTGAAAACGACAACGAATAGGCATATGGATCATAATTTTACATTAGCTCATCTAACATTAGAATGATTCCATAACTATTAGATTATGCAAAAAAAGATTTTAACACTTGTTCAAATGCTTAAGATTATTAAAGTCCCATTAATTGAAATTGCTAAAAAGATAAAGGACCTATAAATTTGCTTGGGATCAATAAGAAAATGAAAAGAAAGGCTGATAAACAGTAGTTGGTTCATAAACAGGAAAATGAGATTAGTTATCCAATACTTGAAGGAAACTATGAAGTTCTTCTGCCAAAGATTGAGACATCTCTCACAACGAAGTCATGAAAGTGTCAAAAAAATTAACTAACGAGAATGTTAAGGAAAAATGGACTAGCTCCCCAAAATTGCATCACCTTTAGCGCTGAACCAGCCAAAATGATATATCCAGTATTTATCATGAAAAGATTAATATATTGCAGCGCCCATGTAAGAGAATATGCCTTCCTACCTGCAATGCGAATGCAGATACCACATTATGACGCTGAGATGTACAAGAGAAAGAGTCTACTTGTTCTTCACTTCTATTACCACATATCAACTCACCGTATATATATCCAGCAAGATCCCTATATCTTATATGCCTCTTTCCTCCGAACTCATGGAGCTTGGCGATAAGGGAATTTGCATACAATGATATTGCAGTAGCCACAATCAAACCAATCACACCATATACCCAACCGAGGGGAACCATGACGGTACCAGAGTATCCAAGTACATATGCGCTGTTGATTCCGGTGGTGAGAACAAAACCCACTTGAAACCATGAATCTAGAAACCAGAAAAAAAAAACTAAATAAATAAACACAGAAAAGTACAAAACCAATAAAATAAGTGTACAGTACACGTCATCATACAAAAAGTGCTTTTCGATTCAATAACACCATCAAAAAGAACTTCTTTAACTCTGGTAACTAGTACTTCTAAGCAAAGCATTGAACAATAAATCCCATTTTTCCAACTCATTGAGCTCCAATTCTAGTCACTCTTCATTCACATATTATACTCCGAATCTAACTAATTTTGCCAAAAAATAAAGAAAAATTGAAGTGAGCGATTGAGTTAGGAAGAGCAAACCTCTGCTAATCTGGTGAGCCGTATTGGGTGTTTCAACATCAGCGTTTCCATTATCGCGCAGCTTCTGCGGATTATCCTCGGAATCAGGCATGGCAATGGAAGTTCGTTCTCGTGCCGGTGAGAACAGAAGCGGCGCACTCACCTGCCCATCCTCCGCCGCCGATATACAACTAATGACAGCCAGCGTGAGTATCTGAGTTCTGCAAACCCCTTTTTATAGAGATTCGAACGAACCAACCCGCCAACCCGGCCAACCAATTCAAGACGGACCCAGCAATAAGTTAATGATAATGAATTTTCTTCGATTCTTTCGTAAGCTGGTTTTACCGTCCAATTTCTAGCGAGGTTGGCACGTGAGGGTGCAGAGCGCGATGACTCACAGACAGGACAGTTTCAATTGGGTTTTGCTGCCTCCGTCCGAGTTCTGGTCTTCTGGAGGTGGTTCTTCATTTTAGATCTTTTTATTTCGTTGGTGAGGTGCCACATGTAATAATTGCGTGAGGGCATTTTCACCTGGTGCCGTGGCCCCGCTTGTTGACCTGCATCGAAGTCGAAGATGGTGATCATCGAACAATGATCCAACGAACAATGATCCAACGGATAAGAACGGGGGCATGCATTTATACGGACAGGGGCGACCAAAAACGAATCGTCGTTTGCTTGTCCCAATTTTCAGCCCATATTGGTGGTGGTATTTCCTATTGTGCTTGAATAGAAGATAAAATTGATTTTTTTTAAAAAAAATCAAGAAAATTAAATAAGTTATTTAATCTATCATATATTATATATTTTTGGATTATATATTAATTTATTAGTTAAACTAATTAATTTAAAGAAAAAAATAAAAATATAAATACTATAAAACAATTTAATCAACTTCCTTAATTTCTTAAAAAAAGTTAATTTTATCTTATAATTAGAACTAGAGAGGGTATTTGGTATTATTACTAATTAATACTCCTCTCAGAATTTTTTAATTGAATTTTGTAAATTAAAAAATTGATTAAAATCAATTAGATAAAGAATTTTTAAAAACACCCTTCTTAGAAACCTGTTTGGTTCAAAGAAAATGCTGGTACGGAATGGAATGGAAAATGATGAAATTAAAGTCCTAGTATTTTTAAGGAAAAATTGTGAAAAAATATCTCATTGGAAACTTATTTATCAAATGGGACCTTCATGTGCAGAATATCTTCCTTTGTGTGCAGAATATCCTCCTTGTATGTAATATTCTTCTTTATACATGTGCAAAAATCTTCCCTCCGTATGCAGATATCTTCTCATGTCTCATTTGGCAATTAAGTTGCCAATGAGATCGTTTTTAACAATTCTCCCTATTTTCAATCAATTAGATAACAGCTGCAGGCTAAAAAATCTAGTTTTACCTTTCCCTCCTCTCATTTTCAGCCAACCCTAAACGTTTTGGGAAGTAATAAAATACTAGTTTAGTAATACCGTAATAAACGTAAAATATACTCCTCCACCCTAACATCTCAATCACTGAATTGAGTTATTAAAAAAAGTTAAAATTAATTAAAAATAATAAATATCTAGAAAATATATTTATTTTTTAAATATGTCTTTATCTATGCGTGGATATATATGTATGTTTATATTAGCTTTTGAAGAATAGCTTTTATGATTTACGAGGTAAGTGTGTAAAATAAATTTTATCTTGACTTACGGAAAAAGGCTTATTTGAAAACGGTATTGTGGTTTTTCAAACACTTATAATTGAAACCAAGTGTGTGTCTAGGTAAGCCCCAAACCGCGGTTTCAAAAATCATTTTTCACAAATTGAGACAAAACTCATTTCACATACTTACCTCGTAAATCGTAAAAGTTATTCTCCAAAAACCAATCCAAACACACACCAAATATGTGTTTGGTTTCACTTTTGAAACCATGGTTTTGACACAAATCTTATTATTTTGTTTGAACTTTTTAAAAATGTTTTTATAATTTATAAAATAAATATATGAGAGGAGTTTTATTTCAACTTATGAAAAAATACTTAAAACCATGGTTTCTTGATCTGATCAATAGTGATAATTGCCAGAATCATCCGGACGCTAATACAATAGCAGAAGTTTGTTCCATGTTGCAAAGAGAATGGAGGATTGAATTGCGGTTTGTTCCAAAAAATGCAAATAGGGTGGCCGACTTCCTTGCGAAAAAGGTAATTTCATGTGTAACGGGGTTTCACCCTATTTTGTATTCCACGCCTGAGTTAACAGCTGTTTTAAAGTTTGATCATTGTATTCCTACTAATGTAGGCTGAGTCTTGAGAGTTTCCTACTTTAAGGGAAAAAATAAAATACTTAAAAAAAGAACTTTTCATAAGTTCTCAAGCGAGCACTTTAAAAGTGAAGTGGCCAAAACACCTCTTCAAGACCCAAAATAGCTTTTAACCTTAAAATTATAGTTTGGATTATTTAGACAAAATCAAATAGCACCTTCTAGAATACCATTTCAAAATAGAGGACCTTATAAATAGAGATGGTTAGAGAAATTTTAAAATTATTAAATCTTATGCATTTATTTGTTTTTTTCCCCGAATTTCTGCATTCATTTATGGTATTAGTATTAAGGAATGGAATGTCGGACTTATTACACATTTGTATATCTAAGTGACTATTGTTTTATCTTTCTTTGGATATGAGTATAATATATGCATTTAATTATAAAATCCTCGAAAATTCAAAATATACACGGACAAGATGCCGATTTTTTTTAATAAAAACTGATATAAACACCCATACATTAACAAGTTTTTTTTTTTTTGACCTGGATACATTAACAAGTTTAGACTATCGAGTTTGAGAAGAAATGTGGAATATTGCTTCTTTTGTGTTATACCCATTTACCCGAGGAGAAGTAGTATATTTCTTAGACTAAATTACGTACCTAAAAGTCAAACAAGGCACGCAAGCGTGAACGAAGGAATATAAGGTGAGAGAATTTAAAAGAATTTAAAAATGGAGAGTTGGTCAGACCGAGACAGATATCTGATTAATTATGAAAATAATCAACATCCCGAAAAGCAACATAAACAATTAGTAGTACCATGGCAAATAATCTTTTTTAAATAAAATAAAGCTAGCATTCACATGGGTTTTTTTAACATGTGTTTTAGCTTGTACGAACTTTACATTAAAAGAGGATTATAAAACTTGCACGACCAATTTGGACCGTATTATTGTCTCGTGGGGTATTACTCCATTCTATTCTAATTATAAGATAAAATTGATTTTTTGGAGAAATTAAGGAAGTCAATTAAATTACTTTAGAGTATTTTTATTTTTATTTTTTTCTCCAAACTAATTAATTTGACTAATAAACTAATATATAATCTAAGGATATTAAAAATATAAACACTCTAAAGTAATTTAATTGGCTTCCTTAATTTCTCCAAAAAAATTAACTTCATCTTATAATTAGGATCGAAGGAGTACAAGTTAGCGGCCCTGAACGTTTCCTCTAAATGCGGTTCTAAATATCTGTGATCCGTCACTCTTATCAAAACAAAAATATCAACCACTTGCCTGAATTACTCCCACCTTTCGACCTTAGATAATAGATATTACGTGTGGCCACGGCTAGATATCTCTCTCTCTCAATTATTTTTTTTTTCAGAAGGGTTATATTCCAAAATGACTTGTTAAATTAGAATACATCAGTCACCAGATCAGAAAACTAAATAAAGCACTAATAAAAATATTTATAAATTATTTACCCATAGAAGCCTCATATTGAGAGGAGAATTTGGATGTAATTTAAATTTTTTTAGATCTAAATTATAATTTCATCAACTAAATCAACATAGAAATGACAGCTATTTGTTGACAATCATGTTTTATCTAAATACTCAACTAATACGTCATAATTAATTATAGTGGCACTTAAGCGATTATATTGATCCATGTTCATAAATGAGAATTAGAGGCAACATAAGTGATTTATTTATTAAGTGGTTAATGGAAAAGTATTAGAGCAAATAAATATATTTGCATATGGTTTTTATTAACATGGAAAGAGAGTATAATCATGTGTCAAGAGACGTGCTTTGAAAAACCTTGAAAAATAAAAGAGTGCGTATTGCATATATCAAAGTTATTCATAATACATATGAGGGGGGTAACAATCACTATTAGAATGCCTAGAGATGAGACAAGTGACTTTTTTTTAAGGACTGACCTACACCAAGGATCATCTTTGAGCTCTTATTTGTTTATCAAAGAAGAGATCCCTAATTTTATGCCTTTTGTTGACTGAATCAAGGGAGGGGATTAATTATAAACTTGAGATATAGAGGAAGACTATAGAGTCGAAGGTTTTTCACCTAAATAGGAGCAAAGTAGAATATATGCATTACAGGTTTGATAAAAGATAAGTTAGAAGTTATGTGGAGCTTAAATTGGGGGATCAAATCATTCCACAAGTGGCAAAGTTTAGATATTTGAGATCAATTATTCAATAAGATGACAATATTGATGGAGATGTTGCATAAAATTGAAGATGGATGGTATATATGGAGAAAAACTATCAAAATTATTTGTAATTGGAAAGTATACAATAAGGTAGAATGGAAGTTTTATTGCATTGCTATAAGATCAGCAATGTTATATAATAGTAAATGTTGGGTTTTAAAAGGATAACATGAACATAAAATAGGAGTAGCCAAGGTAAGAATATTGATATGGACACGTGGTTACTGGTCATACAAGAAAAGATCAAATTTGTAATGATTATATATGTGAATAAGTTGGAGTGACATCTATTAAAGAGAAAATAGTAAAAAATCGTTTGAGATGATTTGGACATGTTTAAAAAAGATCATGAGATACACCGATGAGGAGAATCGATCAAGAAGTATGGAGTCATTTGAAAGTAGGTAGGGGAGACTGAAGCGACCACTCAATGAAGATATATTAATAATCTATTCAAATATTTATTTTTTTTATAGAATACGCTGTGCAAAAACACTCTTGTTATTGTTGCAGGTGATACTTAAGCGACCATAACTCATTTTAATAGATACGATACCTTTTACTAAATGATAACAATAATATATTATTAATATCAAAGAAATTAGTTTTATAGTCATAACTTTAAGTTAGAAAAAAACTTATTGGCCATTAGCCCATTAGTTATTTGAGGCCTTACGGTTTCATATTTTAAGTAACATTCAAGACATATATATATTAGGGAAAATCCCTATAAAATACTTTTGAAATAGGGAAATCCCTATTTGGTGCAGTGAAATAGCCAAATCCCTGATTAGTCTGGCTGTAAGAATTAGGGATTTTAAATTTCACAGAAATGACACAACTAGCCTTGGAAAGTTTAAAACAAAAAGGGTAGAGTGAATAGGCCGAAGCACTCTCATGATTGAAGAAGAGGCTATGAATGAGGTTGGAGGGAATGACGTTGGCAAAGTGGGCGATTGAGGGAACAACGGGTTTTGGGTAAGGTTTGGTGGTGTAGTTTGGATAAGAGAGTGGTGGGCTCGTGGAGAGACGCTAAGCGGCATTGTGGGCCTTTAAACGGCGGCTTGTTTGGTGGGTTTCGGTCTCGGTGTTCAGTGTTGACAGTGGTGGGTTGCAGGAGAGACAGGCGGTGGCATTATGGGGACTTCGAATGATGGCTTCTTGGGTGAGGTTCGGCGCGGTGTTCAGAGTTAAGAGTGGTGGGTTTTGTGAGAGACTTGCAGCGGTATTGTGGGGAATTCGAACATGCTTGACAGTTATGGGTGTGCATGGAGACATTCGACGGCGGTATGTTGCCAATTTTTCAAATTTTTGGTTCATATAATCATTGGAAGATGCAATGTAAAGGCTTTTGCTTATTTCCTGTCATATATTGCCCTTTACTGTTTGTGCTTGTCTCTGGTGGTGGTGGTTGCAATTGGTGACCAACAATGTGATTCACTTATTTCCTGTCGTATATTGCCCTTTTCCTACATTGAGAGCATCCTTTTTGTACTGGGTGAAGGGATTGAAATTTTGGTTTGTGTCAATTTCTTTGTTTCCGTCTTTGTCTGATGTGTATATGGAGAGAGAAGTGGGTATCAGAAGTGTTAGCTCATCGTTTGTTATACAGTAACAACACCTAGTTAAAAAACAACAACTTTATCTTAATGTTTAACAACTCTTTTGTGGAGGACTAAGACATGCCCAGGGAAACTTCTGAGAGTACCAAGTTCGGGGGCCATTAACAACTATGGTTTCTACAGTAACAAGACCAAGTAAGAAAATAACAACAGACCATCCTTGTTTAACAACAACTAATATGGAAAACCAATACATGGGCAGTGGAACTTGTGAGACTAACAAGTGGGGGGACCAGTTGTAACTTCAGTCTCTACAGTAACAACAACATGTTTAAAAATAACAACCTATCGTTCATATTTAACAACTGCTAATGTGGAAAACCAAGACATGGCCAGTAAAATTTATGAGAATAACAAGATGTGGGCAAATTAACAAGAGTAGTTTCGACAGTAACGACACCACTGTCAAACGTAACAACTTTTCATTCTTGTTTAACAACTGAAGATATGGAGAACCTAGACAAGTTGGGGGGCCATTAACTAGAACAATGCACTATAATTATTCAGGAGTAAGCTAAGGTTTAGGAGCATGTAGTTGTAACAAAATAACTGTCTGTTTGTTGGTGTAGCGCAATAGGCAATTGTTCTAACATTTCAAGTATAGTTAAATGATATCTATAGTATAAGGACGATTGCCTTAGCTATTTGCCTATTTCAAATAATAACTTATGATTTTTGAGATAGCTTCAATTGCTTTTCTTGTATAGTATATAAGTGAGAAATTATGGCTAGGTAAATCTTGTTATAATTTTGTTTTGCAAAAGAAGATGGTAGTTGAACAAGGGCAGGAGGGGGCTAAAGAGAGGTAGAACTTTAGTAAGAAGGGCATAAGGTGGTTGAAGAAAGGGAGAAGGTGGTGGAGGAAGGGCAAAACTTAGACGAACAAGGGAAGAAGGCGTTGCAGAAAGGGGATAGATGTAAAGCCTTAAATAAAGGGTTGCAATTGTTTAGAATTGAGTTTTTTAAGAAATTTAAGCTGGAGAAATCTGACAAATGTATTGTGCACAATGACAATGTCCTAAAAGCATGGAAAGCATTAAGTGAGCAAGAGAGGAAGGAATATTGTGAGAAGGCTAAATACACTGAGAATGCTAAGAAACCAAGACAGGAGAAGAAGAGTGCAAAGAGAAAAGTAGCTTTTATCACTTGTAGCTCAATCTGGAAATTCAAGCAATTAGTTGACTTTATAAATAAAGATGAAAGTTTAAAGGAAAGGGTGAAGAGATTAAGATTCAACAAGCTGCTAGAGGTTGGAGGTTGCAAGAAACTGCCAAAAGATCTTGTTGTGTCATGCTTTACTCATATGATCTACTAACCCGACAATTCCGAATCAGGGGCAAGACACATGAAATTTCTGCTATGGATATGAAGTAGTTACTTGGGGTTCCCCACTGTAGGGACATGGTGAGTGCTAAGGTGGATGATGATGACCCGGTTTATACAAAGTTAAAGAGTGAATATTCAAAATGCTTATACAGTAACATAGCAGAGGCCATTGTAGAGGGCAGTGAGAATGATAATTTTGAGTTTTTATTTATGTTGTACACACTAGGAACCTTTCTAGCTCCTACGCAAGCCCAAAGGTTAATGAGTGGTTATTGAAGGTGATGAGGTTGACCATAAAGATATTTCAGAATTTTGATTGGGTGACCTTTATCATTAAAAACTTGTGGAAAAAGATGGAAGACTATGTAAGGGATGTGAGAAACAACAAGAGAGGCAACTCCAATATTGGTGGATGCATGTACTTATTGTTGGTATGTATTTAAATTTACTTATGTTATGGTATACTTTAAGTAGCAAGTATTTAAGTTATTGTTATGCTATTTGTTTGGCAGATATATTTTGGTGAGCACTTTGCAATGATGCCAACAGAGAAACATGAATATGTTGATGCTATTAACTACTGGACTAAGGATAGATTAAAAGCAATAGTTAAGTTAGAGAGGGATAGCAATATGGGCATATTATTTGGAGGAAGGGCATTTAAAGTGAATGTTGATGTAGAGGAAAACGTTGAAATTGATCATTTGGACCAAGCATTTGTTGATTTCGTATTGTTTGTATGCATTATAGTACATCTGTGTGTGTAACAAGTTTTCATTAAACTTTTTGCTTCAGAACCTGAAGGATATGTATAGACGGTTGACAAGCGTAATTGCAGAGGAGTTGCTAAAGGTTCAAGTTAATATAGAGGCACATAAAAAGGTTGGAAGAGAAGGAGTGAACCACTAAGAGGACGTGGTCAATGCTGAAGAAGAAGAGAAAGAAGAAAAAAATGAGCGTCAATCAAATGAAAGTGGGAAGGACTTGGATAGTGAAGGAGAAGGAGGCAATAGTGCAGCTCAAACAGTGTCCGACTCCCCCATTAATGTATGTGCTAGTAAAAGAGAAGGAGTGGACATTGTAAAGGAGGAAAAGGTTAACAAGAATAATGTGTCACATAGATCAACTAGGGTTAGAAAAGAAAAGAAAATTGAATCCCCCTATATCATGCCTAAGGCTATTTCGTGAAAGAATATGGTAGTTGACGACAAGGGAAGGTTTTTCACTATAATTTCACAATATCCTCCACATATGGATGGCTAAAAGTGAGTGTTTAATATATGTTTCATTTTGTACCTGTAGGGTAATAGACGTGAAAAAATTTTCCTGAAAATTACTTGTATTGAGTATTTATATCAAAAACTATTACAAAGAATTAGTTACATTGCAAGATGAATACGTCACTTGGGAAGAGTTATATTCTTTGGGTGACACCCACAAGGTTAACAATCGGGTTAGTATTACCATGGCTTCAGGACTTTGTATTTTTTAAAGTTTATGGGGATGACTTCATTATGTACTTGTACATTTCAGGTGGTGTCCCTTGTTTGCAAGGCACTGATGGCGGATTTAAAATAACATGGACCAGTTAAAAGGCACATTTTTTATGCTAACTTTATGGTAAGATGCAAACAAATTATGGTTATTTATATATTAGTTTTTTGGGGATTGATATATATTTTGTTGGAGATGCATATTGTTGGTAAAGGAAATAATTGGAGACCTTCATATTACAAGGGTTAATTATTAGTAGATCAATTAGGCTATAATCTTACAGATTGTGATTTGCTCCTTGGGCCTGGACTTACGTGGGAACATTGGTTTTATGTAGCCCTGAAACCAAAAATATTGAATTTCTATATTATGAACTCAATGAAACCCATTGTTGACACCACCAAGAAAAGCAAGAAAAATAGCACTTATAAGATCCCCAATCATTGGAAGCAGAGATATGTGCAAGGAACTTTCTTATTTAACATCGTCATGAACATTAGCAATTTCATTTCCCCTACTGAACCCAAGTAATTGTATTTTTTTAGAGAGACATATTTATTGATATAGTTGAATTTGTCAGCAACAATCGACATAAGAAGAAGCAACATAGTGACATCATTCGTGCGCGAGTACCTCAATCAAATAATATGTGAGAATTACATGTTTTGTGTAAGACAATCACAGGTTTTCCATAACTTTTTGTGTAGATGACTGTTCTATCGATTTCATAGGCTTGACTACAGTGTTCACGTATTGATATAGTTGTTCCAATGAAGTCTATATAGGGTACTTGATTACACAGAGGTAACCACAATAGTTCATATGTATGTCGACTTTAGTCTTGTTTTGAATGTACAATAGACTAAACTATTGCTATTTGGGACGTGTATAGGCTCAAGTCAAATAGTACAAGCAGGACATTCTGTGGTGGGTAGTGAATCACCCTCAAAATTCATCCAGACTTGATGCTCTGCATCTTCTATCCCATCAAGGAAGCAAACGTCAATGAGTGACACAATAGTTCTTAGGTTTATTTTGTACATCTACAGCGAAACTTATTCTAGTTGTAGTTTTTTGTCCTGGGTAATGTGATTTTGTAATTGTCAATATTATCGTACTGCCCAGGGTAGATGATTATATTGTACATGCCCAGAGACATGTGTAACAAGCCAATGTTAGGAAGTAAAAAGTTAACGTTCATAGTTAACAACTTTACTTTCGTGTTTAACAACTTTCTGGTCTTGTTAGACAACTTAAGCATATGAAAACATGACAATCCCAGGGTAGATGTAGAAACCACCTAGTGGGGCTTCCATTAACAAGAAGTGTTTCTATATTAATAATTGTATGTTTCTTTTTAACAACTAGATTATCTTATTTGACAATGTACAAAATTGAAACTCTATACACGCCGCCTGTAAACTCTTAAAACAACAACTGCAACCATTAACAACAAGCATTCCATTATTAACAACTTGATGTTTTTCTTGAACAACCTTCCTATCTTGTTAACCAACTTAAAAACTTCAAACAGGACATGTTGAGGGTAGCTTGAGAGAGCAACAAGTGAGGGGTCCATTAACAACAATAGTTTCATAATTAAAGACTTTACCATCTTTTTTGACAACTTTCTTATCTTGTTTGACAACTTAGAAGATTGAGAACTTCTGATTTCTTGTTACCTCTTAAAACAACAAAGGGCTAATAACATGTGTTTCACTATTAACATTTAGACCTTTTTGATTAACAACTTTGGTATCTTATTAACCAACTTAAAAACTTCAAAACAGAAAATGTCGAGGATAGCTTGGGAGAGCAACAAGTGGGGGGTCCATTAACAACAATAGTATCATAATTAACAACTTCACGCTCTTTTTTGACAACTTTCTTATCTTGTTTGACAACTTAAAATATTGACAACTTTGGACTTCTTGTTACCTCTAAAAACAATTATGGGGGCAATAACAACATGCGTTTCACTATTAACAACTAGACTTTTTTTATTAACAACTTTCGTATCTTGTTAACCAACTTAAAAACTTTAAAACAGGACATGTCGATGGTAGCTTGGAAGAGCAACAAGTGAGGGGTCCATTAACAACAATAGTTTCATAATTAACAACTTCCGGCTCTTTTTTGGCAACTTTCTTATCTTGTTTGACAACTTACAAGATTGCGAACTTCTGACTTCTTCTTACCTTTGAAAACAATTAGGGGGCAATAACAACATGCATTTCATTATTAACAACTTATTCTTGGTTAACACTTTAACCTTCTTGTTTTACAACTTACTATTCTTGTTTACCAACTTCGTTCTTGGAAAACATAGACATGCCCGGGGGGAAATTTAGCCACATTTTATGTCACACAACACAGTGAAAGCAGAAACATAATTACATATGTTGTATAATTACATTAACATAATAGCATTATATGCTGCATAATTACATTAACATGATAACATAATATCCTGCATAATTACATAACTGAACAAGGAACACCCTTAAATCTATGACAGTGGATATTTGGCGTGTGCACATTTGTAATGACAAGGGAACATTAACATTGCACTTCGAACCAACCTTAATGGGGTCCTCCTCCGAATCGTACTCTAGAAGATATCATGACTCACCTACCGCAGATCGCAATGGAGTCTCAGGTCTCGGCTGCGGTATGTGTACTGGCAGCATCGACACGCTCTTTATGATAATGCCAGAACCGCTTATTAGCTCTGATACCAAAAATGTCAACACCCGTTTCCATTTCGATAATCGGAGAATAATAAAGATGGAATTCAATGGGCATAAAGAAAGGTACAATTATGATGATAAAAATATTTGTTTAGAATACCGATATCGTTCATCAATGAAATACAAAAAATACCGCGAAAACTTAATATTTACAGGATAACCCAAAATATCTAAGGCATAAACTAATTATAACCACTATATTGCCCTCGCCTTAAGACACGTGCTGATTACTTCTCGGCGTCCATGCCTTTGCCCTACGATCCACTGGTACCAGCTGAGATATTTGCTTTTGAAAAAGGGTGAGATTTCAAAGAATCCCCGCAGAGACATACAATCGACATATAAAATGTGAAAATTAAATATGCAATGCACTATATTAGGCAAAAATAAAAGTTTGATTGGATTCATGTATATTTACCTCAGTCGAGTCACTGACTACAGCTAGGATTTTCGATAATATACCTTAACTGAGTCATCGACCACAGCTAGGATTTTCCGATATACCGTTGTTGGGTAGTGAACCACAACTAGGTACTGTGCCTCTAGCACGCAATCATATCATGAAATACAGTAAAAAATACATATAATTATTCACATAGTGTATAAAAGATGGTAGTCCCTACCTCGAAGTTTGTTAAACCCCTTTTTCAGTGTACCTTGTAAAATGTGTTGTTTCCGGTATTCGACTTGGTCCTAAAATATTAAATGTACCAGAAATAGGTCATAACCTATCCAAGTATCATTTAAAATCTTCTATTGTGTTTCTTGTGGTTATATTAGTCTATGGTAAAATTTTACCAAAATGCCTCTGGGACCCCGGCTCAGCCCCGCAGTACCCAGCCTGATGGCACGTTTTCCCAAAATTTTGACCAAGGCTATTCTAACTTATTTTCGCCCAACGAATCCATTTCGGGGCTTGAAATCACCAAATTCACTGTCAAATTATGAAAATACCCTTGACAACCCCTATTTAGGGATTTTAGTGGTGTTTTCATAATTATGCTTTTTCGGCCTCTATCAAAAAAGTGTCCAGCTGTAACCCCACCTATTTTTGCTCACTGAGTCTAATGGAACCATTTATTTCATGAAAATCTAACTCCTACCCCTTGGAACAGTGCTGACCAAAATATTAAAGAAAATAGAAAAAAAATAGTTTTGTTTTTTATCTTCTAAAACTTGTACTCTTCCACTTCTAATCCTTGATTAACTCACTTAAACACTTCTTAATCATTATTTAAAGGATTTTGGGTAGCATAACCCCTTAGGCCATGTTTGGTACGAGGCACTGTTTTTGATGGATTGGGATTGGGAGTGGTATTGGGATAGGGATAGGTATTGGAAGTGGGATTGAAGGTTTAAAATTACGTTTGGTATGCGAAAATATTTAAATGAAATACTTGAATTGATTTTATTTTATAATCCTTCATAAATTATGAAAAGACTAAAATATCCTTATTATTAAAATTGATAGTGAGCATTTTTGTCTAAAAAATATTATAAATGGGGATATTTTTAACTCTAATGTAAGATCCACTCCTTAATAATATTATAATATTAGCTTATCTTTAAGAATTACTTATTTCATTCATTTTTTTTTAAAAGAAAGAAAGATTACCATGGTAGAAAAGAGTTCAAGTAACTATTTGAAAACTCTACCATGGTAATAAAAGATTTAAGTCATTACCATGGTAGAAAAGAGTTCAAGTAACTATTTGAAAACTCTACTATGATAATAAAAGATTTAAGTCCCTACAGTTATTATATCAAACATTTCCATTTCAAAACCAAGGTCACCCAACAAAGTACGTAGACGAATTTAGAGTTTACAAAATATGGTCCCTAATAAGTGGCAATATACATTCATTCAACACATAATAAACTACAAGAGGCTATACAGATATATATAGAAATATATCTATGCCTCAGGAGCTCCTCCCGACATTCCAGCAAGAGAATTATCACCTGAAAAATGTTAAATTAACGGGGTGAGACAAAAGCCTCAGTAACCAGCATTCCGACTCATTACACATGCTAACATGTGTTTATGAGATGCTAAGTGGAACAATTTATATAGCAATTTATAAAAATTCAATATCACTGTTTTATACATAAATTTCTTATTACAACTCCCATTGCCTCCCATCAATCCAACCGAACCGCCTTATTTTCACGCGACTAGACCAATGGGCTAAGTTACTAACCATGTGACTGGCCACTCAAAAAGCTCACCGGTCACGCGATGAGAATCGGCCAAACCCTCAGAGCACGTGCCCCAGACCATGGGTCTTTCCCCTCATTGAAATTGGTGGGGTGTCGCAGCCCCTCATTGAAACTGGTGGGGCAGTCCCTCATTGAAACTGGTGGGACAATAAACAGCCAACCATCGTGCACCAATGGAGGCTATACCACGTGGTAAAATAGTATACTCCATCTTATCCCAAACCCATTATCACAATAATTTATCAATAATTATTTCAATGGGATTTTCCCGAATATATACATATTTTTCTCATTTCAAATCATAAAATTCCACAAAGCTATTTTATATCAAAATACTTCACAATATAATGAAAACTTTCTCAATCACAATAAACCTTTACTCATTGGAGCAAATATCAAAATACTCACAAACAGCATATCAACACAGATAACAAATGGAAAGTGGTTACCTTTCGCCAAAGCAAAATTATAATCACAAGCTCCTAATCCAAGAGCTCAAATATACGCCAAAAATCAATCTACAATAATCAATTTATAAAATGGCTAAATTATAAATCATCATCCTAAAAAATATCTAAACCGATTAAAACCTCAAGAATACCTCTAATAATCCAAATAAATTATTTAACCTAAATTTAATTGGTTAAAAAGCCTAATATAAAATTATTCATAGATTAGTTATGTAAAGATTTTATTATAAAATTATATGCTAATTAAGTAACAAAAGTAACTTGATTAAAATTAACTATTAATTATCCTCTACATTTCTATAGCCTCATATTAACAAAACTCAAATTTATCCAAAATCATAATCTTAAAATTTTCTCTAATCATCATAAAATTCTTACCATAAGAAAGAGAAAATTATTTAGAACATTTCCATAAAAACAATTCTGAGATGAGAAGTAATATTGAGTACCTTATCGATCTCTAAAGATATGAAGATACTCCTACTAATGCTTCACTCTACACTTTTCTTCACACTTAAGGTGTGTGAAGTGAGGACGGGGGAGAGGGGGTATTAATAATACTCCCCTCCTCTTGAAACTGCCGATGCCTTCCCCAGTTTCATTTAATGATTGTGGGCACCGTTGGTGCCCACAACCTTTTTTTTTTTGAAATATATATATATTTTATTATTTTATAATATTTATTTATTTATTATTATTATTAATTATATATATATATATATAATTATTAATTTTTAATATATATATTATTATTTTTTTAAAAACATATTTTAACTAAATCCCTCTTTTTTTCATCCAAAAATTACTATTAATTTCATAATTATCTCAATTATAATTATATAAAAATTAGGATGTTACATCTAACATTTGCAATCCTGGAATTGAAAACGCAATACCAGGGGGAGGTGGGCTTGCAGCAATCCCACTTTCGTGGTACTCCTAATCTCTGGTTATCTCCATTCCCTCATACCAAACAATACAACTTGGCTCAATCCTTGACTCAATCCCAATCCCTACCCCCCAATGCCGTGTACCAAACAGGGCCTTAGGGTTATAGCTTTTCAAATTTCATAACTCAACCAAAAATCACATAAACCAAACAACAATTACGAACAACAACTTCATACTAACATAAAGTTGAGATTGGTATAATTACCTCTTAAATTTCTTGGATGCTCTTACTCTAGGCACCTCCTCCTTCTCTTCTTGATCTCAAAGTGTGACTTCACCACCATGGATTCATGAGAAACAAGAGTTTAGAGAAGAACTTCATGCATACTTACAAGAATAACACTTAAGAGACAATACTTACCTTAGCTTCTTCTTCCTTGAGCTCTCCTCTTCTCTTTATTTCTTAAGCTCTCTCTTCTCTCTTTTTGCCTAAGACTTGGACGAATTGTGTGCATGAAGGGGAAGAGAAGTGTGTTTATTAATTTGTCTCTTCCTTCCTCTTAACCATTGATTTAATTAAGAGGCCAAAATGTAACACTTGTCACAATCTTCTCTTCCTTCATGATTTTTTCATTAGTTTCCCATTAAATTTTAATCAATTGTCTTCCCTTGCTTGCTCCTTAAAAAAAAGTCCTCTCCCCCCTTTTGCTCCAACTAACTCATGCTTCTTTCATTAAGTCCAAGCTTATACTCTTCCAAGCAATCAAGTTTTTCCATTCCTTCACTCAAGCCTATCCCATCATGCATTACATCATCCTTCCATGTTGTGTACACTCCATCTTGGTCATCATTGAAATGTTCATCTAGCATAGCCATCATGACCTCTTCATGTATTAATTAGGCATGCTCTTGGAATTAAATATTTTTTCCTCATTCTTCATGGTTGGATGAAAATAATGAGAGGAAGGAAAGGAAAATTGTTTTTCACTCATTCCATAATTCACATAATTGGTTTATGTATAATTCCCCCTAATTTCACAATTCTTGATTTATTCCACCAAGAATAATCCTATTATGCATTTTCCTTTATTTTCATTGATTAATTGAAATTAACTCCAATTAATTGAAAAATAATTAATCTTGGGCTAAATTAGCAAAATCATGATTTTGCTATCACCTTTGTAATTTAATTCATTTCTTGAATTTATTTGCCCATTTCCTTGTGAATATGAATATTTCAAAATTCACAAGATCCAAATTCATGAATATTCACCATTTTATTGAATTGCTCAAATAATTACAATATATTTTTTGGTGAATAAAATTTGGGGTGTTACATTTAACATCTCCATCTTCAATATTAAAAACACCCCCATAGCATTACCCTCCATGTACCATTAACAACAACACAGTATCTTTTCACATCTGCTTTTTCACTGAAAACAACACCATCCCCAACCAAAAAGGCTCAGGTTTATCACAGCTCGCAGCAGTCATTACTGATTACTCCTGCATCTGCCCCCAACAACAAAAAACCCACAATTTTCACCATTAATACAACCAAACATAATGAAATCCACCGCACAACCATCAACAATCTCTCATTACCTTAAAGCTTCAACCTTTCTCCGTCTTCAACCAATACCCCCTTACCATAAAACCAAGCGTCCAATATCAGAAATTCATCACAATTGTTCACAATTTCATAAGAGTAAGATGGAAAATTCACAATACAAACATCATTTATACATAAGAATTACTTACCGTCGGTTATCTCTGCTTTGTCTTCAACTTTTAATCCTTCCGTAACTTACGTATTTTCTCCCTCCACCTTTCTTTCTTTCCTCTCTCATGTTTTCTTTACCTTCCTTTCTTTCCCACTCTTGTACGTTTCACCAGGTATTTTTTTAAGACTAGTTTATGTCATTTCTGTGAAATTTAAAATTCCCGATTCTTACAATCAAACTAATTAGGAATTTGATTATTTTACTACAACAAATAGTGATTTCCCTAATTTCAATAGTATTTTATAGAATTTCCCCTATATACTACGTCTCCGAGTATTATAATATCAAGGATTCTTCACTAAACGACAAAGAAAGAGGGGCACAGAATCGCTCGAGATCTTTTTGGCCTAGTCCATTCTAAAATTGAAATTCAATACTCGTACGTCACTATAAGGATTCGTCGTTTTTAACATGTGCGTTCCTTTTTAATTTCAATTCAGTATCCATCATTCCATCACATCAAATTTATTGAGGAATCAAGACATAACGTAGGGGAGAAAATTGGTTGAAATAAAAGAAGAATAAGAGGGTGTTTGGGTTGAATTTTTTTAATTGATTCTGAGGGCAAACCATGGTTTCAGCTATTTGTATCCAAACACTCAAATTTTCCAATTAATCCCGTTTCGCCCGAAACCAAGGTTTTGGATTGCAAAACCTTGGTTTCACCAGAATCCAATTTTTTCTGCTCCTCACCCAGATTTTTTGACCGTTGAGCATTATTTATTATCTCTCTCTCTCTCTCTCTCTCTCTCTCTTATCTTTCCCTTTTCTCTTCCGTCGGTGGTGGCCTCCATTTCTCTGGTTCGAGCTTCGAATTCTCATCATCTCCTACCGTCGCTCCTCCCCTCATTCGCGTGGCAAGTTCCCTCTCACCGTGGCTCCTTCCCTTGTTCTTCCATCGTCTTCCTTCCCAGATCCCGTCGAGCTTCGGCCCTCTCCCTCTCTTCCAGATCCCGTCGAAGATCACCATAATCGGCGTTGTCGGTCACTGATTTTTGCTTCCTCAAGTCCGTGGGTGGCTGGTGGTAGACTTAGGCAGTGTTTGGGGTGGGTTCGGTCCCCTTTTGCTCCCCATTTTTCTGCTCAATCTCTGGTCCGATCGATCTGAGGCGTTGGTGGCTGTCGGACCTTTGTCGGCGGTCGGTGCAGGAAGAACGGATTGCGGTTGGTGCCGGTGACACTCATAAGTGTTCAAAATCTCTGAAGTCCCTGTGTGTCCGGTGAGTGTTTCGAAATGCACTGTTCTGGTTTTTTTTTTCCCGTTTTGCTTGTTCTGTCGAGGGAGACAATCTGGTGCAATAATTTCTTTTCAGTTTGGTTAGACATTGATATTGGTTTGATTAATGACGTTGATATTGGTTACCAAGCTTTCTGTTCTGGTTTGATTAATGACCCAGCTTCTTAGCGATTATCCCCGAATTGGCTATCTGATTCTTTTCTTCGTAAGGTGTAATGGGTACATGCATCACATTGTCAATTAGATCAGTGAGGTGATACGCATTTGCAGATATTAGTATGATGACAATCCCCAGCCAAATCTCCATGCTCTTTTGATTAATAGGTTTCCTTGAGTAAACTCTGTAAATTAATTGGCTCCAAAACACCCCCCGGGAAAGCAGCTGGACATTTTGATCATTGGATTATCTTTCCTTTTGCCATATTGTCATATTTTTGCAGTATAGGTTTCTAGGAGTATCAATTGTGTTCGAGCTAAATTAATGTAATCAATCTTGATCTAGTAAACGTCCAAGCTAATCTAGATTGCGTTAGTTAGATGGCTTAATTATAATTAAATCCTTATAACTTCACCACACCTTCATTTCAGTCCCCATGGTTTCTCGATGGACTTAGTTTTGGAATTGTTGTTATCCTAAAGAGTTTGACATTTCCATTGAACCTTAAGATGCTGAATATTTAAAGAATCTTTTCAAAATTTCTAGTGAAACACCTTAATTACTCCGGTCATATTGTACTCTCTTGGTTACCTGATAGTATACACAGAGGATTACACATTTACACTAAACATAAGATAATTTTAAGCTCATTTTTTACTTTTTTTAATAGCTTATTTGTGCTTATTTGATTGCAAGGACTGCATTGGCTAGGATTTAAAATTTGAAGGACAATGGCTAGTGGGACTAAATATGTATTTGAGCCAAGCAAAACCAGAGACAAGGCCATGCTTGTTGATTAGACCAAGCATTGCTGTCTATGTTTAAATTTAAAAATAAAAAATATCTATCACCTACAGCTGGAAAGAAACAAGTTCCATTCATTTCAATTTCAGTGTTGTATTAATTGGGGATTATATATATATGTATTCAATTTATTAATTCATCTCATTTTCCATAACACATCAAACGTGGGCAATCTCTTCTTTCCGTCCTTTTTATTGCTCATCAGTTATTGATCATCGTCAAGCATAGATTTGTGTTTGGTTAAAATGCAATGACTGGAAATCCTTGTAATATAATTCTGTTTGGTTATAATGCAATGTCTGTCATCATTTGCTTTAGAATTCTGTTTGGTTAGAACGCAATGATTGGACTGTGAATGCTCGTGAAATCTAGATTTCTGTTTGTTTAAGGTGAAACCATAATGAGTAAGGGTAAGGAAAAAGCATCATGGGATGTGAAGAGCACAAAAGTCTTTATTGACCTATGCATAGACCAAGTTGCGAAGGGAACACGCAAAAGCACTAGCTTTAACAAATTTGGGTGGAAAGAGATCTCAGAATCCTTCACCGCAAAGACGGGCAGAATATATGATAAGGGTCAATTTAAAAACAAATATGATGCTCTTAGAAAGGATTGGTAGCTATGGGATAGGTTGTTACACGAGACGGGTGTAGGATGGGATAGTGAGAAAAACATTGTTGTTGCCGACGACGATTGGTGGGACAAGAAAATTTCGGTTAGTAATTCATTTCAGTGAGTGAACATATTTATTTCCTTGACATCGTGCTTGTACGAACTTGTGTAACAAACTTTCATGTCTCTTGTACAGGAAGTTTCAGGATATGATAAATTCAGGACAAAAGGACTTCAGTTTCAAGAAGAATTGACCCAATTGTTTGCAAGTGTCGCGGCCACGGGACCACACACTTGGGCTCCTACATCCATGTCTCTTCCTGTCCCTCCGTCTACTGAGGCAATCCCAGAAGATGCAATCCCAGAATTTCAGATGCAAGAGGGATCAGGAGACAGCGATGAGGTGTTAGGGACACCTACTGGGTTGAGCGGGGAGATGCATTCATTCAATGTCAACGAAAGCAGTGGAGGTAGTGCTGCCAACAATGACAAAGGGAAGGGAATCAGTGGTGGGGAGAGAACAAGCAGAGGTGGCAGAGGAGGTAGCTCGTTGGGGGTCAGGAAGAGGGGTGCGGGGATGAAAAAGAAGGGGCCGGCCTCAGCTAAAATAGCCGATGCCCTATACAGGATTGCTGATGCAAATGACGTTGATGCTGAAGCTGCACGAGTAGAAAGGATTGCAGCAGAGGCCCGAGCTGAGAGGATGGCTGAAGAGGCACGTGCAGAAAGAATGGCGGCAGAGGCCCGGGCTGAGAGGATGGCTGCAGAGGCACGTGCAGAAAGAATGGCAGCGGAGACACGTGCTTACGAGATCTCAATTCCGGGCGTAATGAACCACCTTAGATACGTTCCTGAAGTTGTCAACAATGATGACTTTTATGCACGCTGTGTACACCTCCTTATGAGCAATCCATCTGCAAGGGAGGTGTATGCAACAATGAAGGATATGCCACACCAACTTCTCGTTTTCCTTAAGCATGAATGTTATGGAAGTGTGTGAAATGTATTGTTATATTTACCTTTTCAGTTAGAACTATGTTTAATGATGACATTGCTCAATTGTCTCTTAACTTTGTTAATTTACAAAATATTGGTTATGTCTACTGTCTGTTATCAGTGTTGTTTTATAGTTGAATGTTATCTATGTGCATATTATCACTATATAATTGTTGTCATTACCGTTTATAACATTTAATATATATGTCAACAGTTGGGTTAGATATGGACAACACATTGAAAATTATGGCAAACCATAGGGAACGGCGCAAACAAAGAGTACGAAAAGTGGCCGCATATGTTGGTGCATATGCTCAGCTATATTTATGTAAAGAACCGCGGCACACAAGTGACTTCACAGGTGCTAAATGGGTGCGTGAAGTCTTAAGCGGTAATTCGAACCGTTGTTACGACATGTTTAGAATGCAACTTCATGTCTTTCACGAGCTTTGCTTTGAACTGCAACGACTTGGCTTGACGGAGACTCGAAATGTGGGTGTTCATGAAATGGTTGTAATATTTTTGAACACAGTTGGGTTTGCGGCATCGAGTAGGCTGCAACAGGAAAGGTTTCAGCGCTCAGGAGAGACAATTCATAGGGCTCTACATCTTGTCTTAGATGCATGTTGTCGTCTTGCAATGACTAACATAAAACCACAGGATCGTACGTTTGAGAACATTCACTCAAAGATACGACTCAGCAATAGATACTGGCCTTTCTTTAAAAATGCTATTGGAGCAATTGATGGCACCCACATTCCATGCAAGGTCAGAGCAAATGAAAGAACAAAATATATTGGTAGAAAAGGATATACATCGCAAAATGTAATGGCAGTTTGTGATTGGGACATGTGTTTTACCTTCGTGTTGGCTGGATGGGAAGGAACAGCCCATGATGCGTGTGTATTTGATCATGCTCTGACAACGCCGTCGATGAATTTTCCACATCCCCCCAAAGGTATGCTTATAACTCCAACACTTTAATTATTATTAATTATATATATATATAGTTATTGACTTTAACCTATTTATTTTGTAAAGATAAATATTATTTGGTGGATTCTGGCTATCCCACCCCGACTGGATACCTTGGTCCATACAGATCCGAGCGTTATCATCTCCCGGACTTTCAGAGGTCATCTACGTTTCAAAACCACAATGAGACCTTCAATTACTTACATTCCAGTCTTAGGTGCACAATAGAAAGAACGTTTGACGTTTGGAAGAATAAGTTTGAAATATTACAGAATATGCGTAGCTATAGCTTCCCCACACAGGTTAAAATTGTGTGTGCTACAATGGCTATACACAACTTCATTAGAAGAACGTCTATTTCTGATCCTGACTTCCGACGCCATGATCGAGAGGGTATTTTGTGTGATGTCGATGCAGATGACGATATAGAACCTTCAACACTACATTCATCAATTGCATCTTCATCTGACTTAGCTTCTCTTCGTGATTCTATAAGAGATCAAATCGTTTATTATATGCACGAAGCTTAGTCATATATAGTTTCCTTCTCATTACGTACGCTTTTATTGACAATCTGTTAAATGTTATTGTATTTACATTTTGACGTATTCTATTTTTGCCAATCAGTGAAATGTATGCGTATCTCTACTCTGAACTTGTACTTTGATATTTTGTAGTATATTATTTTATATCCTAACTACTTATAATTAATTTTTTGTTACACAAGTTATTACTATACATGTACACACACATATGTATATATATTTGACTAATTTTAAACCACATATGTTCACCCACACATGTTATTACTATATTAAACCACATTATAGACTAATAATATAATATATAAAATAATTTTATATATTTTTTGATATTGTATATTTGACTAATTTTATTATTATAATTTTTTTAAAATTTATTTCGAATTTTTTTGAATTTATTAAACATTTAATGTTTAATAATGCATATAATATAAATTTATCCCTTACATGTAATTATTCAAAAAACTAATGTCCTTTTTAGTAATTTGACAATGAAAAAAGCTATTCTGACTATAACATCCAAACACTCTTACTTTATCAAAATCACTTTTTTCTCATAATCTATTCTGCTCATAATCTATTCTCTAAAAGCTATTCTTCACTTTTCCCCCAGAAGCTATTAAAAAAAGCTTTGCCAAACACACACTAAGAACAAGCAGATAAGTTAGTATGTATTTTAAGGTTGTTCCAAAATATATTATTTATTCTGTTGTTTTGAAAATTAATTAACGAACATCATGTCCTCTCAGGCTCTCACACAGAATACTCCAATAAAAAAACACAATTGTTAATGTCGCCTCATCTCTATGCACCGAGGTTTCATTTTATGGTGCCAGTTCCATGTTTAGGAAAAATTCATAATCATATTTGCACATTAACCCTTTAAGTAAACAATAATAAAAAGAAATGGATACTAAACACAGCATAATAAATATATAATGTTAAGCTAACCAAACCGATCCATTTGGTAAGGGGTTGATGACTCATAGCCCAAAGAATTGTATGTTCAAATCCTACTACTAATATGATGAATTTGTTGGCGGACGATCGATTTGTAAATATTTTCAGAAGCATTTTATGATTTTGAAGGCAAATCCTGACCTTGATAAACCCTTATAACCCAGCTCACCTAACATTTTTATTCTGAAAAATAAATAAATAAATAAATTTTCAAAAACAAAAAAATAAATATTTAACGTTGATGCCTATAATTCAATTAAGAGGGCACATCTGGCCATGGGCTCCACAATTTCAATTGAACTGGTTGGGAAGAAAAAAAGGAGAGACAAAACATTTAAGCCAGGGTTACAAGTGTTGATCCATACGTACGTACTTTTTTTTTAGGTGGCAAAAATTAGGGAGCTTTTATTTATTTATTTATTTTTATCATTAACCTATATGGTTGAACTTACAAGTTCGCATCTTAAAAAATGTAAAGAGTGATTAGTGTCATTAGGCTAGAAAGCCACTTGCTACATCTAGCCATCGGCTCCACAAACTTCAATTGAGTGTGTGTTTCGTTGGGCTTACATGTGTTACATGTGTTCTGTGTGAAAGGATATGGTGTTTATTAATTATTTTGATTTAATAATGCCATTAAGATTATTTTCATCAAATAATGCTAACCACTCCTCATGACAACAGAATACTTAAAAATAATCTGAAATGTTACTAATAGTTTGCATTATTTAATAGCACTATCTTTGGGAAAAGAAAAAGAAAAGTGGAGAGAGAAATCATGAGATTTCAATTGACTTGGGAATGGAAAATTGCCACTGGCCAGACTTTCCCACCTATAGGGTGCCTATCACGGGTCGAACGGATTAGTCTGGAGCCGTTGATATGCCTGAAAGATGGCTTGCCCTGGGATACCGTGCTCACGCAAAAAAAAAAAGATAATTTAACGCTTGCTTATCGAACTTTTCTTGAAATTGAGACATGATGTGATGACTCTTTTATTTTTGGGACCGATTATATTTAGTGACGACGAGTGCCAACTCTCTAGAGGAAACGATTTCGTTGACCTTTATGTTCTAATACACAAAACTTTAGATCGTAATAGTCGGGTCGGAATTATTGCAATGTGTCTACGAAAACAAAATCATGAAGGTTTTCTATTATTTATCGGTTCTCTTGTAGCTGTGAAGCAATATTTTATAGTTTTCTTGCACTTTCTTATACGGTACGCACATCTGATTACAATCATCTGCATAACTCATCAATTTACTCTTTTTCCGGCCGCTCCCATCCTTTACCTCTTCTATAATCATAAAATTAAGATCTAATGATCTATATTTAATATTTTCTTCCTATTCATCTCTCCATTATAAAAATATTTTTAATCTCAGCCTAAGAAATTCCTGGTGCACTAGCAAATTAGCAAGGCAAAAGGTTCGCTTGGCCATTTTAGAATGGTTTGTTTTCTCTTTGATCAGAATGTTTAAAAGCTACTTCTTGTTAATGCGGCTTTGGCAATAAAGCGATTGGGCTCGACCAGACAAATCTTTCAACTCCCGCTCTCTTCGGCTACCATATATATAAAAGTTTAGGGCATATTGAATTGGTCATTGTAGTGTTAATATATGGAGTATAAAAGGAGCTCTGGACCCCCTTGTTTTGTGCACGTTGCATTGTTTTCACCATGTGATTTTGGATTTTGTGTGTTCCATGTTTTTTTTCTGTGCGCATCCTAGGCATGTCTTTGTTAACTTGAGGACTTCATGGGGTCCAGACTAATCCAGAATAAGTCAGGCGGGATCCTTTCGAGTGGCAAGATCTATTACCAAGTATTTAATACTACTGGATTCCTAAGTTCGAACTTGAGATTTCTAGTTAAGCTGGAATTAATTCGAGACTTCTAGGTGTGTGTTTGGATTAGCCTTTGAAGAATAGTTTTTACGATTTATAAGGTAAGTATATGAGAGAAATTTTGTCTCGACTTGGGGAAAAAGGCTTCTGAAACCATGGTTTCAGAGTTACCCAACCACTCAATTAACTCCCTTACCAGTTAAGCGCTTGGTGGTTGTTCCATGTATTATTTGATGTGTGCGAGTGAGAAGAGATTGATATCTGACAATGTTAAAAATGGAATTGGGCCCAGCAATATGGAGTAGTTGGAATAAATTAAGGTAGGCTCAAATTATAGTTATTTTGGGGGCCTTTGACTCTGGAGCCCGCGTAGGGTAGCCCAATAGGCCTACCATACTTTTATTTCAGGCTGACTGATTTTAGGCCAGAAGCTCTTTTTTTTTGGCACAACTTGCATAATACTCTTGCAACTAGCTTATTCAGTTAGACCGTCATGATCCAAGAAATTAATTTGCCATACAAAAACTATTACGAATTTGTTGCCACGTCAACTTCACGTTTCATATAAATATATAATTTTTTTTATCAAATATAAATATGTAATTTTGAAGTTTACCATCCAAACCAAAATGAAAGACATGATATATACGAAGATAATCAGTTGAAATGCTGTTAATTATTGCATTGAATTGTCCCCTGAAATTTAGAAGATCACGAAAGAAAATGGTATGTTAAATAGTGAAATCTTTTGCAAACTATTGTGTTCGTATTTTTAACTCTAATAGTAATATAATTTCTACTTCGGTTTTAGAGTTTTAATTTTTTTTTGGCCAATGTTTTAGAGTTTTAATTGACTCATATATACAATCGTGATTATAATACGCATATTTTTCACATCTCTGACAACGTTACATTTGAATTGTTAATATGAGCATAGGACACTATCACACATATAGAGTAGGCTTAGCCGAGTGACCGAAGGAAAGAGTATTGATTTTTTTTTTTTTTGTTATCCAGTATATTTTTAATCGACAAAAGTGAATTTTCATTTTTGCAGGGTTAAGATCCATTTTTACCTTAAACTTTGGGGCCCAAAGGTTTTAAAAATATCTCAATTTACTCTGAAAGTTTTTTATGGAGCAATATCGCCTCGGCCATTATTTAGGATAAATTTGACCGTTAGTTAATCAATTATGCTAAGCTAGTAGGTTTACATGTCATCTACAACGTTTTTGTTAAGATGTAAATTTGCTTTGGAAGTTTTTAGTCAAGAGCAATGTTGATCTATAAATTTTTTAAAGTTCAATATTGTCCTAAAAGTTTCTAAATTGTAGTAATGTCACTTTGACTATTATAACAGTTAAGATTGACTGTTAGTTGATCAAATATGCTAAGCTGACAGTGTGAATAACATTGAAGAGAAGTCGTAGATAGAGGAGGAGCTTATGTTTGCTACAGAGTAATGATAAGAAAGATTCAATTACCGAATCTAAGACACACTAAGCATGATTACCGAAAATAAGGCCACTAGTAATCCAACGTTGGTGTACCCCATCGATGTTGAGATAAATAGGAACATTTTCGATTTTCTCTTCATCACACAAGATGCATGCTTTCACCTCATTGATTTTCTCCAATTATTCATATTGAAAGCATTTTTTTAAATAAAAATCATTTTCCAATTTATAAATCTAACTTTAAAAAAAATGAAGTGAATGACGCATGGACTTACCATATAAGCATATTAGGCCAACTGATAGGTAAATTTAACTTGGATAACAGTCGAGGTGAAATTGTTATGATTTGGGGACTTCTGGGGTTGCATAGCTCTTGAGTGAAATGTTCTGAATCGAATTTGCATCTAAACCCAAATAAAACTGACGTGTACGTCATGTGGACTATTAGTTTAGTATATTTGGTCAACTAATGATCAAATTTAACTTGGATAATAGCAAGGGCAAAATTGCTATGATTTAGAAACTTTTGGGATGGCATTGTTCAGGAAAAAAAAAACTTCTGTGGCCAAATTTAACAAATTCAGTTATTTGTTATTAAGTTAGAACAGAATAATGTTATATTGTTATGTATTTCACGTATTGTTAGGCGCTGACAGTCATTACTTGTATAAATATATCATGACTCTCATTAATGTAAATAGATTCATTTTGTCATTTTCTCACATATCAGTTACATGGTATCAAAGCAATTCTGATTTCATTTCTTTTCTACCGCTCTTCCATTTTTGCCCTCATTCTCTCTTTCCTTTTTCTTTCTCTCTGCCACCGTCATCTAGTTTTTCTTCGATTTTTTCTTTGAACCCTATGCTCCGTCTCCTATGGCTGCCGATCTCGTTTCTGATCAGTTCAGCCTGTACTACATCCACCCAAACTAAAATCCAGCATTGATTCTTGTTGTGTTGCCTCTTGATGGCAACAATTACTAGAGTTGGTCGCAGGCTATGCATTCAGCCTAGTTAACCAAGAACAAGCTGCAGTTTGTTGATGGTTCGATCTCACTACCGTCTCCGTCTGATCCTCTTTTCCCGGCTTGGGAGCGCTGTAACAACCTTGTTCAATGTTAGATCTCTAAATCACTGTCTCCAACGATCGCGAAGGGCATCCTCTGGTTCGATTGTGCAGTGGATACTTGGAACGATCTTCGTTCAAGATATTCACAGACTGACATTTTTTGCATTGCTGATCTTCAGGAGGAGATTTATAATCTCAAGCAAGGCAGTCTCAACGTAAGTGAATATTACACTCACCTGAAAACACTCCGGGACGAATTATCTCATATTCAACGGCTGAAAGCCTGTGTATGCGGATCTACATCTAGTATGATGCATCACCGAGGGGAAGATTTTGTGATTCGGTTCCTGAAAGGTTTGAATGAATCTTATGCCTCAGTGAAATCTTAGATTATGCTACTTGAACCCTTGCCTCCAATTAACCGGGTATTCTCTTTGGTTCTTCAACAAGAACGAGAATTAAATCCTCCTGAACCAAAGATCTTGCTTGCCAAAGGCTCTCCGCGTTCTTCTTTTGGTTCAAAATTCACTCATACCAAGCATTGTACATTTTGTGGTTGTCCTCGTCTCACTGAGGAAACTTGTTATATCAAACCTGGCTTTTCACCTGGGTTCAATTTCAGATCCTCTACCCCTATTCCTGTGGTTAATCAAGTCTCTATTCAGAGTTCTGGTGTTGCTCAAGTCCAATCTTCTCCTGCACATGCATCTCTTTCAACTCCTCCTTATACCAACTTACCTCCAAAACTAGTTTTGCCTCAACTATCTGTAGCTTAATATCAACGTCTTATTTCCCTGTTGAATTCCCCTCCAAAATCTTCATCTTTCTACCTCTGCCAACGCTGCAGGTATATTTAGTTTTGCTTCTTTCACACACCCTGCTATCTGGATCCTTGATTCTGGAGCAACTGACCATGTTTGCTATTCCTTATATTCCTTTTCTTCTTATAATTCCATATCACCTATATCTATTCATTTGCCTTCTGGTTCCCCTATTGTGGCTTATGTTTCAGGCACCGTACATCTCTCCCCTTTATTGGTTCTGTATAATGTTCTCTATCTCCTTAATTTTACTTTCAATATTGTTTCTGTTTCTCGTTTAACCTCTTCCCTTAATTACTCTCTCATTTTTTATTCATCTTCTTGCCAGATACACTTGCACCAGCCTTCTCTGATGATTGGTTCAGCTAAATACTTTGAAGGGCTTTATGTGTTGTCCGCAGATATGATGTCTCCATCACTTCCATCTCAGGTTCTTGCCACAACCACAACTCCTGATTCCACTTTTACTCTATGGCACCTTCGATTGGGCCACGTTTCAGATTCAATTTTTTCTTCTTTACACAAATATATGTATGATATTTCTTATAAACCACATGCTCTCACCTGTGACACTTGCCACTTTGCAAAACAAAAATGTCTTTATTTCCCTGTAAGCACAAGTTCTTGCAATAAAATCTTTGATTTGCTTCACGCTGACATCTGGGGACCATTTTCTGTTCCTTCAATGTATGTCATCGCTATTTTCTTACCTTAGTCGATGATTATTCTCGCTTTACTTGGATTTTTGTGCTCTCTGCCAAATCTGAGGCTCTACTTATCTGTTACATTTTTTTGCTCTTATGGAAAATCAATTTTCTACTACTACTAATATCTTGCGAACTGATAATGGTAGTGAGTTTCTCATGCCTGAATTTTATGCCTCTAAGGGTGTTTTACCTCAAACTGCTTGTGTTGCCACTTCTCAACAGAATGGCATTGTTGAACGTAAGCATCAACATATTTTAAACATTTCTCGTGCCTTGTTACACCAATCTAATATTCCTTTGCCTTATTGGTCTTTTGCTGTTATGCATGTTCACATTATCAATTATCTTCCTTCACCAATTATTCAGAATTTAACTCCTTTTGAGAAACTATATCATACCGCTCCTTCTTATTCCAATTTCAAAGTTTTCGGCTCTTTGTGCTTTGCTTCTACCTTGGCTCATAATCACTCCAAGTTTGCTTCACGAGTTAGAAAATGTGTTTTGGTTCTAAAGCATTTACCTTATTAGATTTAACTTCCAATTAGATTTTTCTGTCACGTGATGTTGTATTTCATGAACTTGTGTTTCGTTTAAAAAGTGGTATTGTCACTTCCCCTGCTTCCCCTTCTCTTGAACAAACTATCCAGAACTTCCCTCGCTTTCTTGTTGACTTTCCTCTTCCAGTTTCCCCTCCAATTCCCTTTCTTCCTATTGTTTCTCCTACCTCTCTGCTAGCCCTAGACCCTCCTCTTTCTTCCTTACGCCATTCAAGTCGACCTCATCATCCTCTATCATATTTGCAAGACTATCACTGTGCTCATTCTATCTCTACTGATCAATCATCAGGTACTGGCTCCACTCCTTATCCTCTTTCTTCTGTTCTTTCCTATTCTTCTCTTGCTCTTTCATACTGTCAGTTTGTTCTTGTTGTTACCTCTCATTCTGATCCCAAAACTTATCACCAAGCTATTAAACATGCCCATTAGAAAGATGCCATGTCTATAGAAGTTAAAGCACTTGAGCATAACCAGACCTGGGTTCTTACTTCTTTACCACCGGGAAAGAAGACTATAGGGAGTAAATGGGTTTTTAAAACCAAGTTCAAGGCTAATGGTGATATTGAATGACATAAAGCAAGACTTGTGGCCAAACGTTTTACTCAAACCGAAGGCCTTGACTACTTTGATACTTTCTCTTCGATTGCTAAGATGACTACTCTAAGGCTCTTACTTTCTATTGTTGCTACCAAAAATTGGCATCTTCATCAGTTAGATGTCAACAATGCCTTTCTGTATGGTGACCTTAATGAAGAGGTCTATATGGAGCTTCCTCAAGGTTTCACTTCCTCTCAACCTCATATGGTATGTAAATTACAAAAATCACTTTCTGGTCTTAAGCAAGCTAGTTATCAATGGTATTCTAAGTTTTCTACTGCGTTATTTTCCTATGGTTATAGACAGTTTGTATATGATCATTCTTTATTCTACAAGGCTTCTTCAACATCTTTCACTATCATCCTGATGATGATTTAGTTCTAGCTGGTAATGATATTGATGAGATTACTAGTGTTAAACAACATTTAGATCATGCTTTTACCATTAAGGATCTTGGCGCACTTCGTTATTTTCTTGGTCTTGAGCTTGTCTAAACCACAGATGGCATCTTCCTTTCCCAGCACAAGTTTGCTCTTGAACTCTTAAAAGATACTGGTTATCTTGGTTGCAAACCAGCCATATCTCTTATAGATCCACACTTGAAATTATCTAAATAGAAGGGTACTTTGCTATCCAATCCATAGCAGTATCGTCAGTTAATTGGGTGCTTGCAGTATCTCACTATTACTCGTCCAGACTTAAGTTTTGCTACTCAACAACTTAGTCAATACATGTCTACTCCTACTGATGCACATTTACAGGCTACTTATCGTGTGCTAAGATATCTTAAATCTTCTCCCAGCGCTGGTATTTTCTTTTCAGCTACTTCAAATTTAAAGCTCCGTAGTTTCATTGATTCTGACTCGGCTAGTTGCCCTGACACCCGCTGGTCTGTGACTGGCTTTGTTGTGTTTCTTGGCTCCTCCCTTATTTCTTGGAAAGCTAAGAAACAGGCCATTGCCTCTAAGTCCTCTTTTGAGGCCGAATATCGTGCTATGGCCTCTACTACTTGTGAATTACAATGACTCATTTACTTGTTGTCTGATTTTCATGTTTCTCATCTGGATCTTGCTTTACTTTACTGTGATAATCAGTCAGTCATTCATATTGCTTCAAATCCCATTTTTCATGAGAGGACTAAACATATTGAGTTTGATTGTCATATTATTCGTGACAAGGTTCAAGCCAAAATTATCAAACTCCTTCCTGTATGATTTGTTGACCAACTTGCTAATGTGTTTACCAAACCTTTACATCCTACTCAGTTTCAAGAGCTCATTTCCAAGCTTGGCATGCAAAACATTCATGTTCTAGCTTGCGGGGATGACATAGATAGAATAACAATTCAGTTATTTGTTATTAAGTTAGAACAGAATATTATTATATTGTTATGTATTCCAAAATATTGTTAGGCGCTGACAGTCATTACTTACTTGTATAAATATATCATGACTTTCATTAATGTGAATAGATTCATTTGTCATTTTCTCACATATCAGTTATAAAATTAAGATTTTTTTGACGATTTTTGGAACAAAAATGGACCTTAATGCTTTATTTTTTTTTATAGTAAAAGATATTCAACAATACATCAGAAGCTATCCTCCTGAGTCAACATGAAAAGCCATTCTGTTTACATCATTAAATAAAAGGGTGGTAATCGCATCAGGGGGCGAAAATGTGATATGAAGATCAATCGCCATCTTCCAAGCTTCCTTTGTCATAGCGTCTGCAATTGTATTAAACTCCCGAATGCAATGTGAAATTTCCACTTCCCAATATCTATCCAGCAGCATTTGAACCTCCACAATGAGCTGAAAATCAGGATGTTCTCGAGAAACGTTACCCTGAATTAAATCCATGACTTCACTACAATCAGACTCAATCATGATTTTTCTATATCCTCTATCCCATGCAGCTTTAAGTCCCCACAAAACACCCCAAGCTTCAACAGATACTATCGTTCCTTGCCCAATCTAATACATAAACCCCATTAGAAATTCACCATTGTGATCTCTCAATACACCTCCACACGTGCAAGTCCCTAATTTGTCATTCCTAGATCCATCGGTATTAATCTTCACCCACCCAAGCGGTGGTGGCATCCACTATTTTTGATTCCTTTCTGCACTATTATTTTGAACCAAACTTGTATTTCCCCATGTTAAGCAGGCACGAGCACGAGCTAATATGGTATGTCTACTCCAAATATTGTTATTAAAACATCTGTCATTTCGAGCTAACCAGATATGTTGGCATAGTACCGAAAACCAAAGACGAAACTCAAATCCCTGTATAACTTCTTTTCTCCCCGCACACCATTTAAGCCAGTCATTTCTCTCAAAAGAGCCAAAGAATTGATCACAACAATCCATCGGTAAGAATTCTTTCCATAATTCAGAAGTGAAAGGACAATCCCGCAAAATGTGGAGTACAAACTCGCTTGTGTTATAGCATATATCACAAAAACCCGTTGGATGACTACCTCGCTGATAACGCATTAAGTTTGTCATAAGACGACCATGAAAGCACAACCACAAGAAAAAACGGTACCTTTGAGGGACTTTCAATTTCCAAACACATCTCCTCCAGTTATTACTGTGAGTATGTGAAGTGCCTACTAGATATTTGTAGGTGGATTTAATGGTGAACATTCCATCTGAAGACCATCTCCATACAGGAAAATCCTGCCCATTTCGTTGATTAATATTAACGCGTGCAAGAGCTGTACATACATGACTTGGAAGTAGGTGCTGAAACTTTCTCATATCCCACTGTCCGGATGAAGTAATACAATCAGCTACTCTCCATTCAGTAGTATCGCTAGGCAATTCTCTGATAACCAAACTCTGAAGCTTATCAAAATGCGGTACCCATATGTCATTCCAGAAAGAAGTATTCTGTCCATTGGTAACTCTCCATGTTAAGCTATCTTTGATCTTGTCCCAACAGTTACGAATACCCCTCCACGTACTAGACTCAGACCGGCGCTTCTCAACTTTAGGAATAATATCATTCCCGGCTTTATATTTTTCTCGCAAAATCCTAACCCAGAGCGAATCTTTTCTGTTAATCATATTCCATCCAAGCTTCATCATGAAGGCCTAGTTCTGGTACCGAGCCATCCTAAGACCTAGGCCTCCATTCTCCTTACGTGCACACACAATATCCCAGGAGACTAAATGAGGTTTTCTGCTTGCTGAGCTACTACCCCATAGGAAGTTACGACACCGTTTGTCAATTTCATCACAAAGTCCCAAAGGAAGAGGCACTGTCTGCATAGCATAAGTTGGCATAGCCGACATAACAGACGACACAAGAGTATGCCTAGCAGCCATCGATAACATGTTAGACTTCCAATTGGCCAGGCGAGCATCCATCTTATCCAGAAGAAAACTATATGTAGCCTTTGATCTTCGTTCATGTAAAATTGGCATTCCCAGATATTTCCCCAGTTTTGATGTCGGAGTAAAATCAAGAAACTCACTGATTTCTTTGCCTTTTATATGATTCACATTCTTTGAGAAGTACACTCTTGATTTTCCAGCATTTACTTTCTGTCCCGAAATATCACAGAAGTCATCCAGGATAGCCTTAATAACCCCTGCGTTATCAAGATCTGCTTCTGCAAACAAAATGAGATCATCAGCAAAAAAAACATGAGATACAGGAGTACCTCGTTTGGAGAGCCTAAACGGTTGTCAAACACCCTCTTCAATTGTCGTTTGTATAAGATGCCCCAATCTTTCCATCATGATAACAAAAAGATACGGCGATATTCGGTCACCTTGTCTAACCCCTCTTGAAGGGCAAAACATATTAGTAGCTTCTCCATTCTAAAGCAATTGCAAATGAGACGTCGACATACAAGCTTGAATAACTTTACTCATATATTCAGGAATCTTGAGTTCTTTTAGACAGTCGTAGACAAAATTCCATCTCACACGATTATAAGCCTTCTCTAAATCAATCTTAATGGCCATAAAACCCTTTTTCCTTTTTAAGGACTTCATTGAATGAATGATCTCCTGCACAAGTATAACATTATTTGAACTCTGACGCCCTTTAACAAAACTGCACTGATTCGGGGCTATCACCAAAGGCATGATTGCCTTGAGTCTATTTGATATAACCTTCGTAACAATCTTGTAAATAACATTGCAAAGACTTATAGGACGAAAATCACGAAACGTCTCAGGATGTTCCACCTTCGGTATGAGTACAATCTGAGTCCCATTGATTTGTCGTATCCACATCGGATCATTGAACACTCTTTTCACTAATTCAATCACTGACTGTCCTACAGTTCCTCATTGGCTTTGGTAAAATAGAGGATTGAATCCGTCTGGCCCAGGAGCTTTCAACGGTCCCATATCGAACAAAGCTCTTCTAATTTCTTGATCTTCAATCGATCTCCCCAGAATATGTAGATTAACATCGTCAATTTCAGGATAAGTGCATCCGAAAACCAAAGATCCATTATAATTCTGGGTTTCAGTATACAAATTTTCATAGAATAGGCTACCCAACCTCATAATTTCCGCTGCATTATAAGTCCATTCCCCAGATTCAAGCTTTAAAGCTTCAATTTTATTCTTTCTCCGTCTGCTATTAGCCACTGAATGGAAATATTTAGTATTACGATCACCATCCACATACCAATTAGCTCGAGAATATTGAATCCACATGACTTCTTCTCGTGCCAAGAGTTTCTCCAGCTCTCCCCATAACTTCCCTCGTAACTTTTCAAGGTGCTCTGAGAAACCTACCAAAGCCATCTTTGCGTTGATCCCATCTAATCTTCGATATATTCTGTCTTTCATATAGGATATATTGCCGAAAACCTCTTTATTCCATAACCTCAGATCCTCCGTAAATTGTTTAACAGATCCGCACCAGTCATCGTCCACCCCCAATGAGAATGCACAAAATCCTTGAAGTCATCATGCATAACCCAAGGTGCAAAAAATCTAAAGGGCCTTCGATTCTTTGCCGTAAGAACATAAGATTCAGTATCAACTAACACCGGACAATGATCAGATTTATATTTAGGCAAATGTGTCACTGTGGCATTAGGATTATTTGTAAACCAGCAGTTATTTACCAAAGCTCTGTCTATTCTGCTCTGACTATTCAGATTGCCCCAAGTAAATTGAGGTCCATTAAATCCAATATCAAGTAACTCGCTACCCATAATCCAATTCCGAAATGACCTGTCAATGCCAACAGTCTTCCTGTAATTCTTACTCCAGCGTTCCTCGGGGCTAGAAACAGCATTAAAATCACCAATTACAACCCATCCTCCAATAGTCACTTGCCTAATACCCTCAAGAGATTGCCACAATTGACGTCTAATAACCATATTTGGGTGCCCATAGACAACAGTTAGAGACCACTCATCCCTGGTACCTTTATTAACCACCCCATGAATAAATTGATCCCCTGAAGAAGTAACAGAGAAATTTAATGTAGAATCCCAGATCAACCACATACCTCCACTAAAACCACGAGCTTCAACCACGTGCATATTCATCCATCCCAACTTTCTAGCAATGAGCTTAGCTTTTAATCCTAGTTGTCTAGGTTCCAACAGCGCAAATAGATTAACTCCATGTCTGGCAACAACATCACTAAGTAATCTTCGAAAGGAGGCACCACCGGCACCCCGAGTATTCCAAGTCATAATAATCATTAAAAATTAATAAAAGAATAAAAGAACACAACACAAACCAGGCGTTATTGAGACATATGCCCTTTCTGAACATCTTCAATCCCATACATCACTACGTTATCAACACATCCAATTGGACTAGGCCGAGTCTCTCCTCCTTCTGCACCTGGATCAATAGGGTTAGAGGCATCTAACCGAATAGCGGGGGAATTGGAGTCTAATATCATAACATTCTTCTTTATGCCTGACTCCACTTCCCTACTTAAATTACAAGACGTTCCAGCTTCATGTGTTTTCCCCGTACTCAATATTTCTCTGGAAGATCCCTCCTCAATCCCTTTCTTTTTCGCTGCTTGGATCCCACGTGTTTGAGTCAACTTATTAAACTGCCCAACACTATTCACAGCATCACAATTAATCTCCTTTTTCCTTACATTTGAACTATCTGATCTATTATTACCCTTGCTCCCTTTATTTAATACAGCAGGTTGACCAATTTTCCCTTTAATTTCACGCGACCTATCTTCTGGCTTTGAACTCACACGAATCTTCCCCTGATATTCATTATCACCAGAACCGCCATCAATAATTGTCATGTCTTTAACATTGAGAGCCTCAAATCGAGATCCTCCACCCATATTTCGAGGATGTAACTCACGCCTATGCTCACGACTATAATTACCATTCTTAGCATTCGAGTTCCATTGCCCCCTTCTCCGACGTGGCGCCACCATCCAATCCCCATACATTCCAGCAGTTACTTCGGAGGATGTGGGCGATGTTGCTGTAGCTATAAAAGTCGACGTATTATCCGTACATGTCGATTTTGACGAATTTGTTACTTGATTATTTGGACAATGTTCCAAATCATGGCCATACCTCCCACATGAGAAGCAAATTAAATGCAGACCCTCATAAACAATCTTCTTTTCTTTCCCATTAATCATCAAGGATGGGAGCAAAGGAGCATTCAAGTCAACCTCAACACATATACGTGCAAAACGCCCTTTGGTCTGCTTAAGAGTATTAGTATCCACTTTAATAACCCTTCCTATTTGGTTCCCCACCACATGTAAGATACCCTTATCATATAAATCAACTGGGAATTTAGGAATTCTTACCCACGCTGCAATTTTGGAAACCTCACCAGAGTCGGGATCAAACTCTGACTTCTACGGCTGCACTGCTAAGTAATGATCCATGTATAACCAAGGGCCTCCCGTTAGAGCAAAATCATAGTCCTCCTCATTATTCATACGAACCAGAAAATACCCGGAGCCTATCTCAATAGTTTCAACCTGCCCTCTACGTCCCCATAATTGTTGCAGTTTTCGACCCAATTGATCCTCACGCACCATTCTGCCAAGTAGTCTAACAAACAATGACGTAGACCATTTCCGTGCTAGCTTCATTCTGAACTCCGGAGACACAATGATATTAGGACCCTTCTTCGTTATCTCCACCTCAATTCTGGACTTCCAACCATCCCCTTTCCACCATTCTTCTTCTTCATCTGAACAATCCTCCCTTGTCTGATTCTCAAAACATGCCTCCTTGTATGACCTTTTTGGTACTTCCGGTATAAAGCTTTCCTTTTCAATATTCTCGTCACTCATCCATTCCTCAACCCTTGGAGCGAATGATTGCTTACCTGAGAATTCTTCATGATTATCTCGAATTTTCTTAGTATTAGGCTCCAAGGCATCACTCTTTTTCATCATCAGCTCTGAAATCATTCTCTGAGGACTACGTTCTCTCTCACGTTCAATCATGTTTAGCAGCTCCAAAGCCGATCAGCAGATGAAACTTTTCAATCCAAAAAAAAAAACCAGCAACAGAGACTTTGAATTGTAGGCTTCTCTTCATCGACGGCCAGCACCCAACAACAAATCAAGACAATGGCTAAGACGAAACAGTTGGAGCTTGGGATTTTACAATGAATCTTATGCAGATATGCTATTTCCTTCCAAAAGGACACTCACAGATGAAAGTATAACACGGACCGATAATCTTAATTCAAACAGGAAGATCTGGACAGTAAGCAATGGTGACAAAAACAGAATTGAAACACAGCCATTAACTCACTCAGATCTCCTATCCCATTTCCGGCAACAAAACCACGGAGACACCACGGTCGACGGAAACAAAAACACAGAATTCAAAGGAAAAAAAAAACAACACAAAACCAGTGCGAAACGAAGCAGAACCTGGGAAACAGCTCAGCAGAAAACGGAATACTCAGATCTAAGGATAAGCAGAAGCGATCTTCAGAAACCAGAGAGCTTCGTCGGAGACGGAGACCGTTGCCGATGCAACGGTCAAAAAAGCTCAGATTCTCTCAGATTGCCGACAGCACTGTAGACGGGAGCTTACGCGTTTACACAACACAAAAACCCATAGACCAACGAAAACAAGAAAATTAACGAGAAGACAACATGGTTCAATTTGAAGTTCGTAGTGAATTCAAACTAGGCTTTACATAATTATCATGTCACACAATCAATACGGGCATGTTTAAAAAAATCTCATATTTTATCCATTTAATTTAATTATATGTTTCTTGTATAAAAAAAAATTGTTTAGAGTATTATAGAGTACTACTATATGGAGTGAGTGAAAAATTATGACAAAGAAAAGAATTCAAATGTTGGTCTTCCACATACTCCAAATCCCTATGAGGTTACTAAAAAAGAGACACGGCCGCCCTATTAATTAATTGTTGATTGTTGTTTGTTGTTTGTTTGCAGTCTTAAATTTAGGGATCACATGAACATAATAATGAATTTTATATAAAAATTATAATTAATTAAATGATAATGAGGGTAGCTGGATATCTCCGTAGGGCTCCACCAGCTTCCCCATGGATTACTACAAGATAATTGCTGCTTCTTTTGTTGAGTGAGATTTGGAGCTTGGCTTAATTAGCTACTTAGTCAATTTTACAGCTTCATCAAGTTAATCATGGTTTCAAGTTTCAGCCATTTGGAAGATTTAAGATTGTTTCCTTAAAATGGGGGATTTTTGTTCCACCCACTGCTCCTATTCCCCCACCATCTGGTGGGCAATCTTTCTCCATTATATCCTCCTCCTAATGTATCTCACATCAATAATTATTATTATTTTTCCAACAAAAACATAACACAAAAGGCAAAAGCCCATATTATGAAAATATAAATTATTAATGGTGTATAATTTACTGATATGTTTGGATTAGTTTGTTAATTTGCTTTGAAATTATAGTTTGGATAAAAAAAATTCCTTTTAGCATCCAACTCAAACACAATTCTCGATCACAAATTTATATTTATGATATGAAATAATAAGTTACAACAAATTTATATTTAGTGTTCTCATATATATATATATATATATATGTATGTATGTATGTATGTATGTATGTATGTAGTGTACGGAGTGAAAATGTTTATATTTAGAATATAAACAAAAATAAAATATCATACATTACGGTAGTAATTTCTTTTCCATTACGGTAGGTTAAATACTTGGATTAATTTCCTTTCCTGTTTAATGTTCTTATTCTGATTAAACTTTAGATCTATCCATACGAGTTACACCCACAGCAAAGGACTTTAAATTTTGTTGGTGAAAATACACTCTCTCTCTCTCTCTCTCTCTCTCTCTCTCTCTCCCCCTCCCTCCCTCTCCCTCTCTCTCTCTCTCTCTCTCTCTCTTTTTGTGGTTGACCCTAGATAACTTCAATATATAAAATTAAATCATAAAGCAAAATGCACATCTTTTAACATTGTTCAATACAATATGTGGATTAAGATACAAATTTATTTTGGAAGTTTCCCCTCAAGAACACTAGGTATCCAAGAATCTTTTAATGTGCAATGTTGCCTCAAAAATATCCAAATCTTGGTAAATTTGCCCCATCGTTAATGTAAAATTAATGTAAAATGATGAGCTGTGTGTAACTGAAAGTTTAAAATCTAGAATTCAAATTTCAATATTTACAACTAGAAGAGATATTCTTATTTTGTATTAATTTTTTATAAGATACTTAATTGCCATTCTACCTATTCAATAAGCAAAAAAAAAATCTAATATTAAGATACTCAAATCCTAATCCATTCAAGCAGAATCTATTCTTTATTTTTGTTGTCTAAGTGTACTAACGTCATAACATTCTTTTTAGTCATTTAATATATTTTAATTTTTTTTTTTTTTTTTTTGAATACAAAGGCAAGCATAGCTTGAATGATAACAAGACCTAAGGGACAGGTCGTAAGGAATGATCAAGAGGTAAAACCCCGCATTCCAAGGCAAAAAGATGAAAGCATTCCATAGGGGAAACGCCTATCTCCAAGTAGTCTTGACAGATCAAATGAGCGGAACGTGCCAAGAAATCAGCACAACGAGTACATTCCCTATGAGAATGGGAAATCTCTAAATCCCAGTCGGAATAGATGAGGGATCTGGTGCCCGAAACAATGTCATATAAAGGGTGATCCACGCCGCAATTGGTAGATAAAAGGTGGATGGCCTGAAGAGAGTCCGTGAACAGCCTGATTTTCTTGAGACCCAGCTGCTTACATAAGTGGAGACCGCTTTGGATTGCACGGATTTCCGCATCAGTTGGGGTAGCATTTCCCAACTTCCGTTGAAAACCACGTATCCAGTTACCCAGACTATCACGAATAACACCTCCGCAGGCTGCTTGACCTGTACTGAGTGAAGAGCCGTCTACATCAATGCGGAAGAAGCCCTGAACAGGGGGTTCCCATCGGACGAGACCTCTAATTGGGAATTGGAAAATCTGGTGATGAAAACGCCCATTAAGTGCACTTTCCGATAGATGGTATAGGCATCTGTGAACTATCTCCTTTGGGTTGACAGCTGAATCATCGAGCGCTTTGCAGCAACGGTTTTTCCAAAGGAGCCAGCACGTGGTAGAGAAAACTTGTTGCCATGCCCATCTAGACATCCTCCTGTTCCCTGGTGAATTTTTTAAGTTCCAAAGAAGCCACTCCTGCAAATTACCAGAAAAAAACATAGTAGAGTATAGATTGTTAGTTAAAGAGACCCACACACGCTGGGCTTGCTCACAGTCTCTCAACACATGAATGATACTCTCCTCACTATCACACTGGAAGGGACAAGTGTTTGGAATGTTCGGGATAAGTCTCGCTCGCCTCACATTAGTCGGAAGTCTATCATGGAAGACTTGCCACATAAAGAGTTTGACTCTTTCAGGAATTCCCCAGTGCCATAGATCGCGCCAGTGACGTTGGTTGCTCGTATTCTGCCGGTGATAGAGCCAGTCATAAGCTGATTTCACGCTAAAGAAACCGTCAGGAGCATTGCGCCAACAAAAGACGTCATCCTCGGAGCCCGTTGGTGGGGTAGTCATCAATATTCTATCAACCACCCATCTTGGAAGAAAGGTTTCCCATTTTGCTTTATCCCAATTACCCGATTGGGTTTTAAAGGAGCAAACTTGCGCCTCCATATCAATCAGGTGCAAATTCCTCTCAATGAAGAATAGAAGGGGCTTGTCCAATGGTCCCCAACACTCCTGCCACGCATTTGAGTTACCGCCTCTTAATTTTTTGCCTAGGCCCCTTTTGAAGTCATCCCAAACAGCCACAATGCCACTCCAAACTGCTGATTGGTTACGCCACCTGCGCACACGAGGAATCAAATCAGTGTCACAAGAGTACTTAGCGCGAAGACATTTTACCCATAAAGCATCTGGCTTCGTGATAAGGCTCCAACACAACTTCATGAGAAACGCCTTGTTTTGGCATTGAAGATCTTTAATCCCTAAACCCCCATCACATTTCCTTTGCTTTAGAACATCCCAAGCAATCAGATGCATTTTTTTACTATCATCGTGCTGGTTCCAAAAGAAGTCTCTGCTTAGCTTTTCAATAGCGGAAAGCACTCCTTTTGGAACAAGAGTTGACTGCATCTGGTATTGCGGAAATGTAGATAAGACTGACTTGATGAGGACCGTTCGCCCAGCCATACTCAAGAACTTCCCCTTCCAGCTACTCAATTTAGTTCTCACCTTCTGGAGGAGCGGAGCAAAGGTCATTTTAACCATGCGTTTGTGCAAGAGAGGAACGCCTAAATACTTCCCAAGATCCGCTGTGAGACCAACCCCCACAATCTGACTCAGCTCGTAAGCTCTGTTGAAATGAACATTCCTTGAAACAAACATTTTGGACTTGTTCAAGTTTATTTTGTGGCCAGAAGCCTGACAAAACAAATCCATAGCATTCTTCATTACTTCCAGCTGCTCTGTTGAAGCCTCGCCAAAAAGGATAAGGTCATCTGCAAAGAAAAGATGCGAAATACGCGGTCCAGAAGAGCACAGACGAAGAGGATGCCAGTTTCCCATATCAACCTCGTGATGAATTAGCTGACCAAGTAATTCCATACACAGGACAAACAAGTACGGACTCAGGGGATCGCCCTGTCTCACACCTCTAGAAGGGTTAAATTTATGAGTGGGGGAACCATTCCAGATAATGCTCATAGAGGGAGTTGAAACACAATTCATTATCAGCTTGACAAGGACATCACTAATCCTAAGGCTGCGGAGGGTGAATTCCAAGAAGCGCCAGTCTAGTCTGTCGAATGCCTTTTCCATATCAACTTTGACAGCTATATAGCCCTTATTGCCTCTCTTGTTCCTCATGGTATGAATAGCCTCCTGAGCTATGATGATGTTGTCAACACCCTGTCTACCTGCAATGAAGCTACATTGGTTTTCAGCTACAAGATGACCCATGATTCCTTTGAAGCGATTGGCAATCACCTTGCTAAGAATCTTATAGCTTACGTTGCATAGGGATATCGGACGAAAATCTCGAATAGATTCAGGTTGGTCAACCTTAGGAATAAGAATGATGTTCGTCTGGTTAATAGACTGCACATCCTCCGGCTTATTAAAGATGTTGGTCACCAAGTCACAAATTTTTTGCCCAACAAGATTCCACTGGGATTGGAAGAAATGGGGGTTCAAACCATCAGGGCCCGGGGCCTTAAAAGCACCCATCTCAAAAGCTGCATTTTTTATCTCAATAGGCGATACCTGACACTGTAATCGCTCAAGCTGAAGAGCTTCAAGAGGCGGGAATCTTGCCGTCCAGGCCTGGTTGGGAGATGATATATTCTCTGAGGAGTAAAGCCTCTGGAAGTAATCATAGGCCATATCACGCAGACGATTCTCATCAGAAATCCAGGTTCCGTTATCATCTTTCAAAGCATCAATATTACTTCGTTTCCTCTTAGAAACGACACTGGCATCAATATATTTTAATTTTTACCACACACATTCGATCATATACACTGTTCAACCACATTAATTGTGGCCTATTAAATTTTTTTAATTGTATCAATGTCTAAACCTATATCTAGCTCTAGATATAATGGCGGATTACGGTTGACTAAACTGTTGACCAAATAAGTTTTTCGTGTACAATCACTACTGGTAAATATACCTTTTATATCGAAACCATCCTCTCAAGTTTTAATTTTTTTAACTAGAAAAAAATCAACTTTTTGGTTTCAATGGGCTGTCAATTTATCTGGTCATCTTCAGACAAAGCAAAAATTAAAATTAGTCGATTATGCATGCTATTGTTACATGAAAATTAACATTCTAAAACAACATTTATATATGCGTGTGATATATGAAATGATTATATTATATGTGAAAAGGGACAGGAATTGGGAGGGTTTTATGGGATATAATATAGTAATATGTCTCATTAATTATTAGTTTTAGGGACAATTACAATGAAGTCCCACACAAGAGAAAAAATGAAAAAATGGTCCCTGAAGTTGTTAATGACAAGTTGAGGAGTATCCATTAACACGTCAAGGAGCTTACACTGACAACTTTAAGGACCATTTCTTCATTTTTTTTCTTGTGTGGGACTTCATTGTAATTACCCCTTAATTTTATCCAGTTATTAGGCCATGCATACAATAGCAAGTGTAAATGTTAGATATAAAAGCTGCTGTATACTTTTCACCAAAATAAAAGGATGCTATAGAGTGTAGCTAATTAAGACACCTAGATAGGGCTTGCTAGTCTAAAATTGCCTTTGCCATTTAGGGCAGTTACAAATTAAAGAGAAAAGGAAGAAATAAACAAAAGAGAGGGAGAGATTTGGGGAGGTAGGTTGGGGCCATGTGATCAAAGGAAATTCATGGCTTTATTAATTATATGTTGGCCTCATGTGCTAACAGCAATATGTGTCCTTTTTCCCCTTTATTATTTTTTCTAAAAAGTAAATGAGAATGAAGATAAATATTTTAACACTATTGGTCGAACCATAAGTGATCGCAAGATTAAAAAAAAAAAAAAAAACCATAACTAATACATATGCGCAAGGTCCCAGCTTTATATTAATATTGACTGTGAGTTCAAATTTACTGTTATGTAGAAAAGATTGCACTGTGGCGGGTTGTCTCTCAAAATAAATAAAATGCAGTCCTTTTATTTTCATTTCTTTTTTTTAAAAAAGAAATTATCAAACATCATTGCGCCTCATTCCATAACAGAAAAACTGATTATAAGGATCTTGAGTTTTGATAGACAAAAGAACTGGTATAAAATGTTGAAATAAACTGGTATAAAATTTTAGGGAATTTTCTAATTAAAACCTTTAGAATTTGAAAATCCCAAATAAGGATTCCTACTAATCGTGTTGTCATTTGCCCATCAAGTATAACAAATACCTAACTAAGTGTAATAAACAAAACTGATTTGAAATCCAAGGTATTTGGTCTAGAGTTGAACTAGTTAGATTATAAAGTGGGCAAACTCAACTTGAATCTCACCTTGTTCAAAAATATTCCTAGAAAATGTATTCTGGTTACAAAGCCTTGATTCGATTTAGCCAGTTGTTTGAATACCCAATAATTGGATACAAAAAAAGCGTTGGACACCGAGTGGCCTAGGATTATAAAAAAACAATTTGAGAGTTTGATATTTTCATGCATTTTTCCCAAACATTCCCAAAAATTCATTTGACGTAATTTATTTTTCATATTAGATGAAGAAAACTTAAAACTCTAAACAAATAGGGCTCATTTGACACTTTTTTTCATTTAAAACGACATGAATATATCAACCACATGAGGCTACCAATCAAGATATCCAACTTGTGACCTCTCAATTATAGAGGAACTTTTACGCCGCTACGGTGTATAAGATATATCATTGACGAGTTTATTTACCGCTTTGGAAAGCTAAGTATCTAAATCAACACAACACAAACGTATGAAAAGTGTCATGTATATTAGCATCGCAGGCGATGATCTCCCATATTATGTTTTGACCATCATAAATTCCTAAGATTAATTAGGGAATTCAAACTTGAGTTTGAATTAAATTAAAGGGCCAATGCCATTTTTTTTACTATTTAATTGAATTTTAATTTTGGTTCATATAATTTTCATCGTTGCTTTTGTTCTCTATAATTTTATAAGAATTTGTTTCATTTTAACTTCCAGTCCCTATACTTTTGATGAGTTTTGTTTTTAGTTCATATCTTTAAATCTAGATCGAGTCTTTATGAAATAATAGAGATAAAAATTTTAATTAAATTATAAGGATGAATAGTATAAACAAAATCATTAATATAGTAACAAATTTATAACCAAAAAAAAATGGGGGGGGGGATTGTGTGTAGAATTAGAAGCGTTTGAGAGCATATGATTCCTTGGCCCAAAGTTCTAAAAAGAAATGCTTAAACAAACAGCTTTGAATTTGTTGCCTTGGATTCTATATAAGGGGAAAATGAAAAGCATCATGTGTTCTTGGAGTGCATTTGACTCAGGGCCACCACATGATTGTGCCAATTCAACCTTTTAATTAATTCATTCTCATTCAAAAACATAGCTACTGTTTGCTTCATATATACAGAGGATCATTCATCATCTTCCGCATCATCCATCATAATGCCAACCTAACATATATACAGTTCAGGCATGCCCAGAAAAACTATTTGTGCTGCTCATATGATCAAATAAAATTCAAAACCATCATTTTCAATGAAGAAACTCTAAAGATGCTTTATTTAAAAAAGTGAATTGAAATCAATTAGCTAAGTTACATATATTATACCCAATATCTTCTTAAAAATAAACTTCCAAAATTTGATAGATTTTCATTTTCACCCAGCAATTAAATATCTATCTCTCTCTCTTCTATACTGTTTTATTAGCTTGCTTCCACTTTGTAATTTGTAAATCATGAGTTCCATATCCCTTTCTCCCTCATTCTCTCCTACATTTAAAAGCCAGAACATGCGCAATTTAGCATCCCCAAAAGATGATTTCTTTCTTCTTTTTTAGCACACACACTCACTCAAAAAATCCTATTTAAAAAAGAAGGAAAGAAAGAAAGTACCAGTGCACTACTACCCTTTTTTATTAAGATAAGGAAAAGTTATTTTGCAGTTAATTAAACAAGTGTTTCTTTAGTAAATCACAAAAGATATATATACCTGCGAAGTACCTTGTTTGACCAAGTTTAATGTCAATGATTCGAGTCAGTTAAAGCTGTACATATATTATTAGAAACATAGAATAATATGACTGACACAAACTGCGAAAGGATGATTATGTACTGTACCTAATTGATAGGTTGTCGTTTAATTTACCTGCGTGCTGTAATTTATATATGTGCATTAATTACTACAATTATTTATATATCACTATACACAGATATTTTTAAACCGACGCTTTGCATATAACATTAATGACTAAAGAGAACAACTTTGGTTATAAAATAATCCGAAGTACCTGAGATGAATTTATATTCTAAGATTAACCGTATGTTTCTTTTGATTCAATCGTACGTTGGAAATTAGATAATGGATCCAAAGGATCGATGCATGAAATTTCAGATATGAAATGGAAAAAATTCAGATGCTGAACAAGGACACCACATAAAGCCTCATTTCCTGGTATATGTTCTGGGAAAACTATTCATGAAAGAAGGAAAATAAAAAGAACATATAATTGCCAAATATCTCAGGATGCTGAAAACTATAGCACAAGAAAAAGAAACTGTCTAAACATGATAAATATATAGAACCTAGTAAATAAAAGCAAGAGGGTATATAGTTCATAAGGTAGTAATACTTACTGGCCTGAGAATGATGCCATTCTGCGACAGTTTATGAAAGCAGGAACAAAAGGAATTAGAGTTGCGTAGTGATGTGTGTGTGTGTATATATATATAAAAGAATAAGCCACCAAAGGAAGAATCCAAAGGGATAGCATGATCCCAATTCATTGGAAGAAGATTAAGATAAGAGATTATTGAGACCCATCTCTTGAGATTTAGGATCAATGCGATCCCTTTGGATGCCTCCTCCAGTTGCAGAACAATTCAATTCAACTATAAACTTCATCTTCTCTCTCTCTCTCTCTCTCTCTCTGGGGGGGAGGAAGGAGGGTGAGCCTTTGCTTAAATCAACAAAGACTCTTGTTTCCCTTTTTATAAAAAAAAAATAAATTTACATTTTTTTTTAAATTCTAACAATTCTTTTATTTTATAGATTTCTTTAGATTTGCCAAATCATTTAAATTTTTGTTTTTTGAACAGATGCAGACCCCAGTCTCTAAGAATGGAGACACATGGAAAGAAAATTTAAGGAGGGGATGTGGGTCAGCTATCCATTACTGGAAATTCTTCCTCAACTAGTTGGGCCACCATTATTATATAAATATATTAATTAATTCTATTCTCTCTTCCCATACGTTCTCTTTTCCCCTTTATTTAAATGAAAGGCTTGTGGTCCAATCCATGTTCCCCCTCACATTTGCCTAACTCTACTAATACTTGTTTTACAATTTCTATGAATTTTTTGATGTGTATATACATTTTATGTGTCTTTAATAATATATCGCCATATGACAGACTGGGAACTGGTCATATATATAATAAGTTTAGTGTGTTAACATGCTAGGCTTGGTCAAAGATTCACATGTAACTAAATTACTCGTCATATTTTCGACCAAAAAAAAAATACTCGCCATATGATTAAAATACATTTCATATTCATTCAAATCATATCTATCATGTGTATAGTTGCTGGCTGATTTGTATTAATTTTTCTGGATGTGTTTGACAGAGGAATAACTAAGATGAGAATTGAGAAGGAAATATTAGGTAGAAAGAAAAATTTGTATAAAGCTACTAAATTTTTTTTAATTACTCGCTTAACTGTTCTTTGCATCCAACACATGCAAAAGCAAAATTTATGCGAATTTTGAAGCATATTGCTTGATTGCTCAATATATATCCTTCTGCTTTCATTTTGCCTCTTCTTCATTTGCTAAAATGGTTTGCTTTGAATCTCTGATTGGTTGACAAATTGATCAACTATATATATATATCCATTGAATATCTTGGCTTGGGTGCAACAAACGGATTGAGTAAACCTTAATTAACGAAAAGATAGACATTCAATTCCTATAAAGATTCGGTTAACATGTTTATTTTAATTTTGTACATGTCATCTCATATTGTCTTAATAATCATCGTGTAACACCCCAAATTTTATATTCACCAAATATATTGTAATTATTTGAGAAATTCAATAAAATGGTGAATATTCATGAATTTGGAATTTATGAATTTCATAAATGTTCGATTTCATGGGAAATTGGGCACAAATAATTATGGAATTAATTTGGGTAATTTAAAAAGCCCAATATTAAGGTCCAAAAATGAAGGAATATTAGAGAAAATATTTGGTCCAAAAATATATGGAAATTGGCCAAAGAAAAATAAGAAAAGAAATTGGATTAGAAAGGTAATGGCAAAATCGTAATTTTGCCAAAATAGCACAAAATAAATTATTTTTCAATTAATTGAAGTTAATTTCAATTAATTAAGGAAAATAAAGGTTAAAAATATATTTAGAATATTTTGGTCAATTTAATATGAATTTATGGAAAATTTGAGCAAAAAGTGCAATTTTGACCAAAATTGAGACTTTACGTGTATACGTAACCGAAACAAGTTGTGAAGCCAATTGAGACCATAGGGAGGGACCCCTAGGTGTCTCCTACATGTGGCATAAAGAAGAAAATATTGTTTGGACATGATAGCATGGTTACGTGAATGTAGGAAGTTATGTACATAAAAATTGGATTTTAGCAATTTTGGAAAATTAATCAAATTATTATAATATTATGTAATATTAGAATATAAGTCATCTTCCTCATTCAGCTGATCATTCACGCACAGCAACATGAAATAGAGAGAGAGAAGGTTGAGAGAGTTTAGAGAGAGAAATAGAAGAAAAATCACAAGGTAAGCCGATTTCTCCGGCGATTTCGCTCCTAACGCGTATAACTCCGATTCTAAACTACTCCTCTTTGTTCTTTAAGGTTTGGAAAGCTCAAATTGGGTGTTTTAAAAGTTAGGGTTTGCTGCCATTTTTGGGAAAAGCTTGTTGGAGCTTGAGGTAACTTCCAAACCTTCGTATATTAACTATTCTGGCTGCTGTGGGCAATTTAATCGGTGAAATTTCGCCGGATTGCCATTGGTTTTAAATTTTGGAAAGTTGTATATCTAAGGGTTATGCTGCCCAATTTTAGTTCAAATGGTTGTTATAACTCAATTAGATTGTTAATAAAGTGGTTAGGAGTAGAAAGGAACGTGTTTACGGAGCCGAAATCGTAAAACCCCGATTTTTCCCGGAGAACACAATTATTTCGGCCAGGGATGTTTGAGGGCCTTAGAGTTGGATTTTCAATGATTTGATGGTTCCATTGGATTCAGTGGGCGAAAATAGGTGGGGTTACAGTTGGGCACTTTTTTCAGAAAAGGCTGAGAAAGCATAATTACGGGAACGCCCCTAAAACCCTAAAAGTAGGGCTGCCAAGGGCAATTTCGTAATTTGACATTGAATTTGGTAGTTTTGAGTCCGGAAATGGATTCTTTGGACGAAAATACGTCAGGATAGCCCTAGTCAAAAATTTGGAAAAACGTGCCATCGGGCCGGGTACGGCGGGGCCGGGGTCCCGGGGGCATTTTGGTAAATTTTCACCATAGGCTAATATAACCACAAGAAACACTATGGAAGTGTCTAAAGTGATACTTGGATAGGTTATGACCTATTTCTTGTATATTTGATGTTTTAGGACCGAGTTGGACGCCTTTAGTTGACACGTTTTACGGGGCGGACCCTTTGAGACAGGAAAGAGGTTAAGGTAGGGACTACTATCTCTCATATACTATGTGACTATTTGTATGATGCATGTTACTGTATTTTGTGATCTGAACACGTGCTGGAGGCACATTACCTAGCTGTGGTCTAGGACCTAGCTGAGGTACACTGGTCTTACCTAGCTGTAGTCAAGGACTCGGCTGAGGTACATGTAGGGGTTTCAACGGGTTAGTTGGCCCTGAATTTTGTGTACACACACGGATGATATGAATTTTCATTTTACTTGATACGGTGCATTGCATATTTAATTTTCGCATTTTATATGTTGATCGTATGTTTCTACTGAGATTCCTTGGAATCTCACCCCTTTTTCTAATCCAAATGTCTCAGCGGGTGCCAGCGGTTCAAAAGGCAAGGACATAGTTCCGGGAAACTGACGGGCATGTTTCTCGAGACACAGTTGGTGGTTACATTTAGCCTGTACTTGGAATATTTTGGGATATTCTGTATATATTTGTAATTATTAGTGAATTTTGCTCTGTTAATGTCTGTCTGTAAACAAATACTTATTATCAGTATAACTGTACTTTTCTGTTTGCCTATGGAACTTGTTCATTATTGCCCTGCGCATATCAAAATGGAAACGGGTGTTGACATTTTTGGTATCAGAGCTAATAAGCGGTTCTGGCATTATCAGAATGGTATACTGATATAGTTTTGTTTGCATGGCGGCAGGACATCATGAGCAGTTCGAGTGAGCCTATGACCAGTTCGAGTGTACCATTGGAGGGGTCAGAGGTGTCTGTCAACCAAAGCCCTCCCGAGCAGCGGATACCAGACGGGCGACTTTTCATAGAGTACTTTGGACCTGGAGGCGTTCGTATGAGGCGGACGGCACGAAAGAGTGTGCCACAGCTACCTGTATTTGGACCTGAACCCAGGCCGGCTTCTCCAGGGCAGTCTCGGGTTGGAGAGACCGACGAGTATCCTGATGAGGACTCTGAGGAGGATCCAGAGGAGGATCCAGAGTGGGATCCTGATGATGATCTAGAGGCGATGTTTGAGGATGAGTCGAGCGATCGTGAGTCTCAGGCAGAGCCAGTGCAGGTGTTATATAACCTGCAGCCGAACCTCGAGTTGTGGCACTATCTGCAGGGCCGATATATCCGAGCGGTACGAGACTATGACACTCCCCGCGATCAGTATCTTATGTTCTTGGTAGGTGTGGTAACGATGTATAGGCTTCAGGAGGATATGGGAGTCAGGTTCACGAATGAGGTCTGGGCATATACTACTATGGGCTTCTTTCCAGATACAGCGTACTGGAACAGACAGAAGAATGACATTGTAGAGAGAGGTCCGAGTAGGAACTTTTGGGAGTTCCTGAATCACGTGAACACCCTCGTATCTAAATATATGTATTTAGGTTGATGTGGGACCCACGTGGTATATTTTGGGTGACCGGAGCTGACCGGCACATATTATGAGACAAGGGCAGACAGGCGGAACCGACAGACAGAAATGATTTAGCTAGAGTCGGTATTTTGAGGAGGGTACAGATAGGAAAATGTAATGTAATAAGGAACAATATGTCATATACAGTAGTTTATAGGTTATCTGATGTTTTGTTTCTATGTAACTACTGTAAATAGTTGTGTATGCTATGTATGACATATATGTGTACCCTGACCGTTTATGAAATGATAAAGATGCCCTTGCTTTTGTATCAAAATTTACTCTTCTCTAATTTCATGTAGAGAGAATTATGGAGATGGTACAACCAGGAGAAGGCGGTAGAGGCCGAGGTAGAGGTCGAGGCCGAGGTCGTGGTAGACATGGTACCAATGAGGGAGAACCAAGGCCTGACCCTATCCAACAGCGAATCCTAGATGTATTGGAACAACAACAACAAACTATGAATGAGATAAGAGTTGACCTACAGGGAGTACAGCAGAGACAGGACCACCTAGAGAACCGCATGGATGAATTTATGTGGGGAAATTATGAAGAAATACCGGAGGAACCCCAACCAGAGGATTTACCACCAGAGCCTGAGGTGGATATCCAAGCTTGGCTGAGTAGATTCAGTAAGCAACAACCACCTATGTTCAAGGGGAAGTTTGATCCTCAACAAGCGGAAACCTGGTTAGCTCGTTTGGAAAAGATTTTTGATATGCTGCAATGTCCAGATGAGATGAAAGCCCGATTAGCCATATACAAGCTGGAAGGTGATGCCGATAGCTGGTGGAAAGGCATGGACCTCATCCTAAAGGGGAAGAATGTTCCTATCACGTGGGAACTATTTCAAGAGGAATTTAACAAGAAGTATTTTCCTCCGACTGTCAAGAGGGAGAAAGAGAAAGAGTTCCTCAGCATCAAGCAGTACGACCGGGAGAGTTTTGATGACTATCTGGCCCGGTATATCCGACTGTCACGCTACTCGTCATATGCCAAGCTGAATGACAATGATGAGTGGAATTCGGATATGATGATAGAGGGGCTGAGACCTGAGTTCAAGGACAGACTGATCTCCCAACACTTTACTGATTTCAGTAAAGCGGCAGAAGAGTGCCGATACATTGAGAAGCGTATGTCGAGCCTGGCAACTCAGACTGGTAATAAAGGTGCTTCTGGGAGTATAAGTTCCTCACAGAAAAGAAAAGAACAGGGTGGACCTTCTAGGGGTGATAATAAGAGGCCGAATCAAGCTGGAGGCCGTGGGGGCCAGGGTTTCCCAAGAGGCGGAACATGTTGGTATTGCCGCAAGCCATTTCATCCTGGCAAGACGTGTAGTGGAGCTCCGTTTAGAATGGATCCTAACAAACCACTTACTTGCTATAATTGCGGTAAGCCAGGGCACTTTTCAAAAGATTGTCCACAGAAGCAGCAACCGGAAGGGACTAGACCCAGGGTTCCAGGAAGGGTCTATACACTGACACAGGAAGAAGCTCGAAAATCTCCGGAGCTGATTCAAGGTATGATTTCTCTCAATGGCAGTCTAGTGCATGTTATGTATGATTCTGGTGCTAGCCATTCGTTTATTGCATATGATTGTGTGAGACGATTGAATTTACGTATGCATAAATCCCCATATGATTTGGTTGTATCTACACCTATGGGCACACGAATTGTGACGACTGATGTTTGTTTGAATTGCGGGATAAACGCTGAGGGGCATGAGTCAACTGTAAATCTGATTTGTTTGCCACTGCAAGGGTTGGAAGTAATTTTGGGGATTGACTGGCTAACAACAAATGGTGTGTTGTTGGATTGTAAACAGAAGAGAGTCTTATATCTAAATCCACAGCCACAAGCTGACACTGAAATCACTCTTAACCTTTTATCTGCGGCTAAGGTTGAGAGGTATTTGCAGAAGGGATGTCAGGGGTACATGGTATTTTGCTCTATGCAATCAGAGGCTGGTGTAGCCTTGGAAAGTATCCCTGTGGCAAACGAATTCCCTGATATTTTTCCGGAGGATGTCGGTGGACTACCTCCAGATAGGGAAGTAGAGTTCTCGATTGATTTGAAGCCTGAAGCGGGTCCAATTTCTAAAACCCCATACCGTATGGCTCCGAGTGAAATGGCAGAGCTGAAGAAGCAGATCGAGGAACTACTTGAGAAAGGGTTCATACGACCTAGCGTATCGCCTTGGGGTGCTCCAGTACTCTTCGTCAAGAAAAAAGACGGAAGCCTGCGTCTCTGTATCGATTATCGAGAGCTGAACAAGGTGACCATCAAGAACAAGTATCCACTTCCTAGAATTGATGATTTGCTCGATCAGTTGTCTGGTTCCTGTGTATTTTCGAAAATCGATTTGCGATCGGGATACCATCAGTTGAGAGTCAAACCAGAAGATGTATCGAAGACTGCTTTCAGGACCAGATATGGGCATTACGAGTTTCTTGTGATGCCATTTGGGCTGACCAATGCACCTGCCGTGTTCATGGACTACATGAATCGAATCTTCCGTCCGTATCTGGACCAGTTCGTTGTAGTCTTTATTGATGATATACTAGTGTATTCACGGAGTCAAGCTGAACACGAGCAGCATCTGAAAACGGTGTTGAACATATTGCGAGATAGGCAACTCTATGCCAAACTGAGCAAGTGTGAATTCTGGCTTTCAGAGGTAAAGTTTCTGGGCCACGTTGTCTCACAGCAAGGGGTCTCTGTTGATCCTAGCAAAGTGGAAGCAGTACTGAGCTGGAAGAGGCCAGAGACTGTATTTGAAGTGCGCAGTTTTCTGGGTCTAGCTGGCTACTATCGAAGATTTATTCCGAATTTCTCCAGAATTGCTTTACCATTGACAAAATTGACGCGGAAAGCTCAACATTTTGTGTGGGATGAGAATTGTGAGAAGAGCTTCCTAGAGTTGAAGCAGAGGTTAACTACAGCACCAGTGCTGACGATCCCAGATCCACAATTTACGTATGTTGTTTATACAGATGCCAGTGGGCAGGGATTGGGATGCGTGTTGATGCAGCATGGCCGAGTGGTGGCATATGCATCCAGACAGCTGAAACCTCATGAATTGAACTATCCCACCCACGATCTTGAGCTAGCGGCAATTGTGTTTGCTTTGAAAATCTGGAGGCATTATCTCTATGGAGAGACTGTAGAGTTGTTCTGCGACCACAAGAGCTTGAAGTACTTGTATGATCAGAAAGAGCTCAACATGAGACAACGTAGATGGATGGAGTTGCTGAAAGACTACAACTTAGAAATAAAATATCATCCCGGTAAGGCTAATGTTGTCGCTGATGCATTAAGCCGGAAATCAGTGCAAGTGGCAGCCATAATGATTTATGAGCAGAAACTGATCGAGGATTTCAGAGACCTAAATCTGTCTAGTCAAATTCTGTTAGGCAGTGGGGTCAGTCAAATATACAATGATCTGAGGGCGGCAATTGAAGAAGCCCAACAACATGATGATGAATCGTTGTATATCAGAGGTATGATTGATAGGGGCGAGACTCAGAATTACGACTTGTCTCCCAGCGGGCTAGTCAGGTACAAGAAGCGGATTTATATTCCACCACAACCAGAATTGAAACGAAAAATCCTGGAGGAGGCACATAAGAGTAAGTATACTCTGCATCCAGGAGCCACAAAGATGTACCATGACTTGAAGGCTCAATACTATTGGCCGGGAATGAAAAGAGAGGTGACTGAGTTCGTTGCTCGTTGCTTGACATGTCAGAAAGTAAAAATCGAACATCAACGACCATCGGGGCTTTTAACGAATCCTGAGATACCTGAGTGGAAGTGGGAAAGCGTTACCATGGATTTCGTGACAGGATTGCCAAAGGTTAGAAACCATGACGCTATATGGGTGATAGTTGATAGATTCACGAAAACAGCTCACTTCCTACCGATTAGCATTCACTATTCTCCGGATAGACTAGCAGAAATTTACATTCAGGAGATTGTGAGATTGCATGGTATTCCGAAGAACATCATCTCTGATCGAGATCCACGATTCACTTCCAAGTTTTGGAAGGCGGTTCATGAAGCTTTGGGTACCAAGCTCCGATTCAGTACGGCATATCATCCTCAAACTGATGGGCAGACAGAGCGAATGATTCAAACCCTTGAGGATATGCTAAGGGCGTGTGTGCTTGATTATAAAGGTAGCTGGGACAAATTCCTTCCATTAGCAGAGTTTGCCTACAACAATAGTTATCATTCGAGTATTCAAATGGCTCCATACGAGGCACTTTACGGGAGGAAGTGTCAATCGCCAATATGCTGGACTGAGTTGTCTGAGAGGGAATTGCTAGGGCCAGATCTTGTTGATCAGACAACGGAGCAGATAAAATTGATCAAGCAGAGATTGCTAGCTGCTCAGAGCCGACAGAAAAGTTATGCGGATAAGAGGCGAAAACCTCTGGAATTTGAAGTCGGTGACCACGTATTCATGAAAGTATCACCTGTTACGGGTATTGGCAGGGCATTGAAAGCAAAGAAGCTACAATCAAGATACATTGGTCCGTTTGAGATCTTAGAGAAGATTGGGCCTGTAGCATATCGTATCGCTTTGCCACCGAATCTGAGCAGACTACATGATGTTTTTCATGTTTCCCAGATGAAAAAGTATCAACCTGATCCAGAACACGTAATAGAGTATGAAGATGTGGAAATGCGCGACGATTTGACTTACGAAGTCACACCTGACCGAATTATCGATCGGCAGGAAAAGCAGCTCAGAAACAAGAGCATTCCATTCATCAAGATTGTCTGGAAAGGGTTATCGCCCAGAGAGGCTACATGGGAAACAGAAGAAAGTGTAAAGAAACGTTACCCGGAATTTATGGCTGATCAGGTGTAGCAAATTTCGAGGACGAAATTTATTTAAGTGAGGGAGAACTGTAACACCCCAAATTTTATATTCACCAAATATATTGTAATTATTTGAGAAATTCAATAAAATGGTGAATATTCATGAATTTGGAATTTATGAATTTCATAAATGTTCGATTTCATGGGAAATTGGGCACAAATAATTATGGAATTAATTTGGGTAATTTAAAAAGCCCAATATTAAGGTCCAAAAATGAAGGAATATTAGAGAAAATATTTGGTCCAAAAATATATGGAAATTGGCCAAAGAAAAATAAGAAAAGAAATTGGATTAGAAAGGTAATGGCAAAATCGTAATTTTGCCAAAATAGCACAAAATAAATTATTTTTCAATTAATTGAAGTTAATTTCAATTAATTAAGGAAAATAAAGGTTAAAAATATATTTAGAATATTTTGGTCAATTTAATATGAATTTATGGAAAATTTGAGCAAAAAGTGCAATTTTGACCAAAATTGAGACTTTACGTGTATACGTAACCGAAACAAGTTGTGAAGCCAATTGAGACCATAGGGAGGGACCCCTAGGTGTCTCCTACATGTGGCATAAAGAAGAAAATATTGTTTGGACATGATAGCATGGTTACGTGAATGTAGGAAGTTATGTACATAAAAATTGGATTTTAGCAATTTTGGAAAATTAATCAAATTATTATAATATTATGTAATATTAGAATATAAGTCATCTTCCTCATTCAGCTGATCATTCACGCACAGCAACATGAAATAGAGAGAGAGAAGGTTGAGAGAGTTTAGAGAGAGAAATAGAAGAAAAATCACAAGGTAAGCCGATTTCTCCGGCGATTTCGCTCCTAACGCGTATAACTCCGATTCTAAACTACTCCTCTTTGTTCTTTAAGGTTTGGAAAGCTCAAATTGGGTGTTTTAAAAGTTAGGGTTTGCTGCCATTTTTGGGAAAAGCTTGTTGGAGCTTGAGGTAACTTCCAAACCTTCGTATATTAACTATTCTGGCTGCTGTGGGCAATTTAATCGGTGAAATTTCGCCGGATTGCCATTGGTTTTAAATTTTGGAAAGTTGTATATCTAAGGGTTATGCTGCCCAATTTTAGTTCAAATGGTTGTTATAACTCAATTAGATTGTTAATAAAGTGGTTAGGAGTAGAAAGGAACGTGTTTACGGAGCCGAAATCGTAAAACCCCGATTTTTCCCGGAGAACACAATTATTTCGGCCAGGGATGTTTGAGGGCCTTAGAGTTGGATTTTCAATGATTTGATGGTTCCATTGGATTCAGTGGGCGAAAATAGGTGGGGTTACAGTTGGGCACTTTTTTCAGAAAAGGCTGAGAAAGCATAATTACGGGAACGCCCCTAAAACCCTAAAAGTAGGGCTGCCAAGGGCAATTTCGTAATTTGACATTGAATTTGGTAGTTTTGAGTCCGGAAATGGATTCTTTGGACGAAAATACGTCAGGATAGCCCTAGTCAAAAATTTGGAAAAACGTGCCATCGGGCCGGGTACGGCGGGGCCGGGGTCCCGGGGGCATTTTGGTAAATTTTCACCATAGGCTAATATAACCACAAGAAACACTATGGAAGTGTCTAAAGTGATACTTGGATAGGTTATGACCTATTTCTTGTATATTTGATGTTTTAGGACCGAGTTGGACGCCTTTAGTTGACACGTTTTACGGGGCGGACCCTTTGAGACAGGAAAGAGGTTAAGGTAGGGACTACTATCTCTCATATACTATGTGACTATTTGTATGATGCATGTTACTGTATTTTGTGATCTGAACACGTGCTGGAGGCACATTACCTAGCTGTGGTCTAGGACCTAGCTGAGGTACACTGGTCTTACCTAGCTGTAGTCAAGGACTCGGCTGAGGTACATGTAGGGGTTTCAACGGGTTAGTTGGCCCTGAATTTTGTGTACACACACGGATGATATGAATTTTCATTTTACTTGATACGGTGCATTGCATATTTAATTTTCGCATTTTATATGTTGATCGTATGTTTCTACTGAGATTCCTTGGAATCTCACCCCTTTTTCTAATCCAAATGTCTCAGCGGGTGCCAGCGGTTCAAAAGGCAAGGACATAGTTCCGGGAAACTGACGGGCATGTTTCTCGAGACACAGTTGGTGGTTACATTTAGCCTGTACTTGGAATATTTTGGGATATTCTGTATATATTTGTAATTATTAGTGAATTTTGCTCTGTTAATGTCTGTCTGTAAACAAATACTTATTATCAGTATAACTGTACTTTTCTGTTTGCCTATGGAACTTGTTCATTATTGCCCTGCGCATATCAAAATGGAAACGGGTGTTGACACATCGAGTCGCCAAGGATAAATACTATATACCTGAATATATTTGTGTTGCAGATGGTTAGCCAAAATAGAATTTTCTTGGATTAATTACTCTATATATATAGTTGAAGGTTAACCAGAATACTATATACCTGAATATATATGTAGTTGAAGTAGTTTAATAAAGTGTAAAGTAGCATCCACCAGCAAGCCCTATGTTATTTTCGAGTAGCATCTAGCACCCTAATCTTATTTATAATGTATTCAACACTTCAAACCATAACATTGGCATGACAAGGCTGAAGGATAATAGAGTGCCTCAAATGGAGTAGGGCAACTGAGAAATAAGATTAAATTGCTGGACGCACTATAAATAAGATTAGGGTATTGAAAACACTAGAAAATAACAATAGAGTGTCAAGTAGACCATAAATAAGATTAGATGCAACTGAAAAATAACATCGTGGTTAGGGGTGAAACCAAGCCAGGTCAGGCCTGGCTTTTGCCTTAACAGGCCTGGCCTGTTAAGACACAAACTGGCCTAAGCCTGGCCTGTGGCCTGTTGAAGGCCAATTTTTAGGCTTGGGCTTGGCCTGTTCATAGGCCTGGCCTGGCCTAAAGCCTGTTAAGAAGGCCTGAATTTTTAAAGTTTTTTAAACAAACCGACAGGTCTACATGCCACACTGCAAAACAGGACAACAGGCCACAGGCCGAAAACAGGCCTCCTTAATAGGCCGAAAACAGGCTAAAATTTACAGGCTCAGGCGAAATTATCCTTTAACCTTTATCTGATTTTTTTTAAATATTTTTACAGGCTCAGGCCGACCTGACAGGCCTAACAGGCCTGTCAATAGGCCTTGGCCTGGCCTATTAAGCAAAACAGGCTTTTGTTTTGGCCTTGGCCTGGCCTTTTAGCCTGACAGGCCAGGCCTGAACAGGCTACAGGCCCCTGACAGGCCGCCTGGCCTATTTCCACCCCTAATCGTGGTGTTAATGCTCATTTATAACAATTTAGGAACACCCCCCGGATATATCGCTCTTATAATTATTGACCAAAACAAGCCCATTTTCCAAGTTGTTCCAAGGCAGCAATTAGACTTGCACATGATTAGGTATACCAATTATAAGCAGTTAATGATTTTAGGTTTGTAGATCCTTGTACATTTGTTTCTCTGAATCTGATCTATAAATCCCCCCCCAACCCACCCACATGAGATCTTGTGGCTAACAATAATTTCTTGAAGAAAAAGACACCTAGCTATACTAATTATGATGCCATATGTTAGTCAAAGAAAAGCTTCTGTCGACAGAGATGATTTCACACACGAATTGATTATTTTGTACAGTAGTAGGAATATGTTTCATATTATGATTCGTTGTATATAAATATGTAGTTTTACATTTCATAAATGAGATAGAAGTTTCAGTTAATAACATAGTACCAGAGCCTTCCTGAGATTTTAGCTCATTCCATTTCTCTGGCGACCTCCATTGTTTCCGGTCACTGAGTTGTGTGAAGCTTTCAGATCCGTGATTTTCAGGACCTCTTCTAGAAACACGTGCCCCACTCCCATATACCTTGACCTCCAACCGGCCTAACCCTGAAGCGGCATCTCCAGACGACGACGCGTGTATCCACACGCGCCTCCACAACGTCCGCTGTTTGATCCACGCGCCGGCGCCTGTAGCTCACTCCGACCTCCGTTTGTGACGCCGTTTGCGGCTTTCTGATCGTCTCTTCCACCTCTACCTCCCTCTGAAGTTTCATGGTCATCCGAAACGTTTGAAATTTTAAGCTATTGTTCTTCGCTTTCGTTTCCACATCCATAAGTTCAATTTGTCACTACATTCAGCATTTTTTGAGTTAGTGTCTTAAGTTTCTGCGGGTCCCTTGTCTTATTTGGAGTTTTGACATGCTCATTTGATTGAATCTCTGCGGGTCCCGTTGGTTGCAACTTGATTAAGTTGATATTGTGGCTCTATCTTCTTGATTGTTCGTGACTCTTGCTATTTTGAGAAGGTTGTTCGTATACTACTACGTTGATTGTTAAAAATGGCTGATTCTAAAACCTCTGATATGTTACCTATGTCTGCGAGGATTACTGCTTCACAGTTAAATTGGACAAATTATAGTGATTGGAACAAAACTGTTAACGTTTATATTTTAGTGATTGCGATGGAAACCCATTTAACTGCGGATCCTCCTTCTGGTGATGAAACCAAACTTTTGACTTGGAAAAGAGCAGATGCTCAACTTTTATTTCAAATTCGAAATTCTATTGAACCACGAATTCTGGCTTCTGTTAGTCATTGTAATTCTGTCAAAGAAATCATGAATTATCTTGAATTTATGTTTTCTGGAAAAGGAAATATTACTAGGGTTCATGAAATCTGTAAAGGTTTTTATCATTCTCAACAGCAAGATCGTCCCTTGAAAGATTTCTTTCTGGACTTCAAAAGAATGTATGAGGAAATGAAAGTACTTATGTCTCCGCAAGCAGATCTTTCAACTCGAATTAAGAACTTGGAACTTCAGGCTATCATGAGTTTTCTTGAGGCTCTCAACCCATCCTATGAGACTATTCATTCTCAGATTCTGTCGAGTCAAGAGCTTCCTTCTCTTGAAGATGTTTTCTCCCGGGTTCTTCGTGCTGATAGCTTGATCCACTCTTCTGTAGATCCAACTGCAGGTGCTCTAGCTGGACGTGGTCCCTTTGAGAACAGGAATTATGGGTACAAACAAAATACTCATTCTCCTACAATAACTTCTGGCAGTATTATTTGCAATTATTGCAAGGAACCTGGACACATTAAGAAAAATTGTCGAAAATTGCAAAATAAACAGCAGCGTGATCAACAGCGTGGCCTTGCTCATGTTGCCCATACACCTGGTCTCCCTGATTCTGGATCTTCTTCTGCCGGGGCACTAGCCACAGGTACTATGTCCTCTGGTCTTACTACTGCTTCCACTAAATGGATCATTGATTCTGGTGCCACCGATCACATGACAGGTAATCATCACTTATTCTCTTCATATGCTCCTATACCAACCCATCATCCATATTTGTTGCCAATGGTTCTCCTGTACGTGTTACTGGCTCAGGAACTGTTCAACCAACTGCCTCCCTCTCATTATCCTCTATTCTTAACGTTCCAGATCTCACCTTTAACCTTTTATCTCCCAGTAAACTCACTCGTAAGTTAAACTATTTTATCTCATTCTTCCCTGATCATTGTTTAATTCAGGATCTATCGACGAAGCAGATTATTGGTAGAGGCTATGAATCTGGTGGACATTACATCCTTGATGATCAGGTTCCATATTCTGTTGCTTGTTCTGGTGGGTCGTCTCTGTTTGAAGTTCATTGTCGTTTAGGTCATATGTCGCTTTCGTCTTTCCGAAAAGTGTATCCTCAATATTCTTCTGTGTCTACTTTAGAATGTGAGTCCTGTCAGTTTGCAAAACATCATCGTATTCATTTAGCACCTCGCATCAATAAACGGGCTGCGTCCCCCTTTGAGTTAGTACATTCTGATGTTTGGGGTCCTTGTTTAGTTATGTCTCAGACTGGTTATCATTATTTTGTCACTTTTATTGATGATTTTTCCCGCACCACCTGGCTTTACTTAATGAAACAGCGTTCTGAATTGTTTACTCATTTTCGTAATTTTTGTGCTGAAATTCAAACCCAGTTTAACACACCTGTGAAAATCTTACGAAGTGAAAATGCAAAAGAATATTTTTCAGCCCAATTCACGGATTACATGCACATTCATGGTATTCTTCACCAATCCTCTTGTGCTTATAACCCTGCTCAAAATGGTGTTGCTGAAAGAAAGAACCGACATCTCTTAGAGACTGCTCGAGCTCTCATGTTTCATTCCTCAATCCCTAAAAGTTTTTGGGCTGATGCTATCTCTACTGCTTGTTTTCTCATCAATCGCATGCCTTCGACTGTTCTTGGTGGGGATATTCCATATTCTGTTCTGTTTCCCACATCTAAACTGTTTCCTGTTGATCCTAAAATCTTTGGCTGTGTTTGTTTTGTTCGGGATGTCCGTCCTAGTGTTAGCAAACTTGATCCCAAGTCCCTAAGATGTGTTTTTCTTGGTTATTCTAGAATTCAGAAAGGTTATCGGTGTTACTCTCCGGATCTCCGTCGTTACCTTGTATCTACCGATGTTATGTTTCATGAGTCCTCTTCTTTCTTTAAGACTTTGTCCATCTCTGAGTCTCCCTCTGTCATGGATAATTCAGATGATATCCTAGTTTATCCTGTTCTTCTCTCACCAGTACAGGCTGCTGTTCCGGAACCTGACATCGTCAATGATGCTGATGTTACTAATGATTCACCTCTGCCACCTCCTGCTTCGCCAATTGATTCTGTAGATGTCTCCCTCGTTCCTGCCTCTGTTTCCGCCAATCCTCCTCTTGCTGTTACTGAACCACTTGTTCCTGCTTCTATTGGTACTACTTCTGATGACCAACCTATTGCACTTCATAAAGGTACACGTCCTCATTGTCCTCCCAAACGATATGCTGACTGTGTCTATCCTATATCATCTTTTGTCTCTTATTAGTCTTTATCAACTGTTTCATCTTCTCTTGTGGCCACTCTTGATTCCATTTCCCCACCTACTACCCTTCACCAAGCTCTAGCTCACCCTGGTTGGCGTGCCGCAATGGAAGAAGAACTCTTGGCATTAGAAACAGCTGGTACTTGGACTCTTGTTGATCTCCCTCCTGGAAAGAAAGGCATTGGATGTAAATGGGTATTTGTTGTTAAGACTAAGGCAGATGGTTCCTTGGAATGACTCAAAGCTCGCCTTGTTGCCAAAGGATATGCCCAAACTTACGGTCTTGATTACTCCGAGACTTTTTCTCCTGTAGCCAAACTCACTTCAGTTCGTCTTCTTGTTTCTTTGGCAGCTACATATCATTGGGAACTGCATCAATTAGATGTTAAAAATTCTTTTTTAAATGGTGATCTTCTGGAAGAAGTTTATATTGAGCAACCACCTGGGTTCGTTGCTCAGGGGGAGAATAAGAAAGTGTGCTACCTCCGGAAGTCACTGTATGGTCTAAAGCAAAGTCCTCGAGCCTGGTTTGATAAATTATGTAATGTGGTCAAGAAGTTTGGGTTACATCAAAGCAAGTGTGATCACTCTGTGTTCTACCAACAATCTGATACAGGCATGATTCTTCTTGTAGTATATGTTGATGATATTGTGATTACAGGAAGTAATTGTTCTGGAATCTCAGAACTTAAAATCTTTCTGAACTCTCACTTCCAGAAAAAAGATTTGGGATCATTAAAGTATTTCCTTGGTATTGAGGTTTTGAGCAGTAAGAAAGGTATTCTTTTGACTCAAAGAAAGTATGTTCTCGATCTCTTAAAAGAGACTGGAAAACTTGGAGCTGCACCAAGCAGCATCCCCATGATTCCGAATCCTTTTCTAGATCTTGATGCTAGTATGTTTGATGAGCTTCCTGATGATTTGAAGAAGAAGATTGATCCAGAAAAATTAAAGCCATTTCCATTTCCTGAGAGATATAGAAGACTTATTGGGAAACTGAATTACCTAACAGTAACTCGTCCTGATATAACCTTCTCAATTAGTAGGCTCAGTCAATTCATGGCATCACCAACAGTGGCACAATGGGAAGCTTTAGAACATATCTTGCATTATTTGAAAAGCTCTCCAGGTCTTGGTATTCTCTATACAAATTATGGGCACACTAAAGTTGAGTGTTTTTGTGATGCGGATCATGCAGGATCAAAAGCCACAAGACGATCTACTACAGGTTACTGTGTGTTTGTTGGTGGAAATTTGATATCTTGGAGAAGTAAGAAGCAAGGAGTTGTGTCAAAGTCAAGTGCCGAAGCGGAATACAGAGCCATGTCACAATCAGTACAAGAAATTGTGTGGGTACTTCAACTTTTGAAAGAAATTAGCATCGTCACAACATTACCTGCAAAACTATGGTGCGACAATAAAGCAGCACTTCATATAGCATCGAACTCTGTGTTTCATGAAAGAACAAAACATATTGAGATTGATTGTCATTTTATTCGTGATAAGATTAAAGAAAATATTGTGTCTACAGGGCACATACGGTCTGACGATCAACTGGCAAATCTTCTAACGAAAGCCTTAAATGGAACACGGGTTCAATATCTTTGTAACAAGTTGGGCATGATTAATATATATGCTCCAACTTGAGGGGGAGTGTTAGTCAAAGAAAAGCTTCTGTCGACAGAGATGATTTCACACATGAATTGATTATTTTGTACAGTAGTAGGAATAGGTTTCATATTACGATTCGTTGTATATAAATATGTAGTTTTACATTTCATAAATGAGATAGAAGTTTCAGTTAATAACACCACATACATGCTTGCTCTTGCCAATCATTCGTAGAGTTTGAAAGAACTTAATTATTTTTCTATACATGTGCAGCCATTTCTTGACACTTTAGCCTAAAACCTTCACGTGAAACTGTCTCTTGACATTTTTGAACTCTCAAACATATATTTATTCGGTATGTGTTTTTTTTTTTGCCAGTATGTGTTTTTTCACATCTCTTGTCAAAGTACCCTTTTATTTTTTTATGATAGAAAGCTACTACCCCTTTGGTCATTAATACAATATAAGACCTACTTACCTAATTTGATTAGATTAAAGAAGTTAGTTGTGTTAGCTAATATGACATATTTTTTTGGGAAAATCCCATATAAAGCTAGTTAAAATAGGAAAATTTTAAATTAGGTTGGTAAATTAAACAAATCTTTAATTAAGTCATTAACCCAATTTAGGATTTCAAAATATGGGTAAGATGTCTTTAAAATGCCCCTCCTCTCTTTTCTCCACCCTTAAAAGAGTTTTATTGTCTTATGATTTTATTGCTCTATATATCAACATTAATATATGCTAAATCAAAGGAATTTCTCTGTGTTCTAAAAGAATTGCCAAGAATAATTAATTCAAATAAAAATGTGAAAGTGTAACACAGGCTATGCTAGTTTTCCCCCTAAGAAATCAATTAATTTATTGATGATTGATATTAATGATATAAAACGAAAAAATAAAGGTGATTTTAAAAAAAAAATAAAGTAGTTATTTTTACCAAGTGAGAAAAAACAAGAAAGCATAACACATACCAACTTGACTTTACAAAAATCAATTGAAATAAAAGTCACTTTTATCAACATTAATCTAAACTAGCTCAGAATAATTTTCACTAACACATAAATGTGAGTTTTTCAAAAAATAACTTAGTTAAGATTTCAATTCTTTAAGTTTTTTATTCTTAAATGTAAATTATTAATATTAATTATTTGTTTCCAATAAGAGGCATGTAAATTTCATATACTTCTATGAATATTTTAGATAAAAAAGATAAAAAAAGATAAATGTATTTACAATTTCATAAAATGCTTTACATATTAAAATATAGAACTTTAAAAAAAACTTTATATATGAAACAAATATAGCAAAATTTATACTTAATATATTATTAAAAAAAAATTTATAGTGACGTATATTATAATTGTTTTAAAAAAAATATTCATGTTAATAAGATGAACTCCTTGTTCAAAATATTATACGTTTTTGTTCTTATGATAATAGTTAACAAATTTAAAGAATAGATGAATCATGTTTTGTTTTATTAAATATTATTGTTGATATATATATATATATATAGGTGAGCATATTTTTTTAACAGCATACATATGCATATTGAAAAACATAAGTTAGAAAGTAATAAAACTATTTAAAGAAGAGAGATAAGAGGGTATTAAAGTTATTTTACCTACATTTTAAAATCTTAAATTGAGTTAATGACTCGATTAGAGATTTGTTAAATTTACCAACTTTATTTAGAAATTTTATTTTTTAAGTAGCTTTATAAGGAATTTTCCCTATTTTTTTTTTAAAATTATCTTAATCATCTTTTTCAATTTCTTCCGTCTCTCTTTTACTTGATTATTGTTGAGGGATATCAATAGGGGTAACTTAAAAAAAGATTAATAAATATATGAAATATATATTACATTTAAGACCAAAATCAATTCTTCGATTAGGTCCTACGTTAAACATCAAAGGAGTATTATTTATTTTTAGATGAGAACTGTCAATTTCATTTTTGTATCAAAAGGGGAGACACCCAAATCTACAATGATAAAGGTAGAAACGACGTTGAATTGAGTCTTTTGGCACAAAAGACAACACAGGTGATTTGCAAATATATGATTTTGAAATGACATTCCATCGATGCATTCACAGAAATAATTTTATATAATTAATACATTAAAAAATAAGTAGAGCAAAAAAAGAATGATAAGATATGAATATTACTTATACGGTTTTTTTTTTTTGTTACTTTTGCACTGATCTGTGGTATAATAAATGAGTCTTAACCTAGTGTAATGGCCCGTAGTGGTCTCAAGAGTTTTTCTCTTGTCTCTGTAATTCAAAAAAAATAAATGAGTCTTAACAAGCAAGGCACCATTAACATGCAATGGGATATCAACAGAAGTTTGATCCAAAGAATTACTCAATATATAGACTCAAATGGTAAATGGTTATACTTATGGTTAACTATACTCAATTGCCCAACTATATATGGCTAACAAATTATATATATAATTAGAGAAAGAAGTCCCACATCTAGCTAATAATTAAAATACTCTATAAATTAGGAATATATAAAGCTTAAGATGTATCCAACTAATTAAAATGCTTAAGCTAATAACCGCCAGCCCATATTTATAAATTATCTATCAACAAAATCACCACATGATATGGTAACAAAGGTTGATCTAATCAGTAAGGAGTTGATTCATAACTATAAGATTATAAATTTAAATCCCACTGCTAATTTGAAGACTTTGTTGGTAAATGATTTATAAGTATCTTTATAAGCACTCTAAGTCGGGAGGTATGACTAATCATGATAAACACCAATAATCCAACTCACCTAAACTTTTTATCTCACACAAAAAATCATCACATGATATAGAGTGACATGCAACACAAAAAATATTGAGAGGAAAATTAACATTAATTTTAATTAATTTTGTGGTTAGAATAATTTCAACTGTTCCGGTGGTTAGAATGACGATGAGGTAGCACACTCTTTGGTGGTGTTGAACATGTTTGCAGACAGATTGTAGGTATTGGAGCTAAACATGTAACCCCCCATTATTAATAGCGTCACATGCCAGATTCAATTGCCCACATAAATATCTGGACCCAAAGTAATGCACTACAAATATATATATATATATATATATATATATGACCTTTAATTTCTTTGATGCCAACTTTCTATACATGGCCTTTAAATCTAAAACAACAAGAAATAGATGATACATGGGTTTCTGGGATAAATTTACATCTTAACAAAATAAAGTGGATGACATGTGGTATGCTAGCTTAGAATATTTAGTCAATTAATAATCAAAATTAATAGGGATTACGGCTATGATAAAATTGCTCCCTTTTTGCACTTTCAGGACAAAATTTCCACTTGTTCCAGATAAAATTACCCCTGAACCCATATATATATATATATATATATATGGCCTTGAATTTCTTTGATGCCTTCTCTATCAAGAAAGAGAGAAAAGTGATGCTTCTATATATGTACAGTAATAATCGTGAATAAATAACATCACTAGGGTCTTTTTCCCTACAAAGAAGTCATATCTGATGACTGATGAGCCATCCCATTCGCAACCTCTGTTCACTAGCCTTATGGTTGTACACATCACTACTTGACGTCTACAGATTATGATGCACTCTCTGCTTGATCTTGTCTTCACTAATGAAACAACCCTAGACCCATCCTCATTCAATCTTTTTCACCCCCACTTTCATTTTCCACCCCCTCAAGTTATCATCAATAATAATGCAACTTAAAAAAAGTGTCTTGTCTTGCCTGTCTGTGAAGTGTTTAATTTGTTAAAAAATTATAATTAAACACACACACACACATTCTTATTAAAGATTTGGCATATTGAAAAGTGTTGAGTTTAGGAAGATAGCGTCTGAAAGTGATGAGAAAGGAGTGGAGTTAATGGGTTCATGAGTTCAGTTGTCTGCTACTTGAAGGGCACCAACGTTATACTACGTTGGTTCCACAAAAGCCATTTCCTCCTGCTTCCTTATTCTTCGGTCACTATCGTTTGTATTTATCGTACCTTTCCATCTCTCACGCAACAATAACTTCCACTATCGTACGTTCACATCACATCTATTTTCCTCTTTTTATATTTTGAGTGTCCTCATGTGTTACTACTATTAATTAGTACCACAGTGCCTGTTTTAGTCGTCCCTGTTTGATAACAGCAAGTAACTCCAAACTTATTAATTGGTTACTTTAATTGACATAATACGTACACTTTTTTTTTTTGCGACATAATACGTACACACACATTATATTCTCCTTTATTTCTATCACACATTTTGTAATGATGATGGCTTGGAGAAATTAAAATTGACGGTAATTTTTATTGTGTGGGTGCATGATGTAATTTGACATGAACGTATGACTCTGACAACTTTCTTGGCAATAGAGAAACGTGGTGATATCATGATTGAATTAGAAGCTAATGAGTTTCCATACTTCTGATCCCGGTTAGATATTTGTCGGCCTCATATATATATATATATATATATATATATATTAATAACCTTGTTTATATATGTTTCTTCTTCGTATGCTTTTTGCTTTCTTATTCTGATAATAATTATTTGAGAATTTAAGTATTTGTTTGAAACTGCTTGTCATAAGTACTTTCACACAAATCCCAACAAAACTTTTCTAATGTGCAATATCATAAATCATAATTAAAAACTTATTTTTAAATACTCTAATAATCATTTTAAATAAGCCCCAAGTCATTAATTTGCTGATTGCGTATCGCGGTCCTATGAAAGCTCTTCCGCGTTATTCTATATTTGTGTTCATTTAATCAAAAGATCAAATTCTTTTTTTCTTTTGAATAAATATATTAAAAATTAAAAATAGAAGATCTGTCTATGCAAAAGCTGTATATCTCATTTTGTATTTCATTTCTCGTAAAATGCGTGGTATCCACCACAATTAAGTTTATACTTATTTGTGGTTAGATTAATAATTTAATCCTGCTATTTGATTTGAAATTTTGAATTAGTCAATTAAATTTAAAAGGGAACAAAATTATTTTTTATTTTTGGTTTGGTTTGGTTTGTTTAGTGCATTCCGTCGTCGAACCTATCAACTTTGCTGATAGAAATATATGTCTACTTAAGCTCATCGCAGCTATAACGATGGAGCTCTATTAGTATGTACTATCTATTTAAGTGTTGTCTCCCCTACAACTTTTTTCTTCAATCTGATTTAGGTTCTTTGTCGGATTTTCAATAATTGAACCATTAATAGAGCCAGAGGTCACATGGTAGTTGGTACGTTATCTTAGCAGCATCAAATCAGCTGTAATCAACGTCTGCGTATAGAACTGCAGGACAAAATGAAAAATATATATAAAACTACTTTCGTATCTTCAAAATATTTTAAAAAACTTAAGTGTGTATATATATGCTTCTTTTAATTTCCTATCATCTTCTTTTGTTCTCTTTTAGCTGCTGATCATGGATCTGCAGAAAATGATGAGTGTATATATATGTGAATGAGTATATATATATGTGTGTGTGTGTGGTTGTCACATTGGATTCCTTTAGGGTACATATTTAAATAATAAGTTGGGTCTTTCTTCTTCCTTTTAATTTCATCTTCCATATGCCTTTCGGCTTGAATAGGCCAACCTCTCTAGTTTTATATAATTAAACACATATCTGATCGATGCTCATCATCAGTCTCATAATTATTAATCAAACTTTGTTCCTTCTTCCAAAGTTTCTAATTAGCATGATTAGGGAAACCCTACATTCTTGGATTTGCTGTTAGTTATTGTTCTTTTTCTGACAATGAGGGCTCTTGTGTGATGAATTCTTTAGGGTCGATGCCACTTTAGTTGGTTAATTGTATTGGGACCTCAGCTATGAATCGAACGCTAGAGAAAAAGAAGATTGGGAAAAAACAATAAAAAGTAGTTTCAGTCTCTCTTGCACTCATTAATTTATATCCATGATTTTCACTTATGCTTCTTTAAAGTTTATGATTTTTAACCCTTAGAGTTTTGGAATAGGAATTACAAATCTTTTTCTCATATAAATTTGAATGAAAAAAAAATTAGAAGATTCCCATCACAAATTTGAACTCTTCATACTTGATCACTTCACATTAATATTGCGACTACAACCTTGAGGCAATAATATGACATAATTGAGTTTTTCAACTGTGAGACGTAAGCAAATTCATATTCTGTTTATAACAAACTCTCATAAGATGTGAGACTTGAAGAAACACGATTTCTCTTTTCGAAATTCTAAAACCGATGAACACGTTTTATTTCATATGAATAAATTTGTAATCTACATTTTTTTTCAATGTGAGATTTGTCGAAAAATCACAACTTATATTATATCAATGATATCATGTACAACCCAAGTTTATTTCTTCAGTCTTTCAACGAAGGAAAAAAAAATCTTTGAACATAAAAATAGAGGGTTGTGTGTATGTGTGGGGAAAAGAAGGAAAATGGTTTGGCCATGATTCGAAATGGAAATATGAACGTGATGCGGGATAAATGAAGAATGTGAGAAAGGAGCTATCTAAAAAGAAGATGCCACTCTCATAGCTTGAAGCTTTAGTACCTAACGTTAGTTGGAGGCATGAACTTAACATTGTTATATTTTATTAAAGGCACATATTCCATTTCCAGAAAAACAAACTTTTGAAAGCAACACATGCTCATCCTCCAACTCTACATATCTTATCTGAAGATTTACAAGTTCTTTACAAATTTCTTGGATGATATGAATTGTCTTGTGAATTTGGGTGTGCGCACATGTGTGTGTGTAGAGAAAGAATAAATCGTACTTTCTGAAATTTTTATGTTCTGCTTCCCCAATTTCTTTAAAATATGTTGACATTCAAGTGGATCTAGTCGGTGCAAAACTCCAGTGAACTGAATGGCAACCAAAAAAAAAAAAGATCTAGTGAGGTTGTGGCATTTGTTGAAAGAGATAGAGTTGTTTAACAACAGGGTTAAGTATGGTAGAATGAACCAACTCTTCATAACATCATGAACTAAAATTTGAATTTTTATTGGACAAGACGCTTCAATTCCATGCTTCAAACATAATTATTTCTAATAAGATGATGTCTAGATGCAATTAAAAAAGAGTCAGTGTTTGATATGGGCCAAAATCTTCAAAGTGTTCCCCGAGGCCAGAAAAAGGATGCGTAGCCTAAAAAATAAATTAATTGAGCCTACAAGGCAACGTATATTTCCGCCTTTTTAAGTTATCATGTTATAATTAAACTATAAATAATTCTCCCTCCGCTCTTTAATATAGGGTATATTTAAAGAGTTAATTTAGGGTGTAAATATAAGATATATTTTTTATATTTATCAGTCTTTTCCTAATTTACCTTTATTAATGTTTTCTCAACAATAAATCAAGGAAAAGAGATAATGAGGGAATTAAAGAATATGACTTGCATATTTTAAAAGATACATGTCATATTAACTAGCTAACTTCCTTAATCTGATGAAATTAGATAAATATGTTTTATATTGAGGACTAGAAGGAGTAGGTTTTAATAATAATAAGACTTTTTTTGCAAGGGAAGTGAATGATACCAAACTATTTAAAAAAGAGAATAAAAATACAACATTATTTAAGAAGACTCCAATGTCTTCCCTGGCATGAACATGGAGTCTTTGTCTATAATAATAATAAGAAGAATTACTCATGGCAATATGAGGACCTACAAGCGAGCAATATTTGGTTTCAAGTTATTATACAGTTGAAGGTAAATTGCGCCTCATGACATCCATTTAATGAATTTTTATTGCTTGTCATCTAAGAATGAATGGATTAGAAGAGGCAAAGTACGTAGTGCAAAATAAACTTGCAGAAGAAATTTCAATCTATCTTTTAATTTTTAGAAGATAAAGCATAATATTTTTTGATACATGAAAGGTTGTATAATTAATTAAAGGTCTTGGCAAAAAAAAAAATTAATTAAAGGGAGAATTACATTCAGGTCCCAAGGAAGAGGAGAAATGAAGAAATGGTCCCTATAGATTGCAAAATGAAAAAATGGTCAAATGGAGTTGTCAATATAGGCTCCTGGAGTTATTAATGAGTTGTCAATACAGGCTCATAGAATTGTTAATGAGACCATTTTTTCTTTTTTTTTTTCTTCCATGAAACCTAAGTGTAATTCTCCCTTAATTAAACCTCAAGAAACCAGATGCCTGGCTAGTTTCCTGTCATTGAATTCTTCTGTTTTGGTCCAAAACTGTACTGCCTTCGTCATATTCACGATGTGGTCCATTTGGAATGGGCTCATAAATAGGCCCAATCAATAATGCGCTGTAATTATTAGATCTCAAGTCTGAAGTCTCAACCAACCCCCGATTAAAACTAGGGACCTTTTGTACAAAAAAAAAAAAAAAAAAAACTAGGGATCTTCAAGGGAATGTTTGGATTACAATTTACAAATGCGACTTTCATCACAACCGACTTTTACGAACTGAAATTAGAGTAAAAATCATGTAATATAATGCTATTTATGTGTGAATAAATGTTAATAAAAATATCAAGTTGACATAAACTTATTCAGATGAAAAATTAAAGTAAGTTTTAGATTGTCTAAAAATGAAGAAAAGCCAAAACTCCAAATCAAAAATTTAAAAAAGTTGCTTCAACTCTAAGGTCATTTTTAACTCGCAAATCATTTTTCTCCCAAAATTATCCCAAACATACATTATTTCTCTACTTGTTTTTTCTAGTTCCAAACCCTTCCCAGTGTGATCTCCATGCCTGCACTAACACTATATTGATAAACTTGGCTTTACCAACGCGTTTTTTTTTTTTGGCCAACTGCTGACATGGTTCAATAGAAGAATAAACCACATGATTAATGACTTATAACTAAAAATAAAGATTAGTTCTAATTTTTATGTTCACATTAATAATTTGGTGCATTATTTTGTGCGACTGGTTGCTTTGCTTCACTCATTTTTTGATTTTTGTGGGCTTTCTTCATCTAGAAAAGAAAAGAGTTAAATGGTTATTTTGTTTCAGAAGTTGCCATAGGGGGCAATTTTGATCGAATTTTTTTCGGAGGCAATCTTACTATAGCCGTTATCTCAGTTAAGTTTGACCATTAGTTCACTAAAAAAATTGACCTTCCGTCCACGTGTCGTCCATGTCATTTTTGTTATGATGCAAATTTGCCTCAAAAGTTTCCAAATCGTAGTAATATCGCTCTAACAATTATTTAGGTTAAGTTTGATTAATAGTTGATAGAATATGTTGAGTTAGCAAAGTGATCAACATTGAAGAAGAAGAAGTTACATATGGAAGAAGAGCTCACATTCGCCAGAGAGCAATGAAGAAAAACATCCAATCACTAAAGGCATAACACATTAACCCTATGTTTGAATGAAAAAAAAAATTAGGAGGGAAAACTCTCAAAAATAATATTTTTACTATTTACGGAAGTTTTCTTTCACAGTATTCCCTTCTTCCTATTTTCTCCTCACTTTTCTCTTCATCCAAACATTCCATAAGGAAGATTGCTGAAAATACATTGCCGATATAGGCAAGTGCCTCTTTGATTTTCTCTTCACCGTACAAGATATTTTCATCTCTTTGATTGTTTCTAATCTTTTAGATGTAATTCATTTTTTTAAAGAAAAATTATTTATTTTTAAATCTAACTTTGAAAAATAAATGAAGTGAATGATACATAGATTTGCCAAACAAACATATTTGGCCAACTAAAAAGGTAAACTTAACCTGAATAACAATCAGAATGAAATTATTACAATTTAGAAACTTCCAAGGCAACATTACTTTTAAGTAAAAAATTCTGGAGCAAATATGCACCTAAATTCAAAACAAAAAATGACACAAATAACATATAGAATGCTAGCTCAATATATTTGATCAACTAACAGTCAAAACTAAATGGAATAATAAAAAAAAATTGCTTCATACTTAACATTTTTAAAATAAAATTACCCTTCAAAAAAAACTTTGGACGCAAAATAACCTTTTAACACAAAAAGAAAATGTTACTGACTTGAGAGAGACAGGAACGTTGAGGAGGGAACCAACAAGTTTTTGGGATGGCGCGAGGGTGTTATCAATACAGGTGACTGCACAAGTTTGATAGAGATTCTGTTTTAGTTTCTGAGCAAATTGGGTGCGAGAATTGTGGCTCCATGTTTTACTGGCCTCATTCAATTGAAACCTTCAAACATGGCCCTGTCAGGAACCTCCCCCCTTCTCGATTTTCTCATCCACCTTTCTTCCTTCCTCCTCTCTCTCTCTCTGCCTGCCCCTCCAGACTTCAGCTACCTCTCTCTCTCTCTCCCCCTCCCCCCCACCTTCTGTTTTATACAACAGACATATCCTTTATCCTTGTTTTTCTCTTGCTCCCTTCTCAACATGTTACGCAGGTATAGCAGTGATCACGACATTTGATTCTCCATTTACTTGCGGCAGCTTAAAGATGTCGTCAAAACTCGAACATGTTCACCTAACCAAAAAATACCACATCAAATTTCTCAAGTTTTATATCACAGGTTTTAATAATTTAAATTTCATTTCAATTAAAATATTAGTCTTTATGATTAGAAGTGGAAATAAGCTAGGCCGGGTTTTATCTAATTAAGCCTGAGCCTACAACAAAAATTCAAAATTTGAGTCTGGGCATGAGCTTGTATATAAACTTTATTTTAAGTTTGAGTCTGGGCCTTTAAAAGGTCAAAAGTCTGTTTAAAAGCCTACTTAAATTATAGACTTTTAAATAACCTTTAAAACCTATACCTTCAAATTCATATAGGTTAAGGTGCAAAAATGCACATGTGCTTTTTCTCAAAGTGCACCCAGCAACAAAAAATTTTTTTAGGTGCAAAAGTAACTATGTGGTTATAAAATAAGTGCAAAAGTCACACTATCTGTTAAAAGGGAAAGTTGACAGTTAAATACAAGTTTGTTGGCTAACTATGATGACATGGCATGGCTGACTTGGCAGGTGATGTTGCTGACTAAGAGAAAACGCTCATCGAAAACAAAAATGGGCTTTACATATCTCTGGTTCGGCTCCATCAAACAGAGAAATCTAGAACGATTCAAGAGGATACCATCGGCGTCACTTCTACCTCTTCCACCACCGTATCAAAGAGGGACAAATTCGAGTTTCAAGCACCGATGAAGAAACCAATATGCCTACAGAAGAAAAGAAACTCCATGTTCCCTCGTTTCAAAGTTTGCTTGCCCTGAATCTCCTAGTTTTTGTCATAGGACTCTATGTTTCTTCGGCGAATACTTTAGCTTTAATCCTTTCTTAAACACGTAGTCAGCCAGAGGAGATGGAGAATTGAAACAAAAACTAGAGCTCTACTTTGAAGAGAGAAAAAAGCAATGTCACCAATCACTAACCCCATGGCGGTAGAGGCAACTACGAGCACAAACCCAGCAGCAGTAGTGATAAACGCCAACCTTCATCTTCAATCACGCAAGGGTGAGTGCCAACCTTCATCTGTGATGATGATGATTAACGATGGTGGTGAGGTTGAATCAAGGTATATGATAGTGAGACCTTTACTTCCACCAATTTTCACATTCCATCCTTGTCTCCCAACTGCCTTATCTTCATCCCTCGACTTCGATCTGGTGGTTAAATTTAGAGGCAATAAACGCAGATCTGGAGCCAAATCACTGTGCATTGCTTTCCATGTAGATTTTCTAAATTGCCTTTGCCTTCCTTTGCATATCCTTTTCTCAAAATCACGAACTTCAATAATACTAGTCTTGGGTTATTTTGTAGCTTAGAATTAAATCCCGCCAAGAAGAAGGTCGACACCAAGGTCAATTTTTCTCCTTCCAATTATTATTTTGAGGGTGAAAATGAGGACGATTCTAAAAATGCCCAGAAAGAAATTAACAAGAACAAGAAGCTGCCACCGCCTTATGATCCCTTTAATAAGAAGCCGGCGATTGAAGAGCCTAAGGATCCAAAAGACTTGCAAGAGATATTTCACAACATGAGAAGCAGCGACGGATTGTTAAATCACGCAGTCAAGATGTTCAATACAAGAGGGGTGTCATGATTTTGGTTCACTGTTCTTATTTGATTTTGATTTTAGTTCACTCTCATTCTTCTTCTTCTTCGATGCTTCCCCTTTGATGATGTTGATGATGGTTTGTTTTGGGTGGGTTGCGTATGTCCGAAGATGAGTGGCGGTGGCGAAATCTGGCCTTAGAACTCTGCTTCCCTCCACCTCACTCACACAGTCATACTCACTATGGCTATCCATAAAGCCACTGTCATCACCACAACCCAACCTTTTTTCAGACTCATCATCTTCATATATAATATAACTCTTTAGCTGCTCTGGCACTCATTCTCCACTCCCATACTTTGAAACCCTACATTCTTCAACTCACGCAGATAATTCCGACTTGAAACTGTAGGTTCCAATTTCCCTATGCCATTTGTTCGCCCTCGGATTTGATTTGGCCACCTTCCCCCTCCGATTCGATTTCGTTTTTGTTCACCCACCGATTTAATTTCACCATCACAATGTTTCCTTCGACCACGCTTTCATCCGACTCTGTTTCTATTTGTTTCCCAGTAATAATTGATGCCTTTCACCCTCAGCTCCATTTGCCTACGTTTTTTTATACACCTTTTGCTTACATTTTTTCAATACTCAAGTATTCCAGTCAACAACCTTACTTGTCCAGTCATGACCAAGTCATCACATTTAGTCAACAAACTTGTATTTGACGGTCAACGTTCCCCTTTAACAAATACTGTGACTTTTACACCCATTATGTAACCACACAGTTACTTTTGAACCTAAAAAAAGCATTTGCTGCTGAGCGCACTTTGAGAAAAAGCACATGTGCATTTTTGCACCTTAACCCATTCGTTTATAACATTTCATGTTTATTTACAATCTTACTTCATGTCTTAAAAGCCTAACGTTCGTTTTCTTCGTAATATTAGGATTTAGTAAAGAAAAGAAAAGAATGTCTAATGACAACAATTGTCCAAACAGATAGAAATACGAAAAACTAATCGTCTATTGACTAATGAGGTATATTTTTTAAAATCGACTAAGCATAACAGGCCGTATGTAAAACTAGATTTTACCTTTTTCGCACTTCCCACATAATTTGGAACAAACTCCCCTTATTAAGATTATAATATTTCATTTGGCACTTAAATAAACTCTTAGCAATTATTACGCTTTAGTGGAAGACGCAAATTAGGGGAGATGGAGAGAGTTAGCATTGCCATCTCCAGTGATTGAAGAAAAGAGAAGTAGGGGTGAGTGATTTATACGAAAGGAAGAGTGAGTGTAGTGATGTTGGGATATGAAACTTAGAATTAAGGATACGTTGATAAATTTATAAATATTTTTTTTTTTTTTTGCCAAGGATAAATTTATAAATAATTTATAAAATTATTTAAATGACATTATATATACTTGTATAATAGTATAAAATAAAATAAAAAATTAAATAAGTCAAGTCTGTAGGCTTGTAGGTGAAAATAGGCCTAGAAATAAACTTGAGTTTGAGCTTGACCTAATTGCTATATAGGCTAGGCTAGACTTTGTATAGGTTAGAACGTAGGCTCTTGTTAGGGGTTTAACCTATTTTCATCCCTACTTATAACTTAATAAAAACTTAAACTATTTTACTTCTAATGGGATCAAAACTAATGGTTTAAAACTTAAGGGGCCAAAACTAAAAAAAGGAAAAATTTAAAGGACTAAAAATGGTATTAACACTTTCTTTTTTTAGGGTGAATCCGACACTTCATATTTTAGTCTAATTTTTGTTGTGCTAGGTATAATAAAGTTAAAACCCTCTCAACAATTACACTTATTTTTTTCTCTGTATAACGTAAGATCTCATAGAATCTCAACCATCAGTTTATTGAATATCTCTCTTTACTACTGCAAATTTTTTATTTTATGTTTTTATTTTTTTGAAAAAATGACATTAAGGTACCAATTAAAAAAATAATATCAGAAAAGCCTCATAATTTATCAATGACAAATGAAAGAGTAACTATTGATAAATAAGTTTTAGAATTTTTCTAATATTATTTTCTTTAATTAGGATTTTAATTTCATTTTTCATTTTTTTTTTTGGGTAAGGGTCACAAAATAAGAGAGGAAATGTCATACTCAATATTAAATTATTAATATAACAGCGTGAGAGGTCAAGCGATTCCTTAGCTTCAGTCTGCTTCTCTGTCAAAGTGCAAGAACCGGATTGACTCTGTGGCCAGCAAACAAAAGGACCGTATTTGACTCCAATGCTTTGTTTTGTTTTGATTTTGATGGAAGGCACTGCAATTACGTCGTCAATGCAACAAAAATAAGGCTGCAGGAGGGAATTCTACAGTGCTCATTCGAAAAAAGCAATCAAAATGGACAAAGAATTTTCTGCTTTTCATAATATTTCCTGTCCCTCCCTGCGTCCAAAGAACTTAGCTTTTTAGGTAACCTCAATCATAAGTCTCCCCCGCCATATCCTTTCTCATTAATCAACCTTTCCCTTTTTCTTCTTCCCTTCAATTTCCTATTCTCTCCCATAATACAAGTTATTTATTACCACTAACTAGAGTACTAGACTGTAAAAGTATCCATTTTTAACTTTTTTGTTTTCCCCCTTTAATAAACAGTACTCCCAATTTCCGAAGATAAACTTTTATTTAGAATATAAGTATGTGTTTATATTAGTTTTTAAAAATAACTTTTACGATTTATAAGATAAATATTTAAAAAAAATTTATTTCCATTTATAAAAAATAATTTCTAAAATCATGATTTAGATAATTTCTAAATAGTCAGAGAGAGAGACTTTTAACTTATTCTTTTTACCCCACCAAAGATAGCAATGCTTAAGCGGCTAATGCCAATGATGCTTCTGGTACAAGATCCTTCTTGATATCTCTCTCTCTCTCTCTCTCTCTCACACTGCAGCCTTGTTAGGGGCAGAGTGACTCGGAAGAGAGAGGTCATCACCTACCACACGAGAGTAGCGTGTAGCTGAACACCTTACACAAATGCACATCACTCCTGCCCCACTGAAACCTGAGAAAAAAATCTCCGACCTTCTCTTCAACCTTGGTGGGTATCACTGATCGCTGACTGGCGACGCCGTTTCATGAAGAATCTCACCTTGTGTTTTCAAAATGGTGGTCACAGCGGAGTCTCATGTTGTTGATATAGACAATGGTGGTCGGCGTAGCAGCTTCATTGGTGAAGGTGGCGATGGAGGAGGGCATCCAGACGCTGCCGACAGTGTAGATAAGGACCAAAAATGCTCCAACGAGGTTTCTGATGCCGAGATTGTGGGAGTGCCGGAAAAAGAGAAGGGATCCCCTGCATCGGAGTGCACGGTGGAGGTGGATTTGGGGAATGTGATGACTGAAACTAAGGTACATTTGGGTGAGGAGGTGAAGAGGGATTGTAGGATTTGCCATCTTAGTATGGATATGACCAATCATGAATCTGGGAGCATTGAGCTTGGATGTTCTTGCAAGGACGATTTGGTTGCTGCTCACAAGCAATGTGCTGAGGCTTGGTTCAAGATCAAGGGAAACAAGTAAGTATATCTCTTGAAACAGTCTTATATGTTGTTGATGAAATCTGGTTTACTCTGTTGACCTATGCTCTTGGTGCTGGGAATTTGTGAGAATGGTTTTGGCACTCTTATTTCTTAGATTGTTGTTGTTAAATCTGGATCATTTGGATTTGGAATTGGTTAGTTCCTGCTTAGTGCTCTGCCTTTGACATAAGTTTCCCAAATGGGGTAAAGGACTGTACTTATTGTGAATTAACTTGAATTTGAACAAATCACTGGGAGGAAGTAACACCAAGGGCACATGAAATGTTTAATTACCTGTGAAAAATGGATGAAATGGCGAAATTTAACTTAACTGCAGGTCCTAACATGCATACATGTTTGTACCTAACAAATTGGGGTTCGACTGATATGCAGGTTGACTTTCAATATCAGAGTCAACCTTCATGGTGGTTGCTGTAATCTCCAAGTTTGTGCCATTGGCTTAATCGACTAAGCACTAGCTGTGTTCCTTTAAGTAAAATTATGGATTGGTGTACACCAATGCATAATTTTACTTGTGATTTAAACGCATTCCATGAAGTTCTATGTTCACCTGTTGCTTCATATTGTGATTGGCTCAAAGGCTCAAAATCCAACTATTTGCGAGTGAATCTTGGGTGAGCTTTTGAAACAGAGAAAGTCATAGGGATATCATATATGGTTATCTAGTCTCGTGAAGGACAAAAAAAACTTGAATTTATAACCATGATCTAGGAACTCAATTTAATATAGGAATCCTGACTGCACATAAGCTCTTGGATTGATTTCCAGCTGGAAGGTTGGAGGGTTGTTGCCTCCATGGTTGGTTGTAGAAATAATTCAGTCATAAATATGTTTGCTTATTGTGGGTGCTTTCGTGTGGAGGAGGCAATGCAGAAAGTTGTCCTATAATGCCAAATCATACTGATTTCAATTGCGATTTGATATTACCCTTCACTACTGTCACCACTTCATTTATTAATATTTTGGCAAGTCTAAAGTTTGGATTTAACATTATCTTTGTCCATAAGTTTTCTATATTCGTGATTTTCCGTTTAAATTCATCCATTTTTTTGGCTAAAAAACTTGGAATTCAAGATTGAGATGCTATTGACCATAAATCTCCTATTATTTTTTCCAAGAAAAGCGTAAGGCATGTTGAGGAACTGGAAATTATAGGGGGAAAGTATTTCAGAACTAGTGATAATTATTAAGAAGTTGTCTTTCATCTCCCCTCCCATATGCCACTTATCTTTCTGATGTCTACCCCTCCCCCTGAATTATGAGATTTTTTTTTCCTGCTGCTGAAAGTTTTATGGGAAACCTGATGTCCTGTATCAGTTGTTCAATATTTTAGCAATACTTTGATGGCACAATTGTCATGCACAAGCAGGATTTTGATAAAGTTTATGTCCTTGTGAAGGTAAGCAAAGCTTATGAAATTCTCTGAGAAGTTCTTGGATTGCATAAGCAGATTTGAGGACGGAATCTTTTATTCACATTACATGTGCAGTGATATCTTAGATTACATGCTGTAAATTAATTCATACAAATTTGAGATGCAAAGCATCTTATTGGAAACTGGTTTTTCAGATGAAACTACTGGAAAACTTCTGTCCTGAAGAAATGCTAGTAAACGTCATTGCATTAATTAATTAATTACTTTATTTGCATGATTAACAGAACCTGCGAAATCTGTGGATCAATTGCACGCAATGTAACTGGAGCTTTTGAAGTAGAAAATGTTGAACAGTGGAACGAGTCAAATGATGCCACCATGGCAGCCCCAACTGGACCTGTGTCCCATGGTGAACATAGAAGTTTCTGGAGGGGCCACAGATTCTTGAACTTCCTACTAGCCTGTATGGTCTTTGCCTTTGTCATATCGTGGCTTTTCCACTTCAATGTACCCTCATGAGATCCTGCAACTTGTGGATGAAGCAGATAAGTTTAAGGCTTTGAGGGTTAATTAACAGACCAGCATATGACCCTTAGGTCTTAACACAGGTAACATTCTCATTATCTGTGACTCATCCATACTTTGATTGAAGCTATGTGTTATATACGTGATTATGTGCATATATCAGAACCAGCACGACTGAATGTTGTATAACTTTTGTTGTACTGTTGTTAATCTTATTTTCGGACAACCCAGAAGAGTAGTATCTTGTACGGTTCCAATCTCTGTTCCCTTGCTTGAATGGTTGAATCTATATATCACGTTGTAATCTTCTCATTTTGCGTTCTGATACCCCCACCGTGTGTAGAAATTGCGTTTAATGGCCAAGCTGGAACATGCGAGGGAAAAGACGTTTTTATGCGTGACTGTAATTAGTAATGAATGTGTGTGTGTGTGTTATAGAGATAAATGAATGATATTAGTTTTTTTCACTGTCATCAAGAGGTCGAAAAGTAAATAAGATGATCGAAGACAATGTCAAACTTGTGGAATGCTACTTCCTATCTATCCTTTCTTAATCAAGAAGGAGGGGAGATGAGAGAATTAAGAAAGATGTTTAATGTATTTTAAAAACTATATGTTATATTAATTAATCTAATTAACTTATTTTGATCTAATTAAATTAGGTAAAATTGTGAAATCATCCATGGCTGGTTCACCCCCTCCCAAGTGCCTTCAAATTAAAACTTCCGCATCTTTGTTTAAATTTAAAAAAGGAGGTTATAAGAAGATCGTAGTTTTCTGCCTTCCATAACATTTTATTTTATCTTTAATATAAAAACTAGATAACTAATTTGTAAGAAATAAGAAAATTGATTAAGTTATTTATTTGTATAAATTTTGTATTAATATTTCTGAACTATCTTGGATGAAAACTGTCTTACTACTACGTTTAATCAAGGGAAAATTGTTGATAAATACTTTTTTGGCAAATTAATTGTTGAATGCTACTATGGAAGATCTGTAGCACTTAACAGAAGATATTTTGCACACAACGGAAGATTGTTTGCACATTTATATGAACGATTTTTTCATATACGAAAGATGGTTTGCACAAAACAGAAGATCGCTTGCACACACGGAAGATCGCTTACACGCTTGGTAGCAATCAGTAATTAATTTGCCTAAAGGTATTTTTGGGCAATTCTCCCTTTAATCAATGTGTATATTTTGGGGAAAAATAAAAACTTTGGGAGATAAAGCAAATTGGGATTTAATATTTAGGACTAAAGTGAATATCTTGTTTAGCTCTTATAACAAATTTGCATAATAAAATTATTCAGTTTTTGGCATTTCTGAAGAATTCACAAGATGGGTAGTGCATGATTGAAAAATCACACATAAGCATATTTGGAGAGAATATGACATATTTGTTCGTTGGCTTGCAATGTCATGTCCATGACAAACACTAACATGTGCATTATGTCACATACGACAAATGAGTATCAAGTCTTAATATAATTATTAGGTATTCTCTTTGTATTAAATAAAAACTTCTCATATTCCTTCTTCTAAACTCATTATCTCAACCTTGTCCTCCTCTTCTCTTCCTCCACACACACATCTAAACAGAAAAAACCATTAAGAGGTCACAAAGAAAGAATGTAATAAAAAAGTTCCTCGACTTGAAAAGTTAATCTACCATGAGCCCTCTCATTTTGACCTTTAATTTGTATTGTATTTTTGTCGTTGATAGTTGAGAGCCTGATTCTTGCAGACTTTTTTCTTATCCCAACTCAAAATTCTCTATTGTCATTTTAAGAGAGATGGGAGTTAGATATAAATCAAAAAAACAAAAACAAGAGTGTATTTGAAATACTGTTGATGATGCCACCACCATTTGTCAATCAAGTATATGGGATGATCTTGGAGGATGAAACACATCGCACAATCATGTCTCTTGAAAGTGGCTTTTCCCTTGAAGGAATTGCTATGTCAGTAAAGGGGAGAAGATGAAACAAGGGATGAGGCCGAGCCAATTCCAATCTTGAGTGCTCTCATTGCCTTAAGAAAGGACACCTTAAGGACAATTGCTTCCAATTGATCGGTTACCTAGCAAATTTCAGAAATGACAGAGGTAAACAAGTTAAAAATACTAATGCCAATCAAGTCACAACTAAAGCAACTACTGAAGAGGAAGTTCTCATACACATTGCCAATACCGCTGCACCCATATTTACCCAAGAGCAATATGAAAGACTCCTAACCTAATTCAGAAAGACTCTGAGCCAATAGTATACACCCTAGCTGGTATATGTTTGGCAAATTCCTTTTCATATCCTATTAAATTACATGCTTATTAGGTTGTTGATTCTAGGGCTACTACTCATATGGTCAGTAATTTAAATCTTCTTACTGTCTATAGATTTTATGATAGGCCAAGAAAATCAATTAGACTATCTGATGGAAAAGGGTACCGATAACACATATTGAGAATGCAAAAATTATCAATGATGTAACTGTTAATGGAATTCTGTATGCTCCATCATTAGAATTTAATCTATTATCGGTTTCTAGACTAACAAGGGAACATAAATGGAGAGTTGTCTTTTCCCCTGATTTGTGGTTCATGCAGGAACTGCAGGATGGCAGGACCAAGGTGATTAGTAGATTGGTGTAACGATTTTATGTTCTAGAAATTAAAGGAATGCTTGATATAGCTAATTCTGTTGTTTATCCATTTTTTTAATAATAATTCTGTTGCTTATTCTATTTGTAATAGTTCTAGAAAGATTAGTATGAATGATATGTGCACATGGCATAGTAGGTTGGGGCATGCTCCCATTCGATTATGAGACATTTGGGCTTTATATGTGAAAACAATGTTGTGATGAATGAGAGATGTGATATATGCGTTCAGTCAAAACAAACCAAATTCCCTTTAAATTCCAACTTTATTAAGGCCCATATATGCTTTGAATTGCTTCATCTTGATGTGTGGGGACCATATAAGATCCCAACGCACCAAGGATATGTTTATTTTTTGACAGTGGTGGATGATTTTTCTAGAGCCACATGGACTTTTCTGCTGCAATCAAAATTTGAGGTAACACTTCGCATTAAGAACTTTATACAATACATTGCTACACAATTATCTATGAAAGTTAAAACTATTAGAAGTGATAATGGCGTGGACTTTGTTAACATAAAACTAAATCAATTTCTTAAAGAAAAAGGTATTGTCCACCAAACCACATGTCCCTATACTCCTGAGCAAAATGGAGTGGTTGAAAGAAAACATAGGACTATAGTTCAAATAGCTAGAGGGCTAATTTTGCAATCCGGTATACCCATTCAATACTGGGGAAAATGTATAAAAATGGCCACCTATCTTGTGAATAAAATTCCTTCTAGGATATTGAGCTATAAAACACCCTATAAAGTTGTAAATGGGACATCCCCAGATCTGACCAACCCAAGAATATTTGGTTATCTAGCCTATGCCACTAATCTGAAGAAAAATGATAAGTTTCGAACCAGATTCATACCTTTTGTATTCATCAATTTTCCTGAAAATTAGAAGGTGTTATCTAACCTATGCTCAAGTGATTTGATCAAGGATAGAACACAATTAAGAAATGAACCACAAACATCATTGGGGGTAGACCACCTAGAGAAAGATAGCCACCTATATCGTCTAAAGACTATGTTTGCTCTCTAATTCAAACAGAAAAACCAAATAAGTACCTTTATAGCATACAAAAATATGTGTCATATAGCAATATATCATGTGATCATATGTGTTTCCTAACAACTATTGACATGATACATGAACCTGAATTATATGAGGATGCTATCAAGGATAAATGTTGGATTGATGCAATGAATAATGAAATTTAGGCTTTAGAAAATAATAAAAATTGGAAAATTGTCCCTTTGCCTAAAGGAAAAGGAGCTATAAGATGTAAATGGGTATATAAAGTAAAATACAACTCTAATGGTAGCATAGACAAGTTTAAGGCAAGACTTGTAGCTAAAAGATATAACCAAAGAGAAGGGATTGACCATCATGAGACATCTTCACATGTAGTAAATATGTTAACAGTAAGATTAGTTCTTAAGTTAGCAGCAATGTGTGGATGGGAACTGCACCAAATGGATGTATGTAATGCTTTCCTATAAGGAAACCTTGATGATGAAGTATATATGAAAATTCCCCAGGGTTTTGAAAGTAATGGCGAGCACTTACTGTGCAAATTGAATAAGCCCTTGTATGGACTAAAGCAAGCTTCGAAGTAATGGAACCAAAAGCTCTTGGAGGCATTATGTGATGTTGGATTCAAACAGAGTGAGTATGACTATTCCCTTTTGATTATGAACTGAGAGGATGGTGTTGTATTAATACTAGTCTATGTGGATGATTTGCTTATTACTTACAGTAGTGAGCAAGGTATTTTAGAAACTAAATCATTTTTACATAGCAAATTCAAGATCAAAGATCTTGGTTTAATGAAATATTTCCTGGGAATAAAGATAGCTAGATCAAAATAGGGAATTATATTATGCCAAAGAAAGTATGTTCTTGATATTCTGGCCAAAACTGGTATGAGTGCTTGCGGGCCTCTTGGAGTTCCTTTAGCACAAAATCAAAAGTTGGTAGCATTTGAAGAAGGGAGAAACAAGAAGGAGGAGCTCCTGGAAGATCCATAACGCTATAGGAAACTTGTTGGTAAGCTAATATATTTGACTATGACGCATCCTGATATTTCTTTTTGTGTGCAGACATTGAGTTAATTCATGCAAAGGCCAACAAAGGATTCTGTTAAGGTCTTGGTATTTTGTTAAGTCCAGGTCTTGAAAGGCAGTCCAGGTCTTGGTATTCTGTTAAGTTGCGAAGGGACTTTAGAGTTGGAATGTTTCTGTGATGCAAACTAGGGGTCCTGCAAGACAACAAGGAGATCAGTCACTGGCTATTTGCTAAAGTTTGGAGGGTCTCTAGTGATGTGGAAGACCAAAAAGCAAGCAACCGAATCTAAATCTTCAGTAGAGGCCGAATATCGCACATTAAGTTTGGCAGTTTCTGAGATTGTCTAGATAGTAGGAATGATTAGGGATTTAAATGTTAGTCATAAAAACCCAATAAGAGTCTATTGCGATAACAAGGCTGCAATTCATATTGCAAGCAATCCTATTTTTCACGAACGAACTAAATACATTGAGATTGATTGTCACTTCATTCGTGAGAAGTTGAAACAGAAGCTCATTACATTGAAGCATGTGAAAACTGAAGATCAAGAGGTAGATTTGTTGACAAAAGTTGTTGCGAAGGATGTATAAAGAATGTTATTGGCCAAGTTATGAGCTGTTGATATATTCCAACCTCTAACTTGAGGGAGAGTATGGAATAACCTTATTTGGTTCATTAAGGGCAATATTGTAATCTGGCAAATGTTATTTGATTTTTTGCATTAGGATATTAGTTGTGTAATTGGTTAGATTGGATATTATTCTTTATCTAGTAAAAACATATACAAATATTGGACTGCACATATGGCAGGTGCGGTGTGGTGTATTATTTCAGTTTTCCTTTCAAAGAGTAATAAAAAATCTTTTATTTTCGCACGTCCTTTTTTGACATTTTTGGAGAAAACTTCACACTATCCAAACAGATTTTTCAGTTTTTTTTTTTTTTCATTTTCAAAGCTTGTTTCTAAAAATTGTTCTATAAATTTGTTTTGAGGAAAAAAAACAGAGAATAGAATGATGGGAAATGAATTGAAAATAGAGGGGAATTATATATGATATATATGTACCAGTAGAATATATCAATGATGAAAGGCGCCGCTGGATTCCTGTTTCATTAGAAAACACAAGAAAATGATTTATCGTAAAAAGGAAGTTCAATTCAATACAATGCATAATGCAAGACAAACCCATGATTGACTGCCCCACCCCCCACGTGATTGATTGCTCCTTAAAAATCATTCCTTCCCCTCAGCATTGTTTATTCTATATTTTGACAAGAAGTTAACGTAAAGAGGTTATGTTGGCTGGCATACAAATAGGAGCATATTAATTGATCCCAAACAAGATGTAACTCTCCTATATATGTCTATATTATCGTTAAACTTGATTTTTTGAATTTACCTTTTTTTATATTTTTATCTTATAAAATCATGTCAAGGTTTTCTTAAACTCATGATAGTCGTAAATTTAATTAACTCTTGATATGTAGAGGTTATGCAGTCATTATATTATTATTATTATACCTTCTCTATACCTGATAGATAGCAACCACTCCTTTGATTATGTCATCATAACTTTCTTCTTTGAAATATAAAACTAAAAATCTGAACTTGATAAATTGAAATGTTTAATCTATTATAAAAATTTAAATCCTAAATATTCTTGCGCACTTGATAACTTTATAAATTGTTAAGTACATATAATTCTCATACATGCCGAATTTTCCCAGGGAAACTGGCTAGACATGTTTGGGTGGGATAACCATGTTTGGATCTTATATTTATCTTATATTAATTATTGTTTTATCTTATGTAATTATTGATTATAATATTGTATTATTTAATAATTAAATTAAACTTTTGGTTGCAATTAATTATTATTTACTTATTTATTTTCTATTCAATCTTTTAAAAAAATCACATAGATCACGCAGATTTCTAAACTCGTTTATGAATAAACTTAAATTATTACGAATTTATAATTCGTATGAGTTTGTTTAAACTCGTGAGTTTAACCACCTTGAAAGTCTACTCACAAGAATAGAATTCGCAGATTGTATTTCATCAAATATATATCATTTTCATAATTAATTCTGGATGGATGAGGTTAAAATCAGGAACCTTGTGTAAGTCACAACTCACAAGTGGATTAAGGTTAGAGTTGGAGGTTTTGTACTGTTGAGTGATGACGTAGACAGAAGGGTGCTTTTGTTTGTTACTCGGAACATTAGGATGAGGATGAAGATTGGTTAGAATCCTATGCTCTCCGACTAAGTCGCCGCTATTAGCGCGCTTCACTCTTCTAACGTGCATTTTAATCTAACATCCTTCCTTCACGTGGCTCGCACGTGGGATCGTCGCCTTCTTCCTAATCACTCCACTTTAATTTCTTTAATTTCTTCCATTTCAGGCGTAATTATTAGCTTTTTTTTCATCATTTCCTTACTTTTCTTCTATTTCCCTTCACCGTACTCATTTGTTTCAGAGCTATCACATCTGCCCAAATAATTCCAGCTGGATTCGGCGTATATATTCATTCAATTAATATAATATATATATGAGCGTGTGTAGTCTTTTTGTATGTTCTCCTTTATAGTTGGCGAGCTGATGTATGAGTCAACTCCGTGGCCGAGAGGAAGCGATTCATATAAATGCATTTCATAGAAAAACCACTAAATAAGTTCAAAAAGTCATCAAATGCATAGAATTTTCTTTTCTTGCGTTTTCATTATCATTATGGAAGTCTTCGCTGTGATTGCTTAGTTTGATGAATATATATACAAAGGAAATGAGATATATATGCATGACATTGGGCTAAAATTGAAAAACTAACCAACCAATATTTGCTTATCTAGATATCATGTATGTTGCTTTCCAAAAAAAAAATTAATATAACTATAAAATGTCAAAGTAGTCCTGTATATATGGTTGGTTTTGGGCATCAAATTATAAATGGGTGAGGATATAATAGTGCAAAGATTCAAACAACATGACAATATGTGAAGGAATCTAAAGCTAGTTTGGAGGAACCGAGGAAGAGGAAGCATGTCTGTATATTATCACAAATAGTAATTAAAAAAGAATAAAGGGAAAATTCTAAAAAACTACACTTAAAATATAAAAAAGATAAATCAGTACATCGAAATTCAAAAAAGACGAATCAGGCATGTGTCAGAAAAAGGAGGAATCTGTCCTTTTGAAATTTCGACCAAATTACGAAAATGCCCTTCAGCCCTCAATCGCAATAACAATATAGGAGTTGTTAATGGTGAATCATGAATTGTTAATGGCGAGGTGAGTGTTGTTATTGGCCCTGAAACTTGTTAAGTGTTGAAAGAAGAAATTGGAGTTGTTAATATCGAATCCGGAGTTGTTAATGACGAGATATGTGTTGTTATTGGTCCTGAAATTTATTAATTGTAAAAGAAGAATTGCAGTTGTTAATACCGAATCCGAAGGTGTTAATTGCGATGATCATGTTGTTATTCTGAAGTGTGCATGAAGTGTTGAAGGGTATTTTCGCAATTTGGCCGAAATTTCAAAAGGACAGATTCCTCCTTTTTCTGACACCCGCTTGATTTATCTTTTCTGAATTTCGATATACTGATTTGTCATTTTTATATTTTGAATGTTGTTTTTTGAAATTTTCCCAAGAATAAATGAATGAAGAAGTCGGGTAAGTGAAAACAAAGAGGATCATTAACTGGTCGCCACTCTGACGAATAAAGACTAATTAGTGTGTGTAGTATTCAAATAATAATAGATTAATTAAGCGCGGGTGGTGTTGGTTTGGACTTTGGGGAGAACGTGGAGGACATTATTGGGGAGGGAGGAGACTGTATTATTCTGTCCCCAAAAAGCGTTTGATCCACACAGCCGAATCGGATTTGGATACGTGTCGCTCCCAAATGGGCCCCAAGTTGGTTAATCAAAATCAATAATTAAAAAATATAATCAAGTATGGGAACGCGCACACATCTGCCCTATACATCACAGACACATCCGTAGATTCATTTGTTCGTGCCTGTACGTGGCATTGTCGTTAGCTTATCTCAATCATCCAACCCTGGCCATACCCTCCCATTCTCGCCTTCGAATGTTGGTCTTCTCTTTGTTTTCTTTTTAACCATCTAATAACTATACAACAAACAGGCCTGCTTTACCAAACTTTTTTTTTTTTTGGCCAACACTTTACCAACTTATTTATCTATTGGTTGATGTTTCATGATGTAAGGGGAAGGTTACATGATTAACCTGATGATTATTATCCCTCTGTTTGGAGTTAATCCTATCATCACATGCTTCCTGTTACTCGATCACAAAAATTTTATTCCACTTTTAGCTCTATCTAACACAAACTATGCATGATATTTCAATTTCAGTGCAGTCTAAAGCAGCTGAACTAATTTTTTTAGAGTTTCAAACATTTTACTAGTGATATTTTATTCATTATAACATATAGGTATATTCTTAATTAAAGTCATATCCAATTGATCACCATAAAATATCAATTAATGATTTATAAAACATTAATTTAAGTTCATAGTAGTTCAATGTATAGTAAAAATTATTATTCTTCAATATTTATTTTGTTTGTAAATATAGCTATAATGTATGGTGATCTAAAAAATGTACACAATGAATTTATTTTTTTGTCTAACCACATATGTATCTAGTGGGACCTTACATTTAGTGCTCGTTTGAAATAACTTATTTTTAGGCAATAAGTGCTTATAAATCGTAATTCACGGTATACGAGGTAAGTATGTGAGAAGAGTTTTATCTCGGCTTGCATAATAAACACTTATATTCAAAAAATAAGTGTTCCTAAACATGCACTTAATGAATTTATATAAGATTCTCAAAATAAATTACACCATATTTAAAAATTCTAAAAATACGAATGTTAAATTCCTCTCCTTGGCCTTGGATGGCTATTGGCTATTTATTTATTTATGTTGCCAACGGTTTATATGGATTCAACCCAGAGATATATCAGCTTATATATTCTTTTGACCTGAATCAGTTTATTTTCCAGCCAATGAATATTAATTTAAAATAGGAAATAAACTGTAAAGAATAAAAAAAAATACTATTTCCTTTTTTTTTTTTGCCAGAAAAAAAATAATACTATTTCCTACTTGTACAAGGAGTTTACTTTAAGGAGGTGGGAACGGGAAGAAGAGATATGCGTGCGATCACGTTACGAAGGGAACCCATATCCGGTCGCTACTAACCTCTTCATCTTCCCACTTCCCCCTTTTCTCTCCTCTTCAAACTCTCTCACTCCCCTCATTATCCTACTACATTCATTTACCTAAATCCCCTAAATCTCTCTTAAGCTTCTCCCATGAAGAAGCTGTGCCCTAATCTTGATCGCGAGGATGCGCTCGAGACGGTTCTCGAGGTCCCGATCCCTGAAGAAATTTTCACCACCAAGACCGGAACCGCCGGAGCCTGGCAGAGCATGGTGTCCTGGATGAAGCCTAATACTGATTCCAGATTATCGGCGGCGGCGCTCTATGGAGCCCGCAACACGGAGATTCAACTTCTGTTGGGTGTCGTTGGAGCTCCGTTAATCCCTTTCCCTATCAATTCCGAGAGCCAGACGATCAGTCGGAGCATTAAAGACCTGCATATTGTGAGTAATGAATTATTAATTGATTGTTGATTTTACTGAAAAAGGAAACCCTTAGTTTTGATGTTCAGCTAAATTTTGTTTAATCTGCGTGTGCAGGAGGCGTCCATGGCGAAATACATAGTGAAACAATATGTGGCGGCGGTGGGAGGAGAGCGTGCGTTGAATTCGACAGAGAGCATGTACGCGATTGGGCAAGTTAGAATGGGGAAGTCGGAGTTTGGAGCAGGGGAAGGGAACGGGAAGGGGGTAAAGAAGATGGTGAAGGTGAAGAAGGCACAGACATTGGCAGAGATGGGAGGGTTTGTGTTGTGGCAGAAGAGACCGGAGCTTTGGTGCTTGGAGCTGGTGGTTTCCGGTTACAAGATCAGCGCCGGCAGCGACAGGAATGTAGCGTGGAGGCAAACCCCTTGGCATCACTCTCATGCTTCTCGGGGCCCACCCAGACCTCTCAGGCGTTTCCTGCAGGTAACAGATTAAGCACTAACATTACTGGATGCATTTATTTTAGGCGTGTTGGATCATTTTTCATGTCAAACTCAAAGATTAGTACTGTCTAAAGTCATATTATTTCATTGAGTTGATGCCGTGGTTTCCGCTAACTTAAAGTTTATCCGTGTTGGGAATCTGTCTGAATCCAATTTTTAAACCAGTAAATTCCCTATTGTGTTTGGGGATTCCTCTGACCAATGTTTAGCTTTACGGACAAATTACAACTCTAATCAAGACTACCTATTGTTTGGTTTCAATGTTTCATTGCTTCCTATCTTCGTCAATATTTATGTTAGTAGTTTGGAATACTTATTTTTTTTGTCAATAAATGCTTATAAATCGTGATTTAGGTATATGAGGTAAGCATGTGAGAGGAGTTTTATCGTGTAATAAGCATTTATATCAAAAAAAATAAATGTTCCCAAATGCACTTTATCAATTCTGAATTAAGTGTTTTCACATTTCCTGTTTTCACCTTCTAAATGATGAGGCTTGCCTGTTTCCGTAATCTGAAGTCCGGACAAAAGAAAGGGTTGGGGGCTTGTGATGCTGTCGGCCTGATTCCCTAACGCGACTTAAGTTAATTAAAAAACGACGCAGGCCCTGATAAAAAAATTGTGTGGAAAAAGTTGACCTACTTTGCCTTTTTTCTTTTGCTAACGACCCACTTTCCTTCTAGTTCCTTAGAAATTTGCACTTGGTGGGTGAAGCCCTGTAAGTCACTAACGAAGTTCAACAATTAGATTAAAAAAAAAAGCCAACTAATAAGACGGGATTGCGGATTTAAATTTCTTCCGCTAAAGTCAAACAATTATCTTTCTTTTTATGAAGTTGTTGACAATATATTCCATTTGAGGCGTACTGACAGCCTGTAGCCCTGTACTCTTCCCCCTTTTGACTTTTAAACGTAAATGTTCATACTGGTCTGTTGGTAATAGACCTGTAAATAATCAGCCCAATTGTAGCAGCATAATATATATATATATATGATAGTGGGTCAAACTCGTACATTGCTGCGAGCAGCTCCTGGCTCCCTATGAATTCTAAAATGAATGTTTCCTTTGTTCTTTGGAGCAGGGTCTTGATCCAAGGTCAACAGCCAATCTGTTCATGAACTCTATATGCATTGGTGAGAAGACAGTGAACAACGAGGACTGTTTCATATTACAACTGGAAGCCGAATCCTCAGCACTTAGAGCAAGAAGCAGCAGCAATGTAGAGATAATACGCCACACTATGTGGGGCTACTTCAGCCAAAAAACTGGCCTTTTAGTACAACTAGAAGACTCCCACTTGATCAGAATCAAATCCTCAGGAAACGACGGCATATTCTGGGAAACCACCATGGAATCTGTGATCCAAGACTATAGAAACGTAGATGGCATAAAGATAGCACATGCAGGGAAGAGCTGTGTGTCCTTGTTTAGGTTTGGGGAAGGACCTGAAAGCCATTCGAGGACGAGAATGGAAGAGGCTTGGGAGATTGAAGAAGTTGATTTTAACATCAAGGGGTTGTCCATGGATTGCTTCCTGCCACCCAGCGATTTGAAGAAAGAGGAAGAGAAAGGAGAACCGGATTGTGGATTAGTACAAAGCAATCCCAAATTGCCGTTTAAGATTCGCTCGGCTTCTTTTAGGATTAGTACTTCTAAAGTGGCGGCAATTAACGTGGATGATTCAAGTCCCAGCTATAGTGATGAAGACCTGTAAATCTGTCGACCCAAATTTTTCTCATCTCTTTTTCACCTTTTGTAAATAGACCATCAACTCACACGGTCCATGGTCAAGGATTTAAGGTATTAGACAAGCTATAAATTTTGAAACTTCAATTCCTCTACTTAAATTTTTTTAAAAAATAAAAACAGAGCCTTTTTATTTTTTCAACAAGTTGTATTAACAGAAAAATGATTAAAATACAAGGGTCCTGAATTCGGACCAAGAACTAAAGCCAACCATATTAAAGAAATTAAAATCATCTTTAAATACATGGAAATAGGATAAAAAGTAAAAACAGAGTCAAAGGAAATAAAATAAATTAAAAAGGGAGAATTTTTATCCAATAGAAATAAGGTTTTTGGCCCCAATAAAAAATCATGATATGATTATGATTTATGAAGTTGATCTTACGTAATGGCGGAGATTGAATAATGTAACCTTGGATGGGAAGAAAAATTGAGAGAAAAGAAAATAACAGAGAAAATGAGGAGAAAATATTATCACTCTTTTTGTTTGGTTGAGCAAGAGAAAACTGGGAGGAGAGAAAATGAAAAAATATTTGATGACTAAAATTAGTGCTGGTAAATGGCCTGTCACGGCCTGCCAGCCCATCTTTATTTTTTTTTGTAATTTTCACTCTTTTTTTTTTAATTCTCATTCCCTTTCTCTTTCACCTACTCTCATCACACTTCTTTTCATTTGTATTTTTTTTTTTTGGCTTCAAAAACTATCATTTCATTGAAACTATAAATATGAATCCAACATGACAAAGTTCAGTAAATAGCAACATAACAACCAGAAATAAACACCCAAATCAAAAGAAATACTAGCCAGTATCTAATACAACATCATTCAAATCCAACATAAGCAAATTCATTAGATCTGGCGGAGGTTTTGTTATCCAATCAGCAGGACACGACCCCTTCCTTGAAGCTGTTGCAATCCAATCCGCAACCTTTTCATTTGTATATTTGTGTTATGAAATCAATTTCATTCTTATTTTCCTTTTTTTTAATCTACTCACATAACAAAAACATATAAACACATTTCTTTTAAATTTAATAATAGTAGAATAAATAAATATAATATGAAAATAAAAGTTTCAAAGAAAAAGTATAAAAAATTAATTAAACACGGCATCAAATGAAAAGTAATAAGAGTATTTGAATTTATTTTATTGAAAGAAACAAAAAAACTAAAAAAAAAGGCTAGGCTGGCTGGCATTCTCGCCATTTTTGGACGGCTGGCAACAGGCCCAACCTATTTTACCAGCTATAACTAAAATACCCTTACCCACATATTAAAATAATCATATTTAAAATTAAATTAAATATCACAATGACAAAATCATTTTAACATTAACATCATCAAATAATTTAAAATAATAAAGATATATTTTAATGAAACAAAATAAAATTTTATTTTTTAAGGTAAGAAATAAAAAGTGGATAGCTTTTTAAAATTAAATATAATAAAATAAAATAAATAAATTATATAATATCCCACATTATCGATGATTGGTGAAAATAATATAAAAATGAAAGGGTTAAAATGTAATATAAAAAGTTAAACACATTTTTCCCAAAAAAAAATTATTTTTACAGAAATTAATAAAACAAATTTTTTAAATATTATTTATTTATTTTTATAGATATGCATGGTGTTGGTGAGAAGGACCATTTTTTTTTTTTGTTGAATCAGGGCTTTTAATAGAGCTATTGCAGTGAAAGGTAAAAAAAACAGCATTGTTCCGGTGAGGGTTTGGACGAAAAAAAGAGTAAAATCCAATTTAATTATGTAAAGGGCAATTTGGGGTACTTGCTTCTCTCTCCAAATCTCTTAATTTTTGGAGAGAAGCTTTGATAGGAAAAAACCCTATGTGACCCACCCCATTTTCTTCCCTACTTTTCCTTTCTCCTCAATTTTCTCCTATATCCAAGTGGATTCGGCTTGCATCCGCTGCTTTTATATCCGCTACCCATCATTTTCCTTAAACATTTGTTCTATTTAATTTTAGATCTCAGCCTTCCATTGATTATAATCTAAACCGTTCCTTTTTGCCCAACTGCATCTCTGTTGTTGCCCACCTTCAACTCTCTTTTTTGCCATGCCCACCTTTATCTCGCAGAAAGGGCATCGATAGAAATGAATCGAACACTAATTGGAAGCAAAAATGGATGAAGTGTCGGACCAGCCAAGTCCTCAAGCGTCGATATTTTCAGCATCTTTCTCTATCACCGAGATGGCCACAATCGATAGAGTTCACCACAATCGAGGGGGAAGAAGATGGATGCTTCCCCAAATCACTCTGCCAAAATTATCATGATTTTTCATGTGTGGATATACTATAATTGGCGCGCCTTCTAGGTATTATAATTTACAAATGTTCCAAAGTTTTGATTTCTACTTTTTGTGTTTGGGCATTTCTTCCTATTGCTTACGGTGTCTCCAAAATTAATAGGAGGCTCATATGCATATACGATTTCTTGAAGTTAGATAATGATGCAACTGGTTTTATGTTAATTACCGAACTCTTCTGATAAACTGATAAGTATGAGTATGAGTTTTTGCTGTCATGTCCCCTGATGGTGCTGGGATTTATGGCAACACCATTATTCTGGGTTCTGATATGCAGCCACATGAACTGGATTACCAGGAAGAAAATGATTTATCTTCTAGTTCAGTATTTATCAAGTTCTGGTTGATTGATTTATCTTCTCATTGAAAAACCCAAATTAAGAAGGCTCATCAGTTCAATAAAATATTTTTAAAAGCAAGGGAAAAAAACGAAGTCCAACTCCAAAGCTTTCTATTTTGCAAGAATGAAAGGATATAGTTGTAATATCCAATTCACTGTATTAGTCCCTTTAGAATGTCACCTGCATTTAAAAGTGGCATAAAGTTGGGCTAGCAGGCAGAAATTAAATCACAACTTTAAACAAAAATTAGCTAATTTAAAATAAGCACTAGTGCTGATATTATTGGTAGAAATGACCCACTTTATGACCACCTCTATTAATTGTCTATCACTTTCTGCAGCATCCATTTCAAGTTGAACTTGGTATTAACTGTAGGTTGGTCAATAAATAAACTAATTATTAGTTGTGATTTTTATCAGGCACTTAGCGTTGAGAATCAGCAACTGATATAAGGGGCTGCAAGTTCCACCACTTTGACACCAGAAATATCAAACTTGGTGGATAATAGCTACAAGGTTGGGAAACTTTCTATTGAACAGAGGAAAGAAAAGATTGGTAGATACATACCTTTTGTGAACTTATTTAACTAAGTAGAATGGATTCATGGGGATTGCAATAAGTAACAGACTGTCATAAATTGTATCCATGTACAATTTGTTTATCCTTCCATTCACACGGGTAAATGGCATAGATTGTAATTGTTTAGTGACCATCTTTGTCTATCCATATACAAACAAATGACTGTTTCTTGACTTTGTTTCCTAACATATTACATTAACAATGAGCTTCCTTGACCAAAATAGAGAGCAACACCAGAGAACAAAATGATGAGCTTGCTTACCAAAATAGAGAGCAACCCAAAGGAACAACATGATAAGCTTTTTTGAGAAAAAAAGAGAGAGAGAGAGTAGCTGAAAGGAACAACATGATGAGATTCTTTGACAAAAAAAAGAGAACAGCCCAAAAGAAGCCAAAAGTTGTATAAAGGAGCTTCACAAAATAAGTTGGAGCAGAGGCTTCATGCAGGAGGATCTAAGCCAATCATTGAATCTGTATTTGCAACACAATGTAACCTTGTATTGTTAATGAATATATAGTGAGAGTACTGAAATTATCAACTATCTTGAAATGAGACAATGATATGTAAAAAAATTCATATTTCAATAAAAGTGACAAAGTTATGTTCTTCCATTATCATCATCCTTTGTGATTACCTGAATTGTATGTTTGGTTGAAATCTAGTGCTTCAAGTGATGTGATGTCATAGTCAAGTGGTGCCTACAATCAAGAAATATAAAAGAATGTCTCAATATATATTTCCTAGATAAACAAGTCATTGATAATGTTGTCTAACATCATATGACATACTACTAACAAACTTGTAAAAGTCATTTGACTTGGTTGAGAGTTATCCAACATGATATTATCATGTTGTGCTTGAAATTCATTACAGTGTACCTAAAACACATTTGAAAAAAATGAATAAATATATAATAAGCATCTTAAAAAAATTAAACTGAACTGTGAAAAAGTATACCTGTGAAACTTGAAGAGGCTTTTGTTCTCCTTCTTCTTTGACTGATTTCAATAGAACTCTTTATCCGTTTACTTATATTTCTACCTGATTTCTTTTTGAAGCCAATAACTTTGCCACCACTATTATCTCCATCACCATTACTATCATTGGATATGTATTTGATGTGAAGTTTAGCCACTTTCTTACTTAGTTCCAACACGCCTTCATGAACAAGAGAAAATGCCTCTGGACTTTCTGATGCATCATTAGCTAATTTAACAAGTAGGGGACGCACTATCTATACCGATTTGATCTTTGTAATTTAGGATCAACTTCAATTTGTTTTTAATTATTATCATCATACACAACACCACATCATGCTTCTCTTGTCCACATCTTTACTATATATTTCTTGGAGAGTAATTTTACATCATGTTTATTCAAAACCCTCAATGCATGACAACATAATATGCCCACTCGTTCAAACTTTTTCCAACTGCAAGTAATTGTCTCTGTTGAAGGATTATATGTCAACCTATGCTCCCTTTTACTATTGTCCATAGTAATTACATAATCAAACACGACAACATCATCATTCTCATCTATGATGACCTTTCTTTCTTTTCTCTCTTTTATACATGTAGCATCATGAAGATCACATTCACCTTAGAACAAGTGAAAAATGGGGCGAGCTTACACATCTAAAAGTTGATGAAGCATGTTTAAACTCTGCAATATCAACCTTGGTAACTTGTCAGGTGACTCAAAATCACTTTTCAGTTCATTATAACGCTTATCCTCCAGAACCTGTTCAAATTGTTGGAAGAATCGATTGATATCCAATTTAATATGGGTGCAACTTTTGACAGATACATTGACACTTTCACTTATTTGTGTGCTTCTCATGCAAAGTGTCCTTGAGTTTTTCATATAGCATGCTGCCCATTTCTCTTTTATTTGGTACATAGATATCAACCAAGAGTTTTTTGTCATATCCTGTTTTGATAATAATTCTTGCCAACATTCTTCAAACTTAATTTCATCCCAACAATTATACATACAATGGTTGAAATCACTAACCATTGAGCTTAGGAGGTGCTTCATTGCATTCCTTGAAATATGTCAGGTGAAGAGGACATGCTTTACATTTGGCATCACTTCTTGTAATGCTCGTGACATAGCAACGTCTTAGTCAATAAAAAGGGTGAGTGGCCTTATACTTTTGTGTGCACACAAAAAAGTCTCAAAGAACCATTTGAAACTCTCAACAGTCTCATCATATAACAATGCTACTCCAAATATCACCCCTCTTTTGTAATGGTTGAAGCCAAAAAAAATTGTAAGAGGTCTATGATTACAATTCGTGCAATAAGTTGTATCAAGAGAAATAACTTCTCCAAAGCAAGCGTAGTCGACCAACATACACGCATCAACCCAGAATATATTAGTCACTTGCTCATCTAAGTCCATTTGGTGAGCATGAAGAAATGATGGGTTTTCTGCTAATTGTTTCTCAAAATACTGAAATATACATCCAGCATGACCGTATTTCATGGCTCGTTGCCTTCTTGAGTTAAGATAATTCTTTAAATCACTTCTTGTAAATCCCAAATTGGTTCGACCTCCTGCATATTGACTTTGCAAATTGAATGTTGCTTTTTGACTAATTCCAGCTTTTTCAGCATTTTCTAATTCATAACATTAAGCTAATAATAGTTCCCGAAACGATGCAAACAAGTGAACAGCTTCAGAAGGCTGAAGAGAATGATTATGATCCAAGAAAACTTCATTTATCTTATATTTTCCATCTACTTGTTTAACTTTCATTATGGCATTGCAACCGATTCTTGTCTCATCCCTTTGCCTCTTTGTTGTTACCTCTTGGTTATCTGACTTTCTCACCCCTTCTTTACAACAAACATATAGATAAGAGATGTATAAAGACTTATCTTTTTTACTCTTTTTAAAGCTTTGTTTTCAAACACCAAACCCAGTTTTTTTCCATATGCCTTCCAAAATTCCCATGCTTCTTCTAAATTGTCAAATTTAAGATCAAGTCTGGGAGTTTAATCTATATCCATGGTATAAAACTCCTGCAAAAATAAATAGGATAAACCCAATATAAATTGTGATCTCAAAATCGACAAAGATATATATATATATATATATACACAAATAAAAACAATTATACACACACAAATACAAATATTTTAGTTGATTATACACATACTCATATGTGATAGATTATCCTATTATCTACATTGCTCAAGAATATTGTGGGTATTTGACAAAAGATTATCAAGTTAGATTATATAAAAATAAAAATTCTATGGTAGACTAAATATAAATAAAAACTGTATAATGGAAAATAACAAATAGGACCTACATCAAAACTCACTTTTCTCAATATATTAATCAAAATGATATCTAGTATAAAAAAGGATATCCAGTATCAATAATCTTAAAGATTATCAAGTTAGATTATAATCATAAATGTAAAAACTAGATATGAAGTATCAAGAATATTATGGGTATTTGACAAAATATTATTATTTTACTCACCAATTTTTAATATCCAATTCCCACAAACTTGTGCTTATTGTTTGTCTTACCTAATATTGCAACACAGCATCCCAGCTCTCAGTTTCCCGCGGAGGAAGAAGAACAGCGCGCCATATTTCCAAGTGAAGTAAAATTAAAAGTAACGTGGATCTGCCAAATCAGATGACTGAAAGGAGACATGTAATGGGAAAATACGTGGAGGGCTAAGATTGTGTGAGAAATTCAACGGACGAGATCAACTATTTAAAACGACGTCGTTTAAATTAGTAGCATTTTATCACTGTCCATTTCATTGTTAGAAACAGACAACCCAGATTTAATTTTCCAACCAAACGTCATCGTTTAAGGACAAGGACAGGAAGCAGATGTGTTGGCAACGGACGCAAGCCAATTCCTATCCAAGTTGGGGAAAACTTTCTCTCTCCCCCATTTTCCATCCCACTTTTCTTTCCTCTCCTATTTTCCCTCAATCCAAGTAGAGCATAAGGGTGGACATCAAGTGGATTTAATGAATTAGAATGTAGGCGTGCGGGCATAGGGCATTTTATTATGTAGTGATACTTTCTCATAAATGTATGCGGACCTTGATTGTGCAACTCAATGTATTCATTCTAACATCAACCATAATTTGGCTCTAATACCATTTGCATGCCAGCGGTTTGTAAATGTAATCATAACTTCACTTTGTATTATGTGTAACATCGACTCAAGTTTGACTCTGATATCAATTTGCGTAACATCAACCCATCCGCTCCACTCGAACTCCACATTCGTGATCCACTTCTTTGTACTTTCTTTGTAATCATGAATTACGACACTTTATTTTCAATAAAGGGATTATCCATGAAACAACATGTCCTTATACCCCTCAACAAAATGGGATAGTAGAGTGTAAGCATCGTACCCTTATGCAAGTATCTAGGAGTCTTATGATACAATCTGGAGTACCTATTAAGTATTGGGGGGAATGCATTCGTATTGCAACCTATATAGTAAATAGAGTTCCTTCAAAAGTTCTAGGTTATAAAACACCTTATGAAAAGGTGTATGGACAAGAACCAACCTTTGAAAACCTTAGGATATTTGGTTCCCTAGCTCATGGCACAAACTTGAATATTTTTGACAAATTCCAACCTCATACTATACCATGTGTCTTTCTAGGTTATCCCAACAATCCAAAGGGATATATCCTCCTAGACTTGAAAACAGAAAGAATCATAGTCAGTAGGGATGTAACTTTCTTGGAAGATAGATTTCCATTTTTAGAACAAAAACCCTTGGAACAAAGGGGAGAGATACCTAGAGAGGTGAGAGATATGTTTTTATTTGATGATATTGAGGAATTTAACACAAAAATGCAATTGGATAATCCAAATGGTACTGATCAGATCAGAACAGAATTTGATCCGACTATACATGATACAGAACCTGTCAATATCAATTCTCCTCCCATTGAAATTTGAACTAGCAAGGCAAGAAAACCTCCCATTTGGGCAAGGGAATATGTCTGCAATTTAATAACCAAAGGGTCCCATGAACAAAGCACAAAGTGCCTTTATCTAATAGATAATTACATATCATATGATAAAATATCTGCTTCTCACATGTGTTTTCTTTGTCATTTAGACTCTATTTCTGAACCACGATGTTATGAAGAAGCAACCAATGATGGTAAGTGGATAAAGGCAATGAATCTTGAGATGGAAGCCCTTGAAAATAATAAGACTTGGGATATTGTCACTTTGCCTCCAGGTAAGAAACACATTGGGTGCAAATGGGTGTATAAAATAAAATACAAGTCTAATGAGGAGGTTGAAAAGTACAAAGTTAGGTTAGTAGCTACAGGATATAATCAAAGGGAAGGAGTTAATTATCATGATACTTTTTTCCCCATTGTTAAAATGATATCTGTTCGTATGACTTTGAAATTGCCTGCAATATATAATTGGGACATATATTAAATAGATGTCCATAACGCTTTTTTGCAAGGAGATTTAAAGGAGAAAGTGTATATGACTCTTCCTCAAGGCTTCCATAGTAAAGGGGAGAACCTTGTGTGTAAGCTTAAGAAATCCTTATATAGACTTAAGCAAGCCTTTCGGCAATGGAATTGTAAGTTGACAATGCCATTAATAAAAGATGAATTCACTCAAAGTAAGTTTGACTATTCATTTTTCTTTAAGAGGTACAGTGATGGCAATATAGTTTTAATTCTTATTTATGTTGATGATCTGCTAGTTACCGATAACTCTGTATTGAAAATAGGTGAAGTCAAGCAATTTCTGCATAACAACTTTAAGATTAAAGACTTGGGGTTGATGAAATATTTCTTGGGCATAGAAATAGCTAGGTCTCAAGAAGGAATCATTATGTTTCAAAGGAAATATGCTTTAGATTTATTAGCTGATCTAAGAATGAGTGGATGTAAACCTTTTAGAATGCCAATGCCACAAAATTTGAAACTGACAGCTTATCAAGAAGGAAAAGATAAACCTTGTGATTTGTTGACAGATTCGAACAGGTACAAAAGATTAATTGGTAGACTCATTTACTTGACTGTAACACGCCCTGATATATGTTTCTCAGTGCAGGTTTTAAGTCAATTCATGCAACAGCCAATGAAGTTTCATATGGCAGCCACTCTCAATGTGATAAGATATATCAAGAAAAGTCCTGGCATGGGAATTCTAATTAGTTCACAAGGAGACACCACTATAAGCTGCTATTGTGATTCTGATTGGGGTGCATGTGCAATGACAAGGAGATCTGTCACCGGGTACTTGCTCATGTTGGGAGGATCATTGGTTCATTGGAAATCGAAGAAGCAAGCAACAGTATCACGTTCTTCTGTAGAAGGTGAATATAGGGCATTGGGGTTGGCAACTTCTGAGGTAGTATGGCTGGAAGGATTTCATAAGGAGATTGGTCAGCCTCAGCCACATCTTGTGGATGTTTATTGTGACAGTAAGGCTGCAATTCACATGGCCAACAACCCTGTTTTTCATGAGCGAACCAAACATATCGAGATCGATTGTCACTTCATTTGTAAAAAAGTTCAAGCAAAATTGATCAAGCTACAGCATGTTAGAACAAGTGAACAAGAAGCTGATTTTTTAACCAAGGCTGTTACAAGGGATACACAAGATAGAATACTGTGCAAGCTGGGAGCAGTAGATATTTTCTGCCCTCCACCTTAAAGGAGTGTGATGGAATATCTGAATATTATTATTTGTTGTATGGGCCTGTGTATTAGTATTAACGGGGCTTAGGCCCAATAAGCGTGGTTAGATTAGAAAATTGTAAATAGGACTGGTGTATATAGTTAGATCATTCTTTTGATCTGATATAGTATTATAATAACATATTTGTTCTTTTAATAAAGAAGTGGTGTAACCTTCTTGCTGCCATATTATTGTGTGTGTAAGTATGAAAGACCAACAAAACATTGCTTAATTTCATGGCATTAACCCAAAAACACAGATTAAAAACAAACGCAGAAAGCTCTCACCGTTATTATAGACAGAAGCAGGGGAGCCAAGAAAGCGAGGAGCATGCAAAGCATTAGCCAGAGATCTGAATGGGCTTGACCTCAGGCTTCTTCTCTTCCATCTTAGGCACAGTGACAATGAGCACCCCATTTTCCATAGAAGCCTTGGCCTCCTCCATTTTGGAGTTCTCAGGCAGCCGGAATCTTCTCATGAACTCGCCGGTGCTCCTCTCAATGCGGTGCCACCTGTCGTTCTCCTCCTCCTGCTCTCTGCTTCTCTCCACACTGATCTGCAGATCCTTGCCGTCCTCCTTCCTCAGCCCCGGAAGGTCGGCCTTGAAAATGTGACACTCTGGGGAATGGGACGCCCTCAAGGGGATCCCACAGGTCCTGAAAGAAAGGATCGTAGATGTTGCTTCGCCGATTTCCGAAGTAGCTTGGGAAGAGTGACATGCTTGGTTTCAAGTATTGAGTTGGAATGAATTTTCTGTTAATTCGTTGGAATTCTTCTGCTGATGAGAAGGAGAGACGGATATTGTATTATACATATGGAGGGCGCAAAGAAGTATCTAGGATGAACGACATTTCTCAGAGAGAGCTTTGGAGGGATATCTGTACCCCCACTTCCTCAACACTATGACACGTCATTCCTGTGGGGTCTTTTACCCAATGCTACGTTATGTTATTAATACAATATCCAATTAATTTTTTTTTTGAAAAATTAAATTAGCTAAATAAAATATTTAATTTAGCATATGTTATGTATTATTTATTAATTTATAAATTAAACAAATTAGTTTAGTGGAAAAATAATAGGCATAAATACTTACTTAAATATTTTTGTTAATCTCTCCAAAAAAATCAATTAGTTCTTATATTTAGGATTAGAGGTAGTACTTGCTATTCCTAGCTCCACAATGCATACCACTTTGCTTCAATTTATAAAAGTGTGTTTGAATTAACTGGTGGAAAATAGCTTCTCATGAAAAAGTGAAAAAAATTATTTAAGAGAATAGATTTAGTAGAATATCTTCTGAAAAGGTAAAAAAAAATAGTTTATAGCAAAACCATGGTTTTGGACCCCCAAACCATGATTTTCAGTCAAACCCATGATTCTACAGAATTTGACAATGTTTGGGTAACTTAACTCAAACCATGATTTTGAAGAAAAAAGTGCTCCTTCCTATTTCTCAAGTGTTGAGATATTTTTTTTCCAAATCATTGTTTTAATTTCAAGAGTGTTTTTTTATTGTTATCTAAACACACACTAGTCTAGTGTAAGGAAAAAATTTAGTTCTTATTATAAGGTCACTTTTAAAATATTAAATGAAAGTGTTACAATTTTAAATGAATTAAAGATAAATAAAAAAATATGTAAAAAATAATCATTCATAAAAAAAATAAAAAATTATGAAATTAGTTCATATTAATTAAATTAAATTACTTTCCTTGATATATAAAAATTAGGTTAAATTAGCCCAGGGAAAAAAATTGTTTTTTTTTTTTGGTTAAGTTGGGCCAATGGAAAAACTGTAGCTAAAGAGGACATGTTGCGACCAATGTATGGAAAACCAGACCGGACCAGCCGGTTCAGACCGGAAATCGGTGAACCGGTCACTGGTCCGGTCCGGGTGAGGGGAAAAAACCGGTGAACCGGTCAACCCGGTGTGAACCAGCCTGACCCGGACTAGTCACGGTTTGATCCCTTTTTTTTTGTTAACTTTTTTACACTCCAAATGAAGTCATTTTGGCTTTTTTTTCAAAAAAAAAAATTTCCTAACAGTTTTTTATTTATAAGGACCTTTAAAAGTATTGTGGAATATTTTTTGCATTGGTTGGGGAAAAATCCTTATATACTTAATGATATTTTTGTAGGTATTAGGTTCATGAGGTTATATTGGACTATTAGTTGAAAAATAACTCTTATATAGTTTTTTGAAAGGTATGTATGAACATTTAAATTATATATATTTTTTAAATTGACCCCGGTCTGACCCCCGGTTAACCCCGGTTTAAACCACTGACCCTTTACCCAGTACCTCGACCGATTCAATGCCGATTGCGGTTTTCAGTACCTTCGTTGCGACGTGACAGTATTTGATCAGAAAAATAAATCAAAGAGAAAACATTCGGGAAACATCTCGCACTTTCATTGTTCAGGTCAACCCGCCATAATATTCCACAACTCTCCAGACCCATCTCCTACTGTCTTGATCGCCATTGATTGATTCTTCTCTCTCTCCTTCTCCGGAACCATCTCGAGTACCGTCTCTCTTTCTCCTTCTCTCTTCCTATAAATACATCCCCTCCTCCTCTGTTCTCCTCATCCATTCACACCATTAAAGCAGCTCAAGCAATAACATCAAATTCAGCTTCATTGCTTTGTTCTTAGTTTCCATCAACTGTGTTCATACCCACAATGTCGCTGATTCCAAGCTTCTTCGGCACCGGTCGCAGGACCAACGTCTTCGATCCTTTCTCCCTAGACGTGTGGGACCCATTCCAGGACTTCGCCATCTCCGCCCCACGATCCGACGTGGCCAACGAGACGGCGGCGATCGCCAACACCCGCATCGACTGGAAGGAGACTCCGGAGGCTCATGTGTTCAAGGCCGACTTGCCGGGGCTGAAGAAGGAGGAAGTGAAGGTGGAGATCGAGGAGGGAAGGGTGCTGCAGATCAGCGGGGAGAGGACTAAAGAGAAGGAGGACAAGAACGAGACGTGGCACCGTGTGGAGAGGAGCAGCGGCAGCTTCCTGAGGCGGTTCAGGCTGCCGGAGAACGCCAAGGTGGAGCAGGTGAAGGCCAGCATGGAGAACGGCGTGCTTACCGTCACTGTTCCGAAGGCGGAGGTGAAGAGGCCCGACGTGAAGCCCGTCCAGATTACTGGCTGAACGCAACATCGCTAGTGTGTACTGTGAGGGTGGTGATGCATGAAGTTGTTGTGGTTTGTTTAAAATAAGAGGATGGTCTGGCTTTGTGCTGCGACTATTATGTTACTGTTTCTATGTATATCTAGTTGTGATGCGTGTATCTGTTACGAGTTGCTGAAATATTTTCAATATGATCGCTTTCCTTTCCCAATTTAATTCGTTCTTTCGTCCCCACATTTAAATACATATATTTGTGCTGCGTGTTTTCAAAGGATTCATGAGTATTTCTCACCGTCAAATGAAATAGCTCCAAGAAAAATACTGTTTTCACACTAGATCGGGTGGGTTGATGAGGGAAAAGTATTGGTCAGGTTAACGATTTTTTAAGACGTGAATTACACACAACGTCGAAACCCTTCTTTTGATCAATGGCATGTTCCGGCAAAAAAAATAAAAAAGAAAGATCAATGCCATGTCATATGTTCCAAACAATTCCATCTAAATTTAAAATTTACAAGACTTTAATTTTATATCTCACAAATTAAAATTTTGATTATAATTTCAGTTCAAGAGAACGCTATTTATTATATCGCTATTTTTTTCTGATGAAAGATGTTTTTGAGAAAAAGAAGTCTATAAATGGGTGGTTTATTGTGCGTAATAGGGCGCCACTACTCAAGCCTACAATCACACACAAAATATCTGGGCCGAAAGAGGAGAGGATGGGATGAGAAACCAAGCTCAAGAATTGTCCCATGATCTCATATCCGCTTACCTCAACTTCAAAAGGCTTTGACCTCATTCCCAATGCAGCCCACTTGGCCCGTTCCAATACATACTGCCAGACCCATTATAATGAAGATGGGCTTCATCAGGTTTCACCCCTAACTAACTTGTTGAGATCATGCAAAATGATCCAACAGAACGGAAGTATGGGGATTAGGTCTAATGGAAGGGTCTAGTCTCTCACAACGTGACGAACTAAGATTCAAATCCCCATTAGGAGAGATACCCACATTTTATATCCGATAGTGACTCGAATAGGATTATCTCCAATAAGAGGATAGTTATGCTTAGGATATATATATATACACACACACATATGATCCAACAGAAACTAAGTTGGGCAGCAGGTGCTCTGTTCCAAATTTAAATTCTATTCCTTTTGCTGATGGATGCTTTGAAACATTTAGACCAATAGAATAGCACCAGAAAACAAAAAACAAAAGATTTAATATAAGGCTCATATTTTATAATTAGATTTCCCATAACCATTTTGAAAGTCTATGAATTGGATTTGAACCTTTAATGTGTTGTGTGCACTGTGAGGGAAGTTTTCAAGATGCCTGAGTTGTTTTACATACCAGAGATCCATACTAGCACTGTGGTGACAATATCTAAAGTCTAATATGTTTTGTTCAAAAAGAAAATGTAGAGAGGCTTTTATGGAGATAAGGAAGCTTTAATGGTATGGGGTTTAATCACGGTTCCGGAACCCGGACTGGACTAGCCGGTCCGGCCCGGGAACCGGTGCCTAAACCGATTCGGTCCGGTGATCGAACCGGTTCACTTTTCTTTTTTAAAAAAAAATTGATTTTTTAATATTTTTCCTTATAATTTTATATTAATAAGCCTAAAATATTCAATTTCTCACCGGTTTAGCTCCGATTTGACCCCAGTCTGACCCACTAACCCTTAATCCAATACCCGACCGGTTTAATACCAATCCGAATTTTAATACCTTGGGTCTAATAATAAAAGGGAGGAGGAAGTTTGAAATGAATAGGAAGGAAGGATGCAAATGATTGAAAGAGGTCAAGTGCGTTACACAAAACTAAAGTTGCCAAAATACATTCATTGGATTCACCAAAAGATTGCCCAAAGGCTTTTTGGGTGGGCCTCTCTCAGGATTCGGATTTGGTTCCCATACCTGATCTTTTATTTAGGAAGAAAAAAGAAAATTGCGCATTTAATAAATAAGGTCAATAGTACTAATAAACACTTTTGAAACCTGTACTAAAAATAGTTAGTCGCATGTGCAGTGACAGAGGTAGATCTCAATTGTTATGGTTTTATTAAAATTGGAAGAATATTTTGTGATACTCTGCCTATCTAAAGAAAAATCATGTAAAAAAAGTAATGTAAGTCAAAGATAGAAATAAATTATATCCCTACAAATTGAGAGATAGACTGCTGAAAGAAAATGTGATTATTTAATTAGTGAATTATGATAAATTGTATTTTTTTTTTATTAACAATAAAGATGATTGATGATTGTTATGATTTTCTGATATATCAATAGGTTTTTGCTTCCTATTATTGATTCCACGTTTTTCTTTTTCTTTTATACGCCTGAAATTATTGTAGCACAAAGGAGAAGGTGTTGCTTCAGTGTTGACAAACTCATTAATATATATATATATATATATATATTAAAAGCAAAGCTCAGCGGAAATTAGTTATTTATAAAAAAAAATATGGGTTGATTTTTCTAAAAATACCCTCTTAAATAATTTTCAATGAAACTTCTACTTCTCGATTCAAACTCCCTTAACATGTACTATCAATAAAGATAGTTTTAAAAAAATGACAAATATAATGATAAAGTGAATTGAAATTGAAATGTTATATTTAGGATTAAACCCAACCTCATTTAGATTTTATATTAGGGTGCCACAAAATATGAGATAAAAATGAGATTTTTTTAAACATAAAATGGAGTAAAATTTGTTTATCAATATAAAAATTAAAAAGTTATTATGCTCACAACCGTCCTCTTGAGTCTTAACCCTGTATATGATTATAACATTATTGTGTTAATTCGTGTTTCATTTAATCCATGTGACAAAATTAGTATAAGTGAATATTGAGAGAAATGAAATTATAATGACTTTTCATATTAATTTTCCCCAAATCTGAAGAATTAATCAAAATAAGAATAAAATTTAGATATAAAATAAAAACGCACAAAAATATTTATAACCGAATAAAATGAGATGACAAAATGAGAGCAGTTGAGAAAGAATCAAAGGACAAAAGAAATTTAGTTGAATGGTTCAATGAAAAAGAAGAATGGTGCGTAACAACATGCTTTGTAGGCTTGGGTTTAATGACAACTCATTGTGAGAAGGCGTAGAATGGGATTTGGTGCATCGGATTCAAATCATTACAAATTGAAATACTGATTCAAGCCCAAATGAACGCCTTAATTCTTGCAATTCCCTTTTGACCAAAAAAAAAAAAATCTTGCAATTCCCACTTTCTATTTTTATAATAAAAAGTTGATTAAATCACCTCCAAATTTCCTATATAACCCTGTTAACTTTTAAAACTTAATTATAAATGACAAACTTTTTTTTTTATGGTTTATGCAATGGATCATTTTTTGCCTTCGGTGCACCCACCTTCCAAGTATCCGGCGTTAACCTGAATGCCAACGCCGGATTTACCGACATGGGCCCCCGACAACCGACTAGTCCTGGCGCCCCCAATCTGATAGGCCCAACAGGAATTCACCTCTTTGAGACTCCCCAAGGGAGAGAGTTCCCAATAGAAATTCTTTACACCTTCCGTTCCCTGAGATCAAACCCAGGAATGGATTGGTGTGGCGCAGATGCCTACCCATCTGCGCCAACTTCCGTTGGTGCAAACTTTTAAGTTTATGTGTTTGTGTATGATTCTAAACTACTATCAATTTTATACCCTCTTAAAGCTTTTTTTTTTTTACATGCATATAATTTGCTGATAAATAATAAATAAAACAATACAAGTGTACTTGGTTTAGTGGAGGATTAACTAGACTACAAACAATATAAGTGAATTGAGTTCAAATCCCATATTAATTAAAAAAAAAAGATAATTGGGAGAGACATTTTGATCACACAACGTCAACTCGAATTAGTCAGTTGTTTGAATATTCAGTAATAAAATCCAAAAAAGCATTGAACACTGGATGACTCAAAAAGTTATTAAAAAATAATAATAAGCAAAACAATAATATGAGAGTGATCAGTATAAATGTAAATATTCACAAAGATTTGTTATAAAGTTTCAACTGTTTTGAATACATAACATAAAGTTTAGAAAATTTTGTATAATTTAACCTAAAAAGTTTAAGAAAGAAGGACTCTGAAAAGTGGAAAATTATTAATAATAGGTAAGCATTGAAATTTAAAGGTATTTACAAACTATCTATCAATAAATATCGCATATTAACAATATAATTATAATTTCTAACCAATGCTCTTAGAGGAATTAATTCATGGTATGATTGCCAATTGGAGTAACCTTCAGTTAGTTGCAATTTAGATTTTTTTAAGCCCCCTTCAGTTAGATTTTATATTTTCCAGTTGCATGCTATGCGCTAAACTACCTGTAATTTAAAGCGCAAAAAATGATCATAGAAGGATAATATAGTATTTTTAGTGCTTGCGACAAATTACATAATTATAGTAATTTTGAAGCGATGTGGTAAGAAAAAAGTGAACGGACCGGGTTCGTGGATTCGGATGGACCCATACGAAACGTGATTGACGGCTACAGTTTTGGGCCACAGTAACCATAATAAAGCTGGTGAGGCCACCCCCCATTCCTAACTTTCACATCGTCATCAACCCTTTTTTTGAAAAAACAAAAATTATAGTTTTTACAGCTTTAATATAATCTTCTTCGACAAGAATAATCTATTGGCTGTATCATTGATTCAGTGATTTGTTATGACAAAAAAAAAAGAATCAATGATTTGTTTTTTTAATTTTTTGTGCAGTTTGGGTGCTCTAAATTTGCTTACTGTCATGTTTTTTTTTTTTTTTGTAAAATCACCTTAGAACAATTTATATGAAATTATTCTTTGTCATATTTTTGTTTAAATTAAAAAAATGTGATAGTGAAAACAATAAAAAATATAGTTTGGTTGGTTAATTTCAAACGTTTGAGAAACTGACAATTGTGTGGCACATAACGTGAAAGTAAGAGGGATTATTCATTATTGTATTGCGTAACATCATTTCCTTAATGAAAAATATATGAGATAAAATATGGAGAAAAATATTAAGGTGGGTTGTAATCAATTTTTTTATTTTAAGTGTATGTCCAATAGTGCACACAACATGATCACAACTTCGTGTGTGACCTTCCATATTACTTAAACGTTACTTTCAATTATTTTGGGTGCCTTTGGTCGCAATCTTGCCGGTAAAGGCACATCCAAGACGACACTTAATTTATTTTTTCAGAAAAAAAAAAAATTAAGTTCTTTTTTTTTTTGGTTGCCTACTTGCCTACCATTTTTTTTTTTTGCCCAAACGGTTCACCGGAGCTTTGCCCCAACTATATCCGGATCCAACCTGCGTCGCGCACCTGGCTATAATGGATGAGTCTCCCAATGGGAATTTTCTGCATAGACAAGACTCGAACCTGAGACCTTAAACGGAACCAAGCCGCTTACCACTTGGACCAACTCCCATTGGTTACTTGCCTACCATATTAATTTCGTAAAAGAGGCTCATCGACCATTGCATATAGGATATGGCCATTGCCATGCAGGCGAAGGCCCAATTATTAAATTGCAACAAAATGATGAACCCCACAAAAACACACACACACACTATGTTCAATTTGTTCATAACACATTTAGTATTACTGGTTACATAATTTTTGGCATTCAAAGGTAACATGAATGTTTTGCTCAAAGGTAACATGAATGAGTAAATGAGTTAATTTTAACCAAACAAAAGAAACGAATCAAGAAGGCTAAACAACAAAAGCACCAAATAAGGTCAAAATGAAACAATAACATCACTGTTCTTTCACTGTTAGCCAATGAGAATGTTCTTAGGATGCTGAAAAGCCAACCCCTCACATGTTTATTCTCTTTTTTCTTTTATGGAATATTGAATGGATCAAATCATGTGCCCCAATCAACCGTCAAAGTGATTAATCAAAACATTACAGAATCTTGTATGAGTCAAAACTGAGACCAGATTGGCTAAATTTAAAGCTTGTGCGCGAGTCATGTGTAATTCTTTCCCACCACACACTTGCAGGTAATTTATGGTGGCAGTTATCTCATTAAATCACTCAAGTTTAAAAAAATTAACTTCATCCGAATAAGCAATAATTCGGACTTACACTTAAGCAATAATTATAAGGGTAAGATAAAGAAATAACTTATATTATGACCTTGTACCCCACACACACACACACACACACACACACACACACACACACACACACACACACACACACACACACACACACACACACACACACACACACACTCTTCTAAAAATACACACACTCTTCTAAAAATGACTTATATCATAAACTAATAGATGGCATTTATGAATAAGACCACACACACTTCTAAAAATGACTTATATCATAAACTAATAGATGGCATTTATGAATAAGACGGCTAATAAACTTGTAGTCTAATAACATTGAAATTCTCTTATAAGTGGGAGTTTGCGAATCCGAGTAGTGCATGCCCCTTGATTTCCTTAACATAAAACATGTTTACTTAATCAGATTATATTAAAAAAGTTAGTTAACATTACATTTTTTTTTAAAAAAATACCCCAATCCTCTTTTGTTATCTTATTAATCTCTCATTAATTAAAGTTGAAGAGGTACCACTCTGATCCTATTTATAAATACTTTTTAACTAATTCTCACATACCAATGAGAATTAGTTAACTCATTAACTATGAGCTAAATTTCTAGATTTATCCTTATTTGTGATTTGTTCCAAAAATCTACATGAATAAATTATTTTTGTTTATTGCAATTAATAGGGGTAAAAAAAATATAAAATGTATTTACTATCCTGAAAATGGACTTAATAATAGGATCAAAGTTTTTTATCAAAGAAGATTTATAAATAGGATTAGAGTGATATTAATATAGAGAAATTAAGAAAAGATAAAACAATATGAGAAATAAATTTTAGACCGTATCTAGGATGAAGATCAATGAAATAAAATGAGGAGGCGTGACGGTACCATTCCCCCACATGCATGCCCCATCTGCTCCCAAATAGTCTTCTCTTCCTCATCACTTTATAGCTGTACTCCACCACTGCCCTTTTTACACATACACCTCCTTTAATTAATATTGCGAACAAATATATTCAAACTTATTTTGACAAACACTAACTACATATATATATATATATATATATATATATATATGGGTTCATCGTTTGGGATAGCTTCTAAAGAGTTTATAATGGTTTTTGTATAAATCGAAATAAAACTCATCTTATATATTTATCTCTCATATATTATAAATCATAATTAAAAAAATTATTTTTGAAAGTTCAATCTCTATTCCAAACAAACACAATAAAATTTGAATTCGTTTTATGACAAATCGAGGGAAAAAGGCACACCAATGTGGAATAAACACCGCGATACCGACTCATAAACACAAACCTTTCAATTTATAATTCCCATATATTTGATAACAAAAAAATGGGATAATTACTTTAAAATATCTCTGAGATAAATTAATTATTGATTGCTACCAAGCGTGCAAGCGACTTCCGTGTGTTTAAACGATCTTCCGTTTTATGCAAACTATCTTCCGTGTGTACAAAAAACTTCTATATAAATGTATAAATAATCATCCGTTGTGTGCAAAATATCTTCCGTTATGTGCAATAAATCTTCCATAGTAGCATTCAGCAATTAATTTATTAAAAAGGTATTTATCAGTCTCCCAAAAAAAAATTATAATTCCCATATATAAATAAATGCCTAATAGAAAAAAATTTGAACAAGATGATGAGCAAACATAATCAGTATCAACACTTACAGGGAAGTCGGGGGTAAATTTGTCAATATGAAGAGAAGAATGACAAGACTGAAGTGAGTAGGAAGGAGTATAATATATGTGGATACGTGAAGGGCCAGCAACATATCACATGATCAAGATCATTCAAAATTTGGTTGCAATAACAAATTGGAAGAAATAATATAAAAAACAATTTCTAGTTTGACTCGGTCAACATCACACATGCAACCCCGATTTCATATCAAATTCATAACCTCCCTCCAGCAACGAGATTTTTTCATGTTAGGTACCAAACGTTGCCCTCTCAACTTTTTTTTTTTTTTAATGAGTGCCTATTTTGATAAAATAATTAAGCATTAAAATTCAATTTTACCTTAAAAGTTTTCATTCAAGAGCGATGGGTATCCAGAAATTTTTTTAGAACCATTTTTTTTTCGAAAGTATTAAAAACGTAGTAATCTTGCCTCACTGTTTAAAAGGTTAAATTTGACATGGCACTCACCTCAATGCCAATTCATTGTTTGAAGTTAATAATTAGGAGGAGACACGTGAGTTGGTAAAGAATTACTCCCTTTTGTCTTTTTTGTAAGTAACTTTTATCCTTAATGGTCAAAACGAACTAGCAATTAAGATTAGTTAAAAACAATAAACGTATCAAAAATGTAATGTTTCTTCCAAAGATATTCTTATTTATGAAAAGAGCATAGGAGAGAAAATAAGTAAACAAATATGAAAGAAAATATGTAATAAATGAGTAAATGAAATATATTTAGTGGTGAGTGAGAAATAATTAATATAAATATGTGTATTTAATATGGGTATAAAAGAAAAAATAGTTTAAATTTTGATACACAGAAAGAAAGTTACTTAATAAAAAGAACCAATAGAGAGAGACAGAGAGAGAAATTTGCTAATAAAAAGAACCAGTGGGAGTATTACTTTAGATTATGAGTGACAATAAGGTAAGTGCCATGTGGATGCATAAGGCTAATTTAACCTTTTAAACTGTGGGAGCAAAATTGCTATGTCTTAATACTTTTGGAGTAAAATTGGTCCTAAAAAAAACTTGCCAATTCCCATTAATGAGTGAGCATGGTGTAAACTTTTAAGTGAGGTTCATATCACTGGCAAAAAAAAAAGTGAGGTTCATATCACCCTGTGATTCAATAATTTAAAATAGAGTTGGTATAGTGAGTAACCTAACTCGTGTAATTAATTTTATTATGAGTTATGACCTTGTTGTAATGGACTAAACAAGTAGACTCCTTTAATTCTTCACCTATTTCAATAAAATAGTGTCATCAACTTCATTCATTTAGTTAATTAAGTTCCCTATTTCCATCAGTCAACACATCCCAAAAAAAAAAATTAAAAAGTAGAAACTACTCTTCTTATCCTCAATATAAAATAATTTTGGAGAGTTGATATTGGTTTTAAATATTTTCATATCGATCAATTTTTTTTCTAATTTACTCTATTGATACTCTTTCAATAATAATCAAGAAAGAGAGGAAATACGAAAATTAAGAAAGATAGCTAGAGTGTTTTAAAAAATATGACATATTAACTAACTTAACCAATTTCTTGTCTAATCAAATTAGGTAATATTAAAAATAAAAAAAAAAGTATTTCAAGATTTGAATCAAACAAACTCGTGTACAATTTTTTTTTTTCATAATTCATCTAGATTTGAATCTTATTTTGACATGCAGACTCTTTGCATAGAGGAAGTGATGAACAAAATTATTTGTTGCGGAAGTTGAAATATCCCAACATTTTAACTATTACTACTTAACAGTAATAATATACTCCCTCCTGTCTTAAATATAAGATAAAGTTGACTATTTTGGAGATATGAAGAAAATCAATTAAATTACTTTAAAATATTTATATTTATCATGTTTTCTCTAAATTATTTTTTCTAATTTATAAATTGATATATAATCTAAAGCCGTATAATATATGATATGATTAAATAACTTATTTAATTTTTTTAAATTCTTTAAAAAAAATTAACCCTATCTTATGTTCCGTCAGAAAAGAGTATCAAGTCAATCGGCCTATATGAGTATAAACTGGTCGTGTCACACAAAAAATGAAAACTAAATTCAATTAAAGGATAAAGTGTGAGATCGACCTTTTTTTTTTTCCCTTCAAAATTAAATTAATCTCCCCAAGTCCCCAACCCAAAACCCAAAGCCTTGGGACTTGTGGGAGTACCATGCCAATAGTGAAGTGAAGCTCATGCCTCCAAAGTCCAAAGTCATGCAAGCTTTTCTCTTTATAAAAAATAGAGGAGTAATAAAAACCACCAATATAGCATAAAATAAAAAGAAGTGGCCAAAATATATTAAATGTTGCCCATCACTCTCGTAAAAGCAAATATTACAACATTCAAAAAAATGTCTCCGTCTCGCTAGTGACTTCCCCTTCTATGCGAGGATATGAACATAGATATAAACACAAATATAATAAGTTATACAGGCAGAAAATTTTGCCTCTTTTAAGGAAGAAAGGGCCCATAAGCCCCCTGAGTGGACCATAATACCCCCAATCCAGTTTTGCTTCAATCACAAACAACCCTTTCCCTTGTCACACCCCGTCTTTTTCCCCTGATTCTCCTCTTAAATTGAATCTCCCTCTTTTTTGATTTCAAAATCTTTTATCATGATTCCTTTTCATTAACAGCTATCAACAAAAGCACAACATGAAGGAAATAATAATAAATATTAATATTATTATTACTCGGTATAAGTTATTACATAACTTTTTTAACCAGGCCAGGGATTTTACAAGTTCTGGGTAACAACTACCAAATCTCTGACACAACCACCTTGGCTTCACACTTTCTTCTTCGCACCTTTCCTCTTCCTTCAATCCCGTCACCCCATAAGTGCAGGGAGGAAGAAGATGGCATAGGCTTTAGCTTATTACAACCAAAATTAAACAAAAAACAAAAACTAAGCTCCTAATAACTCTTCTTCACTGTTAACGCAACCCAAAAGCCACATCCTACAACCTGCAATCTTATCCCCAAAAAAATAGATAATGCATTATTACACCTAAAGACTACCCACAACATTCTTAAATATCTTCATCTCCATCCCTATCCAAAAAATTAAAAACCAAATTACCATATTCCCTACTTAATAACCCTAGATTTCTTGGAGAAATTTGAATCTTCTTGCTTGGGTCAGTATATCCAGTCCTGTGGTAAGCGTAGGTCGTGGTTCACTGCCTCCTCTGCTCTAGCACTTAGTCTCTGCTGCTGCATGAGTAGAGCATTTCTCCGTGCCATTAATGCTTCTGCAACACCCAAAAAAACAACACAATCCATCAGTAAAGCTGGTTTTAACAGTGAAATCCACTTAGTCTTTAGAGTGTTTCTCAAAAAAATAAAAACTCACCATACTCAGTAGCAAATGAAACAGAGAAGCCTGTTTGACTAATAGCATTCAGGTCATCACACTTCAAACTCCGACCATGAACCGCCTTTGCCGGAAGCAGAACAGGTGCATAACCTGACGGGAATGAACCCATTGCATGTTAGATACACAGTTATCACACTAATTAAAAGCACAGTACAGAATAAACAGCTCAGAAGAATCTATTACTTGTTTTCTTGCGAGACTCCGGTGGGTTTCCATACTGGCGAGGAAGGAAAACCCCTGTTCCACCACAGCCCTTTCTGCCAACAGATCCGCCGTTCACGGCGGTGGCTCTTGGTCCAGATCCAATGAGCTGAACCTGGTGATGGTTGTTAGCCTGAACCTGAAGTGGCCAAGCAGGCTGAGATACAGACAAAGGACGTCCGCATTTCACACTGTCATACCCAACATTGCGCCCAGCTCTGTTTTGCATTTTATGCTGCTGCTGAACAAGCCAGTCAGCTTTAACTTGCCTTCCCCACACAGAAGCACACTGTTGCTGCCTCGCTTGTTGAGCCTGAAACTTCAAAAGAAAACAAAAACAACTTGAGACTATCGCCGGCGAAGGCAGAGGGCGAGTTTTGAAGAACCTTTATTATCCGTGAAACTTACCTGAAGGAAGCTCTGGTCCGAGTAAATCGACGGTGGGGTTTGAGTCTTTGGAATGGCGGGTCGAGGGGGGCCGAGAAACGCACCGTTTTGGAAATCGTACTTGGACATTTCGCTGTTCATCTTCAGCCTCGCGACTTGTCCGGCGGCGGCGTAGATGATATCCCAGGCGAGGTCGTTCTTTGAAGGAAACGGCGTCGTTGGTGGGGATGGAACCTGAGAACCTATACTTGGACTTCTGTCACCGGAGACAGCACTGCTACCGGACCAGCTTCCGATTCCACTCAGAGTCGACTGAGGCGACCGGGCTAAGCCATGAGTCTTCTGAAGCTAACAAAGCGACCCGACCCGAGTTAGTTTCTAAAAGGGAAGGGTGAATGAAAAACGAAATTTGAAATTTCGGAGAAAAAACCCCAAAACTCTTACCTCAGTTTTGTCCCAGTCGCAGCAAGTGGGGACAGTGAGCTTTGGAGTTTCGTAGAGGGACGATTGACTCAGGCGACGAGTCAAGGAAGCGAACAAGTCCTCGTCGACATCGCTACCGGTACTGTCAGTCTCCGTCGAGCCAGCCACCGACTCCACCGGCGAGCTCAGAGTCGATGAAGAGACCCCGAACGAGTAAAACTCGTAGGGGAACTCTGACGGGAAGCCGAAAGAAGCGTCCAAGTCAGCGTTGACGCGATTCTTATCGTTCTCCTTGTCGCCGAGGATACCGGCGTCGGTGAGGAACTGGGAGGGAAGCCATAACTCGGCGTCATTCACAGCTTTAGCCATGGCCATGCTTAGTTACAGAGATAGCGTCGAGGAAGCTGCAGATTCAAGAGTGACCCAGCTGAGTTTGCTGGATTTAGCAGGCCCGAGATGCGAAAAACAGGCTAAACAAGAAAAGAGGGAAAAAGAAGACGAAGCAGACAGAGAGAGAGGGGGGAGGGGGGAGGGCTGGAGTATAGAATGTTGAAGACAGGGTTGCCTTTATTAAGGTTCAAGCCTTCAAGGGTCCCTCTTAGACAGTTCAAAATACGAGAGAGAGGAGAGAGAGGGGTGGGGCCCAATGTTGGAGACATTTGTCCTTGTAATTGTATATAACCCACCTGCCATTTGTCCAGTCTACGACTAATTAATTAAGCTCTCAACCATTAAAGTAATTGATTAAATAATTGGCATAACATGGGGATGTGTAATTTACAGCTTCTGTCTCTACACCCCTACTTGCCACCTTCACCATTTTTTGAATTTAAATTTGAAAAAACAGTTTCGTGTGCTGATAAATGGCGCAATTAGTAGGATCATCATCGACCACTATTCACTTACCTCATTCCCATGATTTGTCTCTACCAGTAATTCCCCGGTTTGGCATATCCACTTTTTCAAGTTTAAAATTTTGAAGCTTCTTCTGACCCTTGTTTTGAACTATTCCCCACTCCCACTACTCTTTTAATAGCCTGTGACTACTCTTTTAATATTTCCTTACCCTTATTACATGCAACAGCTATAAAAATGGCATTTAATTCTAATAAATTATTAATTAATTTGGTAAAAATTCCTGAGGTTTTTTTTGTTTGAGATAGCAATTGGAGAATTCAAAATTAATTTTTCAATCATAATTTACAGTATACGAAATAAATGTGTGATAAATCTTTTGACCTGATTTGCATAAATAAACATTTTTTAGGTGTCCAAAAATAATCCCAAACAAGTTACCGTAACTATATCTCAACAAAGAATTTTGCAGCTTTGTTCTCCATTTTGCACTGTTTTAATGAGTCATTATGATATTTGGGTTGATGGGGCTCCCAGCTTTTATGCGTTTGATTTGCTTGTAAGATTAGCAAATTGGTTTGAGAAAGTATAGTGTATGTAGATTATATGATGAGGGGATTAAGACTTAAGAGCTTGTAAATGATTAGAAAGAGTGGTGAGTGATGTGTAATGTGATCCTATATGTCGAATATATGATGTGCCTATCTTTCTTCATTTCCCTTCAAAGCGATTGTCGGCATCAATTTATATATGATGCCAGTTTACCTCGTGATGTTGATTATGCCTTAATATATCGTCTATTAACCCAAATAGACAACATTACGGTTAATTAGGTGGTTGGGCATGCCAAGAATACAACATTAACACTAACCAACCGATGCACACGTAATTTATCAAATTTATTATAAAATAAAATTATATTATTCACTCTATGCGACTTTGAGTTCAAATTCCCAATATAAGTAGATAAATCTCTAACTGCATTAATGTTTTTGTGCTTGTTTAGATCGGCGATTGAAATGCTTAAAAGTAGCTTTTTAATTGTAATTTACGGTATACGAGGTATGTATGTAGGAGAAGTTGTGTCTCGATTTACGTGAAAAACAACTTATAAGCAATCAGATCGCTAAAACAAACATCCCCTTTATCTCAATGGATGGTTTATATATATTAACTTTCACCATGAGTTGGACAATTTCCAAAGGGTCAGTTGTAACTGGAATTATTATTTTAAACTTCATTTAACGCGTATTAACCATCTATTTTTTGCTAAACAATAACGAAAATATTAGCACTTGCTTGTGAGTTATACTCAAAGAAACAAACACGCCACAATGTGTGTGTGTGTGTGTGAAAATTTTAAAATTATATACGAAATATACGTGCACAAGGATTGTTAGGGGTTGATAATTGAGTGAGTTGGTTGTTAGGATATAATTATAGGCTCTACTGTAAACTTATTTTGGCCAGGAGGGATCAATTCATTGAAAGGTTAATTACAAATTGAAAAGACACGGCAACTTATTTCTCTGGGACATATCTTCTTCTCACAATGATTCAATTAATGCAAATAATATTATATCATTTCAAGTGAAAGCTCACTAATAGGGAGCGAGTATTACAAAATAAGAAATAATTACATATTTTAGGAGTGTCGCATCACCTGTACTTTGACTAATTAAAATACAATAACTAATCTTATTTTAATTTTATATGGTAGATGAGTCATCAAAAAAATTCAAATTTTATGATTTTAAAAAACATAAACTTCTTAATTAAGAAAAACAAAAAAGGCAATTCCCTCCTATCATCCCTAAAATCATAAAATTTGAATTTCTACTAGTGTCTGATATGTAGAATTAAAATAAGATGAGTTATTATATTTTAATTTATTAGAGTATAAATGAGGCGGCGCTCCTGAAATATGTAAGTATTTCTCATAAAGTGCTCGTTTGGAATAGTTTATTTTTAAGCAATAACTGTTTATAAATCGTGATTCACGGTATACGAGGTAAGTATGTAAGAAGAATTTTATCTCAACTTACGTAATAAAAACTTATTATCCAAAATTAAATTATACCAAACACTGACAAAATAGAACCTGTTTTTTTTAAAGGATATTTGTCTCCGCTATATTTGCAACTGCGGACATGACAGATCATCCATATACATGGCTCATCACAAGAACCTCCCAAAACAACAATTTTCAAAATATATTTTTCATCTATGTCTGATGTCCATCTGTCACCAATATAACGGGTAAGATTTGGGCTTACATATAAAATAATCAGCTATAAAATTGATCATCCTATTTAAATCTTAAACCAGCTGCCATTAAACTTTATGAAACCTTAAAAAATATTTAATATTGAATCGTTACAGGTTTACAGCAGTTGATATTTTAAAAATAATTGAAAAAATAATCTCTAATTTAGAGAAAAACATTGGATTTTCCCTTATCTAATGTTACCGTTGTTTCATTATATTACATTCATATACAAATGTTACTCAACTATCACACAATAACAATTGGCTTGTTTGAGTTAGTGTTACAGAAGTACGTTCATACAAATCAAGATAAAACTCATCTCATATATTTACTAGGTTTATATATGAGTCAATGGACATCCATATATTTAATATTTATAACACTCCCCTTTGGATGTCAATTATGAATGTGACTCATTAAAATCTTTAACTAGGAAAAACCAATAGGATAAAAACCTAACCAAAGAAAATAGCACATCATTCATTGATACACCGTTGAGTGTTGCCTCATTAAAAACATTTCTAGGAAAACCCCGTGGGACAAAACTAAGACAAGGGAAAAAGAGTACAGCATGTATCGACTTCCCCTCTTGACAATATCAGTTGAGATTTTTGAGTCTCCGAAGACCAATGTCATGAACAAGTTTTTCAAAGATTATTCCTGAAAGTGACTTGGTGAATAAATTTACTAGACTTTCACTTGAACTGATTTGCTAGATATCTATTTCACCATCCTTTTGAAGGTCACGAGCGAAGAAGAATTTTGGTGAAATATGCTTCGTTCTATCACCCTTGATATAACCTTCTTTAAATTGAGTGATACATGCAGCATTATCCTCATATAGAATTATTGGGGTCATTTTTTAAGAAGATAAATGAGAAGTTGTACCTATATGATGTATTACTGACCTCAACCACACACATTCTCGACTTTATTCATCTATTGCTAAAATTTCTACATGGTTAGATGATGTAGTTGATATAGTCTGTTTCATAGATCGCCATGAAATAGCTGCACCTCCACATGTAAATAGATATCCCATTTGTGATTTACCATCATGTGGATTAGACAAAAATCCAGCATCTGCATAACCAACCAGTTCATGTTTGGATATATTTGAATAGTATGATCGCATGTCTATAATACCTCTGAGATGACGGATAATGTGCTTTATTCCATTTCAATGCCTTTGTATTGGTGAAAAACTATATCTTGTTAATAAATTAACAACAAATGATATATCAGGACGTATGTGATTAGCAAGATACATTAGTGTTCAGATAATACTAAGATATGGTACTTCTAGGCCAAGTAATTCTTCATTACCTTATTCACCAATTTCTCATGGTCGGAATGAGTCTTTATCTATCTTCAAAGATCTTACAATCATTGGGGTATATAATGGATGGGATTTTTTCATGTAAAATCGCTCTAGAACTTTCTTTGTATAAGTTTATTGATATACAAAGACCCCTTTCTTGAGGTTCTTAATCTGTAATCCAAGACAGAATTTTGTTCTTCCCAAGTCCTTCATTTCAAATTCTTTCTTCAAACAATTAATTGCCTTTTTAAGCTCTTCAGAAGTTTCCAATGATGTTGATATCATCAACATAAACAGCAATTATATCAAACTTATTTTTAGATCTTTTCATAAAGATGCATGGGCATATCTGATCATTTTTGTATAATTCTTTCAACAGATACTCATTAAGACAATTATACCACATGCACCCTCATTATCATTCATTACATCATATGCTATATGACAAGCAAAGATGCATGATTCCCTTCTTTGATTGTGTTTTCCAGATTTTTAACATTCAGGTGAATTTTTGCATCCAACTTCCAAGATAAATCATTTTCCCCAGTAATATTAAGAGCCACAATTTCAAGCTTTGCTAGGTTTGTCATAATTCAAACTAATTAAAGAAATAAATGAAAATAATTAAAACATAAAATGTAAACATGCAATATAATATCTTATACAAAAGTAACTGTAAATTCATAAAGATAATAAATAATTCATAAAGCAAGATAAGAAAATTAAAACTTGTATGGCGTCAGGCTATTTAATCTCATGGCTTCAGGATAATTAATTTCAAGATGAGGAATTAAAATATTATCTTCAGAATAAATAAAAGTTGTACATGACTTCTGGCTGTACAATATGATAAAGGACAAAAAATATATATAGCTTATGGCCATATAATAGGAAAAGAGATATGGCTTTTGGCCGTATCACATAAAAGATTAAAACAATATAACTTCTGGTCATATAATTTCAGGAATCATACTTGTATGGTTTCTAGCCATAAAATAATAATATAAAAGGACTTTTAAATGATATATAAATGATATAAAAATAATAACGATCTCCAATCTTAGTCATGGAACCCAATGTTATATAACAATCGGTAAAAGTATCACTCTAATTTCATATAGTGACTCGGATTATCCCAGATATATTAAATAGAACAAAGTAAATGAAATCTTAAAAGAAACAATGAGAATATCATACATTTGTTAGAGCTTCGCGCTGATAACATGTTATAAAAGTATATGTGATAAGAAAGAAGATTGATAAGATTCAGAGAAAATTGATATAATTTCTAGAGAGAAGTTCTCATTCAGTTCATTCGAAACAATCGATTACAAACCCTTATATAGAGTCAGAAATATAACTCTAGTTATATAACCATAGTTACTTTATACCTTCTTTATGTCCTTGTTTTCTTTTGCTTTTGCATTGTGTCAAATCTTCTTTTCTTCTTTATGTCAAGTTGACTGGAAGAGTAAATTGGTTTAGATATGAGTCAATAGACATTCATATATTTAATATTTATAACAAAATCTAGTAATTTATCTCATGAATAAAAACAAATTATCCGACAAAATGGTTACTTATAAAGAGAAAAAAACGAAGTCAAACCAGTTATTGGACATGGTAAACGAGCAAGTATTACTGCTCCATTGCTTTCTATTTAAGATGTGTCTGGTTTGAAGGGAGGGGTGGAAGAGAGGGGGTTAAATTACTTTTTTAGGTTGAAGGTATGAAAATCTAAAATTTTAAAAAATGAGAGGATAAATTTTAAGTTTCTTTTGTCTAATATTCTAATCATCTTTCCTCCCCTCAAAATTGAGGGATTTGAATGACCGTTAAAATTCCTCCTACTCCTCTCCCTCTGTTGAATAGTCTCATCAGTCCCTTTTAAAAACCCATACACCTCTATAGTATCTAAAAGAAGTTTGCTTTCTTCCAAATTTAGTCCTGTCATATGTATTATAAAACATTAAAAAATAATAATTCTTAGCTCCTTGTAGTTTTATTTGATTTTTAATTAAGTATATGTAGTTTTTTTAAAAATTTTATTAGTTTTTTTTACAGTTTTCTCGATTATAAGAATTAGTTTTTATCCTCATAATTTGTTGATTAAGGTTGATGTAGATGTTAATTAATTGACATGAGGATTACCACACAACACAAAATAAAAAGATTTTAAAAAATAAAATGATGGAAGGAATTTTATTTATTGTCAACGTAAAAATAAAAAATTATTCTGCTCGATATAAGGGTGCACCTTTTTTAATATTTTATTAATAATATTGCAACACTTGATGGTTTGGGATATTCAATGCCATAATAGATCAGTAACACTCTAATGCTATTTATAAATCATTTTTAACTAAATCTCACATACTAAAAATAGATAGTTAACTCAATGATTATCGGATAAATTTATAACTATGCCTTTATTTATGAATGAGTACTTTTCAAATCTTTATTCTTTATCTATCTTTAAATTATTTCTTCATTGATACAATAAATAGGGGCAAAATTGTCACAATCTTATTCATTGTATTGAAACTGGACTTATAAATAAGATCAAATTTTTTATCAAAAAAGACTTATAAATATGATCAAAGTGGTATAAGAGCGAAGAAGCACTAAAAATTAGTGCCACAAATGCATATTTTGAATGATGAATATTACTGTCGCAAAATTAGGGATACATGTCTGATCTGTCACATAAATTAGAGATTGTATTTTGCATTTTTTTTTTTTACAGATTTTGTGACAAATATTTTGCATAACCAAATCAGAAGTTGCCTACTAGGCTACTACGTATATAAGAACTACATTTTGAGTGCAACTATTTGCTTTAAAGTGATGAGAACTCATATCACTTCTGCTATAATCAGATATGGTAAATAAAGTATATTGTTAAATCCATATCCCTCTTGACTCTCAAGGGAACGACTCCCTTGTCATTGTAATACAAAAAAAAAATACATATCCCTCTGGATTCAATTCAAAATGTATTTTGATTTTGATGAGAGAGGAGGCATAATGTGTTTAACCTTTACCCAGTGAATTAATTAATGTTGGCGTTTTGATTTTAATGTTGATGGTGTTTGTGTGAGGTTTTTTGTCCTCACATAATTGGCAAAATAAACATGGTCCACATGGAGTTCCCCGGTTTTCGTCCTCTTCCTCTTTCAACCATTTATTCAAACCCACAAGGCCACCCCCCTCAAATTCTACTAACTGGGGCTGAGAGTCAACCTTTATCAGGATGAGGTTGACTTTAACAAGTTCGTAATTTATTTAAAATTAATACGAGTATTATACATATATCTATTCTTTAATTTTTATATATCTGGAAGTGGAAACGTAAATATTAAGACCATGCTTCCTTGGAGTTCTGATCTGTATAGCGTTCAAAAAGTTTCTGATTAGCACGTCAATCACCATGAACAGCACAAAAAAATTGTCATTGGCTAAGGTTGGTTATTTGAGTGTTTGAAATAGTTTATTTTTGGAAAATAAGCACTTATTATATAAGTCGAGACAAAACTCCTCTCACATACTTACCTCGTATACCGTGAATCACGAATTATAATCACTTATTGCCTAAAAATAAGCTATTCTAAACTAGCACATAGATGCCATTATGCTCTATCTTCAACCAATTCTTTTAATTAATGTCTGTTAATCAGTGTTTTGAAACCCGGACCGGACCGGCCAGGAACCGGTGAACTGGACCATAAACCGGTCCAATCCGGTGACCGAACCAGTTCACCATTTTATTTATTTATTTTTAAATTGATTTTTTAATATTTTTCCTTATAATTTCATATTAATAAGTTTAAAATATTTAATTTCTCACCGGTTTAGCTCCAATTTGACTCTGATCTGACCCACTAACATCTAACCCAATACCCCGATTGATCTAGTGATCAATCCGAATTTCAGGACCTTACTGTTAATCAAACATACCATTGCGCAACTCGAATACATTTCCTAGCCCCTTTATGTTCCCTCTCCTGAACACCGAAAAAAAAAACCTGTTTTAGGTGATGCCCACAAGGCCACAAGGACGTGTGATGTAAAATGTAAAATGCACAGGACATCATATTATTTATAAATTACTCCTCATGTCTTTATTGTAAGTTATATTTATAGCATTGATATTGATTTTAAATATAAAACATAATTTTTATATTTATTAATATTTTCTTAATTTACCTTTTTAACTATTCCCTCGATCATAATCAAAGAGAAGAGGTAACGAGGAAATTAAAGAAGATGACCAGGATATTTTAGAAAATACATATTCTATTAGCTAACTCAACTAGCTTTCTTAATTTAATCAAATTAAATAAATATATCTTATATTAAGAATCAGAAGGAGTATTAGTATTATTTTCTTGATTTTTTTCAATTGGTATCCAGTGCCTTTTCTGAATGCTATTACCAGGTACATGGGCAACCGAATATTTCAATTTCGAAACTCATGGCTTTATCTCTCAACATAAGTACATCTTTTTTAGAATTTAAACTCAAGATTAAGAGGATCTAACAGGCCCTATTATTAATATTATTTTTTATTTTCTTCATATGTTGTTTATGTTAGAAAAAAACTTGCTGTTAGAGTGAAATTGAGATTAGATGTTTCGAAGATATCAGGGGAGTAAAGCAGGGAAAGCGTGATGAGATGGGATGGGATTGGATTTGGAGGTGAGCTTTAGGGGGTTGCATTGCTTTAATGAGAGAAGAATGCAGGACGCTTCACTAAAGCGCCAGACACAATCATTGCCTCATTTGACCCATAACCCACCCTTATTATTACTCCTGATCACACACAGTGCCCTGCTCAATTTTTTTAATTAGAGACACATCCGCTAACAGTTTGATGTTATAAACAGGGTTAAACTAACCGGCGAGTTTTTATTTAGACGTTAGCTTATAGAGATTATTGGGATCAATCTACCATCCGCCTTTGCTGACATGGGAACCCATCAGAATTCACAGTCCTTTGCCTGATAAAAACATACGAGCAAGTAAGAATTCTAGGACATCAGAGTCTCGCAGTGAAAGACTTAAAGACTTTAATTATAAACACCTTTCACCATATTCTAAATTGTTATCTGAAATAGTAATCTCTGTGATCATGATCTAAACTCACGATAACTGAAAATATAAAATATAAATTAGTAGAAAAAGAAATAGCCATGGCCCATCAAAAACCCTCAAAGAGTAAGTACATGTTTTATATGTTACTACTCTAAATTCGGGCCTACACTATTTATGATCTTTCATAAATACTTGTAATAGCTTATCGATCGAACAGACAACTTCAAACCAAATTTCTATCCAAATCAAGGATGAGCTATAATCAGGAGACATTTTATCTAAAACAATGATAAGATAATATCTGAAATATTTAATCTTAATCAGAGTAATAATTAAGAAATATATCTAGACAAGAGGGTGAGCTTTGATACAGCAGTAAGGTTGTTGTCATGTGATTCGTAAGTCACGAGTTCAAATTCTGGAATAACCTCTCAAATTATGGGGGTAAGGGTGCATATACCCATACTTCAATTCTATATGGTGGGAATCTTATGCAGTATATCCATCCCTCTTCAATCTTATATGGTAAGAGCCTTACTCTCTAAGCTACTTTTTTTTTAAGAAAGATATCTTGATATGATCTATAACTTACGTTACCTAATGTATAATTATTTTAATGTTAATAAGAGGAAAAAAGAAGCTATTCAGTGTCAACGAACAACACTGCATATTCATTTCACACCATTTTGGACGCATGCCAATGAACATCCTCATTTCACGCCGCAAAGTTGCCTTGCCTGCCATTTCTTCTTCCCCTTTTACCCCCATCCATTTTTTTAATTAGTTTCTGCATATTTTTGCTGACCTTGTAATTAGTTTCTGCATATCCTAATGCTCTTTTCTGGCAGAAACGCTTATATAGGAAAATAATTGTGCATATATGGCACTAATTTAATATATATAAAAGATGGATTGGGTCAAAAAGGGTTCACCCGCCCGACTTCGATCCCAACGCCCGTAAGCCACGACTGAGATTACGACATGTATTCTCACTTTCTCACCACTCCATTAATCATGAAATTAACTATCTTTCCTTTATATGTAAAATTTTATTAAAAAAAGTTTATAAATAGAACTAAAGAAATACGCACATGGGCTTCCCTTTTCGGTACCACACCCCGAGCTAGCTCTAACTTGGTCTCATGACTCTAACCACTTCTCTTAACTTACTCCACCCTTAATTTGTCATTATATATATATAGGATTCGTGTTATTATCTAACAACTGAGCTACTCCCTAAACGCTGGTGAGCTGTTCGTTACTAACAAACATGGTTGGTGTCTAAGTGCTTGTTTGGATCTGATTGGGAACATAAAAAATATTTATTTATGTAAATCGAGATAAAAATACTCTCATATTCTTATCCCATATGTCATAAATCACGATTGAAAAGTTATTTTTAATAGCTCTAATCACTCATTCCACACAAGTCAATTATGTGCTCGTTTGGAAGAGCTTATTTTTAGGCAATAAGTGCTTATAATTCGTGATTCACGATATACGAGGTAAGTATGTGAGAGGAGTTTTTTCTCGGCTTGCGTAAATTGGGCTTATTTTCTCAAAATAAGCTCTCCCAAACATGCCTTATATGTTTTTTCAGTTCACACAAATTAAAATAAAATTTCTCTCACATATTTATCTCGTACACCATAAATCACATTTAAAAAATAATTTCTATCATTAATCCAAACAAAGATATAGCTGTGTGATGGATGTATGCTTTGGCATTCGAAATTGTCTCCTCACAATTCCATCCCAACAACCATCTCAAATACACATACTTCCATCACCCAATACTCTTAATTTCCTACTAGCTACTGATTTCCACTTATCCCATATATACCTTCTCCTTTGTCTTACCTTGATCTCTCTCTCTCTCTCTCTAGTTTATTGCCCAACGTCTCTTTTTCTTCCTGTTTTGATTTTGAACAGTGAATGTTCTGTTAGGATACGCATTGTATCTGGTAATCAGTTCGAGGAAACGGATGCTAGTTTGTTAACCGTACACCATGTCAATAGGTATTACACAGACATGTGGCATTTCAAATTAGTGAGTGACTCAATGCAACTCACATATAAATATGTTAAATGTAAATTAATTAGTTATGAGTCATGGTGGCTAAATTTCTGGAAAATTTATATTTATCCTGAATAATAAGCACTAGTACCATTTTGGAGAGAGGGGAATGGCTATGACAGGGATATAAATGAACTGAAAAGAAGTGGGTAGAGTATCGCTGGGGAAGTAAAACAGAAGGTAAAGGAGAATTGTGGGAGAGAAGAGAGAGAGAGTATCAGGATTCAGGAGAATCCCGTGAATTGGTGGGTGAGGGCCAAGACGGAGTGAAGCCAAGGTCCTATCACAGATAGTCAAAATATATGCAAGAGTGACGTGGCGGAGTGGGACCCCCCATGGTACAACGTACCACCGCTTTCGCGTTATCCCCTTGCCTCGTCGGGACCCACGGACTCCAAACCCCACTTCATTCCCATTTATTCCATTTCCCGCCCAACTGTATGTGACTCGTCTCTATTCTTTCACTCATTTATCTATTTGTCACAGAAAACTTTTTTTATTTTTATTTTTGAAAAAAAAAAAAGGTGGGAACTGGAAAGGAAAGAGACGTTGTGAAGGGGAACAGCAGGAAATTAGCAGCGGAAGATGCACCACACTGTGTTTGTCATAAAATGGCGGGAAAATTCCCCTTTTACCTCTTTTCCCTTTTTTTTGCCCCTTCTTTCGTCTCTTGTCCACTTCGTATCTTTTAATTTTTAATATGTTTTTCGACAACATTTCAACTCAAATAAACTAAATTTTCGTCAGCTTCAAAAAGTCTTCACAATCAATAAAGAATGGCGCATCATTTATAATTTAAATGAGTACACTGTGCACGCTGGTTCGTGTCTCACTGCCACGACCAGTCCCTTCAAAAAAGGATCAAAGACACAGATTTCCCTCCCAAAAAAAAAAAAAGGACAGAGAGAGATGAATACGTATGAAGTGTGCGGTGCAGAAGGGAGAGCCGCTTCTCCATTCTGCAACTGGATGAAAACACACCACCTCATTCTCATATGTATATGTGTGTTTGTTTCAGCGATTTCATGCGTTAAACGAGCTTGAACATAGACAAATGGGATTGAACAATGAAAAAGTTAAATATGGACGTTTGTTTAGTGATGTGATTTAAGTTTAAAAAAGTCAAAAGTTAAAAAAAAAAGTAATAAGGCTCAACATGGAGTTTATGTGAGTGTGTGTAATATTGATATGAGTATTTTTATATCTTGGAGGATCAATGAGGTACTTAAAATCACTTCTGATCACAAAAATTTTTTTATGAAAAATGTTCTAAATAATTTTTTCTTTCTTTAGATTGTAATCTTTTGCTAATTAGAGAATATTTTGGGATAAGAGTTTAGGCAAGTTTTGAGTTTTATCAATATATGACTATAGAAATGTAGAAAATAATTAATAATTAATTTTAATCAGTTTAGATTTATTATTTAGTTTTTTTATGATTTTATAATCAATTTCTTTTATAAACATATCCAAAATTAGTTTCTATATGGTGTTTTTACCGATTAAATTTAGTTTAAATAATTTATTTAAATTATTGGAGGTATTATTGAGGTTTTAATGGGTTTATTTTATTAGATTTTGAGTTATGTGAAAATATGAGTTAGGATTTAATATTTAAATTAGAGTTGATATAATTTATAAAATTTAAGCTTGATGTGCACAATAGAAAAGAATTTTGGAGTGTACTAATTCCAATTAGAGTTTAATATAATTTTATTAAAATTGTACAATTACCAAATTTTTAAAGTTAATTTTTGAGAAAATTTTGAAAAAATCCCTCCGCATGTAGATATCTTCCCAGGTCCCATTTGGCAATTAAGTTGCCAATGAATACTTTTTTCATAATTATCCCTTTATTTTTTCTTTTTTCATAATTTTTATTATTAAATAATACAAAAGCCAGTTATGTAAAAGTCAAACCAAACATCATTCACTTTTATATAAGTTACTTATCCAATCACCAATCCAAACACTCATCATTTTACCCAATCTAACTTTTTCTAATTTTAAGATTTCATAAGTCTAAATAAAAATAAGTCATTTATTCAATCGCCAATCCCAATACACCCTATATCAATGACAGGATTATTAAAGTAAAGAAGATATAATTTGTAAAATGCTCCGCAATTTCATCCTTATTATAATTTATAAGTCACTTTTTTAAAGTTTAATATTTTTTTTCTTTTCGCTTTTAAAGATGTGATTCATTGTTTTAAGATAAATTTGATTTTCTATTTTTTGGAAAAATTTAAGGGAAAATCCCGAAAAAATTTGGTTTAAACATGAAAAAGACAAATAAGTCTAATATCATAAATACCAAGTTCACATGTGGGAGGAAATCTTATATTTATAAATGTTTCCAAATAACCAATATGCCTCTAATAGCATTTCGAGAGTTCAAATTATCAATATTATAATAGACAAATTGGTCATTTAGAAACATTTACAAATTCAAAATTCCTCCCACAGGTCTTACCTAAAATTTTTTATATTGAATCTTCGGATTTGTCTCTTTTCTACTTTAAATGAATTTTTCTGCGATTTTCCCAAAATTCAATAACTAAACCACATATCTTTAATTCAAATGACCTGGTTGAAGACAACTTAAAATAGGGGAGAAAGTAGTATAAAGCTATGTTTGGATTACATTATTTTTTAAGAATAAGTATTTATTGTGTAAGTCGAGATAAAACTCCTATCACATACTTACTCACATACAGTAAATCATGATTTATAAATATTTATTATTTAAAAATAAATTATTCCAAACGAACACTAAATAATTTGTTAATGGTGTTGAACACCACTAACATCAATACTTTCTTAGGAGGAGAGTTTGAGTTCAATATCACCTGTAAGGATATGTTCTTGGGGTACGCAGGATGTTCTCCTTTAATCTTATTTGTAAAAGATTTTTAATGGATTAAGAAAAATTTTAAACTTCATCCAATTTTGTTATAGAATTCAAAGAAAATTTTAAATTTATCAGTATTTAATATATACATTGTGCTATGAGAAAAAAATTAATACAAGAATAAATAAAATATAAAATTATAAATCCATATACACATGAAAGATTCTCAAACTATCCTTCTAAATAAATAAGTGGGGGAGGGGTGGCGGGCAAAAGTTTGAAAAAGGGAGGGAAGTTGGCGCCTAAAAAGAAGTGAAGGGAAGGAGTGGGTGGTGGTGCAACTGTCCCCAGTCACTGTCATCCCATCTGCCCTCCACATCTCCCATTAATTCCTTCCCCTTCCTTTTTCATATCTCAAATTTACGTTCAAAAGCAATTACACAATCATTTTATTTTAAAGGTTTCTTATATCATCATAACTTCAATATTATTTATTATTGATTTAACAATGATATAAAATTAGCCACAAATTCTGCCCCTTCATGTTTTGAAACTAATATGTCTAGCTGCCTAAATATTGCCTTCCTGGATAGTCAAAGTACTATTTTTCCTTTGAAGCTTTTTTTTTGGGGGTCAATTTCTATTTTTCCCTTTTTATGTTAACATTCGAAAGGGATTCACCCTCAACAGAGGGAAGTTTTGCTTTTTATGGGGAAGGAGGTGCGGTTTCTCGTTCTCCAATATTTGAACCCAACGGTCAGATCTATGCCTCGCGGCTGTTCCCCATTATCCCCTTTTATTCTTCACCTTTCATATTTCCCATTTTAGTTGCAAACAATTACTTTGATGAGAAAATTTTAGAAAAATATAATTTAAAATGAGAAAAGATAAATTAGTATTACGAATTTAATAAATCCTAAGTTACAATTGAAATAGAAATATGGGATATCTAACTCTAACTAAATGATCAAAATACGGAGCCGGCTTTCCTCCATTTTTTAAAAGGAAAGAAGGAATATTTTTATAATATATTAAATTTGGATCGTTGAGATCTTAATCCAACGGTTCAAATTCCGCAAAGGACTCTTCTTTTCTTAAAAAGAAAAGGAGGAAAGCCAGTACCTCAAAATACCCTTAGCACACAAGTTTCAGGGGTCAATAACAACATATGCATTTATATTAACAACATGAGATTTTATAGTAATGACTTTTCTTTCATATTTTACAACTTCATATCTTAAAAATCAGGGATAACTTTTAGGGCACAAGTTTTGGAGATCAATAACAACATCTGTATATATATTAACAACATTATATTTTACATTAACGACTTTACTTTCATGTTTCACAGCTTCATATACCAAAAATCAAGGATAATTTTGAGGGCATAAGTTTCAAGGGTCAATACCAACATCTGTATCTATATTAACAACATAATATATTTTACATTAATAACTTCAATTTTATGTTTTACAACTTAACTCAGGGTAATTTAGTCATTTGGTCGGTATTGGAAATCCAAGATTTATACTTCAATTCTAACATGAGATTTTATAAATTTGCAGTACCAATTTGTCTTTTTCCATTTTTAATTGTATTTTTTTGAAATCTTCCCTATTTTGATCCCCACCAAAAAATTTTGTTTTGAGTGACAAATATTAAAGCTACTCTTATATTTTAACCTTTTTATTAGATACAAATAACCAAATAATGTAAATAAAAAATTTAGTTAAAAAAATAAATACGTAAAAAATGTCACTTTTTTTTCATAAATACTTTTATTTATTGAGGATAAGAAAGTGTACAAGAGAATAAATAGATATTTAATAAATGCGATAAGACTAATTAATAATCATAGAAATAAAAATAAATAAAATGATACAAAAAATTTCAAAGAGACTTATTATCACACACATACATAAAAGAATGTGTCATCTCTAAAACAATTCTCTTTTATACATAGAATTGCAAGAAGTATAACATTAAAATTCCAAAAAAGAAAAAAGAATTACTCCTACTTTTTTTACCATAGAATTACTCCTACTACTACAACGACATTGTCTCTCATCTTCAAAACTTGGTTATCTATAAGGCCCTTATTAATTATAAAACATAAATTTATTATCTATAGTACATCATGTAATTTTGTACATTCACTAGAGAGATTAAAGTATAATATGTTTTCTACATTATCTAAATAATTGTCATTTTAGAGTTATAGGTACATTGTCACGCCCTTATCTCATTTTAACATTTTTCAGAGTATTTGTGAAAAACGATATACGGTTTGATAGGCAACACAATAATAACATGAATATACTAATAATAAGTGCATGATTATATAAATTATCCATAGGGGTTCGTACATGATCATTGCCATCAATGTAGCCGCACAGGGCTATTTGGGTATCTAAACTCGTCCCAGTGAAATAGAGACATCTTTTCATCTTCGTTCCACCAATGCAATCCCTTTATATGCTTATCTGCATTGTTCGCAGCATATCTTTTGTCTTCTCCTATCTAAATTGTTGGTAGGGCTCGAATCTCAGTAGTAAAATAATACCAATATGCATGTATGATAAATATTTAATGCATGACTTGCTTGCATCACATAAGTCATGCTCACTCAATGACAAATCTGTAAGCTCAATACTTCAAACAATATACTTATGGCCATAGCATAAATTGAAACATAGCTTCAAATCATTCATACATGTTTCACATAATCAAGCAAAGCAATAACATGCATCAATACACTAACACAAATATCATATACATGCAGGAGACATAAATTCCCTACCTTAACCCTTTTTTGCCTTGAGACGTGTGCCTCGTAAAGCGTGCCAACAACTCGGGCTCCATATTCGATCTTACAGTTTCAAATGTACCATTTAAACACTTCCATGATGTTTCTGGGGGTTATATGAGTTTACATTGAAAAATTACTAAAATGCCCCCGGGGATCTGGCTCGGCCCCGCCGTACCCAGTCTGACTCTATTTTTCTCGAAATTCTAACTTGTGATATCCTGACATCTTTTTGCCCAAGGAATTCATTTCTGAACTCGTAATTACCAAATTCATTGTCAAATTACAAAAATACTCTTGACAGCCCAGCTTTAAGGGTTTCATGGGCATTTTCGTAATTATACTTTTTCAACATTTTCCGAAAAAATGACCAACTGTAACCCCACCTAATTTTCGTTCCTGAACTCAATGGAACTATAAAATAATTTAAAATCTATCTCTAAGACCCATTTATAGTCCTGGCTGAATTATATGGATTTTCTAGGGAAAATCAGGGTTTTTTTGTTTCGGCTCCGCAAATGCGTTCCTTTATACTTCTAACCACTTTATTGACTATTTCATTAGGTTAAAACTACCATTTAGTACCAATTTTGACAGCATAACAGACCCATAAACCCATTTTCTTTTTTTAGAACTAACGGCAATCCGGCGAAATTTCACCGATTAAATTGCCCACAGTAGCTAGAATAGTCAATATACGAAGGTTTTGAAGTTACCTCAAACTCCCTTTGGCTTTTCCTCTTCTTGGTTGAAACCCTAACCTCCTTAACCATGAAAATTGAGCTTCCAAACCTTAAAGAACATAAAGGAGTAGCTTAGGATCGGAGTTATACGTGTTAGGAGCTAAATCATCGGAGGAATCGGCTTACCTTGTGAGATTTCTTCCCTTTCTTCCTCTAGACTCTCAACTTTCTCTCTCTATTTCAGCTGAGATTCACGTCAGAAATGGGGTTGAAGCGGGAGGAGGATGATTATAATAATGTATCCCATTTAATTAATTAATTTTCCCAATTTTCGGATTTTTATAAAATTTTGGCAGATTTTTGCCCAAACTTTGAAAAATCATAACTAATTCTAGAAAAATTGAATTGGAGTGATTCCATAGCCTATAGAACCGTTATTGAGTCTAGTTTTAATGAAAAATATAAAATTTTGCTAGATGGAATCACAAAGTTCCCAGAATTTCAATCTTTACATGTTCTTCCAGAAACTTTTCAGTTTTTCTGGGCTAACTTCAAAAATTCATATCTTTTTGTGTATAGCTCTAATTGAGTCATATGACCTATCAAATTAAAGCTTAGGATGTCTAATTTCATCCTGTAAAATTTGATAATATTTTCTCATCATTTGATCCTTCAAGAGCACATAACAAACTCACTACCTCATAAACGATTTCACCGAAAACATAATTATATTCTCCATAATTCACCATTTTACTTTCTTAACATCCCAAAGATATAAGAAAGATTAGAAAATAGATTTGGGATATCTACTAAACTGGGGCATAGCAGTCTACTTAATTTAGACTTATTCCCAAGCCTCAAATCCCAAAATTCTAGATATTATATACATGTTACAACAGCTGATATAAACAACCAAATTAGTAATGTAATGATATTCTTGCAAGTGGATTACTGCCAATTGCTCAAGTTTAACAGTAGGACTGTAGGAACAAGTTGACTTATTTCAAGGGTCTTGGTCATATATCTAAGTGTGTGTTCGGTAACATCTGAAATCGTGGTTTTAGAATCGTTTTTTCGTAAATCGAGATAAAACTTCTTTCACATACTTACCTCGTAGATCGTAAAAGCTATTCTTCAAAAACTAATCCGAACACACACTAAGACCTAACAATGAAAGAAATGTTTTGGAGATTTATAATTCTTTATTTTACTGTAAAAAATGTTTTTGCTTAAATAACATATAAGAAAATCTATTACTTGAATGGATTAAGGTCCATTTTTACTATGAAAGTTGTCAAAAAATCTCAATTTCGCTTTGAAAGTTTTTGTTCGAGTAATGTCACATTAGAAGTTTCCAAATCATAATAATTTCACACTGCCCATTATTCTAGTTAAGTTAACCGTTGTTGACCAAATATACTGAGCTGACAAGCTCATGTATCATCCACTTTATTTCTGTTTTGAGCTTAGGTGCAAAGTTGCCCCAACAGTTTTTACTTAAGAGCTAGATTGCCCAAATGAGAGTATTTTTGCCAAGACAAATGACGTTTTTTACACCTTTATTATCTTTATATTCTTTTTTTTTAGCAGGAGGGAGTATGTGATTGTGATTGGAAGAAGACGGGAAGTTGAGATTTGAACAGAGTGAATCTGAAACTGGTTGTGTTTCCACAAATAACTTTGGGTATGTTTGGTTGAGCGATTCGATTGCTTATAAGTTGCTTTTTAATAGTGATTTACGGTATACGAAGTAAGTATGTGAGAGGAGTTGTATCTCGATTTACATAAAAAGCAACTTATAAGTTTTTTTAAGTTAAAACAAACATGCTTTTTGTTGTTGGCATAATAATGTACACCACCATTGTCAAACTAACGTTAAAAGCTGGCATTCCTTAGAAATTCTGAGGCTGGTAGGGTCCGATCCCCCCATGTGCCATACATATATACCCACTAACTGATGCCAATACTTTATATGTTTGTTTGAATTAATGGTTAAATTGTTTTTATAATGTGATTTACGTTATACAAGATAAATTTTGTTTCGACCTACGTAAATGTATTTCTTGAACACTAATCCAAACAAGTCCTATATTCCATACAATTACTACTAATAATCAACATTTTAAATTATCATCGCACACAAAAAATTAAAATCCCATCTTAGGAGCCATTTCTTCCATTACTATTGCCTATTGGAGTGACTAAATAGGATACCAAGTTTGGTAGTGTAGTACTATAATGTGGGCTCCCTTAAAAAATTTGATTAATTTCCCTTCTCTCTCTCTCTTACTGTTGTCCACATGATCCTGATAGTGTTCATTTGAGATGGCAAATCACCGATTTAAAAAGAAAAAACAAAACAAGATTGATGATGAGGCTCTCTATTTGTGCTGCTGCTGCTAGCTGTTATCAGCTGTTTGATCGCTCAGACACTGAAGCATTAATGCTTTGGCCCCACTTTGGTTGGATATCAAATGCATGGGATTCTCTGCAATTAGATGCGATATCCCTGTAAACACACAAATCTTCCTTTTCCAAAATATGCTTATATATAATAGTAATACTCATATATCACACGGACACAAGCAAAGTTATAAATGAAGGATTCATAAAATGGCAAGGTCAATGATAAAAAATCTCATTGGGGAAAAGTGCTCACCATCTCTACAGCTTCCATTCTGCTTGTCCTGTCTTCCCTGTCGCTGTGAAATTCCTGTGTTTGTTGGTTACCATTTCCGTTCAAAGTTAAAAAAACTATTCTTGATTCATTCCCAACTAACTAAATCAAATATTCTCACTTCAATTCACATCACCATCCATATTCTCACTCCATATAATCCATTATTATATCTCATTCCCCTTCTCCATTTTACTTTTACCCTCCTCCTATTTGGAACCTAGCAGAGCGGGAAGGAAGAGGGAGGACTAAGCAATATGCAATTTTTTTTATCGGAATCTCTCTCCTTCCTTCCATCACTTCTTCTCTCTCTCAATAAGCAATTTCTTTTTCTATTTTTTTTCTTTTTTATTCTTATATCTGAATATATCTCATCTTACTGAGGTGCACCGCACCTCTTTCATTTTTAATTTTACTCTTATGATCTTTTTCCATGTAAGAAGCTATGTATATATATATAATGGTGAGGCTGTTTTTTTCAGTGTGAAGCATCAGTATCTTGGACTAACTCTTTTTAACTCAGGTGATTTATTGGAGGGTTTAGGTTAATCCCGATCGAGTCGAATAGGACCACGGGTGCAGCAAAACTCTATTACCAACACTGCTGTATTCTATTACTGAGAGCTGTGGTTAAGCTGGTGAAGCTGTTGTGGTCTGAAATTGCATGGCAAGCACATATAGGACGGCATGCAGATTGAATCCAACCAATAAGGAATCCCTTGAGATTGGCCTTTTTATGCTCCAATCCTGCACACGAATCCACGTTCACCATATCTCTCTCTCTCTATCCCCCCAATTATCTGCCATCCATATACAAGCAGAGAGAGAGAGAGAGAGAGAGCGCATTACAGTTACACAATGATAGGACAAAAACAAGAAAGTGAGAAGAGGGAGGCATCCAATAGCAAACAGACAAGGAAAGAAAAATGTTGGAGGTACGCACCACGGACTTTAAGTGCAGTGGATATGGAGCACCGTATATAGATATATGTACATATATGTTCACTGGGAACAAAGATTTGGAGGTCATAATAATTTGATATGGTTCAACAAATTGGGGTGACAACAATAAGCAAAAGGACAATGATTCGTGTTACAATAATGCCCGTATATAAAAGAGCTGCAAAACTGGCTATTCTAATATCAATATGGGGCTCTTTAGGCGCCCTCACAATCACAAGATATATATATATATATATATATATATAAAATGCTGTCTTTTGAGTGACGAGGAGGTACATTTGATTATTGAAGAAAATAATGTTGTCGAAAGTGTGCTACAGTCATGGCCACCAAAGACTGAGCACTATGCTGCACCTATGCCTCCCCTTTTTTCAGCCTCCTTTTCTACGTTTCTCATTCTTACAAGTTTTCCTCCTTTTTCTTCCATGTAATTAACTTTGGTGAAAAATTTTCTGTTTAAAAGTTTTATTAGTAATAAAGTCTTAAATTTACTAATAAACTATTGGTTGAAGTAATATGTAGCCTTATAAGAAGAATAATACAGATTCGAATCTTAAAAAAATGTATTTATTAAAAAAAAGACGGAAACCCTTTACGCTAATAAAAATTTAAAACGGAGACTTTTTACCGAAAGGAATGCTGTCTGGCTTTCAAAAGTAATTGTCACAACTGCAAATTATCCATGAGTTTTTCCAATTAAGATCTGTACAGAACATCAAGCCCTTGCAAATAGTTATGCTTTTTAGTATTCTGAAGGGCGATGCTCTGGTAATTGTTGGGGATAAAAAGGATATAGTGTAATGTTAAATTTATGTGCACTGTTAATTTGATGATGAATTAAAATTAATATTAACATCAGAATTGAAGAGAAGAAATTTTGATTGAGTATATAACTAATACTAGATGAAATCTTCAAAACTGATCCATTTATCGTCGGAACACATTTTGAGTCATGAAGTTTGATAAGGTTTAACAGACTAAGATCTTCACGTCACACATAATTGAAGAAATTAAAGTTAGCAATAACGAGAGACATAACAAGTCCAGAGAAAAGACACATGAAACCAATAGATTAGAATCAGAATTAGTACAATATTATAAGAGAAACTAGTGCAGGTGTATGAACATGTCTCATTGTTGTGCGGGAAAGAGAGGGTGTGTCGGGTAGCTTTTTTGTATTATTTGTCTTGGAAGATTCTTTGCAAAAATTAATTAAAGTGCGAGTTCCCAACCAAACTAATTAAGGGCCGTTTGGTCCAATTATATGAAACTCTCAGTAATGAAATGCAATGTACTGCAAATACAATATGGAATCCGGAACTGAACCAAACGGCACTATATGGAATCTAACACCGCCTTTGACCAAACCTCGTTCCCATATTTCTTCCATACATGTCCTCCACTACCCTCCACTTTCCCACTTAAACAATTTTGATACAGACAACCTTTGTTATCCAACAATGCAACAACCATGTAATCATCCACAATACTCTCTCTCTCTCTCTCTCTTACACACACACAAAGTATATTCATCATATAGAGAAACTGAGATCTTTGTCTCTCTCACACACAAACACATCTATTCATTCAAACCAGAAATCCTCGGCACAACCTGACTCTCTAAGGACATGTTTGTTATGTTATTGAGATTGCTTATAAGCTGTTTTTCATGTAAATCAAGATAAAACTCCTCTCACATATTTATCTCGTATATCATAAATCATGATTGAAAAGCTGTTTTTAAGTATTTCAATAACTGTTTTAAACGAGCACTAAATGAGCTAGAGTGTAACGAGCATAAGTCTTTAGAAAAGCCACACTCTACAAGCTAATCACTAGAGTTGGAAAGCTCAAAACCTCGTAAGGGCCCTACGTCAAAGTGACCATATAGTGTGAAATGATTCATAACCCAAAGTAGTAGAAAATGGAAATAATGTCATATCTTAACTTAAGAATATTAAGGCTCAATTTTATGGATCTTTCCACTCTATAATATATCTTTTATTAAGTCCAATTTTATTTGATATATGAAACTTGTCACGCCAATTCAAGTCCATTCACATTTGGACATCCTAACATAAGGACACCACGAGTCCACGACACTCACTCGCAGTCACACACTCTTCATCACTATCTTGCACGTGGGAAGGGAATGGACCAAAAAATAGTGGTCTTTACTTTTTGTTATGCTGATATAAAGCTGAGGCGATAGAATTTAATATGCATTGTGATTGAATCAATCAATCTGTATCTTTAATAAATCTAGGAAACATGCATGCATGTCAGCATTTAGAACCAGCACGCCTCTTACAAGGGAAGGATATGTTAATATCCCTAATAAGCGAGTATGTATTTAATACAGCTCCGAGGAGTTCATGAAGGATTGTACAGAGGCACGTGCATTTAATTTCTCATTGCAAAATACCTGAAACACATTTATGATTTATCCCTCCCTTTATGACCCACGTTGGCTTCTTTTGTTAGAATAGTTATTATTACTTGAGTTACATGAACAGATATCTTAAACAATTTCACTGCTGAAATCTATGTGAAACCAGTTGAGAAAGGAATAACAAAGGGGTTGGATGATAAAGAAAACATATAAATGTCAGATAATGATTAAGTGAGTACTTACAGAAGAAAACAAAGGAATCCTACCAGCATTTATTTAATTTATCAAGCAGATTATTGGAAGTTTCTTTGTCCAGGTTCAATAATAACAATTAAGGTCTGAGACTTTTTTTACAGCAGCATTACAGTTGTATCTCACATGTTTCTACTACTTTCTAAGACAGAGACATGAAAGTATTAATTGAATGAATTGGCAGTATCCACTATGCAGTTTTTGTGGCCTGAATTTATTCATAAAATAATGCATAAGGACATCCCCAGAAGAAATCACATCATGTGGCTTAAAAAAATGGAGCAATATGATTAACATATCATTACAGATGAAATTTTCTGACAAATCTGTAAATCTCCACGTGATTTTCTTCTTCTCTCTAGTTTCTACAATTTTTTTTGAGGGCTTATTACTAACACATTCATCACTTGAATATATCCATCCCTATAGCTTGTTCATTCCAGCTTCAAACTTTCATCTTTTTCTAAGCATTTATGTTAATGAAAAGTGCATAAAAAGGATATGATGGGAAGAACAGTGAAAGAGAGTGAGTTTTGAAAGCACTAGCAGTAATTAATAGTTATGTTAATCAGCCAAAACGGTGAATATCCTCTCTCTATTTCTTGTAAGTAAAACTCTCTATATCCCTCTCTCCCTCTCTCTGTTTTGTTTTTTTGGGAAAACAAATTCTGTATACATCATTACATGAAAACACACACGTGTGTATGTGTGTGTGTGTTCTTTTATTTATTGGACAACGAGCAACAACCGATGTTGTGAACTGTACGATTTTTAATTACTTAGAAGGTTATCCAAACAAATTCAAACCGGAAGTGGGGGAGAGGATACCGACATATAAGCATGTGGACCGTTGGTTTTGATTGAGATTTGAGGTTTTCATTTTAGTCCATAATTTAGGGGATATTCGTTAACACTTTAAAGTACATGTACCAATACTGTGATTAGACTTTAGATCCAAAAAAACATGAAGAGAACATATAGATATGAGGGCTTATAGTTGACATTTTCAAGCCAGCTTTTGAGATGTTGGCCAAAACTTGGGGTTAAAATAGGAAGGACAAGCTCAGAGAAAGACAGAGGTGTTTAGGACAGTGTATTAGGCATTAGCTTCCCAAGGAAGTCTTCATGTGTACCAAAAAGCTTTCGAGACAACTGTGGGGAATAATTATTAATGACGAAACCAACTAGTAAAGAGTTCGTGAATGCAAAGTTTTACTGTGTTCAAGACATAAAGCATGTTTGTTTGAGCTTATAAAAACTTATAAGTTGCTTTTTACGTAAATCGAGACACAACTCCTCTCACATACTTACTTCGTATACCGTAAATCACTATTAAAAAGCAACTTATAAGCAATCGAATCGCTAAAACAAACATACCCATAATTCCTGAAAATAGTAAACTGCACTATACTGACAATTGATCTAGGTTGTCCAATTGCTCCTTCCATATCAGCAAATCCAGACGTGGAAACCATGTGGTCAAGGAACACTAGTACAACTAAAAGATTGGACCATTGACATATGTAATTATTGATAGAAAAGCTATCTTGACATTCTTTAGAAGAAACATTGCTTTTGGATAAAATCACAATAGCATTGAATGTTGTTGGATTTAAGTAATTCATCAATTCCACATACCTGCACCCAGTAATCATAATTTTGATGGAGTTTGTAGTCCAAATAAAATCCGTACTTTTGTTCTGTAGACAATGTTAAAGATTGTGGCTATGGCCTAATCACCCTGCAAAGAACAATTTCAAGCATTATACTTATCCAATAAGTAAAGAAACAAGTCAATGGTCAGTTATTCTAATGGTAACACCACTTGCCATGTTTGGATGAGGTCTGGGGTTTAATCTTGACATTGACATGTTTGTGTGCATGCATGTTTGAATTGTATTAAATTGAAAAAAAAAAAAACAAGTTAAGAAACAAAATCAAGTTCTATTTTTTTATCTCCTTCAACATCATTGCCACACATATCAACACATAGTGACCTGTTAATGGCCATTCTCAGCACAGTAATATATATTAGTTTCCTGCAGTTTGAAGGAACAGTGATTCAAATATGAGTTTGAACTAGGATGACTGCCTAATTTTTAGGCATTAGCGATGTATGTATGACCCCTTATCTGTGATTTTGAATCAGACATGGTTGCAGATTTTAGGACTTACGCGAAGTTAAACAACTATTAGTCCAGTCAATTTTAGCGGATTCACTATTTAACGACGGCAGATTCTGAGCCACTTTGACGACTAATAATGACTCTCTCATATTCACCAATGGCTACAAAAAAGGTACTTTGAACTGAACTTTGAAGTAGGTGTTGAGAGATAAGCGTTGAGGTAGTTAGGAACTTAGGAACTAGGATATTGCAGATTTTGTGGCATGTTCTTGTTTCTGATGGATCATGGGTTCACAGCATGGAGTGGCTGGGCCTAACTTGTTTATAAAAGTAGCTCTCACTTGGAAAGAATCCTAAAGCCCAGTAAGCAGGAAAGCAAGTACCTGAGCTTGTTTGTGTGAAAAAATATGCCAAATCTACAGTCCAGATGCTACAAAACAAAATTTAAGAAAAATTCACTTATTTCTTGGTACCACATTACTACTTAGGACAAAAAACAGGGCGGTCTCGGCATAAAAAAAAAAACTCAGATCAGAATAAAGCCTTTTTTCCCCCCCCTTAAACTATGCTGGGATATTCTCATGAAGAAGGACACTTTGTGGGTCAAGTGCTTGTTAGCAAAAGATAAATGTGGAAATACTGAACTTCCTAGCATGGTGAAGAGGAGAAATGCCTCGTTGACATGGAGGTCTGGGACCTATTCCTATCAGGTATTGGAAGGAGAGTTTACAATGGTTCAACATAAATGTACTTCACTGGATCAACCATTAATATCATATATATGTGTCTCTTTCTGCTTCAAGATTAAATACCAGATGCCAAATGGTCAGTGGAATTGCAGCCTTGGAGAGGTATTCCACACACATGGATGATAAATGATAAACTATTTGTGCGGCAAGTTTCTCATAAGAGGCTGATTACTAACTCACTTACTCTATGTTTGGGTGGAAAGAAAATTAGGAGGGAACATATCTCTCCACCTAGACATAGGGTTAGAGCCAAGGGAAGTTTCTCAAATAAGAGTGAATGTCCTTTTCAGTGCCAAAGAGGAGAGTGTCATACACATTATTAGAGAGTACAATAGAGCGAGAGAGTTGTGGACAAATATTTTACATCCTAACTATATTTCTTGTTTATTTTCTGGTAATTTGCTTGCAGGTATGGCTTAATTGGAATACCAAGGCAAAACAGGGCAGGAGAGGCCTTTTTGAACTATCCATGGACTAGTGTTTTCAGCATGGTTTGTTGGCTTCTTTGGACCACCAGGTGCAAATTCATTTTTGAAGGAAAAAGCTCAATTGCTAGTGTAAACAATAGCGATTAAAGAGATAACATGGAGAAGATAAAGAATCATGTATTAACTATATAAGAGCAACATGCTTATACAAGTTATAATCCACTTAGGTTATATCTAATCTACCATCACTTGAGGGAGATAACCAACCACACTTATGGATTAGAGACTAGAGAGGGACTTCCCTCCCAGAGAAAGACTCAAATTATCTTCTATCTAAATATTGTGAGGATCTAACTATCCTATGTACCTAAATTACTTTACAATGCCCATATTTATAGAGCCTAATTAACTGATTAGCCCAACTAAGTAACCACCTTTAATTCATTCTTTTTAACAGCCAGAGACCTACTTCAACCATGCTCTCACAGCTTAATGGAGTACGTCATCAACCAGGAGCTCAAGCATAAAATATTTCAAGCAGACGTTTCAGAGGAATATCTGTTTGGAAGTAGGCAATAAAATCCAATTCGTCAGCGCATGAACAATACATAGAGGAGAACCTTCGTCCTATGAATTGTTTTTTTAGCGGTACGATTACGATGCTGGGTCCAAGAGAAAATCTGTTTACTCGGATTCCCTGGATGCTTTTAACCTGTTGATGCCGAAGCAACTTGTTGCTGATACTAGTGACTTTTTGTTTGCTACTGCTAATGTGAAACTTCATCACACATGCAGAGAGAATATTCCTTGTGCTGACTGTATGGCCAAGACATATGGTATTCTGACTTCTGAGACATCACAACTTGTGTTCGTTCCCACGGTAACAGATGGATGCATCGAGATGGAGCTGTCAGACAAATGATACGTTGCTTTATTGCTCATGTAATTTATTTTTGAACGCTAGGTTTTATATTAGCCTAGTTTTTGTTACTCTCCCTCAAGCTTCAGCTTGCCTATCATGTATTCCCAAAAAAAAGATGCTGTAAAACATTTGTATTGAATCAAAGAATTGTCGATTGGGGGTGAGATATTGTGTGTTTCAGTATTTGACTGTGAGGTCTGAGCAATGGCGCATGAATGCAAATGAATGGGGAAAAATGGCAAGCATTGATCACAAAATCCCAATACTATATCAACAAGATCAGGATTTAGGGTAGACTTTCATATTTAACAAATTAATTTTCAAAAGTTCACACGGAAAAAAAAAATCACAAATTTAGAATCCTTCACATGCTCCTAGACATAGATGTCCCAAAATGCATAAGCAAATTACGGCTTTTTTTTTTTTTGTTTACGCACAAGTATCCTCCTATTGTAGATAATTTTATTAGAGACACTGTCCTGTACTAGATATAGGTACCTCTCTCAATAGAGATTCAAACCTTGGTTCATCATGTTATGAGGGACTAGTCCCTTTCTCTAGACCCAACTCTAAGCCTGGTTTTCTTCTTTCACACGTTGTGGGCCTGTGGTCTTGTCTAATATTTTTTTTATAAGAGGGCTCCTTTCTCATGCTGTGGGCTTATGTCATACAGTATGTTTTTAATAAGAGGGTTTGTGCCATTAAGACGTGGTTAGGCACATTAAGTAGAAAAAAAAGGTGAAAAGTCAATAACTAATAACTTTATTGATTAAAAGAATCTGATCTGTGTTTAGACGCAAAAAGTGCCAGTGCTTTGTAGGATTTCATATACAGAAAGCAACGATAGTTAAATTCAAATGAGAACTTTTCATTAATTTCCCCAATCAACCATGGGTTGTGGGTTTTTTTCAAAAAAAAAAGAAAAAAAAAGAAGGTTCTGGATTTCATGATTGTATTAGAAACTTTGGAAGGGGGACCCAAAATTAATATTCATTCAGTTTAAATCTAATCCAGTGTCAGACCTTCAACGCATAGTTGCATTACCATGTTCTAGCCATTCTCTAATGCTGCGTTTGTCATGAGATGGGAATTATATTGTAATGAGAATAAGAATGGGAATAAGCATGAGAAATAAGCTTTCTTAAAAATCTATTCTCCTAACTATGTTTAGGAGATGTATCACTAATTTTCAATATACCAAACATAAACATATATATAAAGCAAAGTTACAACGAAATGACCTAATAAATATTGGAGCAAAAGCCTCCAAGATTCTTCAGTGATAGGTTACATATCTTTACTGAAGGGATGATCTTCAGTGTGGTCTCGTGACAGCAGCATCACAGTCTGTGAAAAGCATTGCAATATTATGTAATTTACTATCATTCCAGTGAACCTAACACACTGTTTAAATCAACAAATGCAATTTAAAAACGAAAAATCAGTGAAAAAGAATCTATATAATCTCATGATAAGACCAAAAAAAAGAAAGAAATAAAAGAAGAGAGAGTAGGTACTATTAAATAGGAGAAGGTGGAGTGGGCGTGAGATGGTGGAAGTCAAAAGTGGGCGGTTATGAGGAACATCACGTGAAGGGTTAAACAAATCTGGGTTTGAAAAAACACTCTCAAAATTCAAAATCTCTACCACTTTAGCTGCTCCAATTGTACTAATTAATAATAATTACACAGCCTTTTTTACTACAATTCTGAGTCAACTATTTGTGATGTTATAATGTATACTCAATCTAATCCCAAAAAGAGAATGTATACTTAGAATGGCCACAAAATCCATAAAGTTGTGTCTGTTCCATTTCGGAATGAATTAACAGTTGCTGTTCTAAACATCTCTCTTCCTCCTTTTCCACAAGAGATGTTGCTATTATGATCCTTTTTTACCTTTTATAAATGAGTGAAAATAGTTTATATATTATCCCAATGTATAGCCAAATCTTTTTTTTTTCTTTCTGCCACGCAATGTATAGCCAAATCAACCCAACCATTATTTGACATATGAAATATAGAGCAAATCCCGTGATTTCCAAGTTACAAATGATGTCACCCATTCGCCTAACCTTTTTTTTTTTTTTTTGAAAAAAACAAAAAATAAAAAACAAGGCCAGAAAATCCATGCTATGTATGAGCCGAATATATGATATGAATATCTGAGACTTAAAAAATTTAATGTGACGTGGGAGTGTTATGATGACAGTCACAGATGTGGAGGTAGCAGATTCTAAGATGAAAAAATTGGAAAGCGTACAAAAAGGAGATTGCAAAAAGACGGACCACACTGAGAGGTTGAAGGTGATGAACGTTGCTTCTACTGCTTTTACCAAACGGATTAAAAAAAAAAAAAAAGCATTTTTTTTATATTTTATTTTCACTCAGCCTTCAAAGTTTAAACACACACATATTGCTTCCTACATAGCCGTTGTCCCTCTCCCTTTCCTCACAAATTTGAACTAAAGTTCACCAAATTAAAAGCCTCTTTTACCTTTGCCCCGGACGTGCGCTTGAGATGACCACAAACCACTCAAGTGTTCATGACGTGCACTCATTAATTCAGTGGAGCATATTGCAGTACGAAAAAATCCTGCAAGAAATAGTAGTAATTCGGGAAAAAATTAACTAATGAGGTAAATAAGAGAAATTAAAATCCTACGAAGAGAAATAAACAAAAAAGGAAAAATTGGTTCAGAGTATGGGTGTGGAAGTTTTTATGATCATAAGGACCTGAATTCGATTATTAATATTTTTTGTGCATGAAATCTTTTAAAGTGAGGATAGTTTATGTGTATGAGAACATATTAAGTCTTCATAACCAACAAAAATTTTAAATAGGAATTTTAATTTTAATCATATTTATATATTTAGAATGAATAACATTCTGTGCAGATAAGGCGACAGGGAGTTAGTTTATAATTAGAGGCATTAGATTTAGTGGGCCGTTACTTAGTACGTGACAACATCATCAGGATATATGACTTGGGTCAATCAAAAAAAAAAAAGGATATATGACTTGGTTTAATTTAAGTTTTAATTTAAGTTTTATAGCGCTGTACTTATAAAATAATTCTTTGAAAAAGTTAGCAACAAATCAACCCCCCCGTAATTCACGACTTAAAAAATATGCTTTAAATTAGATTCTTTAAAAATGAGTTATACTCTAACCTACCTTTTCCTTAATGGCATCAAAAGTACTTGGTTAATACAACATTTTATTTTTGTAGTGTACTGCTAAATCATGTACGTAATCAATTATGCGCACATATTAACCTTATAAAGTAGTGAATAGTGAACATTGTACGGAATGTCACCCAAAATAAGATGAAATGCAGTTTAAGAGGCCATCCAACCATTTATTTTTATTTATTCTTTTTTGGTAAGAAAATTTAAGCAACTTTATTTCATTTCAAATCGCTTCTCAAACACGCATCTTTAATTGAACGCCCAACTGAATATTTATGAACATCACTCTCAAAAATAGAATATTATTCTTTATGTTAAAAAGCACACTAATTTTTCATTGAAAAAGACAGATATGCTAATTTCTTTCTTTTGAAAACCAAAGACTTTTTTTTTTTTTTTGGAGTTTATATATATTGTAGCAAAACACTGTTTGAAGATAAAAGAAGTATAACAATTTTCTCTTGTTAGGCGCATGCAGTAGAATAAATTGGTTCTGGTGCAGATATATATAGATGCTTTAACCTGCGTGCACTCTTCCTATGTTCTTATTCTTCTTCCTGTTTTTTTTTTAAAAAAAATAAAAAGGAGAAGAAAAGAAAGAAACGAAACTTCAATTCATTTGAATCAAAATTAGGTATATTCAGCGGTGTCATTTATTGGTGAATTTTGTTCGTCTCTGATATCCCTCGTTTCTTTCTGTCAAACATGCATGTATCTGTCTTGCTCAAGCATTTATGTAATTTGGTACTCTCTCTGATCCTAATTATAAGATAAATTTGATTTTTTTGGAGAAATTAAGGAACCTAATTATATTACTTTAGAATATTTATATTTATATTTTTTTTCTTCAAACTAATTAGTTTGACTAATAAATTAATATATAATATAATGATATATAACATATCATATGATTAAGTAACTCATTTAACTTCCTTAATTCCTTAAAAAAAAAGTCAACTTTGTGTTATAATTAGGACCGGAGGTAGTATTTGGTATACATATTAACAAGTTTAAATTCAAAAATTGTAAGGATAATAATTCCTTATCTAAAAATATTCAGAAAAGACAAATTGAAGAACTTTCGCCCCCACAACTTGACAAACGATTGGCCACTCACTCTAGTTAGCCACAACCGCAGAGATAGAGTGTGCTCTTTTTCTTTTTTTTAATAAAAAAAACAAAACCATAATACTCAATTACCCTTAAAGTTTCATGTAAAAAAAATTATCCTGAATGTTTTCGGACAAAAAAAACTCTATAATGCAGTCTGAATTATCCATATTGAAAAATGCTAAACTTAACTAAAAACTTGGAGCTTTCCTTTGTGATGGCCAATGGGAGCCTAGCTTCTCCGCAATTCGATTTCATTTTAAGAAGTTTTGTTTTAAAATAAGGATAGATAAAATGAACTATGACCACACAATTTATTGTATATTCAATATTTTTTTTGGGATCAGATATTGTATATTCAATATTTAATTTGATATATATATATTGATAATAGAAAAAATAAATAAATAAATACCACTTAAATTTTAAAATCTTAAATAAGTGATTTTCCAAAAATTTTAGTTATCAATTGTTATACTCTTTTTATCAATCTCATTACTCTTATTGTTAAAAAAAATAATTTAAAATTTTAAAATTCAAATCATATTTAATTGTTTTTTCCCTTGACAATATTGAAGGTTGATTCTTATTCTATGGTTGTTAATAATAAAATCTAAATTATCTGTCCTTGTTGCTGAAAGAGCATAAAATGGGATCGCTATGATGGGACTAACAAAGGATTCATTCATGCATGCAAAGTCTCCTAAAATATAAATTTTATATTTGTAATAAAATAATATTTTCAATGAGATTGTGTAAGAGATTAATCAAAGTAATATCTGATGGCAAAAAAAAAAATCAAAGTAATATCATTGGCATTCAATAGTATGAATGCAAAAAAAAAAAATACCCACAGATCAGCGTGAATTTAAATAGTATTAAACCAAAGTAAAGGTCAATATAGTAATTTAGACCCCACCACCTCGGCCTGTTAGCTTCGTACGCAAACAAATACAGCTAACGAGTTTTAAATTTTGTTATTTAATTATTTTGAACGTACTCACAAATTTTGAGCGAGCCTGATAGCGAAAGCCAGAGAGCCGTTGGTAATGGCATGTGGCGATTGGCAGTTATCTTTCCCGTTTCCTCCTTCAAAACCAAATTTTGAGAGAGAGAGAGAGAGAGAGAGAGAGAATCAGAATTCGAAAAAGTCTCATATTCTTCGCTCCCTTCTCGCTTTTTCAGCTCAATAAAGAATGAACCCACCCCACACAGTTTCTTCTATTTCTCAAATTCGGTCCTTATGGCTGGAACTGAGTTGAGACCTTGCGAATCGTCCGAGTGAGTGAGTCACTACTACTACTACTGTCTATTCTGTTTGCCTTTTGCGTTTGTGAAAACTTCCAAAAGTTCCCCAAAATGGAAGCTTTATCTAAGAAGGCTGAGCATTTTCAAAAGAAGAAAGATGGGGTTCGCTCCTCTGGGGCCAAAACGGCTAAATCTGAGTCGTTCACCGATTCCAGTGCTGAGTCGAGAGAGACGAGTTCGTGTGCCTCGAGTTCCTTCGATTCAACTGAAGAAGCTGTTAAAGCAAAAGGGTCGTCTTCGCCTACTCCTCTTGGCTGGCCCATTCGCAAGGCTACAGTTTCCAAGTGCAGTAAATCTGATGACAAGGAAAACCAACCTATTTCTCATGAGGACAGCTCAAAATTTAGCAGAATCGGTTCAAAAATGCCGGGTTAGTACTTTTTCAAGTTTCATACAGTGTTCTTGCTAAAACAACAATTTGAAAATGTTTTAGTCTTTAATTATGCGTGTCTATTAGTTGTGTAATTACTGTTTTATGTTTTTGTTTTTGTTGAAACAGAGATTGATATGATGAAGGAAAGGTTTGCAAAATTACTGCTAGGTGAAGACATGTCAGGGTCTGGGAAAGGGGTTTGCACAGCTCTGGCTATTTCAAACGCTATTACTAATCTCTGTGGTATGATTATTGAGAACTAGTTCAAAATTTCTCGTTTGGTTTAAATATTTGAAACTATGAATTTATTGGGCTTTGGAATTTCTGCAACATATAGCCACCGTGTTTGGGCAATTATGGAGACTAGAACCTCTGCCTGATGAAAAGAAAACATTGTGGAGAAGAGAGATGGAGTGGCTTCTTTGTGTTGGTGATCAAATTGTTGAATTAATCCCTTCTTGGCAAACATTTCCAGATGGAAGCAAGCTTGAGGTAAAATTGGATTTTAGTTTCAAGCAGTACCCAGAAGAAAAAAAATAAATTAAGCCAAATTCCAAACAGGGAAATAATGTGGTAAATCCTGCAGGTAATGACTTGCAGGCCTAGGTCAGATCTTTTCATTAATCTCCCAGCTCTTCGCAAACTCGATAACATGCTTTTGGTAAGTTATTGATTATTGAATCTTCTTATCTCATGATATATTGGCATATTTAACTAAGAATCAGTTCTGATTTGAGTATGTTGATGATGAACATTTTTGTCTTGGTTACAGGAAATATTAGACAGTTTCACAAGTAGAGAGTTTTGGTACGTTGATCAAGGAATTGTGGCTCCAGATGCAGATGGATCTGCCTCTTTTCGAAAGCCATTGCAGAGACAAGAGGAGAAATGGTGGCTTCCTGTGCCTCGCGTCCCTCCTTCAGGTTTGACTGAGAACTCCAGAAAGCAATTGAACCACACACGAGAATGTGCAAACCAAATTCTGAAAGCAGCCATGGCCATCAACGACAATGCTCTATCTGAAATGGAAGTTCCTGAGTCATACCTAGAAGCCCTTCCCAAGGTCTCAATTTTGATCAATTCTGGTATATATACATGCATTTTTTTGATTGAAATCGGCTTCAATTTGTGTTCTGTTGTTCTCAGAATGGAAGAAGTTGTCTGGGGGATTTCATATACCGTTACATAACATCAGACCAGTTTTCTTCGGAGTGTCTTCTTGATTGCCTCGACCTTTCCACTGAACATGTGGCTCTGGAGATTGCTAACAGAGTGGAAGCTTCACTATATGTATGGCGTAGGAGGGCCCATTCGAGACCCCCACCTAATCCTAGCCGTTCAACAGCAAAATCATCCTGGGAAATGGTGAGAGATTTCATGGCTGATGGAGACAAGAGAGAATTACTAGCAGAAAGAGCTGAGAACTTCCTGGTTTGCTTGAAACAGAGGTTCCCTGGTTTAACTCAAACCACTCTTGACACCAGCAAGATCCAATGCAACATGGTCCCTACTTTTACTCACCATGAAATTAATCATCATTGTTATTATTTCAAATTGCCAAGATTCTCTCAAAGTAATCATTTTTTCACTGGTTTAAAACAATTTCAGGACGTGGGTAAGTCCATTTTGGAGAGCTACTCAAGGGTATTGGAGAGCATGGCGTTTAACATTCTAGCTCGTATTGATGATTTGCTGTATGTGGACGACTTGACGAAACATTCCGACAGGTTTCCGTTGGTTTCTTCGACAGTTAGTAGTCAGCATCCTCACCACAAGTTGTCTCGTCCAATGTCGGTGTCTGTCTCAGGCACTCCCCATAAATGTGTCGGTGCTACCAATAACAGCGTTTCACCCGCACCGCCCCTAATTAGTCCGGCGAGAGGAGAGAGAACTCCGTTCATCCACAACAACAACATCATCATCAAACCTCATCGTCGTGGTTTTGGGGTGAAAAGGGTGTTGTCGAATTATCTCGGGGTAGAGACGAAAGCCAAAATATGCAGCAATTCAAGTGAAGTGAATTGTTTGAGCTCAAGCACTGGGAATAGAACAGAAACAGAACAACCTGAACGGCAAAAGGAAGCATCATGTGCTCTGAAAAAATGAGTAGTATCGAAGGACAACCATGTTTGTGTAGCCTTTAATTATGCATTCTTTTTTTGTATGTGTACCGTTTACTAATATTTATTGATAGTTAGAGGTTGGGAGTTATTGTTATTTAGATGATGGGTACAGTGTTTTAGTGAGAGTTATGAAGCAGTTCAGCTTGAAAGCAGTTGGCATACATGTTATTATTGTATCTAAAGTTAGCTGGAATTTAACAGTGAATTTTAAATGAGATTGTCAATTATTTGTGAATTATGGTGATTTCTTTATCGGATATTAATTGGGGTGATTGACTGATTTCTTAGGGCTTGAAAGCATAAAAAATAAAAGGGCTAGGGGTAATTTTTTTTACAAAGTGTTAAAAAGGGATAATTTTGTTATTACTGTTATTTCAGTTAATTTTAATTATTAATTAATCAAATATATTAAGTTGGTCGTCCACATGTTATTCATGTAATTTTTATTAAAGTATAAATTTACACGGAAAGTTTTAAATTTAATTTTTTAAAAAAATAAAATATATGACACAGAAACTTTCAAACTAATAAAAGTCATTCCTCATAAGTATTCTCTTATTGGGCTAGGACTTATATCATAACGTTGTCTTCTTCACTGCATTTAGATTAGGTAAAACTTACTCCATTTGAATTTTAATTTTTAAAGTCCATCCCTTTATTTAATTAAATGATGGACAGATTATCTTAGACAATTAGTCATTTTTTCAGGTACATAATATATAACATTATAGACTTATAGAATTTTTAATTTGATAAAGTTAAATTTAAAATACATGAAATCTGACCATATCTCCGTATCTCACTAACCCCTCTCCTTGTCGTATATAAGAAAGGTTGTAGATATATCATGGAGTTTAATCACGAAGTGACACCGTTTTAGTGTAAATCTAGGCTAAAAGGAAAAACACGTATTCCTTTGTTTCCGGGACAAAGATTTTGAAAAAGTGTTTGCAACCTTTGCCAGCCCCGTCAACGTCTAGGGTTAGTAGGGCGCGGCTCTCTCGTCCCTCACGTGAAACGAGAATAAATTCTTCCATTTTTTTAAAAATATTTGTAATTTTTATTGGTATATATTATTTCTTCCAAACATTAAACAAACAAGTCGTTGTAGTATAGTGGTGAGTATTCCCGCCTGTCACCCGGGTGACCCGGGTTCGATCCCCGGCAACGGCGTATTTTTTCTCGTCTTTTCGTTTGTCAGAAATTTCAAATTTGACCTTCAAATAAAACGAGTTGTCGTTTACTGCTATAAATTACGCGATGTCTCTGGCTTTCGGTTGCGTTTTTCTCACTCAACTTTGCGTCATTACAGTACCTTTTCCTGGTGAAGTATGCAAGATTCATTGGGATTTTTTTTATAGTTTCGCTTTCACCATCAAATCATTCCAAACAATACTCTCTGTTTTTGACCAGAAAACAACACTCTCTTGGGTCTTACTTACAAAACATTTGAAATAAAAATTTTGTGACCATGAATCACATCAACACATTAGCCGCACGGACATCAAATTTTTTTTGAATACAGGATGAACTCTACTTTGTTAATGGCTTAGCGAAAAAATGATTAACATAATTCTGAATGATACAGTTCTCCTTAAATAACATATTGGTGGCAATGCAAACACGTTAAATGAATGAAGGGCCATAATCACCCCTTGCCCATGAATCGTCGGCTCTAGCTAGCCATGGACGTTGTTTTTTCCAGAAACATGTAAACTCCACATTATGGCAAGTCAAATTTCTCCCAACATTTTGACTTTATGAATTTGAACCCAATGTTTTCAACAACTAAGTCATATCATGCTCCTTCCCGTGCCAGAAAAATGTCAACTCAGTATTTAGAGAAACCCAGTTCTCACTCAAAACAGAAAAACAGTCCGTTACAAACATTAGATGGTAAGAGTTCTAATGAGTTTTCGTCAATGACACCAGAAATTATCACTCCTGCTTTAGCCTTTTTTTTTAATGCATAGGCCACAGTGTCTCATATATACATATACAGACATCTATCTCCATCCCACACCGCTTTACCCATCTTCAAAATTGCTTGATTACAGTTTCTCCCAAGTTGAAAACACCAAAGTGGGTCACTGATCAGAATGTTTAATTTATCTCATGACATGTAGCACAGTAAGGCAGGGTGTTCTAATGAGTTGGCTTCAATGGTACCAGAAATTAGGGGGTATTTAAGGGATAAGAATGAGATATGCCTATTTCGCCTACGTCCTATTCTGCAAATTGCAAAAGTTATAGGACAACAAAATTGTTCCGTGTCCCGTCTATGTATGGATATGAGTTGGACACTAAAACTAGATGATTGAAAATATATAATATAAATATGTAATAATTCTCTTTTATTTTTAGATTGAAAGCATAACAAAAAATAAGAAAAAAGGAAAACTTAATAAGAACGGTGATAATAAATATTTATAATATTTTGAAGAGAAGTAAACAAGCAGGTGCAAGAGAGACCGAGATTGGAAAGAGCAAATGAAGACGGTGACACCCATTCAAGCCATTACCACGGTTTTTTTTAAATATTTATAATATTTTCTATTAAATATATAACCAATATATGATAATAACTTTTATACCACTAAAATCTATCCAACCAAGATTATATGATAATATCTTTTTATATAACTAACATCTATTTTTATAACAATATTAGTTATATCTTTAATAAAATATTAGATATTCTGGTTAAAAATAAAAATACTATATATATTAAATAACGTTCTGAAACTCGAACCGGAAACCGACGAACTGGCCAGTAAACCGGTTCCGGTTTTTTTAAAAAATCGATTTTTTAAAAAAAATTTCTAGAATTCCATATTAATAACCCTAAAATCTTTAATTTTTCACCGGTTTAATCTCGGGTTAGTTTTGATTTGACTCCGGTCTGACCTAGTGACCCATGATCCAGTAATCATGCTGGTTCAGTGGTTGATCCGGATTTCAGAACCTTGATATTAAACTAATAATAACATTATTGTGGGATGGGAGAAAAAGCCAGGATGGAACAAAGCTCGTCCCACGTCCAATTTTGTCACATCCCGCTCATCCCATCCTAGTCGACGGAAGCGAACACCCCTACCAAAAATTATGTCAATCGACGGAAGTGAATATATGGGTTCTTAAACCTGGACCTAACTAGAAACAGGTGAACGGACTGGTAAATTGGTCCGATTCGGTGTTTTTAAAAAAAAAAATCAAGTTTTTAAATTTTTTTTATAATTTTATATTAATAACCCTAAAATTTTTAATTTCTCATTGGTTTGGCCTCAAATTAACTTTGGTTTGACTCTGATCTGATCCATTAACTCTTGACCCAGTACTCTGATCAATTCAGTGGCCGGTATGGATTTTGGTACCTTGATTACTAGCATGGATCATAGGGGCTAAGTAACATACACATATCCCTCTTCATCCCACATAGATCTACCCATCTTCAAAACAACAAACCTTGAAAGTACACCAAATATATATTGTTTAAAAGTGAAACGGGACAACATTTGTTATTTTACTGTCTATTGACGTTAGAAATTATTTAGTTTTTTTAAAACTATTATTATGGGGAAAAAATTAAAATCCCACGGCAAATGAAAGAGATTAATTTTGGTTTCGAACAAAAACTGATTAAATAGAAATCAGACATATGTAGGACATGGCCATTAATTTTGGTTTCGAACAAAAACTGATTAACTAGAAATCAGACATATGTAGGACATGGCCATTAATTTTGGTTTCGAACAAAAACTGATTAACTAGAAATCAGACATATGTAGGACATGGCCAACCGTTAGGACCAAAGAGTCCTCCACCAACTGGACGGCCAATGCCACCAGAATTATGCCCAGAATAATCCTGCCTTGCCTTTCTCTTGCATCAGGACACGGACAATGTAGTTGTATAAAATTTATCAACAAGTCCCGCAAATAGCATGGATTTAGATAATGAATTTGTTAATAGAACGACCATTACATCCCTGGCACTTGAGGGGATATAGAAAAGGTTTTCCTTGTCCATTGTTCCCTTTCCGAGCAAAAAGAATGAAATCAATAGGGTAGGCAGCAAAAAGCATGAACTTAATAAACATGAAATCATCAAAACCTCACCAGAATCTAAACCATAACCTCAAACCAAGAAATTCAGTAGGCAACTATCTCATACACTGTCTGCAGTTGAAGAGATGAAGTTTAGAAAATCACATGTACCCCAACTTCTGGCAAACGGATCCCTGCTAATGAGATCAATCAAATCATATAAAGGCTCCATACACTTGCAAGCGCTTAGTGAGGATGTTAATGATTGATGCACCTGTTCCCAAGGGCCTAACCAAGGGATTAAGCTTCAACCCCTCCGTAGGAGTCAATGCAGAGATATTACTCAACACAAACTAAAAAATGAACAAGGCCTGTAACAACGTTATCACACTGAAAATTTCTAACATTAAGAAAGCTAGGCGAAGCACATTTTACACCTTGGAAAAAATGTTTAAAAGCTGTCAATTGAAGGCTCCTTATCTGTAAGGAAAGGAAAGTTCTTAAAATAGACATCGAAATCAATCTAAACGATTGAGAAACAACAACAAATACAAAATTTAATGATCTCTCTAGGCAGTCTTATCAGATTTAGCAGCAGTGGCAGCAGCTTGACCCCTAAGACGACCAGTCCTCTTGGCCGCAATAAGACCGACCTTTTGCCCAGGAGGTGCATCACGCCTGACGGTACTAGCATGTCCAATATGCTGGTGGTTACCTCCTCCGTGAGGATGCTCAACCGGGTTCATAGCCACACCACGAACCTTAGGCCAGCAATTTCTCTTCACCCTAAACTTGTGATAAGCATTACCAGCTTTCAAAAGGGGCTTCTCAGTTCTACCTCCACCTGCAACCTGCCCAATCATGGCACGACAACCACTTGGAACAATCTTCTTTGCTCCAGAAGGAAGCTTGATCCTATTGAGAAGGCAAATGAACATAATTAACCAAGGGGGCAGTACTATTGAAAATCAAGAAACAACTCACGTTGTCTGAATCATTCCTTAAGTAATCAATACCCTACCAGAAAATTAGGTTCACCATAATCAATTCTATGTACAATAAAGTTTGTAATATCAATTCTGTCCAAAATTAGGAACTCTAATCCAAAGACACCCAGATAATCGTACAAAAACAGAGTATCAAGACACTCTAAAAATCATTACCAATGATAAACTACGTTAAATCAAAATTCGCAACTATGTATATGATAACCATTCAAAGACAAAGTATTAAGACACTCTAAATATTTATAACTGCAATTAACTTCTAAAGATTTATAACTGCAATTAACTATATTGAATCAAAATGTGCAACTGTGTAAATGATTTGAGAGATCAGATACCTAGATGTATCGTTGTCAGGATTATGGCTAACAACAATAGCATAATCACCAGAACACCGAGCGAACACGCCACGATCACCAACATGATGCTCCACATTGCATATAACAGCTCCTTCAGGAATGGATCTGATGGGCAAGACGTTACCGACAACAAGGGTGGCTTTCTTGCCGCAGTAAACGAACTGGCCAGTGTACAAACCTTCGGCCGCTACGAAAAGCTCTTGCTGTTTTTTGTAGCGAAACGGATGTCTAAAAGTGACCTTGGCGAGAGGAGCGCCACGACCAGGATCGTGGATGATATCGGTGACTACACCTTTCAGATAGCCATTTCGCTCACCGAAGTCGAGGCTCCGGAACCTAGCAGGGCCCTTCCGATGGTGGGTGTGGGACTTGAAGACGGAACCAGCACCCTTACGCTGAGCGCGGATCACTCTACCCATCTCAACCTTCTCTGCCGCACGGTTTCTCGAAACTAGGGTTTTTTCCTACTCTCCTCTGCAAATATAAGGGAGCAGATCGGCACTTCTTCTCTTAATCCTCCAGAAGCTCTGAATCGTATCCGTCCAGTTGATCTAACAGTTCATAATGCGCCACACCATCACGATTTTATAGAATCTGAACCTTTTATTTCAACCAAATCGTGACCGTCCACTTATGATACCTCTAAAACAGAAAGTCAGAAACATCCTATTTAGAATAATTTTTGTAATTTAGTTTCTCTCATAATCTTATTTCCCCTCTCATATACAAAAAATTAAAAATTTATGGTTGAAATCTAATATCTATATCTTTTATAACACTTATAGTAATGCCGTTAAAAACCATTATGTGAATAATCTTTTTTTGAGAAAATAGTTGTATTTATATTAACAACGTTGGAGTATTTTATTTACTTTGATATTAATAAATATCAATATCTATATTTATCAGCCTCTTTTGACTATTATAATTATTTATTGCTCTCTTTTATAATTCAATATTAATTTTTATATTTTATGTCTGTAAATTATTAGTTGGCCCCATGATTCAGGGAGTTATCATAATAATAATTTAGCCCATAAATTGGTGCGAACCCACAAGGGAAGATCCCACGAACCCACAACCAATTCCGAAATATACACACCCCAAGAAAGCTAAACACAGATCGATGATCCACTTGAACCCTTGAACACGAAAGAACAAGGACCCGAAGTGTTGGAAAAACGCCACAAGGTTGATCAAGCCTTGATAAGTTTGTTAGTTCTAAAAAGAACCCTTAGAGAGAATCCATTCTCAAGAAACAAAGTGCAGAAGTGCAACTTTCATTTATGATTCAAATCTGAATTGTGTGTCCTACAAATGAAGAAGCACCAAGTATTTATAAGGAAATATGTCCTAATTGTAGTAGGTGCAAATCTGAACATAGAAAATACAAATTGTAAAACCATGTGCTAGGAAACCTAAAAGTCTAATAAAATAAACACAAAAGTCTAATACAATCTAGAAGAAACTTGAAAAATCAAATACAAATGCTTAAAGAAACCAAAAGTCAAATCTTCCACCAACCCCTTGTTGATTTTCGCACACCTAACTTCAAGAAGATGTATTCAGCAAATTAAGGCTCAAAATGTGCTTATTTAGGCCCAAATGAGCCTCCCATGTGTAGTACTAGGTCCAAGCTCTTTAGTTCCAAGTTTGCAAGCCCAAAACTTGATCAATATCTCCATTTGCAGCCCATATGAAGTTAGTGACGTTTTCAGCATTTTTGTCAAGCTTTGATCCAATTGCTACTTGATTTACAACAACTTCTTCAATCAGCCCAATCAATGCTTCCTTGAATATTTTAGCTTGTGCTCTCATGATTTGTTGAGTTGGAATTTGATAATGATCATTTGAAATGGAAGAGATGTCACTTGAATTTGAAGGGACAACTTGTTGATTCTGGATCGCATCATAAATCAAGAAGTTATCATAATCATAATTCAAACTAAATCTACAAGAAGCTTAATTTTCAAGAAATATAGTTGGCTCCATGAGTATAGTAATGCATATATACACACACACACACACACACATATATATTAACGTCGTTGATATATTCATTTAAGGTTCTCTATTCTTCATTGTTAGTAATCTTAATTCTTCATGTCCAATATCATGATAAGTCGGCCTTATGAACTCATTAGAGATATTAACGACAACAAGAATACCTACCAAGAAGTGGGCGAGGACTAAAAAGAAGTCATTTTTTGATGAAAAGTTAGCGACTGCACTTATGCCAATCATATCCTTTCTTTCCCTCTTTTTGTTTAATCTTTTGTACTTTGTAATATATTAAATTTTTAATTTAAATTTCTCTTTTCTATATTCCTTTATATGTGACTTTCTTAAGATCCATCTTTAACTGCAGCAAGTAGAACTTGGAACTTTCCTAAAACAATTAGAGCGTTGTGTTGAAAGAGAAATTGTTGTTAGGTTTAGAATCAGGCAGAGCAACATCAAATACTTATTCAATAATTAGGGTGGTTTGCAATTTTCTAAGGAGGGAGATATTTTACAACGGTTTACATACTCAGTATACCATTGTATCTTTGGTTGTGGCAGTGTGTGGCTCCTGCATATAGGCAAAACACAATCAAGTTTAAAATTTTGCACTTGTGTATTTTGCAGCCTCTAGGTCAGTTGGTTTCTTGGTCGAGAATTTTTGTGTAACTTGAAATCCATAATGCAATTAGTTGCCTTTGCTTTTAGTCACTTAAAGGCCAACTATTTCACAGGTATCTATCAATGTCCCAAAATCACCTTAATCAACCAATTATGAAGAAATATAAAAAAGAAAATTAGAAAATAACCATTTATACCGGGAGACAATGATGCCACTATTTTTAAATCAAATCATCCAGTCAATAATTTACATCAATAATAAATGAAATTTAACAAATAATCAAATCATTTTTAAGCATATGTTTGTTTTAGCTTTTTAGAAGTGTCTTTACGATTTACGAAGTAAGTATGTGAGAGGAGTTTTGTCTAGACTTATGGAAAAGAACTTCAAAAACCATGGTTTTATTATTTCCCAAATATGCACTTAATCATTAATAAATTATTTTTATTGATTAACAGATCTAAACCAAATCTCCAAGTATTTATCATGTTTGTTGGAAAAAAAAAACTATAATTTTGTATTATAATAACTCCTTGATTTATGGATATAATTTTGAATCATGGTAGCTCTTTGATTTATGCCAAAAACCTAAAATTAATTCACATTGGAGAATGTTGCTGGTTTCCAACCATTTTGTTATATTCACATTGACTAGCACTGATTTCATTTTCAATAGTTGTTTCTTTTGCTTTTTTAAGAAATGTCGTTTACTGATAAGGGTCTTTAATATTAGTCTCATCAATATTTATCAACACGCAATACATTAGGGACTTTCAGTATACGGTTCATTTAAAATAGATGATTTTAAAATAATTAAATGATTTATTATTATTACACATAAATATTGGTTATTGTGCAAACAATAAAAAAATTGTCTAATCATAAAAACTAAATTATATAATAAATCTTACATACCTCACAAATCAATGCTTTAGAATCATAATTTATCTTTTTGTGCTTCGAAACTTCAAAAAGTCAAAATGCTATATATGACCTTCTCTTTGTAACGCTGGGTAGTAATACTTGTTTTATTAAATTATTATAATGATATTTTATAATTTCTTTTTATTTTTCATATACTAAAGCTGCTAAGACTCCAATCAAGTGTTAATATTAAATTTATTTTTACGTAATATTATAATAATATGTTATATAATATTATATCAAAACCCTTTATTTTTTTTAAATTTAAGGTCAGAGATGAGATTTGAAAGAATGAGAGAGACAGATTTCGAGAGAATCCAAGTCTCTGCTTGTAAATTATTATAGATGGATTCTCTGGCCCAGTTTTGTAAACTGTAAAAGCTCAACATTTACAGTTCGCAAGAAAAAAAGGCCAACATAGATTACTAGATCATTATTCACATGCAGACATGTAGTCAACTATATGCTGCTTTATGGGAGTCACCAGTAACAGTGGTTGAGGCTAATGAGAAAGGTTAATTTCTCACAACGTGATGAATTACGATTCGAATTTTTATTAGGAAAGGTGCTTACATTTAATACTCAATAATACTTTAAATATGATAATTTTTAATAGGAGGATACTTATACTTAATAATAATAAAAAAAAAGATATCTAGAGTCATGACTCAATGGGTGTGAACTTAGGATTTTAATTCCTTTATGCTGATAACAAATCAACTAATGTAACAACTAATATAGCATATAGAGAGATGCTTCAATACATTATACAAAAACTTCAGTGTCATATTACAACATGCGTAATTATTAGCATAGTTACTTTACATTTTTCAAACAATTGAATTCAACCATATTGCGTAATCTTTTTCCCCCCCTTGCTATATCAAATTTTTAAATGGCTGTCTATGGGTTTCTTCAAACCAGACTTTTTATTCTTTTATTATACTGAACATATGTCTTCCCTTCTATTTTAATCACTCTCTCTTTGTTGCTCAAATAAACTTAGTATTGAGTGCTTTTTTTTTAGTGGAGTATCCGGTATTCTGAACCTACCTTCTTATGACTCGGAAGATTTATTGGGTTCGACTAATCCAGATCAAGCCAAGTAGGACCACAAAGGTAGTAAAGCTCTGCCACTAAGTATTTAACACTGCTACGTTCCCATAGCTCGAATTTAAGACCTCTGGTTAAAATGGTATAACCCCTAACTAATTAAACCAAGTGCTTGATAGCAGTACTAAACATTTTTTTTTTTGATATACCGGAAAACAACTTAGTGCTCCACTTGACTTACAAGACTAAATTTCATGTGAATATGTAAAATGAGTCTTTATCTAATGTAAATCTTAAAACATTAAAGGTGTGTTTGGTTCAGCTTATTGGGCAGAGATAAGCCCGTTTTTTGGCAATAAGCCCAAATAAAAACGTATTGCGTTTTTATAATATTTGGTTCAGCTTATTTTAATTGTATTACAGGTAAAATAAGCTTCTCACGTAACAACTTTTCTATTAAGTCACTTATTACGTAAGTCGAGATAAAACTCATCTTACATACTTATCTCGTATACCGTAAATCACGATTTATAAGCACATATTGTCCAAAAATAAATCGCTCATCCAAACATAAATCACATTATAAAAAGTGACTTTTCTATTAAGTCATTTTTAATAAGTCAGAATCATAATAAGTCATTTTTCCTACTGCTATCCCAAACACACACTAAGACACGATATAATTGAAATACTATATTTTGTTCTCCAAAATTAAGCTCAAACAGTCAAACTTAAACTAATTATAGCACCATTAGACCAAACTTTTTCGTGTAATGCCCGGAGGATGTCATTAGTTAGTTATTTATAGCTACATCTTTGCAGATAAGTAGCTTTGTGCCAACACCCTTGTGATGATGTAGTGGCGTGTAGGCTCGTTAGCGGGGACTGGGACAGGCCTCGTTTATTAGGTTTGGAAATAGGTTAGGTTTTTAATAGGGGTTTACGTTTTAATTTATATAAAATCTAACCTAACCTATTTAATAAATAGATCAGGTTTAGGTTCAAGCCTATTTAGATAAACAAGTCATACATATTTTTATAAGGCCTAGCCTATTTAAGTTTTTAAAATAATTTTAAGTTTTTTAATTCAAGTTTTTTAATTATATAATTATATAATCCAAATAATTTTATAAATAACTTAGCTTTAATTCTAAATTTCACATTTTGTCATTCACACACACTCAACCCTTGCATTCATAAACCATTTACTCCTACCTCTCTTTTTTTTCGTCCTATTGTCATTCACACAGACAAAACCCTTGTGTTTATCAATCATTCACTCCCACCTTTTTTTTCTTTGTTTGCTCGAGATTGCAAGGCTAACTCACCCTCTCTCTCCTGATTTACGTCGTCAACTAAAACATAATAATTATTATAAGTTAATTTTAGTGTCAAATAAAATATTATAATCTTAAATGGAGGCGTTTGTCCCAGTTATTGTGGGAAAAGGAAAAGAAGTAAAATCCAATTTTACATGTCGCTTGTTATACTCGGTCAATTTTAAAAAATATATCTCATTAGTCAACAGATAGTTAGTTTTTCTTATTTTTACTTGCTTGGACAACTATTATCATGATGCATTATTTTCTTTCCTTACTAAATCCTTATATTACGACGACAATGGATCTTTTGCTTTTAAAACATAACATATGATTGTAAATAAAGTTGAAATGTTATATATGAATTTTTGGAAATAGGAATTTAAGCCTATTTAAAGGCCTACATTTTAAGTATGTCTTTAAAAAGGCTTCAGCCTTTGCCAGGGATCTTTTGAAGGCTTAGGTTTAAGTCTAAAAAAAAATTTATATACAGACTTATGCTTTAAATCTCTATTATAGGTCTAGACCTATTTAGATAAAATCTAACCTAATCTAACCTATTTCCCACCTCTACCTGACCTGCTGGTGGGCCTTTTTCCTCTTTCCTCTTTTTTAGACTAGTAAAAACTATAATATATAGGAATAGGTTGAACTTTGGACTTGGATGATTGAAAGTATATAATACGTATATCAATATGTAATAATCCCTTTTTATCATTTTTGTAGTGAAAAGCATAATAAAAAATAAGAAATAATTAAAACTTGAACCTGATAAGAGCCATTATCATAAATAACAAATAAAGCTTTTACCTGATTCTAAATAAAATATAAAACTTGACCCTAATGAGAGTCATGATATAAATGAAAAAAATAACCTTAAACCTAGTTGTAACATAGGAAATTAAAAACTAAAGAATCAAGAGGAAAAATCTTGAGTTTGCATTCAAAACCTTAAAATCAAAAGGGAATTAAATTCATTAGTCCACAATCAACATTAGTCTAAAGTCTAAACAACATTAGTGTTTTGATTGTTCCTTTATTTCTAATATTTTGTATTAAAGATGTAACTAATATCTTAAATATTTTGTATTAGTCAATACGATAATATCTATATATAACAAATATTTTTTATAAAAAATATATTAGTTATATCCTTAATAAAAATATTAGTTATTTTGGTAAAAAAATATTAGATATATTAAATATGTTAAACTAATAACAACATGATTCTCAGTGCATTACTCATCATGTCGATCTCAACAAATATATATATAAATTAAAAAATATAATATAATTTGTGAATAAATAGAATTTTTTTAAAAAAAATTTGGGACGAGATAAAGCCTGTCTTCCTTCTCATTCCAAAATGACCAGAACCAGAACAACAATCAGAACAAAATGGCCGACATGGGATAGAGGCAAACACCTTATGGTGGCGTAGCTTACGAGTTCGAATCGTAGTTGTCAAACCCCTTAACATTTCGACATGCACAGAGTGATAAAGGCATAGTTCCACAGGCATACAGAAATAACACAAATATACTGATAAAAAGTACTTGTTTACATATAGAAGTCTCCTTACAGGGTTTGATAATATATACCGTCTTTTTTCCAACATGTTGAAATTAAACTAATATAACCCAACATCTCCAATCTTGGGATTCGCACCCCTCAATTGTTCGTATTTACCACTTTGCCCTTGGAGTCACTGGTTCCTGTTGGAATATTTATTTATTTGAAAAAAAAGAATGAGATTCAAACGAATCTTAGTAGTAACATATAATCATTCATATAAAATGCGAAAAGTAAATATTTCATACTCCATATTATGCACAAATTAATTAACAATGTGACAACATGTATATATAAGTTAGGGGTTCAATCCTCCACTATTCGTACATATCGGTTGGGTTATTACTCAACAACCAGGTAAAAGTGCATATTTGCACTAGCTACTCCTTCTCGACAGCACCATGTTGATTAATTAAATTACAAAAGATAGCATACACAAACATATAAACATTGGCATAATGTATGAAGAACAGAGTTACTATCTTAAACCACTTTTTAATTTGTAAAACGTTTCTCGACTTCGTGCCAACGGCGGGGGCTTTTAATCTAGTTTTAAAATTCCAAACGTATAAGAATTAGATTAAACCCCATTCATGTACTATTTTAGACTCTTCCAAAGTGTTTTTGTTAGTTATATTAGTCTAAGTTGCAAAATTACCAAAATGCCCCTGGGACCCGGTCTGACCGTACTTATCCAAAATTTTGACCCCTGGCTATTCTTACATGTTTTCATCCAAGGAATCCATTTTTTACCTCATTTTTGGCAAAATCACTATCAAATGACAGTTTTGTCCTTAACAGCCCCTATTTAGGGTTTTAGGGCATTTTCGTAATTTCACTTTCTATGACTTTTCTCACAAAGTGATCAACATCAACCCTGTACAATTTTTCCTTCTGAACACAATGGAACCATAAAATTGATGAAATTCCAGCTCCTACCCCTCCAAACAAGTCTGGCTGAAACATAAAGGAGAAAAGGAAAAAAATGTGATTTTTGATTTTCAACTCCAAAAGTTTGTTCTATTTCACTCTAATCCACTTGATTGGTCATTTAAACACTTAATGCACAAGATTTGAGGAAATTTGGGCAACATAACACCTTAGGGTTTCCATTTCCCAAATCTACAGATTAACCAACAAACCACAAATCCATCTAAGAATATCAACAACAACAACAACAACATACTACTAAGGATTTGAGATTTTTGCAGTTATATCTTGATTTCTCTTCCTCTCTCTCTCTCTCTCTCTCTCCCTCTCTCTCAGCGTCACCTTCCTCTCTCCTTGACCTTGAGATTAGCCAGCTAAACATAGTGTTTCATAGAGAAGAAGGGGTTAGGGAAGTTATTATACAAGAAAGTAAGCTTGAATCACAAGATCAACAAGCATTACCTTAAGATTTTGCTCTCTTGCTCCTCCTTCTCTTTAAACTCTCTCTCTCTCTCTCTCTCGGGAAGCTTGGGACGAAAATATGGAGAGGAAAGATGAAGCGAAAGCTTAAAAAATATCTCTAATTTTCCCTAATTAATATTATAATAAAATTGGATTTATGACACCTTTTGTGCACTTGACTTTATCTCCTTCCAACTTGTGTCATAATTTCCATTTGCAATTGAACTAATTCTTTTCCATTTGGTTAGCCCAAAATGATGTCCCAAGAGGTCCTTCATACCCCAATTTGGGCTTTTCAATTATCTCAATGAATTGGTCAACATATAATACTTTATTGAATTTATACATGCGCTCTCCTTTTCATAAATTCATATTTAATTGTTTGGCTTAATATGATGCCATTTAGCATGATTTAATACCCAACATATATCTTTCCCTCTTATTTCCATATATGGCGAAAATATTAGGAGAAAAGGGAAATAATAATTATCCAATGCATTCTCCAGAATCTCTCTAATTAAGTTATGCAAAAGTCTACTTTTACTTTGCAAACCTTGATTTATTTGATCAAGAATGTTCCAAATATATATTTTTCCTTTATTTTTATTAATTAATTAAAATTAACTTCAATTAATTGAAAATAATTAATTTTATGCTTAATTGACAAAATTTTTTCGATTTTGCCATTACATTTTTTAATTTATTTCTTTTTTCTTCATCCATGGCCAAAATTAACATTACTATTGAGCCAAATATTATGCTTACTATTCTTCCCTTTTTGGGCTCTAATATTGGGCTTTTTGAACAACCCAAAATAAACTTCATAACTTGTTATAGCCTAATTCTCATGAAAATGGAATTTTACTAACTTCTTAAATTCCAAGTTTATGAATATTCACCATTTCATTTCATTGAATATTTTCAATAATCACAATATATTTGTGTGAATAAAATTTGGGGTGTTGCAGTAGTTGCAATCATTTGACTTGTCAATAGCTTTATATGTAACTCTCGTTTTTCTTTGCATAATCCAAGTAGAAAGGGCCAACAATGCCAATTAACTTTTTTATTATACTTTTCTACCAAATTAGTTAGTGAAAAAAATTGTTAAGAGCGAAAACAAATATTTAAATAACTTTTCACAATGATCAACAAAAGAATTTAGTGCAAAAAATTGTATCTGATAGAAGCATAACAATAATATAAACACAAATTAAATGTAAGAATATGTAACATTTCAGGAAAAAAAACTAAGAAAAGTTGATTCAGTTAATAAAGGGATTGGCTCATAACCATAAAGTCATGGGTTTAAATTTTACCGATGTGAGAATTTTGTTAATGAGCAATCTGTAAATACTTTTATAAGCACTCTTTGATCCCGGAGATATACCTTATCTCTAACGATTTCCTGAGATTCAATTCACCTAAACCTTTTGATATCAAAGAAAAGAAGGGGGGAAAAAAAGAATAAGTAAAATTGTTATCTCTAAATTTTAATTTTCTTCTCTTGCATTTCATCCATACTTGAAGCTTTATTGTCAAAGCCTTCAATTCAACCCCAAAATGTCCAATAGACCTAATTACATATTAACATTAATCACCAAGTTTATTAGAACCTTTGAAATTAGTATCTTATTTTCTCTTTACCCTGTCCTGTAAGTTGAAAACCTTGACTTTTTGCATTCGATGTTCTAAAATTATTTTCACCACCTTTTCGCACATAAGTTTGTATGAGGAGTTTAATTGCGTGTTTGGAATAGTGATTGTTAATTGGGTTTGTTTCAATTGAACTTTTTATAATATTACTTTTGGTAAAAGTCATATTGTGTAATGTGATTTATGTTTGGATTGACGATTATCAAAATGACTTTTGTAAAAGTAAAGCTTGTTTGGATTGACTTAAGCCCAAGTGACTTTTGTGATAATGGTAAAAGAGAGTGGGTGGAAAAATATTTAAAAAATCAAGTAAATATTTAAAAATTACTTTAAAATATTAGGTGCTATTGAAAAAATATTTTAGAGTGGGTGAAAATCAATAAATCAGTATTTTAAGTTTTGGGTTCTCTTTACTACTAAAAAAAAATACATTAAATGTAAAATTATAGTTAGTCTCCTAAGACTGAGTACAACTGAAAAATTATTTTAAAGGGTTAAAAGCACTAACAAATATTTTAAAGTAATTTTTGGAGCTGAAAAAGTACATTAAGGGTAAAATTACAATAAGTCTGATAACACACTAGGTACAACTGAAAAAATATTTTAAGAGGTTAAAACACAAAAAAATATTTTAAAGTAATTTTTGGAGCTGAAAAGATACATTATTAAAGGTGAAATTGCAATCAGTCTGATAACACATTAGGTAAATTAAACGGTAATATTTGACTGAGCTTTTATCAAAAGCTCCAACATTGAGCTTTTGCTAATCGCATCTTCACAGTGGTCAGATTTGAATAAGCCCAATCCCTCACCTTGTTAATCAAACATGCAAAAAAAAAAAATCATTGCTGTCAATTGGGTTTTTATATGTCCAATTGGGCTTTTTGGCACCCAAAAGCTCTCACCAAACACACACTAAATATGAGCTTAGAATTTTGAAAATCAAACTCCTCTTAGCTCTTCCTCTAGTCTGAGAGGGCTGTGAGCAATCCATATTCCTCTAACTAGAACCTTAACCTATCAAGTATGGATTCTATACAAATTTTGGCTGCATCTCCCCCAAAAAAATGACCCTCCAAAATTTTTCAAGACCATGAAAACTTAACAACCAACAAAACCAATGAACACATAAGTTATCTATACTTATTTCTAAACTAGTTTCTATATTTTAATCATCAAAATATACCAGTTAAGGCATAATTAAACCTCAGTTCCTAAGAACCTAAAACTTGCACTAAACTTCATTCATCTTGAACAAAACCACAAAACTCAAAGTTAGAAATCACTACCTCACTTATTTCATGCATGAGAGTTGAGGCAAGTTGGCGCTTGAGTTTTCCTCCTTGACCAGTGATGTTTTATCAAAATATCACTGTGATCCTGTATATAAGTCTCTTTTAATTAAATCTCATATACCAAAGAGAGTTAGTTAACTCATTAACCATGAGTTAAACTTTCAATTTTGCTCTTATCTATGATTGATTCCAAAAGTAAACATAAATATATTCTTTTGTTTATTGTAATTAATAAGGATAAAAAAATACAAAATATATTTACTATTATGAAACTGGATTTATAAATAGGATAAAATTTTTTAATAAAAAAAACTTATAAATAGAACTAGAGGTATATATAAACTCAATATAATATAAAGGTTCTTCGCCGTAATAAATGAGCTTCAAGCTCTACTCTTAATTGACTTCTTGATCTAATTGATGATGAAATGGCTATTCACAGGAGTGGAAAATCTAGCTTATGACAAGAATTATTGCATTAAAATATTATTGATGAAAAGACAAAGTCGGTCGATCATATCCGATTGTGATTATTGATGTTTCTCAGATATTGGGCTCATGATTTTCCGTGAAGATGTACCATGTTTTGTGTTATTCTCTTGCATAGAGTACTCAGAGCCTTTTTTTTCTTCTTGGTAAAAGTCGAAATATATTATAAAGTAATTAATTAGAACAATTTATTATTACAAATCAAACTCCGAACTTTAGTTATCTATAGATAGCAACTTCTTCAAACTAACATCATGTTTACGCAAGTTCATATGCCTTTTGGTTTGGTAACCAATTCTGGAGAATATGAAATGAAATAAGACTTATTTAACCTGTGCGTCTTGCCAATAATTAATTAGTTTGACAAGTTTATATATGGATGGTGACAAGGTGAAAGATATTATCAACATTATTGATTTGAATCATATTTTTCATTTGAAGTTGTTTTCATAATATCATATGAAATTTTGGAGATAAAGCTTTTGTTTTTGTTCCTTTCATAGCTTTAGTTTGTTATTCGTGTGTGTTTGGTATTGTTTATTGGGGGTTAATAAACACTTATTACGTAAGCCGAGATAAAACTTCTCTCACATACTTACCTCGTATACCGTAAATCACGATTTATAAGTATTTATTGCCCAAAAATAAACTATCTTAAATGAACACGATCCTCTCACCCAGATGAGAAGCAGAGACTGGGACTGAGCAAAGAGGCTTTGTTTTGAAAGAAAGCAAAGTCAAATTTTGGTTCCAGAATATAAGAACTCAGCTGAAGGAACGGATTCTATTACCCAAAAAGGTGAGCCAAATCTAGTTCATTCAATAGGGAAAATAGTGCTGTGTGGGTGAAGCGAGCCAGCGAGGGAAGAAATGAAGGCAACAGTAGGGTAAGGCGTTTGTTGGAAAAGTCTAAGCAAACTTGCTTCAGATTTTTTCTTCTATATATATATGTTGAGTTGCCCCTCATTCAACAAGTCATTGTAGTATAGTGGTAAGTATTCCCGCCTGTCACCCGGGTGACCCGGGTTCGATCCCCGGCAACGGCTGATTTTTGTTTTTTGGTTTTTAAATAAAATGTCGAACTTTAAGTTTTTAACTCAAAAAAACGGATTGTCGTTTACTGCTGTGAAATGGTGTGCCCGCGCGTGATGTGTCTCGCTTTCGCCTGCGTTTTACCCACGAAACATGTGATGTGTCAGTGCTCTAGTCTTTACCCCTTTTCCCTGTTGAGGTGGTGAAACATGTGATGTGTCAGTGCTTTAGTGTGTGTTTGGATTAGCTTTTTTTAATAGCTTTTACGATTTACGAGGTAAGTATGTGAGAGGAGTTTTATCTCGGGTTTCGCAAACCATGGTTTGAAATCATGATTTGGAGGATATCCAAACACACACTTAGTCTTTAATCCTTTTTCCTGTTGAGGTGGTCATGTGGTATACAGTTTCATAGGGCAACTACACACGCAAACACGGCGATACTTTTCCTTTTTTGGGCAAGAAACAGTCATTATATAATAGCTAGGTTTCAACAATGGGGTTGTAAATGTAATTTCAATTTTCAACATTTGACTAGCGTGTTGAAGAGGTGCTGTTTAAAACTCTAACCCACCCCAAGAAGCCTGAGATCATGATTGGCTGATTACTGATTAGCCTACACTTTTCCTATCTTTCCTTTCTCACTCTATTCAAGCCAAACAAATCTTCACCCACTCTTATGAGTTATGACCAGGACCACATTAATTACTTGTTGTCAAGGTATTAAAGACCGGACCGGGTATTGAACCGGTCGGGGTACTGGGTTAAGGGTCAGTGGGTCAAACCGGGACCAAACCGGAGCTAAACCGGGACCAAACCGGTGAGTAATTGAAAATTTTAGACTTATAGTATGAAATTCTAAAGGAAAAAGTAAATTTTTTTTTTTTTTTTAATTTGGGACCCGGACCGGACCGGGAACCGGACCGGTCTAGTGACCGGTCCGGCGGGTTCCGGGCCGGACCGGCCGGTCCTGTCCGGGTCCCTGAACTATGCTTGTTGTTGTTGTTATTATTATTTGTTTTTTAATCCTGATATAATGTTGGGGAAAAAAAAATACTAGTCAAGTTTGCGAAACTTATCTTAATAACCGGATGATTTGGAGGTTAAAGTTAAAACTCATAAAAGCAGCCACATTCTTGTAATTCACAAAAGAACTTGAAAAATAAGTTATATTCATGATTTTTTATATATACTTTGTTCATAGTATTAGACTTGATTTTTCTTTATACGATGCATTGAGTTTTTTTTTTTAATTATATATGAAAAATTATTAAGTGAAAAAAAAAATTAAAATCACACAGAACATGATAAATTAGGTAGAGATTTTTTAAATAAAAAGTGACGTGTAATTTTAAAAATACGCATACCATGCTCGTATAGTATCACTTATTACATATAATTATTTATCAGTTCATTTTGGTACAATTATTAATAACATTGATACTAATAATATAAGTACAGTCACTTTCGTTGAAATCTTTTTATTATAATTCATATAATCAGTAATAATAGAGGGTGAAACTTATAAGGGGGAATCCTTAAAAAAACACTTGAAAATTGTAAAATGATAAATCATATTTTTTATTAAGAGTTGATTAAAAAAATGTTAAAATAAATAATTCCTAACTTATTTTTTTTGAGAAATACATGATTTATGGTTTTATGATTTCTAATTTTTTTTTTTTAAGGATCTGCCCCTTACATCTCTTACGCATTATTTTTTTGAACAACATCACTTACGCTTTAAATCATCTAGATCTTTTTTCATCTTTTTTTGTGTGCCGAAATAGATATTTTTTCATCAGGTTTGTATTTTCGGGGCCTAACATTTATTTATTCTGTATTTAGTATCACTTATTTTTAGATAATAAGTCTTTATTACGTAAGTCGAGATAAAACTCCTCTCACATACTTACCTCGTATATCGTAAATCACGATTTATAAGTACTCATAGCTAAAAAATAAATTATTACAAACGAGCACTTACATAAGTTATTTTGATTCAGACACTCATTATGTGTTTGATATTGCTTATTGGGGTCAATAAACTTTTATTATGTAAATCGAGATAAAACTCCTCTCACATACTTATCTTATATATCATAAATCATAATTTATAAACACTTATTATCAAAAAATAAATTATCCAAACCAACACTAATTCATTGAACAGCGAAATAGCGTGTGTTGTATTGGTCAAGTGAGAGGGAAGAAATAAGTAAGGAGGGACTAGAAGGATATAAGACGTGCCTTATGTACTATTACTGTGCTGCCTACCCCACAAAGGAAAAATGGAAACTGAAAGGAGAAAAATAAAGAGAAGAAAAGTGGAAAACAAAAGACACTGTGATCTCCTTACCTTCACGGCCCAGAAGAAGCACAACGCAAAACGGGATCCATCGGCAATCGATTCCATCATCATCTTCCCTAAAAATGTCTTCTTCATCCACTACCAGTGTCCATATCAGCGCCTTGAACGCCATCGTCAACGTCAACTCTCTCTTCACTTTGGCCGTCTTCATCGGTCTCACTTGGAACCCCTACGACCCAACCAACAGTCTCATTTCCGATTCTGACTGCGTCGCTTCTCCTTCCATTGCCCAGAACCTCGTTTCCTTCCATGTCTACTCCTTCAGCTCCTTTCTCTTCTCCAGCCTCGTCGCCCTCGCTCTCAAGCAGGCCATCAGTCTCTCTCGATCTCCCGGTTTCCACTACCCCGCCGAGTTCTTCGCCCACATCAACAAAACGGTTCTCCGCCTCGGCATGCTTGTCTCCGGTGCCGGTTCCGTCTGCGGTTGTGGTTTCTTGATGATGGCCTTGGTCAATGTGGTTCAGATCAAGCTGGGCACTCTTGCTTGTGGCAGCTCCCACACTTACTCTGCTGTCGTCCCGCTCTTCATACTGGTTCCTTCTGCGCTTCTCATTTACGTTTCTGTTGTTTTGTACGCCTTTACTCGCTAGGATTCGTGGGCTTAGCATGTATGTTTAGTTTTCTCAACCAAATCGATCATGTCCTGTCCTATATCTTGTATGATTCGGCTTAGCCCTTTGCGGAATACAAAGTGTCCCGGCCTTGTATGATTCAGCTAAAATTACATTGAATATGAGTTTTTTCCCCCTTATGCTTCTTCTCATTTTTGCGATAAGCTTAGCATTGCTGTGATTTGTGAGAAAAATAATATGAAATTAGGTTTGTGGGGGTTATTGATCACTTGTCATGGCTAAAATCAGCTACTTCTATTTGTGATATGGAGAGTTCGGGAACGCAGCAAAATCATGGGATGGGTCCTGTGAATGATCTTAGAAGTGATGGTTATTTCTAGTTCATTTTACTTACCTGTGGAGCACTTAATCTAACTTGTGATTAGACTATTGTGACTGGAAAAGATACAAATGGTTGTTTGAGTTGATGGCCTCGTATGGAACGTTTCATTATTGTCTATAGTTGCTTCTTCTCCTTCTTCCGGACTTGATCAATAAATTTTGTGCTGAATAACAATTCAACATTCTCATAAGCTACATCTAATTAATTCAATTATCTGCTGGCATCATCAACTATCGTAAGGTAAGGAATCATTTGGATTAGACCTAAGACTAATATTGTTGGAACTAGTGAGACCCCAACTACCGACTGGGTCCGAGATCCCCTATTTTTAAGAGAGATGTGGGGATACTTTATCATGCGGGGTTTTTTATCACATGAATACAGAGACTAAATATTCATGGTTGTGAATGAAGAAATAGGAATGTTTACATTCTTGTGACATTGCTGACGGTAACAAATGTTGCCGTAGGAGAATAGTACTCTGCCTGAAGCGAAAGTGATAATCTGGTATTATCAAATCTAGACCAGACAATGGGGTTTTCATTTGTAATATTTGTATATAAATAAGCTGACTGATTTTTATGCATAAAGGAACCTATCACAAACCAATATGGATGAGGAAAAATGAAGGTGAAATGACCTTTATAAGATTTAAAATCTCATTGAAGAACAGCATGTATTTTCATTCTTCTCCTAATGGAACCCAAACAAATATGTGAGAAATATAATGGCATAGAGGATCAAGTTAGCGAACAGAGGCAAACTATCAGAATGATGGAGTTTCCTTTGCAGAGGGGGAAAAAAAAAGAAAGTGTAGGAAAACAGATAATGGTGCTAAACTGCAAGGGTTATGATATGCTAGTGATCTTCCACCAAGACCATTCATGAATTTATACATTATCCTTTTTTTGGCCAACGAATTTATACATTATGCTACACTTTGATTCTTCCCTGTTTTTAAGCCTCTCTGAAACTGAATTGCCAAAAGCTACCCATCCTAAGAGTAACATGTGTCTCCTGTTTAGTCTGCCTGAAACTGTTATATATGAACTTCACCACAGCCTTCTTATTCTCCACCTCCCTTCCTACATCCTTTAGATCAGGCCTTATTTGGGGCGTATCAACTTCTTTACTATTTGTGACTTTGATTACCTTTCTTTTCCCCACCATCTTCTAAATGAGATAATCGTGTGTGTTTTTAGTCCTCTTATCATTGTTCTGAAACTCTTATACAGCAAGAAAAAGTCTCCCAACTCTTCAGCCATACAGTGGATTTGACATGTGTTTTAGTTGATCACTTACCTGGTAAATATCAATATCGTATGCTGCAGGATACTTTAGATAACATTGTGCCTTTGCCCAAAAAATTTGCGGAATATTTGGAGTGTTTGGTTTACAACTTGAAACAAATTTTAGTACAAAAACCTCCCAGCTCCATTTGTCTTGGACAACTCCAATTTTTTCTGCATGGAGGATTTTAAATTTGTTCTTGGAGGATTTTAAATTTGTTTGTCTTTGTATTACCTCTTGTCAGGTGAGTGTCACTATCTTATGTTGCATGCCCCTTTTGATATCTGCATGCCTTGCAAAAATATTATCTTCTGTTTGGACTTCAGGTAGTCTTTAATTATGATAAAATTTAGCAGAGCCATTAGTGACGATTGAGTACTTCTGCCTATAAGCGTAATTGATGCAAAATCCACTCTCTCATGTCTTCACTACCATCCCTAGTACAAGTAATGTATTTTGTTTCTCTTATAATACGTGTGGGTTCCATGCTTTGTATGAAGTCTGACAAATGAGTTGCATTAATCATGGCTCATGAGTAATATGGCTTGTTAAAATTTTTATATTATATATAAATTATGTATCTTCTGGAGGGCTTGAATTTAGATTTGTTTAACTCCTCGAGTCCACATTTAGGGATAATAGGTATTATCTTATAGATGAAAGCAATAGAATCTGGCCGTCCTTGGGTAAAGTAACATCATTACTTTTGTTTATTGCACCCTATTAGTATGATAGCTCTTTGACAAGCCAAAAAGATAACTCTTTACTTACCTGGAACTGGTTCAGTGCGTCATATTCGTTTCAGATTATAGGAGGGCTTAAAGCAGAAAGGGTGAGGTGGCTTATACTTGAAATATTATATATGCGTTGACTTCTTATAAAAAGTATTTGTTCCAAACTTCTTAAGGGCAAAATCCTAATGGAAACTTTGCATGCTATCATTGGCTGAAGAGATCAAGATAAAGCTTAACCTATTGATGGAGGAGTAGGTGAAGGAATAAATTAGAGTATTTTCCACTAGTGGTAGCTCCGCCATGAATTGTGGACATCACGTACTAGCTCCTTTCTATTACCCAGGTGGAGTATAAAATGCTATCAAGTGAAGTTTCAAGATCAGGATGAAGGAAACCAAGCTCCAATGAATAACATTTTCTTTCTAGTACTTCTTGTGATTCTTGGCTTCATAAAGCATAGTGAAGTTTATGGGGCTGGTGAATGCGGACTATCGTCCCCTGACAAAGAGGCTCGGAAACTGGCTCCTTGCATTTCAGCAGCAATGAATGCGAGTGCTCCAGTTTCTGATAGGTGCTGCTATCAAATAAAGACACTGGGCCAGAAAATTGCTTGCCTTTGTGCTATTGTGCTTTCTAACACAGCCAAAATTTTTGGAGTCAAGCCAGAAATCGCAGTCACCATCCCAAAACGTTGCAATATAGCTGATCGCCCTGTGGGTTACAAGTGTGGAGGTCTGTGATGCTTCATTGCACTTTCTTCATTTCTGTATGAAATGTTAAAATACTGATCATTTAATTTTCCTTCTGCTCTTTGTTATGCAGATTACTCAGTGCCTTGAAGGGCGTAACAATGGTTGTGAAGGAGCATTTCAAAATATGTGGTGCGGATCTCTTGAAGAATGTGAACTACAATTCACTTTATATCGGTGGAGTCCTATGTTATGTTTAAATAAAATAGCTTAAGCCATGTATATATTGGATAAGCTTCTTTATTTTGTCTCTGCAAAAAAATGATTTACTTGCATTATTTCAGCAAGGAAAAAGGAACAATTTTCTTTTGGCACGGAAGGAAAATGGAACTTATTCAAACTCAGATTAATCCCCGTAATCATAAAACAATGAAGATTAGAGTATACTTACCAATAAATTAATAGTGTCTACGTTTATTTGACAGTAAGATGTCTCATGTTTATGTCTAGTTTACTTTCCGAAAGAACCGATTATATGATCCACATCACAGAGTAAGAATCAAAATTTTCAGTGTTTGATGAAGATTAAAAGTTTATGCCAATTGCCAAGTAATTTAACCACAGTGGATATAATCTAGTCTTTGTTTCGCATCTGCTTCTCGGACAAGAGAACTTTTAATTTAAGCAAATTGAAGTTTTAGCATCATGCGGTTTCAATTAGAAGGTAAGGTTTATTTAGGAATTTTCTAGGTAATAACCAAGTATAAAACAACTTCTAAATGTTATAATTTGAGGATAAAATATCCAGTAAAACCTTGCCTTTTATTGTGATCACTTTGACTTTCGTCAACTGGAAAAAAAAAAAAACTTCTGTCTAACTTTGACTTAACCATACCAATCGTGATGAAAGCCTGACTTTGCCCTTTTCTTATTGGAAAAATACAACAAAATAGCATTTGAATTACAAAAATTTTGAAATGACTACTAAATTGCCAAAATGACAAATAGATGATTTGGTAGATATATGGGATTTTGAAGTTGGAGGAGTATTGACAACTTGAAGATAATGACAGCTTAGGAATGATAATTAGCAACTTGGATATATATAATGATAACTTAAGGAGCTCAAATTATTAATCTTTATATCCAAATTCTTATACTTAAGTTGTTAATACACAAACTTCAAAATTACATATTTTTACTGATTGTTTATTTATCCTTTTTCTATTTTAACAAACAATTTGGTTTTTATTTTTTAAAATTCAAATGGTATTATCATCTTCCTTTTCTTATTTATATCTCTTTTTAATTAATTACCGTATTTAATTGCTTTGTATTTATCTTACTGTGATGATTCGGTTGGGTCGTCCTTTACCTCCATCCTCCTCCTCCATTCCAGAGTAGTGTTTACTCTATCCATCTGCTTCCCCTGCACCTTCATAAAAAATCCATCGTCGCTTCTTTCCTTCCTCGTTTAAAACCTAGCGCCTTCTTCCCTCGCTTTAAACCAATTTCACACAACCCGCGAGAAAAAACCCTGCGACGTTCATTTCTTTCTTCCTTAGTTTCATCAGCGGCTCACCGTCTGAACTCGTCTTCCTATCCCGCCATCTAAGCCGTCACCTAGCGAGGTTCGTTCATCTGTCGTCTCTTCCATTAATCTTTCTTACTGATTATTGTGATTTTTCACCGTGCTGCTCTATTCTCCCCGCTTTCCAATAGAAATCAGCAATCGTCATTCAAAAGAATGGTTACACACTTTCGCTAATGAAATGTGCTGCTATTTAAAATACTCCATTTTTCATTTCTTGGTCCGAATCACACTTCTTGCTCCTCTTTTGTCTATGCTGTACGTTTTTGAATTGGGAAACAGGAACTTTGTTGGTACCATGAATGTTAGCTACATTTTCCGTTTTTGTTTTTTTAATATATTTTCATTCATTCTACTAAACTAATTGAATTTTGGAGCTAGCTTAGTTTCTGCAATTCACAAGAGTAATCGTATGAAATACTGAAAATATATATGGAGCTACGCTTTGAATGTATTAAATCTTTGTCCATGGATAATTCGTGCCCAGCCTACCAAATGAAAAGAAACAGTTTCTTGTAACTTTGAAGTAATGAATTTTGACTGGATTTTTTTGTGAAGTTTGCTTGTTATGTTGTAAAATTTCTAGAATCGTTATAATAAATCGTACATGTAGACCCAGTGTTAATGTAATTTAGTTACATGCTCAAAGGATTACTTCTTTCTTTTGCATCCATATGCTATTCAATTATTCTATTTCTCATAGCTATTAAATATCTATGCAAAACTCTTTCTCTCAGTTACAAAAGTGAGTCCCCCACCCCCTATTTTATAAACCTTTTTCTTTTAAGAATTATTGGTCATTTTCTAATTTTTGAGGGGGATGCGTATGGGTAGAACAATCCCGGCTGGTTTGAACATAGGGAAGATGAGAAAAACCTACAGGAATGGGGCAAGCTATAGGTGAACGTAGTGGGGGTGGATGGCAAAAAAGTGGCTTGAATTTGGCCCATTGCCATCCCTAACTTGCAACTAGGGGTGGAAACAGGCCAGGCGGCCTGTCAGGGGCCTAGGCCTGGCCTGTTTTTGGCCTGGCCTGGGCCTAAACAGGCCAGGCCCAGGCCTTTTAAAAAGCCTGGTTTTCTTAACAGGCCAGGCCCAGGCTCATTAAAAAGCCTTTTAATTTTATCAGGCCGGCCTGGGCCTGTTAGTTTTTTTTAAACCTCTTTTTTTTGTGCATGGCCTTTTTCTGAGCCCTGAATACATAAGCCTTTTTTTTGTTATTGGACAGAGGCTTGTTGGTTGGGGCTTGGGGTTGGTTTATACATAGGTTTAGGTTTTTCTTTTATCCCTCATGAGTCAGGATTCACGCACCGACATTCACGACCATCACTCGATCAAGATCGCCATCTTCATTCAAAATCAAACTGTCAATCCGTTCAGCCTCGCCGGTCGCCACTCTTCTCTGTCCTCCATTCCTAGTTCGTGCTTGTTGGCCGCTGCTTTGTTTCGTGTTTCCATCTTCGCCTTCTCCTTATTCTTCATCTTCGTCTTCTTTTCAGTTTTTATCTATGTTTTGATTTTTGTCATCTTGATCCTTCTATGGGTAGGGAATAGTCTCGCCTTTTAGTACTGATGCTATCAATGTGGAAGGATTCACCATTCTCCGTTCTTGTAAGTTCCCCTCACTCTCTCTCTCTCTTCACCCTCGGTTCTTTTTTTTTTGGAAGTAGAGAAATTGATTTGGGGATTAGGGTTTCATTTGAGCTTGGAGATGTATTCTTGATGCTTCTTGAGCTTGGGCATGTAGTCTTTTTGGAAAAAGATAAATTTGATTTGGTGATTAGGGTTTTGTTCTCTCGATTGATTTGGGGATTTGGGTTTCTTCCTTATCGGTAAAGTTAGCAGTTTCTTTGTTTGGGTATCAACATTGACAGCACATTAGTATTTATTCATCATACATGGTTTGAAAATTTCCTGACGCACATTTTAGAAACATATATATGGAAATAGAACCATAGATAAGATGGCCAACTTGCCTTGCTAATAACGATGATTGATGCGAGTTCAAATGATCATTGATCTTCATATTCTTTGCTTGCTTCTTCTCAAAGTGAACCTAATCAAAATCGTTTATCTTGTTTTCTGTTTTAGTTTGATTTTTTCTGTTTTAGATTGATTATTTTTTCTGCACTTAATCTGAAATTGTATTGCTTTCTAATTATATTCATTTGATTTATTTTTTTAAGGTCTTGGAACGAGAAGAAGAAATTGTGTTGAAGATTTGATGTTTTGTGGAAGTGGTTAGTAATTGTAATTGAAATTGTTGTGATGTGGTGTTTGGTTTTATCTTGTTGATTAATTAGATTATAATATATTTTATCATGTAATTTGGATAGTTTAAATTGTTTTCAGTCTGTTCAAATGTGGCTTGTTTTTGGCTTGGAATTTTTTCCAGAGAAAGACTCAGGCTTGTTAGCCTGTTTATACATTTTTAAAAATCCAGGCTTTATTAACAGGCCACAGGCCAGGCCAGGCTTCTATACAGGCCAGGCTTAGGCCGGAAAAAAGGCCTGTAACAGGCCACAGGCCAGGCTCAGGCCAACATATTACAAAACAGGCCTGGCCTGTTAAGGGTGAAGCCTGGTCTGGCCTGGCCTGTTTCCACCCCTACTTGCAACCAGATCATCCTTTTGTTCTTTAATGGGTTTTTAATCAGAAAATTTGATGCATCTTGTTTTTGGATTGAAATCTTGTTTTGAAATCATGTTTGATGTTGTTTTTTAGGTTGTTTAGTTTTGATAGCTGATGCTGGGGATTACTTTTTAAGATGGATCTCCGCCATGTTGGATGCGAGCTTTTACCTAGACCCCTTAGCCAATCCTCAGCTGGCCTCCAACTTTCCTTCTTGAGACCATTCTCAAACCCTTTCTGCAAGGCCCCCAACCTAAAATTCCAAACACCAAAACATTTTGTAGTTGTCTCATTTTCCCAAAACCCTAAACCAACTTCTACACTCTCAATTGTCAGCCAAAATCCTCTATATACTGCTCAAAATAATGAATGCGAGCGAGACGTTCGGTCCTTTGCAGGTCGGAAGAAGAAATCTGGTGGTTCCTCAACTGGGCGTGAAGGCAAGGCTGATTTCCTCCGTCAGTTGAGGCGTAAGCCTAGGCACAGAGCTAAGAAATATGCCGAGTCCTTTTTCTACCGCTTGAGAAATCCAAATGGGAACTATCCTGATAACTTCTCTGAGGATGAGCTTCAACAAATTGGTCTTGGGTATGATCGGTTTGTCAGATTTATGGACAAGGATGATCCAAATTTGCGTCACCCATATGATTGGTATAAATATGGTCAATTTGGACCCTACTCATGGCGAGGAGTTGTTCTGGGTGACCCAGTTCGTGGTAGATTTACTGATGAACGTGTGACAATAATAAGTGAGGTTAAGGATCATGAGGAGTGGGAGAAAATTGAGCAATTTGAAATGGCTTCTGAATTTGGGAAAAGAGTGAAGCAGATGGATGAAAGTAAAGGATTCAAGCACTTTTGGGTATTCGTGAGGCACCCGAGGTGGAGACTTTCTGAGTTACCTTGGCAGCAGTGGACGTTGGTTAGTGAAGTAGTCCTTGAAGCTGGTAAGCAGAGGTTGGATAAGTGGAGTTTGATGGGTAGGCTTGGCAATAAGGCAAGATCTTTGATAACACAATGTGCAGCATGGATGAGACCTGATATAATATATGTAAAGCGGCCGGTGTATCAATGTAGGTTTGAGCCACAGGATAACTTTTTTAATGCACTTATTCCATTCCTCGATCCCAGCACAGAAAATGATTATCTTTTTGAGTTAGAAAATGATGATGGGACTGTTGAATTGTGTACTTATTATGGTGGGTTGTGTAAGATTGTGAAGGTGAGCCAAAAAGCATTCGTTGATGATGTGGTCAATGCTTATCAGAAATTGAGTGAGGAGAAAAAGTCAAAATGTCTAGAATTTTTGTTGAAGAATCATCCAGTTCTGCTTTTACATCCATATACAAAGGAGTGGAAAGCTAAGTTGGAAGAGATGGAGCTGGGCTGCGATGCTCCTGAAGATGACACTGCTGATGCTAGTGTTGATGATTCTGGTGAAACTGAGATCTTAGATTGGATTGAGGATGATGAAGGAGGTGTTGATGGTGAAGGCATTACTGAAAATGATGACGACGACGACGACGACGATGATGATGAGGAGGAGGATTATGGTGATGGTGGCGATGACGACCAAGATCTAGCTATGGACGTGGAAGATATTGGAGACAACGAGGAAGATACATTTGCAGAAGAGGATGAGGATAAGATGAGTTGGAATGAGAAGCTTCAAAAAGCCCTTGGTAGTGGAGAAGCAATGGAAAAACTGGCAAAGGAGAGTTTAGAGTTCACCTCAAAGTTATACAAGGAACACTCAATGACAGGAGTGGGCGAGGGAGAACAGAAGCAATCATCAGATGGAGATGAAACTGCGTTGAGAGGCAAGTGGGCGAAGGTTAGTCCAGATGAGTGGAAGTATGCCGGGATCGGTCCATGGAGGAAAAAGGTCAAGAAGAGCAGGCTTCCTCCAGAGTTGTTTTTGCGAGCAGCTGTTAGACCATTTACATACAGGAATCTGGTTAAAGAGATTGTTTTAACAAGGCATGCAATTTTGGATGGTGACATAGGTAGGAAGGTTTAAGCTGGTTTGCCTTTCTAGGGAGGGTATGTTGGTGTAGGATTTGTTTGATATGGTAGCACCCAGTTGCTTGAGGCAATATTAGTTGTTGTCTTTTGCACTTCATTAAACATGAAAGCTATATAAAGTTTATACTTTGTTCATTCGATTTCGCTTTTGGGACATTTAGATTATAAAGAATCAGCTTGCCTTCTCATTTCTTAGGTTTACTGGCATTTTTTGAAGGAAGATTTTATGACTTTTCTATAGGACCTAGTGCCTCATCTATGTTGGTTTTTCTTTTTGAAACCTGTTGCCTAGAGGGGCAGGGTACAGTCACTGGCTACCACGACCAGATCAATGCAATCAACAGGTGGGGAAGATGATAAACAATGAACATCAAAAGAGAGATCTTAAGAGAGAAGGCTTCTTTGTAAATGAGCAGAAGACTTCATGTTACTTGATTTAATCTTTGATTAATATTTATAAGAGCATTTACAGTTATGTTTACTTGTCATGTGTGCACGTCAGATCTAATGTAGCATGTATATGTTGACTGTTGTTCAAAAATTGTGAAAAACTATGTTATAACTTCTATTCAATGGAAAGTAGATGGAAAAGAGGGGTTAAAAGTTTTTAATTATTATTTTTATTCTTTTATCTAACATATTGTGTTTATTAAAATTTTATAATCTCATTTTTCCAATTCTTTTAAATTTAACTCAAATTTTTTCTCCTCTCGTCTCCAAATCCCTCCTATCAAACAACCCTTTAATATGAACCTCCTAAAATATCACTTTTTGCCGGGAAATCCCATACCGCTGTTTTTTTTTTTTTGCCAACCATACCGCTATTATTATTATAGTTAGAAGTAGAAACATGTAGCATGTTACACGGATTTTCTTTTTTCATTTATTGTTAAAAAATAATTTTTTTACCAAAATATTTTAATTTTAATTATACATTATTTTGGTAAAAACAATTACATGAGAAATAATATATTTTGTTTGACTCCATAAGGATATTATAACGACTGTGATATTTGCCTTTCCCCCTATTTTCTCCTGCAACTCCTTTTTTATCTTCAATTTTTCTCGTCTTCTTTTCTTTTAACCATTCTTTTAACATTTCTGTCCGTCTAAAGGTCTCTCTCGCGAGTTGTTAGTGAGCCAAGAAACTGAGGAACAGAATTGGGCTGATGAAATAACAAAACCAAGGAAGTGAGCAGAGATCTAAGATTGCAGAAGATAAACCAAATCGGGTAAGATGGAGATAATAACAGACCCAGTCATTGAAGTTGCCAATCTGGTAGAATTTATGAATATATCCTACTTTTAGGGTCCGTCTGGGAAAGCGTTAGGATCACAAAAAAATAAAAAAAATGAAAAAAAAACCCAGTTAGAGACAAAATGGTCTGTTTGGAAAGGATTTTTACAGATAGGCTTTTCCAAAAAAAGCTTCTTCTGTCAAAAACCACCTCTAGTTACTTAAAAAAAAAAAAGCCTCTTTTGCCATTGTTAATTCAAATGCAAATCAAATTTATAATATGATTTTTATCCTATCTTAAATTTATAAAAGTCATATTAAAAAAAAAAATACTACCATCGCTAATCCAAACGAATCTAAGTTAGCCATATTTAGTTTATGCCCATAAACCGTTTGAATCAATGTCTCTATGTCTTTGATAAAAAAAAAAAAAAAATGTCTCTATGTCCATTTTAAATTTTGTAGTACCCCGAACTTCTAATATTATTATTTAGACCTTGCCGATGGTTTCCATCCTAAGAGAAGAAAACCCCTAACGGCGTTAGTACGGATTTAACGAAAATTGTGGTGGATGCCCCTTTTTAAAACTTCATTGGTATTTTTGCCCCTTTTAAAAGATATTTGTGGTGGACGCTCCTCGGACAATACTTCATTGATAAATTTTTTTAAACAACATCTCTTACGCTTTAAATCATCTAGATCTTTTTTCATCTTTTTTTATTTTTTTTTGCCGAAATAGATCTTTTTTCATTAGGTTTGTATTTTCGGGGCCAAACATTTATTTAGTCTGTGTTTAGTATCATTTATCTTTAGATAATAAGTCCTTATTATGTAAGTCAAGATAAAACTCCTCTCACATACTTACCTCGTATATTGTAAATCACGATTTATAAGCACTTATAGCTAAAAAATAAGCTATTACAAACGAGCACTTACACAAGTTATTTTGATTCAGACACTCATTATGTGTTTGATATTGCTTATTGGGGTCAATAAACACTTATTACGTAAGTCGAGATAAAGCTCTTCTCACATACTTATATCATAAATCATAATTTATAAACAATTATTATCCAAAAATAAACTATTCAAACGAACACTAATTCATTGAACAGCGAAATAGCGTGTGTTGTATTGGTCAGAAGAGAGAGAAGAAATAAGTAAGGAGGGACTAGAAGGATATAAGACGTGCCTTATGTACTATTACTGTGCTGCCTACCCCACAAAGGAAAAATGGAAACTGAAAGGAGAAAAATAAAGAGAAGAAAAGTGGAAAACAAAAGACACTGTGATCTCCTTACCTTCACGGCCCAGAAGAAGCACAACGCAAAACGGGATCCATCGGCAATCGATTCCATCATCATCTTCCCTAAAAATGTCTTCTTCATCCACTACCAGTGTCCATATCAGCGCCTTGAACGCCATCGTCAACGTCAACTCTCTCTTCACTTTGGCCGTCTTCATCGGTCTCACTTGGAACCCCTACGACCCAACCAACAGTCTCATTCCGATTCTGACTGCGTCGCTTCTCCTTCCATTGCCCAGAACCTCGTTTCCTTCCATGTATACTCCTTCAGCTCCTTTCTCTTCTCCAGCCTCGTCGCCCTCGCTCTCAAGCAGGCCATCAGTCTCTCTCGATCTCCCGGTTTCCACTACCCCGCCGAGTTCTTCGCCCACATCAACAAAACGGTTCTCCGCCTCGGCATGCTTGTCTCCGGTGCCGGTTCCGTCAGCGGTTGTGGTTTCTTGATGATGGCCTTGGTCAATGTGGTTCAGATCAAGCTGGGCACTCTTGCTTGTGGCAGCTCCCACACTTACTCTGCTGTCGTCCCGCTCTTCATACTGGTTCCTTCTGCGCTCCTCATTTACGTTTCTGTTGTTTTGTACGCCTTTACTCGCTAGGATTCGTGGGCTTAGCATGTATGTTTAGTTTTCTCAACCAAATCGATCATGTCCTGTCCTATATCTTGTATGATTCGGCTTAGCCCTTTGCGGAATACAAAGTGTCCCGGCCTTGTATGATTCAGCTAAAATTACATTGAATATGAGTTTTTTTCCCCATTATGCTTCTTCTCATTTTTGCGATACGCTTAGCATTGCTGTGATTTGTGAGAAAAATAATATGAAATTAGGTTTGTGGGGGTTATTGATCACTTGTCATGGCTAAAATCAGCTACTTCTATTTGTGATATGGAGAGTTCGGGAACGCAGCAAAATCATGGGATGGGTCCTGTGAATGATCTTAGAAGTGATGGTTATTTCTAGTTCATTTTACTTACGTGTGGAGCACTTAATCTAACTTGTAATTAGACTATTGTGATTGGAAAAGATACAAATGGTTGTTTGAGTTGATGGCCTCGTATGGAACGTTTCATTATTGTCTATAGTTGCTTCTTCTCCTTCTTCCGGACTTGATCAATAAATTTTGTGCTGAATAACAATTCAACATTCTCATAAACTACATCTAATTAATTCAATTATCTGCTGGCATCATCAACTATCGTAAGGTAAGGAATCATTTGGATTAGACCTAAGACTAATATTGTTGGAACTAGTGAGACCCCAACTACAGACTGGGTCCGAGATCCCCTATTTTTAAGAGAGATGTGGGGATACTTTATCATGCGGGGTTTTGTTATCACATGAATACAGAGACTAAATATTCATGGTTGTGAATGAAGAAATAGGAATGTTTACATTCTTGTGACATTGCTGGCGGTAACAAATGTTGCCGTAAGAGAATAGTACTCTGCCTGAAGCGAAAGTGATAATCTGGTATTATCAAATCTAGACCAGACAATGTGGTTTTCATTTGTAATATTTGTATATAAATAAGCTGACTGATTTTTATGCATAAAGGAACCTATCACAAACCAATATGGATGAGGAAAAATGAAGGTGAAATGACCTTTATAAGATTTAAAATCTCATTGAAGAACAGCATGTATTTTCATTCTTCTCCTAATGGAACCCAAACAAATATGTGAGAAATATAATGGCATAGAGGATCAAGTTAGCGAACAGAGGCAAACTATCAGAATGATGGAGTTTCCTTTGCAGAGGGGGAAAAAAAAAGGAAAGTGTAGGAAAACAGATAATGGTGCTAAACTGCAAGGGTTATGATATGCTAGTGATCTTCCACCAAGACCATTCATGAATTTATACATTATCCTTTTTTTGGCCAACGAATTTATACATTATGCTACACTTTGATTCTTCCCTGTTTTTAAGCCTCTCTGAAACTGAATTGCCAAAAGCTACCCATCCTAAGAGTAACATGTGTCTCCTGTTTAGTCTGCCTGAAACTGTTATATATGAACTTCACCACAGCCTTCTTATTCTCCACCTCCCTTCCTACATCCTTTAGATCAGGCCTTATTTGGGGCGTATCAACTTCTTTACTATTTTTGACTTTGATTACCTTTCTTTTCCCCACCATCTTCTAAATGAGATAATCGTGTGTGTTTTTAGTCCTCTTATCATCGTTCTGAAACTCTTATACAGCAAGAAAAAGTCTCCCAACTCTTCAGCCATACAGTGGATTTGACATGTGTTTTAGTTGATCACTTACCTGGTAAATATCAATATCGTATGCTGCAGGATACTTTAGATAACATTGTGCCTTTGCCCAAAAAATTTGCTGAATATTTGGAGTGTTTGGTTTACAACTTGAAACAAATTTTAGTACAAAAACCTCCCAGCTCCATTTGTCTTGGACAACTCCAAATTTTTCTGCATGGAGGATTTTAAATTTGTTCTTGGAGGATTTTAAATTTGTTAGTCTTTGTATTACCTCTTGTCAGGTGAGTGTCACTATCTTATGTTGCATGCTCCTTTTGATATCTGCATGCCTTGCAAAAATATTATCTTCTGTTTGGACTTCAGGTAGTCTTTAATTATGATAAAATTTAGTAGAGCCATTAGTGACGATTGAGTACTTCTGCCTATAAGCGTAATTGATGCAAAATCCACTCTCTCATGTCTTCACTACCATCCCTAGTACAAGTAATGTATTTTGTTTCTCTTATAATACGTGTGGGTTCCATGCTTTGTATGAAGTCTGACAAATGAGTTGCATTAATCATGGCTCATGAGTAATATGGCTTGTTAAAATTTTTATATTATATATAAATTATGTATCTTCTGGAGGGCTTGAATTTAGATTTGTTTAACTCCTCGAGTCCACATTTAGGGATAATAGGTATTATCTTATAGATGAAAGCAATAGAATCTGGCCGTCCTTGGGTAAAGTAACATCATTACTTTTGTTTATTGCACCCTATTAGTATGATAGCTCTTTGACAAGCCAAAAAGATAACTCTTTACTTACCTGGAACTGGTTCAGTGCGTCATATTCGTTTCAGATTATAGGAGGGCTTAAAGCAGAAAGGGTGAGGTGGCTTATACTTGAAATATTATATATGCGTTGACTTCTTATAAAAAGTATTTGTTCCAAACTTCTTAAGGGCAAAATCCTAATGGAAACTTTGCATGCTATCATTGGCTGAAGAGAGCAAGATAAAGCTTAACCTATTGATGGAGGAGTAGGTGAAGGAATAAATTAGAGTATTTTCCACTAGTGGTAGCTCCGCCATGAATTGTGGACATCACGTACTAGCTCCTTTCTATTACCCAGGTGGAGTATAAAATGCTATCAAGTGAAGTTTCAAGATCAGGATGAAGGAAACCAAGCTCCAATGAATAACATTTTCTTTCTAGTACTTCTTGTGATTCTTGGCTTCATAAACCATAGTGAAGTTTATGGGGCTGGTGAATGCGGACTATCGTCCCCTGACAAAGAGGCTCGGAAACTGGCTCCTTGCATTTCAGCAGCAATGAATGCGAGTGCTCCAGTTTCTGATAGGTGCTGCTATCAAATAAAGACACTGGGCCAGAAAATTGCTTGCCTTTGTGCTATTGTGCTTTCTAACACAGCCAAAATTTTTGGAGTCAAGCCAGAAATCGCAGTCACCATCCCAAAACGTTGCAATATAGCTGATCGCCCTGTGGGTTACAAGTGTGGAGGTCTGTGATGCTTCATTGCACTTTCTTCATTTCTGTATGAAATGTTAAAATACTGATCATTCAATTTTCCTTCCTCTCTTTGTTATGCAGATTACTCAGTGCCTTGAAGGGCGTAACAATGGTTGTGAAGGAGCATTTCAAAATATGTGGCGCGGATCTCTTGAAGAATGTGAACTACAATTCACTTTATATCGGTGGAGTCCTATGTTATGTTTAAATAAAATAGCTTAAGCCATGTATATATTGGATAAGCTTCTTTATTTTGTCTCTGCAAAAAAATGATTTACTTGCATTATTTCAGCAAGGAAAAAGGAACAATTTTCTTTTGGCACGGAAGGAAAATGGAACTTATTCAAACTCAGATTAATCCCCGTAATCATAAAACAATGAAGATTAGAGTATACTTACCAATAAATTAATAGTGTCTACGTTTATTTGACAGTAAGATGTCTCATGTTTATGTCTAGTTTACTTTCCGAAAGAACCGATTATATGATCCACATCACAGAGTAAGAATCAAAATTTTCAGTGTTTGATGAAGATTAAAAGTTTATGCCAATTGCCAAGTAATTTAACCACAGTGGATATAATCTAGTCTTTGTTTCGCATCTGCTTCTCGGACAAGAGAACTTTTAATTTAAGCAAATTGAAGTTTTAGCATCATGCGGTTTCAATTAGAAGGTAAGGTTTATTTAGGAATTTTCTAGGTAATAACCAAGTATAAAACAACTTCTAAATGTTATAATTTGAGGATAAAATATCCAGTAAAACCTTGCCTTTTATTGTGATCACTTTGACTTTCGTCAACTGGGAAAAAAAAAACCTTCTGTCTAACTTTGACTTAACCATACCAATCGTGATGAAAGCCTGACTTTGCCCTTTTCTTATTGGAAAAATACAACAAAATAGCATTTGAATTACAAAAATTTTGAAATGACTACTAAATTGCCAAAATGACAAATAGATGATTTGGTAGATATATGGGATTTTGAAGTTGGAGGAGTATTGACAACTTGAAGATAATGACAGCTTAGGAATGATAATTAGCAACTTGGATATATATAATGATAACTTAAGGAGCTCAAATTATTAATCTTTATATCCAAATTCTTATACTCAAGTTGTTAATACACAAACTTTAAAATTGCATATTTTTACTGATTGTTTATTTATCCTTTTTCTATTTTAACAAACAATTTGGTTTTTATTTTTTAAAATTCAAATGGTATTATCATCTTCCTTTTCTTATTTATATCTCTTTTTAATTAATTACCGTATTTAATTGCTTTGTATTTATCTTACTATGATGACTCGATTGGGTCGGCCTTTACCTCCATCCTCCAGTCCAGAGTACTCTTTACTCTATCCATCTGCTTCCCCTGTACCTTCATAAAAAATCCATCGTCGCTTCTTTCCTTCCTCGTTTAAAACCTAGCGCCTTCTTCCCTCGGTTTAAACCAATTTCACACAACCCGCGAGAAAAAACCCTGCGACGTTCATTTCTTTCTTCCGTAGTTTCATCAGCGGCTCACTGTCTGAACTCGTCTTCCTATCCCGCCATCTAAGCCGTCACCTAGCGAGGTTCGTTCATCTGTCGTCTCTTCCATTAATCTTTCTTACTGATTATTGTGATTTTTCACCGTGCTGCTCTATTCTCCCCGCTTGCCAATAGAAATCAGCAATCGTCATTCAAAAGAATGGTTACACACTTTCGCTAATGAAATGTGCTGCTATTTAAAATACTCCATTTTTCATTTCTTGGTCCGAATCACACTTCTTGCTCCTCTTTTGTCTATGCTGTACGCTTTTGAACTGGGAAACAGGAACTTTGTTGGTACCATGAATGTTAGCTACATTTTCCGTTTTTGTTTTTTTAATATATTTTCATTCATTCTACTAAACTAATTGAATTTTGGAGCTAGCTTAGTTTCTGCAATTCACAAGAGTAATCGTATGAAATACTGAAAATATATATGGAGCTACGCTTTGAATGTATTAAATCTTTGTCCATGGATAATTCGTGCCCAGCCTACCAAATGAAAAGAAACAGTTTCTTGTAACTTTGAAGTAATGAATTTTGACTGGATTTTTTTGTGAAGTTTGCTTGTTATGTTGTAAAATTTCTAGAATCGTTATAATAAATCGTACATGTAGACCCAGTGTTAATGTAATTTAGTTACATGCTCAAAGGATTACTTCTTTCTTTTGCATCCATATGCTATTCAATTATTCTATTTCTCATAGCTATTAAATATCTATGCAAAACTCTTTCTCTCAGTTACAAAAGTGAGTCCCCCACCCCCTATTTTATAAACCTTTTTCTTTTAAGAATTATTGGTCATTTTCTAATTTTTGAGGGGGATGCGTATGGGTAGAACAATCCCGGCTGGTTTGAACATAGGGAAGATGAGAAAAACCTACAGGAATGGGGCAAGCTATAGGTGAACGTAGTGGGGGTGGATGGCAAAAAAGTGGCTTGAATTTGGCCCATTGCCATCCCTAACTTGCAACCAGATCATCCTTTTGTTCTTTAATGGGTTTTTAATCAGAAAATTTGATGCATCTTGTTTTTGGATTGAAACCTTGTTTTGAAATCATGTTTGATGTTGTTTTTTAGGTTGTTTAGTTTTGATAGCTGATGCTGGGGATTACTTTTTAAGATGGATCTCTGCCATGTTGGATGCGAGCTTTTACCTAGACCCCTTAGCCAATCCTCAGCTGGCCTCCAACTTTCCTTCTTGAGACCATTCTCAAACCCTTTCTGCAAGGCCCCCAACCTAAAATTCCAAACACCAAAACATTTTGTAGTTGTCTCATTTTCCCAAAACCCTAAACCAACTTCTACACTCTCAGTTGTCAGCCAAAATCCTCTATATACTGCTCAAAATAATGAATGCGAGCGAGACGTTCGGTCCTTTGCAGGTCGGAAGAAGAAATCTGGTGGTTCCTCAACTGGGCGTGAAGGCAAGGCTGATTTCCTCCGTCAGTTGAGGCGTAAGCCTAGGCAGAGAGCTAAGAAATATGCCGAGTCCTTTTTCTACCGCTTGAGAAATCCAAATGGGAACTATCCTGATAACTTCTCTGAGGATGAGCTTCAACAAATTGGTCTTGGGTATGATCGGTTTGTCAGATTTATGGACAAGGATGATCCAAATTTGCGTCACCCATATGATTGGTATAAATATGGCCAATTTGGACCCTACTCATGGCGAGGAGTTGTTCTGGGTGACCCAGTTCGTGGTAGATTTACTGATGAACGTGTGACAATAATAAGTGAGGTTAAGGATCATGAGGAGTGGGAGAAAATTGAGCAATTTGAAATGGCTTCTGAATTTGGGAAAAGAGTGAAGCAGATGGATGAAAGTAAAGGATTCAAGCACTTTTGGGTATTCGTGAGGCACCCGAGGTGGAGACTTTCTGAGTTACCTTGGCAGCAGTGGACGTTGGTTAGTGAAGTAGTCCTTGAAGCTGGTAAGCAGAGGTTGGATAAGTGGAGTTTGATGGGTAGGCTTGGCAATAAGGCAAGATCTTTGATAACACAATGTGCAGCATGGATGAGACCTGATATAATATATGTAAAGCGGCCGGTGTATCAATGTAGGTTTGAGCCACAGGATAACTTTTTTAATGCACTTATTCCATTCCTCGATCCCAGCACAGAAAATGATTATCTTTTTGAGTTAGAAAATGATGATGGGACTGTTGAATTGTGTACTTATTATGGTGGGTTGTGTAAGATTGTGAAGGTGAGCCAAAAAGCATTCGTTGATGATGTGGTCAATGCTTATCAGAAATTGAGTGAGGAGAAAAAGTCAAAATGTCTAGAATTTTTGTTGAAGAATCATCCAGTTCTGCTTTTACATCCATATACAAAGGAGTGGAAAGCTAAGTTGGAAGAGATGGAGCTGGGCTGCGATGCTCCTGAAGATGACACTGCTGATGCTAGTGTTGATGATTCTGGTGAAACTGAGATCTTAGATTGGATTGAGGATGATGAAGGAGGTGTTGATGGTGAAGGCATTACTGAAAATGATGACGACGACGACGACGACGACGATGATGAGGAGGAGGATTATGGTGATGGTGGCGATGACGACCAAGATCTAGCTATGGACGTGGAAGATATTGGAGACAATGAGGAAGATACATTTGCAGAAGAGGATGAGGATAAGATGAGTTGGAATGAGAAGATTCAAAAAGCCCTTGGTAGTGGAGAAGCAATGGAAAAGCTGGCAAAGGAGAGTTTAGAGTTCACCTCAAAGTTATACAAGGAACACTCAATGACAGGAGTGGGCGAGGGAGAACAGAAGCAATCATCAGATGGAGATGAAACTGCGTTGAGAGGCAAGTGGGCGAAGGTTAGTCCAGATGAGTGGAAGTATGCCGGGATCGGTCCATGGAGGAAAAAGGTCAAGAAGAGCAGGCTTCCTCCAGAGTTGTTTTTGCGAGCAGCTGTTAGACCATTTACATACAGGAATCTGGTTAAAGAGATTGTTTTAACAAGGCATGCAATTTTGGATGGTGACATAGGTAGGAAGGTTTAAGCTGATTTGCCTTTCTAGGGAGGGTATGTTGGTGTAGGATTTGTTTGATATGGTAGCACCCAGTTGCTTGAGGCAATATTAGTTGTTGTCTTCTGCACTTCATTAAACATGAAAGCTATATAAAGTTTATACTTTGTTCATTCGATTTCGCTTTTGGGACATTTAGATTATAAAGAATCAGCTTGCCTTCTCATTTCTTAGGTTTACTGGCGTTTTTTGAAGGAAGATTTTATGACTTTTCTATAGGACCTAGTGCCTCATCTATGTTGGTTTTTCTTTTTGAAACCTGTTGCCTAGAGGGGCAGGGTACAATCACTGGCTACCACGACCAGATCAATGCAATCAACAGGTGGGGAAGATGATAAACAATGAACATCAAAAGAGAGATCTTAAGAGAGAAGGCTTCTTTGTAAATGAGCAGAGACTTCATTTTACTTGATTTAATCTTTGATTAATATTTATAAGAGCATTTACAGTTATGTTTACTTGTCATGTGTGCACGTCAGATCTAATGTAGCATGTATATGTTGACTGTTGTTCAAAAATTGTGAAAAACTATGTTATAACTTCTATTCAATGGAAAGTAGATGGAAAATAGGGGTTAAAAGTTTTTAATTATTATTTTTATTCTTTTATCTAACATATCGTGTTTATTAAAATTTTATAATCTCATTTTTTCAATTCTTTTAAATTTAACTCAATTTTTTCTCCTCTCGTCTCCAAATCCCTCCTATCAAACAACCCTTTAATATGAGCCTCCTAAAATTTCACTTTTTGCCGGGCAATCCCATACCGCTGTTTTTTTTTTTTTTTTGCCAACCATACCGCTATTATTATTATAGTTAGAAGTAGAAAAATGTAGCATGTTACACGGATTTTCTTTTTTCATTTATTGTTAAAAAATAATTTTTTTACCAAATTATTTTAATTTTAATTATACATTATTTTGGTAAAAACAATTACATGAGAAATAATATATTTTGTTTGACTCCATAAGGATATTATAACGACTGTGATATTTGCCTTTCCCCCTATTTTCTCCTGCAAATCCTTTTTTATCTTCAATTTTTCTCGTCTTCTTTTCTTTTAACCATTCTTTTAACATTTCTGTCCGTCCAAAGGTCTCTCCCGCGAGATGTTAGTGAGCAAAGAAACTGAGGAACAGAATTGGGCTGATGAAATAAGCAAAACCAAGGAAGTGAGCAGAGATCAAAGATTGCGGAAGATAAACCAAATCGGGTAAGATGGAGATAATAACAGACCCAGTCATTGAAGTCCCAATCTGGTAGAATTTATGAATATATCCTACTTTTAGGGTCCGTCTGGTAAAGCGTTAGGATAAAAAAAAAAAGTGAAAAAAAAGCCCAATTAGAGACAAAATGGTCTGTTTGGAAAGGATTTTTACAGATAGGCTTTTCCAAAAAAAGGCTTTTTCTGTCAAAAGCCGCCTCTAGCTACTTTTAGAAAAAAAGCCACTTTTACCATTGTTAATTCAAATATAAATCAAATTTACAATATGATTTTTATCCTATCTTAAATTTATAAAAGTCATATTAAAAAAAAAATACTACCATGCTAATCCAAACGAATCTAAGTTAGCCATATTTAGTTTATGCCCATAAACCGTTTGAATCAATGTCTCTATGTCTTTTATCAAAAAAAAAAAAAAAATGTCTCTATGTCCATTTTAAATTTTGTAGTACCCCGAACTTCTAATATTATTATTTAGACCTTGCCGATGGTTTCCATCCTTCTAATACCACTGACCCTGTTCCGTCATTGATATTTTCTTCATAAGAACGAATCTTTAGGAAATCGTATACTTTTTAAACCTTGAAATTAAGAAGGATAAGTACCTGAGACAGCATAGATCAGCTGGAAAAGTATTTGAAAAATTTTAATTACCGGGGTTAAGAGGCATTCGTCACTGGATGTTACCATAGGGGGGTTCTGGGGTCCATAAAATATGGCCGAAACGATGATGATGATAATGTCAAGGTACTAGAGGCCAAATCTCAAAACAGTGAAACTCCACATCCTTGTACTCTACCATATTCTTTGATCTCTCGTACTTGTCAATTTGCTTACTACTAACTCGGTTTACTAATTCCCCCAGCCACTTATCCTCACACTCCAACACATTTCCACCTCATCCTTGTACCCTACCATCCACTACCCTCTCCACACAGACAATGACAGATACATGCACAACTCACAACATACATGTGTCTACATACATATTTGTCTTCTCCCCTTTAAATCTTCACATTTAGATATTTGTCTTCACCCCTTCAATCTATATTTCAAGCAGATTATGAGTCCTTGATTTACATAGAGTTTGAGAATCTTTACTATTTATAAATCTTATAATTAAAAATCCATCCGTATTGTAATTTCATAGTTGGAGTAGTACTGATAAACTTATACAAGGAAAGGTGAGAGTGGCTCCTATGAAAGAAAAATTGATAGAAAATCGATTGATGAGATGGTTTGCGTATGTACAAAGAAGGCTATTGGATGCGCCAGTGAAGATGGTAGATCAAGTTGTTTGTATCCCAGTTAAAAGGGATAGAAGAAGACCGTAGAGAACTCTCGATGAGGTTATTGAGGGAGATCTTTTAGTTAACAATTTATTCAGAGATCATATTTGATTTTTGACAGAACTCAATGACGTCATTTGATCCATGTAGCCGACTTTACCTAATGGGATTAAGGCTCTGTTGTTGTTGTTGGAGTAGTTCAAATGAACATATAATACAAGGAGGCACGTATGTACACACACAAGACAGGGAAACTTGATATTAGCCATAGGGAGCTACTACAATATCTATGTCCTTAGGTCTAAAGGACTGTACACATACAATATGTTTCAAGTCTACAGGTTAAGATTAGCTATACCCACACATGAAACCTTTTTCCCGGAAAAAAAAAAAATCAAAAAGAAAACTAGAATACTATTATTAATATCAAGGTCTTTTGGCTGCTGTTGGATCAGTTGATTACCAGCTGCAGTAGCCATTAGGGACTCTCCTTGAAAACAGTACTTCGTATTGTCAAAGTCCTACGTATAGTATGCTGCACTATGTTTTATTTGCGTAAACCTGCCAACACTATCCTGGAAAATAAAAGAAAAGAAAAACATATTTAGAAAATGTTAAAGGCATGTAGCAACTAGCTATACTCGCAAATCAATTACGTTGACATACCTGGTCAGGAAGGTGGGATTTTTAATAATATATATAGGGTTGAGCTAATAATAAAGGGAGCCTGCAAAAACACAGGAACATGAAACTTTAATTTTGGTGAACAATATTTAGTTTGTCTTTTGCTTTTTAGATTCTTTCTAATCTTTTGATCACTTGGTCTACTGTACCTTGCCACCAATTTCCTCTTGAAGCGCTATTTGGATTGTCCCCGTTGGGATCATCATTATCCGAATCTTTCTTAACCTGCAAATTTAAATTCCAAATCTTAATGTTACATATAATTTGGCCGGTTGATCAAAATATTGTCACGGGAAAAGATTAATGCAAGAAATTAATATATGCGTATATAGTTGCATTTGTGGACTTCCAATTTATTACAATATTTTATGGATGCATAAATTGATGAAAAATATAACAAAATTTTGAAAAGGTGTTTCACTTTTATTACTTACTTTATTGAAACAACAAAGATAATGTTACATCATCATAATATAGACAAACCATCTAGTTATTTATAAATTACATTCATAACTAATCACAAAATAACAATCCCATATGAATAGCTAGTTTTCATTAAACAGATTTTCATATACCCTTATAAGTCAACAATAATATCTTATAGAGACCATATAAAGAAGAACAATTAGAAAGAAGCTAACATTAGGGTGGGAATCAGTGGTCCTGCATTTTGGGAAGTAAGTTTCTTGACCGCCATAGTAGATGGAAGAGGTGTAGTAGTTGCTGGGCTCCATTTTACTCTCATTCTGATAATTCTTGCCAGATACGCCACCACTGCTTTCACCTTTGCCACCTGACACAAAATCCAACTGAGGGATCATTTCCATATAAATTCAGACATGTTGGACTAAACCCCAAATATGTACACAACATTTGAGACCAGAGACTGTGCAGATCCGTCTATATGGACTGAACAAGGCGTGTGTATATATATATAGAGAAGTATGAACTGCAGTAGTGGACATATACTGAACTAATAGCTATAAATAACCCATATGGGTCTTAGTCGTAAAAAAGGAATAAAAAGGTGTTAGAGGAAATTTCCGGACGAACCTAGCGCTTCATAATTTTTTCCTCCCACATCTTGCTTTCTCGAGTCATTCCCTCCTGCCTGAGTTAAAAAAACAGTATCAGATTCAGTGTATGACTATATATATATATATAAATATATTGTACTATCTCTAGTTCTAATTATAAGATAAAGTTGACTTTTTTGGAGAAATTAAGGAAGCCAATTAAATTACTTTAGAGTGTTTATATTTTTAGTATCCTTAGATTATATATTAGTTTATTAGTAAAATTAATTAGTTTGGAGAAATTAATTAGTTTGGAGAAAAAAATAAAAATAAAAATACTCTAAAATAATTTAATTGGCTTCCTTAATTTTTCCAAAAAAATCAATTTTGTCTTATAATTATCACAGGAAGTAATAGGCAAATACCTCACAGCTAAAATCAGATAATATATAGTGCCCCAAAATGAACTATTCTGTCAATCAGATAATACAAGCGGCATGCATGCTACACACACACACACTAACTTAGCAAATTATAGTCGCAGAATATATATATATACATGATTACTTGGAGAAGCATCATCTTTATGGTGTATTGTGCAGAAAAAGCATAATGTCACCGTAAAGGACCAACGGAAGTTGGCGCAGATGGGTAGGCATCTGCGCCACATCAATCCGTTCTTGGGTTCGATCCCAGGAAACGGAAGGTGTAGAGAATTTCCGTTGGGAGCTCTCTCTCCTGGGGCGCCTCAAAGAGGTGAATTCCTGTCGGGCCTATCAGATTGGGGGCGCCAGGACTAGTCGGTTGTCGGGGGCCCATGTCGGTAAATCCGGTGTTGGCCTTCAGGTTAACGCCGGATACCTGGAAGGTGGGTGCACCGAAGGCCAAAAATGGTCCATTACATAAACCATCAAAAAAAAAAATGTCACCGTAAAGGTGAAGCCGGGTCCATTGACCTTGGAAAAAAACTAGATATAGGGGTAAAAGAACAGTTTTTGAGTGACCAAACCACTAGTACTAAGTATGCTTTGACAATAGTATTCAGAAAGGAAGAAACATGAAGGGTACTAAATTGAGAGCAAAAGGATCGATGCATACAGGAAGAGGAAACATGGAGCCGAAGATGCTGGAGGAAGAGGATGAAGATGGTTCCTTGGGACCAAAAAGCTGATCAAAATTGGTTGATGAAGCAGAAGAGGACCCTCCAACATGGTTTTTGCTGTTGTTCTTGTTCTCCATGGGAATTGAAGAAGAAGTACAATAATAATATTATATCAAGGAAGGAGCTTTCTCTTTCGGTGTCAACTAACGAACAAAACTACTAGTAGGATGATAAGTATGGGGTGTAACGAGAAAAAGGAGGGAAAGGGATAAGATTTGCAGGGAAAGTGGCAGAAAGCACGTGAAGATAGAAGAAGAGGATGTGTATATATGAAATGAAGGATATATTATGGTGAGAGTAAGTAATTAGGGAAGGGCTATTTATAAGGCCAAAAAATATGCTGCCACCCCCACCCATGTGCTCTCATTCAATTCCATCCTTTTCCCTCGTCGACACATGGGTGCCCTTATTGGGTCCCACGCCAATCCAATCTGCCACGTGTCCCCTCAAAATCTTTGACCTCATCCATTACTCCTGTCTGCTCCTTCCATTTCTTTCTTTGATGAACCTTCACAATCACTCACTGAGACCACCACCTCAACTAGCCTCCAACATTATCATAGGATAAGGTCTTAAGGATGTGTTTACCTGATTGCCCCGTTTGGGTTACAATACCAACCCTTTTGCTTCCCATGAGATCAGTAGTGTCAATTTTGGAATTGTTTTACTTGTCCTCGCGAATTCATAAAGATCATGAATCTTAGCATACTTTATATTTTGTTCTTTTTTCCATTTATGATTTATGATTCTACTTGGATCACTCATATAACTATATATCATTGATGAGTATCATAGTATGTACATGGCTATTGGTTTTTATATACTCTTTATCCTTAATATAAGAAATATTTACCTAATTTAATTAGATTAAAAAAGTTAGTTGAATTACTAATATGACATGTATTTTTTAAAATATCATATTCATCTTCTTTAATTCTCTCATTTTCTCTCCTCCTTGATTATTATTGAGGGGGCAATGATAGTGGGTAAATTAGAGAAATATTGACAACTATGAAAACTATGGTCTATATAAGATCATGAATTTTCTAAATATATATATATATATATATATCTTATATTAAGGGCAAGAGGGAGTATTTAGTTTTTAAACTTACTGCTCTTGTTTTGTTATTTTATTAGTATTGTTTTCAGTTGGTTGTTGATTTTGAGGGAGGCTCTGATCGATGATGATTAAACTTGAAAGTAGAGGGGAAGGCAGAGACATAATAATGATGATTTTTTTTTTTTTTTAAAGGGAAGTGAATAAAACCATTGTCATTGGTTTAGCGTGATGGGGGTTAGGTCCCTTAAGCTTCGTCTAGGGTTTAAATAATGGAGCTACTAACTTGGGAGGGTCAACTCCTTTATATGCCTTTGCAATACCCGAATCCGGTTTAGTTTGGGCCTATGTAGTTTCCCATCACATGATGCTGACCTGGATACCGGTTGCAAACAAACCAAAAAAGAAGTGAAGAAATAGTGATACTATGTACCTAGACATAGTCGAGAATGTTCCATATGCATATATATCAGTTCTGTGCATACAGTTCATATCTTCATTTTTATGGAACCTAAAATAGTTTAATGAAGGGGTTATATATTCATCATGCATGTTTGTTTGTCGTAATCCCTAAAAATCGAATGAATAGAGAAAGTTGAGATGCCACCAAACTGATTTTGGTTCTCTTTGGTCTTTAGGGTGATCATGGCGGTGGCAAAGGTGGAATATTTAAGCTAATTAAGCCCATCTAAATTCCTATGATTATGCAACTTAACAATTAATCGATCAATTTTTTTTTTTCAATTTAAGATTTTGGTACAATTGGGATATGAAAAAGGTTAATCTTCTAAAGTTATCAAGTAAAAAATTGTTGAAGTTATTTTGTGAAAGACAAATTTAGGTTTTTCACTGAGCATGAAAAAGATCCGAGTCTCTCTAGTTGGATAGTGGTTCATTTTTCAACAATATCTATTTAATATTATTGTTCAAGTAACCTGGGAATCATTAACCTCATTGGATGGTGACCATAATTTATTACACAAAATGGACTTTTTCAAATTTCTGGGAAATCCTTGTTTGGAAAGATAAAAAGCTAAAAGGTGATTAGGCCTACAAAAGAATAATTCATGAGAGTATAAATCACTTTTCATGATATTACCAAAAATTTAATAAGAAGGATCAAGGAATCAAGATCAACTAAAAGAATTAAGTACTCCCCATTTAACAATATATTGGAAAAAACAGTTAAGTACTCCATATATACAAGTTCAAGTACAGGATTTAAATTAAATTTAAAAATATATGCTATAGTATTATTTAAGTTTATAAAGCCCCTCTCCATTTCATTTCTATCGTTAATTTAGATATTTTATTTTCTTAAAAATTATTTAGGAGAAACCTAATAATTGGTCAATTTCTTTTGAGTATATCCTCATTTAACAATTATATCTGTCTTTGATCATTTTTTCATCTAGCACATATATTCTTTTCATTTTTTATTTCTCCTTCTTTTTCTTAAACGAGGATACTATAGGGATATTTAGTTAATATAACATAATATTTTAAATTAATTAAAGATTTCCAAATCTATCAGTCATAGGTCATAACCTTAAGCAATATAGATAAGTAATTGAGAAGCAATTATACTATTATATTTTATAGTTCATGAGGGACATGATATAACAAATAAACTAGAGCCATGAGTGATATCCACATGGCTCAATTACGACTAAGAACATTGTTAATGATCTTATTAGAAATTAAAGATAATGGATATGGATAATCTTAGAGAAGCTAATGATTATCGCAACTTTGATTACTATTATTAATGCATAATGGTGGGATCTAGATACCAACCACTTGGTTATTGATCAATCATGACTAAAGCTAAATACCCTATATGGCACTCCTTGAAATGCATTGCACTAGATAAGGCTCTTAGCTTGAACTTTGAAACGCTATAGGAATCATGAAATCAAATATATCCGATTATTACAACTCTTCATATATAAATATATCTTTGAATATACTACTTATTAGCCCATTAATTATTCGGGGGAAAAAATTTAGTCCATTAATTAATGCTAAATTAAAAACAAAAATAAATTCATTAATGACCAATTGCATGTATTGAACTATTGATGTTCAATTAAAATTAAATAAAGGAATGTCAGAAGAGTTTCGTTCTTTCAATATGGAGTACCCAATCCTAATGGAATAATAAAAAAAAAAAAAATCGGAATAGAGGGAGATATTCTTGGAGAATTGTACTGTGGAATACACAGAGAAGGTAAATAAAGGGCTGTCTCCAATCCATTCTTGTAGGTTCCTTTTGGATAACAGAAACGGCACATGCATGCATATTGGTAATATTTATGAGGCCAAATCCCATCCAGATGTTGGTTTAATATTTTGGGAAAGTGCTACAAATCTCTAGCTAGAACCTTCTATTTCCTTTAGGAAGAAAGAAGGACCTTCCCGCTTGGCTAATCAAGTTTTTACAAATCACTGAAGCTATATATATAAAAATATATTTTCCAAGGCTAATCAGAGTCAAGAATTATATATTAGTCTCATTTGAATGGCAGACTTAACCTGCTGCTTAAAAAAAAAGGCTTGGACTTAAAAATAGCCCATATTAAAATGAGCTGATTTTATATCTCAAACTATTTGGTGGGGAGTTATAAGGTGATTAATTGATACAAAGAAAAGAAAATAGTACACACGTCAAAGTAGGTGAAATTATAAGGATAAAAAATCAAGTGAAACTATAAAGACTTAGATTAAGTTTTTTAAATAATCATAAGTTAGATAGATTGATTGTAAAATGATATAAACCATACCCCAGATCCAATATTTTGGGATAAATCTTGAAATTCGTGCAAAAGAATCAAAGAGAAGTTTAGAGAGCGTTTTATGAGGGAGTTTAAAAAAAGTACATCATAAATAAAATTATCAATGTGTTGATTCGAGGAATATAGAATATTTGATATTGCTTAAATAAGGTTTTACGTTCAAATCTTATGAATAGTGAAGTAAAAAAAACTCAATGAATATGACAAGAAAAATTTCATGAATAGACAAACTATATTAGCTAATTTGTCTCATTTATATTTGATGATACTTCAATTTCAATTTGATAAAAAGCATAAATAATTAGGAATCGGATTCTCTTGAGGTCTAATTTAGGGATCTTTAATTTCTTTCATATTCTTTCTGAAAAATAAAATTTAGAGCATCTCTACAACCAAACAATTTTTTTGAACTGATACAACCAATTGAAGAAACTCCTCCTCCATTCTTTAATATAAAATGTGCTTAACTAATTTGGATAGATAAATAAAGTGAGATAAGTTATTTAATTATGATAAATGTGAATATAATTGATCTCATTGAGATCAAATACCCCTGTATAACATTATATTTATCATTGTTCTTAAAACTGGACCGGACCGGCCGGTTCGGACCGGAAACCGGCGAACCGGCGAACTGGCCGGTCCGGTTCAACCAGTGGATCGGCACTGTTCCGACCCGGGGTTGACCCGGTCAACCCGGGGTGAACCGGTGCAACCCGGCCGGTTCACGGGTTGCCTCTTTTTTTTTTTTTAAAAAAACTTTACTTTTTTAAGCTCCAAATGACATTTTTCTTACTTTTTTTTTTTAGAAAAATTATTTTCCTAAAGTTTTTTAATTTTCAAGGAGTTTTAAAAGGATTATGAAATATTTTTGGCATTAGTTGGAGAAACATTGTTATGTACTTAACAATATTTTTGTGGGTATTAGGTTTAGAAGGTTATATTGGACTATTGGTTAGAAAAAAACTCTTATTTAGTTTTTTAAATGGTATGGATGAATATTTAAATTATATATATTTTTTTAATTGACCCCGGTTTGACTACCGGTCTGACTCCCGGTTTGACTCTGGTCTGACCCACTAACCCTTGACCCAGTACTCCGACCGGTTCAGTGCCCGGTCCGGGTTTTAATACCTTGATATTTATATCCGTTTATCAGTTTCTTTTACCAAAAGGAAAAACTATTATTATAAAGACCCAAAGTTACAATAAGTTCATAGAACATAAAAGAAGAAAGCCCAAGCGAAATAAACCCTAACCCTAAGCTATCAATGAAAAAACAAACATGTCAAAAACCCTGAGCCGAAGAAACAAATAGATTATTAGATGCATATACACGTTGAAATGAACAGAAAAGTTTCAGTAAACACAACAAATCAGGGAAACACGATAGAAACAAGGGATGGGGCTTGGTTCATAGAACCACCCCAACAGTCCCATCAGCAGTTTTGAAAGAACATCACAACCAAAGCCAAAACGCCAAAAAACACCAAGTAATTCATCTACAACATAAAAAAAGCACCACCAAACTATTAGAGATAAATGGTTGGGGTCTTAAATTTATGACCAATTCTCCTAACTAGCTCCTATATATTAAGGCAGAAGGAGTGCAATTTATGCTGCTCAAAACACATTATTTCATTTAATGAAACATTACCGTACGTTCTAAGATGATCGTGTTAGCATAAATACCGTTCTAATTAACATCATGTTAGCATAAATTAAGCTATGCAATTACACAAATGGTTCAAATTGTTCCGTCCAGAAAGAAAATTTCACAAAGTAATGCTGAAAAGGAGCTGATTTGAAATAATTATCATTCAAAATTGAATAAAAGCAAAACTTCTTCACCACTAAAACTGGATGCCACCAATTTAACCACAACTATAATCACCAAGAGAATTTTGGCCACATGGTTTGGTTTCCTTGTCAACGGTCAACTAGCTGTCCCTAATAACCATGTCGATGTGCATATTATTGGAGATGAAGATGCTATTCGCACAAATCTAAAAACGAAATTGACTTTCAAGTTGTTTGCTTCAATTATATACCAAATTTCCTCCATGGAATATGGATTTGTGTGTCATTCTCATTCCCGTTGTCGCCTATTTTTTGTGCATCCTTGGTTTCTCAGAATCTTAGGACTCACATGTCGTTTCTTATATTAGCTTTTAATTTATTCCATACATCTGTCCTTCAACCCCACCCCTGTACTTCCTTGAATCTCGACCTCAACATATTATTGACAAGAGAGATCATTCTCAATCAAACCCCAACACTTCTTTACTTGTGTTTCAGATTTATCATTAATCTCTTTACACAGCTGGGAGAGAACCAGATTAATGACACCGACCAACTTGAAGAATGAAGAATATATATAGGTCTCATTTAGAATTTGACTAAATCTTTTAATTGAGACCGTTCACGTCTATATATAGAGCCAAGACTTATGAATTGTCATGTCACAAAGTGGGGTAGCTGAGACAAAGATATTGAGATGGACATGTGGTTATACATATAAAGATAAGATTCATAATGAATTTATATAAGGAAGGGTTGGAGTGACATATATTAAAGAAAAATGGTAGAAAATATATGAAAGACTAATGTTTTTAGGGTGTCATGTGTGATGGTTAACTAGATTAATCAGTGAAGAGCTAGCAAGGGACCATTTGGATTACAGGCTTGTTTGGAATGTTGATTAGAGCTTTAAAAAACAGTTCATGATGTAGGCCTTATGAGACATATATGTTAGAGAAATTTTGTCTGACTTACACAAATATACTTGTTTATAAACAGTTCCAAACAAGCACTAATTAGTGAAGAGCTATCTAAGGATGTATAGTCATACTTGTATTTTTTTTGGGGTCAAAATAGTCGTACTTATATGGATCATTACGATTTGAATTACCTTAGTCCTTTTTATAAGAACCTAAAACCTGAATTACCTTGGTTATTTTTATAAGAGCCCGACAAGAGTTGTCTAAGCATTTAATGAGTTTTTTCCCTATTTTTACCCTTTATTAGTTATATGTATTGCATTAATTAAATGTTGATGATACTTATTTACTTTATTTCTTTCTCTTACTCACTCCTCATAAATAAGGGCATATTTAAAAAATAAAGTTTATTTCAGATATATTTATTAGTTTTAACTAATTTTAACCACTTTTTTAAACCATGTAATTTGATTATTGAACTCTTATAAATAAGATTGGGGGGAGTATATGAATCTGGGCCAACCTTAAAAATGCTAAAGCAATTGAAGCGGCGTATTGAAAATACATGTTTCAGTAAGATATATTTTACTTCCTAAATATCATATAAATATATATTTATATATATATATATATGGTATCCCTTTTTTTCTGCCTAATATATCTATCATATATGTTCTATGACAGCCAAGCGAAGGATGATATATCATTTCTGAGCAAATTTCTTAATTAGGATTGATAAAGAGAATATACTACTCGTGTACAGGCAAAATTATTGAGAAAAATTATCAAGTGAAAATCATCAGGAAAAAAAATGTGGTATTCAGATTTGATATATGATAAAAAATTGAAAGCAACTACTAAAACTAAAAAGTATTAGTTAGATTGAGTCGTAGTTATGGAGGTGATTAAATTGAAGTTTTAATTCAAGAGCGATTGGGAGGACTTATTAGGGATGGAAGCGAAGATACGAGAGGAGAAATAGACAAAGAGCAAAAGTTGGTTTTTGGGGGGGACAGAAGAAGCTTCAAATTGAAGCATGAACAAAAAGAGCAAGGTGGGATTAAATGCTTTTCTAAAAATGAAGAGTTGAGGGTTACAAATAATTAATACATGAAAGATATTGATATTTATTCATATTCCAATTCCTTTAAATCTCTGATCCATTACGGTGTGCTACTTTCCAGATCCATCAAGCCACTTGTTTTTGTCTCCTTCAAGCTTTCAGGGTTTGGGAGCACTTAAAATAAGTGTTTTTACATTTTATGAAGCAAAACTCTTCACATATATTTATCTTATAGAACACAAAATCACTTAAAATAAGCTTATTCAAGCATCCACGAATCTTATTCCTCTTTTTTACTTCCATAGGTAACACATAACTTGCTTTCCTGCGACCCATGTGGCTAGAGAACTATTTGTCACTTTATGAGAATTGCAATCAATCAAGCTACTTCAGAGGACATAACTATGCCAAAGCCCAATTCATAGAATGTACTGCGTATTATGTATCCAAAGCCCACATCCACACCTAATGCTGGGGAAGGACATGCTATGGAAACCCAAATCTAAAATTCAAATTGACTTGCAAGTTGGTTGCTTCAATCATATACGAAATAATTCCTCCATTCATTTTTTTCATCAATGAATTAAAGGGGAATGTACTAACAGTCACAATAGAGATTGAACTCGAGGCCTTCTACAGGGGTAGCTCCATACCACTAAGATATAAGATAATTGGTCACTCTATCAAATTAATACCTACTCTAGTCCTTTTTATAAGGAACAATATTTTTCATAGGGGTTAATCCTTAATACAAGAAACAAATTCTTTTTGTCTCAAATTTTAGACGAGTTTTTCCATTTTTATCCCTATTAAATATATATCACTCATTTTCTCTCTATAATAAATTTTCACTTATAATCTTTCATGTGCTCTCTTTTCAAAAAAGACATGATTAAAAAGAAAAATACTTACTTTACACATTTATTCATTTTAACTAATATTTTGAAACATATGATTTTGATAGTATTTTTTTGTAAAAAGAAAGGAATTCTAGGGAGTAATAGACTTGTGCGTCATTCATTCCACTTGTCGACTATTTTCTCTGCATATCTCTTTGGCTTCTCAGAATAATCTTAGTACTCACAAGTCGTTTTCCTCCCTTTTATTCCATACATATATCTCCTAAAAACCTTCAAGCTGCACCTTCCTTGAATATTTCTATACCCACATCATTGACCCCAGACAGACAAAGATGAATGCAAACAGTCTTTTACATGTGGCTGACAATTCTTTCCATAGGGACAGAACTTAGAATAGATTTAGGTATCATTAAGAATGTAGAATTTAAATTAAATCTTTTAATTATGGCAGTTCTCTTCTAGTAATTAATTGAACTAAATGTTATTGGCATATAGGATCAGTGAAAAAAAAGTCTCCTCAGTTGTTAATGGATTGTTAAGATTTGTGCTAACTGCATGCTCATTACCTTCTCGCACTTCATGTGATGATATATGAACTTCACCAAGCTTAAACGTGTATTCTAAAACTAATCCAGAGTATTGAAATGAGTACCACTTTGTACTTAAATATAAGTTATTTGTATCCCATTCTCACATACCAAAAAATGTATTAAATTGATAAAATTTTACACTTGCCCTTATTAAATTTTTTGTCTCTACTTTACAAATGATTTTCACCCCCCTCCAATAGAAATTAAATAGGGTTAAAATTGAAAAAAAAAGGTAATTAATTATCCTACAAGTGATTTAAGTTTCGAACCAAACTTTTTCCTACAAGTGACTTACATAAAGTATAGATCAGTGATACAAGTTTATTATGAGTTAGATTTTGTTGTGTTGTATAGTACTTTTGCCTTCCTACAAATATCTAATATTGTATCATGTTTTTATTACACTAAATATTATTAATATATGTTCTACTCATGACAACCATTTTATAAAATCAACATTGTTAATTATTAAACTGAAGAAGTCATCCATCTCCGGGCCACCCCTTAAACTTTCAAAATGGGAGTTGTCATAGCTTAAGTTTTTCTTACCATCATTTAATATAAATAAAATTGTTACTCCATTCGATTCTTAATATAAGACATATTTATTTAATTTGATTAAATTAAGGAAGCTAGTTAAGTAAGTTACTATGACATGTATTTTCTAAAACACCCAAGTTATCTTTCTTAATTTCCTCATTCTACTACTACAGAATCGTGTATATATAATGCTTAATAAATAATGGTTACAACGAATAAATATCATGTATGTTGAGGCGGAGGTCGTGCAATAATATATAACGCTAAAACTTAATGGTTAAATATGTTCATCATCATGTATTGAGAGGTGGAATTCACAAAATTAAAACCATAATAGTTTTAGTTATTAACTGACAAAATGACAGTGCTTACGAAGCAACCATCATGTAACACTGACAACTGATTTGTCTTCCAACCTTGTATTAGCGAAAAACAAAAAAACGTAACGGTCTTAATTCCGTCATAATTCCCTCTCTTCCTTGATTATTGTTGAGGGAATATTAATAATATGGGTCAATTAGGAAAATATTAATAAATATGAAAATTATATCTTATATTTACGACTAAGATTAAATTTCTAATTATATTTTATATTAAGGATCAAATCGAGTATATATATTCATCGAAATTACTTTTCCATGTTATGACATATTATATATATATATTCATGCATTATATGCCATTCAGTGCTTCACATCATTGCTGACAAGATCTGTGGAGAATAAATGAGTGTTTTTTTAAAAAAAATATTTGTTTGATTATATATTTTAATTTGTTGATCGATTTAGTCTGATTGTGTCTTGAATTTCGTTGTGGGAATACGTACACTCATTATGCAACGAACAAATTAAAAGTAGCTAAAGAGAAGTGGTCATAGAGCCTTTTTTTTTTAACTAAAAGAATTAATTTTATTAATCACAAAATCAATCATATTACACACTAAAAAAGTATAGTTCTCGTTCCCGGTCCCATCCAGAAGAAGGGCTTAAGAAGGGAAATCGGTCCTGATTCCGAGAATTTTCCATCTTGGCGAGTTCAATATTTCCTAAAAAATGTGACTCTTTTTTGCCTTGTAATGACTTTGGCCCATTTTGACCTAAATTGGGCCCAATTTCCTATATTTCCTTTAGAATAGCTAAGACAAAAATGTTATATGGTACCAATTAGTTCAATACAAATATTTAACCCAAATTAAAATTACAAATTCATCAAAATTCTCAAGCCCAAAATCGCTACCATTGCTCTTAATAGAAGAAATAACTCTAAGGAGAGCCAGCATTGCTCTTTATCTACTTAGCCCAGGTATTTTGCCCGAAAAGGGTAATTGTAAGTCCACTTGCTCATAATTCAAAGTTGGCAACAAGAGCATTAGGGGCTATGTAATATGTTAACACCTGTTTACATCTCGATATTTGTAGAATAATAATGGCACAGTTCCACAGGCATATAAAATAGCACAAACATACTGATATTAAGTGCAAATTTACATACAGGAGTCTTCCCCGCAGGGTTTGATAATATGTACAAATTTTTGTCTAAAATATCCAACATATTAAAATTAAACTAATATAATGAAATAACTCTAATCTTGGGACCTGCACATCTCAATTGCCCATGTCTACCACTTTGCCTTTGGAGCCACTGGTTCCCTCTGGAACATTTATTATTTATGAAAAAGGGTGAGATTCCAAGGAATCTCAGTAGTAACACATGATCCATCATATAAAATGCGAAAATTAAATATGTAATGTACCATATAATGTAAATGAAAATTCATACTATAACATGTATGTACACAATACTCAGGGCCAAATGACTGTTTGGATCACCTACATGTCCGTGTACCTCAGCTGAGTCCCACACCACAGCTAGGTAATATGGCCAAGGCACGTGTTCATATCACAGAATATAGCAACATATAGGATATCAACATTCACATAGTGTATGAGAGATAGAGTTACTACCTTATGTCCCTTTTTGTTACACAAGAATAGTTCCTCGAACTACGTGACAACGGCTCAGGCGATTAATTCGGTCATAGAATTCCAAATGTACAGGAATTAGGTTAAAACCCATTCATGTACCTCTTTAGAGACTTCCATAGTATTTTTGGTGGTTATATTAGTCTATATTGAAACTTTATCAAAATGCCTCTGGGACCTGGTCCCGGCCCCACCATACCCGGTCCGACTATACTTTCTTAGAAAATTTTGACCTAGGCTATTCTAACATATTTTCGTCCAAGGAATTCATTTTTAATCTCGGTTTTTGCAAAATCACTGCCAAACAACAGTTTCACAATTTTCCAGAAGCTGACAGATTTTCAGTCAACTTTGAAAATTCATAAATAATTCTAGAAAATTCCAAATTGACTTATTCCAAAGCCTAAATGAAGCTCTTTAAATATAATTTCATGGAAAAATATCCAAAGATAATTTCTGATTACACATTTTGCCCAGAAATTCAGCCAAGTACTACTGTTCCAAATTGCATTTTAGAAACAGAGCTCAACTTCCAAAAATCCTAACTAATTCTACAAAAATTGAAATGGAGTGTTCTAAAATTTAATGGAAAGCTATTTAAGTGTAGTTTCATGGAAAAATACCCAAAATGACTAGATGTTATCTGATATTGGCCATAATTATCGAAAATCATAACTGCTAGACTTGAACATCTAGAATGTTCTCTGTTACTGACTTAACTTTCAAAAATCATAACTCTCTCTACAGATATCAAAATAATGCGTTCTTGACTCATTGGAAATCTATGAATGTCTAATATATTACTGTAAAATTTCATAATTTTCACTAAGGTTTGTCTGGTCAAAACGCACCATGAATCTGACTGACTCCTAAAAACGTCAGTTTTGACAGTCTAACTTCAAAAATCAAGAGCTCATCCATTTTCACACCAAATTTTACTTTTCTTGATTCTATCATCAACTTTACATCCTAAAATATCTATATAAAAAGACCTATTCAAAAATTCCATCTATAGCCTCTGTTAAAGATTTTACAAGTTTCAGGTATGTACTTTGTTTTTCGGACAGCAAAACAGAATTGAGAAAACTAACATGTATACATGAATTTATACTCTAAACCTCACGAATTTTAACTCTATACTCTTCTACACATATGTCCTGAGGTTAATGATTAAATTTCAGAACCAAAGAACCTCAAAATTCACCCCCAAATGGTCACACAATAACTGGTTTAACAACTTTTCGGTGACAAAATTTTCCAGCAAATTTTCTCAATTCCAGCAACTAAACAACCTCAAATCCAATGGGAAAACGAAGATAAATGTGTAGGAGACTCACCTATACAAGGATCAGTGGTTGCATGTAAGATTTAGAGCTTCATTCTTCCTCTACTGCAACATAACTTCCTCCGGTTCTTTCACGTCTCTCCCTCTCTTTTCTATTCTGTTTTTTCTATTTCTTTCACTCTTTCTATTTCTTTCTTTTGCTTTGACCGAATTGATTAAATGAGGGAGTAAGAGAATGCTTTAATTAATATACATGTGATTGAAAGTGAATTGAGGTATCAGCCAATTCAAACAAAAAGAAGTATGGACAATTGATTGTGACGAGTGTGCACTATCTTTCCACTATACACGTGTGAAGCTAAATGGCCAAAAGAAAAAGGAGAAATGAGGAGGATGCGGATGTTGTCCAATTATTAAAGTGAAATAAAGTGAAGTTTGTGTTGTCGTGTGTTGAGAGAGTGGGAGGGTGTTGTGGGGTCCTTGTGACTCCATCCAAATGAAGAAAAGGATGAGTGATTTAATTGTTTGTTAATGTGTGTATTGTTCATGTGCGTGTCGCTGAGAATATTATATTGCTTATGCTTGTGTGTGTTTTTAATATATATATATATATATATATAGGCATAATTTTATCCTATTAGATACACACACTAAGTCCTAATTTGTTTTTTCCATTGTCTAATTTAAGATTCCTTAAATTTTGTAGGTTCCATAATTTGATTTATTAACAAATTCCCATTTAAATTTCCTTTTTAGAAAATTTTAATCAACCTTCATTAAATTTGGGATATTACAAGCTATAGAAAGACACCAGTTATCTACAAATGGTCTAAGTGTTCATTCACATAATCAAATAAACTAACCAATGTTGTTACTAATTTATGAAATCAAAACAACACTATTTTATTAGTTGGTTGGTGCTTGCTATTCATATTTCATGTTTAAAGTTGTTGATTCAGCTGCAAAAAGTACAAAAAAAAAAAATTATAATTATTTAATAAATAATAAATGAAATGAATTAAATAAATCAAAAGAATAGATATAACCTTATTTTATATAAACAATAATTTCATTGAACCTATTTAGAATTTTATATAATTTTTTTAGTATATATATATAGAGATATATTTGGGACAGGATTGGATTGGGAAGTCTCATTCCCAACCTTGAATATAATTTTTCCCGATCTGAATTTTCTTGTCCGGAAAATTTTTGATATATATACATAACAATAATTCATGGGATCACGATGGGGAAAACTTTGAACACCCTAAGTCAAACAATCCTATTAATCAAAAACAAAATACCAGGAAAACACAAAGTAAGCAACAAATTAAACTAACAAGTAAAAACAAAGCCAGGCTAATACCAACTAGCTAGACACAGCTGAGATTAAAAGAAGGAAATTATTAATGATACATCGGCCATCATATCCATAATTGTAATTTGAAAATTAAAGAAGGAAACATCTATAAGATGAGTAGCATTGGAGCATGGAGCTATCGAGCAATACTAAAAACTTGATCTTATATGAAAGCCTACGAACAATGACACAGTAATAAAATTAAACACAACATAAAGAGACTCTGCGTGTTTATGCATTAAACTTTTTTCCAAGTAATTGAAAAACACACTTAAATATTAAGAAACTATCACCATTTGCCGGTAGCACATTAAGTCCACTCTAGCCTCTAGGTACCGAGATTTTTCATGTCTTCGTTTCCTCTGACAAAATGTACAAGACGAGCTAAGATCATATCCTATAATAGGTGATTGAATCGTATTTTTACATGATTTTTTTATGATTAATTTGAGATTTTTAATGTATTTTCTGAGACATTATTGCATTATTAAGCATTGATTTGAGTTAGGGACATTTGTATTGAATTAAGTGTAATTAAGGGTAAAATAGTCATAAATTGTTAATTTATTCATGCAATTGTTTCCTTGGACTTTTGCTTGTACTTAATCTTATATTGTAGGTGTTAGAGAAGAGAATTGGAATTTTGCAGGGTCAGAATTAATATTTTAAGGTTTGGGAAAAATTACAGAAAAGGTCTCTAAAATTTCTAAGGGTTAATATAACTTTTGGTTCCTTAAGTTTGATCCAATTTTGATTTTGGTCCCTCAAGTTTGAAATCGGTGGTTTAGGTCCCTGAAATTTCACCCAATTTTGGTTTTAGTCCCTCAAGTTTAAAAAAGACTTGGCGACCCGTTTTTGAAACCCGACCCGACCCGACCCGGAAAAACCCAAGTCCTTTTCAAACTTGAGGGACTAAAACCAAAATCGGGTGAAACTTCAGGGACTAAAACCACCGATTTCAAACTTGAAGGACTAAAACCAAAATTGGGTGAAACTTCAGGGACCAAAACCACCGATTTCAAACTTGAGGGACCAAAATCAAAATTGGATCAAACTTCAGGAACCAAAAGTTATATTAACCCATTTCTGAAAATAAGAAAGGGACAGGGAAAATTACAGATATACCCATAAATTTCAGAAATTTGCTTCGCCCTACAAATAATTCAAAAAGTTACAAGTCAGTCCCTCAGCATAACTTTTAATAGTTTCAATTAGGTCCCTGGTCAAAACTTGCGTTTTGACCAGGGTTACCTTATTCAGATGGAGTCCCGAGCTGAAAGAGAGTTGAGATATAGGATTAGCGCCGCGCAGCTGGGAGCTTCATCGGATCATCTCCTATCACCTTCATCTTCGTCCTGCACCCTTCAGCCACCTCGCCAGCGGCTTCCTCTTCCATAACGGTCGCCGGCGAGCAAACTTCCTCTACCACCACACTACTTGGCCGTTTGGACGCAAGTAGAGAGTTTATCACAGTTGAGCGCTGCGCAAGCTTGAGAGCCGAGAGGGAGAGAGGAGCTTCTTTTCCCCACTCACTACCACCATCTCCGCCGTTCTTCCTCAATGCCAGACGGACAGAGACGCACAAAGAACAACGGTAGCATCATCTGAAATCCTCACAGTCGGATTCCTCTGTTCCCCCACCACAGCACCGTGATATTTGAAGACGAGAGGGAAGAGAACACAGCCACCGATCATCAGTTTCACCACCACCACCGTGTCATCTCTTCTCCACCTCCGTCGGAATACCACCAGTACCACCTCTGGCGGATTCTCCTCTGTTTTCACAGCTCCGGCGACTCTGTTTCAGATTCAGGCACGCCAATAGACCTTAACTCTTACCTTCTCCATTTGCTCTGTTCTCAAAACACCATCAGCCACTACCAGCACCATTCCATTATCATTTTCCTATATTCTTTTCATTCTTTCCTTACCAAACTAGACAGCCCCATTTTCAATCATTCATTATATTCGGTCCTTCAATTTCCATGGATTTTTGGTGTTTGGATCAAGCTATGGTTGCAGTTAACATCATGAGTGGCTGAATTGTTAAGTCTTTGTGGTGAAGAGTGGTTAGAGGCCTAGAGCTTCAATGTGCTAGGGGAGTTTATTAGTTTTTTATTAGTTAATTATATGTATTAATTGTAATATATTTGGCTTAATAATTCTGAATTGATACATGTATTTAAGATTTGGATGAGTGTTTATTTGTTCTTGTTGGTTAATAATTGTGTTGAATTTTATGTTAATGCACTTGGATCTTATATTGAAATTATTTCCTAATGTATTAATGAGATTATGTATTGTATATGATTATCATGATATATATAGTTGAATTAATTCATATTGAGTGTCGCGATTGTGCTCTCATTTAAGAGGAAACAAGTGTATTGAAATAATTTTTAAATACACATCAAGTGGTTTTTAACAATTTATCTAAGAGATGATTATGAATGCTATCATATGATTAGTCATTAATTAGGTAAATTGAACTCAACATGATTGCTTGAGGTTTTTAATTTGACTTGATGATAAATTAACTTCTAAATTATTTTAAGGAGCTAGAAAAGCCACCAAATTTGCCACCAAGGTTCATTTTTATTATTCATATTTCCAATTTCAATCCCATTCCATTCATTATTTGAAAAGACCAAAAATCGTAGTTTTAGGATTTTAATTAAATTTTGCATTTATCTATTTTCAACAAAATCCAAAACCAATTTTTCCCTTGTTTTCATTGAAATTTGCATGGCATTTAGATTACTTAGGATTTAATAAAAGGCTCTTTGAGAAGAGAGAACGATCCTAGGTTTGCCTATACACAATCCTTGATTAATTTTGACTGTGGATGTGATATTAAAAAAAAAACTTGTCGGCCGCTTTTTTTTTTTAAAAACATGTGGGGCCCGCTTGAGAAAAAAGTGACCGGGAGAGGGTATTATTAATACCCTTTCCCTTCACTTCTCTCATTCAGTTTTGCGAGCAGCCGAGCGGAGAGAGAACATAGTTTTAACAGGTTAGGTTTCTATATTTATGATAATTTTGGTACTTAAAATCACTTCTTTTCAATAAATTTTCTTAATGAAAGTTATTGTATGTATTTTTATTTTTCTATTGGTGGTAATATTATACTGATTATCGAGAATTTTGGGGTTAGGATTTTGGAAGAATTTTGAGTTTTTACAAAAAATGGTTATAGATATGTAGAGAATAAATAATAGTTGATTTTAATCAGTTTAGATTTATCATTTTTTGTTTTATGATTTTTTAAATTAATTTCTTCTTAAATAAATCATAAATTATGCTTTAAGAATGCTTTTGACCGATTAAATTTGGATCAAACAATTTATTTGAGCCCCATAGTATATTATATTAAGTAATATTTAATATTTTACTTAGTTTGGAGATTAATTATATGATAATTAAGAGAGGTTGTTATAATGGACCCCAACACTAAGACACAAAAAGTCCTTTAATCAATAGGCTTCTCACTTGGACTTTTCCATCATCCCAAATCAAAGAAGCAGAGACTATCTGCACATTTATTATTCCTCAACTATAACTGTAAACGACTTTTTCTCACCCACAGAAGAGAACGACAGAACATTTGTTGTCACTTGAATAGTTAACAGAGAAGAAGGAACGATCACTTTAGCCTTATATACAGACTTAGCTGCTCCAACATTCGTCACAGTTCTATGAAACACACTGGTGAAAAGTTTCGACTAGCTTGTCTTCACAGCCAAGGATGGGAGACTGAGATCCCAAGCCGTTTCATTCTTAATTTTCTTACAGTTGATGCCGTCATCCTTTGTAATGTTCCCTAGTGCTTCTGTATTATAACCTTGTGCACACAAGAACCTCACATAATCTGATTCGCTGATATCGTATACCAAACCAGGAGAGACGGCATTAATGGGATTGATTTGTCCAGCTCTATATGCAAATTCAGCTTCCGGGGTGAACTCACGACTCATCGGAGCAGCTGATAAATTAGTGTTCATCAGAAACAATAAAGCACGGAATCTTAATTAGGAAAAGAAAATTAACCAAGGCTTTACAAATCTGCTTAGTTAGTTAAAGCCAAGTAGATATTATAACGGATTAATAATAGAGTAAAATACAACCACTATCCTTTTGTTTTACCTAAATTATAGAAACCTCTCTTTTATTTTAAAAATCTATAGAAACCTCTTTTAAAATTAAAATGCATGTCACACAAACCTCCATTATATTTTTGATATTTCACTTCCATCCATCTAATCTTTAGTTGAATTTTGACCAAAATACCCCCATGTAACATAAGAATTATTTAAAACATTTATATTTGCCTAAAATTATACAACAAAAAAATTTATAATAGATATAAATTCAAAATTTTTAATATTATAAAATTTATTAATTTTGATTATATTTTTATCAAATTCATAATTTTATTTTTTATCATCTTTATTAAAACTTATTTATTTAGATTTCTTTTGAATGATTAAGAAATTCTTCCAATATATTTTATTTTATCTTATAGTATAAATTAAATGGATTAAATTTGAGAGATTGTGAATCATTTAAATTATAATTTATAATTTTTGGTCATTTTTTTTCTAAAACGTTTATAGGCACATTCAATTTGTATATATTTATTGACAGAATCAATCAAATTCTCAATCAATTTTTTTATATCTACTTGAAATAAATTAATTAAACTCATGTCCCAATATGATAAAAAATATTAAACAAATATATGTGAAAATAAAAAATAAATAAAATTAAGGAAAAAGTGAAAACTCTTAAATTATTTATAACAATTTTAGCCAAAAATAAAGATTTAGCATCATGAAGGGTAAATTAGTAAATAAAATTTGTTTTAATAAAATTTTAATTAAAAATATATTTTAGAATGTTTATAACGTGTTAATGGTCTGGACTTAGGTGTGTATTTTCAAAATAGAGGGAATGTCAGTGTAATCAGGGTAATATGTATGGGAGGTCAGTCTGGTCAGAGTATTTTACATGTAACAATAATTACCAGTGGTCATTAGGGCAGACTTGATTGCACCGGGGACCACTTGAGGTGAAATGATTTCACTTAGGCAACAACAGCAGTAGCATGAGGGCAAGCCATGGAAGTTCCTGATATTATATTGAAGTTTGATTCCCTCCTATCTCCTTTTACAGCTGAAATTGGTGAAATGGGAGACCATGCGGCTAAGATATCTACTCCTGGGGCAGCTATATTGGGCTAGAAAAACAAAGTGAGTGTTTGGATTAAGTTTATTGTAATTGATTTTGCGCTATACAAGGTAAATATGTTAAAGTCCATTTGCCTTGAAAAAAGCAAGAGTTTTTTCAATTGATAGGTACTGGTGTTTCTCAAATAGGCAAAAATAGTTTGAATAACTATTTTGGTTCTCAAAGAGGGTTGCTATCTATACAATTATACACTGTTTATAAGCAGTTGTGTACTTATGGAACTAGTCTTCCTTCCAAGCAATTTGCTTAATAGGGAGAGCAAGGCAGATCTGGATTGTCAGATATGATCTGGACGGTTCATATTTGAGTTTTTAATAGTCTGTATTTTTAAAAAAAATTATTTTAATAGGTATAAAATCTACAATAAAGATAATCTCTTAACTATTATTTTTTCAAAGATTTTTTTTATTTTAAAAAAACCTCATATTTGGACTGTCCAAAATTAGAAACGGCCACTACAAAAAAACGTGATTTAGTAGCGGTTAAAAATGGTTATTAGTAGCAGTTTAAACTGCTACAAACAACATTAGTAGCGGTTTATAAACCACTAAATTGTATGTTGCAAGCGGTTTTGTAGCGGTTATATTAAACCGCTACTCAAGCAAAATAACCGCTACTTTTTTTTGTAGCGGTTCAATCTCACCGCTACAACATCGCCATAAGCAATAATTATTTTCTGTGATATTTGTAGCGGTTATATAACCGTTACAAATAGTAAAAAGTGAAATTTTCAAGGCGGAAAAAGAAGAATGAATTTTTTTAGCTATTTGTAGCGGTTATATAACCGCTACAAATATGATATTCTTTTAATTAGTAGCGGTTATATAACCGCTACTAATTTCATCGAAATTCAAAATTCGCGCAAAAAAATTAATTTCAGTTTGAAAAAGTCGCGTTAATTTGTAACGGTTTAGTAACCGCTACAAAAATTAAGAATTTTTTTTTAAAATACAATAATTTGTTTTAGTTTTTTTGATATTAAATTAAATAGTTTATTTTTTAGTAGTTTAGCTAATTTAATTAGTTTATTATTCAATAGTTTAACTCATTTATAAATTAAAAGGAATAATTTAATTTAGTTGGATAAGTATAAAAATTGTATTGATAATATTATTAACAATACGTAGGTAATAAGGAACTATTATGTTGTCTACTACAATGTAATTGTGTATGAAAAATAGATGAAAATGAGATAAAGCTCTGAAATATCTGAAAAAAATAGTGAGAATAAATTTTATACGAAGGAAAGAAGTATTCAAATAAAAAATAAAAAAACTTGTTACCATATTTGATCGTATTGTTAAGCTCCTTAACTCATACAAAAAAATTTGTAAATGAGAAAAAATAAAAGAAGGGTAAGGTGAAAAGAAATGGGGGAGTGTTTGAAATGAGATGTGGTAGGGGTATTTATAGGGATCTGTGTAGCATTTGTAGCGGTTAATGTATCCATTTTGTAGCGGTCTTTAATTAGTAGCGGTTATTTTTATTTTTGTAGCGGTTTAAAAACCGCTACATATATTATTTTATTTTTTTAAAATATTTTTTTCAGTTTTTTTTAAAGACAAAAACATAAGTTGAATTTGATCACTCATCGTTGCCATCCCTACAGAAATTATGTAGAAAAATTATTGTTAGTGATGTATTATTAAATTTAAAAAATTTAATTTAAATGTTGTGGACTTAAAAATACGCACCGCAGTAGAGGTAAATTGTCATCGCCTTCAGGGAAGTAGTTTTCAAAATTGGTAGGTTGAAATGACTTATTCTCGTAGGTGATGTTATCGCCTTCACCCATGTCGTAAAGGTCTCGTGGCTTTAAATGAATGACCATATGCCAAACCTTGTGCCTCTCGTCCTTGACATAATAAACCTGATGTGCCTCTGAAGCAAGAATATACGGCTCATTATCTTGAGAAATACCAGTATGAATTGGCCGTGAGAAATTGACTGATGTGATCCCTAAGTCGTCGGTTGTCAGTCCCCGAGAAGTAGTGGTATTTGCCCACAAACACTTGAATAGCGTCACGGTGAAACAGCCTTGATAATTAAGTTCGACCACATCAAGAAGCTTTTCATAGTAAGGGACACCTCCGAATTGCATGTTGGCGTCACTGTTGCTCGCATAACTCCTTGTCTCAAATGTGCCATAAACACTTGAATTTTGAGTTTGCAATCCTTGATTCCGTGAAACCGTGCGAAACTTAAAACCATTGACATTATATTCTGTAAACCTTTTTGCATGATCAAGAGGGCCGATTGCGAGAGATCTGAAATCTGGTGAGTGTGGGTTGTGGTCATTTAGTATTCTGCTCGCAAACCAGCTCGGGAATTCTCTGTGGACCTTTTTGTCAACTTCTGAGGATGTTTGTGTACGGATCCTGAGTTGACGCTTAACATGACTTCTAAATTCCCTGCAATTAATAATGGAAAGGCGATAGTGAAATAAAAGTGAAAAATGTTACGAAAGATATAGAATAACATGTGAGTGTACAATTCTTACTGTATGAAAGGTTCAACTTGAGTGCAATTAATCAAGACATGTCTATGTACTTGTAACTTCTCAGTTGTCGTTAGTTTGAAGTTCTCAATTCCTCCAATTGGTTTACCAACACGAGGGGTAAATTCTCCTGATGTTGGCGCAGGTTCAGGACAATCGTCAACACGAGGTGGGTGGTTGAAAGCCGTCTCAAGGTCATCAAAGTACCTTGAACAAAAATACAGTACCTCATTCCCTATATAGCCTTCAGCTATAGAACCTTCTGGCCACGCCTTATTCCTTACGTAAGATTTTAATTTCCCAAGGAACCTACAAAGTAAAGAAGAGAAAATTGATACTAAATGCTGAAAAGAATGACTAGCAAACATAAGAACTAATAATAAAGCACATATTTAAAATGATTACCTCTCAATCGGATACATCCATCGATATTGTACTAGGCCAGCGAGCTTTATTTCATGAACGAGGTGGACTCTAAGGTGAACCATCATAGTAAAAAAGGATGGAGGAAAGATCATCTCCAAATGACAATGCGTAAGAATGATTTTGGACTGAAGCTGATCAAGCTCTTCAACGATCAAAACCTTAGAACACAACTTCTGAAAGAAAGAATAAAGTTCCACCCAAATGATGGAAACATCGGGAGGAAGTGCATTCTTTATAGCCAGAGGGAGTAACTGTTGCATAAGAACATGTGAGTCATGACTCCTCAGGCCAGCAACCTTTCGAGCCTACAAGTCAATACATCGAGAAATGTTGCTTGAATACCCATAAGGAACTTTTAATTTCTTCATCATCAAGAGGAAGACTTCCTTGTTCGGTGTTGTGAGGGTGATAGAGCTCAATATTTATATATTTTTAGTAATTAATCTTGGGCTTTTGTGGGACTTAATTGAATATTTTAGGCATAATCAAGTGTTAATGTGAGATTTTAGTGAAAGAATAATTTGGGAATTATAGTGATTAAAATGTTATATTTTTAATTAATATTTTTTATTCCCATTATTCTTTAATTGTGAGCAAAAGATATTACCTTTGTGAATCTAATTTTGTAGGTGATGATGTGGCACAACTTGAATGGCCAAGATCAAAGATATTATTTTGGAGCTTAATGAAGGACAAAAGTGGAACATCACAAGTGCAGAATTTATTTTCACATTTTTTCTAAGAGGAGGTTACATAAGTAAGGGCCTTGTTTGGTGGTTGCAATTTATGCCTAATGCTAAAACATATTTTTACCTCCTCATCCAAACATGGCACAGCTCATTTGTCCTAGTGAATTAAAGAAAGAAAATGATGTGGGGACCATTGGTAAATGAGAGTGGCAGCTGTGAAGAATTAGAAAGCAAACCGAATTGATGAACCAAACAAAGGCTGAACCAAGTGTGAAAATAAGACCTTGACCGAGTTGGAGAATTGAAGACAAGAAGGGAGTGGACCGAATTGGCTAGCTGGACAAAGAGGAAGGATAAAGAATAGGCTGCTGTGTTGGTGGAAAAGCTGGACCGATTGGGGCTGGAGTGTGAAAGGGGACCGAAATGGTTCAATGAAGAAAGGAGGGCTGACCGTGAGAGAGGAAAAAAGAAGGAGAGCCCATGTGAAATGAATTAATGAAGGGTTTGGCGGCTAGAGTTTAAAAGGGAGACTAACATCGAATGTAAAGGAAAAAAGAAAGCACACGATGGAATAAAGGAGAGAAGGGCGGCTGGAGTGTGAAGAGGGAGCAGCAGCGGAAATAAAGAGGAAGGGAGAAGAGTTGACCAAGAGGGAAAAAGTAGGAAAAAAGGAGGAGACCTTGACCGAATGTGAGAATGAAGAAGCAACCGAAAATGTGAAAGGGAGAACAAGAGAGGCGCTGCACTTGAAGGATGCTTGATCGAATGAGTGCAGAATTGAAATGAGGAGACTCAAGCTTCTAGGCGTGTGCAAGCATCTATGGCTAATTTCCTCTTTTATCAAGTTTCCTCTTCCTTTTCCATGAGTAGCTAAACTTTGGTGATTTCCTTGAGTTGGGTAATGGTTTGAGCTTCTAAACTTTAATGGAATTCCTTAAGTTCTCTTTCTATTTCATAATTGTATGGCTTGGTAAAGTATGTGATTATGATCTAGATTGTTCTATGCCAAGTGAATAAACTTGGTGGTTGAGCTAGGAGTTGATTAATTAAGCTTTGTATGATTCACATTAGGAGTAGGTTGAGTTGTTTATTCCAACTTGGTTAAGTGGATTTAAATGATTAAACTGAATATTTTGAATTGTTGTAATGGTAATTACAAGCTAGAATTGGAAGTTGATTATTCATCTCCTTGAGTCTGAATTATTGGTGATATTCATTTAATTGCTTCGGTAGAATGAATTAAATGATTATTGCAAGTATGGAGCTAGTGGTATCTTAGTTCCATCCTCTTGACTCATTATGGAATTCATATTATTAGCAAGCAAGGAAGACTAAAACCTCAACTCAAGGGAATCCCATTTCATCATTATATTAGTTAATTAAATTTACTTTGTTGTTATTGTTAATTTCAATTTTGTTTGTTTCTTTGTCTTATAAACCCAAAAATACAAAAATATTGCTTTAGCTTAGATTATTTCATTAGTTTAAAAGTCAAATTCTCAAAATGATTTCTCACAACTTTAAGTTTTTTTTATCACTTTACTACTTAGGAACTTGGAAATTAATCTCCTCACAAGAACGACCTAGGTTGAGCTACTATGCTACATTTTCTAACCTAGTTTTATTTTGAGAACTCATACGACATGGGTTCATCAAAATTATTTTGAGACTTCCTTGTTCGGTGTTGTGAGGGTAAACTTTGTCAGCTGAAATTTCTCATGCTCATCTAGCCAAGTGTTTTCACGAACTCCCATGGCGCGTAAATCTTTCCTCGCTTGAAGGTGATCTTTTGTCTTGCTGGGTTTGTTAAGCATTGTATATAGCACATTATCACAAATATTCTTTTCAATGTGCATGACATCAAGATTATGGTAAAGTAAATTAGATCTCCAATATAGAAGAGTGAATAAAATACTTATCTTCTTCCACTGTTGAGGTGCCGAAGTCCTGCGCGTCTTTTGGCTAGTTTGTGCTGAATTGTCGCTTTTTCCAAACTCGAAGTCAACATGCTCAAGCTGCTATAAGATATCTGTACCAGACAAAGTCTGAGGTGGTCCTCTTTTATCTGGTTTCCCATTGAAGCGATTCCGTTGCAATTTGAACTTATGCCTTCTATCGAGAAACCTTCGATGCCCCATAAAGCACCATTTTTGGCTGTGGGGAAGGCGCACTGCGTCAAAGTCAAAATTGCAAACTAGACACGCCAACCCAGTATGCACATTCCAACCAGATAATGTGTCAAGGCCAGGAAAGTCACTAATCGTCCACATCAAGGCTACACGCAAGTTGAACAAAGTCTTCCTGTAAGCTTCGTACACTCCATGCCGACATTCCATAGGTGAAGCAATTCCGCAATAAGCAGTTAGAGATACACATCGATGTCATTGCCCGGTGCCTTTTTGCTTGGAATGATCATAGACATAATGAAGGAGCTTTGTTTCATATACATCCAGGGGGTAAGTTGTAGGGAACTAAGACTACCGGCCAAATACTATAACTTGTGCTAAGATTCCCAAAAGGATTGAAACCGTCGGTCGCCAAAGCAAGCCGAACATTTCTAGGGTCAGTCGAGAAATCTGGAAAGTCATTGTCAAATGTTTTCCAAGCGTCTGCATCCCGGGGATGTCTTAATTTACCATCTTCATTCTTATCAACGGCATGCCACCTTATGTGCTCCGCAATTTTAGACGACATAAATAATCTTTATGGGTGAGGTTTCAAAGGGAAGTACCTAAGAATCTTTACAGGTTTCTTCTTCTGCTTTTTTCCCTTCTGAATTGTCTTGTACCCCGATGTGTGGCATCTTTTACAAGTCTCCCTACTGGAATCGTCTCCCCAATACAGCATACAATCGTTAGGGCATGCATCAATCTTTTAATAGTTCAACCCCAACCTGTTGATAATCTTTTTGGCCCCATAGAATGTTGTGGGAATCTTACTGTCGGGGAATGCATTTTGTAATAATTCGAACAACATCGACATTACCTTATCTGTGATTCCACACAAGCACTTGATATGATACAATTTGATTAAGAAAGATAATTTAGAATATTTTTGACAACCTTGATATAAAGGATGATCTGCTTCATCCATCAAGCTAAAAAAACCCCGACCTGCTTCATTCCTCATGAACACTGGCTCAGAACCGTGCACTTCTTCGTTGAAGTTGTCGCCTTGAAATCCAAATGCATCATACACAGCATCATTCATAGGATCATCTTCATCTAATTGAACTCCTACTTGCGAACTTTGAGGAAGAGCATCATCATATCTAATGCCGGCCTTCTCACCATGAACTGCTCAAAATGTATAGTCCTCTGGGAAAGGCTTCAGAAGCAAATGTTCCTTAACAACATTTCGTTTATGCCACTTCTTAAACTTGCATCTCCGACATGGACAGACGATCTTGTCGTTACAACTGGCGTGAGTGAATGTGAACTCCAAGAAATTGTTTAATTCGTACAAATATTTCAGAGAATTGCATGGCAACCTAATCCATGACTTATCCATAGCTACTAGTGAGAGAGAAGAAAGTATAGTGAAGAAGATGAGTGAATAGAGAATGACGAATGCTTGGAACCTTATATTTTGAAATTCCAACGTTTAATATTATGAACCGCTACACTAACCGCTACGGTACTACACATTTGTAGCGGTTATATACATAAAACCGCTACTAATTTTCAAGCTGTTGGAAATCAAATTGAAGAATTAGTTTTAAACTTGTAGCAGTTATATGAAAAACCACTACTAATATAAATTTGTTGTGGTTATACATAAGTAACTGCTACAAATTTGCACAAAGAGGGGGGAAATTCAAAATTGAAAAGTTGAGTATTTGTAGCGGTTATTTATGTAACCGCTACAAATAGTCAACTTTTCAATTTTGAATTTCCCACGCACTAGTCTTTACATTTGTAGCGGTTTTTGTATTAACCGCTACAAATATGGAACTATATTTCAAAAACTCAAAAAAAATTAATTATATATTTGTAGCGGGTTTATAAAAGAACTGCTACATATATAATAAAATTTTATTTGTAGCGGTTCTTGTATTAACCGCTACTAATATAATTATATTTGTCGCGGTTTTTCATTTTAATTTATTATATTTGTAGCTGTTTTATAATAAAACCGCTACAAATATATATCATTTATTTTTTTTTATTTTTAGAAATATAAATAATACTATTGCAATTAATTCATAAATTCAACAACGCGGTCTAAGAATATAAATATAACTATGGTAAACGTAATAAGAATATAAGTTTTGAAATAAAAAATTATATATATTTATTTACAAATGTTTCAACAAGAAAAAATAAATGTCTTAAACTAAGTAGTTGGGGGCTGATCATCTGGTGCTCCTTTAGGTAGGGCTCCTTCAGGTGCTGCTGGATCGGGGTGCTGGACAAAGTTAACAGCACCATCATTATCAGTAAGAGGAGGAGGAGAAGGAGGAGTAGGCTGGACGACGAACTGAGGGACAGGGGGAACCTGTGGATACTGCTCGTCTAGGAACACGTGACTCCACGACTGCTCGAGCATGCTGTTCGTGATATCACGCCACTGCATCTGTTGAGCGTAGATGAAATCAGCATGCTGCTACTGCTCAGCCACTACAGCCTTTGTCCAAGCCAAATCTGACAGCAGTTGCTCAACAGACTCGTCCCTCATACGTCTGACCCCTCAAGAGCTGCCAGCCTCAAAGGCGGCGCTCCTGCCGTAGACCATGCTAGGTCTGGAGCCTATCCCCATACCCCGTATACGTCCGGGGTACTCAGCCTGACCCAGACCCGCCTTTAAAGGAGTCGTCGAGTCCGCTGACCCCTGTGACTCCTCAGCCTGGGTCTCTCGCAGCTCAGCCTGCGATTGTTGCATCCGCTCCTACCATTTTATAAAACAATTACTTATTAGCATTTTTCATTATTAAGTTGGTTTTATAAAAATTATAATAATAAAATTACTTACAATGGCCATCTCTGCTTGCTCAGAGGTCGGAGTCCCATCACGGTGTTTGTATGTGATAGCGTACAACTCCCCATAGTTCGTCTGACAATTCTCCTACTGTGCCTTCCTCTCATAAAACAATTACAAAATTCAATTAGTATTATGAAATAACTAGCTAAAAGTCAGTGATATTAAGAAAAGTTACTAGCTCGCTGTAAGTGACAGTAAAGGTCTTCGATCCTGTTGTGTAGTAGATCGTCTGCTACCCACGGCACCTAGTGTTCCTCTGAGAAAGCTTCCGGAAAAAAAATAATATTAAATGTATTAAAACAATATAAAGCATTTAAAATTAATAAATTTCAAACTAAAATTAATTAAATTTAAATTATAATTTAATAATTAAAAATTACAAAATTATATATAAATAATCTAATAAATACATTACCTGCCCCTCAGCACTCCTCCTGAATTGGATGAAACTCGCCTAGTCGATTGGCGGGATACCATCCGGGACGCTCTTGAACAGCTACTCCAGAGGCATCGTCCCATCCTTATCCACACTGTGGAAGAGACGATTCCTCTTGTTCCTCCAGCCGTCACTCATCTTCATCAAGGTGTACCTCTTCCGGTTGGTCTGAATGGCAAACCGCAGCTGTAAAAAAATTATTTAAATATCAATAATTACAGAAATCCTATTAAAAAATATTAATTAAATAGAATTAATTACAAAAAAATTAATTAAATACTATTAATTACCTGCACCACCTCCTTCTACGCTAAGTCCTTCGACCCCTTCGAAACGTTCCTCCACGTCCTGAAGTGAAGGGGGATCCGTATCCAATTCGAGCCTAGGTCATTCAGGAAGCAGTTGAACAGGTGACCCCCATTGTTGATGGGCTGGTCCGTAACCTTATTCCACGGCACTACAACTAGTAGTGTCCGGTCCATGCTGTTCAGACCGGCCATGCCAGCCTCCTCATGGACACGTTCCCCTACTCATCTGCACAATTTACCGCACGTTAGATAAATTGTAATTCAAATTTAACATTCCAAATTTAAATAAATAATTTATTAAATAAAAAAATTTATTTACCTTGGACCTGCACCTCAAACCCAGTATACCGCTAAGATGACCCTTGTAGGTTGTTCTGCTCCTGCGCCACCTCCTTATCGAGTAACTGCTCCATCTCTCTGATCCCAATCAGGATCTCGAAATCCTCGTTCGTGTCATAGTCATCAACACTGATATCTCCCTCCCCCAAATCAGGCACCTCTGGTGCGGTCGTCTCCTGTGGGATCGTCTGCGGTGGCTGTGGTAGGGCCGACTCCTATGGGGGGATGGGCTGAAATGCCGTGGTCACCCTCCCTCCACGCTGACCACTCCCTCTGCCCCCTGCTCTACTGTTCCACCCCGTAAAATCAGTCTGGGGACCTCGGGCTCCTTCCCCCTATCCTGTCTTGAAGGCATATCAACTACAAAAATTTTAAAAAAAACATTTTAGTCATATTATTATGCAAAAATATAATAAAAATAAAAATACAAATAAAATACGTATTGTCTCCGTACCTCAAGTATAAATAATGAGAAATACTATAGCAAAAACTCTTCCACAGACGTTTGAACGCTCAAATCTAAAAAGAAGACACTCAGAGAAACTTCAGGAAATAAAATGGCCAAATGGAAAAATGAATAGAGTCAGTGGCATTATATAGTGGCAGAATTTGTGTGGTTCTTGAAATAACCACTACATCAACCGCTACAAAGAAGCTAGGGCAGCTAAACTTTGTAGCGGTTCTATAATAACCGCCACAAATTACAAAAACCTTTGAAGTTCTGTAGCGGTTATGGTATAAAATCGCTACAAAATTAGAGATATCTGAAATTCTGTAGCCGTTATAACTTTATAACCGCTACAAATAGGCGATGTTTCGAATTTTGTAGTGGTTTAATTGGTAAAACCCCTACAAATAACTGCTACATTGTTGGCGCGTCTTAGTCTCGCCAAGTGGCAGCAACCTTGCAACGGTTTTTATTTTGTAACTGCTACAAGTTTTGGCCGAAAATGCGTGCCATATTTGTAGCGGTTTTTTCTACTTAACTGCTATAAAAAAAAGTTGCTAATCTGTCGCACCATTTGGCCCGTAGCTTGCCGCTACAAATTTATAGCGGTTTAGGTTTTAATCGCTACAAATTTTAATATTTGTAGCGGTTAATTATAACCGCTACAATGTCACCGCTGCAAAATGCCATTTTTTTGTAGTAGGCCTATTGTCACACCCTTATCTTATTTTCACCTATTTCAGAGTATTTGTGAAAAACGATACGTAGTTCAGTGGGCAACACAGGAATAGCATAAATATATTAATATTATGTACACGAATACGGACATTCCCCATAGGAGTTCGCACTTGATAATTATGATTAATATAGCCTCGCACTGCTACGCGAGTGTCTAAACCAGTCCCAGGGAAAACGGAAACATCTTCTAGTCTTTGTTCCACCACGGCATTCCCCTCATACGGTTCTCTTCGCTGCTCTTAGCATAGCTTCTGTCTTCACTTGTCTAAATTGTTGGTGGGGGAGGGTGAGATTCGAGAGAATTTCAGTAGGAAAATAATACCAATATGCATGTAAGATAAGTGCTTAATGTATGACATGGTTGAATTACATAACTCATGCTTACACAATAACATATCTGATTGCTCAATGTTTTAAACAACATACGAATGGCCATAGCATAAACAGAAACAGAGCTTCAATTATTCATATATGTTTCACATAATCAAGCAAAGCAATAACATGTATCAATACACCAACACAAATATTAAATACATGCTGGAGAGGTAAATTCTCTACCTTAACCGTCCTTCCCTGATCCTTGAATAATGTGCCTCGATTTGCGTGCCAATCAATCAGGCTCTCAACTCAGTCCTAAAACATCAAATGTATAGTTTAGACACTTCTATAGTGCTTTTGGGGTTATATGAGTCTATATTTAAAAAATACCAAATTGCCTCCGGAAACTCGACCTGGCCCGCCGTACCCGGTCCGACCGTACTTTCCCCAAAATTTTGACAAAGGCTATCCTGATGTATTTTCATCCAAAGAATCCATTTTCGGGCTCAAAATCACCAAATTCAGTGTCAAATTATGAAAATACCCTTGACAACCCTGATTTAGGGTTGTAGGGGCGCTTTCGTAATTACACTTTTCCGGCCTTTTCCGAAAAGTGACCAACTGTAACCCCACATATTTTTTCCTAATGAATCCAATGGAACCATCTATTTCATGAAAATCCAGCTCTTTCCCCTTGATCTAGTCTTGGCCTAAACATTGGTCAAGAAAAAGGTAAAATTGCTCTTTTGTGTTTTAGCTTCCAAAGCTTGTACTTTTCCACTTCTAATCCCTTATTAAGTTATTTGAACACATTCTAACCATGATTCGAAGAAATTTGGGCAGTATAAAACCTTAGGATTATGACTTTTCAAATTTACTAACTTGACAAAAATCACCAAAACCAACCACAAACCTCAACAACAACATAATGCTAGAATAGATATAAGGTTTGTGAGGTTACCTTTTGAGATCTTGAATATTCTCTCTCTAGGCATCTCCTCTCTCTCTCTCCTTGAGCTCAAAATGTGTCTTCAAAATCATAGATTCCATGAAGAAGAAAGGTTTAGAGAAGGTTTCTAACCAAAATCACAAGAAAACTCTTAAGAAATCACACTTACCTTAGATTTCTTCTTCCTTCTCTTTAAAACTCTTATATCCTTTAAGCTCTCTATCTCTCTTCTTTCTCCCTTGGTTAGCCTTACAAAACCGTCCCCCTCTCATGTTCACTAACCAAGTTACTTTCCTCCAACTAATTATGGCCTAAATAGGAAGGAGGTATGTGTGGAAGTATGGGTCTTGACAAGTATCACAATAAGACTTCATCTTGAAAATCAATGGCTAAGAGGAGAGAAAAGGCATTCTAATTCCCATCATGTATTCAACCATACCTTCATGTAGTGTACACTCAACCTTGCATTCAAATAGTGTACCATTATCATCATGACTATGTTCTTGTAGCAATTAGACATGTGCTCTTCTTCATAAATCATAACCTACTCCCCTCTTCATATGATAATGACACTTGGCACCTTTAATTCCATAATTTACACAATTGCTAACACATTTTGTTTTCAATTTTTGGAATAATGCCAATTATGACAGATTTTCTGTCCTAACTTTGAAAAATCATAACTAATTTTGTAGACATCGTTTTGGAGTGATTTCAAAGGTTATGGAACCCTTATTGAGTCTAGTTTCAAGAAAAAATATGGAATTTAGCCAGATGGAAGCATATCATCCCATATTTTATTTCTTTAACCATTTCTCTAGAGACTTTTTAGAATTTCTGGGCTAATTTTAAAAATTCATAACTCTCAATCTACTAGTCAAAATGGCTTATAATACCTATCAAATTAAAGCCCTGAATGTCTAATTTCACCCTGTAAAATTTCATAATTTTTGGACATCATTAATCATCCAAAATCCCAAGACAATCTCACTGCCTCACAGGAAATTTCAATAGAAGCATAATCACATTTTCCAAAATTCACCATTCCACTTTATTTAATACCCCAAAGATATAGAAAATATTAGGGAATAAATTTGGGGCTCTTGCTAAATCGGGGTTTGGCAGTCCACTTATTTCAGGCTTATTCACTAGCCTCCAATCCTAAAATTCAGGGTATTACACCTATGCTTAGCACTCTCTACTAAGCTTTCTGGTTAGCAGGGAAACCAGTTCCGTGTATGGATACCTTGAGAGTGTCTAGAGTAATTGGATTTGGACCCCTAGATGAAAAGGAAGCCACATATGGGGACAAAGAATCTTTACCTTTATTACTCTTAAATATAGTAGCTATTGGATTACTACAAAATTTACAGAACAAAAAAGATTAGTTAAATTAATACTGTAAGATCCTCTCCTTAATTTTATAATATTAACTTATCTTTAAGAATTACTCATTTCTTTTTTTTTAAGAAAGATTACCATGGTATTACCATGGTAGAAAAGAGTTCAAGTAACTATTTGAAAACTCTACCATGGTAATAAAGGATTTAAGTCCCTATAAAGAAAATATTACAATCCATCTTTTAAATAGTAATCCTACAGTTATCATATCAAAAATTTCCATTTCAAAACCAAAGTCACCCAACTTTATATGATAAACAAAGTATGTAGACGAATTTAGAGTTTACAAAATATGGTCCCTAATAAGTGGCAATATACATTCATTCAACACATAATAAACTACAAGAGGCTATACAGATATATATAGAAATATATCTATGCCTCAGGAGCTCCTCCCGACATTCCAGTAAGAGAATTATCACCTGAAAAATGTTAAATTAACGGGGTGAGACAAAAGCCTCAGTAACCAGCTATCCGACTCATTACACATGCTAACATGTGTTCATGAGGTGCTAAGTGGAACAATTTATATAGCAAATTATAAAAATTCAATATCACGGTTTTATACATAAATTTCTTATTACAATTCCCATTGCCTCCCATCAATCCAACCGAACCGCTTTATTTCCGTCGACTAGACCCATGGGCTAAGTTACTAACCATGTGACTGGCCACTCAAAAAGCTCACCGGTCACGCGATGAGGATCGGCCAAACCCTCAGAGCACGTGCCCCGGACCATGGGTCTTTCCCCTTATTGAACTGGTGGGGTGTCGCAACCCCTCATTGAACTGGTGGGGCAGTCCCTTATTGAAACTGATAGGACAATAGACAGCCAACCATCGTGCACCAATGGAGGCTATACCACGTGGTAAAATAATAGACTCCATCTTATCCCAAACCCATTATCATAATAATTTATCAATAATTATTTCAATGGGATTTTCCCGAGTATATACATATTTTTCATTTCAAATCATAAAATTCCACAAAGCTAGTTTATATCAAAATACTCCACAAGATAATGATAACTTTCTCAATCACAATAAACCTTTACTCATTGGAGTAAATATCAACATATCATTTTCAAACTTAAATCATTTTACAAAATACTCACAAACAGCATACCAACACACATAATAAGTGAAAAGTGGTTACCTTTCGCCAAAGCAAAATTATAATCACAAGCTCCTAATCCAAGAGCTCAAATATACGCCAAAAATCAATCTACAATAATCAATTTATAAAATGGATAAATTATAAATCATCATCCTAACAAAAAATCTAAACCAATTAAAACCTCAAGAATACCTCTAATAATCCAAATAAATTATTTAACCTAAATTTAATCGGTTAAGAAGCCTAATATAGAATTATTCATAGATTAGTTATATAAAGATTTCATTATAAAATTATATGCTAACTAAGTAACAAAAGTAACTTAATTAAAATTAACTATTAATTATCCTCTACATTCCTGTAGCCTTATATTAACAAAACTCAAATTTATCCAAAATCATAATCTTAAAATTTTCTCTAATCATCATAAAATTATTATCATAAGAAAGAGAAAATTATTTAGAATATTTCCATAAAAAAAATTATGAGATGAGAAGTAATATTGAGTACTTTATCGATCTCCAAATATATGAAAATACTCCTACTAGTGCTTCATTCTACACCTTTCTTCACACTTGAGGTGTGTGAAGTGAGGACGGGGGAGAGGGGGTATTTATAGTGCCCCCTCCTCTTGAAAACTGTGGGTGTCACTAAGTGCCTTCCCCAGTTTTCTTTTTAAGATTGTGGGCTCCTGCCCACAATCTTAATATTAGATGGTGGGAGGCATTTTTGTGCCTCCCCCAGTTTTCTTTCAATCCATGGGCACCAACGACGCCCACGCGTTAATTAATTAATTAATTAATTATTTTATATTTTATTTTATTTTTTTACATATATATATATGTTATAATAATTATTTATTAATATATATATATATTTAATATATATATATATATACATATTTTTAGTTTTTAATTTTTATTACATATATATTTTTTATTATTATTATAATTTTTTTTAAAAACATATTTTAACTAAATCCCTCTTTTCTTTTTACCCAAAAATTACTATTAATTTTATAATTATCTCTAAATTATAATTATATTCTAAAAATAAAAATCAGGATGTTACAAATACTCCCTCTAGTCCTTGATATATGAGAATTAGTTGGAGAGTTGGATTTGAACCTAAATATAAAATCTTAATCTATTTTGTCTCCTTATTTATTATTTCCACACAAACTAATTTACCTAACATAAATTGAGGGTTATTTTAGGGGCAACATGTCACATTTGTTATAATTAACTTATTTATCTCATTTTCGTATTCTACTCAAATTAGTTAAGTAGCTCTTGTATCAAGGACCAAGCGGGGGTATTAAGAAATAATGACATTGAAGCCAACAAATTTCATATCGAGATGTGTTTGTTATTAGATGGATGTATACCTTGTGGAATTTAAGTAAGAGCGAATGGATTTGCCATCTTTGAGGGTAAGCAAAGTGAAAGGAAGAGAAAACACATGAGCCACATCCTTTGGGGAATTGATTGGAAGGATAACGCCAACAGGCCCGCCCTTGTTTGCTGCATTATTATGTCTAGGAACGGAATCACACACAACGATCTTCCCTTTCACCCATGCTTCATATAAAGAGTTTTCAACACAAGTACTGTCCAAAACATATAATAATTATTAGAAGGGTTAAGGTGGTTATTTGTCACGGAAATTGTCACAAAATTTCAAATTTTCCCTTGACGTTTTTTTGAGTAATGTCGATCTGAAAATTTCTAAATCATAGCAATTTTGCCCCAACTATTATTCAGGTTAAGTTTGAACGTTAGTTGATCAAATATGCTAAGCTGGTAAGTCCACATGTCATCCACGTCAATTTTTTTTGTTTAGGTGCAAAGTTGCCCCGGAAGTTTTCACTCAAGAGCTATTTTGCCTCATAAGTTTTCAAATCGTAGCAATTTTACCTTGGATATTGTCCAAGTTAAGTTTATCCATTAGTTGGCCAAATATGCTTATCAGGCTAGTCCATGTGTCATCCACCTCATTTTTTTCAAGTTAGATTTATAAATAACAAAATATTTTTTAAAAACATGCACCCCATATGAATGGTTGGAGAAAATTAAAGAGGTGAAAGCATTTTGTGTGACGACAAGAAAAAACGAAGAGGTACCTATTTATCTCAACATCGCTAAGGTATGGCGACGGATGGTTACTAGTGGCCTTATTCTCAGTAATCTTGCTCAGTGTGTTTGAATCCAAATATTGAATATTTTTCTTCATTTCTTCTAGCAAACGTGAGCTCCACCTCTATTTGCGGCTTCTTCTTCAATGACATTTACATTGCCAACTTGGCATATTTGGTTAGCTAATAGTCAAACTTAACATTTATAATGGTCAAGGCGACATTGCTACAATTTGAAAACTTTCAGGGCAATATGAACAAAAAAAATTTTCAGAGCAACATAGCTCCTGAGTGAAAACTTCCATGATAAACTTGCATCTTAAGAACAATGATGTGGATGACACGTGGACCTACCAGCTTAGCATATTTGGTCAACTAACTATCAAAATCAACCTAGATAACGACAAGGGCAAAATTGCTATGAATTTGACACTTTCGGGGCGACCTTGCTCTAAAAAAACTTGCGGGGCAAAATCAAGACCTTGTGACCGCTTCCAAGGAAAAAATAGACCTTAAGCCTTTTTAAAACTAATACTACATATATGATTATAAATATTTTAAAATAAAACACTAATACCTAGACGTGGAACTATTAAATCCACCAGTGATATTGGGTGCATCTCCAGAGTAAAACAAGGGGTACTTCTTATTATGAAGATCAAATGTGTTCAACGAAACTCCCTACATATGTATGTATATATGAGTGTATATATATATGTATGTATGTTTCTCAACATATTCCCATAGATTCATTAGTATTAATCCAATGAGTAATACCTCGAAAACCATGCCATTCCCTAACTGAAGCTTGGTGAAGAACTTTCTGTCAATAGTGGAAGCAGTGACATAGAGCAACCAGGTGTCAACACCCATTTTCATTTCGATAATTGAAGAGTAATAAAGATGGAATTTCATGGGCATACATAAAAGCACATATATACTGATAACAGTATTTGTTTATAATTCCAAAGTCGTTCGTAGACAAAATACAGAATACAACGGAAACTTCAATATATACAGGACTTCCCAAAATATCTAAGCATAAACTAACTATAACCACTGATTTAACCTTGCCTCGAGACACGTGCAATAACTTCCCAGCATCTACGCCTTTGTTTTTTGATCCACTGGCACCCACTGAGATGTTTGTTTAGAAAAAGGAGTGAGATTCCAAGGAATCCCAGTAGAAACATACTATCGTTCATAGAAAATGCGAAAAGTAAATATGATATGCGCCATGTATGCACCAATTAATGAACAATATAAATACATCATCTGCATGTATACATGAATAGGGCCCAGCCCTACTATTCACGCACCGGTTGGATTCTCACCAACTTCCAGTGCAAGTGCCCCTGGCACTAATTGCCCCTCTCTAGGCAAAACATGTTGATTAATAAAATACATTTACAAACAATGGCATCCACACATTCATATAACTATGGCATGATGTATGAAGGATAATGTCCCTACTTCAAAGTTCTTTCAGTCCCTTTTTAGTATGCCTCGTAACTCGTAAAATGTGTCACTTCCTGCAAATGTGTGTCAGTAGGAGCTGACATGTATTGGCAAGTTGTTGAGTAGCAAAACTTAAATCCGGATGAGTAGTAGTGAGATATTGTAAACGCCCAATTAACTGACGATACTGTTGTGGATTGGATAGCAAAGTACCCTTCTATTTAGATAATTTCAAGGGTGGATCCATAGGAGAAGTGGCTGGTTTGCAACCAAGATAACCAGTATCTTTTAAGAGTTCAAGAGCAAACTTGCGTTGGGATAGGAAAATGCCATCTATGGTTCTTGCAAGCTCAAGACCAAGAAAATAACAAAGTGCACCAAGATCCTTAATGGTAAGAGCATGGTCCAAACGCTGTTTAACACTGGTAATATCTTTACCAGCCAGAACTAAATCATCAACATAAACTAGGATGACAGTAAATGAAGTTGAGGAAGCCTTGTACAATAAAGAATGATTAGATGTAGATTGTTTGTAACCATAGGAAAATAATGCAGTAGACAACTTAGAATACCATTGACGACTAGCTTGCTTAAGGCCATACAGAGATTTCTATAATTTGCATACCATATGAGGTTGAGAGGGAGTGAAACTTGGAGGAAGATCCATATAAACCTCTTCATTGAGGTCACCATGCAAAAAGGCGTTGTTGACATCTAACTGATGAAGATGGCAATTTTTAGCAGCAGCAATAGAAAGTAAAAGCCTTATAGTTGTCATCTTAGCAACTGGAGAAAAAGTATCAAAATAGTTAATGCCTTCGGTTTGAGTAAACCCCTTGGCCACAAGCCTAGCTTTATGTTGTTCAATATCACCATTAGCCTTGAACTTGGTTTTAAAAACCCATTTACATCCTATTTGGAGACATCGATTTAGAAATCCAACCCTGAACAAGGTTGTTGCAGTGCTCCTAAGCCGAGAAGAGAGGCTCAGATGGAGATGGTGGTGCAATCAAACCATCGATGAACTTTAGCTTGTTCTTGGTTAACAACATTGATCGCATAGCCCGCACCCAACTCTAGTAATTGCTACCATCAAGAGGTGGCACAACAAGAATCAACACCAAATTTTCGCTTGGGTGATGTAGTACAGGCTGAATTGATCAGAAATCGGATCGACGGCCATAGGATGAGAAGATAGGGTTCAGAGAAAAAATCGAAGAGAAAGGGAAAATGATGGCAGAGAAATGAAAATGCAGGAGAAGAGAAGGGCAAAAATGGAAGAGAAGCAAAAGAGATGAAATAAAAAATGTTCTGATACCATATAAACAATATTTGAGAAAATGACAAAATGAATCTTATTCTCATTAATGAGGGTCACGATATATTTATTCAATGAGTAATGACTATCAATGCCTAACAATATTCTGAAGTACATAACAATATAACAATATTCTGTTATTCTAACTTAATAACAAATAATTGAATTGTTATTCTATCTATGTCAAATACCATTGACCCTGTTCCGTCATTGATACTTTCTTCATAAGAACAAATCTTTAGTAAATCGCTTACTTTTTAAACCTTAAAATTAAGAAGGATAAATACCTGAGACAGCATAGATCAGCTGGAAAAGTATTTGAAAAATTTTAATTACTGGGGTTAAGAGGCATTCATCACTGGATGTTACCATAGGGGGAATTCTGGGGTCCATAGAATATGGCCGAAACGATGATGATGATAATGCCAAGGCACTAGAGGCCAAATCTCCAAACAGCATCCTAGTACTCTACCATATTCTTTGATCTCTCGTACTTGTCAATTTGCTTACCACTAACTCGGTATAGTAATTCCCCCAGCCACTTATCCTCACACTCCAACACATTTCCACCTCATCCTTGTACCCCACCATCCAATCCATCTCCACACAGACAATGACAGATACATGCACAACACACAACATACATGTGTCTACATACATATTTGTCTTCTCCCCTTTAAATCTTCTCATTTATATATTCGTCTTCACCCCTTCAATCTATATTTCATGCAGATTAAGAGTCCTTGATTTGCATAGAGTTTGAGAATCTTTACTATTTATAAATCTTATAATCAAGAATCCATTCGTATTGTAATATCATAGTTGGAGAAGTGCTGATAAACTTGTACGAGGAAGGGTGGGAGTGGCTCCTATTAAAGAAAAATTGGTAAAAAATTATTTGATGAGGTTGTTTGAGCATGTACAAAGAATGCCATTGGATGGCCAGTAAAGATGGTAGATCAAGTTGTTTGTATCACAGTTAAAATGGGTAGGAGAAGCTCGAAGAGAACACTTAATGAGATTATTGAGCGAGATCTTTTAGTTAACAATTTATCTCAATATCAGATTTGATTTTTGACAGAATTCAATGGCGTCATTTGATCTATATAGCCGACCCCACCTAGTGGAATTAAGGCTCTGTTGTTGTTGTTACATTAGTTCAAATGAACATATAATATAGGGAGGCACGTATGTACACACACAAAATAGGGAAACTTAATATTATCCATAGTGAGCTACTACAATTTCTATGTCCTTAAGTCTAAAGGACTACATGGTATATACACTACACACACAATATGTTTCAAGTCCACAGGTTAAGATTAGTTATACCCACACATGAAAACCTTTTTCCCGGAAAAAAAAAAGAAAAAGAAAACTAGAATACTATTATTAACATGGTATCAAGGTCTTTTGGCTGCTGTTGGATCAGTTGATTACCAGCTGCAGTAGCCATCAGGGACTCGCCTTGAAAACAGTACTTCGTATTGTCAAAGTCCTACGTATAGTATGCTGCACTATGTTTTATTTGCGTAAACCTACCAACACTATCCTGGAAAATAAAAGAAAAGAAAAACATATTTAGAAAATGTTAAAGACATGTGGCAACTAGCTATAGTCGCAAATCAATTACGTTGACATACCTGGTCAGGACGGTGGGATTTTTAATAATATATATAGGGTTGAGCTAATAATAAAGGGAGCCTGCAAAAACACAGGAACTTAAAAGTTTAGTTCTGGTGAACAATATTTAATTTTTCTTTTGCTTTCTAGATTCTTTCAAATCTTTTGATCACTTGGTCTACTGTACCTTGCCACCAATTTCCTCTTGAAGCGCTATTTGGATTGTCCCCGTTGGGATCATCATTATCCGAATCTTTCTTAACCTGCAAATTTAAATTCCAAATCAAAATGTTACATATAATTTGGCCGGTTGATCAAAATATTGTCACGGAATAGATTAATGCAATAAATTAATATATGCGTATATAGTTGCATTTGTGGACTTCCAATTTATTACAATATTTTATGGATGCATAAATTGATGAAATATATAATAAAATTTTGAAAAGGTGTTTCACTTTTATTACTTACTTTATTGAAACAACAAAGATAATGTTACATCATCATAATATAGGCAAACCATCTAGTTATTTATAAATTACATTCATAACTAATCACAAAATAACAATCCCATATGAATAGCTAGTTTTCATTAAACAGATTTTCATATACCCTTATAAGTCAACAATAATATCTTATAGAGACCATATAAAGAAGAACAATTAGAAAGAAGCTAACATTAGGGTGGGAATCAGTGGTCCTGCATTTTGGGAAGTAAGTTTCTTGACCGCCATAGTAGATGGAAGAGGTGTAGTAGTTGCTGGGCTCCATTGTACTCTCATTCTGATAATTCTTGCCAGATACGCCACCACTGCTTTCACCTTTGCCACCTGACACAAAATCCAACTGAGAGATCATTTCCATATAATTTCAGACATATTGGACAAAACCCCATATATATGTACACAACATTTGAGACCAGAGACTGTGCAGATCCGTCTATATGGACTGAACAAGGTGTGTGTGTATATATATATAGAAGTATGAACTGCAGTAGTGGACATATACTGAACTAATTGCTATAAATAACACATATGGGTCTTAGTCGTAAAAAAGGAATAAAAAGGTGTTAGAGGAAATTGCAGGACGAACCTAGCGCTCCATAATTTTTTCCTCCCACATCTTGCTTTCTCGAGTCACTCCCTCCTGCCTGAGTTAAAAAAACAGTATCAGATTCACTGTATGACTATATATATAGATATGATAATAGGCAAATACCTCACAGCTAAAATCAGATAATATATAGTGTCCCAAAATGAACTATTCTGTCAATAATTCGCATCCAACAGGCGTACAAGTGGCATGCATCTACACACACACTAACTTAGCAAAGTATAGTTGCAGAATATATATATATATATATATATATGATTACATGGAGAAGCATCATCTGTATGGTGTATTGCGCAGAAAAAGCATAATGTCACCGTAAAGGTGAAGCCGGGTCCATTGACCTTGGAAAAAAACTAGATATAGGGGTAAAAGAACAGTTTTTGAGTGACCAAACGACTAGCACTAAGTATGCTTTGACAAAAGTAATCAGAAAAGAAGAAACATGAAGGGTACTAAATAGAGAGCAAAAGGATCGATGCATACAGGAAGAGGAAACATGGAGCCGAAGATGCTGGAGGAGGAGGATGAAGATGGTTCCTTGGGACCAAAAAGCTGATCAAAATTGGCTGATGAAGAAGAAGAGGACCCTCCAACAAGGTTTTTGCTGTTGTTCTTGTTCTCCATGGGAATTGAAGAAGAAGTACAATAATAATATTATATAAAGGACGGAGCTTTCTCTTTCTGTGTCAACCAACGAACAAAACTACTAGTAGGATGATAAGTATGGGGGTGTAACGAGAAAAAGGAGGGAAAGGGATAAGATTTGCGGGGAAAGTGGCAGAGAGCACGTGAAGATAGAAGAAGAGGATGTGTATATATGAAATGAAGGATATATTATGGTGAGAGTAAGTAATTAGGGAAGGGCTATTTATAAGGCCACAAAATATGCTGCCAGCCATGCGCTCTCATTCAATTCCATCCTTTTCCCTCGTCGACACATGGGTGCCCTTATTGGGTCCCAAGTGGACTCGATGCCTGCCGCCAATCCAATCTGCCACGTGTCCCCTTAAAATCTTTGACCTCACGCATTACCCCTGTCTGCTCCTTCCATTTCTTTCTTTGATGATCCTTCACAATCACTCACTGAGACCACCACCTCAACTAGCCTCCAACATTATCATAGGATAAGGTCTTAAGGATGTGTTTACCTGATTGCCCCGTTTGGGTTACAATACCAACCATTTTGCTTCCCATGAGATCAGTAGTGTTAATTTTGGAATTGTTTTCTTGTCCTCACGCATTCATAAAGATATCAATCTTAGCATACTTTATATTTTGTTCTTTTTTCCATTTATGATTTTTGATTCTACTTGGATCACTCATATAACTATATATCATTGATGAGTATCATAGTATGTACATGGCTATTGGTTTTTATATACTCTTTTGTCCTTAATATAAGACTTATTTACCTAATTTGATTAAATTAAAAAAGTTAGTTGAATTACTAATATGACATGTATTTTTTAAAATATCATATTCATCTTCCTCAATTTTCTTATTCTCTCTCTTCCTTGTTTATTGTTGAGGGGGGCATCGATAGGTGGTAAATTAGAAAAATATTGATAAATATGAAAATCATGTTCTATTTTTAAGATCAAGATGAACTTTCTAAATATATCTTATATTAAGGACCGAGGGATTATTTAGTTTTAAAACTTACTGTTCTTGTTATGTTATTTTATTAGTATTGTTTTCAGTTGGTTGTTGATTTTGAGGGAGGCTCTGATATATGATGATTAAACTTGAAAGTAGAGGGGAAGGCAGGGACCACATAATGATGATAATTTTTTTTAAAGGGATGTGAAGATTGGTCTAGCGTGATGAGGGTTCGGTCCCTTAAGCATCGTCCAGGATTTAAATAATGGAGCTACTAGCTTGGGAGGGTCAACCTCGTTATGTGCCTTTGCAATACCTGAATCCGGGTTAGTTTGGGCCTATGTAATTTCCCGTCACATGATGCAGACCTGTATACCGGGTGCATAAAGAAAAAAAAAAAGAAGTGAAGAAATAGTGATACTATATGGCTAGAGAAAAGATCATAGCCACCAGACCTAATTTGTATTTCTGATATTCCTTCAACCTTTATGTGAGGCTTAATTGAATTGATGATGACAGTTAAATCTTATTAGTGGAGCCAGGTGCATATATGTGGACGCATTAATTCTTTCCAAAGCAATTTTTGTTGTTGATCGAGAATGTTCCATATGCATATATATCAGTTCTGTGGATACAGTTCATTTCTTCATTTTTATGGAGCCTAAAATAGTTTAATGAAGGCGTTATATATTCATCATGTTTGTTTGTCGTAATCTCTAAAAATCGAATGAATAAAGAAAGTTGAGATGCCACCAAAATGATTTTGGTTCGCTTTGGTCTTGAGGGTGATCATGGCGGTGGCAAAAGTGGAATATTTAAGCTAATTAAGCCCATCTAAATTCCTATGATTAAGCAACGTAACAATTAATCGATCAATTTTTTTTTTTTTTCAATTTAAGATTTTGGTACAATTGGGATATGAAAAAGGTTAATCTTCTAAAGTTATCAAGTAAGAAATTGTTAAAGTTATTTTGTGAAAGACAAATTTAGGTTTTTCACTGAGCATGAAAAAGATCCGAGTCTCTATGGTTGGATAGTGGCTTATTTTTCAACAATATCTATTTAATATTATTGTTCAAGTAACCTGGGAATCATTAGCCTCATTGGATAGTGATCATAATTTATCACACAAAATGGACCTGTTCAAATTTCTGGGAAATCCTTGTTTGGAAAGATAAAAAGCTAAAAAGGTGATTAGGCCTAGAAAAGAATAATTCATGAGAGTATAAAGCACTTTTCATCATATCACAAAAAATTTAATAAGAAAGATCAAGGAATCAAGATCAACTAAAAGAATTAATCAAGGAATCAAGATCAACTAAAAGAATTAAGTACTCCCCATATTGGAAAAAATAGTAAAGTACTCCATATATATAAGTGCAAGTACAAAATTTAAATTAAATTTAAAAATATATGCTATAGTATTATTTAAATTTATAAAACCCCTCTCCATTTCATTTCTATCGTTAATTTAGACATTTTATTTTGTTTTAATTTTCTAGGAGAAACCTAATAATTGGTCAATTTCTTTTGAGTATATCCTCATTTAACAATTATATCTGTCTTTGATCATTTTTTCATCTAGCACATATATTCTTTTCATTTTTTATTTCTCCTTCTTTTTCTTAAACGAGGATACTATAGGGATATTTAGTTAATATAACATAATATTTTAAATTAATTAAAGATTTCCAAATCTATCAGTCATAGGTCATAACCGTAAACAATATATATTCGTAATTGAGAAGCAATTATACTATTATATTTTATAGTTCATGAGGGACATGATATAACAAATAAACTAGGGCCATGAGTGATATCCACATGGCTCAATTACGACTAAGAACATTGTTAATGATCTTATTAGAAATTAAAGATAATGGATATGGATAATCTTAGAGAAGCTAATGATTATCGCAACTTTGATTACTATTATTAATGCATAATGGTGGGATCTAGATACCAACCACTTGGTTATTGATCAATCATGGCTAAAGCTAAATACCCTATATGGCACTCCTTGAAATGCATTGCACTAGATAAGGCTCTTAGCTTGAACTTTGAAACGGTATAGGAATCATGAAATCAAATATATCCGATTATTATAACAAACCTTCTTGTATAAATATATCTTTGAATATACTACTTATTAGTCCATTAATTATTCGGGAAAAAAAATTAGTCCATTAATTATTGCTAAATTAAAAAAAAATTCATTAATGACTAATTGTATGTATTGAACTATTGATGTTCAATTAAAATTAAATAAAGGAATGTCAGAAGAAGAGTTTCGTTCTTTCAATATGGAGTACTCAATCCTAATGAAATAAAAAAAACGAAAAATCGGAATAGAGGGAGATATTCTTGGAGAATTATACTGTGGAAGACACAAAGAAGGTAAATAAAGGGCGGTCTCCAATCCATTCTTGTAGGTTCCTTTTGGATAACAGAAACGGCACATGCATGCATATTGGTAGTATTTGTGAGGCCAAATCCCATCCAGATGTTGGTTTAATATTTTTGGAATTTGCTACAAATTAAATCTCTAGGCTGGAACCTTCTATTTTCTTTACGAAGAAAGAAGCATCTTCCCTCTTGCTTAATCAAGTTTTTACAAATCACTGAAGCTATATATAAAAATATATTTTCCAAGGCTAATTAGAAATTAGAAATTAGTCTCATTTGAATGGCAGACTTAACCTGTTGCTAAGAAAAAGGGTTGGACTACAAAATAGCCCATATTAAAATGAGCTGATTTTATATCTCAAACTATTTGGTGGGGAGTTATAAGGTGATTATTTGATACAAAGAAAAGAAAATAGTACACATGTCAAAGTAGGTGAAATTATAAGGATATGATTAAATATCAGGTGAAACTATAAAAACTTAGGTTAAGTTTTTTAAATAATCGTAAGTTAGGTGGATTGATTGTAAAATGATATAAACCATACCCCAGATCCAATTTTTTGGGATAAATCTTGAAATTCGTGCAAAAAAAATCAAAGAGAAGTTTAGAGAGCTTTTTATGAGGGAGTTTAAAAAAAGTACATCATAAATAAAATTATCAATGTGTTGATTGGAGGAATATAGAATATTTGATATTGCTTAAATAAGGTTGTAAGTTCAAATCTCATAAATAGTGAAGTAAAAAAACTCAATGAATATGACAAGAAAAATTTCATGAATAGAAAAACTATATTAGCTAATTTGTCTCATTTATATTTGTAAGAAAAATATAACTAAAAGGAGATTTGGCGTACCGGGGCGAATCCATATTCGGATTCGGGTCAAAGCTCTAATGCTCTATACTTGTGCCCACACAATTATTAGACCACTAGAGCCTAATTGTGATTTGCACAGCAGATCACCAGAACCAGAAAGATGGTAGGAGAGAAGAGAATTGCCAGAAAACTCAATGGCGGGGTGAATTGCAATTGAAGAGGCACACCCTATTTATAGTGGTTCATAGAGGCCACTAATTAGAAAACGTGTGCATACCTTCTTGCCCTCTAAGACATCAATTAATTGATTCTCAATTAATTCCCTAATTATGGTGATTTGTTCCCCAATTAACAAATCCATAATTATTACAGAATTATTCCCCAATCTGCAATTAATGCTGATTTATTCTTATTTGATGAGGCTACTTATATCCTAATCAAATAGTCCGGCCCCATTAAAGGCGGATTTGGACCCAAAGTACAACAATATTTGATGATACTTCAACTTGATAAAAAGCATAAATAATTAGGAATCGGATTCTCTTGAGGTCTAATTTAGGGATCTTTAATTTCTTTCATATTCTTTCCGAAAAATAAAATTTAGACCATCTATACAACCAAACAATATTTTTGAACTGATACAAACCAATTGAAGAAGCTACTCCTCCACTCCTTAATATAAAATTTTCTTAATTAATTTGGATAGATAAAGAAAATGAGATAAATTATTTAATTATGATAAATGTGAATATAATTGATCTCACTGAGATCAAATACCCCTGCATGACATTATATTTATATCCGTTTATTAGTTTCTTTTACCAAAAGGAAAAACTATTATTATAAAGACCCAAAGTTACAATAAGTCCATGGAACATAAAACAAGAAAGCCCAAACAACATAAACCCTAACCCTAAGCTATCAAGGAAAAAACATATCTGTCAAAAACCCTGAGCCAAAGAAATATACAAATTATAAGATGCACATACACGCTGAAATGAACAGAGAAGCTTCAGTAAACACAACAAATAAGGGAAACACGTTAGAAACAAGGGATGGGGCTTGGTTCATAGGACCACCCCAACAGTTCCATCAGCAGTTTTGAAAGAACAACACAACCAAGGCCAAAACGCCAAAAAACACAAAGTAATTCATCTACAACATCAAAAAAGCACCACCAAACTATTAGAGATAAATGGTTGAATTTATGACCAATTCTCCTAACTAGCTCCTATATATTAAGGCAGAAGGAGTGCAATTTATGCTGCTATCAAAGCACATTATTTCATTTAACGAAACATTACCGTACGTTCTAAGATCATGTTAGCATAAATACCGTTCTAATTAACATCATGTTAGCATAAATTACGCTATGCAATTACACAAATGGTTCAAATTGTTCCGTCTAGAAAGAAAATTTCACAAAGTAATGTTGAAAAGGATCTGATTTGACATAATTATCATTCAAAATTGAATAAAAGCAAAACTTCCTCACCACTAAAACTGGATGCCACCAATTTAACCACAACTATAATCACTCAGAGAATTTTGGCCACATGGTTTGGTTGCTTTGTCAACGGTCAGCTTGCTTCAATTATATACCAAATTTCCTCCATGGAATATGGATTTGTGTGTCATTCTCATTCCCGTTGTCGCCTATTTTTTGTGCATCCTTGGTTTCTCAGAATCTTAGTACTCACATGTCGTTTCTTATATTAGCTTTTAATTTATTCCATACATCTCTCCTTCAACCCCACCCCTGTACTTCCTTGAATCTCGACCTCAACATATTATTGACAAGAGAGATCATTCTCAATCAAACCCCAACACTTCTTTACTTGTGTTTCAGATTTATCATTAATTTCTTTACACAGCTGGGAGAGAACCAGATTAATGACACCGACCAACATGAAAAATGAAGAATATATATCGGTCTCATGAAGGGTTGGAGTAACATTTATTAAACAATAATAATAAAAAATATATGAAAGACTAATGTTTTTAGGGTGTCATGCGTGTGATGGTTAATTAGATTAATCATTGAAGAGCTAGCTAGGGACCATTTGGATTACGGGCTTATTTGGAATGGTGATTAGAGCTTTAAAAAACAGCTCATGATTTAGGGCTTATGAGACAAGTATGTTAGAAAAATTGTCTTGACTTGCACAAATATACTTGTTTATAAACAGTTCCAAACAAGCACTAATTAGTGAAGAGCCATCTAGGGATGTATAGTCATACTTGTATTTTTTTTGTGGTCAACATAGTCATATTTATATGGATCATTATGATTTGAATTAACTTGGTCTTTTTTATAAGAGCCCGACAAGAGTTGTCCAAGTATTTAATGAGTTTTTTCCTCCTATTTTTACCTCTCATTAATTATATGTATTGCATTAATTAAAATGTTGATGATGTTTATTTACTTTATTTCTCTCTCTTACTCACTCCTCATAAATAAGGGCATATTTGAAAAATAAATTTTATTTTAGACATACTTATTATTTTTAACTAATTTTAATCACTTTTTTAATCCACGTAATTCAATTATTGAATGTTTATAAATAGGATATGAGGGAGTATATGAATCTGGGCCAACCTTAAAAATGCTAAAGCAATTGAAGCTGCGTATTGAAAATACAAGTTTGAGTAAGATATATTTACTTCCTAAATATCATATATATATATATATATATATGGTATCCCTTTTTTACTTCCTAAAATATCTATCATATATGTTCTATGACAGCCAAGCGAAGGATGATATATCTAGGAATATTTCTGAGCAAATTTCTTAATTAGGATCGATAAAGAGAATATACCATCACAATAGTCTTGAGGAATACTACTCGTGTACAGGCAAAATTATTGAGACAAATTATCAAGTGAAAATCATCAGGAAAAAAAAATGTGGTATTCAGCTTTGATATATGATCAAAAATTGAAAGCAACTCCTAAAGCTAAAAAGTATTAGTTAGATTGAGTCGTAGTTATGGAGTTGATTAAATTGAAGTTTTAATTCAAGAGCGATTGGGAGGACTTGTTAGGGATGGAAGCGAAGAAAAGAGAGGAGAAATGGACAAAGAGCAAAAGGTGATGGGGGGAACAGAAGAAGCTTCAAATAGAAGCATGAACAAAAAGAGTAAGGTGGGATTAATTGCTTTTCTAAAAATGAAGAGTTGAAGGTTACAAATAATTAATACATGAAAGATATTGATATTTATATATATATTCCAATTACTTTAAGTGAATGTTTGGGAATTATGACAAAATTCCTCTCACATACTTAACTCGTAAATCGTAAAAATTATTATAAAAAACTAATCCAAACACAAACTAAATCTTTGATTCAAAACAGTGTACTACTTTCCAGATCCATCAAACCACTTGTTTTTGTCTCCTTCAAGCTTTCAGGGTATGGGAGCACTTAAAATAAGTGTTTTTAGACTTTATGAAACAAAACTTTTCATATATATTTATCTTATAGAACATAAAATCACTTAAAATAAGCTTATTCAAACATCCACGGATCTTATTCCTCTTTTTCACTTCCATAGGTAACACATGACTTGTTTACCTGCGACCCATGTGGCCAGAGAACTATTTGCCACTTTATGAGAATTGCAATCAATCAAGCCCATGAAGCTACTTCAGAGGACATAACTATACCAAAGCCCAATTCATAGAATATACTGTGTATAACCAAAGCCCACATCCACACCTAATGCTGGGGATGGACATGCTATGGACACCCATACCTAAAATTCAAATTGACTTGCAAGTTATCAATGCGAGTTGATCTAAGTGGTAAGCGGCTTGGTTCCGCTTAAGCAAGGTCTCGGGTTCGAGTCTTGTGTATGCAGAAAATTCCCATTGTGAGACTCTCCCACTATAGCCAGGTGCGCGATGCGGGTCGGATCTGGATGTAATCGGGGCAAAGCTCCGATGAACCGGATGGGCAAAAAAAAAAAAAAAAAAGACTTGCAAGTTGGCTGCTTCAATTATATACCAAATAATTCCTCCACCCAATTTTTTCATTTTTGAATTAAAGAGGCATGCACTAATGATTTCAAGAGGGATTGAATTCGTGACCTTCTATTCTACAGCGGCAGTTCCGTAATCCATACCATTAGTCTCATGCACTCTCGTTTCAAAAAAGGCAAGATTAAAACAAAAAATATTTATTTTATACATTTATTCATTTTAACTAATATTTTAAACCGTGTGATTTTAATAGTTTTTGTTAGTAGAAAAAAGGATTGTTGGGAGTAATAATAGACTTGTGCGTCACTTGTCTACTATTTTCTCTGCATATCTCTTTGGCTTCTCAGAATAATCTTAGTACTCACATGTCGTTGTCCTCCCTTTTATTCCATACATCTCCCAAAAACCTTCAAGCTGCACCTTCCTTGAATCTTTCTATACCTACATCATTGACCCCAGATAGACAAAGATGCATGCAAACAGTCTTTTACATGTGGCTGCAATTCTTTCCAGAGGGACAGAACTTAGAATAGATTTAGGTATCATTAAGAATGTATACTTTAAATTAAATCTTTTAATTATGGCCGTTCTCTTCTATTAATTAATTGAACTAAATTTTATTGGCATATATGATCAGTGAAAAAAGACACTTCTCAATTGTTAATGGATTGTTAAGATTTGTGCTAACTGCATAGTCATTACCTTCTCGCACTTCATGTGCTGATATATGAACCTCACCAACCTTAAACATGTATTCTAAAACTAATCCAAAGTATTGAAAAATCTATATCTAAATATAAGTCACTTGTATCCCATTTTCATATATCAAAAAATGTATTAAATTGATAAAATTTTTACATTTGCCCTTATTAAATTACAAATGATTTTCACCCCCCCTCTCCAATAGAAGTTAAATAGGTTTAAAATTGAAAAAAACCTCATTAATTTTCCTACAAATGACTTAAATTTCGAATCTAACTTTCTCCTACAAGTGACTTACATTAAGGTTTAGATCAGTGGTACAAGTTTATTATGAGTAAGATTTTGTTTTGTGTTGTATAGTGCTTTTTCCTTCCTACAAATATCTAATATTGTATTATGTTTTCATTACACTAAATATTATTAATATATGTTCTACTTATGACAGCCATTTTATAAAATCAAAGTTGTTAATTATTAAACTGAAGAAGTCATCCATCTCCGGGCCACCCCTTAAACTTTGAAAATAGGAGTTGTCACTGCTTAAGTTTTTCTTATCATCATTTCATATAAATAAAACTGTTACTCCATCCGATTCTTAAATATAAGATATATTTATCAAATTTGATTAAATTAACAAAGTTAGATAAATAAGTTATTATGACATGTATTTTCTAAAACATTATAGTCATCTTTCTTAATTCCCTCATTCTACTACTACAGATTTGCACATATATATAACGCTTAATAAATAATGGTTACAACGAATAAATATCATATATGTCGAGGCAAAGGTCGTGCACGAATATATAACGCTAAAACTTAATGGTTAAATATATGCACTATCATGTATTGAGAGGTCAAATTTGCAAAAATAAAAACGTAACAGTTAGTTATTAACCGTCACTTATTAAGTGACAAAAATGACGGTGCTTACGAAACAACCGTTACATAACACTTACAAATGATTTGTCTTCCAACCTTATATTAGCAAAAAATAAAAAACATAACAGTCTTAATTCCCTCTTTTTTTTTATTATTGTTGAGGGAACATTAATATGGGTAATTAGGAAAGATTGACAAATATGAAAGCTATAATCTTATATTTATAACTAAGATTAGCTTCCTAACCATGTCTTACATTAAGGATCAGAGGGAATATTTTTTTAAGGTAAAGTCGTAGTTGTTCATCTCCAAAGGGCCCCTTTCCCAAATACTTATTTGTGACTCACATATTTTCGTAGGCCGAAACAAATAGCGAAGCACAAAAGAAGAGCTTCAAATAGAAGCATGAACAAAAAGAGTAAGGTTGGATATTGCTGTCCAGAAAGGAAAGATGAAGGTTATAACTAATAAAGTATGATGCTTGATTTATTCGTATTCCAACTTCACTTCCAATTCCTTTAAATCTCTCAAGGAGAACAGTGTACCACTTTCCAGAACACAGTATATTATTGATATCAAGAAACCACTTGTTTTTGTCTTTTTCTTGCGGATTCATGCTAATTCCTCTTTTTATGCTTTCATTTTCCCCCTTAGGAAGACGTACGACCCTTATTTTAAGTTCGACTTATCCTACAGTGTATTGGTTTACCGCTTGAAGTAGAAGAAGAAATGCAAATAGATGATTTTTGGTTTATTCATCGAAATTACTTTTTCATGTTATGATGTGTGTGTGTGTGTGTATTTTCATGCATTATATTCAATCCTGTGCTTTACAACATTGCTGACAAGATCTGTGGAGAAGAAATTAGTGTTTTTTTTTTTTAAAAACGTATTTGTTTGATTATGAAATAACACCATTTAGTTGCCTCCAGTTATCAAAAATAAAACTGAATAGTGCACAATTCGGGTTGTTTCATTTTGAGGAGCCGATTATAAAATTAATTCTTAGTAAACTAAGTAATTATAATGTAAAATTGATAAGGGTAAAATATGGTTGATTAATTTTCAAAACTATGAGTTGTATTCAATTAAAATAAATATTTTTGGTATTTTTCAAATAAGGAGGAATGAAAATAGGTTAGAAATGCAAGTGATGAAGATGCTCTTGGAAATGGTTTTAAATGACTATCTTTGTTTAATTAAAATATTTGGAGAGTTAATACACTAAGCTTTTAATATTCCAAACCTCATTAACCAATGAGTCCAGTATCACAAGAGAAGAACATTTACCCTTGAAATGCTATTAAGCCCTCTTAGTGTAATGAATTTTTCTAAATTTCCTAAAATACCAAACCTCAATTATCATTAAGTCTAATACTTCAACTCATGAATTCATTCATTTAAGCATTATTAAAACCCATTAGAGAGTAACTATAGAATAGATAATGCATTAAGTTCAACTACAATTCCAATTCAATCAAACTATCAAACAATACCATGTTAAATAGATAGAAATTAATAGAACCATATAAAACATATATATAACCATATATATTGATGATTACAAATCCTCATTACAAATCCCAAATTACAAGAACTCAATTCTTAGAATAAAACATAACTAAAATCATAGTCTCAATATATAAATAAAATTTTAAACATAAGAAATTATAAATATAATAAACTATATATAAAATAAACTCAAACACATTTAATCTCAAACCATCTTCAATTGATGCCAATACCACGAAATTATCTAACCACACTCATGAGAATAATTGTAATCATAGCATCTTCAAAACACCACCAGAATTCCATAGAAGTTGATAGACCAAATCACATATTAAATCACCAATTAACACTGAATAAGGGGAGAATTGTGGCCGGATTTTAGCACAAAATCAGAGAGTTCCACGGTCTGGACAGAGAAATATAGCCGGCGATGAAAAAAAAAAACTGGAGGACGAAGGTGGAAGGAGAACAGAGATGAATGGTGGTAACAGAAGCTCTGGGCGTCCAATCTTTAACTCTGCGCAGTGCTACGCCGTCAGCTCTGCTTACGGTCTCACCAGCGACACCTTCGCTGGAGGCTTGGCGGAGGATGTGCGATGATGGTTGGGAAGTGATTCCGGTGGTAGAGGAGGTGAGCTCTCCGATCGCCTCTCTCTCGCTCTCTCGTCACAGCTCCCTCTTCCCAACTCTCAGCTCCCTTTTCTCTCAGCTTTTTCGGCCCCCAACTCCCCTGTTCTCAGAAGCTCCACCAGGGATAATGGAGGAGTTATGGTTGCCGGAAATGGAAGGTTATGGTGGTTGAGGGAGGGCCGGCGATGGTGAAGAAGACGATGGTGGTGGCCCTCCCTCTACTCCTCTCAAAAACTCAGTTCAATCCTTGCTCGCGGCTGTGTGTCTGCTGCCGTCTCTATATGTTCCCCCAGCTCACCAAAACTGATTCAGACCTAATCATATGATGCCAAAAACGCTGTGTTTTGACTTAACCAAATTGGCATTTTAAAATTTCATAGTATCAAACTGTCATTTCTAAACTTCAAGCCGGCAAATTGCCATTTTCAGATTTAATCCAAAATTTCAAGGACTTTCAATCGAAAACACTTACATCAATGTCAAATCCTTTTAAGAATCCATGATTAAGAGTAATTGTGATTATTTTGACAATTTTTACTCTTTTTAACGCCAATTTAATATATTTATTTTTAATCTTAATTAAGCATAAGTAAGACATTTTAACCTCAATTATTATAAAATAACCTCAAATAAAATATGAAAATATATTATTTAAATTGGGATTTTTCAGATTATATATTTTAATTTATTGATCGATCTAGTCTGATTGAAACTTGAATTTGATTGTGGGAATACGTACACTCATTATGCAACGAACAAATTAAAACTAGATAAAGAGAATTGGTCATAGAGCTATTTTTTTTTCACTAAAAGAATCAATTTTATTAATTACAAAATTGTGAAGCTTTCACCTTCCCAACTACGTTAATCTTAATCACTTGAACAAAAGGAGATTGCGTTGGAAAAAAAAGAAGAAGCCCAAATTACATTTCATCGTCTGTTCTCTGTTTATACAAGTCAAAGTTGGGTAAACCTATTGGGCCTAAAAGGCCGACCCCTACTTAACACAATACACAAACACATCCTGTTAACTAAAACTAACTATTAACTTTTTTGAATGTTAGCAGACTTAAGCTAATATTTGGATTCTATTTTGTTTTTCGATCTAAGTAGGGTTTCTAAACGGGTCCGTTGAGACTCTCAAGGGAATTGCCTCCCTTGTCATTGTAATTCAAAAAAAAAAAAAAACTAACTATTAACTATTATTTCTTACACTTCCCCTCTTGAGGCTGAAATATGTCAAAAGTTGTCAACTTGGACAATAAATTCCTTTGCAGATGGCCTCCTACAACCTTGATTAGCAGGTCCACTTGTTGACTTCTCAAACTAATGTGTCTCAAATTTATCTCCTTTGTTTACCACTTTTCACAAACAAAGTGACAATCAATTTTAATATGTTTGGTTTGCTCATGGAAGATCGGGTTCATAACTATGTGAATTGCCGTCTTGTTGTCACAATAAACTCTTACCAGCTCCTTATGCATGATACCAATATCTCTTAACAATGCACGAGCCCATGTCACTTTTGAAACAGCCATACTCAAAGCTCGGTACTCCACCTCCACTACTAGAGAATTGAGATTTAACCACCCCCAAGGACGTCCCAAATTGAAAATTGGGTGGTTAAAAAGGGAGGCGGTGGCATTTTCGTAATTATATACATGCAGGGGAACCTTTAGGCGTCCCAAATTTGAATTTGGGACGTCTAAAGTGCTTATAGGCGCGAATTATAAATTTAGTAAATTTTTTTTGGCGCCTGGAGATGGGATTAGGCGTCCCAAATTAATTTTGGGACGCCTAAACCTAGACTTTAGGCGTCCCAAATGGATTTGGGACGCCTAAAGTCTGGGTTTAGGCGTCCCAAATGCCATTTGGGACGCCTAAAGTCCCAACTTTAGGCGTCCCAAATGGATTTGGGACGCCTAAAGTCTGGGTTTAGGCGTCCCAAATGCCATTTGGGACGCCTAAACCCAGACTTTAGGCGTCCCAAATGCCATTTGGGACGCCTAAAGGTGGCGTCCCTGCATGTCAGACAATTGTCTGACATGCGTCTTCTCATCCTCTCCTCACATGTCTTCTCATTTTTACTTTACTCTTCTTCAACCTCACCCACCGTCGGCTCACTCTCTCTTTGTTTTCTTCTTCACTTCAACTCCTCCCTCCTCCCTTCTTCAACCTCCCCCACCCACCGTCGGCACTTGCTCTCTTTGTTTATTCACCTCAACTTCTCCCTCCTCCTCCCTCCTCCCTTCTTCAACCTCCCCCACCCACCGTCGGCACTAATTGCTCTCTTTGTCGGCACTAATTCACTGCAACTCCTCCCTCCTCCTCCCTCCTCCGTCCAATGGGAAGATCTCCAAAGCATGAAAGGTCACTTGAAGACAAGAGTTGATGCAGTACGTTGAGAACACAGAAGGGATGCAAACATTCAAAAGGTATTGTGCATCTAAGCTATTCTTTCTTTAAATTTTCATATTAGTTAAATTTTGAAGTGTTTTTTACATGAATTTAATTTGATATGGTAATAGGTTATTAACTCACTGCAATGCAATAATGCTCTTTTACGATTGTAGATTGACTATCATTTTACTTCTTTAATGAAAATTGTTACTTATCAATAAAAATAAAAGAAAAACTAACTTTTGGTTGGATAGATGAAAATTGAACATCAAATATATGAGGAAGGTTTGCTTAACATATATATTTTAATTTCAATTAAGATTTATATAGTGCATTTTTAAAATAGAGGGAAGGTTATTATAATTTATGTAAAACGGAAGGTGGTAATTAACGTATTTTATTCAATTTTTTAATTTTTAAACTCATATACAAAGAAACTAATGAGTTAGGAATTTAATAAAAAAAGGGATAAATTGAACAATATAATGTGTTAATTTTTATTCTATATTTTTATTTTGTTTTAAAGTTAAGGTGTACGTAATTTTAGCAAGAAAGTTTTCACTATGACATCTGATATAGCTAAGTTTTGAATGGTGTAAAAGTAAAAACAATCTTTTAAAAATAAAGAAATTTTAGCAATTCCATTAAAATGATTCAAACATCCGTTATAAAGTTTAAGGGAGAACAAGTGGGTCCCACATAAAAAAAGAGACATAATTGCTAAAATTGCTCCTTTTTTAAAATATTGTATCTACTTTCACACCTTCAAAACTTAATTGTACCATAAGCTCATAGCAAAAAACTTTATTACTAAAATTGCACCTTAACCCTATATTTTTAATATGATACTTGTAAACATATTTTTTAAATATTTTTATATCTATTTTTAAACAGTGTGTAGATTTTTGCTCTCCTCCACCTCCTTCCTTCCATTGTCGTGCACACCACCGTGGTTGATTGCTTTCTCCACCTCCCCACAGTGCATACACCTCTGATCTCCAACGTCTTCTGTACCTCTCCAACATACTAGTGGGCGCCCCCTGATAAGGTTAGTTTATTTTCTTCTTATATATTGCTTATATTGATATGGTTGAGATTATAGCCTGGTGTGTTTGGTGTGTTTATATTGCTTAAATTGCATGTATTCGGGAACTCCAGTGCAATGGTCTATTTTCTTGTTTAAATATAAATTTACTTGTGTATATTACCATTAATTAGTAAATATAATAAAATAAAATATGATTTGTTTAAAGTAAAGAAATTCTTGTATTCCAAACAAATTATGAATGTTATTGGGTTGATAACTTAATTAGGCAATCCCATCATATGTCGTTGACAATTGTACTAAATGTGTGAATGTTATTGGGAATGCCTTAGGTGGTAACAAAATGGATCATAGTTGGATGAATACTTTGAGAACTAGTGAAGAATATGAGAAAGGGGTGGAAGAATTTATTGAATTCGCTAAAAAGAATGCTCCTGCAAAAAATGGGAAGTATTTTTGTCCTTGTGTCAATTGTTTGAATGAGAGTCGACGGGATGTTAATGTCATAAAGGATCACCTACTTTGTGATGGAATAAATCTGCGATACAGAAGGTGGATATGGCATGGTGAGGAAGTAACGGATTGTCCGTCGCACAAGAAGGAAGATGTGGATATCGTAGGTGAAGATAGAATGGAGAAAATGATTAACGATGTTGAGGCAGAATCCTTTGTGCAGTCACAGGAGTATGACAGCCTGCGGAGTGATGCGGAGACACCATTGTACAGTGGGAGTAAGTACACGCGGCTGACGGGAACATTACATTTGGTTAACTTAAAGGCAACTTGTGGGTGGACCGATAGTAGTTTCACATTGCTGCTTGAACTATTGTGTGATATGTTTCCAGAGGATAATGTACTTCCAAATCGTATGTATGAGGCCAAGAAAATCCTGTCTACGATGGGTATGGAGTATAAAAAGATACATGCTTGCCCTAATGACTGCGTACTGTACAGAAATGAGTACGGAGGTCTTAGTGAGTGTCCTAAGTGTAAAACTGCACGATACAAAGTGAAAAAGGATGGTGGTTGTGGTGATGTGACAAGTAAAAGGCAACCTTTAAAGGTTATGTGGTATCTTCCAATAATACCACGTTTTAAACGTTTGTTTGCGAGTGCAACAAAAGCGAAGAAGTTGAGATGGCACTCTGATGAGAGAATATCTGATGGGAAATATCTTCGGCACCCAGCTGACTCTCCACAATGGCAAAAAATAGATGAAATGTTCCCTCAATTTGGCAGCGAGCCGAGAAACCTACGGCTTGGGCTTTGTACAGACGGCATCAATCCGTATAGAACTCTTACTAGCACACATAGTGCGTGGCCGGTTCTCCTTGTAATATACAACTTGTCTCCCTGGCTATGTATGAAACGTAAGTATATGATGCTATCTATGATGATTTCTGGACCAAAACAGCCGGGGAACGATATTGATGTCTATTTGGCGCCTTTGATTGAGGACTTGAAGAAGTTGTGGGAGGAAGGCGTAGATGTGTTTGATGCTTATAAGAAGGAGTCTTTCAAGCTACGTGCAATGATTTTCACAACGATAAACGACTTCCCTGCGTACGGAAACTTGTCAGGGTACAGCGTGAAGGGTCACAAAGCATGCCCAATATGTGAAGCAGACACACACTTCCAACAACTAAAGCATGGAAGAAAAACTGTCTACCTTGGCCACAGGAGGTTTCTTCATCGGTTCCACCCGTATCGTAGGCTAAGAAAGCGGTTTAACGGCTTACCGGAGCATGGAATGGCTCCAAAGTCACTAACCGGAGAGGAAGTCTACAGTCGAGTGGAACGTATCCATGTCACTTTTGGTAAGAATCAGAGGGTTGCGGGTGAGAAGAACATATGGAAGAAGAGATCCATTTTCTTTGATCTTCCATATTGGCGTTCGCTTGACGTGAGACACAGTATTGATGTGATGCATGTGGAGAAGAATGTTTGTGATAGCCTTATCAGTACGCTTTTGCACATACCAGGGAAGACTAAGGATGGGATTAATGCGAGATTAGACCTTGTCGATATGGGAATAAGAGAACGGTTACATCCACAACTAAGAGATGATGGTAGGAGGGCATACATGCAGCCAGCAGCGCATACACTATCAAAAGCAGAGAAAAGAAGTTTGTGTGGATGTTTGCATGAAATGAAGGTGCCGCAAGGGTATTCCTCGAATGTGAGAAGATGTGTCTCAATGGACGATTTGAAGTTAGTGGGAATGAAGTCCCATGATTATCATGTGTTGATGCAACAACTATTACCAGTAGCTATTAGAGGCATAATGAAAGATGAAGTACGAAACACAGTGACAAGATTGTGCGTTTTCTTCAATGCTATCTGTAACAAAGTCATTGACACTGAAAAGTTGGATGAACTAGAAAATGAGGGTTACATTATTTTGTCACAACTAGAGATGCACTTTCCGCCTTCATTTTTTGATATAATGGTGCATTTGGTAGTTCATTTGGTGAGGGAGGTAAGGCTATGCGGTCCAGTTTACCTGAGGTGGATGTACCCTTTCGAGCGATACATGAAGATCTTAAAAGGGTATTCTAAAAATCCTTATCGACCAGAAGCGTCAATAGTAGAAAGATATGTAGTTGAGGAGGCTATGGAGTTTTGCAAAGATTATATGTCAGGGAAGAAGGAACAATCTCGGCATGAAGAAGGGAGAAGCAAGGGAACACGAGGACTGAAAGTGAAGAATGTTCCTCGTGAAGAGGTGTTGCAAGCCCACTTGTATATCCTGAATAATATGGAAGAAGTTCAACCTTACATAAATGAACACAGAAACACTTTGAAGAACAAGAATCCAAGGAAGAATGACATGCAGATTGCTATTGAGCAAAACAAGACATTCATGCAGTGGTTCGAGGAAAAGGTTTTGCACGAGATCGGTGTGTCTGAGACAATCGAGTGGCTAGCTTGGGGGCCTTCGTTTCAGGTCATTACTTGGACCGGTTATGATATAAATGGCTATTCTTTCTATACCAAAGAGCAAGATGACAAAAGTACCATGCAAAATAGTGGGGTTATGGTAGAAGCTGAATCTATGCACTTTTCCAGTTCGAGAGACAAAAACCCCATATTAGCGTCTATGGCCTATTATGGAGTTATAGAAGAAATATGGGAGATGACGTACAACAAGTTCAAAGTTGCTTTATTTAAATGTAAGTGGGTTAGCAACAATGCCGTGGTAATAGATAAACAATTTGGATTTGTCTCAGTCGATCTTCGAAGAGTTGGCTATAGAGAAGAGCCCTTCATTTTAGCAAGCCAGGCGAAGCAAGTGTTTTATGTCACCGATCCTGCCAGCAAAAATATGTCCATTGTCCTTAAAAGTAAAAAACAGAAGTATGGTGATCCGACCTTCAACCTTGATGACACACCACCTTTCACAACAACTACACCTCGAACAAATGAAGTAGAATTGGTAGATGATGACGAATATGCTGTAAGAAATGACCATGGTGAAGGACTATGGGAAACAATATAGAGTAAGACCTTAATTTATAAACGAGAACTGTGTTTTTTCTGTTTTACTTCCCGCTTACTATATACATGTGTTTTCATTGCAATTTACTTACGTTTCTGATGATGCTTTTTGTGTTAACAGGAATATGGACAACGTTAGTGATGACGAGAGGGGTGGAGATGACGAAAGCTCTAGCAATGACGAAATTCCTAGAGTTGAACCCCCTGCAAGAAGGAGGGTTAGAGGCTGTACAAAGATGGGAGCATTGGTTGCACGTCATGAACATCAACAGGAGAGGCTGCATATAGACTTCGATCATAATCTGAATCCAATTGGTCCTGAGGAAGACCACTTCATTAGCTACATAGGGCTTTTGGCTCGAAGCAAAGTGCGCATTACCTACGATAATTGGAGATTGGTTCCCCCAAAAACGAAAGACATGATTTGGCAGCAACTTTTGGTATGTAAGTTTTGATGCATTGTAGCTTTGTTCTTATTGTTTCAAACATAATAATCTTATGTTTTACCTTGCAGCAAACATACGATGTCCCCGACACCACAGAGATGCATAGGCACTGGATGGATGAGGTTCGTGTACGATGGAAAGGTTTCAAGAACAAGCTAACAAAGCATTACATTCGAGGGGCCCTTAGGGGTAACGATCCATGTGCACAGTATACATATTTATCTCCAGAGGACTGGAGGTTGTTTGCGGCATCACGAGCAGATCCTGAGTTTTTGGTAAGATTTCTGTCATGATATAGAACTACTTATATCGTTGATTTCATATATTTTATATCGTTGATTCATTTTTTGTTGTTTTTTATTCATAGAAATTAAGTGCAGCAAATGCCCAGAGGCAAGCAGAAAACAAATATCAACATTTCATGTCTCGCGGTGGATATCAGAAGCTTGAGCGGCAAATGATGGCAGAAGAGTTACAGAAAATGAAGGAAGCAGCGGAATCTGATCCTAGCGTTGTTATCCAGCCACCGGCACCTCCTCCACGTCACAAAAAATGGAAAGCAGGGAGGATTAAGGCTGGGAAGTACATAAATCCGACTGTTGCTGAGGTTGCTGCGAGGATTGTAAGTAGTTATACCATAAGTACCTAATTTTTTACATGTCGCGAGTGGTTTCGATACATTTACGATAAACTGCATGCTACAGGATGACCTGGACGAGCAGAGTAGCCAAGGTTCATTCAATCCAAGTACACGGATGGACATCTTGTCAACGGCTATTGGGAAGGCAGATGACCTTGGTCGTGTTCGAGGAGAGACACGGGGAGTTAGTGCCGCGAGGTATTTTGGACGAGAGCCACGTTATTCGTCACAAGCTGGACCTAGTAAGGACGTTGTGGCCAAGATGCGAGAGGAGCTCGAACGAGAGATCGAGGCCAACCTTCGTGACAAGCTCCGACAAGAGCTGTTGCCAGAGCTTCAACTTGAAATGGCAAAGATGTTTGAAGCACAAAGGGCAAGGGACGAGGCTCGAACTCAGGAATCCCCGGCCTTCAATAGCACCAGAGGAAGTTACAACCCTCTGGAGCAACCACTTGGCCACCCTTCTCCCACTCCAGTGTCGGGACCACTTGGCGACCATTCTCCCAATCCAGTGTCGGGAGACCCTTGCACCCTCTATTTGGATGATCCACTGTTGCGTGTTGTTGCTGATGCTCTCGTTCACACATGTGCTACCACCCACCATAATCAGCAAATTCCGGAGGATTATCGTAGGGTGAATGTGACGAGTGTTAGAAAGGGGGAAGAAGGTACAGCCATCCCTGTTCCCGATCCAGAGGTTGGCACGTTAGGTCAAGTGATAGGATATTTCATCCTTTGGCCTCGCAATCTTATTGGTTCAGACGCAACACCTCCAATGGTAGGAATTACCTTACTGTTACTGAAAATCTGTTGGCATCCTAATAACAATTTGTTTTTTGATGTTCTAAAAGGATGACGAAGCTGCGAGCAAATGGCCCTTCTTAGCACGGCTGCAACAGATCTACAAGAGCATTAAACAGATTGACTTGAAGATGCCTCCAGGGATTGTGGGCCAAGTGGAGTATCCCTACACGATTGACAATAAAGATCTCAAGCAGTTTATCAGGTTGGGGGAGATAGATGCAGGCTGGGTCAAATTTGCAGTCCGGTTAGTTTTTTTTTCAATTTTCCCATAGAATTCATTTAGTGGTTTTTTTGTTTTCATACATTCAAGAATTGATTCCTTATTTTAATTCTATTATAGCACCTTCCACGATCTCTGCAGAGACATGGACAGAAGTAATTGGTATGGATTCTTATGTCCTGCGAATACGATAGGGGATACTTGTACTGTGGCGCATAGGACTCACTATGTCGGCTACCAAATGGCACAAAACAAACTTCGTTGTTATCTAGCACCCATTGTCCAACGGTTCGTATTTACATTTTGTCAATTTCAGAAGTTTACTAAATAATTGTCTTCTCACTCATCTAACTTCATTTTAATGTGTACATGTTGTTAAAGAAACCACTGGACTTTGTGTGTTATATGTCCCCGCCGCAACGTAGTTTATTGGTTTGATCCCTTGAGTAACAAGCCAGATAGAGATACAAAATCCGTCTTCGACACGTAAGTTATCCTGTTTGTATTTCATTGACAACAAAAATAAATGAATGGTTCTAATTTCTGTTCATTTTGCTTTTCATGATAGTGCTTGTCAAACATATAGAATCCTAGGTGGGTCACGCGAGGGTATGGTTGTTAAAAAGCCAAAGTGGTTTTATCCCATAGTAAGTACATTCGATCCTACATAATTGTTTCATTGACGGTCCTTTTAGACATACCTTTATTGATTTTAACAACCAATTGCATCCCTTTGATTAAAAGTGCCCTCGGCAACCTGGCAACACTGAATGCGGATATTATGTTATACTTTATATGTATAACATAACTCAAAGTGGAATTACTAGCGATTTTGAAAAGGTAATCGCTTCTTCATTCTCAAATGATAATATTTTTGGTGTTCTAATCGAAATGCTAATTAATTCATTTGCTTGAGATTCATTTCATCAAAGCTTATTACTTTCTAATTTTCAGATTTTTGATAATCAAGATGCCTACCTGCGTGAAGACCTTGATTTGATCAGAGATCTTTTGGCTGGACATCTTCTTCAACATATAGAGTAGTAAACTTGTTATTTTATATCAGTTTGTACTTGTGTGATGACAGCGTTTTGACACTTTCTGGTTGTTTTTTGTTGATATATATAGTAGTAGGTTGCATGAAAGGTTGTTGTATGTATATATAGTAAAGATTGTAGTGCTGGATGTCCTTACTAGTTTGTAACGGACAGTGTGGTTTATGAATCCATCTTTTATTCTGTTTCTGCAGTTTCAATTCGTTGGGTAATACAGAATGTAAATTATGGAATAAAAAAAAAAACCTAACTTTTAGACGTCCCAAATTAAGATTTGGGAGGCCAAAAGTCCCCCAGGTGGGACTTTAGGCGTCCCAAATTAAGATTTGGGAGGCCTAAAGTCCCCCAGGTGGGACTTTAGGCGTCCCAAATTGTAATTTGGGACGCCTAAAGTCCCACCTGGGGGACTTTTGGCCTCCCAAATCTTAATTTGGGACGCCTAAAGTCCCACCCTGTGGGGACTTTAGGCGTCCCAAATCTTAATTTGGGACGCCTAAAGTCAGACTTTAGGCGTCCCTATCATTTGGGACGTCTTTTGTCTCAACTTACTACGCCCCCTGCATATACGTCCCCCCGTTTTGGGACGTTAAAAGTGCCAAATTTGGGAGGTTAAAGCCCCTTTTTGTAGTAGTGCTCTATAGATGATTTAGACACAATTGCTTGATTCTTTGTCTTCCACATGACTGTTACGCGTGTAAATGATTTATTAAAAAGTAGTGTACACTGTCATAAACAAGTAATATAGAGGTGAGTAGAGTATCATTCCTACGAGGATTGATCACTAAGAACCAAAATTGGTAATCTTAATTCTATTTAGTTGATTAATTAGTTGGTGATTGAGATTACAAAATTAAAAATGATTAAATATGAATGTAATTGATATGAAAACAACTATGAGAAAAAGCCTTAGAGATCATATTTCACTTATTAGCAAATTTTGGATTGAATCACCTATCTATTCTAGTCCAATTTATTTCATATGATTGATAGCCGAGTTTCTCTAATTTAATTACTAGCATCTTTCAAGATTAAATAATTCTATAATAATTGCTAATCCAATATATCCCTATATGAATTGAAACAATTAATCATGCATTAAGATTTATAGAACTCATTAAGACTACACAACTTATATGAATATATTTCTATTCATATGCAAGTTATGGTTTTAATTATATAAGATCTACACACATGCATCTCCTTCCAGTCTCAACATACATATTGAAATCATTCAAAAGATGGCCAATCAATTGAAAGCATTAAGAACAATAATTAAAACTCAATCATGAAGAAAAATTTAAAACTAAATTTATTAAGTTAAGATTCAATCCGTCATAAGTAAGCTACATCATCACCCAAGGAAAATGAAAATTTAGCTCATGATGAAATTAAAAACAAAACCAAAATAAATTGAAAAATTCATAGACATTACATAAAACTTAATTATTAAATTCTAAAACATAAAAATACAACTACAAGATGCATGGAAATAGAAAAATCTAGCCCTCCTTATCAGAGGTAAAACCTTCCATGTAGGTGGCAACCAATACCATCTATGAAGAAGGTCTACCTAAGCCTTTCTGAAAGGAGGCATGCAAGAAATAATATAAGGCATGAAATTAAACTCTAAGATTGTCCCTCTCCTTGTGTCTTCCACTCCTCTATTTATAGATGAATGGGGTGCAAAGATTTCCATTTTTTAGGTACGAATCTTGACTTTAAGCCACCAATGTTGACTTTGTGGCAACCATGCTTCTCGATTGCAGCTAAATTTTGATAGTCAACACGGTAGATTCTCACATTTTATCTTCATGAAAGTTGTAGATCTGGATCTTAGCTTAAAACGCATATAAGAGCTCCTTATTTCAACATTTGCAGCTTAAGTTATGGTTAAATTAGTTGGCGAAGGTCACACTAGGACAAATCCATGTTATCAAATTCTAAGCAAAATTTGAAACTCTTGAAGACAGATTGGGTTTTAGCTTTAACATAAAAGTTGTGGGGATTTCTCTTAGCTTTTTATCCATATAAAGAACATCCCAATCCGGCATTTAGAGCTCCAGATACCGCCTAAAAACTGAAACAAGGTTAAAATTTATTATTTTTCTATAACTTCTATTTTATGCCAAAATCTTTATTTATTTATTAGTTACACCCAACTTCATTAAATTAAGCTCAAATATTATCTAAAAAATAATCATATAAGGGAAAATAAATATGCAAATATTTTATTTATCAATGATAAAAGAACCTCCCAATTTCAGTAGGTAACTAATAACTGAGAGTTGAGTCATTCCACAAGTAGCCCAATTGACATCACAATAGCACTTTAATTGTGTATCCCCTTCAGAACTTATCATAATTCCAAAGCCAGGGGTTCCTTTGAGATATCTCAACACATTCTTTGACGCTGCCATGTAATGTTTGGTTGGCAACTACATAAATTGACTGAGTGCTTACACATAAAAACATATATCAGGGCGAGTCATTGTTAAATAGATCAATTTACCTACCAATTTACGGAATCTTTCTAGGTTCTTCAATAAATCTGCTGGAACATCTCTCTCTTCATCAAAACCATCAACTTGAGGCTTTGTGCCATGGGAACTCCTAGTGGTTTACAACTACTCATACCGGTTTTTGCAAGAAGATCAAGTACATACTTTCGTTGACACAACACTATGCCTTTTTCGGCCTTTGCTACCTCAATCCCAAGGAAATACTTCATATTTCCAAGACCTTTAATCTTAAAATGCTCATGAAAGAATTCCTTGGCCTTGGCAATTCCATATTTAGAACTACTTGTCACTAACAAATAATCTACATAAACCAGAATTAAGACAATTCCATCATCATAGTCTTTAATAACAATGAATAATCATTTTTACCTTGATTAAATCCACCTTTAATCAAAGCCTTTGATAATTTTTGGTTCCATTGACGTGATGCTTGTTTTGGGCCATAGAGGGACTTATTCAACTTGTACACTAAGGGTGTGTTTGGTTTGAGGGAAGGGGATGGGGAGGAGGGGAGGGGACGGGGTGGAAACTACAATTTTGGGTTTAATAAATCTAAAATTTTCCCTCTCATTCTTTTAAATTTTGGATTCCTGCCCAAAATTTATCTTCTTATTCCTTTTAAATTTTGGATTCCCGTCTAAAATTTAAATACCTTCAACTCAAAAAGGTAATTTAACTCCTATCTCCTCCCCTCCCCTCAAACCAAATACACCCTAAGTGCTCCCCCTCATTTCCAAAACCTTCAAAAGGTATTTTCATGTATACCTCCTCATGTAAATCATCCTGCAGGAATGCATTATGTACATCCATTTGATAAAGATTCTATTGATTTATAGTAGCTAATTTAAGAACAACTTGTAATGTAAAACATTTTAACTATTGGAGAAAATGTTTCATGATAATCTATGCCCTTTTGTTGTGCTTTGCTACAAGGTGAGCCTTGCATTTATCTATCCTATTAACCGATTTATACTTAATTTTAATACCAATTTATAGCCTATTGTTTTCTTACCCTTGGGAAGTAGGACAATTTCCAATATTTATTGGCCTTAAGAGCTTTTATGTCAGCCCTCATTGCCTTTACCCATTCTGCATTCTAGACCACCTTTGCATAACTAGTAGGCTTACAGATAGAGTCAATAAAGCATAAAAAGCACATATGTTCAGCTAAAACATTTTCATATGATAAATAATCTGGAATAGGTTAAGCATATACTCGAATTAGTTGGAAGCAAATTACAAACATAGTCTTTCAACCAAATAGGGGGTCGATATTCTCATGTTGATTTGCAAGATGATGCAGGTTAGGAAATAGCCCCATAATCAAGCATAACAATGGGGGTTGTCTTCCTTCCCTCATCTCTATCATGCCCTTGCAAATCAGCACATTCACCATTTTTATTTGCTACATCAAAATCAGAAAAATCACACCAAAACATATTCTGCATATCCATACTCAGTACCACTCGGTTGCCATTACCACTTTCCCTAATTAAAAGGGAACTTTTCCTCCAAAAAGTTAACATGTCAACTTACAAATAAGTTCCTACTATTCAAATCAAGGAGTAGAAAACCCTTTTGGTTATCGGGGTAACCTCAAAATACACATGGAATGGATCGGGGTTTTAATTTGTCACTTACCCTTAGGTTAGTGGCATATGCTAACGACCCAAACACCCTTAGGTTCCTTATATATGGCTCAACACCATACACCTTCTCATAAGGTGTTTTGTAGTCTAAAATTTTAGAAGGAATTCTTTTTATAAAAAATACAGCCATCCTAAAAGATTCACCCCTAATACCGAAGAAGAATACTTGATTACAGTATCAAGCTTTGAGTGATCTGCATTATTGTTCGATGCTTCTTCTGCATGACTCTATTTTGCTTTGGAGTGTACGGGCAAGAAGTTTCATGGACCATTTCCTTTTGGTAAAAAAAATCTCAAATATTGATTAGTAAACTCAATCATATGATCAGTTCATATCTTCTTAACATTGATAGAAAACTGTGTTGACACATATGCAACAAAATACTTTGATATGCATCACAGTTTCATTCTTGTGTTTCATTAAAAATATCAATGTGGCTCTAGAGAAATCATCAACTATGGCAAGAAAGAAATGATGCCCTTGATGTGTAAGAGTCCTATATGGTCCCTAAACATCTAAATATAGCAATTCAAAACAAGTTTGTGATCTAATGTGACTAGATGTAAAAGGAAATTTCTTTTGCTTAGATCGAATACAAATGTCACACTTGTAATTCAAAACAGCCTTGTTCCCAATTACACTTAAATGCTTTATTACAAATAGGGGTGCATGTCCTAGTCTAGAGTGCCATAAGCATACATCAGGAGCCTCATGTTTGACATTATTACAAGAAATGGAATTAAACACATTAGTTCAGTTTTCATTTTCTAGAATGTAGAGTCTTGCGATTCTTTTCCCAATCAGCCTCCTCTTCCCATCCAGAGGGACCTGCATAAAATAGTAATTAGAGGAAAAAAGAGACTATACATTGATGGTTAGTAGTTAGCCGGGATATGGATATCAAATTAAATTTCAAGCCCAAAGCATATAAAACATTAGTCAATTTTATATTGCCCTCAATGTTTACTGTGCCTACATGTGTAACACGTAGAAAGTTCCCATCCTTTATCTTAACTGATCTTATTGGTCCTTCATATTCTCTTCAATTATTTAGAATGTTTAAATTACCTACCATATGAATGGTGGCACCTGAGTATAAAATCTATTTAGAGTATGAATATTCTAATGAATTAGGGATAACCAAACTTGTACTGGTAAATGCATACACGATTGGTTCAATACTTTGCTTCAGGAGTTTTAATATCTGATGGATTGTTCTTGGGTAAAAGATGACACAACAAACGTGGTAGACTTGGAATGCTCCTCCATGGCATACACAGAGTCACTAGATGTCTGGTCTGATTCCTTCACTTATTTCCCTTTACTGTCATAAAAATTGGGTGGATACCCTTCAAGCTGAAAACAATTCTCTCTCAAGTATCCCTTTTTATTACAATGAGCACATATTGGGGCATTTTGTCTATGTCCTCTGCCCCTACTACGACCCCTCCCCCTTGCTGCCATTGCAATCCCTTCAGGGGAGGCATGAGAATCAGAGTAAGCAAGCTAACATTGGGCTTCATCTTCCACAATCATATTATATGCATCATTAACAGACGGGAGAGGTAGGAGGAGTAAAATATAACTCCTTGCCCGATAATAAGCCTCTTTGAGACCTATCAGAAATTGCAATAGTTTCTGTTGTTGCATAACTTCTCCACGAGCCTTTGAAGTCTCTCAGGTACAAGAGGGTATATTCACCAAAAAGGATTGCTCTTCCCAGAGCTCCTTTAGTTTGGAGTAGTTTGCTGTAACTGATAAAGTTCCTTGTTGAAGGAAATTTATTTCTTAGTGCAAGGTAAAAATTTGGGATCCATACCTTTTATGAAATCATTGCTATAAATCTACGCAAACATGATGAGAGCTTGAAAAGAAGATAATACCATTTGCTAATTCCTTGGACAAAGAGCTCAAGAGTGAAGAGAGGACTACAGTGTCACATATATCCTATTGCTCTTAGAGAGATGCCTCCTATGATTTGTATTTACTGCTCCTATAAATGAACGCCAATTTATTTTTACCCTGAAGTACAATGGTCAAAGCTTTGCTCTAGATCATGTAATTCTCGGCACTGATAAGCACATGTGAGATAATAGAAACCCTTTGAGTGTCAGTTAGCGACATTGAGATATTGCTTCATTGAGGTATTGCCCTTACATGACCTTGTTGCTACGTCGAGGTGTAATTCTGGAAGAGAATCTACGTGAAATCGCAAAATCTCTGTGAACACGACCTTGAACAAGATAACAAGGAGCTTTGAAGGAGGTGTCTCTGTCTTCAGAAATAAAATTGAATTTCTGATTGTGAAAAGGTATCTATATCCTCTCTTCCTAAATCTCGATTGTTCCTTTTCTGTTGTGATCTTGATTGTCTTATCAGAAAAAAATAGAGATCTACGATGGCTTCCTGATTGTTTGATAGTGAGAGAATCTATGATGCTCTTTGTGTAAAATCTCGAACGTCCTTTTCCTATTGCAATCTTGATTATCCTATCAGAGAAGTGAGTACTAACATGGTTTCTTGATTTTGGTTTATCGTTTTGGGCTTCTTCTTGGATTATGGCCCTAATGATCGTCCTTGATCTAATGAGATATAGTACACGGAGGAGACAAGATTCTTGGGTTTATTGGGTTTACCTTGAAAAGAAAAGCCAACCTAGGCTTTGATACCATGTGAAGCTTTCAACCTTCTCAACTCTATGTTAAGCACTTGAACAAAAAGAGATTATATTGCATTAAGAGAGAAAACCAAATTGCATTACACCACCTATTCTTTATTTATACAAGTCAGAGCAGGCTACGCCTATTGGGCCTAACAGGTCGACCCACTTAACACAATACACACATGTCTTGTTATCTAAAACTAACTATTAACCATTACTTCTTATAAAAATCAATCATATTATACACACTAAAAGCTATAGTTCTTCGGACGAGATGAGATTGGGAAACCCCATTCCCAATCCTGTCCTGAAGAAGGGCTCGAGAAGGGAAATCGGTCTCAATCCCAGGAATTTCCCATCCCAAAGAGATCGGGATTTCTAAAAAATTTTGACTATTTTTTTGCCCTGTAGCGACTTTGGCCTATATTTTAACCTGAATTGGATCTAATTTCCTATATTTCATTTAGAATAGCTAAGATAGAAATATTATATTATACCAATTAGTTCAATACAAATATTTAATGCAAATTAAAATTACAAACTCATCAAAATTCTCAAGTCCTGACATTGCTACCATTGCTCTTAATAAAAGAAGTAACTCTAAGGAGAACCAGCATTGCTCTTTATTTACTTAGTTTGGGTATTTTGCCTGAAGAGGGTCAATGTAAGTCCACTTGCACCATAATTCAAAGTTGGAAACAAGAGCATTAGGGGTTCCACAAAGACACCAGTTATTTACAAATAGTCTAAGTGCTCATTCACATAATCAAATAAACTAACCATTGATGTTATTAATTTATGAAATCAAAACTACACCATTTTATTAGTTGGTTGGTGCTTGCTATTCATGTGACGTGTTTAAAGTTGTGGATCAGCTGCAACAAGCATAAGGAAGAAAAATAAATTAAAATTATTTAATAAATAATAAATGAAATGACACTACAAAAAAATATGCTATTATCGACGGAATTACCCATGGAATTATTTCCGTCAGTAAATTCCAACGATTTACCGACGGAAAAAAATTCCGTCTCTAATTACCGACGGATTAAAGACGAAAAAAATTCTGTCGGTAATTATTGACGGATTACCCATGGAATTTTTTCCGTCGATAATTACCCACGCATTACCCACGGAATTCCGTAGGTAATCCGTCTTTAATTACTCATGGAAAAAATTCCATCGGTAGCTTCTGACGCATTACCCACGGAATTTTTTCCGATAGTAATTACCTACGTATTACCCATGGAATTCCGTGGGTAATTTTAATAAGAAATTACCAATGAAATTCCGTGGGTAATTCGTCTCTAATTACCGACGGAAAAAATTCCGTCGGTAACATCTGATGAATTACCCACGGAATTGTTTCCGTCGGTAATTACCCATTAATTACCTACGGAATTCTGCGGGTAATCCGTCGGTAAAATTAATAATCTTTTTATTATCATCTAATAATTTATATAAAATAATAAAAATAAAAATAATCTATAACAAATAAAAATTTAAATATCATAAAATTAATATTTAATTTAATATATTAAATAAATAAATAAATATATATATATATATATATATTTATATAATATTAATAATAAAAATTTTAAATGAAATAAAAAATTAAAAATTTTCAACTTTATATCATAAAAAAATATATAATTATATATAAATATATATTTATATTTATATTAAATATTTAATTGAAATAAGGAATTAAAAAATTTGAAATTTATATTATAAAAAACGAAATATATAATTATATATAAATATATATGTAATATTATATATATTTATATTAATATTAAATATTTAAACGAAATTAGAAATTAAAAAATTTTATATTTTATATTATAAAAAATGAAATATGTAATTATATATAAATATATATATTTAATTATATATTTATTTATCTTAATATTATATTTGTTTTTTAATTATTATATTATAATATTATTACGTGAATAAATAATGTTAGAGGTTCGAATCCCACCTTTGTCACAAAATGCAACAATTATCTCACAGAGACACGTGGCGCAAGGTTAGATGGACATGTGGCCCTTGCTCGGGGGCCGCCAAGGCCAGATGTGGGGTCGGGTGGTGGGGGGCTTTCGGTGATGTTTACGTGGCCTTCTTTAAGATCGCCACGTGGATTTTTTTAAAAAAAATAATATTAAATTATTGACGGAATTTACCCACGGAAAAATTTTGTGGGTAATTACTGACGGAAAATTTTCCGTGGGTAATTTCCGTCAGTAATTATCCACGGAATTTTTCCATGGGTAAATTCCGTCTGTAATTACCCACGAAATTTTTTTCGTGGGTAATCCGTCGGTAATTTCCGACGGAATAAAAATTCCGTCAGTAAATCAATTTGCCACGGATTTTTTAGAGACGGAAAAAATTCCGTCGGTAATTCCGTTTCCATCCCTAATCCGTCGGTAATTTGGTTTCAGAGACGGAATTCTGTGGGTAATTTCTGTGAGTAATTGGCTGTTTTTTTGTAGTGTGAATTAAATAAACTAAAATAATAGATAACCTTGTTTTATAACAATAATGTCATTGAAGCCATTTAGGATTTTATGTAATTTTTTAATATATATATATATATATATTCAGGATGGGACGGGATTGGGAAATTCCATTCCTGATCCTAAATATAATTTTTCTCCCAATCCGAATTTTCCTATCCAAAAAATTTTTGGGACGAGAAATTGAACTTGATCTTATATGAAAACCTACGAACAATGATGACACATTAATAAAATTAAACACAATATAAACAGACTCTGCGAGTTTATTCATTAAACTTTTTTCCAAGTAATTGAAAAACACACTTAAATGTTAAGAAACGATCATCATTTGCCGGTAGCACATTAAGTCCACTCTAGGTACCGAGATTTTTCATGTCTTCCTTTCCTCGGACAAAATGTACAAGGCTAGCTAAGATCATACACTACAATGGTTGTCTTCCCAAATGGTTGTACATCACTTGGACTTTTCCATCATCCCAAATCAAAGAAGCACAGACTATCGGCGCATTTATTGTTCCCTCAATTGTAACTGTAAACAACTTGTTCTCGCCCACAGAAGAGAACGACAGAACATTTGGTGTCACTTGAATAGTTAACAGAGATGAAGGAACTATCACTTTAGCCTTATATACAGACTTAGCTGCTCCAACATTTGTCACAGTTCTATGAAACATAGTGATAAAACGTTTTGACGTGGTTGTCTTCAAAGCCAAAGATGGGAGATTGCGAACCCTCGCTTTTTCCTTCTTAGATTTTTTGCAGTCGAAGTTATCATTTGTAATGTGCCGCAGTATTTTTGTAGTATAGCCTTGTCCGCACACGAACCCCACATAATCAACTTCATTGATATCATATACCAAACCGGGAGTGACTGCCTTAACGTGGTTGATCTGTCCAGCTCCATTTGCAAATTCAGCTTCTGGGTTGAGCTCAGGACTCATTGGAGCAGCTACGATAAAAATGGTGCTCATGAGTAACAAGCGTGGCGTAACCCGCAGGAAAAGAAAAACCATGGCATTAATTTAATCTACTTAAAGCCAAAGTTAACAGTGAAAACCAACATAGAGTTGGTCTAATGGTGTAGGGTCTCGCTAGATCCCTGGGTCTCTAGTTTGAATTCTAGAGAAGACACTTGTATTGGGAGGGGCAGCCACGATCCCCAAACTAGATACCGGATAATACTATTAAAACAAAGTTGATAGAATAGTGAATTAATACTTCATTCAGTCCTAAATATAAGACTCAACTGATTTTTTTTAAGAGATTAAGGAAGCTAAATAAGTTACTTAAAATATTTACAAATTAGTTTAGAGAAAAAAAATAAAAATACTGAAAATGATGATGATGAAGGAGGTGTTGATGGTGAAGGCATTACTGAAAATGATGACAACGACGAAGATGATGATGATGAGGAGGAGGATTATGGTGATGGTGGCGATGACGAACAAGATCTAGCTATGGACATGGAAGATATTGGAGACAACGAGGAAGATACATTTGCAGAAGAGGATGAGGATGAGATGAGTTGGAATGAGAAGCTTCGAAAAGCCCTTGGTAGTGGAGAAGTGATGGAAAAGCTGGCAAAGGAGAGTTTAGAGTTCACCTCAAAGTTATACAAGGAACAGTCAATGACAGGAGAGGGCGAGGGAGAACAGAAGCAATCATCAGATGGAGATGAAACTGCGTTGAGAGGCAAGTGGGCGAAGGTTAGTCCAGATGAGTGGGAGTATGCCGGGATCGGTCCATGAAGGAAAAAGGTCAAGAAGAGCAGGCTTCCTCCAGAGTTGTTTTTGCGAGCAGCTGTTAGACCATTTACATACAGGAATCTGGTTAAAGAGATTGTTTTAACTAGGCATGCAATTTTGGATGGTGACATAGGTAGGAAGGTTTAAGCTGGTTTGGCTTTCTAGGGAGGGTATGTTGGTGTAGGATTTGTTTGATATGGTAGCACCCAGTTGCTTGAGGCAATATTAGTTGTTGTCTTCTGCACTTCATTAAACATAAAAGCTATAGAGTTTAAACTTTGTTCAATCGATTTCGCTTTTGGGACATTTTGATTATAAAGAATCATCTTGCCTTCTCATTTCTTAGGTTTACTGGCATTTTTTGAAGGAAGATTTTATGACTTTTCTACAGGACCTAGTGCTTCAAAAGATTTTATGTTGGTTTTTCTTTTTGAAACCTGATGCCTAGAGGGGCAGGGTACAATCACTGGTTACTACGACCAGATCCACCAAGACAATCTTTTATGGAGAAAATGAATGCAATCAACAGATGGGGAAGAAGAAAAAATATGAACATCAAAAGAGAGATCTTAAGGGTGAAGGCTTCTTTGTAAATGAGCAGGAGACTTCATTTTAATTAATTTAATCTTTGATAAATATTTATAAGAGCATTTACAGTTATTTTTACTTGTCATGTGTGCACGTCAGATCTAATGTTGCATGTACATGTTGACTGTGTGGTTCAAAAATTGTGAAAAACTATGTTATAACTTCTGTTCAATGGAAAATAGACGGAAAGGAGGGATTAAAAGTTTTTAATTATTTTTTTATTCTTTTATCTAACATATCCTGTTTATTAAAATTTTATAATCTCATTTTTTGAATTCTTTTAAATTTAATTCATAAAATTTTTTCCTCTTCTGCCTCCCCTTCCCTCCAAATCCCTCGTATCATACAACCCTCCCTTAAAATGATCTTCCTAAAATTTCACTTTTTGCCTAGCATCCCATACCGTTATTATTATTATAGTTAGAAGTAGAAACTTGTAGCATGTTACACGAATTAGGAGATTTTCTTTCTTTTTTTCGTTTATTGTTGAAAAATAATTTTTTTACCAAATTTTTTTATTTTAAATTATAAATTATTTTGATAAAAACAATTACATGAGAAATAATATAATATATTTTGTTTGAGTCCATAAGGATATTATAATAACTGTGATATATGCCTTTTCCCCCAATTTCTCCTTCAACTCTTTTTTTTATCTTCAATTTTTCGTGGCTTCTTTTCTTTCAACCATTCTTTTAACATTTCTGCCCTCCCAAAGGTCTCTCTCACGAGATGTCAGCGAGGAAAGAAATTGAGGAACAGAATGGGCTGATGAAATAAGCAAAACCAAGGAAGTAAGCAGAGATCAAAGATTGAGGAAGATAAGCCAAATCGGGAAAGATGAAGATAATAACAGACCTAGTCATTGAAGTTCCCAATCTGGTAGAATTTATGAATATATCCTACTTTTAGGGTGCATTTGGGAAAGCGTTAGGAGCACAAAAAAAAAAAAAGCCCAGTAGAAGTAAAATTGTCCGTTTGTAAGGTTTCTTCGCGTGAGTTTTTTTCAAAAAAAGTTGCTTCTGCTAGAAGCTGCCTCCAGCTGCTTTTAGAAAAAAAGTTACTTTTGTCACTGTCAATCCAAACACAAATTTGATTCACAATCTGACTTTTATTCTATCTTAAGTTTGCAAAAGTCAGATTGAAAAAAGAAACTACTTTTACCACCGCTAATCCAAACGGGCTATAAGTAAGCCATATTTAGTTTATGCCCATAAACTGTTTGAATCAATGTCTCTATGTCCATTTTAAATTTTGTAATGCCCCGAACTTCTAATATTATTATTTAGACCTTGCCAATGGTCTCCATCCTTTTAATACCACTGACCCTGTTCCGTCATTGATATTTTCTTCATAAGAACGAATCTTTAGGAAATCGCTTCCTTTTTAAACCTCAAAATTAAGAAGAATAAATACCTGAGGCAACATAGATCAGATGGAAAAGTATTTGAAAAATTTTAATTACTGGGGTTAAGAGGCATTCATCACTGGATGTTACCATAGGGGGGATTCTGGGGTCAACAGAATATGGCCGAAACGATGATGATGATAATGCCAAGGCGGCTAAATCTCAAAACAGTGAAACACCACATCCTTGTACACTACCATATTATTTGATCTCTTGTACTTGTCAATTTGCTTACCACTAACTCAGTTTACTAATTCCCCCTATCACTTATCCTCACACTCCAACTTATTTCCACCTCATCCTTGTACCCTACCATCCACTACCCTCTCCACACAGACAATGACAGATACATGCACAACACACAACATTCATGTGTCTACATACATATTTGTCTTCTCCCCTTTAAATCTTTGAGATATGTCTTCACAAGTGTGAGCTTTTATGGAGTTCTTTGTGTTGATAGAGCCACAATTCAGTCACAGTTGGACCCGGAGAAAGCTCAAGTCAATGAAAATAGGGTGAAATGGAGTTTAAGAAATTAACCGTGCCGTGGAAATGCAAGAAGGAATGAAAATAGACCTTGGTGGGAGCGAAAATACATTTCAAGAAGATTGGCCACAACCAACAAATTCAAGATGTCACTGACCATGGCCAGCCCATTCATGGGCCGTGGCCAATACTTGGTCAGAAACAAATTGGCTGTGGCCAAGGATCCTTTGGGCCGCGGCCAACCAATTCAAGATGTCACTGGCCATGGCCAACATATGGTCAGTAAATTATTGGCCGTAACAAGCCATTTCATTGGCTGCGGTCAATCATCTCACAGAAGCTCACTGGCTGCGGCCAATACCCGATACAGCTGTATGCATTTTGACATTCAGGGCCTATAAATTCTGAATCCAAGGATTGAAACCACATCTTCTAGATCCAAAAAACCCTAGGGAGGCAGCTGTAACATTCCTATGAGCCTGGGTGTGCCAAAAATCAAGGGAAATGAAGCTAAGATTGAAGATTTACATATATTCAAGCTGATTTTCATTGGTTTTGCTGATTTCTTTCCCTTTCTTCTCTATTTTGCTGATATGACTGTTTATGCTTTGTATCTTTGTATTCATTTCTTGAATATGAGCAACTAAACTCTTATTTTGGGATTGTTTTGAACCTTTGTATAGATTAATATTTGGCTCTTCCTCTCTTTTATGTATGAATGACATACATGTGTTGATTTTCTCCTATGCTTCAATCTTCTAAATGCTTGGCCATCATTTAGATTGTTATGTTTACTCTGTTTTAACTTGAGAAAGCTAAATGTGAGTAGAGAACTTGGTTAAAATCATGCTTGCCTTGACATTTACTTATTAAATGGATGGATTTTTAATGACATAGAGATATAGTCATTAATCTTGCATTGTCAATGTGGGTTGGTGTTGAATCTATGTACTTTTATGAATTTGTAGTAAGAGATTGTGCATGTTGTTTGAGTACATTAACTTGGATATGACTTGAGAAAGCTGAACCAAATACTTCTGAACCGGGACTAACACATATAATCATTTGTTACATTTAAAGAGAGGAACCTAATCAAGTTTTATGAAATACAAAAGGGATAAACAATCCTAGTTTCCATATCATATTTGATTTTACACATTTAATTTCCAATGTTTTAAATACAGATTTTACAAACTGTAAAATCCTTTCCTTATACACAATAATTAACTATGGACTTGATAAAACCATTTTTTTTATACATTATTATAATCATTTACAACCTCTACCATGGTAATAAAAAGATTTCAACTCATCTTTTAAAAGATTACCATGGTAGAAAAGAGTTCAACTAACTATTTGAAAACTTTTTAACTAAATAATATCTCATCATATATTAAAATATCCATATTAGACCAAATTATGGTTCCAGCAATTCAAAACACATCATAAGGCCCGCAACCATCCAACCTCATCAAGAGTAATTAAAAATATATAGTTAAAATATCAAATCTCCAAAATAAATCAGAGTATGCAAAATGAGCCCTAACGTGGCAATATACAATAATCCAACATATATTATAAAGATGAAGCACTACTTTTAGCAGAAGTAGTTTAAGCTTCCGGAGTCTTCCCTGATGGACCCGCACAACAACTATCACCTGGAAAAATGTTAAATCAACGGGGTGAGACAAAAGCCTCAGCAACCAACAATCCATCTCATTGGGTATAAGAGTAAGTGCCCATGAGGTTCCAAGTGGGATAGTTATTAAAATCATATCATTATTAAAATGTCACATGTCCACATGTATATATATACACATTAATTTACCATATCATAATCTCGTTCTCATATTTATCACATAAATATATAAGAATTAATATACAATAATTTATTCTTTGTCCTCCCTTATTTCCTCTCCTGCCTTATTTCCTCTGACTGAACCCATGGGTTAGCACTGACTCATATAACTGGTAGTTTAACTTAACAAGCTCACCAATCAAGTGATATGGACCGGCCAAAATCCACAGAGCACGAGACCGGACCATGGGTTCCCCCTCTAATTATATTAGTGGGGTGTCAAGGCCCTACTGAACACAATTGGGCCAAAGGACTAACCAGTGTACACCTGGAAGTCCACCACCTTATTACCTCTTTTTGTACAAAAGTTCACCCCCTTATTTCCTCTTTAAGTAACAACCCGTCAAATCAACATCCACCATCCCCTCTCATATCAATATGTGTGATTATAACAAATCATTATCAATTCTCAATTATCAAAAGGATATTTTCAATCTCATAAATACATATCAATTCATATAATCAATATCACTACTCATTTTCTCAGCGAAAATAAGTCCCACAAGACTATTTCATTAACAGCATATTTTCAAAGTCCACATCATATATCAATAGCCAAATTTATAATTCTATGTAATTAAAAATCACTCACAAACATCATACAAATATGCACAACAAGAGGAAAGTGGTTACCTCTCGCCAAAGCAAAATTAAAACCACAAGCTCCTAATCCAAGAGCTCAAATACATGCCAAAAATCAATCTACAACAATTAATTTATTATACATTAATAACTCCTTGAGTTAATAACTCCTTGAGTTATTGGAAAAATTAAATTATTTAACTAAATTCTAAAATTTCTAAATTTTGAATTAATTACCCCTAAAATTCCAATTATAAAATTTAAATATTTTTATTAATTCAAATAACCTATTCAAGTAATTGATTATTGTTAATTTCATTCCAATACATGATAATCCCCAAATTTTAAGTTTAAGATCTAAAATACTAAATTATAAATCTTCATCTAAAAAAAATCTAAACCGATTAAAATTCACTATTAATCATCCTCTACATTCCTATAGTCTTGCTCTTTAAAAGTTGAATTTTTGAATAAATATATTACAAAACATTTATTTGAATTATATGAAAAATTGGAGATAAAGGACCAAAAAGTAAAGAAGTATAAGGACTAAAGAAGAAAAATGAAATTCTGCATGTTGGTAATAGTAATTGTGACAGAAATTTGGGGCCTTTTTCTGTAATATTATCCCCTACTTTCAGTGAAACCATATCAGCAGAAATTACAGAAAATTACCCCGAATTTCCTAAAACTCCAGTTTGATCCAAAAATGAAACTACCGTCTTTCACCGGCAAATATGTAAGCCGAAATTAATTAAAATTACCCTGAAGTTTTAAAATGACAGTTTAGTCTAAAATGGGTAAATCACCGCCCTTCACTGAGGAAAATTTCAGCAGAATTTACAACAAATTACCCTGACATTTTAAAATGCCAGTTTAGTCTAAAACTACGAAAATCAACGTCTTCCTACACTGAAACTGATTTCCTAACTGCTGAATTGCTGATATAAAATGAGGGGAAAATCTAAATATAATTTTGGAGGGATTGTTCGGCATCTTGTATGAGATTTGATGAAGATTACATATAACAATTTAAATTAAAGGCATTGAGAGTTTTTTTGCTCATTTTATCCATCGTTTGCCCAAAATTCTAATTATAGATTATTCTCTAATCAGTAAGAAATCACTATCATAAGAAAGATAAAATTATTTAGAACATATTTCATAAAAAGAGTTTTGTGAACAAAAGAAAATTTGAGTACCTTATTGATCTCTGAAGAACTAAATTTCTCCTGCCAGAACCACACTCTCCACCTTCCGCAAGACTTCACGCAAGGCGTGAAGTGGTGATTGAGGGGGGTATTTATAATACCCCTCCTCATTCATGTGGTGCCAAACCTGGCGCCACTTTTATTATTATTTTTTTATTAATTAATTAATTAATTTTTTAAAAACACAATCATTACTTCTTCTTTTTTTTTTCTTTTCTTTCCTTTTCCACCGAATGCTTTCGGTGGTTTGTCCCCCTTCCCTTTTTATATATATATATATATATTAATTAATTCTAATTTATCATTATATTATAAAAATAAAAAAAATGAGGATGTTACACAAACCCCTTTCCATATCAACAACATTGTTTTGGCTTAACTTGATTGAACACAATGAGCTCATTGTTTAATTTCATTTGTTAAAACATATCCTCGTGGGAACAATACTTTACTTATCATTTTATTACTAAATACGATTTGTGCACTTGCGGTCACGAACAAGTTTTTGGCACCGTTGCCGGGGATCTGGTTTAACAAATCTTTTAATTGACCTTAAGCTTTTTGTTAGTAAATTTTGATTAAGCTTTTTGATAGCTATACATTCATTTTTGTTTTCTCTATTGATTATTGTTTTGCTTTGATTCTTGTTTGGTTGATTCTTTTTGTAGGAACCATTCAGGTATATGCAATCTTTGGATCCGGACATATTAGTAGTGGTGCTTGAAGGAGTACCTCTCATTGAAAACACGTTTGGGGTTGAAACTGAATATGAACGAGTTACTAAATCTGAAGCTGAAATTGAAACAATAGTAGACGAATATGATCGTGCAACAATTGATGATTTTGCTAGTAGAAATATACGGGGCACTCATTCCTACATTCAAATGCCTGAAATGCAGGGACATACTTTCGAGATCAAGCCATAATGATCACAATGCTCATATGCATGGGATGTTCCACGGTCTGGGATTGATTTTCTCCTATGTTTAAATCTTCTAAATGCTTGGCCATCATTTAGATTGTTATGTTTACTTTGTTTTGACTTGAGAAAGCTAAATGTGAGTAGAGAACTTGGTTAAAATCATGCTTGCCTTGACATTTACTTATTAAATGGATGGACTGCTAATGACATAGAGATATAGTCATTAACCTTGCATTGTCAATGTGGGCTGGTGCTGAATCTATGTACTCTTTTGAATTTGTAGCAAGAGATTGTGCATGTTGTTTGAGTACTTAAACTTGGATATGACTTGAGAAAGCTGAACCAAATACTTCTAAACCTAGATTAACACATATAATCATTTGTTACATTTAAAGAGTGGAACCTAATCAAGTTTTATGAAATACAAAGGGGATAAATTAAACAATCCTAATTTCCATATCATATTTGATTTTACACATTTAATTTCCATTGTTTTAAATACAGATTTTACAAACCCCTTTCCATATCAACAACATTGTTTTGGCTTAACTTGATTGAACAAAATGATCTTATTGTTTAATTTCATTTGTTAAAACAAATTCTCATGGGAACGATATTTTACTTATCATTTTATTACTTGATACGATCTGTGCACTTGCGGATGCGAACACCAACACATTTCCACCTCATCCTTGTACCCTACCATCCACTACCCTCTCCACAAAAGACACTGACAGATACATGCACAACACACAACATGCATGTGTCTACATACGTATTTGTCTTCTCCCCTTTAAATCTTCACTTTGGGATATTCGTCTTCACCCGTTCAACCTATATTTCAAGCAGATTACAAGTCCTTGATTTACAGAGTTTGAGAATGTTTACTAATATTTATAAATCTTATAATTAAGAATCCATCCGTATTGTAATTTCATAGTTGGAGTAGTACAGATAAACTTATACAAGGAAGGGTGGGATTGGCTCCTACTGAAGGAAAATTGGTAGAAAATTGTCTGAGGTGGTTTGGGCATATACAGAGAAGGCTATTGGATATGCCAGTGATGAGGGTATTTCAAATTATTTGGAGCTCAGTTAAAATGGATAGAAGAAGACCAAAGAGAACACTTAATGAGGTTATTGAGCAAGATCTCTTAGTTAATAATTTATCTCGAGATCATATTTGGTTTTTGATATAACTTAATGATGTTGTTTGATCCATGTAGCCAACCCCACCTAATGGGATTAAGGCTCTGCTGCTATATGTTGGAGTAATTCAAATGAACATATAATATAGGGAGGCACGTATGTACACACACAAAACAGGGAAACTTGATATTAGCCATAGTGAGCTACTACAATTTCTATGTCCTTAGGTCTAAAGGACTACATAGTGTATACACTACACACACAATATGTTTCAAGTCTACAGGTTAAGATTAGCTATACCCACACATGAAACCTTTTTCCCGGAAAAAGAAAAAGAAAACTAGAATACTATTATTAACATGGTATCAAGGTCTTTTGGCTGCTGTTGGATCAGTTGATTACCAGCTGCAGTAGCCATCAGGGACTCGCCTTGAAAACAGTACTTTGTATTGTCAAAGTCCTACGTATAGTATGCTGCACTATGTTTTATTTGCATAAACCTACCAACACTATCCTGCAAAAGAAAAAAAAAGAAAAACATATTTAGAAAATGTTATAGACATGTGGCAACTAGCTATAGTCGCAAATCAATTACGTTGACATACCTGGTCAGGACGGTGGGATTTTTAATAATATATATAGGGTTGAGCTAATAATAAAGGGAGCCTGCAAAAACACAGGAACTTAAAAGTTTAGTTCTGGTGAACAATATTTAATTTGTCTTTTGCTTTCTAGATTCTTTCAAATCTTTTGATCACTTGGTCTACTGTACCTTGCCACCAATTTCCTCTTGAAGCGCTATTTGGATTGTCCCCGTTGGGATCATCATTATCCGAATCTTTCTTAACCTGCAAATTTAAATTCCAAACCAAAATACATATAATTTGGCCGGTTGATCAAAATATTGTCACGGGAAAAGATTAATGCAATAAATTAATATATGCGTATATAGTTGCATTTGTGGACTTCCAATTTATTACAATATTTTATGGATGCGAAAATTAATGAAAAATATAATAAAATTTTGAAAAGGTGTTTCACTTCTATTACGTACTTTATTGAAACAACAAAATTAATTTTACATCATCATAATATAGACAAACCTTCTTGTTATTTATAAATTACATTCATAACTAATCACAAAATAACAATCCCATATGAATAGCTAGTTTTCATTAAACAGATTTTCATAAACCCTTATATGTCAACAATAATATCTTATAGAGACCATATAAAGAAGAACAATTAGAAAGAAGCTAACATTAGGGTGGGAATCAGTGGTCCTGCGTTTTGGGAGGTAAGTTTCTTGACCGCCATAGTAGATGGAAGAGGTGTATAAGTTGCTGGGCTCCATTGTACTCTCATTCTGATAATTCTTGCCAGATACGCCACCACTGCTTTCACCTTTGCCACCTGACACAAAATCCAACTGAGAGATCATTTCCATATAAATTCAGACATATTGGACTAAACCCCATATATATGTACACAAAATTTGAGACCAGAGACAGTGCAGATCCGTCTATATGGACAGAACAAGGTGTGTGTGTGTGTGTGTATAGAAGTATGAATTTCAGTAGTGGACATATACTGAACTAATTGCTATAAATAACCCATATGGGTCTTGGACGTAAAAAAGGAATAAAAAGGTGTTAGAGAACTTTCAGAACGAACCTAGCGCTCCACAATTTTTTCCTCCCACATCTTGCTTTCTCGAGTCACTTCCTCCTGCCTGAGTTAAAAAAACAGTAGAAGATTCAGTGTATGACTATATATATATATATGATAATAGGCAAATACCTCACAGCGAAAATCAGAAAATATATAGCGTCCCAAAATGGACTATTCTGTCAATAATTCGCATCAAACAGGCGTACAAGTAGCATGCATGCTACACACACACACACACACACACACACTAACTTAGCAAAGTATAGTCGCAAAGTGTGTGTGTGTGTGTGTGATTACTTGGAGAAGCATCATCTTTATGGTGTATTGTGCAGAAAAAGCATAAGGTCACCGTAAAGGTGAAGCCGCGTCCATTGACCTTGGACAAACACTAGATATAGGGGTAAAAGAACAGTTTTTGAGTGACCAAACCACTAGTACTAAGTATGCTTTGACAATAGTAATCAGAAAGGAAGAAACATGAAGGGTACTAAATTTTTTTTCTTTTGATCAAAACATGAAGGGTACTAAATTGAGAGCAAAAGGATCCATGCATACAGGAGGAGGAGGGAACATGGAGCCGAAGATGCTGGAGGAGGAGGATGAAGATGGTTCCTTGGGACCAAAAAGCTGATCAAAATTGGTCGATGAAGAAGAAGAGGACCCTCCAACATGGTTTTTGCTGTTGTTCTTGTTCTCCATGGGAATTGAAGAACTATAATAATAATATTATATAAAGGAAGGAGCTTCCTCTTTCTGTATCAACCAACGAACAAAACTACTAGTAGGATGATAAGCATGGGGGTGTAACGAGAAAAAGGAGGGAAAGGGATAAGATTTGCAGGGACAGTGGCAGAGAGCACGTGAAGATAGAAGAAGAGGATGTGTATGAATTGAAGGATATATTATGGTGAGAGTAAGTAATTAGGGAAGGGCTATTTATAAGGCCACAAAATATGCTGCCAGCCATGTGCTCTCATTCAATTCCATCCTTTTCCCTCGTCGACACGTGGGTGCCCTTACTGGGTCCCAAGTGGACTCAACCAATCCAATCTGCCACGTGTCCCCTCAAAATCTTTTTCCTCACCCATTAGTCCTGTCTGCTTTTTCCATTTCTTTCTTTGATGATCCTTAACAATCACTCACTGAGACCACCACCTCAACTAGCCTCCAACATTATGATAGGATAAGGTCTTCAGGATGTGTTTACCTGATTGCCCCGTTTGGGTTACAATACCAACCATTTTACTTCCCATGAGATCAGTAGTGTTAATTTTGGAATTTTTTTACTTATCCTCACGAAGGAATTCATATATCCTGATTTTAGCATAATATTTAATATCATATTTAGAGATTTTATCATTAATTTTGGGCTGATAGTATTTATTATGATTAAATTGAATTAAAGATGATTGTGTGAAAATAGAGTTTAAAAGGATATATTTATTATAATTTTATTATTGATCTTTAAAATTTAAATTTTGAATATAGATATTATAATATATTAATTTAAATTGTAGGTTATTTTGGAAAGCTGCAGATGAAGGACCAAAAAATAAAGATGGACAAGGGCTAAAGAAGAAAATGAAATTCTGCATGTGGCAGATGGGGATTGTGACAGGGGTATAACCCCTACTTTAACATATCAGCATAAATTACAGAATAGTACCCTAAATGTTTAAAATGTTAGTTTGGTCCAAAAATCCGAAAACCACCGTCTTGGACCTCTGAAATTGATTTTTTCTGGCCTCTTATACAGAATTTAGGGAAATCTGATCTGAATATAATCTTGGAGGGATTTTGCCGCAACTTGGAGAGGATTTGATGGAGATTTTTAATCTTAAAAATAAAATAAAAGGGGCATGGGCAGTCCTCTTGCGGATCATTCATCATCATCATGACTTTCAAGCAAGACCGGGGGAGAAGAGACGCCATTACCACTGAGCTTCACCAACACCTCGTTCAACCACCATCACTTCCATCTTCTTCTCCTTTCATTATCTCATCTCTCATGGGCAGCCCTCTTGCAGATCACTTCCATTTGCTTATTGGGGATGGAAGATTGGTTTGAGCTCCAGAGATATATTCAGGGGAATTATTTGTTTTAATTTTTTGATTTAGCTATGTAATAGATTTTATGAGTTCGGATTTTATGTTATGTGATTAATTTACTGAGATTGCAAGTTGTTTATCCTAGTTTGAATTGAACAATTGTGATTTGAAATGGATTGTGCGGTTTGAGATTTATATTTATATATTCCCTTTTCAGTTTAAGGTGGTTGTGCTATTCTTTCATAGTTTGAATAAGTATTATGACTACTTTGATCTTGTTTAAATATCTCAATTGAGTGTTCATTGCATAGAGGAACAAGTTGCATAAATCCAGTCCTAAATTGCACACTAAGTTGTATTTAATAGTGTATTAAGAAGTAATTTTCTAACTATAGTTCTATGGGTAATCACTAATTAATATCACTAGACTAGCGAGTTACTAAAGTTTAATTTTTGACTTAGTGAGTAGTTTAACTCCTAAATCATTTTAAGTAAGGATGACCTATATTCCATTTTTCCAAGAAGCATTCGTCATCAATTTGTTTAAATCACAATTTCGTTAATTATCTCAATAAATTCTCAAAAACCCAAAAAAATAGTAGTCTAGGTTATTTTCCATTATTAAAAAGAAACAAAATCAATTTAAAACTCATCTTAATATTTTTGTCACTTAGTTTAGCTTAGGAATTAAATAAAAGGCTCTTCAAGAGAACACGACCTGAGTTGTGCCCTTCATTGCATAATTTGGTTTATTTTGATTAACCCAAAGTGACTAAAGTTTATAAATCACGAATTCATAAAGATATCAATCTTAGCATACTTTATATTTTGTTCTTTTTTCCACTTAGGATTTATGATTCTACTTGGATCACTCATATAACTATATATCATAGATGAGTATCATAGTATGCAAATGGCTATTGGTTTTTATATACTTTTTGGTCATTATTATAAGACGTATTTATCTAATTTGATTAGATTAAAAAAATTAGTTAAATTACTAATATGACATGTATTTTTTAAGATATCATATTCATCTTCCTTAATTCTCTCATTCCCCTTCCTCCTTGGTTATTGCTGAGGGGGGCATCGATAGGGGGTAAATTAGAAAAATATTGATAAATATGAAAATCATGTTCTATATTTAAGACCAAGATGAACTTTCTAAATATACCTTATATTAAGGACTGAGGAAGTATTTAGTTTTAAAACTTACTGCTCTTGTTATGTTTTTTTTTTAGTATTGTTTTCAGTTGGTTGTTGATTTTGAGGGAGGCTGTGATCGATGATGATTAAACTTGAAAGTAGAGGGGAAGGCAAAGACCACATAATGATGATAATTTTTTTTAAAGGGATTTGAAGAAAACCATTGTCCAATTGGTTTAGCGTGATGAGGGTTAGGTCCCTTAGGCATCGTCTAGGGTTTAAATAATGGAGCTACTATCTTGGGAGGGTCAACCCCTTTATGTGCCTTTGCAATACCCGAATCCGAGTTAGTTTGGGCCTATGTAGTTTCCCGTCACATGATGCTGACCTCGATTCCAGGTGCATACAAAAAAAAAAAAAAATGAAGAAATAGTGATACTATATGACTAGACAAAAGATCATAGCCACCAGACCTAATTTGTATTTCAGATATTCCTTCAACCTTTATGTGAGGTTTAATTGAATTGATGATGACAGTTAAATCTTATTAGTGGAGCTGGGTGCATATATGTGGACGCAGTAATTCTTTCCAAAGCAATTTTTGTTGTTGATTGAGAATGTTCCATATGCATATATATCAGTTCTGTGGATACAGTTCATATCTTCATTTTTATGGAACCTAAAATAGTTTAATGAAGGGGTATTCCTCATGTTTGTTTGTGGTAATCCCTAAAAATCGAATGAATAAAGATGAGATGCCACCAAAATGATTTTGGTTCGCTTTGGTCTTTAGGGTGATCATGGCGGTGGTGGCAAAGGTGGAATATTTAAGCTAATTAAGCCCATCTAAATTCCTATGATTTTTTTTTTTGTGGGGAAAAAAACAATTAATCGATCAAATTTTTTTTTTTCAAATTAAGATTTTGGTGCAATTGGGATATGAAAAAGGCTAATCTTCTAAAGTTATCAAGTAAAAAATTGTTAAAATTTATTTTGTGAAAGACAAATTTAGGTTTTTCGCTGAGCATGAAAAAGATCCAAGTCTCTCTGGTTGGATAGTGGCTCATTTTTCAACAATATCTATTTAATATTATTGTTCAAGCAACCTGGGAATCATTAGCCTCATTGGATAGTGACCATAATTTATTACGCAAAATGTACTTTTTCAAATTTCTGGGAAATCCTTGTTTGCAAGATAAAAAGCTAAAAGGTGATTAGGCCTACAAAAGAATAATTCATGAGAGTCTAAAGCACTTTTCATCATATTACAAAAAAGTTAATAAGAAAGATCAAGGAATCAAGATCAACTAAAAGAATTAATCAAGGAATCAAGATCAACTAAAAGAATTAAGTACTCCCCATATTGGAAAAAATAGTAAAGTACTCCATATATATAAGTTCAAGTACAAAATTTAAATTAAATTTAAAAATATATGCTATAGTATTATTTAAATTTATAAAGTCCCTCTCCATTTCATTTCTATATATCATTAACTCAGACATTTTATTTTGTTTTAATGTTTTAGGAGAAACCCAATAATTGGTCAATTTCTTTTGATTACACCCTCATTTAACAATTATATCTGTCTTTGATCATTTTTTCATCTAGCACATATATTCTTTTCATTTTTTGTTTCTCCTTATTTTTCTTAAACGAGGATACTATAGGGATATTTAGTTAATATAACATAATATTTTAAATTAATTAAAGATTTCCAAATCTATCAGTCATAGGTCATAACCTTAAGCAATATAGATAAGTAATTGAGAAGCAATTATACTATTATATTTTATAGTTCATGAGGGACATGGTATAACAAATAAACTAGAGCCATGAGTGATATCCACATGGCTCAATTACGACTAAGAACATTGTTAATGATCTTATTAGAAATTAAAGATAATGGATATGGATAATCTTAGAGAAGCTAATGATTATCGCAACTTTGATTACTATTATTAATGCATAATGGTGGGATCTAGATACCAACCACTTGGTTATTGATCAATCATGACTAAAGCTAAATACCCTACATGACACTCCTTGAAATGCATTGCACTAGATAAGGCTCTTAGCTTGAACTTTGAAACGGTATAGGAATCATGAAATCAAATATATCCGATTATTATAACAACTCTTCTTGTATAAATATATCTTTGAATATACTACTTATTAGTCCATTAATTATTCGGGCAAAAAAAAAATAGTCCATTAATTATTGCTAAATTAAAAACAAAAATAAATTCATTAATGACCAATTGCATGTATTGAACTATTGATGTTCAATTAAAATTAAATAAAGGAATGTCAGAAGAAGAGTTTCGTTCTTTCAATATGGAGTACTCAATCCTAATGAAATAAAAAAAAAACGAAAAATCGGAATAGAGGGAGATATTCTTGGAGAATTATACTGTGGAAGACACAAAGAAGGTAAATAAAGGGCGGTCTCCAATCCATTCTTGTAGGTTCCTTTTGGATAACAGAAACGGCACATGCATGCATATTGGTAGTATTTGTGAGGCCAAATCCCATCCAGATGTTGGTCTAATATTTTTGGAATGTGCTACAAATCTCTAGGCTGGAACCTTCTATTTTCTTTACGAAGAAAGAAGCACCTTCCCTCTTGGTTAATCAAGTTTTTACAAATCACTGAAGCTATATATATAAAAATATATTTGTGTATAAAAAAATGTATCAAAATATTTTCCAAGGCTAATTAGAGTCAAGAATTATAAATTAGTCTCATTTGAATGGCAGACTTAACCTGCTGCTATAAAAAAGGCCGGTTGGACTAAAAAATAGCCAATATTAAAATGAGCTGATTTTATATCTCAAACTATTTGGTGGGGAGTTATAAGGTAATCAATTAATACAAAAGAAAAGAAAGTAGTACACACGTCAAAGTAGGTGAAATTATAAGGATATGATTAAAAATCAGTTGAAAGACTATAAAGGCTTAGGTTAAGTTTTTTTAAATAATCATAAGTTAGATAGATTGATTGTAAAATGATATAAACCATACCCCAGATCCAATTTTTTGGGATAAATCTTGAATTCGTGCAAAAAAATCAAAGAAGTTTAGAGAGCGCTTTATGAGGGAGTTTGAAAAAAGCACATCATAAATAAAATTATCAATGTGTTGATGGGAGGAATATAGTATATTCGATATTGCTTAAATAAGGTTGTACGTTGAAATCTCATGAATAGTGAAGTAAAAAAACTCAATGAATATGAGAAGAAAAATTTCATGAATAGAAAAACTATATTAGCTAATTTGTCTCATTTATATTTGATGATACTTCAATTTGATAAAAAGCATAAATGATTAGGAATCGGATTCTCTTGAGGTCTAATTTAGGGATCTTTAATTTCTTTCATATTCTTTCCAAAAAAAATAAAATTTAGACCATCTATACAACCAAACAATTTTTTTGAACTGATACAAACAATTGAAGAAGCTACTCCTCCACTCCTTAATATAAAATTTACTTAACTAATTTAGATAGATATAGAAAGTGAGATAAATTATTTAATTATGATAAATGTGCATATAATTGATCTCACTGAGATCAAATACCCCTGCATGACATTATATTTATGTCCGTTTATCAGTTTCTTTTACCAAAAGGAAAAACTATTACTCCCTCCGGTCCTAATTATAAGACAAAGTTGACTTTTTTGGAGAAATTAAGGAAGCCAATTAAATTACTTTAGAGTGTTTATATTTTTAGTATCTTTAGATTATATATTAGTTTATTAGTCAAATTAATTAGTTTAGAGAAAAAAATAAAAATATAAACACTCTAAAGTAATTTAATTGGCTTCCTTAATTTCTCCAAAAAAGTTAACTTTGTCTTATAATTAGGACCGGAGGGAGTATTATAAACACCCAAAGTTACAACAAGTCCATAGAACATAAAAGAAGAAAGCCCAAACAACATAAACACTAATTAACCCTAAGCTAACAAGGAAAAAACATATTTGTCAAAAACCCTGACCGAAGAAACAAACAGATTATTAGATGCACATACACGCTAAAATGAACAGAGAAGCTTTAGTAAACACAACAAATTAGGGAAACACATCAGAAACAAGGGATGGGGCTGGGTTTATAGAACCACCCCAACAGTCCCATCAGCAGTTTTGAAAGAACAGCACGACCAAGGCCAAAACGCCAAAAAAAAAAAACACTAAGTAATTCATCTACAACGTCAAAAAAGCACCACCAAACTATTAGAGATAATTGGTTCAATTTATGACCAATTCTCCTAACTAGCTCCTATATGTTAAGGCAGAAGGAGTGCAATTTATGCTGCACAAAACACATTATTTTATTTAACAAAAAAATTACGTACGTTCTAAGATCATGTTAGCATAAATACCGTTCTAATTAACATCATGTTAGCATAAATTAAGCTATGCAATTACACAAATGGTTCAAATTGTTCCGTCTAGAAATAAAATTTCACAGTAAGACTGAAAAGGATCTGATTTGAAATAATTATCATTCAAAATTGAATAAAAGCAAAACTTCCTCACCACTAAAACTGGATGCCACCAATTTAACCACAACTATAATCACTCAGAGAATTTTGGCCACATGGTTTGGTTGCTTTGTCAACGGTCAGCTAGCTGTCCCTAATAACCATGTCGATGTGCATAATATTGGAGATGAAGATGCTATTCCCACGAATCTAAAAAATCAATTAACTTTCAAGTTGTTTGCTTCAATTATATACCAAATTTCGTCCATGGAATACGGATTTGTGTGTCATTCTCATTCCCGTTGTCGCCTATTTTTTCTGCATCCTTGGTTTCTCAGAATCTTAGTACTCACATGTCGTTTCTTATATTAGCTTTTATTCCATACATCTCTCCTTCAACCCCACACCTGTACTTCCATGAATCTCGACCTCAATATATTATTGACAAGAGAGATCATTCTCAATCAAACCCCAACACTTCTTTACTTGTGTTTCAGATTTATCATTAATTTCTTTACACAGCTGGGAGAGAACCAGATTAATGACACCGACCAACTTGAAGAATGAAGAATATATATCGGTCTCATTTAGAATTTGACTAAATCTTTTAATTGAGACTGTTCACGTCTATATATAGAGCTAAGACTTATGAATTGTCATGTCACAAAGTGGGGTAGCTGAGACAAAAATATTGAGATGGATATATGGTTATACATATAAAGATAAGAGTCATAATAAATTTATATGAGGAAAGGTTGGAGTGACACCTATTAAAAAAAAATGGTAGAAAATATATGATAGACTAATGTTTTTAGGGTGTCATGCGTGTGATGGTTAATTAGATTAATCAGTGAAGAGCTGGCTAGGGACCGTTTGGACTACGGGCTTATTTGGAATGGTGATTAGAGCTTTAAAAAAAAGCTCGTGATTTAGGGCTTATGAGATAAGTATGTTAGAGAAATTTTATCTCGACTTACACAAATATACTTGTTTATAAATAGTTCCAAACAAGCACTAATTAGTGAAGAGCCATCTAGGGATGTATAGTCATACTTGTATTTTTTTTGGGTCAACATAGTCATACTTATATGGATCATTACCTTGGTCTTTTTTATAAAAGCTCAAAATCTGAATTACTTTGGTCATTTTTATAAGAGCCGGACAAGAGTTGTCCAAGTATTTAATGATTTTTTTTTCTTATTTTTACCCCTTATTAATTATATGTATTATATTAGTTAAAAGGTTGGTGATTCTTATTTACTTTATTTCTCTATCTTATTCACTCCTCATAAATAAGGGCATATTTGAAAAATAAATTTTATTTTAGACATACTTATTATTTTTAACTAATTTTAACCACTTTTTTAACCACATAATTTGGTTATTGAACTCTTATAAATAGGATTGGAGGGAGTATATGAATCTGGGCCAACCTTAAAATTGCTAAAGCAATTGAAGTGGCATATTGAAAATACATGTTTGAGTAAGATATATTTACTTCCAAAATATCATATATATATATATATATATATATGGTATCCCTTTTTTACTTCCTAAAATATCTATCATATATGTTCTATGACAGCCAAGCGAAGGATGATATATCTAGGAATATTTCTGAGAAAATTTCTTAATTAGGATCGATAAAGAGAATATACCATCACAATAATCTTGAGGAATACTACTCCTGTATACAGGCAAAATTATTGAGAAAATTTATCAAGTGAAAATCATCAGGAAATAAAATGTGGTGTTCGGATTTGATATATGATCAAAAATTGCAAGCAACTCCTAAAACTAAAAAGTATTAGTTAGATTCAGTCGTAGTTATGGAGGTGATTAAATTGAAGTTTTAATTCAAGAGCGATTGGGAGGACTTATTAGGGATGGAAGCGAAGAAAAGAGAGGAGAAATGGAAAAAGAGCAAAAGTTGATGGGGGACAGAAGAAGCTTCAAATAGAAGCATGAACAAAAAGAGTAAGGTGGGATTAAATGCTTTTCTAAAAATGAAGAGTTGAAGGTTGCAAATAATTAATACATGAAAGATATTGATATTTATTCATATTTCAATTCCTTTAAATCTCTGATCCAAAACGGTGTACTACTTTCTAGATCCATCAAGCCACTTGTTTTTATCTCCTTCAAGCTTTCGGGGTTTGGGAGCACTTAAAATAAGTGTTTTTACACTTTATGAAACAAAACTCTTCATATATATATATATATATTTACCTTTTTGTACTTGAACTTAATCTCACGGTGCCGATAAAAAAAGGATCATCTTTTTCTTTTAAAGAGAAGTACGGTAGCCAATTCCCTCTTTTTCACTTCCATAGGTAACGCATGACTTGTTTACCTGCAACCCATGTGGGCAGAGTATTATTTATCACTTTATTTTTTTTGTTCAATTATTTATCACTTTATGAGAATTGCAATTAAACAAGCGGTCAAGCTTCTTCAGAGGGCATAACTATATCAAAGCCCAATTCATTGAATACACTGTGTATTATTTAACCAAAGCCCACTCCACACCTAATGCTGGGGATGGACATGCTACGGAAACCCATACCTAAAATTCAAATTGACTTGCAAGTTGGTTGCTTCAATTATATACCAAATGATTCCTCCATCATTTTTTTTTTTCATTGAGGCATGCACTTACGGTTACAAGAGAGATTGAACTCGTGACTTTGGGCAATTCCATACCACTAGGTTATAAGATAATTGGTCCCTCTATCAAATTGATACTCACTCTAGTCCTTTTTGTAAGGAACAATATTTCTCATAGGGGTTAATCCTTAATACAAGGAATAAATTCTTTTTGTCTCAAATTTTAAATGAGTCTTTTCATTTTTATCCTCATTAAATATATATCACTCATTTTCTCTTTATAATAAATTTTCACTTATAATCTCTCATGTACTCTCTTTTTAAAAAAGACATGATCAAAAAGAAAAATTCTTATTTTACACATTTATTCATTTTAACTAATATTTTGAACCGTATAATTTTGATTGCATTTTTTTTGTAAAAAAAAAAGGAATTATAGGGAGTAATAGACTTGTGCGCCATTCATTCCACTTGTCCACTTTTCTCTGCATGTCTCTTTGGCTTCTCAGAATAATCTTAGTACTCACATGTCGTTGTCCTCCCTTTTATTCCATACATCTCCCAAAAACCTTCAAGCTGCACCTTCCTTGAATCTTTCTATACCTACATCATTGACCCCAGACAGACAAAGATGCATGCAAACAGTCTTTTACATGTGGCTGGCAATTCTTTCCATAGGGACAGAACTTAGAATAGATTTAGGTATCATTAAGAATTTATAATTTAAATTAAATCTTTTAATTATGGCAGTTCTCTTCTATTAATTAATTGAACTAAATGTTATTGGCATATATGATCATTGAAAAAAAGACTCTCCTCAATTGTTAATGGATTGTTAAGATTTGTGCTAACTGCATTCTCATTGCCTTCATGTGATGATATATATATGAACCTCACCAACCTTAAACATGTATTCTAAAACTAATCAAGAGTATTGAAAACTCTGCACGTAAATATAAGTTACTTGTATCTCATTTTCGTATATCAAAAAATGTATTAAATTGATAAAATTTTTACGGTTAAATATATTCATCATCATGTGTTGAGAGGTGGAATTCGCAAAATTAAAAACATAATAGTTTTAGTTATTAACCATCATTTGTTAAGTGACCAAAATGATGGTGCATAAGACACAGTCGTCATGTAACATTGACAACTGATTTGTCTTCCAACCTTATATTAGTGAAAAACAAAAAGCATTACAGTCTTAATTTTCTCATAATTCCCTCTCTTCCTTGATTATTGTTGAGGGAACATTAATAATATGGGTAAATTAGGAAAATATTGATAAATATTAAAAATAAATTTTATATTTACTCCTAAGATTAACTCTCTAATTATATCTTATATTAAGGATAAGAGAAAATATTTTTTAAGATAAAGTCGTAGTTGTTCATCTCCAAGGAACCCCTTTCCCAAATAATTATTGGGGATTCACATATTTTCGTAGTCCGAAACAGATAGCGAGACACAAAAGAAGAGCTTTAAGTAGAAGCGTGAACAAAAAGAGTAATGTTGGAATATTGCTTTCCAGAAAGGAAAGCTGGAGTTTATTATATCTAATAATGTATGAAGCTCATTTATTCGTATTCCAATTTCACTTCCAATCCCTTTAAATCTCTCAAGGAGAACAGTGTACCACTTTCCAGAACACAGTATATTATTGATCGACGGACTTTTTGTCTCTTAGTCTTGGGTCCACATCAAAAATTTATCAAGGATTGTGTATAAGTAAACCTATGATCGTTATCTCTTCTCGAGGAGTCTTTTATTGAATCATAAGTAATCTAATATGTCATGCAAATGCAATGAAAACAAGGGAAAAATTGGTTTTGGATTTTATTGAAAATAGATAAATGCAAAATTTAATTAAAATCCTAAAGCTACGATTTTTTGATCTTTTCTATAAAAATGGTGAAGGAGTGAATGAAATTGTGTTCAAAAATATGAATGACGGGTGCTCTTAGCAATGAAAAAGTGACAATCCTTACTCAAAAAGATTATGGGAGTTAAGATTCATTAAATCTGGAGAAAAAACCTCAAGATAACACTTGAGTCCAATATTCCTAATTAATAGTAACTCATACAAACATAGCTAACTACTACCTTTTGAGATATTGTTTAAAGACCACTTAATGTGCAATTGAAATGGATAACTATTACTTATTTCCTCTTAATATGAATACGATACCACAACACTCAATTGATCCAATTTAATCATATTTTCTAACAATAACATATAGAAAGCATAATCATATTGAATCAATAAAGAAAATACATACATACACGTACGTACGTACGTACGTATGTATGTATGTATATAAACTCAACAAGCTACAAAAATTTAATCTGATCACATAGGTTCAATCCACAAAGTTATCCAAACCGATAAATTAAGTCTCAACAATTCAAATCATCATTCCTAAAACTAGGGAATCTAAATAAAAATAGAGAAAATAGATTGAACAAAGTAAACTCCTCTTTTAAGCTCTGAAACTCAAGCTACTATCCATCCCAAGAAGCAAGGCAAGCTCAGCCACGCATTACTTTAAAATAACCACAAAAAATTTAGAAACATGGCAGCCACGTGGTATTTCATTGGTGGTGAAATGCGGAGGAAAAACAGTGGAAGGAGGGTGGTGAATGGTGTTTGAAGTTGAGAACAAAGGTGCAGGGACGGTGTTGAGAGAATAAAAAAAATGTGAAAGGTCGGTGGTCTTGTGGATTCTGTGAAGCCGAAAAGAAACAGTGAGAAGTGGAGGAGCAACGATGGTGCTGGAAGAGGGAGGCTGCGGACTGAGAACAGAGGAGGTTAGAGGAAAATGATGGAGACAAAATAGAGGAATATTTGCCCGTAATAGAGGTGGTGGTGTCTGATGGTGGCCACCGAAACTGGAAAGATCAACAGAAGTGGTGGCTGTGGTATTTGGTTCAGGTGACGGCGGTGTTTTGGTGAGGAAGGTATGTCGAGGCTCTCTTCCCCGTCTGGAAGTGTTTATGGCAGTGGTAACGTCGACAGTGGAGAGTCGACGGTGGTGGTAACTGGAGAAGGTGGAGGTCCTCTCAAACTCCCTCTTCCCGATCTCAAGCTCACGGGTCTCTGTTCTCTTCTCTACTGTGATCTCTCTCTCCCTCCTTTGAAGACTCAATGACGGTGTTGGAAAGGGTGGTCGCCAGCGGCTATGGTGAAGAAGATGAAGGCCGCCGGCGACAATGGAGGAGGAAGGTAGGCAGAAGATCTCGTTCTCAGCTGTTCGGCGCTCTCTATAAACTCTTAAGTCGTGTCTCTCAGATCGGGTCCGTCATGTCCGAATCCCATATCCACCAGGGCCAACCAAGTCGGGTCTAGGGAGTATCGGATCTTCACTTCACTCCCAGCTGCAGCCCATATCCAGTATCTCATGCTTCAGTTGGGTCTGTGATTTCTGCTCCATGAAGCCCAACACGGTGAACTAACCAGAGACCTCAATGACAATTTCAAAATGTTCTTACGGAGGGACTAAACTGAAATAATTTGAAATATTTATGAGCCAGGACTACAATTGAATATTTTGGGTCCTTGACTGTAATTTCTTCTGTCCCTTTTCTCCATACACTTATAATTTCCATGAAATTTTGGGATTGATTTTGTGATTTTCTCTGATCCACAAAATATTAATTTTTGACCTTCAAAATCTCAAATTTTCTTCTTGAGCACTTACAATGCAAGATTAAGCATAAGATAGTATCAAAAACCCAAGAAACAATTGCACAAAAATAATTAATAAATTATGACATTTTGCTCCTAATTGCAATTAATTCTAATTATGAAATTGTTCAACTTTCAATTGCATTAATGATTGGAATTTAGGAACTTGTACTTAATTGTTTTTGTTCAGGAGTATAAAGGTCTAAGTGTGGGGGAATTGATTGAACCATATTTTTATATGATTTTTCACACTTAAAAATTGGGATTTTTAATACATTTTCTGGGATATTATTGCATCATTAAACACTAATTTTAATACTGACAAGGTAGCGCATGGTGAGAATAAACAAAGGCCTTTCCGTTTCTTCGCCCCTTGGGTTATGCATGATGAATTCTCAGCTTTTGTTAAGCAACAATGGAATGTTAAGGAAGATTGGTGTAGATCTTTAGAGAATTTTACTAAGCAACTGAAAATTTGGAACAAAGAGGTATTTGGAAATTTAATTTATATGAAGAACAAGCTATATAGACGTCTTGATGGGATTCATACCACAATTGCTAGAGTTGGGCCATCAGTGAGATTAGAAAATTTGCAATGTGAATTATGGAAGGAACTTGAGAAAATCTTGGCCCAGGAGGAAATTATGTGGATCCAATACTTTCATGCTACTTGGTATATTCAGGGTGACCGAAATACAAGATATTTTCATTCAAAGGCAAATGGTCGAAGAAGAAGGAATCAGATCTTAGCTCTTAAACTTGATTCTCGAGAATGGTCTTATGATGAGCAAGAAATACGAGAATTTGGCAGTAATTTTTTTGAAGATCTATATACGGAAATGAGTACGTACCAGGGATCCTTGGTGTTTGGGTGTACTTATCCTGAGATTGACACTACTGACAGATGTGCTTTGGGAAGACAAGTTGATGAAATGGAAATTAAACGAGCTTTGTTCGATATGGGTTCTCTAAAAGCTCCGGGTCCAGATGGGTTAAATCCTCTTTTTTATTAGAGCTAATGGGATACGGTTGGTCTTTCAGTGACATCTTTGGTTAAAAGGGTATTTTCTAATCCGGATTGGGTACATAATATTAATGATACACAAATTGTACTTATTCCCAAAATTGATCATCCATAATCTTTTCGTGATTTTCGGCCAATAAGCCTCTGCAATGTAGTATATAAGATTGTTACAAAAGTTATTTCAAATAGATTTAAATCTATTATGCCGTTGGTTGTGGCCCCGAACCAATGTAGTTTTGTGAAGGGGCGCCAAAGTACTGATAATATTATTCTAGTGCAGGAAATCATTCACTCTATGCGGAGCATGAAGAAGAAGCAGGGATTTATGGCAATAAAGATTGACTTGGAGAAAGCATATGACCGAGTCAGATGGAGTTTTCTTTTCGAATGCTTGAATGAACTGAGGATTCCTAAGTACCTCTGTGATGTCATAAAAGCTTGTGTATCTACTCCGCAAATGAAGTTACTTTGGAAAGGATGTGCTTCAAAATCTTTTTTCCCTTCCAGAGGAGTTCGTCAAGGAGATCCTATCTCACCGTATCTCTTTGTTATTATGATGGAAAAGTTGGGGCATTTAATCCAGACTGCAATAGAAGATGGAGATTGGAAACCTTTTAAGTTGTCCAGGCAAGGTATGGCTATTTCTCATGTCTTTTTCGCTGATGAACTTATTCTGTTTGCAGAAGCAAATATGGATCAAGCCGGGGTGGTGAAAGCCATACTGGATGATTTCTGTGATATTTCTGGTCAGAAAGTAAATAATGCAAAATCGCACATTTACTTCTCCAAGAACGTGGGTAATACGAGAAGAAAGGACATTAGTGAGTTCTTGAATTTTTCCCTGTCTTCCAACTTGGGAAAATATTTAGGAATGCCAATCTTGCATGAGCGAAGTAGTAAGTCCTCATACAGATTTATTCTTGATAAGATGAATGTTCGACTAGCAAGCTGGAAACCAAACATGCTTTCGATGGCAGCTAGACATACTCTAGTATCATCCGTCATATCGGCTATGCCATCCTATGCAATACAAACTATACCCCTCCCATTGGGTACCTGTGATGAGATAGACAAAAAGTGCAGTCAATTTCTTTGGGGAAGTACATCCACGAGTCGTAAGACACACATGGTGGCTTGGAGTCGTGTTTGTTCTCGGAAGAATGATGGTGGACTAGGCTTAAGACAGGCAAGGCTTTAGAATCAGGCCTACATGACGAAGTTGGGGTAGAGCTTGATACACAAACGAGATGCACTGTGGGTTCGTTTTCTTCGGGAGAAGTACAAGACGGGTAGTGATTTGGTGCCAGAAGTAGAAAAAAGATGGTCAGAATCGAACACATGGAAGGGGATTAGACAAAATTGGGAAAGTGTAACTGATAGTATTGCTTGGAAGATTACTGATGGAACTTCGGTGTCTTTTTGGCATGATCGATGGGTCCCCCATTTTGACAGATTGGAGAGTTTGACACTTCAACCATTAACAGATGAAATAAGGGAATGGAAGGCGGCCGACTGTATTACTCCGTCGGGTCAATGGGATCTGGATAAGTTTGGGCATTTATTACCAAAACATGTCGTAGTTGCAATCCAAAGAGTGAATATTAACCGCAATACTAGTGGTGATTTCCCTATTTGGAAATGGACATCTGATGGTAAATTTGCATTAAAATCGGTGTACAAGAGGTTAGCCGGGCAAGGTGAAAACAGTTCTTTGTTCGGATGGAGGCTTATATGGAAGCTGAAGGTCCCTCAACGTTACAGAATGTTTTTGTGGTTATGCGCTCATGGTCGTTTACTGACTAATTTGGCACGAGCTCAACGGGGAATCCACACAAATGAGATGTGCTCTATTTGTCAAGACAAGACTGAATCAATTATGCATGTACTTCGAGATTGTGTGATGGTTAAAGAGATATGGAGTGAGTCATTACCTAGTCCATGGCATCGGCATTTCTTTGGCTCAACTGATAGAAACACTTGGTTAACAAGGTATTTACACCGTCGTGATCTAGTGTATGGCTATGAGTTTCGACATTGGTTTACGGTTCTATGCAGGCACATTTGGTTGGCAAGGAATGACCGTATCTTCAATAACAAACAATGGAGTAAACAGGAGTTACTGGCACGTATTAGTTCGATGTTGTCTTGGGGTATGTCTACCCACATGCAACCTAAGTCTTATACCGCAACATGTATGGGTTGGCGTCCTCCACCTGCTGGGATGGTTAAAATTAATATAGATGGATTCAGGAATGAAGCGACGGAATGTTGTACCTGTGGTAGGGTAATAAGGGATGAAAAAAACGGATTTATTCAAGGGTTTATGTTTAGGATTGGAAGCGGATCGGTTATCACAGTAGAGGCCTGGGGAATTTTGTGGGGTATGAAATTAGCTTGGGAAGGAGGATTTAGGCATATTATTGTTGAGAGTGACTGCAGCGAAGTACTGGATCTTATTTAAGGAATGGTACCTGATGAACATCATGATGCTACTTTAATCTTGGAAATTCAATTAATGCTGGAACGGGACTGGGATATGGAGATACTACATTGTTGTAGAGAGGCAAATAGGGTGGTGGATTACTTGGTAAAAAGAGCCTGGAATATGATGGTGGATTTTCTTGTTGTTGACAGAGAACCTGATGAAGTCAAACGACTGATCATGGAAGATGTTGCGAACCAAAATATTTGTACTGAGTTAGTAGAATAGAGCCTATAGGGCTATATCTTCTCTTTTTCTATCCAAAAAAAAAGAGAAAGTAATAGATCAATCAATCAAATTTTTCAAGCCAACACTAGTCATGGTCAAGTAATGCCAAGAAATTAACTAACTACACAATTCAAAATATTAGAATGAAGCACCAGAGACTCTCAAGGTATTAATGTTTCACTCATCTCACCTCTTTAGGATAATTTCACTCTAGCTCACTTAATTAACACATTTCCATAAGCTTGTAACAACTCTAATATCTCCACTACTAATAGCAATAAATGCAATGAATCAAGAGGACTTAATAGGATTGTAATATTGAATGAAGGCTTAGATGAAATGAATTGATTAGAAAAAGGAATAGTTGATATGCAAGTTAAAGTTAATGAATAAGTTCATAGCATCTAAATAACTTGATACACTTTTGCCAATTCGTTTCCAAATTCTTAAACAAATGTATTCTTTGTATTTCTTTTGTTTTTTTCTTTTATATACAAAAATTTTTTCTATAAATATATATATATATATATTCTTTTCTCTTTTTTTCAATACCTTTCTTTATTTTTTTTTAATTCTTCTTTTTTTTCTTTCTTTGTTTTTTTAGCATTTCAATGTACACATTGTTCACTTTCTATTGGCAAATTACTTTGATTTTAGAATACTATGAACATTATGATTAAATGACATGACATGCATACAACATAGAAATGGCTCAAAGGGGTAAACAAATGGTGATGAAGGTAGGTTTGTGTTTAGGTTGAAAGGGTTTAAAATGAATGTCTCTTTCATTTCCATTACACTAATGCAAATGTCATTTCGAAGAAGAGTTGAGACAAGTTCTAGAAGGTGAAAAACCAAGTGAACATGCACACATGGAAAGAATTTAAGGTTCAAATAATCTTCCAACAAAGTTTTTCTCCAATGCACATTCTAACATAATTAATTGCATAGCAAACTAACCACAATACATTTACTTAACTATTCCAAGTGCTAACCTTACAAACACAATTAATTAAAACATTGCAATCAATTATAAATATGCTCAATTCTTAAAAGCACTAATGATGTGGAAACTTTTTTCTCAAGACAAGAAGTTAGCAAAAATCTAATTATGGGTTCATTTCTCTTACCATTCACTTGAAAAGCAAAAACATGATTTTGAAAGGTTGCCAAAACACTAGAACTCATGAAAGATCAAAGAATTTCCCACCAATCACATTTCCAAACTGGTAAATGCGACCCTTTACCACTTAAGACATGTATCAAACAAAGTCATTCTTGAATTTTTTTTTTGAAAAATGTTCTAGTTTTAAGGCATTTCTCATTTAAAAACAACCAATTAATGGGATTTGAAATGTATTCCTCTCCCCCACACTTAATCAACACATTGTACTCAATGTGTAAAACAACTTTATTATTCTAACTTGTTCCTTAGTGAAGTGGGAAGTTGTGAAGTCCAATTGCAATTGGAGCACAACACGTCAATATAACATAAAGAGAAAGAAGGAGAAACAAGTCATAATAACAGAGGAAATCAGGATAAAAAGCACAATGGTAATTAAGAGTGGTAGTGGCAGAAAATGCAAAGTATACAAAGGAGGTTCTTATTCTTTATACTAAACTAAACTACTTCCACCTTTTTCTACTGGATTGTGTCCCTCCCCATACTTATATTCCTCATACAACAATTAAAATCAAAGAATCATAGGAATTAGGAAGAAAACAAGTGAGGAAAGAGACAATATGTGTTAGAGTATCTTGAGTTGTTTGAAGGATAAGTTCTCATCCTCAATGAGAATCATGCATTTGTCTTTAAAAACATCTTCTCCCGCATTGGAATTCCTTGGTGGAGGTGGCTCAGGATCAATCGGAAGAGGTCCAAGGATGTACGGTGGATGTTTGTTCCTCTGACGACTTTTCCAAGAATGTGCCTGCAAAGGAGACAATCAAACAGTAGTATTCCGTCTAAGAATAGAAACAGGGAGAGCTTTCAAGTGAAGTAAAGGCATATTAAGTTTTAAACTCTCCAAGTAACTATCGCATCCGAGGAATTCAATGACACTCCCATCAATAGGAGGTAAACAAGCAATTATATTGTGAAAATTCTCTTGTTTTTGCAAAGTGGAAGGTGTGGAATCCGTGTTGGGGTACACCACATCATCATTGCAATCACAAGAGATAAAAGAGAATAGAGTGGAAGAAGAAAGAGAATTTGTGAAGTCATCACCCAAAACTTTTGAAATTTCAAAAAAATCATTTTCCTTTTCTATGTCGGGTGGGAAATCACAAGAAAGAATCATATGAAAAGATTCATTTTTATTTGTAAAATCATTAATCAAAGCATTTGAATCTTTCCGTATGAAACTAGTATGCAATTCATTGGATTCAAAAGAAAGATTTTTTTCTAGGCTTTGGTCTTTATCACTCATATCAACCACATTGGCATCCACACAAGAGTCAACATGTTCGCAACTATAATGCTTACAATCATCAATAGTACAAGAAGGTGCAACAAGATCAATGGTAGAATCAACCATCGTACTAAATGTTGTCTTTCGAAACTCAACAAGCAAGTGGCATTTATCATGATAACAATCTACACATATTTGATCTTTCTCACAAGAACATGAAAATATATCGTTTAATTGATCACAATCATCCCTAGTACTATGAAGAGAAGCATTTTCAACAATTAAGGCATCACATAAAGAAGTAGGAGCACATTCATCAACAAGTACAATTGAATCACTACTACTTGAACTAATGGATCGAGCAATTACATTTTCAAACATTTGAGGGGATTCAACAATTATTTCCTCATCCACCTTATCATCACTCAAATCATGAATTGCTTCACTAGTTAAAGTAAGAGGAGAGTCTACTTCTACAAGGATAGGATCATTACCAAATGGTAGGGAAGACTCTTCAATGTTCTTTTGTACTTACTCCACTTCTTGTGCTTGTGTGGGAATAGGCTTTAGAGGATTGAAATCTTCCACTTGTGAAGTGGTATATGGGTTTTGCTCTCCGGTTTCCTTATCATCATTGGCATTAGACGACCATGGAGCTCCTTCATCACCTTTAGTCTTTAGCCATAGCATATGGTCAACAAATGCCTTAATGAAGCTTTCAATGTCCTCTATTTCCTTTTCCATTTCCTCAGAGAGTCTAAGAGCATCCTTGAGCATGAATAATTCTAGATACCGGACCTTTAGTTGGTCATACATTCTTTGTAGGGAAAGGGTTTAGGCATCCATATATGGCAATGTGAGAAATGCATCAAGTTCAGAAGCCTGGGGAGTAGGGGGTTGGGGTGAATATTGTAACGACCCAAATTTCAATTAAGGACTAATGATAATTATTGAGGATAATTATTGAATTAAGGTGGAATAATTATGGGTTTTGACAATAATATTTATTATTATGCCATGATTAGTGGAAATTGAAAGAAGAAAATTGTTGGGCAATTAGTTAGTGATTAGTTTGAGAAATTGCTTTGTGAATCTGGCCAGTGTGGCTGTGTATTGTAAAATGCTTTATATAAATCCCAGCTATGGTGAAATATATATTGTTGTGAACTGTGATGTGTATGATACATCGTGAGCAATTCAGCGTGAGCAAACGTAAGGGTGGCGTTCATCATACCTGTCTTTGCCGCTATAATTGCCGTTGTAATGTGATGGGTGTGTTATGATTGCTTTCATGCCTTATTGTTGTGCACATTATGAGTGATTTGACACTACAGGGATTCTTTAGAATCTCACTCTCCCAAAAACTAAATTTTTAGACAGGGCTGAAGGATCCAAAGGAAAGCGAGTGACGAAGAGCAGTTGAGCTCCGGATCGGGAGTTTATTTTGGTTAATGGTTATCATGTGTAAAATCATTTGGATATTTTGCGGTAAATAGTTGTGTTTATTTGAAGGTATAGTATAGTTTTGTGTAATCCCCAAGATAAGGGAAAAGAATTATTGGCTTTGTGCCTTTGTAAAATCCCTTTATTATTTAATGGAACCCGAGTGCATCGGGAATTTATGCTGTACTCTGATATGTATGAATGAAATCAACATGTACAGGCCATTTATGTTTGAAATGTGAGTATGAGACCACTGTGAACAGGTTTTATAAAAGTTTTTGAAAATCCTGATTTTGGGAAGTCTAAATTTTTATAAGTCATAAATCGCCTAAGGTCTCTAATTTCACTTAATGACGTTTTTATAAAATTAATCTCGGCCTATGGTTGGAAGGGAGTTACAAATGTTCGTGGCATGGTGGAGAGGGTGGTTCATATGGAAGGGTATGTGGTGGGCGAGTCTCTGGTGGAGTATGGCACTTAGAAGCCTTTAGTGATTCCTCTAGCTCCTCATTGCTTTCTTTGAGATGCTTCACTTCATGTGTATGTAAGAACATGGAAGGAAGATTTTCTTGGGGATTCTTCAACACTAGTGATTGCTGAGTGAGGCGCTCAAGTTACTTTTCCAATCTCTCACTCTCTTTCTCTTGTTGTTCCAATCTTCTGATAAGAAAGTCCATTTGTAACCGCCGCTCTTTGGTATGATCATCCATTTGATTTTGAAACTCTTGAATCACTTCCATTTGATGAGCAAAGGTGTCCTTATGTGACTGCTCTTCATTAATAGTTTGAGTGATTTGGTTTTGGAACTCTTGAATGACTTCACAATGATAAGTTCTTGGTTTGACACACATGGTTGGGAATGAGGTCTATAAGATAGTTCAAATGGTAGGTATAGAGATTCATGAGGTAGATAATATAGGCAGGAAGTGAGATGGAATGAAGGAGGAGGTTCATGATATGACATGGGGTTATATGGTGGAGGATTAGAGTGAAGCTCATGATATGGGTTATATGGTGGCGGAGAAGGCTCATGGTATGCTCTATAGGGTGGGTGTGGTGAGCAATGAGGTTGGAATGAAAGTTGTTGGTAAGATTCGTGGTATGGATTGTGAAATAGACCATAACATTCTTCACCAATTGGACTATATTGACATCCCAATTTAGCTTGAAGAAGCATCAATGATTGTTGAATAGAATGGATGCTTTCAGATATAGACTCTTTCCTTTCAGTCGAATCTCTTACAGAAGAGTGAGATTGAAAAGGTAAACCTTGATTATCATTAAACCAAGCCATGAGAATTCAATACAATAAATTCCCAATGAATCACAAGATAACTATCTAACTAAAAACTATAAAAACTAAGAAAAAGAATCTAAGAGAATACAAATGCAAGTGAAAAAGAAAGAAAAGTATCAAATTGACAAACAATGCAAATATGCTATGAATTAACTTGAAGACATGGTGAATTTATATAAATAAGCTCAAAATCATATGAAATTGAATGCAATGACACCACACAGAAGCTACCAAGTCAAAACAATACAATGAATGCTATGCAAACTACCTAAATGCATAAATCTTAAACTATATGCAATGAAAAACAAAAAATGCAAAACTAACAAGATTCATTCGAGAAACCCCTTGTCAAAAGTGAATTTGACAACTAAATTACCTAAGGAGCCAATTACTTAGCTCCCCGGCAATGACGCCATTTGATCGACGGACTTATTGTCTCTTAGCCTTGGGGTCCACAATAAAAAATTTACCAGGGATTGCGTATAGACAAACGTAGGATCATTCTCTCTTCTCAAGGAGACTTTTATTGAATCCTAAGTAATCTAATATGTCATGCAAATGCAATGAAAACAAGGAAAAAATTGGTTTTGGATTTTATTGAAAATAGATAAATGCAAAATTTAATTAAAATCCTAAAGCTGCGATATTTTGGTCTTTTCTATAAAAATGGTGAAGGAGTGAATGAAATTGTGTTCGAAAATATGAATGACGGGTGCTCTTGGCAATGAAGAAGTGACAATCTTTGCTCAAAAAGATTATGGGAGTTAAGATTCATTTAGTCTGGAGAAAAAACCTCAAGATAACACTTAAGTTCAATATTCCCAATTAATAGTAGCTCCTACAAACATAGCTAACTACTACCTCTTGAGATATTGTTTAAAAACCATTTAATGTGCAATTGAAATGGATAACTATTACTTGTTTTCTCTTAATATGAATGCGATAACACGACATTCAATTGATTCAATTCAATCATATTTTCTAACAATAATACGTAAAAGCATAATCTCATTGAATCAATAAAGAAAGAAAAAAAAAATATATATATATATATATACATTCAACAAGCTACAAAAATCTAATCTAATCACTTAGGTTTAATCCACAAAGTTATCCAAACGGGTAAACCAAATCTCAACAATTCAAATCATCATTCCTAAAACTAGGGAATCCAAATAAAAATAGAGAAAATAGATTGAACAAAATAAACTCCCCTTTTAAGTTCTGAAACTCAAGCTACTATTCATTCCAAGAAGCAGGGTAAGCTCAGCCACACATTACTTTAAAATAACCATAGAAAATTCAGAAACATGGCAGCCACGTGGTATTTCATTGGTGGTGAAATGCGGAGGAAAAACAGTGGAAGGACGGAGGTGAATGGTGTTTGAAGTTGAGAACAAAGGTGCAGGGACGGTGATGAGAGAATAAAAAAAATGGGAAAGGTCGGTGGTGCTGTGGATTCTGTGAAGCTAAAAAGAAACAGTGAGAAGTGGAGGAGCAACGATGGTGCTGGACGAGGGAGGCTGCAGACTGAGAACAGAGGAGGTTAGAGGAAAATGATAGAGACAAAACAGAGGAATGTTCGTCGGCAATGGAGGTGGTGGTGTCTGATGGTGGCCATCGAAACTGGGAAGAACAGAAGTGGTGGCTATGGTATTTGGTTCCGATGACGGCGGCGTTTTGGTGAGGAAGGTATGTCGAGGCTCTCTTCTCCGTCTGGAAGTGTTGATGGCAGTGGTAACGTAGAAAGTGGAGAGTCGACGGTGGTGGTGACTGGAGAAGGTGGAGGTCCTCTCAAACTCCCTCTTCTCGATCGCAAGCTCACGGGTCTCCGTTCTCTTCTCCATTGTGATCTCTCTCTCCCTCCTTTGAAGACTCAACGACGGTGTTCGAAAGGGTGGTCGCCGGCGGCTATGGTGAAGAAGATGAAGGCCGTCGGCGACAATGGAAGAGGAAGGCAGGCAGAAGATCTCGTTCTCAGCTGTGCGGCGCTCTCTATAAACTCTCAGCTCGTGTCTCTCAGATCGGGCCCGTCATGTCCGAATCCTATATCCACTAGGGCCAACCAAGTCGGGTCCAGGGAGTATCGGATCTTCACTTTGCTCCCAGCTGCGGCCCGCATCCAGTATCTCATTCTTCAGTTGGGTCTGTGATTTCTGCTCCATAAAGCCCAACACGGTGAACTAACCAGGGACCTCAATGAAAATTTCAAAATGTTCTTAAGGAGGGACTAAAATGAAATTTGCAGGACTACAATTTCTAAATATTTTGGGTGCTTGAATGTAATTTCTTCTGTTCCTTTTCTCCATACACTTATAATTTCCATGAAATTTTGGGATTAATTTTGTGATTTTCTCCGATCCAAAAAATATTAATTTTTGACCTTCAAAATCTCAAATTTTCTACTTGAGCACCTACAATGTAAGATTAAGTACAAGGTAGCATCAAAAGTCTAAGAAACAATTGCACAAAAATAATTAATAAATTATGACATTTTGCTCCTAATTGCAATTAATTCAAAACAATTATCCCTAATTAAAATTAGTGTTTAATCATGAAATAATGTCGCAAAAAATGTATTAAAAATCCTAATTTTAGTGTGAAAAATCATATAAAAATATGGTTCAATCAAGAAGTGTCATAGAGCCTTTTTTTTTTTAACTAAAAGAATCAATTTTATTGATTACAAAATCAATCATATCACACGCACTAAAAAACTATAGTTCTTGGGATGGGATGAATCGGGAAACCCATTCCTGGTCCCATCCTAAAGAAGGGCTCGAGAAGGGAAATTGGTCCCAATCCCAGGAATTTTCCATCCTGATGAGTTTGGGATTTACTTAAAATTTTAACTTTTTTTCCTTGTAATAACTTTGGTCCACTTTGATTTGAATTGGGCTCAATTTCCTATATAGCTAAGACAGAAATATTATATTGTACCAATTATTCCAATACAAATATTTAAAATAAATTAAAATCACAAATTCATCGAAATTCTCAAGTCCCAAAATCGCTACCATTGCTATTAATAAAAGAAGTACCTCTAAGGAGAACCAGCATTGCTCTTTATCTACTTAGCCCAGGCATTTTGCCTGAAGAGGGTAATTGTAAGTCCACTTGCATCATAATTCAAAGTTGGCAACAAGAGCATTAGGGGCTACAGAAAGACACCAGTTATCTACAAATGGTCTAAGTGTTCATTCACATAATCAAATAAACTAACCATTGTTGTTATTAATTTATGAAATCAAAACAACACTATTTTATTAGTTGGTTGGTGCTTCCTATTCATGTGACATGTTTAAAGTTATTAATTCAGCTGCAAAAAGCACAAGGGAAAAAATAATAAATTACAGTTATTTAATAAATAATAAATGAAACAAATTAAATAAACAAAAGAATATATATTACCTTGTTCTATATAAACAATAATGTCATTGAAGATATTTAGAATTTTATGTAATTTTTTAATATATATATATATATATATATATTCAGGACAGGACGGGATTGGGAAGTCCTATTTCCAACCCTGAATATAAGTTTTCTTGATCCGAACTTTCCTGTCCGGAAAATTTTTGATATATATACATATATAACAATAATGCATGGGATCAGGATGGGGAAAACTTTGAACACCCTAGGTCAAACAATCCTATTAATCAAAAACAAAATACCAGGAAAACACAAAGTAAGCAACAAATTAAGCTGACAAGTAAAAACAAAGCCAGGCTAATACCAACTAGCTAGACACAGCTGAGATTAAAGAAGGAAATTATTAATGATAAATCGGCCATCATATCCATAATTGTAATTTGAAAATTAAAGGAGGAAACATCTATAAGATGAGTAGCATTGGAGCATGGAGCTATCAAGCAATACTAAAAACTTGATCTTATATGAAAGCCTACTAACAATGACACATTAATAAAATTAAACACAATATAAACAGGCTCTGCGTGTTTATTCATTAAACTTTTTTCCAGTTAATTGAAAAACACACTTAAATATTAAGAAACGATCATCATTTGGCAGTAGCACATTAAGTCCACTCTAGGTACCGAGATTTTTCATGTCTTCCTTTCCTCGGACAAAATGTACAAGGCTAGCTAAGATCATACACTACAATAGGGCTCCTCACTTGGACTTTTCCATCATCCCAAATCGAAGAAGCAGAGACTATCTGTACATTTATTATTCCTTCAACTGTAACTGTAAACGACGTTTTCTCACCCACAGAAGAGAACGACAGAACATTGGTGTCACTTGAATAGTTAACAGAGAAGAAGGAACAATCACTTTAGCCTTATATACAGACTTAGCTACTCCAACATTTGTCACAGTTCTATGAAACACACTGATGAAAAGTTTCGACTCGCTTGTCTTCACAGCCAAGGATGGGAGATTGAGATCCCAAACCGTGTCATTCTTAATTTTCTTACAGTTGATGTCGTCATCCTTTGAAATGTTCCCTAGTGCTTCTGTATTATAACCTGGTCCACACAAGAACCTCACATAATCTGATTCGCTGATATCGTATACCAAACCAGGAGAGACCGCATTAACGGGATTGATTTGTCCAGCTCCATATGCAAATTCAGCTTCCGGGTTGAGCTCACGACTCATCGGAGCAGCTGATAAATTAGTGTTCATGAGAAACAATTAAGCACGGAATCTTAATTAGGAAAAGAAAATTAACCAAGGCTTTACGAATTTGATTAGTTAGTTAAAGCCAAGTTGATATTTTAGTGGATTAATAATAAAGTAAAATACATTACCTATCCTTGTTTTACCTAAATTATAGAAACCTCTCCTTTATTTTAAAAACCTGTATAAACATCTCTTAAAATTAAAATGCATATCACACAAACCTCCATTATATTTTTTATATTTCATTTCCATCCATCTAATTTTTAGTTGGATTTTGACCAAATAACCCCCATGTAACATAAGAATTATTTAAAACATTTAGATTTTCCTAAAGTTATACAACAAAAAATTTATAATAGATATAAATTCAAAATTTTTAATATTATAAAATTATTTAATTTTGATCAAATTCATAATTTTTATTTTTTATCATCTTTATTAAAACTTATTTATTTAGATTTCTTTTAAATGATTAAGAAATACTTCCAATATATTTTATTTTATCGTATAAATTAAATGGATTAAATTTGAGAGATTATGTAAATCATTTAAATTTTAATTGATAATTTTTGGTCATTTTTTCTAAAACATTTATAAGCATATTCAATTTGTATATATTTATTGACAGAATCAATCAAATTTTCAATCAATTTTTTTATATCTACTTGAAATAAATTAATTAAACTCATGTCCCAATATGATAAAAAATATTAAACAAATATATGTGAAAATAAAAAATAAATAAAATTAAGGAAAAGGTGAAAACTCTTAAATTATTTATAATAGTTTTAGTCAAAAATAGAGATTTAGTATCATGAAGGGTAAATTAGTAAATAAAATTTATTTTAATAAAATTTTAATTAAAATATTGTAGAATGTTTTTAACAGTGTTAATGGTTGGGACTTAAGTGTGTATTTTCAAAATAAAGGGAATGCCAGTGTAATTAGGGCAATATACATGGGAGGTCAGAGTATTTTACTCCTAACAATAATTACCGGTGGTCATTAGGGCAGATTTGATTGCAGCTGGGGACCACTTGGGGTGAAACGATTTCACATAGGCAGCAACAGCAGAAGCATGAGGGCAAGCCATGGAAGTTCCTGAAATTGGTGAAATGGGAGACCATGCGGCTAAGATGGCTAAGATATCTACTCCTGGGTAGCTATATCGGGCAACAAAACCAAAGTGAGTGTTTGGATCAAGTTTATTTTAATTGATTTTGCACTGTACAAGGTAAATATGATAAAGTCCATTTGCCACGAAAAAAGCAAGAGTTTTTTCAATTGATAGCTATCGGTGTTTCTCAAATAGGCAAAAATAGTTTGAATAACAATGTTGGTTCTCGAAGAGGGTTGCTATCTGTACAATTATACACTGTTAGTAAGTAGTTGTGTGCTTGCGGAACTGGTTTCCCTTCCAAGCAATTTGCTTAATAGGGAGAGCTAAGCAGATCTGGATCGTCAGATTCGATCTAGACAATCCAGATTTGAGTTTTTAATAGTCTATATTTTTCAAAAAAATTATTTTAATGGGTATAGAATCTAAAATAAAGATAATCTCTTAACTACTATTCTTTAAAAAAAAAATATTTTTTTTTTATTTTAAAAAAACCTCATATTTGGATTGTTAAAAATTAGAAATGGTCTATGCTTAGCACTCTCTACTAAGCTTTCTGCTTAGTAGGGAAACCGGTTCCGTGTATGAATACCTTGAGAATGTCTGGAGTAATTGGATTTAGACCCCTAGATGAAAAGGAAGGCACATATGGGGTCAAAGAATCTTTACCTGCATTACTCTTAAATAAAGTAGCTATTGGATTACTGCAAAATTTACAGAATCAAAAAGATTAGTTAAATTAATACTTAGTCCTTGATATGTGAGAATGAGTTGGAGAGTTGGATTTGAACCTAAATATAAGATCTTAATCTATTTTGTCTCCTTTATTTATTATTTCCACACAAATTAATTTACCTAACATATAAATTGAGGGTTATTTTAGGGGCAGCATGCCACATTTGTTATAATTAACTTATTTATCTAATTTTTGTATTCTACTCAAATTAGTTAAGTAGCTCTTGTAACAAGGACCAAGCGGGGTATTAAGAAATAATGAGATTGAAGCCAGCAAATTTCATATCTAGATCTGTTTGTTATTAGATGGATGTATATACCTTCTGGAATTTAAGTAAGAGCGAATGGATTTGTGCCATCTTTGAGGGTAAGCAAAGTGAAAGGAAGAGAAAACACATGAGCCACATATCCTTTGGGGAACTGATTGGAAGGATAACGCCAACAGCCCCGGCCTTGTTTGCTGCATTATTACGTCTAGGAACGGAATCACACACAACGATCTTCCCTTTCACCAATGCTTCTTCTAAAGAGTTTTCAACACAAGTACTGTCCAAAACAGATAATAATAATTAGAAGGATTAAGGTGCTTTTTTGTCACCGAAATTGTCACAAAATCTCAATTTTTTTCTAGAAGTTTTTTTTAGTAATGTCGCCCTGTATGTTTCCAAATTAAATTATAGCAATTTTACCCTAGCTGTTATTTAAGTTAAGTTTGAACGTTAGTTGACCAAATATGCTAAGTTGACAAGTCCACGTGTCATCCACATAAATTTTTTTATTTAGGTGTAAAGTTGCCCCAGAAGTTTTCACTCAAGAGCTATTTTGCCTTAGAAGTTTTCAAATTATAGAAATTTTACCTTGGATATTATCCAAGCTAAGTTTACCCGTTAGTTAACTAAAGATGCTTATCTGGTCAGTCCATATGTCATCCACCTCATTTTTTCCTAGTTAGATTTATAAATAATAAAATATTTTTTAAAACCATGCACTCCATCTGAATGGTTGGAGAAAATTAAAGAGGTGAAGGCATCTTGTGTGATGAAGAGAAAATCGAAGAGGTACCTATTTATCTCAACATCGCTAAGATATGGCAACGGATGGTTACTAATGGCCTTATTCTCGGCAATCTTGCTCAGTGTGCCTGAATCGGAATATTAAATCTTTTTCTTCATTTTTTCTAGCAAGACGTGAGCTCCACCTCCATCTGTGGCTTCTTCTTCAATGGTGTTTATATTGCCAACTTAGTATATTTAGTTAACTAATAGTCAAACTTAACATTTATAATGGTCAGGATGACATTGCTACAATTTAAAAACTTCCAAGGCAATATTGGAAAAAAAATTTCGAAACCACATTACTCCTTAGTAAAAATTTCCATGACAAACTTGCACCTTAAGAAAAATAATGTGCATAACACGTAGACTTGCCAGCTTAACATATTTGGTTAACTAATGGTCAAACTTAACCTAAATAACAACTAGGGAGAAATTGCTATGAACTTGACACTTTCAGGGCGACCTTGCTCTAAAAAAAATCCGGGGCAAAATCAAGATCTTGTGATAGCTTCCAAGACAAAAATAAACCTTAACCCTTATTAAAACTAATACTTTGGATATGATTATAAATATTTTAAAATAAAAACACTAATACCTCGACATGGAACTAGCTTAGTACATCCACCAGTGATATTGGGTGCATCTCCAGAGTAAAATCAAGGGGTACTTCTTATTATGAAGATCAAATGTGTTCACCGAAACTCCCTACATATGTATGTATATATGAGTGTGTGTGTGTTTCTCAACATATTCCGGTAGATTCGTTAGTATTCATCCAATGAGCAATACCTCGAAAACCATGCCATTCCCCAACTGAAGCTTGGTGAAGAACTTTCTGTCAATAGTGGAAGCAGCGACATAAAGCGACCAGGGGGCAAAACTAGTCATGGTGAACAACCCTGGACCATGGTTGTTGGCAACCATTGAGGCTAGGATGCGTTTCTTCATTCCATGGAAAGCTCCAATGGCAAACACGTCCTGAAACAAGTCAGCGTATACAACCGATGGATCACCGACTGATACAGAAAGTATGTCAACACCATCAGAGATTGCTTCATCAAATGCTGCCAGAACGTCAACTGTTTGGCAATCTAAAGACCAATAGGGTTTGTAGACGGAAATACGAGCTGATGGGGCTCCCCCTCTTGCTGTGCCCTTGCCTAGCCCATATAGACTCGCTGAGTTAACCCAGTTTCCTGCAGCTGTGGATGCAGGATGAGTGCCGTGTCCATTTGCATCCCTTGGAGATATAATATCATCTTCGCCAAAAGAACCATCCACCCGAAAGTATTTTGCTCCAATTATCTTGCTGCATATACATATATACACAAAAGTTATACCATCGTAAGTTTAAAGGGAGAGCTCAATCTCTAAAATTGTGTAGTTTCTTTTAATTTATAGTATTAAATCTTTAAAAAAATTGTAAAAAATTGAAAACTACACCTTTAATTTTCCATATGATATCAAAAAGTCTTAATGATCAAAAGAAGCTAAAAAATTGAAAACTATACCTTTATTTTTCCATATGAAAACTACACCTTAGGTAGGGCATCTGATGATGACATCAACAACCCCCTTTTATGAGGTTTCCTGGTGTGGGACTCAGAGGACATGCAAATATAAAACACCTAATCATCGTTGCGCAGTTCAGGCATTTGATTTTTTATTGGTTTGATATATTTATATAACGAATAAAGTATCTTAAATTAAAACTATTCCGTAATCACATATAAATTTGGCTTCAATAATATGTCTGAGTTCTGACTTGTTTATATAGGAAAAAAAGTATATCTAAACAATACCAGCCACTTTTTTGGCTTCATCTTTGGTTAGCTTCACCGCAAATCCATTGAAACTCTTCTTGTAGCTGTGGACCAAAGCTTCTGCTGCAGAAAGATAGCCATTTGAGACACTCAGTCTCTTAATTAAACATACGAAGAAGTAACCCTCTAATTAATTAGTTAGTCACTTACTACAAAACTACATACAATTACATGAATTGGGTAACAATGACTTTTATAGAAGAAGTAATTAAGAACCTGCCAAGGACTCCTTGAACCAGACTCGTGTGATGGAGTTCTGTGACTTCCATTCCCTTCGGGAGATCCCCCATGTACACAATATACGTCTATAAATCGAAATATATATATGTGATTAAAAAATGATGATCAAGACTTCAATATAATCACAGCCAGTTAAAAAGTATGCAGGGATGAAAAGCCGATGGAATATATTGCTCCCATCAATATATCATAAAGAAATATATGAAATAGATTAAAGAGATTAATGCATGATAGAGAGATATTATTTTACCTTTCGATCATCGCAATGAGTCTCAATAATAAGAATACTGAAAAAGAGAGATAAGATGAGGAGATGCGTAGTGGAGCTTGGAGAAGACATGTTTACATTTGCTAAATGAAATTATACATCTTCTAGTTTTGATGTGTTTGAAGCAACGACCTGATGTCCAATGACATTTATAGGAAAAGGATTCATGGTTCGTGTCCCAATTTCAATCACACGCGACTCACGTTTACTGTAGAAATTAAATCAAAATTTGTTTTCCTAATCTATTTTTTTTTCTTTTTTGATTTATTTGATCTGACATGATTTAACTGAAGTCTAAAGAGAGTACAACTTTTTCTCTTTAATTATGATTAACAGTGGCATTCATTTTTAGGGTTCCGTCATAACATTGGCCCCTTTACCAAATGATGAAGATGCATTGTTATATATAACTTCCGCTAGTGACTTTATTTATAGGTTAATGCACATTTTTTGGAGAAGTGCAACGTGTGCATCTGACCTTTTATTATGAATTAACATATACGTATATTTTCCTTTTTTTACATCTCCTTGTTAATAAAAAAAAAATGTACAAGATTTGCATCATATTCGTTCCATCACTACAAAAAAATATTAAATTTATGATGGAATTTGTTTCCTTTGGAAATCCGTCGGAAAAGTTTCCGACAGAATTTTTTCCGTGGAAAATTAATTTCCGACGGAATACGAAAAAATTCCGTGACTAATTCCGTAGGAAAAATTAAAAAATTATTATTTTTAATTAAATTAAATTTTAAAAAATATCTTTATAAAAATTAAAATTATAATATTATTAGCCATATAAATATTTAAAAAATATTAATATCGTCTTTCATCCCTCAAGGTTTTCCTCATTTTAGTTTTGGCTCCTCAAGTTTTCAACCATAGGTTTTGATGATCCTTGTAGGGGTAAAATGGTCATATAAAAATTTATTTATAAAATTAAATTTATTAGTTATTAATTAATATTAATAAAAAATTATTAGTTAGTAATTATTTATTAGTTATTAATTAATTTTAATAAAAAAATTAATTTTAGAAATTAGACAAAAATATAGTCATATGAAATTTATTTAAGATGTAAAAATTTTTAATTTGAAATTAATTTATATTAAAAATTATAAGAATATGTAAAATTATTTTATATTATTATTATTATTATTATTATTATTATTATTATTATTACATTTATGTATAAGAAACAAATATATATTTATAAATAATTGATTATATATAATAAGATTATATATATAATTGTGTAATAATGAAACGCCAAAGCAGTCCAGCCCATCCGATAAGGTATCGCAAGCATATGGACGAGATTGTGAGCTTGAAACAAAGGAGGCCAAGTTGAGTTGCATTTTTAGGAAAAAAAAAGAGGTTGCGACAAGTGGCAGAGCGAGGCTGCACCATGTGGCATATATGGGTACCGGCAATGAGGTGGAGGCCGCTAGAGCTGCCACGTGCCGCCGCCAGCGATGATATGGCGGTTGAAAGAGTTGCCTCGTGGCTTTTTAAAATAAAAAAAAATAAAAAATAAGTTTGTGGTGGAATTGAAATCCGTCGGAAATTACGACGGAATTTTATCAGAAATTTCCTACGGATTTCAATTTTGTCGAAAATTTCGAATGGAATTTAAATTCCGTCGGAAATTGGTTTGTCACTCTATTATCAGCGATGGAATCCATTCCGTCAGAAATTCAATATTTTTTTTGTAGTGCATATGGGATACAGACATATGTGGATATGTGCTTATCTAGACTACGACCTCTAGTCCTAAATGTACGTAGGGCCTGGTTTGTAATAAAATCATTTTGTATCAGGATTACATGTACCTTTCATGAAATTGAACAAAGCAGGATTATTATCGTATTATATACAACTTATTGTGTCACATTGATACTCAATCTCATAAGAGTACATAATTTTTTTTCCTAGGCACATGTATCCTCCTGTTGGAGACAATCCTATTCAAGACACTATCAGACGCTAAATGTGGGTACCTCTTTCAACGAGAATTTAAACCTTAGTTCGTTACGTTATGAGGAACTAGCCCCAAACCCCGTTGGTATAAGAGCACATAATTAAATGTTCATCAATTTGATCAAGTGGATTTTGAACCCTCCTACCCAGAGGCCTAAAGCCCATGGCTAGGGGTGGGAATGGGTCAGGTCAGGCTAGATTTTTGCCTTAACAGGCCAGGCTTGTTTTGTATCAGGATGGCTTGATCCTGGCCTGTGGCCTGTAAGAGGCCATTTTTTAGGCATAAGCCTGGCCTATGGCCTATTAAAAGGCCTAGAAATTTAAAACGTTTTAAACAGGGTTACAGGCCACAGGCCTCATAATAGGTCTCTTGAGAAACAAGCCAAAACACAGGCAGAAAACAAGCAAGCCAAAAACAAGCCCAATTACACCAACAATCCAATATACATCATAAAATATGAAACTAAATACAAAACCTCTGGACCTTCTCATCTTTATATCAAATCTTCAATATAATTTCCTCTTCCCCTTCAAAGACCTTTAAAAAAAATAATCAAATATATAGTATTAGAGTATAAAACAATTTAACAAATAATCTGTTTCATCACTCACCAAAAGCAAGCACTCACAGCACAAGCACTCATCACCTTTGACCTTTGTCACTTTGTGCTACTCCCTTAGCCCCACAAGCACTCACAACTCACAAGCACATTAGTGGCATTCATCATGGTCTAGACGCAAAGAATTTCTTCACCTTTGTCACTTCTTTTTTTCTTTTGCTCAAATTGTCTTTCGTGACTTGGCTAACGCAAAGAGTTTCATCTTTGTCTTCTTCCATCCTTATATCCTTTCATCCGAGTTGTTTCCGTTCTTCATTTTCTCACTTGGCTGATGTAAAATGCCACAACGCATTCACATGCTCCTTCACCATACGTGCCGCAACGCAAAGAGCCACAATGCATTCACTTGTCTCATCGTCATCATCATTGTCATCTGTCGCCCCTTCTCCGTCTGTCATCCAAACTTCGTCCTCAAAAAAAAGATCAAATGTTCCTTCTCTCTGATCGATTTAAACAGCCAAGAATAGGGTTTTTTCCAACTTATTGAATACAGTTTAATAGCCAAGAATAAAATCAAGAACAGAGTTTAACAACCAAGAACAAAACAATAAATCACAACAGAATTCAAACCATACCGAATTACGAATGAAGAAGGGATGACGGACGACAGAGCATCAACCACATAACCCAATCGGATCCTACGGCGTTGGAGAAGGGATGAAGGACGGCGATGACGATGACGATGGTGATGACGATGATGATGTGATAATTGAGATGACAGATCTATCGGTGTGAGGGATCACGGAAGCTCGACGGTCACAGACTCACAGAGAACTCGAGAAGGGCGGAGGAGGACAGATGACGATGACGATAACGATGATGATGTAAGGACAGATCTGTCGGTGTGAGGGTTGAGATGAGAGTTGACAGGACAATAACTCGATGAGATTGAGAGCTAGGACTGGAGAAGGGAGGAGGAGGAGTGGAGATTGAGAGCTGAGAGCTGAGAATTTTGTTTGGTCGAAACTGGAAAGACAGATGTGAGAAACTGAGAATTGAGAGTTTAGACATGAGACGGAGTGGTACTGGTGTCCGACGGTCGGTGTGAGCTGAGTGCCTCTTGTGAGCTATGAGCTGTCGCCTATCCGTTTGACTGTGTGAAGAATGTGGACCAATAGCTTTAAGTCAAATATTTTTTTTATATTGTTATCAGGCCGGCTGATAGGTCTAAAAGGCCTACTAGCGTGCTTAAACCTAACCTATTAAATAAAATAAGCTTTGCACAAGATCTAGGCCTAAACTTTTAGTCTGATAGGTTAGACCTGATTAGGCCCATAATAGGCCAGACGGCAAGCCCTTGATAGGCCGTCTGACCTGTTACCACCCATACCCACGGCCATGGAGGAAAACTCCACATTAATGGGGTCCACGTTTCACAATAATAAATGTCCTTCATAAATTGCTTTTTATACGGTTCAGATTTCTTTAGCCCTTAGGAGACGGTTTTGCCGAGGAATGATGTTGTCCAACAAATGAAAAAGTGTATATTAAGATAATAAATTGTTAAAGGCTTTGGACGAGACCAAGTGGGATGTACAAATTAAAGGAGAATACTTTCATTTATAGTCGTTCCAATTTATAAAGCAATGTAAAAGGGAAGCATTTCACTTCAAACTACAATATCCCATGATATATGTCTAGTCACTAATTAACATCCCATCAAGTGGATCTAAATTATTATTATTAGACACATTCCCAAAATATCTTCCATTTCTTCTCGACAGTAATGTCGACAATATTGCTCTTCAATCCCAAAATTTCAATTGTTAATATAAGAAACGCACTTCCCCTCCAAAATGATCATTTGCTTTGCCTCTCTTCTTCCTCTTCCCTTCGTATCTCTCTCATCTATACAGAATAAATTACTTGAACCAACCAAAAGTAGTAATAGATTAATATTGCATGATTAAGGCAACAAGTTATTTGAGTTGAAAAGGACATGTTATTAGAATTTTAAACAAAACCCTTGCTAAATAATTATTAAAATTTTTGGGGAGGTATTATTACATGGGAATAGGAACACTACTATTACAAAATATAGATTCTACTACCCTAAATGACGTTCTTTTTAAAAAAAGGGAAGTAAAAAATAAAAGCAGTGGCATTGTTGTAATTCTGGGTGGGAACTGGATAGCTTTAGGCATCCCTAATTTGAATTGGGGACGCCTAAAGTAAAAAAAACCTTTTTTTTTTACACTTTAGACATTCCCAATTCAAATAAGGAGTCACTACTACAGAATAATGATACTAATACCCAAAAGACGTCTCTTTTTTAAAACGGGAGATAACAAATAAATGTGGTGGTATTTTTCTAAATATGGGAAACTTTAGGCATCCCAAATTTAAATTGGGATGCCTAAAGTTTAGTTTAGACTTCTCAAATCAAATTTGGGAGGTCTAAAGTTCCTTCCTGAGAGGTTTAGGTGTCCCAAAGTGAAATGATGGACACCCTTTGACATCCCTAATATATATTAGGGACGCTCTTTATCTTTATAAGAACATACAAGGTAATATTTATAATAGCTCTGACACCAAGTTGATATCAGAGTCAGAGGGAAAAGTAGGGATGTATTAGATGCTTTGAAGTTCTGGAAAATTTATGAAGCTAGTATGAATATTACTGGATAAGTATGCTCTATGGTTGCAACCTTGGTTGATCTTCCATATCAGAAATATGTTAATATAAAGCTAAGTATCTGCTTAATATTATTATTATCTGATAGTACACAAATTTGTTGTTCTTATAAAAGCATATGAACTTCATCCGTCTTTTTTAAGGTGATGGCAGTAAGTCCCGACGGATAGGGCAGATAAGTCTAGAAGCCGCTTGTTTGAATGTTCATGTGTTATTAAAGATCAATGTTTAAGGCGTTTGGCTAAGTGATAATCTTTATAAAACATACAAGGTAATATTTATAATAACTCCATAAATAACCCATAAACCTCATCTTATCTAGCACAATTCTATGAAACCTAATAGTGATGATATCAATGTAAGGGAGTAAGTTTAAATTATGTTTAGATCTTTCTCTTTCCACTTCAACTCTTCTTGCTCTTCTTCTACTCCTTCTTCATCCTCTAATTCTGGTATTACACCAACCAAAAATCAAGGAAAATCTTCCTTACAAAATAATATTTTCAATAATGAAATTCATTTTGAAGATATTGATCAAAATTTTAGTGATTGGATTATTCCAGTCACAAACCAAAATGATTTATACAAACCCGAGGATAAAAAATTCTTTAAATCTTCTGATTATATAATTAGAATAGTTGAAGAAACTATTCCTCTAAAATCAGGACCAACCGACATGTGTCTTTTGTCAAAAAAATCAATTTTAAAACACCAAAAGAAATACAAATTTATACACATTGGATGTGTCCAGATTGCAATTAAACCCTTAGTTAAAGCAGGTTTAGATGTCTCCACTTTGGTCTGTGTTAGAGATGGAAGACATGAAATCTTCTTTGAATCAATTTACAGAATGGTTGAAGCAGGTCTCCATGATGGACCAATCTACTTCAATTGTTTCCCAAATATTATGGCTTCTCTTCATGATGATCCTATCATTTACATGGGTTTAATATGAAACCTAGAGTTTCACCAATTGCCTTAATTTATAGGATTCAATATAAAGTCATGAATTCTTCTACCTCAAACGTTAAAATGTTTAACCAAGGTAAAGAAACATGCTTGTTCCTAACAGATGCTACTAGAGCAAATGTTACGGTTCTAAAAACAATAAAATGGGAAGAAGTTACTCTTCCTGATGACTAGGACTTAGTTAAAATTGTCCCAGTTATCCCAAAACCTGCACCTGATTCTTACAGAATTAGGAAAAATGAAAATAGAGATGTTAGAGTCACTTTTGATCAAAGAAGATCATTTAGTGTTCCTAGGACACCTTCCATTTAGGAAAGCTATAAGACTGCTCTAGAACAACCTTCTAGGTATTCTTGTAGTTCTTCTGTCAAAGAACCAGTAATCTCACCTTCAGTAATGCAAGGTCTAAATGAATCAGCCAGTGTTGTAAGACCTGTCTACCAAAATCCTGAAGATGAACAAGTTGAAACCCAAACTTGCCAATCTCCAACATATTCTGATATGAATGTCATAGAGGAACAATTTGAATTAGATAACAAACTTTTGCAAAAAGATTTCTATTCTAATGAAAACAAAAAAAAGACGAGAATGGTTTTTCATAAGATATAAGACCAAAGAATTGCAAAATCTAATTCAAGAAAGGTTTTATAAAATGCTTAGAAAGTATAAACTTCATATTCCGTTTTTTCTATGGTTTGATGCCTAACATAGAAGAACAGGGTATAAAGGATTATCCTTTCAAGCCATTTGTAGGGATTAACGCCTCTTGGATTTTAAAAAAATGAAGACAAAGTTGAATCTGATCTTCCACCAAAACAATCTTACCAAATTCCTAGAATTAAAATTGGTGAAGCCACTGTTATAGCTTCTCCTTTCAAAAATAAGGATCCAAAAATGGAAACAAATTCAAAAGATATTCAAAATATCATTGAACAAAATAATTATACAAATTCTTATCTTTAAACTTTTGGAGAACAAATCCTAAAAAAGAAAATAACTGTTGCTGAAACTAATGAAATCCCTTCCTCTAGTTCCATTAGCAAACAGCCAATTTTCAAACCATATACTATCCCTACAAATATTGCAAGTAGTATTAAAAGAAGAAAGTTTTCAAAAATGAATTGAAGAAGAATTAAAAAATATAACAATTCCTGAAACTCCTCAGGCCAAAACTGCTTCTTCAAACTCAAAATTAACAATAAATGTTTTGAAAGATAATCAAACTAGTTCTAGTGAAGATTGTCTTAAAATTAACAAAATTGAAAATTCAAATTGGAAAAATCCAACAAAATTACATTACCTTAGAGCCACTCCTCCGGATATAGGTCTAGAAGAAAAAGATATTGTTATAAAACAATTCAATGCAAATAACATTTATGTTTGGAACATAGGTGGGCAAACTGAGACAAATATTTTGGAAATTTGCCAACAAATGACAATGGCCAATAATGTCTATGCTATATATAACAACTGCCAAGAGGAGGAAGCTGTTCATATATTGATCTCTGGCTTTATTAGGCAACTCAGAGGTTGGTGGGATTACCATCTCACTCAAATAAGATAAAAAAATGCAAATCTTACAAGCAGTAAAAACCACTTCAGAAGGAATAACAATCACTAATAAAGGGGCACCAATATCAGATTCTATTAATTGTCTTATAGTTAACATAATTGAAACTTCATTGGGGATCCTTCCCTTTGGAAAGATAAATTAGCAGATCTTTTGTCCAATTTAAGGTGTTAAACCTTGTCAAATTTTAGATGGTATAGGGATAATTTCCTTGTAAGAGTCTATACCAGAGAAGATGGAAATCATCCAATCTGGAAAGAAAATTTCTTAGCTGACCTTCCTAGTTCATTAGGAGAAATGGTCAAGGAAAGAATTAGAAATCAATCTGGTGATGGTCAAATCTATTACGAAAATTTAACATATGGATAGCTCATTGCAATTGCCCAGAAAACTACTTTAACACTTTGTCAAGAAGATTAGATTAAACATCAACTTGCCAAAGAAAAAGCTTCAAATCGAAAAGATTTGGAATCTTTCTGTGAACAATTTGGTTTTCCTACCTGTAAAAAGTCTAAAAAACTTAAACACATACATGTAGACAAAGATTACAAGGTTAAAATATATTATAAAAAATATCATAAGAAACCTTGGAAAAAGCCTAGGACTAATCAACCTAGAAAATTAAAAAATGAATTCAAATCAAGAACTCCTATGGATCTCCCCAAAGAAAAGATTGTTTGTTTTCGATGTGGTAAAGAAGGCCACATGGCAAGATATTATAGGCTTAATAAAAGAATTAATGCCTTACAACTTGAAGAATAAACTCTTTAACAATTAAACAATCTTTTGATTGAGGAAATCTCTTTTAAAAAAGAATATGAAGTATCCTCTTCTAAAGAAGTTAATGAACTTCAACAAGATGATATATCATCTTCATCTGATGAAGATGATTTTCAAATAAATTGTCTTGATAAGTTTGCTGAGAGTACAAGAAGCCCTGTGCTTGATGACCGAATCAAGGAATCGGTCTTAACTAGTTCCAAGCAAGACATTTTTCAAATAAATGTTATTTGAAGAAGATTTGGTTTTTGAAATCATTAACTCTCTTCCAAGCAATGAAGAAAAGGTTAAGTTTTTCAATAAACTAAGAGAAAGTTCAGCCTCTTCTTCAAATTCAAAGCCAATCCAAAAGGTTTGGCAAAATTCTTCACAAACAAAATATGATTTTTCCAAAATAATAAAAAGATTTCAGAAGAATCCAAAACCTGTTTCAATTTCTGACCTTCAAAATGAGATAAATAATTTAAAAGAAGAGATAAGGAATCTAAAAAATACTCAGGAATTCCATTCTCTTATTTTAAATCAAATTCAGGAAGAAAGTCTTGATAAAGAAAAGATAGAAATCGAGGAAGCCAATGATCCAGGTGAAAAGGATCCATAAGCTCCTGAATTCTTAAATCTTATATCAAGAATTTCAATCCAAAAATGGCACATTCCAGTCAAAATTGTTGTTGCTAATACTTTTGTATTAGAAACAATAGCTTTATTTGATGGAGCAGCATTAAGTTGTATCAGAGAAGGTCTGATTCCAACAAAATTTTATGAAAAAACCACTGAAAATCTTTGTGGACCAAACAGATCACCATTAGACATTAGCTACAGCTTTCAAATGCATTAGTTGAAAATAATGGTGTTGAAATGAAAACTCTTTTCATTTTAGCAAAAGTTTTGTCTCAAGATATTCTTGGTCCACCTTTTATCCAAAGACTAATACCTCATCTTACAACAAATGAAGGTATAGAATCTCAAATAATGGGCAAAAGGGTTTTCTTTAAATTTGTATATCCTCCTTATACAAAATTTGTTAACTCAGTTGAGAATAAGGAAAATCAAATGAATTTCTAAAAGAAGAAGTTTCTTATAAAATAATTGAAAATCAATTAGAGAAACCTTTTCTTAAACAGAAAATCCAAAATGTTTTGAAAAACATTCAAGACACAATTTGTTCTGATTTTCCTAATGCTTTTTGGGAAAGAAAAAAACATATAATTGATCTTTCTTATGAAAAGGATTTCAATGAAAGAGCTATTCCAACGAAAGCTCGATCAATCCAAATGAACTAGGAACTCCTAGAACATTGCTAAAAGGAAATAACGGATTTACTCATGAAAAGGTTAATTCGTGAGAGCCAATGTCCTTGGTCACGTGCAGCTTTCTATGTCAATAAGAATGCTAAACTTGAACAAGGAACTCCGAAACTTGTAATTAATTACTAGCCTCTTAATCAAGCTCTTCAATGGATTAGATATCCACAATAAAAAAGATCTTTTAAATCTCCTTCATCAGGCCAAAATATTTTCCAAATTTGATATAAAATCTGGTTTTTGGAAAATTCAAATTTCAGAAAAGGATTGGTATAAAACTACATTCACTGTCCCATTTGGACAATATGAATGGAATGTTATGCCTTTCGGTTTAAAAAATGCACCTTCTGAATTTCAAAAGGTCATGAATGAAATTTTCAATCCTTACACTAAATTTATCATTATTTACATTGATGATGTTTTAGTGTTCTCCGAAAATATTGACCAACATTTCAAACATGTTAAGGTCTTTACAGAAGTTGCTAGGTATAATGGTCTAGCAGTTTCTAAAACTAAAATCAGTCTTTTCCAGAAAAAAAAATTCGGTTTTTTGGTCATCATATATACCAAGGAACTATTGTTCCAATTGATCAAGCAATTCAGTTTGCCGATAAATTTTTAGATCGAATCCTAAATAAAAATCAACTTCAAAGGTTCTTAGGTTGTTTAAATTACGTAGGTGATTTCATTCCAGACCTAAACAATATCATTAAGCCTCTTCATGAGCGTCTTAAGAAAAGTCCTCCTTCATGGACAGATGATTACACCAATATGGTTATCAAAATCAAATCACTTGTCAACAATCTTCCATGTTTGTATCTCCCAAATCTACAAGCATGCAAAATTGTAGAAACAGATGCCTCTGACATAGGTTATGGTGGCATTCTCAAACAAAAATTGATGGTAAAGAGCATTGTATTGCATTTACTTCAAAAATATTGGAATAGAGCTCAACAAAACTATTCCACAATCAAAAAATAAATTTTAGCAATCATTTTGTGCATAAATAAATTTCAAAGCGATTTGTTAAATCAAAAATTTTTAATAAGAGTTGATTGCAAAGCTGCAAAAGATGTTTTGCAAAAAAATGTTAAAAATCTAGCATCAAAACAGATTTTTGCCCGATGGCAAGCAATTTTAAGTGTCTTTAATTTTGAAATTAAATTTATCAAAGGTACTTCAAATTCTCTCCCAGATTTTCTAACTAGAGAATTCTTGCAGGGGAAATAAGGTGACTAAATGAGTGATAAAGAGAAGAAAAAGAAAGGAAAGGCCAAAGCCCCACAAAGGGATGATCTAGAAAGGATCACAAAAGAAGAAATGAAGTAGCTCAAAGCTGCAATTGAATTATCAAAAGAGTCATTGACCCAAGGATTATCGATCTACCAAAAAGGATCCTCTTCAAGGTCCAAAATTTCTGAATAGCTTGTTCAAAAAACTTCTGGAACCATAATGGATCCTTCCCATTATGAATTCCCAATTGAAACACTTTTAGCCTTACAAGCTAATCAAAAATTGGCTAAATTGCTATCTAAAAGATGGGTCGATATTGCCGAAGAAGAAGATTCTAAGGCTCTTGCCCCATTCACTTTAAATCCTAAGGCTCTTGACTTAGCAATCAAAGCCAAATCAAAAGAAGTCACTAAGGCTGGTTCATCGTCAAAAGAATTAGCCTTATACTCTCAACCAACACAAACCACATTTGTGTTAAAATTAGAAAAGGTCTTAAACCTTTTCCATACAGAACAAAGTTTCTGTGACAAAAGAATTGTTGCTCTAGCAACCAAATTATTTCCAAAAGGGTTCTTTTTTGCCCCAAAATCTTTATAAAAAACTCAAAAATTTTATGAGCTTATTACAGAGTTTACATAAATAAGACATTTTCTTGACCCTGATCATCCAAATGAGAAAAATATCCATGGCTATTCAACATTTTGAATATGAAAATTTTTATCTCCTCAAGATTAGGGACAAGATTTAAATAAAAGGAAACAATTTTCCATAAAAAACGTGGATCCAGTTGGTTTCAATTATTGGGACTATCTGGATGCATGGTATTGTACCTTTTGGTACCAAAATCCAAAGTTTAGCCATACTTAACTATTCATGTTCACGTATGACACAAAGTACCAATTTCCATTGTAGTTCAGTTAATGGTGGGATTATTTTGGTCATATCCAGGAAATTCTTCCTACCACAGCGAAAATTGGTTTCGACTATTTCAAAGTCGTGTCAATCTTAGTGAAAATCCCTTCCTAGCAAATGTTCACTATTTTTCAAAACTTGGTTTAGCCTGGGTATTCAAATGGAGCTTCAAATATGGAGTTTCCAAGTACCAAAAAAATGTTCCCCATGTTTCAGAGAACTTCCTCAATCAAATGGTGGGCAAAGTTTCCAAACATAAAAAATGTGTCTTAAACAAATCTCAAGAAATGGTTCAGGCAAAATCCCAAATTCCTTATGGCAAGAAATCATGAATCCAGTGTTTTCCTCAATCAGAAGGCAAAAATTCAAGCTTGTTTGGCCTCAGCAACTGATAAAGAAGTTCTGACCAGACAACTCCATGAAATTCTTGGACTTCTCCAAATCCAATCGGACGAGCCTCAAGGTAGCAGATTGGCCCAATCCTCGATGGGTTAGAAGCTGAAGACCCAGCCTGATACTTTGGCCATGATTCGAATGGCGATATCATTAGCCTCGGCGAAGATTGATTTTTGAAGAAAATCCGTCGGCATAAGAGTCCAAGACCTACTGACACAAATTTTCTTCTTTTAGTAGAGATTAAACATAAAGTTTAGAAATCTTTACTTTCTGCAGACAAGATGATGTAATTTCTTTTACTTTATGTAAAAGCAAAAATAAAAGCACTTTTACCTGAGTAAAATGTTTCTTACTCTGAGTTAAAGTGATTTTACCCAATGTAAAAGTAAAAGTAAAAGTAAAAGCACTTTTACCTGAGTAAAATATTTCTTACTCTGAGTTAAAGTGATTTTATCCAAGGTAAAAGCAAAAGTAAAAACACTTTTACCTGAGTAAAATGTTTTTTACTCTGAATTAAAGTGATTTTACCCAAAGGGAGAAAATAAATTACCATGGATAGAAACTGATCTGAACGCCTATAAAATGACAATTCATTTCAGTTGTTACTCACTAATCCTTAGAGCTTTCAGGATCAATTCTCTCTCCCCTCCTCCTCTAAGCTGATAAGCCTTATATGTTTTCTTGCTTTCCTTTTATGTTTTGTAATCATTTTTGAATTTCAATAATATTGTGACAGTTTTTAATTTCTGTTCTTTACTTTTCTTCTTTAAATTTCTGCATACCATTATGCATTTAATGAATTAACGACTCTGTGTCGGTCCTTACTTTTCAGGCTTTCTTTCTTCTCCCTTTCTCTTACATCCTTTCGAGGTTACTCCCCCAAAGGGCGTCCCTGACATGATATCAAAGGATGTTTCTAATTATGCCAAATTCAAGGACACCATTTTGTCGTCCCTCATATTATATGAGGGATTTAGGGATGCCATAATTAAATTAGGGACACCAAATGACGTCCCTCATTCTATTTTAGGCGTCCTAAATAAAGTAGGACGTCCCTCGTTCTATTTTAATGAGATTTTACGATTCAAGAAAATGCCGGATGAGTGGAGAAAAAGTACTTTGATTCCTATTTATAAGAATAAAGGGGATATTCAAAATTATGCAAACTATAGAGGAATTAAGCTTATGAGTCATACAATGAAATTATGGGAAAAGGTGATTGAACGCCGGTTGAGGTTGGAGACTGAAATTGCTGAAAACCAATTTGGATTCATGCCAGGAAGATCTACAACAGAAGCGTTTTATTTATTAAGGGGGTGTATGGAGAAGTATAGGAGCAAAGGAAAAGATTTGCATATGGTTTTCATCGATTTGGAAAAAGCATAGGACCGTGTGCCAAGAGATATACTATGGAAAGCCTTGGAAAAGAAGGGGGTGCGGTTTGCATATATCAAAGCCATTCAGGACATGTATGAGGGGGTTACAACCAATATTAGAACGCCTGGAAGTGTAACAAAGGAATTTCCTATAAGGTTTGGCCTACATCAGGGATCAACTTTGAGCCCTTATTTGTTTAACCTAGTGGTAGATGTTCTAACTGAGCCTATAAGAGAGGAGATCCCTAAATGCATGCTTTTTGCGGATGATATAGTTCTGTTAGCTGAATCCATGAAGGAAATTAATTCTAAACTTGAGATATGGAGACGGACTTTGGAAGTGAAGGGTTTTCGTCTGAGTAGGATAAAAACTGAATATATGCATTGTAAGTATGATAAGAGACAAGGTTGAAATGAAGTGGAAGTTAAATTGGGAGGGCAAATCATTCCGCAAGTGACAAAATTTCGGTATTTGGGATCAATTATACAACAAGATGGTGAAATTGATGGTGATGTCAATCACAGAATTCAAGCTAGATGGTGTAAATGGAGAAAAGCTACTGGAGTTATTTGTGATCGGAAAGTACCTAATAAGGTAAAAGGGAAGTTCTACCATACTGCTATAAGACCAGCAATGCTTTATGGTAGTGAGTATTGGGCTTTAAAAGGATTACATGAGCATAAAATGGGGGTAGCCGAGATGAGGATGTTGAGATGGATGTGTGGTCATACAAGAAAAGACAAGATTCGTAATATTCATATACGTGAATGAGTTGGAGTGGCCTCTATTGAAGGAAAAATGGTAGAAAGTCGTTTGAGGTGGTTTGGACATGTTCAACGAAGGTCGTTGAATGCACCGGTGAGGAGGGTGGATCAAACCGTATGAAGTCCTGTAAAATGAGGTCGCGGAAGGCCGAAGCGTACGCTTAATGAAGTCATAGAGAGAGACCTTTTGATTAATAATATACCAAAAAATATGATTTTCGACAGAGCACAATGGCGTCGTGCGATCTATATAGTTGACCCCACCTAGTGGGATAAAGGCTTTGTTGTTGTTGTTTGTCCCTCGTTCTATTTTAGGTGTCCCAAATATTTTTGGAACGTCTAAACCTTTTAGGAAATAACTTTAGGGGTTTCTAAATTAAATTTGGAATGTCAAAAACAATTTAAATCTAACTTCTCCATATGTTTTTATCAGTTTTACATTCTTACGTTCATTTCTCTTCTTCTTGATTTAAATGGAACCATTACCACCATAAGAAGAACCACTACCACTATGTCTTTTAACTCTTGTTTCTTCTTTTTTTATATTCTATTCTTACTCTTACTTCTTCCTTTTTCTCTCTTTTTTCTCCTCCAGATCTATTCTAGTTTTCCTTCTATTTTATCTTCTAACTCTTGTTGTTATGGCTTGCAAATCAAGACTCTGAAAGATGCTTCATGACCCACATCCCTGCCAAGAAGACAAGCTTCATCTCTCCTTGCTGTCGCTCTTCTCTATTCACTATTACGAGAAAATGAACTTCAATAATAGAAGCAAATGAGTTTTTTTGTAACTTATTCCTCTTATTGTTGTCATCTTTTGCCATGACATTTAAGCTTTGGAGTTATTTTTGTGTGGATTTTGGATTTGGAGTTCAGATATTAGATCTGTAATTTTATTGACGAAGATCTGTAATTTTTGTAATTCAATAATTGGGACATCTAAAGTGTTTTTTTTTAAAAAATGTCTATATTACAGATCTGGACTTAAATTTTAATTGTTTTTTGCGCTCCAAATTTAATTTAGGGATACCTAAAGTTATCTAGTTAACTTTTTTTTTTTTTACATTTTAGACGTTCCCATTTAGACGTCCCTATATGCATTAGGGACATATAAAGTAATAAACAGATTTTTTTTAAGCAAGGACACCCTTTAGCGTCCCTAATATATATTAGGAACACTGTACATGTATAGGGACGTCTAAATACTCTTTTTACTCTTACACTCATCTTTCTCTTTTTCTTGATTTAAATGGAAGACCCTTTCCATTATGACAAATACAAGAAGAACCACTATTATCATGCCTTTTAACTCTTGCTTCTTCTTCTTTATATGCTTTTTTTACTCTTGCTTCTTCCTTTCTCTCTCTCTTTTTCACCTTCAGGTCTATTGTGCTTTCTTACCATTTTTTATTATTTTATCTTCTTTCTCTTTTTTCTTTGGGTTTCCCTTCTATTTTATTTTCTAACTCGTGTTGTTATGGCTTGTAAATCAAGACTCTGAAACATGCTTCATAGCCACATTCCCATCGAGAAAACAAGGTTCATCTCTCCCTGTCTTTCTTCTCTATTCATTATTACGAGAAAATGAATTTCAATAATAGAAGAAAATAAGTTTTTGCAACTGATTCCTCTTATTGTTATCATCTTCTGCCTATAAGATTTCAACTTTGGAGTTATTATTGTGTACATTTTGGATTTGGAGTTCAGATACTAGATCTGTAATTTTATTGACGATGATCTATAATTTCTGATTTTAAATACTGTTTAATTCATATCTGTAATATAAACGATTTTTTTAAAAAAACACTTTGGACGTCCCCATTTTAAAATGGGGAAGTCTAAAGTCCCACTTTAGACGTCCCTTTATAAAATAGGGATGTCTAAAGTTCAGACTTTAAGCGTCCTTGTATTTACGGAAGTTATTGTCGTTTTTTACTACGTCGCTCACATAGACGTCCCCCTGTTTTCAGATGTTAAAAGGCCTAACAAAGGGATGTTAAAAGCGTTTTTTGTAGTAATGAGATATTCAGTACCATCTAAAATTATTTTGTTATTCATATCAGTGACAATCCTATTAGCAACAGGAGTTGCAAAATTATGAATTTACTCACACATAAGACTTTTGAAACTAACACAAAACACAGTGCCATGCTCATGCTTTAATCTCATACAAAGTATGCAATTACAAATACGAATCACTAGCATCTACCTGTGGGCAAAGAAACCTAGCATATAATGTATTTGTCTTAAATTGATGAAACTAAAATGTAGTTATATTTTCTAATGCATGTGGGCTACTTAGAAAATACAATGTCATTTTATTTCATCCTAACTAAATGTGCAATCATAAATATCCACCTATGGGCAAAGATAAGTTATAATCTCACATCTAATTACAACCGATATTCCATAATTCTATATGTGATTAGAACGTACATGCTGCAGAAATAAGATGCTGTGGCTACTCCCTAGGAAAAATGGGCATGCTAATCACGAATATCATGTGCATTAAAAACATAAATATGCACCAAAGCCTAATGAGAATTTTATTTTAAACCAATCAGTCTAATCAGCAATTGTAATTAGGCAATTGAAATTCTCTCACTGCTTAAAATAATTTTAATAGAATATCCATAAAAAATCCAACAATTATATAAATGTCCAAAATCAATAATACAAACATTTAGACAATAATTCTCAAAAGAATAAATTTCAAGCAATAGCACATGCCAAATATTATGTAAACAATCATAATACTAAATAAACAAATCAGAATAATTGCTCAAGAAATAATATTTATTTAGTTCTAATAACATCTAAGAAAATAAAGTAAACAACTTAAACAATAAAAGTCCAGAAATAGAATAAGTAAAAACAAATCATTGGCCCAGAGGATAAAACCCAAATAATTATTGTTTAGTAGTTGAAATAAAACCGGGAAAATTCCAAAAAACTACACTCAAAATATACAAAGGACAAATCAGTACAACGAAATTCAGAAATTCCAAATCAGGCGGGTGTCAGAAAAAAGAGGAATCTGTCATTTTAAAATTTCGGCCAAATTACGAAAATGCCCTTAGCCCTCAGTCGCAATAACAACATAGGAGTTGTTAATGGCGAATCATCAGTTGTTAATGGCGAGGTGAGTGTTGTTATTAGCCCTGAAACTTGTTAAGTGTTGAAAGAAGAAATTGGAGTTATTAATATCGAATCCGGAGTTGTTAATGGCGAGATATGTGTTGTTATTGGTCCTGAAATTTGTTAATTGTCAAAGAAGAATTGCAGTTGTTAATACCGAATCCAAAGGTGTTAATTCCGATTATCATGTTGTTATTCTGAAGTGTGCATGAAGGGCATTTTCGTAATTTGGCCGAAATTTTAAAATGACAGATTCCTCCTTTTTCTGACACCCGCCTGATTTGGAATTTCTGAATTTCGTTGTACTGATTGGTCCTTTATATATTTTGAGTATAGTTTTTTGGAATTTTCCCAATAAAACCCAGGCCTGAAACAATAAAAGTAATTCATACAATTTTAGGAAATTCTTAAGGCCCATATGCTTTAATTAAAAATATTGAAGGCAGGCATAAAAGCTCAGTAAAACGTGCGGCCCATGGATTTAATCATTTAAGGCAGAAAAATTTAAAAATATCGCGTAGCCCAAAAACGACACTGCCCAGAGAGAAGTTAATAAAAAAATGCAAATAACAGAGATCCATCTGTAAGGCCCAAAACCGTAAGCCCAGTTGGTGTGAAAGTTAATGAAACGCAGTGTTTCAACCACACAAAAAATGACGCCGTTTTGAGCGCCCTCCTTACCACCTGGAGCCCTACAACGGACCCGTTTCAACTGCTCCTGACCCGGATTTGGGCCACCGCACCTGCAGATTGAGGTTGCCTTTTCTGGCGACTCTCTCTCCTAAAAAAACTCCGATTTTGCCAGCTGATATCATCAAAAAATTTCCCAGAACAAACTCGCAAGATTATTAACAGATGCATCAAAGATTCAAAGCTAAAAAAGATATACAGATTCAAAACAAAAAATTAATGATGCGACGGCGGCGATTCAAGAAGGCGAGAAGACGAACCATATAATCAAGAATCAAAACATGCATTCATAGAATCTTAAAATCCCTCTCTCAGAACAATTACAGATTAGGAAGAGTCAGAGCATGCCAAAGAACACTGAAGATATGCATCGGATTTTTTAGAAAAAATATCACAGTGCTATGAATATTAAATATGTGGATGTCTATTAACTCATATTAATCTTCCAGTCAACTTAACATAAAGAAGAAAAGAAGACATGACACAAAACAAAAGCAAAAGAAGACAAGGACATAAAGAAGATATAAAGTAACCATGGTCATGTAACCAGAGTTAAATATAACCATGGTCAGGCAACCAGGGTTAGATTTCTGACTCTATATAAAGGGCTGTAATCGATTGTTTCAGTTGAATTGAATGAGAACTTCTCTCTAACTTCTCTCTAGAAATTCTATAATCCTTTCTCTGGATTCTATCAATCTTCTCTCTTATCACATATACTTTTATAACACGTTATCAGCACGAAGCTCTAAAAGAAGGTATGATCTTCTTATGGTTTCTTTAATGATTATATATCTCTTGTTTTATTTTATAGATCTGGGATAATCTGAGCCACTATATGGAATTAGAGAGATACTTTTACCGATTGTTATATAACATCGGATTCCAAGGCTAAGATTGGAGATCGTTATTGTTTTTATATATTATTTATAAGTTCTTTTATATTATTATTATTGTTATTATGGCCAGAAGCCATACACATCTGATTCTTGAAATTATGACCAGAAGTTATAATGTTTTAATTTCTTATAATATGGCCAGAAGCCATATCCATTTTTATTATATAGCCAGAAGCTATATACATTTTTCATCTTATTATATGGCCAGAAGCTATATATATTTGTATCTTTTATCTTATTTTACGGCCAGAAGTCATGTACAATTTTTATCCTGAAGATAATAGTTAATACCTCATTTTGAGATTAAATGGCCCGAAGCCATATATGGCCTGAAGTCATGAGATTAAATGGCCCGAAGCCATACATGTTTTAATTTTCTTATCTTGTCTTATGAATTATTTATTGTCTTTATGAATTTACAGTTATTATATTGCATATTTTCATTTCATATTTTAATTATTTTCATTTATTTCTTTAATTAGTTTGGACAATGGCAAACCTGGCAAAACTTGAAATTGTGGCTCTTGATATTACCGGAAAAAATTATTTATCTTGGAAGTTGGATGCGGAAATTCACTTGAATGCCAAAAGTCTGGAAGACACGATTAAAGAAGGGAATAAGACATCCAACCAAGATAAAGCCAGATCCATGATTTTTCTTCGCCACTACTTACATGAAGATTTAAAAACTGAATATTTGACAGTGATGGACCTACTTGTCCTTTGGAACAATTTGAAAGAAAGATATGATCACCAGAAGATGGTCATTCTTTCAAAAGCTTATTTTGATTGGATGCATTTACGCTTGCAAAATTTTAAATCTATAAGCGAATATAACTCAGCTATGTTCAGAATTACTTCTAAATTGAAATTATGTGGAGAAAATGTTACTGATGATGATATGTTAGAAAAGACATTCTCCACATTTCATGCATCCAATTTGCTCCTGCAGCAACAATATCGTGAAAAAGGTTTCAAGAAATATTCTGAGTTAATTTCTTGTCTCCTTGTGGCTGAACAAAATAATGAGCTTTTGTTGAAAAATCATGAATCCTGTCCAACAGGCTCAATTCCATTCCCTGAAGTGAATGTAGTAACTAATGAATTTTATTGTGGCCGTGGCCGTGGACGTGGACATGGACGTGGACTTGGGCGTGGCTACAGCCGTGGGCGTGGTCGATATCATGGAGGTTCAAATTCCTACTAGAAGTGGGAAAAGACTGATAAGAACCAAAAAGGAGGAAGCAGTAGGCATAACAAATATGCTGATAATCCATGCTATCGATGTGGTGGCAAGGGCCATTGGTCTCGTACCTGTCGTACACCAAGGCACCTAGTTGATCTTTACCAAGAATCAATTAAAAATACTGGTAAAAGATCAAATGTTGAAGTTAATCATGTTGATCAGGGCGAGAATTCTGAGTATGGCGAGATAGATAATAACTATTTGGATGTTGCAATTTCTTAATATAATTTGAACTGTTACATTTATTTAAAGTTGTTTCTATCATATGTATTAATTTTATTTATGTTTTTATGAAGAATGAATCCTATTGGTATCAATCCTGAAGATTTATGTCTCGTTGATAGTGCAACAACCCACACCATATTCAGACATGATAAATATTTTTCTTCCTTGGTAATACGAGAAGCCAATGTTCAGACTATATCTGGTAGTATAAATTTAATTGAAGGCTCCGGAAGAGCTAGTATTTTGTTACCTGAAGGAACAAAATTATGCATTGATAATGCATTTTATTCTACCAAGTCTAAAAGAAACTTACTGAGTTTCAAAGATATCCGCAGAAATGGATATCATTTAGAAACAACAACTAAAAATAATAAGGAATATCTTGTCATTACAAATATAGTTGCTGGTAGAAAATGCATATTAGAAAGTTTTCCTATTTTTTCTTCTGGTTTGTATTACACATGTATAAGTACAATTGAAACACATACTATTGAGAACCAGAAGTTCAATAATGCAAACCAGAAGTTTGCCAATTCAAACCAGCAGTTTGATAATGCAGACAAGAAGTTTACCAATTTAAACCAGCAGTTTGATAATGTAAACCAGAAGTTTACTAATGAATTTAATGTTTGGCATGACCGGTTAGGCCATCCCGGTTCAATCATGATGCGACAAATAATTGGGAATTCATGTGGACATACCCTAAGTGTAAACAAATACCACAATCCCATGATTTTTCATGTGCTGCATGTTCCAAGGGAAAGTTAATTATTTGCCCCTCACCAAGCAAAGTAGAAAGTGAGTCTCTCACATTTCTAGAACGGATACAGGGAGATATTTGTGGGCCAATACACCCACCATGCGGACCATTTAGGTACTATATGGTTTTAATTGATGCATTAACTAAATGGTCGCATGTTTGCTTATTATCTTCTCGCAACCTGGCGTTTGCGAGATTACTTGCTCAATTGATTAAATTAAGAGCACATTACCCTGATTATCCTATCAAGAAAATACGTCTTGATAATGCTGGTGAATTTACATCACAAGCTTTTAATGAATATTGTATGTCCCTTGGAATTGATGTTGAACATCCTGTAGCTTATGTTCACACGCAAAATGGACTTACAGAATCATTGGTTAAAAGGTTGCAATTAATTGCAAGACCTTTACTTATGAAATCTAATCTACCAATTTCTGCTTGGGGCCATGCCATTTTGCATGCATTAATGTTAATTCGCATTAGACCAACAAGTTATTTAAAGGTTTCCCCCTTATAAATGGTTTTTGGTCAGGAACCTAATATTTCCCATATGAGAATTTTTGGGTGTGCGGTATATGTGCCTGTAGTACTACCACAACGCACCAAGATGGGCCCTCAAAGAACGATGGGAATATATGTTGGGTATGAATCTCCATCAATTATAAAATGGTTAGAACCATCCACAGGAGATTTATTTACGGCACGATTTGCCGATTGTCATTTTGATGAATCATTTTTCCCAACATTAGGGGGAGAAAACAAGCAGCTGGGTAAAGAAATTAGTTGGAATGAATTATCATTGGCTCATTTTGATCCTCGTACAAAACAATGTGAACTTGAAGTTCAAAAGATAATTCATTTACAGAATTTAGCTAATCAAATGCCAGAAGCATTTACTGACCCAAAGAAAGTGACAAAGTCACATATCCCAACTGCTAATGCTCCTATTAAAATTGATGTCCCTGAAGGACAACCTGCTATGAATGAATCCAAAGCACGCCTGAAGCGTGGCAGGCCCATCGGTTCTAAAGATAAAAATCCTCGAAAAAGAAAAGGAGCAAAGAATATAAATGGTCAGGTTGAGGATAATGAAGAAAAATTAGTAGCTCCAAAAGAGCCATCTCCTGAAGAGATATTATCTCCAAAAGAGAACATTGTAGTCCCAGAAGAGACCCAGGTACCGATATATATGAAAATAATGAGATCTCAATAAATTATGTTATGAATGGAATCCAATGGGATAGAAATGAAGTCAAAGTTGATGACATCTTTGCTTATCATATAGCATATGATGTAATGAATGATAATGAGGATCATGAGCCAAAATCCATTAGTGAGAGCCAACAAAGAAAAGATTGGCCCCTATGGAAAGATGCCATTAATGCAGAATTAAAATCATTGGCAAAACGAAAAGTATTTGGACTTGTAGTCCTTACACCTGAAGATGAAAAACTAGTTGGATGCAAATGGGTCTTTGTACGAAAAAGAAATGAAAAGGGAAAAATAACTAGATATAAGGCACGTCTAGTAGCCCAAAGTTTTACACAAAGACCTGGCATTGATTTTGAAGAAACGTATTCACCAGTAGTGGATGCGACTACTTTTTGTTATTTAATCAGTCTAGCAGTAGATGCAGGACTTGATTTACATCTAATGGATGTTGTGACTGCCTATTTATATGGATCACTTGATAGTGATATTTATATGAAAGTCCCTGAAGGACTTAAGATGCCAGAAGCATCCAATTCAAGTTCTCGAGAACAATACTCAGTTAAGTTAAATAAGTCCCTGTATGGCCTGAAGCAATCAGGGCGCATGTGGTATAATCGCCTTAATGAATATCTGTTGAAAGAAGGATACAAAAATGATCCGATATACCCATGCATCTTTATGAAAAGATCTAATAGTGAGTTTGCTATAATTGCTGTTTATGTTGATGATATCAACATCATTGGAACTCCTGAAGAGCTTCAAAAGGCAATTAATTGTTTGAAGAAAGAATTTGAGATGAAGGACTTGGGAAGAACAAAATTCTGTCTTGGATTACAGATCGAGTACTTCAAGAAAGGGATCTTTGTATATCAAGAAACTTATACAAAGAAGGTCCTAGAGCGATTTTACATGGATAAATCTCATCCATTATGTACCCCAATGGTTGTAAGATATTTGAAGGTGGATAAAGACCCATTCCGACCCCGAGAAATTAGTGAAGAAGGTGATGAAGAACTACTTGGTCCAGAAATACCATATCTTAGTGCTATTGGAGCACTAATGTATCTTGCTAATCACACACGTCCTGATATATCATTTGCTGTTAATTTATTAGCAAGATATAGTTCTTCACCAACACGAAGGCATTGGAATGGAATAAAGCATATTCTTCATTATCTCAGAGGTACTACAGACATGGGGTTATACTACTCAAATGTATCCAAGCATGAACTAATTGGTTATGCAGATGCCGGATTTTTGTCTGATCCACATGATGGTAAATCACAAACGGGCTATCTATTTACATGTGGAGGTGCAGCTATTTCATGGCGATCTATGAAACAGACTATATCAGCCACATCATCTAATCATGCAGAAATTCTAGCAATACATGAAGCAAGTTGAGAATGTATGTGGTTGAGGTCAGTGATACATCATATACGTACAACTTGTCATTTATCTTCCGGCAAAATGATCCCAACAATCCTATATGAGGATAATACTGCATGTATTGCTCAACTTAAAGAAGGCTATATCAAGGGCGATAGAACAAAGCATATTTCACCAAAATTCTTCTTCACTCGCGACCTTCAAAAGGATGGTGAAATAGATATCCAGCAAATCAGTTCAAGTGAAAATCTAGCATATTTATTCACCAAGTCACTTTCAGGTACAATCTTTGAAAAACTTGTTCATGATATTGGTCTTCGGAGATTCAAAGATTTCAACTGATATTATTAAGAAGGGGAGACGATACACGCTGTACTCGTTTTCCCTTATCTAGGTTTTGTCCCACTGGGTTTTCCTAGAAAGGTTTTTAATGAAGTAGCACTCGATGGTGTATCAATGAATGATGTACTCTTTTCTTTGGCTAGGTTTTTATCCCACTGGGTTTTTCCTAGTTAAAGTTTTTAATGAGGTACATTCATAATGGACATCCAAGGGGGAGTGTTATGAATATTAAATATGTGGATGTCCATTGACTCATATTAATTTTCCAGTCAACTTGACATAAAGAAGAAAAGAAGACATGACACAAAGCAAAAGCAAAAGAAGACAAGGACATAAAGAAGATATAAAGTAACCATGGTCATGTAACCAAAGTTAAATATAACCATGGTCAGGCAACCAGGGTTAGATTTCTGACTCTATATAAAGGGCTGTAATCGATTGTTTCAGTTGAACTGAATGAGAACTTCTCTCTAACTTCTGTATAGAAATTCTATAATCCTTTCTCTGGATTCTATCAATCTTCTCTCTTATCACATATACTTTTATAACACACAGCTTATAATTGCTTTCAAATAGTCATGTTATTTTTCTAAAATAAAATAAGAAAGGCAAAACAATAACATTCATAAGAAAGGCAGAGGAGAATCACCAAGGTTTTGATATCACATGTTGTTGGAATAAAAACAAAAATAACTCCACATCAATGGTCTGGAAGTTGCCGTCACTCATTAAGGAACCCTTAAGGAGTAAGTCAGTATTCGACGTGCTGCTCTAAGACCCAACTAAGGCTATTTATAACCTCCCATCAAGGCTTGTAACAGCTTTACTGGCTAGACAGGCGACCTTAAACCAAACCTCTATCCAGATCACTTGTGGGATATAATCGGGAGATATTTTATCTAAAATATATTAAACTGACAATATTTAAAACAATTTGATAATATTTAGAATAACTTTATAATATCTGAAATATTCATTTGATCAAAATAATCAACTAGTATATCCTTTATATGATCAAAGAATAAATAAATATATCTAGATATAATCTGAATAAATAAAGAGATAAAATATTATCATTTTAATAAAATATCTAATAGAGAATTCAAATAATGTATATGAATAAAATCTAGCTAAAACAAAAACAAATCTAACTATTATTAAGACTAAAAATGATTCTAGATCTTAATTTATGACTTGGATTATTATAGCTTTGATGACTTTTTAGTATCTATTTTATCCCTTTAATTACATTTAAAAGTTATATTTGCCAGTATAGGATTCTTATTTATAAGAGTGTCTTTTGATTTACTAAAAGGCATTTCAATTATGTAAATCCCTAATGTTTTAGGTGATTACTTAATTAAACTAAATTAAATACTAATCTAATATAACTATGTAGGTCTTGTGAGTATATTTCTATTCTAATAGCCAATTAAGTTATATATTCGTTGTTTGAATACTCAATCCTACATAATTTAATTGAAGGTCCATTCTAAATTTACTATGTTTAGACTTCTTTAGAAGCCTAAAATAGTCACAATCAGTTTTTTCTTGTTTTAGGATAATTAGGCACACAATTAAATTAATAAATATAATATTAAAGCAATCGATGGTAAAAAAATATGATCCATTAATCCATAATCAAATTAAACAATCTAAAATGAAGATTTAACTATATAAATTAAACATTTTCATAAGAAAAATAAAAATTAATGCCAACTTTTCATTCATACTATATATTTTCTATATTTCTGAACCTTAATCTCCCTCCATTTAAACTCCAAGCCGTTGTGTTGTCATTATCAACCAAGAAAATAGAACACCGCTTCGACGTTCTACCCATGCGCATATATATATATATATAGACATCTCTATATAGTTGAGTGAATCATCGTAAGCTGTGCGTCTTTGATGGAAATATTCTTTTGCTTATTTTTCTCATCTTAATATAAGATACTTACTTACACAAACACACACACACACACACAAGACATTGCTTGTGCTGCTTCCTTCTTTATTCGATTTCTTTTTTTCTTTTACATATATGTATATATTATTCCCTCCGGTCTTAATTATAAGACAAAGTTGATTTTTTTTTTTGGAGAAATTAAAGAAACTAATTAAATTACTTTGGAGTATTTATATTTTTATTTTTTTCTTCAAAATGATTAGTTTAACTAATAAATTAATATATAATTAAAGGATACATAACATATGATATGATTAAATAACTTATTTAGCTTCCTTAATCTCTTTAAAAAAAATCAACTTTATTTTATATTTAGGACCAAAATTGGTATATTCCTTCTATTCCTCATGTGCCAATCTCTTGAAATCCTCCTCTGCATATTTCCTTCTTCGTATAACACACACACACACACACACACATATATATGTTTGTTATATCTGTTTGTTGATTTGCTCCCTTTTCTTCTATATTTTCTTATTTGATATTTTCTCTACTCCTAAATCTTATACTACCTCCGGTCCTAAATATAAGACAAAGTTTGTAGTGTAAATTACACTACAAACTTTGTCCTATATTTAGGACCGGAGGGAGTACCTCTTACAAAATAAAATAGGATATGAGTAGATTTTAACTTGTATCAAAATCTCTTTTTATACAATAATTAATTAAAAGGACAGAATATATATATATATATAAGATAATTAAATAGGTATATAATATTTATAAATTTAATCAAATATATACCAAAATCTACCCTTATTGAATTAGAAAATATATAATTATCAGAAAACATCCATAGCATTGTAGCGTGGAGCTATCAAGCAATACTAAAAACTTTATCTTATATGAAATCCTACAATAGCACATTAATAAAATTAAACACAATAAAACAGAATGAGCGTGTTTATTCATTAAAATTTTTCCGAATAATCGAAAAATACACTTAAATTAAGAAACGAAACATCATTTGCCGATAGCATTAAGTCCACTCTACGTATCGAGATTTTTCTTCATTTCCTTGGACAAAACGTACAAGGCTTATGATGGATACGTAAGTGCTCACTCAACGCTAAGATCATGCACTACAATAGGGCTCCTCACTTGGACTTTTCCATCATCCCAAATCAAAGAAGCAGAGACTATGGGCACATTTATTGTTCCCTCAACTGTAACTGTAAACGACTTGTTTTCGCCCACAGAAGAGAACGAGAGAACATTTGGTGTCACTTGAATAGTTAACAGAGATGATGGAACTATCACTTTAGCCTTATATACAGACCTAGCTGCTCCAACATTTGTCACAGTTCTATGAAACATAGTGATAAAAGGTTTTGACGTGGTTGTCTTCAAAGCCAAAGATGGGAGATTGAGATCCCTCGCTTTTTCCTTCTTAGTTTTTTTGCAGTCGAAGTTATCATTTGTAATGTGCCGCAGTATTTTTGTAGGATAGCCTTGTCCACACAAGAACCCCACATAATCAGCTTCATTGATATCATATACCAAACCAGGAGTGACTGCCTTAACGGGGTTGATTTGTCCAGCTCCATATGCAAATTCAGCTTCTGGGTTGAGCTCAGGACTCATTAGAGCAGCTACGAAAAAAATAGTGTTCATGAGTAACAAGCGTGGAGTAACCGCAGGAAAAGAAAAACCATGGCATTAGTTTACTAATCTACTTAAAGCCAAAGTTGATAGAATAGTGAAAACTAATATAGAGTTGGTCTAGCAGTATAAGGCCCTACTATATCTCTCTGGGTCTCTAATTTGAATTCTAGAGAAGATACTTATATTGGGAGGGGTAGTTACGAACCTCAAACCGGATACTAGGTAATACTATTAAAAAAAAGTTGATAGAGCCTCAAACCGGATACTAGGTAATACTATTAAAAAAAAGTTGATAGAATGATGAATTAATACCTCTAATGTTCTAAATATAAGACTCAGTTGACATTCTTTTTAAGAGATTAAAAAAGCTAAATAAGTTACTTAAAAGTTTGATAAATTAGTTCAAAGTAATAAATAAAAATACAAATATTTTGAAAGGATTTAATTAATTTTATTAAAGTCTCCAAAAAGTCAACTAAATCTTATATTTAGGACCTATGATAGTATGATAATTACCTGTGGTCATCAGGGCAGACTTTATTGCTGCTGGCGACCACTTGGGGTGAAACGATTTAACGTAGGCAGCAGCAGCAGAAGCATGAGGGCAAGCCATGGAAGTTCCTGATATTATATTGAAGTTTGATTCCCTCTTGTCTCCTTTCACCTCTGAAACAGAGGACTTGGGAGGCCAAGCCGCTAAGATGTCTACTCCCGGGGCTGCTATATCAGGCTACAAGAACAACAACAGCAACAAAATATAATGTTTCATTACTCTTAATTATAGTACTCCCTTCTATTCTTAATATAGGATATATTTGATGAGTTGATAATAGTCCTAAATATAAGACATATTTTTCATATTTATCAATCTTTTTTCTAATTTACCTCTATTGATTCTCCAACAATAATTACAGAAGAGAGCGAAGAAAGGAATTAAGGAAAATGACTTGAGTGTTTTAAAATATACATGTTATATTAATTATGTTAACTAACTTCATTAATTTAACCAAATTAGTAAATATGTATTGTATTAAGGACTGAACAGGGAGTCTTATTTATAAATAGTTGTGAGCCTAGCTACCTTGAGAATGTCAGGAGTAATTGGATTTGGACCCCTTGATGAGAAGGAAGCTACGTATGGAGACAAAGGATCTTTCCCTTCATTACTCTTAAATATAGTGGCAGTCGGGTTTCTGGAAAATTTGGCACATGATAGAACGAAAAAAGATTGATTAAATTAATTAGAAATAACGATATGATGAAGCCAGCAAATTTCATATGGAGATATGTTGTTTGTTATTGGATGAATGTATATATATACCTTGTTGAACGTAAGTAAGAGCGAATATATTTGCCATCTTTGAGGGTAAGCAAAGTGAAAGGAAGAGGATACACATGAGCCACATCTTTTGAGGAAATGAATGGAACGATGAGACCAACAGCCCCAGCTTTTTGTGCTGCATCATGTCTCGGAACAGAATCACACACAAGGATCTTCCCCTTCACCAACGCCTTATTTAAAGAGTTTTCACCGCATAAACTGTCCAAAATAAATAATAATTATTAGAATACACATACTTGGGATATGATTATCTATAAATTTTTTTAAAACAAAAACACCAGTAATACCTTGATATGGAACTGTTAAATCCACCAGCGATATTGGGTGCATCTCCAGAGTAAATCAAGGGGTACTTTATATCATGAAGATCAAATGTGTTCACCGAAACTCCCTACATATATATATATATATATGATACAAAGCTGAGTGTGTGTGTGTATGAATGTTTATCAACCATTGCCATAGATTTCTAAGTACAGCCTCCGGGTCTGAGTATAGCAACTAGACAATGTACATAATTAAAAAAGGTATTCTTAGCAAACCAATATATACTTGTTCTAAATAATTAATTTAAGGAACTTCTTTAATATTCATAAATTAGTTATCCGGCTCTTATATTAAAGACAAAGAGAAAGTTATAATCTAAGTAATACCTCAATAACCCTTTCATTCCCCAACTGAACCTTAGTGTAAAACTTTCTGTCCGTGGTGGAAGCAGCCACTGCAAGCGACCAAGGAGCAAACATAGTCATTGTGAACAACTGAGGACCCAAGTTGTTAGCAGCAACCGAGGTTAGAATGCCTTTCTTCATAGCATGGAAGGCCCCTATTGCATATATATCCTGAAAATAGTGAGGGAATATGACTTGGGTAGGACCGAGTGATATGGAAATGACATCGACGCCATCGGCGATTGCTTCGTCTAGTGCTTTGAGAACATCGGCGTCGAAACAACCTGAAGCCCAACAGGGTTTGTACACAGCGATACGAGCTGATGGGACTCCTCCTCTTGCTGTGCCCAAGCCTAGGCCAAACAGACTCACTGAGTTAACCCAGTTCCCTGCAACTGTGGATGCACAGTGAGTGCCGTGGCCATGTGTATCCCTTGGTGATATAATATCATCTTTGCCGGGAGTCCCATGGCCTATAAAGTATTTTGCTCCTACTATCTTGCTGCATATATATAAAACCTCAAAGCATCATTTGCACAGTCCAGGCATTTGATTTTTCTTTGCTGACATAAATCATGATTAATTTATAATAAAAAGTTAAAAGTTAAATTGACAAGTTAATAAATATTCTTATAATTTAGAAAATAAAACAAAATAATTATAAAATATAAAATGGACCATACTTACATTAAGTTCTTTATATCTATTATCTCAAGTTCTCCAATCACACATGACCATATGTCTTATTTTTTTCTTATGCATTTATAGTTAAAAGATAATAATTCAAAATTAAGACATATGGTAATATGTGATTGGAGAATGAAACTGATATAATGAACTTGACTTATAAAGTGTATGCTTGTTTTATAGTATATCCATATAATTATCAATTTCCTAATACTTATTAGAAACATGATTTAAATTTTCAGGATATAACAATAATCTGATAAAGTAGTTCAATTGGTTGAATCATTAGTTTTCAGTTTTGGCCGGTTCTTGGCTAATTTCAAATTCCTTGATGTCGCCTTCATTTTGGACCAGACTCTTGGCACAATGAAAATTGGAACATTTTCGTTTAAAGACCAATGTAACAATTTAACTTCAATCACCTAAAAAACACTGAAATTTCAGTAAAGGACCACCAGGGAACACAAATGAAATTGCGTTTTAAAAGTAAATGACCAAAATGCTATTTTTTTTTTTTCATTTTTTAGAAAACGAATCTCTACTGGAGCTCTGCCCGCTGCCCGCTAGAGTCTGTCATCGGCCATCGATCAATTTCTAATCATTGGGGAATAATTCCCTTGGATGGCCAAGGGGTTTAAACCAGAGTATAAAATTAAAAACTGGATCGGACTGGCCGGTTCGACCGGTTGAACCGGGAACCGGTCCTTGGTTCGGTTTGATCAGTAAACGGTCAGAACCGGTTGGACCAGTCAGAACCGGTGGTCCAACCGGTTGACTCGGTTTCTTCCTTTTTTTTTTTTAATTTTTATTTTGTGTTTTTTGAGGGTAAAATAGAAAGTTGAAGACTAAAATGAAGAGAAAAATAGATAAAGAAAGAACAAATCTAAAAAAATGAAGAAAATAATGAAAAAAATTATTTAAAAAGATATAATAATTATAGGAAATGAGATATCTTTATATAAGTATAGGTATTATAACTAATACAAATAGATTTTAAACATTTTTTTTTCTAAAAATCTTTATTTTTATCTATAGAAGTTTAAAAATATATTAATATATATTATCACTAATAAATTATAATATTTTAATATGACCGGTTATGACCGGTTCAACTACCGGTTAGACCCCCGTTGACCCATTAACCCTTGAACCTGTGCTGTGACCGGTTCATTACTCGGTCCATTTTTTCGTTGGTTGGTTTAAACCCATGACCCCTTAGCATACCAAAAGGATAATGGCCACTAAGCCATCCAATCCTTTTTTAGTCATATAGTGCAAAAAATGAGAAAAGGGCATTTTCATAATTTACCCTTAAAACATAATTTCATTTCGCCTTTAGTACTTCACCATAATTTTAGAAGTTTTTGCGGTGATTTGAAGTTAAATGGCTACAGTACTTTTTGAAAGAAATTTTCTCAAAAGAATTTAGTCATACTCCATCATGTCCTTATTAATTAGTTATTATATAATGACTCAAAGGGAGGTTTATAAAATAATATATTTTGTCTATAAAGTACTAACTTTTGTCACTTAGTATTCCCAACAAATTATCAAATTTCTTAACTAATTAGCCAAACTCCTCTCACTAATAGTTTTCAGTTCACGAAGGGTAATTATTATATTTTACAAGAAATAACCAACTTCATTAACTTAGCTAATGTTATTATTAAGAACTCATAATAATAAGTCAGGGAGGAAGCATCTACTTATTGCAAGTGAAGTTTTGGCAAGAGCCCTTCCATTTTGGGGGTGGTGGACCGAAACCTTGACCCTTAAAGCTGTCAGACTCCGGCCAAATTCCGAAATCGACAACTCCAACGACGATGTCACTCTCCAAACTTGATCTTTTCACTTGCTGTGGCATCCCTATGAAGTCCCACGACCTCGTTGTTAGGGGCTTGTGCCTTTTGCTCTCAAACACAGATATTACTCCATCCATTCCTGACATAATTTGGCTTCATCACTCTCTCTTCTATTTCTCTGACTTGTTTATATATAGATGAAGGGAAAGAAAAACAAGTTCTGCCTCCCGTCCTCAATATAAGATCCACAATTTATAAAGTGGATCTTATATTGAGGATGGGAGGTAATATATGTAAACTGTACCTTCCACTCTTTTGGCTTCCTCTTCGGTTAGCCTCACCGCAAATCCATTGAAACTCTTCTTGTAGCTGTGGACCAAATCTTCTGCTGCGAAGTTTCTGATGCAGAAAGATATCCATTTCGGATACTTAGTCTCTTAATCAAACATGCGAAGAAAATAAGTGGAATCGAATAACTCTCTAATTAATTAGAGAGTCAATATATAGCTATAATTACATGACTTGGATATAGAAGTAGTAATTAAGAACCTGCCAAGGACTCCTTGAACCATACTGGTATGGTGCAATTCTGTGATTTCCATTCCCTTGGGGAGATCCCCCAGGTACGCGATGTAGGTCTATCCAAAATGTCATTAAAAAAATTAAATGATATATTAATTAAGAAAATAAAAGTGAGAAGCAGTGAAGTTACTTCAATTCAATCACACGCATCGAGCTATAAAAATTATTAAGTACAATAGAGAGATATTATTTTACCTTTCGATCATCGCAGTGTGTCTGAATAATAAGAATACTGAAAAAGAGAGATAAGAGAAGATGCATAGGGGAGTTTCGAGGAAACATGTTTATATTTGCTGATTAAATGAAATAATACATCTTTTGGTTTTGATGTGTTTGAAGCAAAGACCTGTCCAATGGTAATTTTATAGGAAAAGAATTCATGATCGTTTCCCAATTTCTATCACACGTGACTCACATTAGAAAGTCAAAATTTGCTTTTCATAACACGGGTCCTGAATTTAGAGTGGGTAATATGGTTCAACCCGGTAACCCGGGGTGCGGCAATCCCAACCCCACAAAAATGTGGGCCGTATAGGCCTGCACCGTATGGCCCGTGGGTTGGCTAACACAATTTTTTTTTACGTGTAATGATTTCATAAAATTTATAAGTTGCCCACTTTCACTTTGGTACCTCTCAATTCAAAGAGAAAAAATTTTAGTCTTCTCTCTTCTTAAAACAAAATTATTATATTTTGGCTACTTGAGGATGATTTTATTTTATTTTTTTGTTTATAAACTTTGACAGATTTAATAACTTTATCTCTTAAATTGTTAATTATATTTTTAAATTTTTATAGGAGGAATGATTGATGCTATGAAGATATATTTAATAATATATGTATATGTGTCTCATACGTTGAGCCATCTTTAAAAACCAAGAAATTGTTTTCTTTTTTAAATGTCGGCCTGCAACCCACACACTGTGGTTAGGGTTGGCATTTGGCAAGTCTTATACATCCCACATCGCTTGACCACCAGATTGATGCGGGGCAGCTCACAACCCATAGATTGACCCACCCTTCCAACTCTAGTCCTGATCTATGGTCTATCTGTCTATCTTTTTTTTTTAAAGTGTGATCTGACATGATTTCACTAAAGTGTACAGAGTATAACTTTTTCTCTTTAATTATATTAGTGGTATTGATTTTTTTCTTCAAAAGAATTGGTATTCCTTTTTAGAGTTCCGTGACTTGCATCGAGATACTTTTTGATTTGTTAAAAGTATTTTAAATGTATTTACCAATTCCATCAAACTATTTTTTTTTGGCCCAAATTCCATCAAACTTTTTAAGACCCAATTTCTCTAATACTTCCAAATAAATAGTAAAACAAAATATCCACATATGGATTCGTTAGGTGTGAACTCAACTCACTTGAAGCAGAGAAGGGGCCAAAACAAAAAAACTAGCTCGAAGCAAAAATCAAATTAATTTAGCATAGCTAAAAATTGAACCAGAGCTAGATTTATACTCATAATAATTAGTGCTTTCATGAAGAGGCCAACACTAGCTACAAAGAGAGGATTACTCACAAAGGGTTCTAATTAGCGGCAGGTTTTGACTGACAAAGAGGTCGACTAGTGAAGCTTACATGGAGTGTAGCTTTTATTATAAATCATAATTATAATTCATGTAGTTTGTTTTAACGGCTATGCTATAATTTTTAGAATATACTTTTCTAATCCTCAGCAACGGCCCCAAAATTTGATTGCCTTGTCGTCTAAGTTTTCAAATTAGTTTCTAAATCTTCCCTATATAGTATATGGTCGACTTAGGTCATTTATCAAAATATGAAGTCACTAATAATGGTCATAACTTAATTTTTATTGCGCAAGATGTAGGAAAGTAGTTGGGAGAAAATTTAATTTTTATAAAAGTGAAAATAGCGAGAATAAGAAAATAGATAGTAGAGATTTATTACCAGTATGATGACAACGCCTCTAAGGATCAGACTAATGGCTATCATCGTCCAAAAAGATACATGTAGTATATAAAATTGATGTTAAGTCAAAATAAAAACCCTAAACAACTATCTAGGTCGCAATTAATTAACCAGTAATTAAACCTAAAATTCTAGCATATAACACCCTTTTAATTAATTGTTGTAACCATCTAGCATGTGAATATTATTCTTAATTATAATTTGCTCATCTAACAAGGTTATTCAAACGTCTAATCCTAACTGTAAGTTAAATATATTTACATTCATGTATTAAACAAGAGGATTACAACACATATATATACACAAAACAGAGACAGAGCGAGCGTGATTAATGGAAGCAATTCAAGGAGTGGTTGAAGGAATAGTCAATGAATTCCACCACCAAATTGCTTCTTCAACAATATCATGCCACCGTATTAATCTATATTCACAATGACTTCTAACACTCCCCCTCAAGTTGGAGCATATATGTTTATCATAACCAACTTATTACAAAGATATTGAACCCGTGTCCCATGTAAGGCTTTTGTCAGAAGATCTACCAATTAGTCATCGGATCGTATGTGCCCTGTAAATACAATATTTTATTTGATCTTATCACGAATAAAATGACAGTCAATCTAAATATGTTTTGTTCGTTCATGAAACACAGAGTTCGATGCTATATGAAGTGCTGCTTTATTGTCACACCATATTTTGTAGGCAATGTCGTGGTGATGCCAATTTCCTTCAAGAGTTAAAATACCCATACAATTTCTTGTACTGACTGTGACATGGCTTTGTATTCCACTTCTGCACTTGATTTTGACACAACTCCTTTCTTCTTACTTCTCCAAGATATCAAATTTCCACTAACAAACACACAGTAACCCGTAGTGGATCGTCTTATGGCCTTAAATCTTACATGATCCGTATTGCAGAAACACTCGATTTTAGTATGCCCATAATCTGTATAAAGAATGCCAAGACCTGGAGAACCTTTCAAATAATGCAAGATATGTTCTAAAGCTTCCCATTGTGCCACTGTTGGTGATACCATAAATTGGCTGAGCCTACTGACTGAGAAGGTTATATCAGGATGAGTTACTGTTAGATAATTCAGCTTCCCAATGAGTTTTCTATATCTCTCAGGAAATGGAAACAACTTCAATTTCTCTGGATCAATTTTCTTCTTCAAATCATCAGGAAGTTCAGCAAACATACTAGTATCAAGATCTAGGAAGGGATTCAAAATCATGGGATTGTTGCTTGGCATAGCTCCAAGCTTTCCAGTCTCCTTTAAGAGATCAAGAACATACTTCCTTTGAGTCAAAAGATACCTTTCTTTCTTCTCAAAACTTCAATACCAAGAAAGTAGCTTAATGACCCCAAATCTTTTGTCTGAAAATAAGAAATCAGGAAGACTTTAAGTTTTGAGATTCCAAAAATGTTACTTCCTGTAATCACAATGTCATCAACATATACTACTAGAAGAATCATGCTTGCATCAGTTTGCTGGTAGAACACAGAGTGATCACACTTGCTTTGACTTAATCCAAACTTTTTAACTACATCACAGAATCTATCAAACCAGGCACAAGGGCTTTGCTTTAGACCATACAATGACTTTTGAAGGTAGCACACTTTCCTATTCTCCCCCTGAGCAACGAACCCAGGTGGTTGCTCCATATAAAATTCATCAAGGAGGTCACCAATCAAAAAAAGCATTCTTAACATCTAACTGATACAAATCCCAATGATCTGTGGTAACCAAAGAGATAAGAAGATGAACAAAGGTGAGCTTAGTCACAAGAGAGAAAGTCTCAGAATAATCAATACCATAGGTTTGTACATATACCCTTTGGCAACGAGCTGAACTTTTAATCGTTCCAAGGAACCATCAGCTTTAGTTTTAACAACAAACACCCATTTACAACCAATGGCCTTCTTTCCAGGCGGGAGATCAACAAGAGTCCAGATACCGGCCTTGTCAAGGGCCAAAATTTCATCTTCTATTGTGGCACGCCAACTAGGGTGAGTCAGGGCTTGTGAAGGGTAGTAGGGGTGGTGATGGAATCAATTGTGTCAACAAGGGAAAAGGAAATAGGGGACAAAGTCTAGTAAGATACAAAAGATGAGATATGATAGGTACAAACAACATATCTTTTGGGGGGACAATAAGGACAAGTACCTTTTTGGAGGGCAATATGTAGGTCATCAGAGGTAGCAACAAGAGAATCTAGAACAAGTGATTCAGTGACAGCAAGGGAGGATTGGCGAAAACAGAAGCAGGAGTAAGGGAGGCTTTAACGGAATCAATTGGCGAAGCAGGAACTAGTAAAGGTGAAACAATGGCAACATCAGCATCATTGATGATATCGGGGTTCGGAATAGCAACCTGTACTGGCGAGAAAGGGACAGGATGAACCAGGATATCATCAGGTTCATCCATGACAGAGGGAGACTCAGAGATAGTCGAATCCTTGAAGAAAGGAGAGGACTCATGAAAAATAACATCAGTGGACACAAGATAATGACGGAGATCAGGAGAGTAATATCGATAACCTTTCTAAACTTGAGAATAGCCAAGAAAAACACATCTTAAAGACTTAGGATCAAGTTTACTAACACTAGGACGAACATCTCGAACAAAACAAACACAAGCAAAGAGTTTAGGATCAACAAGGAACAACTTCGTGGTGGGAAACAGAATAGAATACGGAATATCCCCACCAAGAACAGTCGAAGGCATATGATTGATAAGAAAACAGGCAGTAGACACGGCATCGACCCAAAAACTCTTAGGGACAGAGGAATGAAACATGAGAGCTCGTGCAGTTTCTAAGAGATGTCGATTCTTTCTCTCAACAATACCGTTTTGAGCAGGGGTATCAACATAAGAGGATTGGTGAAGAATACCATGACTTTGCACGTAATCGGTGAATAGGGTGGAAAAATATTCTTTTGCATTATCACTGTGTAATATTTTCATAGAAGTATTAAACTAGTTTTGAATTTCAGCATAGAAATTATGAAAGTGAGTAAATAAGTCAGAATGATGTTTCATTAAGTAAAGCCAAATGGTCCGGGAAAAATCATCAACAAAAGTGACAAAGTAACGATAACCAGTCTGAGACAAAACTGAACAAGGACCTCAAACATAAGAATGTACTAACTCAAAGGGGGACGCAACCCATTTATTGACGCGAGGTGCCAAATGAACATGATGGTGCTTGGCAAATTGACATGACTCATAATCTAAAGTAGACACAAATGAGAATTGAGGATACAATTTTTGGAAAGATGACAGAGATATGACCTAGATGACATTGAACTTCTAACAGAGACAGTCCACTAGAACAAGCAACAGAATGTGGCACTTGATCATCAAGGATGTAATGCTCACCATATTCAGAGCCTCTACCAATAATCTGGTTGGTCGATAAATCCTGAATTAAACAACAGTCAGGAAATAGTGAGATAAAGTAGTTTAAGTGACGATTCAGTTTACTCGGGGACAAAAGATTAAAGGTGAGATCGGGAACATTAAGAACATGAGATAGTGAAAGGGATGCAGTTGGGTTAACAGCGCTGGAGCCAAGAACACGAACAGGGGAATCATTGGCGATGAATATGGAGGACGGGTTGGCATAGGGGGTGTATGATGAAAACAAATGATGATTACCTGTCATGTGGTTGGTGGCACCAGAATCAATGACCCACTTGGTTGAGGTAGTAGTAAGACCAGAAGACTGAGAACCTGTAGCTAGGGCCCCTGCAGATAAAGATCCAGAATCAGATGAACTAGGAGTCTGGGCAATATGAGCAAGACCACGTTGTTGATCATGCTACTGTTTATATTGCAATTTTCAACAATTTTTCTTAATATGACCAGGTTCCTTGTAATAATTGCAGATAATACCGCCAGAATTCAATGTTGGAGAAATTTTTCTGTATCCATAATTCCTATGTTCAAAAGGGTTGTGCCCAGCTAGAGCACTTATATTTGGATCAACAGAAGGATGAATCAAACTGTCAGCACGAAGAACCCATAAGAAGACATCCTCAAGAGAGGGAAGTTCCTGACTAGATAAAATTTGGGAACGAATAGTCTCATAAGATGGATCAAGAGCTTCAAGGAAACTGATAATAGCTTGAAGTTCCATATTCTTGATACAAGTCGGAAGGTCTGCTTGTGGAGACATGAGTACTTTCATTTTCTCATACATCCGCTTGAATCCAAGAATAAGTTTTTTAGTGGACGACCCTGCTATTGAGAACGATAAAAATCTTTGCATGCTTCATGCACCTGAGAAATGTTACCTTTACTAGAGAACATAAATTCAAGATAATTCATAATTTCTTTAACAATATTGCAATGACTAACAGAAGATAGAATTCTTGGTTCAATAAAATTTCAAATTTGAAACAAAAGTCGAGCATCTACTCTAGTCCAAGCCAATATTTTTGTTTTATCACCAAAAGGAGGATCCTCAGTTAAATGGTTCTCCATTTCAATGCCCAATATATATACTTTAACAGTTTTATTCCAATCACTGTAGTTGGTCCAATTCAACTGGGAAGCAGTGATCTTAGCAGACATAGGTAACATATCAGAGAATTTCAAATCAGCCATGTAGAATACAAAACATAAGCCACAAAATGAGTACCAGAAATGACACCTCACTCAATCAAGCCACAAAATTCCAAGTCACAAAAGTCCAAATGCATACAATCATAAAGTGGAACACTTGAGGATTGTCACAACGTCACCAAAAAATGTGATAGAAGAACTCAAAATGTCATAATAACGTAAATACAGAGAGATACCCGAAAAATCCAAGTGTGGAATTGAATCTTACAGCCACCGAGAATGGATTGAGCTTGCAAAGTCGATCAGGAAATACCCAAAATGTGTTGGAAATGGTCACCGGAAGGCCAGCCACGTGCAAGCACGTGCTCTAGACAACGGACACAGGGGAAGCGCCAGTGTCATCACGCGCAACCAGATGAGGATGCCGTCTTGGGGTTGAGCAGACCTGAGGCCCAAAAGCAGAAGGTTGTGGTGCGTGTTTCAAGGAGAGGACCCGAAGAAGGAGATCTGAAGTTGCACAAAGCTTGGCTGGAAAAATGAAAGTGAAATCTCTTTGGCCAGAAACAATGGAGGTAATGAACAAATACTGAAGTTACAGGCGTGGCTCTGGTACCATGTAAGTTAAATACACTTGAAACTATATTTACATTTATGTATTAAATGAGAGGATTACAAGACATATATATACACAAAACAGAGACAAAGCGAGCGTGATTAATGGAAGCAATTCAAGGAGTGGTTGGAGGAATAGTCAACGAATTCCACTACCGAATTGCTTCTTCAACAATATCATGCCACTGTATTAATCTATATTCACAGTTACTTCTAACACTAACAATAGACAAATGACATATTAATAATACAACCATTCATGCAATTAAATTAACACCCTAATAAAATCACAAAAAAGATACTTATAAAATTCATAATAGGCCACACAATAATCTCAACCGAAATTATGAGTCCAAATTTCATAGTATAGAAAAATCAAAAAATTGGAAAAGACCTACTCCTAATATAACTTTAACTTAAATTGTAAAGAACAAAGAGGAGTAGTTAGCTGCTCATGTAGCTAGAAGACACCATATTAATAACAAAGAAGGCTAAACGAAAATATGAGAAGAATAGATGTGCATAGCGTCCAGATCAAGAAAAACTTTAAAATTCATCAACTCTTTCATAAAATTTAACAAATTTTCAATTTTACCCCTATTTTTGTGTGAAAGGAATTTGTATTAACAAAATATTACAAATTACAAAGTTCACCTACGGCATCAAAAGAAATAGCCATCAGGTGTGAGTCTGAAGTGATCTAAGTAAATCCCCTGCTAAGGAGATGTGCGTAGCTAATGTGTGCACATGTAAAAGAATACAATCTGGGGACAGGGGTCCATTTGCAAAAAGGCAAGCATTCCTATTGTTCCAAAGTTTCCAACATAAAGTTCCGAAGAGGATTCTCCATTGACTTGAGCTCCTTTGAGGGTGTAGGTTCATCAGCAACCATTCCATGAGTGGTATGGAGAAGAATTCAATGGCTTGGTTATGTGGAATGACCTTTGACCAACATGCCTGGGCAGTAGTACAACGTCGTAATACATGGTCGAGGTCCTCACTTCCTTCATGGCAGATCTCACACTGGCTAATTTGTGTCATGCCTCTCCTTAATCTTTCAGCATTCGTGAGTACCCGGTTTTTAACAGAGAGCCAGAGGAAAGTGCGTATTCGGGGAAGACCTGGCCATTTCCAAATCCAATTCCAAAAGTTAGCTTGTGTAGCCCATGAAGAGGATTTGATGGCTTCATATGCCGAGGTGACTGTGAAGGCTCCATTCGAGGACAAATTCCAGTAGCAAGAATCAGTTGGATTTGAGCTTTGTGGCGGGCTAATTGCGGCAATCTGTAGGTTAAGGGATGCTGGCAGTAGGTGATGAAATTTATGCCATTCCCATTGGCCATTGAAATCAACATATTCACAAATGCTCCTTCCAAGGTCGGCCTCAGGAACATCCGTAAGAGTTTGAGACTTCAACGGACCCCCTTCCCCTATCCAATGATCTGACCAAAAGCGAGTGTTGGTCCCGTTTCCTATATCCCAGTCAAAATGCGGTGCTGCTTTTGGCCAGATAGTTGCTATGCTTCTCCATGTGTGAGAAGCGATCTTGGTTCTGAATTCATAGTTAGTAGCTATACTCCAATTGTATTTTACTTACAATACTTGGACCCATAACTGATTCGGTGCACTGATAAGCTGGTAAGCTAGTTTGGAGAGAAAAGCCTGGTTTTGACCTCGCAGGTCTCGGAATCCACAGCCTCCATGTTGAGTGGGTTGGCACATTTCTTTCCAGTTGACCAAGCTCACTTTACGTCCCTGTCCACCTGTTCCCCAAACGAAGCTTCTCACTATTCTTTCAATGGTGTTACAACAATATGCTGGTAAGAGGGATGTTTACATGGTGTAGTAGGGGATTGCACTTAGAACAGATTTAGAAAGAACTATTCGCCCTGCTAGCGAGAGGGAGTTTGCCTTCCATTTGGTGAGTTTTAGCTGAACCTTTTCAATTAAGTAGTGGTATGTATCCTTGGAAATCCGGGAATGGAGGAGGGGTACACCTAAGTATTTCCCAAGTTGATCCGTCTTTTGAAAGTTCAAAGTGTGGCATATGGCATTGGTGTCGCTTCTGTTGACATTCCTGGAGAAATGTATTCGTGTTTTGCTCTGGCTCACCACTTGGCCCGAAGCGCTGCAATACTCAGCTAAGGTGTCTTGGATCAGCTGTACTTGGTGGGGAGACGTGGTACCGAAGATGATGAGATCATCTGCAAAAAATAGGTGTGAGAGGGGGGTCCTCTCCTTCCAAGTTTAATGGTTTCCCAATTAGAGCTCTCAACCTCTGTGATTATAGCTTGCGAAAGTCTTTCCATACAGAGCACGAAGAGGTATGGGGAGAGGGGGTCTCCTTGTCTTATGCCTCTAGATGGTATGAATGGGTCTGTCGGCTTCCAATTCCATATGATCTGTATGGAGCTTGAGGATATACATTGCATGATTAACGAGTTGATATGCGATGGGAAACCTGCGTCTTCCAATGTGTCTTCAATAAAGGACCAATCTAGTTTATCGAAGGCCTTTTCCAAGTCTACCTTAATTGCTAACCATCCTTGCTTCCCTTGTTTCCGTCTCATTGAGTGTATTACCTCTTGAACAATGATGATGTTGTTAGTAATACTTCTTCCTTTGATGAAGCTTGACTGATGAGGGGAGATGAGCTGAGGCATTAGCGGTTTTATCCGGTTGGCCAGAATCTTCGTAACCAATTTGTAAAGGACAGAGCACAGGCTGATTGGCCTAAATTCTTTGATTGTAGTAGGGCAATTTACTTTTGGAATCAGCGCTATAAGCGTTCGATTAAAGGTTGAGTCCAGCTCAGCTCCATTGAAAAGAGAGCAGACCATCTGAAAAAGAGATTGGCCCACAACATCCCACTGACTCTAAAAAAATAGCGCATGGAGTCCATCTATCCCAGGAGCCTTGAGAGGCTTCATGTCAAATAAAGCTTGTCGAACTTCTTCAAAAGTGATATTGGCCTGTAATGAAGATAATGCAGTAGCAGGAAGGGAGGGGAATTTACCTCGGTGGCGATATTGAGTAGCCGGATTTGCTGGGGCCGAATATAAATTTTTATAGAATTTCTTTACCATTTGTTCCAAGGTAGCTTCATCTATGATCCATTCACCTTCATCATTCTTAAGGGATAAGATTTGATTACGTGATTTCCTAATACGAGCCTTTGTATGATAGTAAGCCGTGTTCCTATCCCCTAGATTGATCCAACCTGTTCTGGATTTGTGGACCCATAGCAATTCCTCCTGTAAACACGCTGTTTCATAATCACGGCAAAGCTCTTTGTTAAGTTTGAGGAGGAACGAAGAGGCCGGGTATTCTTCTAACGCTTTTTGTGCCCCAGCTATTCGGGCTGATAGCCGGCGTTTCTGCTTTCCAATCTCACCGAAGATATCACGGTTCCATTTGGTTGCAGCTTCTGTGAAGATAGAAATATTTTCAGCAATAGTGTGTTCATTCTTCCAAGTTGCACGGACTAGACTCTTGAATGAGGGGTGGGTAAGCCATGAAGCCAAAAATTTGAAAGTTGGCTTACGTCTGGTCATACTTGGGCTTACCGAGACCTTTAGAGGGTTATGGTCAGATTGTATTTGGGGCAGATGTTGAATAACAGTGTTGGGAAAATGCTGAACCCAAGTATTGTTGACTAAAGCTCGGTCTAATCTGGCTAGTGCAAGGCCTCTTCGCCTTGTGAACTTTGGCCCAGAAAATCCGATGTCAATAAAGGAGCAGTCCTGTACAAATTGGTTGAAGAACTGACACCCATTCCTTGTCCTCCCTACTCCTAATCTTCGTTCCTCTGTCCTTAACACTGCATTAAAATTACCAATGGCCATCCACGGTTCCGTGACTGTCTGTCCTATTTCAGTAAGTGTTGGCCATAGGTGGTTTCGGATTTGGCTTGAAGGGCTGGCATATATAGCAGTTAAGAGAAATGATTTGCTTTCTGAATGAACACCGACTCTAGTATGTATAAATTGCCAGTGATTGTGGATGATTTCTACTTCAACCTTATCTGACCACATCAACCAAATGCCGCCGGAAAAGCCAGAGGCTTCTACTCGATGAGAGCTAGCAAAGCCTATTTTCTTGACTACTTTATCTGCCAATCTACCAGAAATTCTAGGTTCAACTAGAATAAGGATATCAGGTTTGTGTTCTTGAATGAAGGATTTAAGCACTGAGTGAAATTTACTCTGTGCTGCACCTTGACAGTTCCAGGAGAAAATAATCATTAAGAGACCTTTGGGAATTAATGCTCCATACCAGAGAGATCTTGGGCATCATCACTGTCTTGCAGCTCATCAGATAGTTCTGCTTCTTGGTCTGCTGTCTTGGCTTCCAGAGCTTTGGTCAAAGTCCTCAAAACCTCATCTGCCAAGGTGGGCATAGTCTCTTTCGTCTTTGGCTTTCGGCCACCTACTTGGAGATTTGGCCGAATCTTAATGCCATTCGTGGTGGGTCTTTGGTCTGGTGGGACCGGTGGAAGGTTTTCCTTATCAGGTTGGGAGCCATGGGTAGGTTTTGTAGTAGACACGGGGTGTGTGTTTGGAATTGGTCTTGGGCTTGTGGTGGACTTGAGTGGGGCCGTGGGGTGAGTAATAGTAACCGTGGAGTGCTTTGTGTGGTCCAGGATGGTGTTCGAGGTTGAGGCTAATTTGTAGGCTGAGGTGTCGAATATTGAGTCAGTGGTGGGGCTTCTGGTGTGCTGCCTTGGGGGTGAGGAAATTGATTTCCTTTGGGTGTCTTTTGTGGGTCTGGTTGGTTTAGTACGAGTAGGCGGGGTGGGTTGCGTATGTTTTTCATTTGGTGGGGGCATATGGTTGACTTGCACAAGGCTTTGGGCAGTGTGAGATCTGGGGATATCTAGTATGTCTTCACCAGCCTGGAGTGGGTCAAATCTGGACCCATTGTTAAGACTTTTATGGAAACTGCTGTCTGGTGCTTTCCTTTGGTCTTTGCTGTATCTCTTACCCAAAGAGGGAACCTGCATCCACGCGCCATAAGGCTTTGCTTTGCTAAATTCCTTAGCAGTGGGAAGACGCGCCACCGTTTCTGTGACTTTTTCCGGCACGGTGGTTAACTGGTGTTCAGGTGTAGGAGGTTTTTTGGCCGGGCAAGAATCTTCTAGATACCCGTATCTTCCGCAGTGATAACATATCAATGGAAGTCCTTCATATTCAACTAAGAGGGGTTTGCCGTCAATCATGATCTTGGAGGTGAGAGGACTGGAAATGTCAAGGATAATTGCCATTCTTGCGAATTTCCCACATTCTCCAGATTCTGTATTATAATCAATACGAATGACTCTGCCCAGGACTCGCCCTATTGCTCTAATGATATTTTTCTTGTAGTATTTTGTAGGCAAACCAAGGATGCGAATCCAGGCTACCACCTGTGAGATAGCATGGTTGGTAGGTGAAAATTCCGGTGTCCACGGGTGCACTGTGAGGTAGTGGCCTGCAATGACCTAAGGTCCATCAGTGAGCACGGCTCGGTAGTCTTCCTCTGTGCAGAAGCTAGCAATGAAGTAACCGTTTTCGAGGTCCGTTAGCTTAAAGGATGTGGTGAACTTCCATAAATTCGCCAGATGCGTGTGTAGCCTCTTGTAGCCGATTGGTCGTCGTCCTAACAGTTTGAGTACCACCGAAAATTTCATGCTTTCCTCTAATGCCTTGTGAACTCTTGGTGCGAATCGGATAGATGGAAACATGCCTTCCTTACCGATTGCAAAATCGTCATCCTCTAAGGCGAAGTCTTCCTCACTGTCGATCGCCTTCTCCCTATTAAGCAACATGTCAAGGAAGGACGGACGTTGGCCTTCGGCAATAGGCTCTGTTTTCCTCGTCCCATTTTGCTGAGCAATGAGGGAGTTTTCAGGTCCCTCAGGAGCTTCTTGCTTCCCTGTGTTGTCATTACACTCTTCGGCGAATTCCGAAGTGGTCATTACAGTGTCAGTTAGTGGTTGCTCTACTAGCTGAGTCTTCACCTTTTTGACGTTACGGTCATCCTCTGGAAGAGGTGGAGATGCCTCTTTATCCACAAGCTTGAGTGAAATGGAGTAGTCCACTTCTTCAGATTCTTCATTAGCCGTCACACTCGAGGAGGCCCATGTACCTCCACCATTAATCATCCTTTCTCTGCTCCGTCTCTCTCTCGCATCCTTCCGACAAACTCTGTTGCCGTGGATATCGGTTGGGACCGCCGCAGTGGGCAGCAGTCCGTGGCATAGTAATGAGAGCTTTTCTCTCTAGTTTCTCTCTCTGTCGGCAACCTTTAATTTTACCCCTATTGAATATACATTATACCTCATGGGAATTAATAAAGTCAATATAGTAATAACTGAAGGATAGAATTATACATTCATACGAAATAAATCTCCCTTTGTTCAATAAATATGACTAAAAATTTTCTTCTTTCTTTACCCCATAGGAGCATATGAATATGATGAGGATATGCGTAAACAACACATATTTTCTCACATTTATATTGTAAAAGTTAAAAAAAAAAAATTGTATGGTACGTACGTACGCGTCTTATTGTGTCACATTGATACTCCGCTCTCATTTAATACTACATAATTAAAAAGTTGATCAATATAACTTAATCAGAAATGTTTTAATGGTCAACAAGTATAATAATACTAAATACCGCATCCAAATAAAAGTTTACAATAATTAATGTCTTAAATTGTAAAATACTCTTATCCTTTAGGATAAGCTTTTGCCAAGGAATATAGTCCAACCAATGAAAAAGTCGTATACTAAAGTGTTAAAGGAATTGGACAAGAGAGAGGCCGAAAGCCATGTTTTTGGTTTTAAGTAATGAGTGGTGGGTCGTACAAAGGGGAATCATTTCATCTCTAGGCGCACCACTTAATAATGCACCACTTAATAATGCAATCTCATGATGTATGTCTGAAATTAACATTCCAAGTGGGTCTGAAATTACTATTACTAGCGAGACCCATTTCCCAAAATATCTTCCATTTCATATAGAGGATCATAATGTTGCCAATAATGCTAGAAGTTCATTCCGAAATTTCAATTACAAATTGTAAAAAATTTATATAATCAATTTGGTTATATTCATTATATCACGTTTTTCAATCATATATAAGTAACACATTTATCCATTATTTTTTATTTATTTCATGTGGATTTATAGTTAAATGATACATTTTAAAAGGGGCAGATAAAGACTGAAAAGAACGTTTAATGAAGTCATTGAATATGACTTTTTAGTCAACAACCTTTTTAAGGATTTGGTTGTTAATAGAGCACAATGGCATTGTGCAATATATATATAGCTGATCTCATATAATGGGGTAAGGTTTATTGTTGTAGTTGATAATATTTCAAAAATAGGATATATGTTCGTTTGTGATTAGAGAACTTGACATAATGAATATAATAAATTTGACATAAGTATTGTCCTTATAAATACTCTCTCCATTACTTTTTTCTAACAAACAATTAACCGAATCACCAAATCATGTTTGAAGATTTGGTTAAAACTAGTTGGAGACGACAATAAAGATGCCAAAAGTATAGTTTTTTGCAAAAATAACAATCATTTATGTGGAGGAGAGATATGCTACTTAAAGATTTACTCTGGGACGTTGGAGATGGCACATCAATCAGAATTTGGGGTGACCCATGGATCCCAAATATATCTCCCCCTGAGAAACCTTTAGACTGCCATGAGTACATTGTAAAGCATGGTCGAGTTTGTGACCTTATATCTGATAGTCGTTGGCAATTAGATCAAGTTCGTGAGTATCTTCCTAAACATGTTATCACTGCCATTACTAATATTCCTATACCTACAAATGGGTTAAGGGATAAGTTAGTATGGATCCCAGCAATTAATGGAGAATATACAGTGAAACTTGGCTACAAAAATGAGACCAGCACAACCATCGGCCAAAATTTTCTCCCAGGAACATCGAGCATTATCTCTGCTCAAGTTTGGAAATTCATCTGGAAAATCAAAGTCATCCCCCGGGTTCAACATTTCATATGGAGGATCCTTTCCAAATCTGTTGCAACAAATGAGGCACTATTGAAGCGGAAACGAGCTCCTAATCCGATATGTCCAATTTGTATGATGGCTCCTGAATCAATTGAGCACTTGTTCTTTCATTGTCCATGGACTAGATGTGTGTGGTTTGGGTGCAGACTGGGAGTGAAGCCCGATGAGCCACAGGTATGGAACTTTGATAACTGGTGGATAAATATCACTGATGCAAAATCAGATTTGGATGATTTTGAAATTGCGTTATTATGCTGGATACTTTGGTACATTTGGAAACAACGCAATGATGTGGTTTTTAATCATATGAGCCCGAACCCACTAGCTATAATAGAAGCTTCACATAGGTCTAATTTGGAATTCTTTGCTGCACTAGAAGGGGATACTAGAGTTCAAACACAGATGCCTAGATTACATAACATTGTACATGTCTGGCAAGCACCCCCAGATGGCTTTCTTAAAATAAACTCTGATGGCTCTTTCCACACAATGCCAGAACGAGCGGCAGTGGGAATAATTTGTAGGGATAAAGCTGAACACTATGTATGGGGTTTTGTAGACAAAATCAAGTCCATTTCGGCATTTATGACAGAGGCTTTGGCACTGAAACAAGCACTGTTGTTAGCTATTGATCTAGGCCATGACAAGGTTATCTTTGAGACTGATTGTCAATCTTTGCATAATTGTGTGCTATCTCAACTACCGGATCTCTATGATTGGCGAAGCAGAAGTATAATCCAAGACATTATTAGTCTACTCTCATCCAAAGTTGGGTTCTCCTTGACATTCACCCCTCGTTTGGGTAATGTTGCAGCTGACTACTTAGCAGTTGAAGCTTGTAAGGGTGTGTGCCCCATGGGGTGGGTTGAAGAACCACCACTCCCTTTGTTATCTATTCTGACTTCGGATGTGGAGCAAGCCAGACATGCCTCAGAGAATGCTTTTGCCCAAGAGTAGAATCAGGATTGCTGGGATTTTGTTATTGTATTGTTGTTATTTATTCTCTGCAATTGTTTGATTTATACCGCTTTGTTATGTTAATCCTAAAACATTATTTCATCCTGGTATTTCAATAGAAATTCCTTTTGATCAAAAAAATGTGGAGGAGAGAGAATATGTGACAGAGAGACAATATGTAGGAATTAAATGCATTAATATGTATAATAAATGAGGGTAAAATAGAAATCAGCAAAAAAATTTAAGATAACCTCTAGTCTGTTTGGTAGGAGGGAAAGGGATGGGAGGGAAAATTTTTATAGTTAGAGTTAAAAAATTTGGAGAAGTGGGGTTATACAATTTTTAATAAAGATAAAATATAAAATAAAAGAGTAAGAAATATTAATCAAAAATATTTAACCCCACTTCTTTAATTTTCTTAAATTCAACTCATAAAAATTTTTCCTCCCCTCCAATCCTTCATACCAAACAGCGCCAAGTGTTTATAATAAAAGGAAACATTTCATATCTAAAAATTGTCTAGAGGAAAAAAGAGGAAGGGAGGGAGCAACATATGAAATACACTTAGCTTCCAAATGTGCAGGAAAAAGTTTTACAACGTTGGCACCACCCTTTAAGAAGTCATCATCAGCTAACAGAGCAATACTCAAGACCGTTTTACTTATATGAACGAACAAACAATCACGCATTAAAGTAAGAACAAATATACAATCATACTCCCTCCTTTCCTTTTATATCGTTTTTATAAGCGATAAATACTTTGCTTACGCAATATAAATTTATGGTTAAAATTAATTAAAAATAATAATATTTTAAAAATGTAATGTCTTATTGAAATATGACCCTATTTTTGAAAGAGAATGAGTAGAAAATATGAGAGATAATGAGTAATAAATAATTAAATGAAAGAGAAGTAGTAGTTCATTAATAAAAAGATATGTATTTAGTAGAGGTAGAAAAGGAAAAAAATAGTTTAAATTTTGATACACAAAAATAGATGCTTATATTAAGGAATAGCCTCAAGAGAGAAAAAGTTATTTATCAATAGGATGAGAGGGAGTACTTAATTAATGCTCCGTACTCCCTCCTCTTATCTAATTTATAGGGTAATTAATTTAACATATTTTATTAGAATTAAGAAAGTATTATTAATTCTATATTAAAATTTGATAACTTTTCAACTTTACCCCTATTTAATATATACTTTATATCTCGATTCCAAAAATATAAAGTCTCCACAATAATAAATAAAGGGTAAAATTGTGGAGTAAACAATATAATGATGTGACTTATATGTAAGGCTCAAAAAACTACTTTCTTTCTACTACCTTATAATAAATAGGACCAAAAATGATCAAACTGATTAATGACATGACTCAATATTCAAAAAAGACGGATAGAAACGAGCACATGGAAGGGGATCAGACAAAGTTGGGAAAGTGTAAGGGAGGGTGTTTCCTGGAGGATTACAGATGGAGCCTTGGTGTCTTTTTGGCAGGATATATGGGTTTCTCACTTTAACAGGTTGGAGAGCTTTGTAACTCAAACGTTAACAAATGAAATTTGGGAATGGAAAGTGGCTGATTGTATCACTCCGTCAGGACAATGAGATCTGAATAAGTTTGATCATTTATTGCCGAAGTAAGTTATGTTAGCAATCCAAAGAGAGAGTATTAACCGCAATGCTAGTGGCGATATTCTAAGTTGGTGATGGATAGCTGATGGTAAATTTACTCTAAAAAAAGGTGTACAAGAGGTTAGTTGAATACTGGGAAAACCAAAATAGGTTTTCATGGAGCCTTATATGTAAGCTTAAGGTTCCTCAATGATACAGACTGTTTCTATGGTTATGCACACATGGGCGTTTATTGACAAATTTGGCATGAGCTCAACGGACACGACTGAGATGTGTCCCTTCTGTCAAGACGAGACTGAATCGATTCTACATGTTCTTAGATATTGTGCTACGATTAAAGGACTTTGAAGTGAGACGTTACATAGTCAATGCCATCGGCATTTCTTTGACTTAATCGATAGAAACACTTGGTTAACATGGTGTTTACTATGTCAGGATCATGTGTATGGCTACGAGTTTCGACACTGGGTTACAATTCTATGTAGGCATATTTGGTTGGTGAGGAATGATCGTATTTTCAATAATACATGTGGAATAAACAGGAGTTACTGGCACGTATTAGTTCGGTGTTGTCTTGGGTTATGTCCAGTCACATGCAACCGAAGTCCTACATCATAAGAACTACGTTTTGGCATCCTCCACGTGCCGGGGTGGTTAAGGTTAATACGGATTGGTCCAGGAATGAATCGTCGGGTGCTGTACATGTGGTAGGGCATTACGTGATGAAAATGGAGGATTTGTTTAGGGGTTTATGTTTCAGATTGGACGTGGGTCGGTGATTACAACAGAAGCCTGGGGAATCTTATGGGGTATGAAGTTGGCCTGGGAAGCAGGATTTAGATATATTATTGTTGAAAGTGATTGTAGTGAAGTATTAGAGCTTATTCAAGGAGTGGTCTCCAATGAACATTTTGATACTATTGTAATCTTAGAAATTCAGTCGATGCTGGAACGTGGGTGGGAAGTGGAGTTGATACATTGTTGTTGGGAGGTGAATAGGGTGGTAGATTTTTTCCTAAGGAGAGCATGAGATATAGCAGTGGATTTTCTTGTAGTTAACAGAGAGCCTGTTGAAGTTAACGTTTGCTTAGAGAAGATGTTGTGAACCAGCATAATTTGTATTGAGTTAGTGGGGTAGAGCCAGTAGGGCTAGATGCTTTTCTCATTTTCTATAAAAAAAATATATTTATAAGGGACTAGGCTTTCATGTGTGTGTATGGATATTTTTAGTCCAAAAAAATAATCCTTTTGCCATAAAAAAAAACACACACACACACACACAAATATTGATTGGCTAGCTAGTGATTTTAAAATACTACTCCCTCTAATCTTTAATAAAAGACCTATTTGGTGAGTTAATCTAGATCTTAAATATAAGACTTTTTTTTTTACATTTGTCAATTTTTTCTTAATTTTACCCCTATTGATTCTCCCTCAACAATAATCAAGGAGGAGAAATAGGGAAAGAATTCAAAAAGATGATTACAGTATTTTAAAAAATACATGTCATATGAACTAAACAAACTTTCTTAATCTAATCAAATTAGGTAAATATATCTTATATTGAGGACCATAAGTATTCGATCAAATTTGGGTTTGGATGTTGGTTCATGAAAGCCAAGACCTTATGAAAATCCTTAAGGAGGCCAATTAAGTTGATATTAAGTGTGTGATCACTTTGAATTAACACTACAAAAAAAATAGTATTATGTAGCGGTGGTATTGTAGCGGTTATATCAAACCGCTACAAATTATAGTATTTGTAGCGGTTTTAAGCTAAACCGCTATAAATTTGTAGCGGCAAGCTACGCGCTAAGTGGCGCGACAGATTAGCAGCCTTTTTAGCGGTTAGGTAGAACAAACCGCTACAAATATGGTATGAAATTCCCGCCAAAACTTGTAGCGGTTCAGTTGTAGCGATTAATAAACAAAAACCGCTACAATATTCCCCGCCACTTGGCGCAACCAAGACCCACCAATAGTGTAGCGGTTATTTGTAACGGGTATAGCAACGAAACCGCTACAAAATGCCAAACGTCAGGTATTTGTAGCGGTTATAGGGATATAACCGCTACAGAATTTCAGGAGTCTCCAAATTTGTAGCAGTTCTGGGCCATAACCGCTACAGAATTTCAAAGGTTCTTGTAATTTGTAGCGGTTATTATAAAACCGCTACAAATTTAAGGCGCCCTAGGTGATTTGTAGCGGTTAACGTAGCAGTTATTAGAATAACCGCTACAAACTGCTGGCCTATTTAAGGAGGCCGCCTCACTCCTTTTTCCGTTTGCTCATTTTGTTTCCTGAAGTTTCTCTGAGTGATTTCTTTTAGATTTGAGCGTTCAGACGTCTGTGAAGGAGTTTTTGCTACAGTATTTCTCAATATTTACACTTGAGGTACATATATAACACGTATTTTATTTGTATTTGTATTTTTATTAGATTTTTGCATAATAGTGTGACTAAAATATTTTTTTTTTTTTACAGTTACGGGGTGGCAGTAGCAGAGTAGGGGGCAGAGGGAGGGGGCAGCGTGGAGGCAGGGCGACCGCGGCATTTCAGCCCATCCCCCCACAGGAGTCGGCCCTACCACAAGCACCGCAGACGATCGCACAGGAGACGACCGCACCAGAGGTGCCTGAGTTTGGGGGGGCAGATATCAGCATCGAGGATTATGACGAGGAGGACTTCGAGATCCCGATTGGGATCAGGGAGATGGAGCAGTTCCTTGATGAGGAGGAGGCTCGGAAGCAAAACAACCCACAAGGGTCGTCTTCGCGGTCCACTGGGTTTGAGGTGCAGGTCTAAGGTAAATAAATTTTTTAATTTAATAAATTATTTATTTAAATTTAAAATGTTAACTTTAAATTACAATTTATCTAACGTGCGGTAAACTGTGCAGATGAGCAGGGGAACGTGTCGACGAGGAGGCTGGACGTGGCCGGTGTGAACAGCATAGACCGGACCCTGCGAGTTATAGTGCCGTAGAATGAGGGCACTGACCAGTCCATCGATAATGGGGGTCACCTGTTCAATCGCTTCCTGAACAACTTGGGCGCGAATTGGATGCGGTTCCCCCTTCACTTCAGGACGTGGAGGCACGTTCCGAAGGGGCCGAAGGACCAGGCTTGGGAGGAGGTGGTTCAGGTAATTAATAGTATTTAATTAATATTTTTTGTAATTAATTCTATTTAATTAATATTTTTTTAATAGGATTTTTGTAATTAATGATATTTAAATAATTTTTTTGTAGCTGAGGTTTGCCATTCGGGCCAACCGGAAGAGGTACACCCTCGTAAAGATGGGTAACGACTGGAGGAACAGTCGGAACCGTCTCTTCCGCAGGGTGGATAAGGACGGAACGATGCCTCTGGAGCAGCTGATCGAGAGCGTCCCGGACGACATGCCGCCGAACGACTGGGCGGGTTTCATCCAGTTCAGGAAGAGCGCTTAGGGGCAGGTAATGTATTTATTAGATTATTTATATACTTTTTTTAATTTTTAATTATTAAATTATAATTTCAATTTAATTTTTATTAATTTTAAATGTTTTTATTGTTTTAATATATTTAATATTGTTTTTTTCCCAAGAGCTTTCTTAGAGGAACACCAGGATCCATGCGCAGCAGACGATCCACCACACAGCAGGATCGAAGACCTTTGTTGTCACCTACAGCGAGCTGGTAACTTTTCAAAAAAACACTAACTTTTAGCTGGTTATTTCATAATACTAATTAATTGAAATTTGTAATTGTTTTAGGAGAAGAAGGCTCAGCAGGAGAACCGTTAGAAGGACTATGGGGAGTTGTACGCCATCACACACAGACACCGTGATGGGACTGCGACCTCTCAGCAGGCAGAGGTGACCATTGTAAGTAATTTTATTATTATAATTTTTATAAAACCAACTTAATAATGAAAAATGCTAATCAGTAATTGTTTCATAAAATGGCAGGAGCGGATGCAGCAGTTGCAGGCTGAGCTGCGACAGACCCAGGCCGAGGAGTCACAGGAGTCAGTAGACTCGACGGCTCCTTTGAAGGCGAGTCTGGGTCAGGCTGAGCACCCCGGACACGTGCGGGGGATGGGGATAGGCGCCAGACCTAGCATAGTCTACGGCAGGAGCGCCGCCTCTGAGGCTGGCAGCTCTAGAGGGGTCAGACGTCGGAGGGATGAGTCTATTGACCAGCTGCGGTCAAACTTGGAGCAGCAGCAGCAGATGCACCAGCTGCATCTGCAGCAGATGCACCAGCTGCATCTGCAGCAGATGCAGCTGCAGGCTGATATGATCTACGCTCAGCAGACGCAGTGGCGTGATATCGTGAACAACATGCTCAAGCGGTCTTGGAGTCGGCTATTCCTGGATGAGCAGCATCCACAGGTTCCCCCTGTCCCTCGGTATGTCATCCCGACTACTCCTCCTCCTCCTCCTCCTGATGATGATGGTGCGGTTCACTCTGCACAGCAGCCCGATCCAACAGCACCTGAGGGAGCCCCACCTGAGGGAGCACCAGATGATCAGCCCCCAACTACTTAGTTTAGGACATCTTTTTTTATTTGTTGTTGAAACATTTGTAAATATATATATAAGTTTGTATTTCATAACTTAAATTCTTATTGTGTTTACCATAATTATATTTATATTATTAGATCGCGTTGTTGAATTTTTGAATTAATTGAAAAAATATTATTTATATTTCTAAAATAAAAAAATAAAGCATATGTATATTTGTAGTGGTTTTATATAAAAACCACTACAAATATATATGGTTGTAGCGGTTCTACAATAAAAACCGCTACACCATATATATTGTTGTAGCGGTTCTATAATATAAACCGCTACAACCATATATACTTTTGTAGCGGTTCTACAATAGAAACCGCTACAAATATATATGATTGTAGCTGTTTTACAATAAAAACTGCTACAAATACTCATCATTTGAATTTTGAAATTTGTCGCCTTTGTGCACATTTGTAGCGGTTATGTTATGTATAACCGCTACAAATTAAAAATAATTTTTTAAATTGTTGTCCAATGGCCTTAATATTTTTAGCGGTTGTATACATATAACTGCTACAAATACTCAACGTTTAAATTTTGAATTTCCCACCAATGTGTGCAAAATTCCAAAGGCTTGAAAATTAGTAGCGGTTTTATACATATAACCGCTACAAATATTTAAGAACTGTAGCTGTTAGTGTAGCAGTTTAAGAACCGCTACAAAATTGGAAACTTTGGAATTTCAGAATATAAGGTTCTTGGCATTTGTCATTCTGTACTCACTCATCTTCTTCTCTATACTTTCTTCTCTCTTACTAGTAGCTATGGATAAGTCATGGATCAGGTTGCCGCGCAATTCTCCAGAATATTTGTACGGATTAAACAGTTTCTTGGATGGATTTTGCATTCACTCACGCCAGCTGTAACGGCAAGATCGTCTATCCGCGTCGGAGATGCAAGTTCAAGAAGTGGCATGTACAAAATGTTGTGAAGGAACATTTGCTTGTGAAGCCTTTCCCTGAGGACTATACGTTCTGGGCAGTTCATGGTGAGAAGGCCGGTATTAGATATGACGATGCTCTTCCTCGAAGTTCTCAAGTAGGCGTTCAAGTAGATGAAGATGATCTTATGAATGATGTTGTGCGTGATGCGTTTAGATTTCAAGGCGACAACTTCAACGAAGAAGTGCACGGTTCTAAGCCAGTTTTTATGAGGAATGAAGCAGCTCAGGATTTTTTCAGCTTGATGGATGAAGCAAATCATCCTTTATATCAAGGTTGTCGCAAATATTCTAAATTATCTTTCTTGATCAAATTGTATCATATCAAGTGCTTGTGTGGGATCACAGATAAGGGAATGTCGATGTTACTCGACTTATTACAAGATGCATTCCCCGACGTTGAGATTCCCACAACGTTCTATGAGGCCAAGAAGATTATCAACATGTTGGGGTTGAATTATCAAAAGATTGATGCATGCCCAAATGATTGTATGCTGTATTAGGGAGACAATTCCAGCAGGGAGACTTGTAAGAGATGTCACACATTAAGGTACAAGACAATTCGGAAGGGGAAAAAGCAGAAGAAGAAACCTGCAAAAATTCTCAGGTACTTCCCTTTGAAACCTCACCTACAAAGATTATTTATGTCATCTAAAACTGTAGAGCACATGAGGTGGCATGTCGTTGATAACAATGAAGACGGTAAATTAAGACATCCCCGGGATGCAGATGCTTGGAAAACGTTTGACAACGACTTTCCAGATTTCGTGACTGACCCCAGAAATGTTCGGCTTGCGTTGGTGACCGACAGTTTCAATCCTTTCAGGAATCTTAACATAAGTTACAGTATTTGGCCGGTAGTCTTAGTTCCCTACAACTTACCCCCTGGATATGTATGAAATAAAGCTCTTTCATTATGTCTATGATCATTCCAGGCAAAAAGGCACCAGGCAATGACATCGATGTGTATCTCCAACCGCTTATTGCGGCATTGCTTGACCTGTGGAATGTCGGCTTGGAGACGTACAACGCTTACGGCAAGACTTTGTTCAATTTGCGTGCAGCCTTGATGGGGATGATTAGTGACTTTCCTGGACTTGGCACATTATCTGGTTGGAATGTGCATACTGGGTCGGCATGTCCAGCTTGCAATTTTGACTCTGACGCAGTGCGCCTTCCCCACAGCCGAAAGTGGTGCTTTATGGGGCATCGAAGGTTTCTTGATGGAAGGTATAAGTTCAGATTGCAACGGAATCGCTTCAATGGAAAACCAAAAAAAAGAGGACCACCTCACACTTTGTCCGGTACAGATATCTTACACCAGCTTAAGCATGTTGACTTCGAGTTTGTAAAAAGCGATGATTCAGCACAAACTCACCAAAAGACGTGCAGGACTTCGACGCCTCAGCAGTGGAAGAAGATAAGTATTTTATTCACTCTTCCATATTGAAGATCTAATTTACTTCGCCACAGTCTTGATGTAATGCACATTGAAAAGAATGTTTGTGACAATGTGCTGTATACGCTGCTTAACGAACCTGGCAAGACAAAAGATCACCTTCAAGCAAGGAAAGATTTACGCGACATGGGAGTTCGTGAATATGCTTGGCCAGATGAGCATGACAGATTTCAACTGGCAAAGTTTACCCTCACAAAACCGAACAAGGAAGTCTTCCTCGCAACGTTAAAGAAATTAAAAGTTCCTGATGGGTATTCAAGCAACATTTCTCGATGTGTTGACTTGCAGGCTCGAAAGGTTGCTGGCCTAAAGAGTCTTGACTCACATGTTCTTATGCAGCAGTTACTCCCTCTGGCTATAAAGAATACACTTCCTCTCGATGTTTCCATCATTTTGGTGGAACTTTGTTCTTTCTTTTGGAAGTTGTGTTTTAAGGTTTTGATCGTTGAGGAGCTCGATTAGCTGCAGTCCAAAATTATTCTTACGCTTTGTCATTTGGAGATGATCTTTCCTCCGTCCTTTTTTACTGTGATGGTTCACCTTACAGTCCACCTCGTTCATAAAACAAAGCTCGCTGGACCAGTACAATATCGTTGGATGTATCCGATTGAGAGGTACTCATTTTAAATATGTGCTTTATTCTCCGTATTTAATGTTTGCTAGTCGTCCTTTTCAGTATTTTATATCAATTTTCTCATCTGTACTTCGTAGGTTCCTTGGGAAATTAAAATCTTACGTAAGGAATAAGGCGTGGCTAGAAGGTTATAGTTGAAGGCTATATAGGGGATGAGGTGCTATATTTTTGCTCAAGGTACTTTGATGATCTTGAGACGGCTTTCAACCGCCCACCTCGTGTTAACGATTGTCCTGAACCTGCGCCGACATCAGGAGAATTTATCCCTCGTGTTGGTAAACCAGTTGGAGCAACTGAGAACTTCAAACTAACGGCAACTGAGAAGTTGCAAGCATATAGACATGTCTTGATTAATTGTACTCAAGTTGAACCTTTCATACGGTAAGAATTGTACACTCACATGTTATTCGATCTATATCTTTCGTAACATTTCTCACTTTCATTTCACTATCGCCTTTCCATTATTAATTGCAGGGAATTCAGAAGTCATGTTAAGTGTCAACTCAGGATCTATATACAGACATCCTCGAAAGTTGATAGGAGGGTCCACAAAGAATTCCCGAGCTGGTTTGCGCGCAGAATACTAAATGACCACAACCCATACTCACCAGATTTCAGAGCTCTCGCAATCGGCCCTTTTGATCATGCAAAAAGGTTTACAGCATACAATGTCAATGCTTTTAAGTTTTGCACGGTTTCACGGGATCAAGGATTGCAAACTCAGAATTCGGGTGTTTATGGAACATTTGGGACAAGGAGTTATGCGAGCAGCAGTGACGCCAACATGCAGTTCGGAGGCGTCCCTTACTATGGCAAGCTTCTTGATGTGGTCAAACTTAATTATCAAGGCCATTTCACCGTGACGCTGTTCAAGTGTTTGTGGGCAAATACCATTACTTCTCGGGGACTGATAACTGACGACTTAGGGATCACATCAGTCAATTTATCACGGCTGATTCATATATAATGGTATTTCTCAAGATGATGAGCCGTATATTCTAGCTTCAGAGGCACATCAGGTTTATTATATCGAGGACGAGAGGCACAGGGATTGGCACATGGTCGTTCATCTAAAGCCACGAGACCTTTACGACATGGGTGAAGGCGATAACATCGCCTATGAGAGTGAGCCATTTCAGAAAGCCGATTTTGAAAACTACTTCCCTGAAGGCGATGACAATTTACCTCTACTGCGGTGAGTTTTTTTAAGTCTACGTCATTTAAATTAAATTTTTTTAAATTTAATAAAACATCCCTAATAATAATTTTTCTACATAATTTCTGTAGGGATGGCGACGATGAGTGATCAAATTCAAATTATGCTTTTCTCTTTTAAAAAAAAAACTGGAAAAAAATTTTTAAAATAAAATTTTAAAAACAAAATTTAAAAAAAAATAAAATAATATTTGTAGCGGTTATTAAACCGCTACAAAAGTAAAATTAACCGCTATTAAATAAAAACCGCTACAAAATCGATACATTAACCGCTACAAATAGTACGTGGATCCCTATAAATACCCTTACCACAACTCATTTCAAACACTCTCCAATTTCTTTTCACCTTACCTTTCTTTCATTTTATCTCATTTACAACTTCTTTTGTATGAGTAGAGGAGCTGAATAATATCATCACATATGGTAACAAGTTTTTTATTTTTTTTACAATACTTCTTTCCTTTATATAAAATTTATTCTCACCATTTTTTTTCCCAGATATTTTACAGCTGTATCTCATTTTCATCTATTTTTCATACACAATTACATTATATTAGACAACATAATAATTCCTTATTACCTACGTATCCTTAATAATATTATTAATATAATTTTTATACTAATCCAATTAAATTAAATTTATCCTTTTAATTTATTAATAAGCTAACTAAATTAGATAAATTAATAAAAAAACTAATTAATTTAATATTAAAAGAACAGAAACAAATGATCGTACTTTTTAAAATTTTTTTTTAAATATTTGTAGCGGTTATTAAACCACTACTAATTAACAAACGCGCCTTTTTAAACTCAAATTAAATTTGTTGGCGCTAAATTTGAATTTCATAAAATTAGTAGCGGTTTTATAAGCGCTACAAATTTCATAAAAATTCAAAATTAGTAGCGGTTTATTAACCGCTACAAAATTGAAAAACAAAATATCATTTTTCTTTTCTCGCCTTCAAAATTTCAATTTTTTATATTTGTAGCGGTTATATAACGGCTACAAATATCTCTGAAAAAAAATTTCGTTCATGGGGATGTTGTAGCGGTTTTTTGTAACCGCTATAAAGGATGTAGCGGTTATTTTCCTTGAGTAGCGGTTTTATATAACCGCTACAAAACCGCTTGCAACATACGATTTAGTAGCAGTTTTGCTAACCGCTACTAATGTTGTTTTTAGCGGTTAAAACCATTACTAATACCCATTTTTAACTGCTACTAAATCACTTTTTTTTTTGTAGTGTAAGCCAACTATTGTATACTCCTCTGGTTTTTAATATAAGATATATTTGAGGAGTTAACCTTAATCTTAAATATAAGACATAGTTTTTATATTTGTCAATCTTTTTCTAATTCACCTCTATTAATGCTCCCTCAACCATGATCAAGGAGGAGGGGAAAAGAGGAAATTAAGGAAGATGGCTAGGGTATTTTAGAAAATACATGTCATAGTAACTAACTTCCTTAATCTAATTAAATTAAGTAAATATCTCTTATATTAAGGACCAGAAAGAGTAGTTGCTATAGTATTAAATCATAGTTATATTAATGGCAATTAAAACTACAGCCATCCACCGTTGCAATAGTAATATAGGCTTTTTACTCTGTGATAACAATTTTTACAATAAGACAAAATCGTCGAGTTTTCCATTTAATATAAGATTGATCATTAAATTAAGTTTTCCATGCATCTCCCCATAAACCTCCCATTAGTATATGCCTTCCGCCAACCAATTTCAGTTTGTTTCTTTCGTCTAAAAGACACAATATTAATTTAATTTAATGGTTTACATAAAATATAAAAAAACATTAATAAGAAATTAAAAAAGAAATATACTGTAATACCCCGAATTTTGGGATTGGAGGCTTGAGAATAAGCCTAAATTAAGCAGACTACTAAGCCCCGGTTTAGTAGATATCCCAAATCTATTCTCTAATGTTTCTTATATCTTTGGGGTATTAAGAAAGTAAAATGATGAATTTTGGAGAATATAATTATGTTTTCGGTGAAATCGCTTATGAGGTATTGAGCTTGTCATCTGATTTTGAATGATCAAATGATGAGCAAAAATTATGAAATTTTACAGGATGAAAGTAGACATCCTAATTTTTAATTTGATAGTTCATGTGACTCAATTATAGCTATATACAAAAAGATATGAATTTTTGAAGTCAACACAGAAAAACTGTGAAATTTCTGGAACAATATGCAAAGTTTGAAATTCTGGGAATTTTGTAATTCTATTCAGCAAAATTCTATATTTTTTCTTAAAACTAGACTCAATAAGGGTTCTATAGGCTTTGAAATCACTCAGATTTGATTTTTCTAGAATTAGTTATGAGTTTTCAAAGTTTGGGCAGAAATCTGCCAAAACTTTGTAAAAATCTGAATTTTGGAAAATTAAACAATTGATTAAAATATTATAATATAAATTATAAAAGGCAGATCATCATCTTCCTCCCACCATTTCAGACGTGAGCTGCAGCCAAGGAGAGAGAGAAAGTTTGAGAGTTTTAGAGAGAGAAGGAGAGGAGAAAACTCACGAGATAGGTCGATTTGTTCGGTGAATTCGTACCTAACGTGTATAATCCTTCTCCTAAGCTTCTCTTCTATGTTGTTTGAGGTATTTGAAGCAAGATTCATGGTGTTACCAAGGTTAGGGTTTTGGCCACATCAAGAAAAAGCCAGAGGGAGCTTGAGGTAACTTCCAAACCTTTGTATATTGACTATTCTAGCTACTGTAGACAATTTAATTGGTGAAATTTCGCCGGATTGTCTTTGGTTCTAAAAATGGAAAATGGGTTTGTGGGGCTGTTATGCTGCCAAAATTGATATTAAATGGTAGTTGTAACCTAATTAAATAGTCAATAAAGTGGTTAGGAGTAGAAAAGAACGTGTTTACGAAGTCGAAATCGAAAAACCCCGATTTCCCCCTGAAAACCCATAAATTTCGGCCAGCACTATAAATGGGTCTTAGATTTGGATTTTCAATGATTTAATGATTCCATTGAGTTCGTGGACGAAAATTAGGTAGGGTTACAGTTGGACACTTTTCGAAAAAGGTTGAGAAAGCATAATTACGGAAACACCCATAAAACCCTAAAAGTAGGGCTGCCAAGGGCAATTTTATAATTTGACATTAAATTTGATAATTCCGAATCCGAAAATGGATTCCTTGGGTGAAAATATGTCAGGATAGCCCTGGTTAGAATTTCAAGAAAAATACAGCCGGTTCGGGTACGATGGGGCCGGGCCGGGCCAGGTCCCCGGGGGTATTTTAGTAATTTTTCAAGATAGACTCATATAACCCCCAGAAACACTATGGAAGTGTCTAAATGGTATATTTGACATTGTAGGATCGAATATGGAGCCCCGAGCTGTTGGCACGCATTACGAGGCACGCATTACGAGGCTGAAAAGGGTTAAGGTAGGGGACTTACCTTACTTGTATGTATTTGATATCTTTGCTTGTGTAATGATGTATGTGATTGCTTTACTTGATTGTGTAGAGCATATTTGAATAAATGAAGCTCTGTTTCTGTTTTCGCTATGGCCATAGTCTTGTTGAATGAAACATTGAGCATGCAAAAATGTCATTATGGGGCATACATCTAGATAAAGCCAACATGTCACACACATAGCATCAATCATGCATGCATTATATGGTATTTGTTTCCTACTAAGATTCTCTCGAATCTCACCCTCCCCTACCAACAATTTAGACAGGAGACGACAGAAGATATGTAAACAATAATGCAGAGTACCGTACGAGGGGATTACAGTGATGGAACGAAGACGAGAAGATGTATCTGTTTTACTGGGATGGGTTTAGATACCCTAGTAGCCTTGTACAGCTATATAATTTGAATTTATCAGGTACGAACCCCTCGGGGGAAATTATGTAATTATGTACGTATTATCAGTATATTCATGCTAATCCTGTGTTGCCTATCGAACCGTATATCGTTTTCCACAAATACTCTGAAAAAGTTTGAAATTAAGATAAGGGCGTGACATATACTCCGTATAGAAGAGTAAATAAAATAATTAAGCATGTTCATAAGGACATTTATTTACAATGTAACGAGTAAATTACAAATTGAATACAAGATTTTAACAAACCGAAAAAAAACATAAATAGATGTTTAATTGTACAGCTATCAAACATTTCAACATCTTTTTATTTTATACAGAAGAATAAACAATGACAAATTTAAGCAATACATGAACTGGACTTTATTCACCATATTTGTAGAAAGATTAAAGAAAGAACTGATCTTTTGTCAGTATGAGACTGACAATCCATGTATATGACACTCACTCACTGATCACTGTAAACCACAATGGGGCTCCTCACTTGGGAATTGCCATCATCCCAAATCAAAGAAGCAGAGACTATTTCCACATTTATTGTTCCTTCAACTGTAACGGTAAACGACTTCTTCTCTCCCACAGACGAAAACGACAACGCACTTGGTGACACTTGAATAGTCAACAAAGACCGAGGAACGATCACTTTAGCCTTGTATACAGACTTAGCTGCTCCTACATTTGTCACCGTTCTATGAAACACACTAATGAAAGGTTTTGAGATGTTTCTCTTGAGAGCGAAAGATGGGAGATTGAGGTCCCACACCGTTTCATTCTCGATTTTCTTACAGTTGACGTCTTCATCTGTAATGCTTCTTAGGCTTGTCCTGTTATAACCTTGTCCACACAAGAACCTCACATAATCTGATTCACTAATATCATATACCAAACCAGGGCTCACTGCCTTAACGGGATTAATCTGTCCGGCTCCATATGCAAATTCAGCTTCTGGGTTGAGAGCGGGACTCATTGGAGTGGCTGTAATATATACATGGAAAGAACATGTCAGATCAAAAGAGAACAACTATAGAGCATTTATATATATATATATATTGGCGGATTAGTTAACTAGGTAATGAAGTAATTACCAGAGGTCATTAAGGCAGACTTGATTGCTGCAGGAGACCAAGTGGGATGAAACGACTTGACGTAGGCCGCTGCAGCAGTAGCGTGAGGGCAAGCCATGGAAGTTCCTGAGATTATATTGAACTTCGATAATCTCTTTTCTCCTTGCATTTCAGTAATAGGCGTTGTGGGAGGCCATGCGGCTATGATATCTACTCCTGGAGCAGCTATGTCAGGCTACAAAAACGTTAACAACAAAAGCATAATTTCAATAACTATTTTGGTCATGAAAACCGAAAAGGGCCAGCATTCCGAAAATTCATACTCATCTAATTCTATTTATAAATCATTTCCTATAATCCTCTAATTTTATTTATAAGGCAGATAGAGAAGTTTTTTCTGATCCTATTTATAAGGGAACTCATTAAACTTTTGAAGTAAATGTATAATTTAACTTTTTATTTATTATTGTGTTAACTTTATTTTCATTTGGTGTTATGTATATTAAGTAGGGGTAGAGTTGAAAAATTGTTAAATTTTATAGCAGGGTTATTGAGGTTTAATGTTTTCTTTGGTCTGTATGAAAATCTATAGAAGTACCTTATAAACAGGATCAGAGGAGTATATCTTACTAGAATTAAGAAAAACCTTAACTCTTGCTAGCTTTGTTTTAATTTATTAACTTTTCAATTTTATCTCTATTCAATATGCAATCTACTCTAAGAATATAAAATTTACACAATAATAAATGAAGGTTGAAAGTGTGCATTCGTGTAAAAAATATTAACGACGTGACTTGTAAATAATAAAACCAAAGAAAACCATATAGATAGAAGGAGTATCTCGTATCTGTGACTGTACCTTGAGAATGTTGGGAGTAATGACGTTTGGACCCCTTGAAGAAAAGGAAGCTGCGTATGGGGACAAAGAATCTTTGCCTTGATTAGTCTTGAAAATGACAGCGGTTGGATTGCTGCAGAAATTGGCAGATATCATAGAACAAAAAGAGAATAATTAATCAACGTAAAATAATGACAAGGGAATGAATCAATCAAATATATATGATGTCTGATATGATATATATGCATATACCTGGTAGATTTCATGTAAGAGCGAATATGTTTGCCATCATTTAGAGTAAGCACAGCCAATGGAAGAGGGAAGGGAAAATAAGATGCAGCATCTTGAGAGTAAATGGCTGTTGGAAACACAACCCCAACCACCCCTGACAGTGCCGCAGAATCACTGGGAAACGCATCACACAAAACAATTTTTGCCTTCACTTTGGCTTCATCCAACGAGTTTTCTGAGCATCCCCTACATATCCAACAATCAGTTATTACAATACCATTCTAATGCTTCATATTCCTTTCATTTCTTAATACATATTTTACGATATAATAATAGTAAGTACAGCAGCAACAATCATATATAATACCTTGAGGTGGAACTGTTAAATCCACCAGTGATATTGGGCGCATCTCCAGCGTAAATCAAGGGGTAAGTTTTATTTTGGAGGTCAAAGGTGCTCATCGAAACTCCCTGCATGTAATAAAGTAGAGTATCTCTCATTGATCTCTTAGATGTAATAATGAAAAGCCTTAACGAAAAAACTGAGCAATATCATATACCTCAAAGACCATGCCGTTTCCCAACTGAACCTTGGTGGAAAACTTCCTATCAATTGTGGAAGCAGCCACAGAAAGTGACCAGGGCGCAAAACTAGTCATGGTGGAAAGCTCAGGGCCCAAATTGTTGGCAGCCATTGATGTTAGAATTCCTTTCTTCATTGCATGGAAAGCTCCAATTGCAAACTCGTCCTCAAACAAGTCAGCGTGGAACCCCGATTGATCGCCGAGTGATACAGAAAGTATGTCGACGCCGTCAGAGATTGCTTCATCAAATGCTGCCAGAATGTCAGCTGTTTGGCAACCAGAAGACCAACAGGGTTTGTAGACAGCAATGCGAGCTGATGGAACTCCCCCCCTTGCTGTGCCCTTGCCTAGCCCAAATAGACTCGCTGAGTTAACCCAGTTTCCGGCAGCTGTGGATGCACAATGAGTTCCGTGCCCATTTGTATCCCTTGGCGATCTAACATCATCTTCACCAAACGACCCATCCAACCGAAAGTATTTTGCCCCAATTATCTTGCTGCGAGCGTGCGCGCGCACACACATATTAAGTGATATGACGTGCCCGCTTCAAAGTAATCCTTAGCATATACTCACTCCGTCATTAAATATAAGCTTCAAATTTAAAAATAGTTCTGTCCCAAAATATAACCTTAGTTCTAGTTTTGTCTCAACATTTGTTGTTTTTTTTTTTTCTTTTCAATTTTACCCTTTGTTTACGGTGTGTGTGTGTGTGTATATATATTGCATATTTTTTTGACCAGTGATTGTATGAATTATATTAATTAATAAGATGGATGAGAGCTATACTTACGAGGAAGAGCAAAGTTGGAAAAATATATGGAAAAAATACAGAAAAAGAATGGGAAAATTCCAAAAAACTACACTCAAAATATACAAAGGACAAATCAGTACAACGAAATTCAGAAATTCCAAATCAGGCGGGTGTCAGAAAAAGGAGGAATCTGTCCTTTTGAAATTTCGGCCAAATTACGAAAATGCCCTTCATGCACACTTCAGAATAACAACATGATCATCGGAATTAACACATTTAGATTCGGTATTAACAACTGCAATTCTTCTTTTACAATTAACAAATTTCAGGACCAATAACAACACATATCTCGCCATTAACAACTCCGGATTCGATATTAACAACTCCAATTTCTTCTTTCAACACTTAACAAGTTTCAGGGCCAATAACAACACTCACCTCGCCATTAACAACTGATGATTCGCCATTAACAACTCCTATGTTGTTATTGCGACTGAGGGCTAAGGGCATTTTCGTAATTTGGCCGAAATTTTAAAAGGACAGATTCCTCCTTTTTCTGACACCCGCCTGATTTGGAATTTCTGAATTTCGTTGTACTGATTTGTCCTTTGTATATTTTGAGTGCAGTTTTTTGGAATTTTCCCAAAAAGAATTTTGAAATTATAAAATTCTAAATAAGATATTTTCTAAAAAATGAGTTGTGAATTGTTTATCAAGTTTCATCATTCTCTTATCAACTCTTGATAACAATTCGGATTTGAGATTTTGTAATTTCAAATTTCTTTTTCTGAAAATATATATGCTACTTACATATTTATTGATTTTAACTGTTTTTAAATATTTTCTTGATAAACAAAAAAGGGTTATGTGAAGCTTATTTAGGGACGGAGGGAGTATATATATTTAGGCTTAGAAAAAGTATAGGGATGATGCTTACTTACTGCAAGTGATGTTTTGGCAAGACCCTTTCCATTTTTTCGGTGGTGAACTAAATCCGTGTTCGTTGAAACTGTCAGACTCTGGCCAAACTCCGTAATCAATTACTCCGACGATGACATCGCTCTCCAAACTTGATCTGTTCACCTGCTGTGGGAACCCTATGAAGTCCCAGGACCTTGTTGTTTGAGGCTTGTGCGTTTTGCTTTGGAACACAGAGATCACTCCATCCATTTCTGATGAATACATGGTATCATGTTTAGTAAATACTCTCTTGTTGGACATGTTTAAAAGGTGAAGAAAAAATTAAGCACATCATATCAAAACTGTACGTACCGGCCATTCTTTCAGCTTGCTCTTGTGTTAGCCTCACCGCAAATGCGTTGAAACTCTTCTTGTAGCTGTGGAGCAGAGCTTCGGGTGCAAAGTTTCTGAACCAAAAGCATTTTGGATGCATATGTTCAGTTTCTTTTGGGACTCTCTTTAATCAAATAACTTTTTACTAAATTGGATAAGAGTAAGTTATAGACATATTATAAGAACCTGCCAAGGACTTTCTGAACCATACTCGTGTGATGTAATTCTGCGACATGCATTTCCTTTGGATGATCCCCCATGTACACGATATACGTCTCTATCTTCAGAATGTGACAACAAAGATCAAACAACGTGTGTGTGTGTATATATATATAGAGAGAGAGAGAGAGAGTATTTTACCTTTGGCTCATGACAAAGTGCCTGAAGAATAAGAAAACTGAAAAAGAGAGAGAAGAGGAGACGCCGGGCGCTTAGAGAAAACATGTTTAAATTTCCAAATGAACAATAGATCTTCAAGTGTGTTTCTGTGTATTGTGGCGAAGAAATTTTGATGTGTTTCATGGCAGGAACGGTCCAATGCTATTTATAGAGGACAAAGATCTTTGCTACGTCTGAGCTGTCTAGCGTACGTTTGTTGTAGAAAATTGAAATTTGCTTTTAAGGACAAGGTCAAGTTGTTCATGTGGAGTCTGTCGAATTTTGAAGGAGTATTTGAGATACATTTTGACATTAATACTTAATAAAGTGAATTAACCCTGCGAGCACAATGATTCTGAAGTTTTCTCTCATATATGTTTGACATTGTATATTTTCCAAATTCGCGTGGCAGGATATTATAAAGAATGAACAAGTTCAGTATATTTTAACTCGGAGTAGGTAAGGTTCTGAGTTTCTTGTTTAATGAATAATTCTTCGATTCCAATGATATAAAAGGTCAAGCAGCCAACAAGGCCAGATCAGCTGTGGGGCCTAAGTGCTACCCAATTGACCAGCTCGCCTAGAGATGTTAAAAAAAACCCAATGGTCCGGTATGACCTGGTTTCGTGTGCCTTATATTGCTTGAGGTCCTCTCCTAACCAAACCTTGAGTTGATTTTAAATCTGGTCTGTGGTCTAGTCCATGCATAACCCTAAACTCGTCTGTATGTCTTGGATGTTTCTTGTCTTATTAATCCATGAGTTGGGTATTTTCGCTGAAAAATGTATAGGAAGAAAATGTTCAGGGGTCTCTTTTATTTTTTTTTATAAATAAAATAACCAAATAATTTTGACGGTACTGTTGAATGTTTTAACATTTGGTCAAATTAATCAATTTTAATCCTTTTTAACATTTTCCCCAAATTGAGCCGTCCTTGTTCTTGAATCTTGTTTAGTTTTTGGAAGTGAAAGGCATTGGACAATAATCCACTTGTGCTCAAACTCTTGATTTTTATTTTCAAAACTCTGCTTAAACAAGTGCAAGCTAATAGCATGAACTCAATGCATTTTTTTCCCTACCCCCGAAGTTATAAAATAAATCTTCAAAGCTTTGTAATCCAATAAAGCCAAGCTCATCTCTTGAATCTTTATAAATCATAAAATTACGAGTTTGGGCTTTGAACCATAATTAGTGTGCAAGTTATTGTCACGCCCTAAAAATTTAGGGGTGACCAGCATGGAATATAAGTGAACTCACATTCTTTAAACCTTAAATGTATAGACGGATATTAAATAATACTCATAATACCATTAACAAAAGCATAACTAGTACAATAATCCTAAGCATGCTTCAACCATCTTAAATTCATATCAACAACATACCTCATATAATCCAAATTACAAGGGAAGACAGGGATCCTGCCTATAGATTATGTGGAGCATCTAGACTACATAAGTAAATACAAAAGTATGAACTTATATTAATATCAAATTGAATAAATAAATAAATCTATATTTAGAGCAATTAGCGGCTCTTCCAAAATATATCTACAAGCTTTGATCAGCCATGAGAATCTTCACTATTCAACTGAAGGTGCAAGTCACCAATGTTATCTGAGGCCTAAATAATTTTCCAGTGAATAATGTCCCATTAATGTAAATAAATAAATAAATAAAACTGAATGAAATAAATTGATTGAATGATACTCTATATTAAACATGTAACATTTAACTCCATGAAATCGTAACTATAAACAAATTTATATAGAAGATTACGAATAGGCATATTGAAACTGTATAGGAGATCATTAAACAGATAATACCAAGTAATAAAATAATTTGTTTCACATAATCAATTTGAAAACAATAAATCACAAACTCCATATTTTCGTAGGACTTCAACATAACGGATAACAAGCGTGGACATAGTCCATGAGGGACAGTCACCAAGCGTGGCTGGAGGCCATGAAAACAAGCGTGGACACACAGTCCATATAGGTAAGTAACCAAACGAATATCAAGCGTGAGAGCTGTGCCCACGAAAGTCAAGCGAGCTCAAGGTTAATCATGGTGCGCCAAGGGCTAACAGAATTGCCGTTAGTAGCCAGTATCCTATATTCAGTCCTTTTGAAAACATTTCCAAGCATGCATGGGGCCAATTTTCCCTCATATACAATATATATAAAAGAAATATTAGCGAATGTTCCATAACCAAGGACCCCATCATGAAGCTCACAAAAATCATTTCAAGTAATTTCTTTATATTTTCTTGCACAAAGATTTGTAAAGAATAGGATGATGTGGAACAATTAAGTAACTTTAATAAAATCGTCATTTCATCTAATCATTCATATATAAATAAACAATAACACAGTTCCGGTAAACTTGGTTTTAGAAGATAATACTCGAAAATTGACAACTTAATGAAAATGTGACAATTAATAGGATTTCAATGGGATGTTATTCACTCATCTGTTGCAATCGCAATTATATAACTCTTCCCTAGTTATCACCTCTTGACTTATTCACTTCATACTCTCCTAATATTGCAAAGACAAAATATTAATATTCCAACTATAATTTATGCACAATTCCATAACATCTTCAACATACTTAATTATATTGCTGCAGTAAATTTAAAATTCATCCACCAATCACTTTATCAAGCATCTTACGGACAATCAGAATTTAAGTAACAAACAACGCCATACTAATAAACTACCAATTCTATCTCTTCAAGAAACAAAAAGACTTCCCAAAATTCCCTTAATTCCAAAATTTGATTTATGCTACAATAATCATGTATAACTATCCATTTTAAACTTTAATTTCTCATTTCAAACATTTTATCAAACACCTAATGTGCATTCACATTCAAACAAAGTCATCAAGCTTATTAAACGACAATTTTCAGCCTATTTTAACTCCCATTTTTCCTTATGTACCACGCACAACCACAATACAACGAAGAAAATTTATGAAACTAAAACATACCCTCACACACGACAATCACAGATTTAAAGAAAGATGAATTTTTCAAACATACACCATATATCGGTGTTTTATCGAGTCGAGGAAGGAGGAGAAAATGAAGGAGACTTCTAACAGAGCCCATTACACATGTGGCCCATTCTTAATGTATTTCTTTTTTTTTTTTTGTGATACAAAGGCAAGCATAGCTTGAGAAGATACAAGATCAGGAGCAAGGCCCCAAAGATTACTCTTGTGGCAGTAAACCACGTTCTAACGCAAAAAGACTAATACATTCCACCAGAGGTGTGCGTAATTCGGCATAGTTGAGATTGCTGTAGTGAGCGTGCAAGGTAATCAGTCTGAAGTTTTATCTTCCAAGTGCACCACAACTTCAAGCTGGGATACAGGGTGCAACACAGATATGGGCATAGACTCCAAATAATTGCTCTTCTCAAGTCTCACGGACTCACTGGGAATTACCATAGAAAGAGGAGTGGGGTCAACTCCCTTGTGGTGACCGTTGTGAGGGGTTGGGTAGTGATTTAAATTACTCAAAACACAAGTGGGATCTGGTGGGTCCACTTCTTCATGTGCTATTCCACATTTGGAGATTTTTATTGGCCCATCCGTCAAGCTCCCTCTAACTAGGTTGTGGGTCCTTATTTTAATAGCTTTCTTTGGCTTCATAGTGGGAGAAGCATGCGGAATATTTGGGCTCACATTGGATTCCAATTCCTTCTCTTTTTCGATGGCTGGGGAGGTGGGTTTAATCATCAAATCACTTTCCCTCTCTGTCCAGATTTTTCTTCTCCCCACGTGGACCCCCTTGCTTTTGGGGTGTTGACCGAAACTGACTCTATTTCCCTTCCTAATCTTTCCTTCGGCCATGGACATCACAGCAGCTTGTTCAATCCTCTTATCCGAGCCTAATCCCAAATTTGGAAAGTGATGGGAAGTCGAGCCTTCCACATGACCAGCACCCGACAGGACTGCAAATCTGGACTGGGATGATGTGCCGAGATGGGTTTGCCCACACAGCTTGTCGGATGGCGCACTACTCACCGAGCTTCTCGGAAGGTGTGAACCGGCGCGTCTACTCACCAGCATCCACGGACCGTAGGGCTGATCCTTGGCCGGCGGGGGCAGCACCGGCGGAACCATTGAAGAGGAAGATGAAGGAGGATTTTGGGTGGTGCACAGATTCTGCACTAGTGGTTTATCTTTCTCAGAAGATGATGACTTCACAGTGGTCAATCCTTCAGGCTTAAGCGAAAAGCTACATTGCTCTTTACGGTGGCCATATCTACCACAACCAAAGCAGATAAGTCCTAAGCCTTCATATTCAATATTAAAAAGATTGGATGCCGTGATGATTCTGGAAACGAGTTCTTTCTGTAAATCTACTTCTACACAGAGTCTCGCATAGCGTCCCCTGTGAATGGTAGTTTCCTTGTCGTCAGGATTTTCCATAGTGTTCATATCCACCTTGATGGTTTTTCCAATCATGTCACCCATTCTCCAAAGGCATTCCTTGTTATAGCAGAGGAGTGGGACATTGGGAATACGGACCCAAGTAGCCACCCGACCTAGAGGGTTTTTGAGGGGGTCGAAGAAAGGAGACCATCTCTGAACAAGAATTGAGTGCTGGGCAACCGTCCAGGGACCACCAAAAAGGATCTTCTTGTAGAGTTGTTCACAATTAGCTTGATCTTTAAATTTCACAACGTAAATTTCTGATTATGTATTTCAGTTGTCATTTGGTTGTAATAGATAGCTTCTAGAAATAGAAAGAAAATAGCTACTCAACCTGTATATATCAAATTGATCCTGTACGATTTTTTCTTCAAGAAATGAAATGAGAATTTTCTAGAAAAGTATTATGGTATCATAGCATTTCTCCATTTTCATTTCTCAGTGAATTCTATGATAGTAGTTGTCACCGTGGTCCTCTTCTGATCTTGGTGCTCTGTTTTCTTCATTCAGATCGGTCATCTACCAAATTTACCTTTCTCACCGTGATCTCCTTTTCGATCTCGGTTATTGTTTTCCCTCATTCAGATCGGTCATCTACCAATTTCTTCTTCTTCTTCATTTTTCTGGTTTGCACGAGTTCTTTTCAGATTGCTTAACCTGATTTCTTCAATTCTATCTGCAGCTTCGATTCATTGCTTAATGGATTCTGACCATAGTTCATCGGCTCTTTTGATGGTTTCCACTCAAGACCCAGCGAGTCCTTATTTCCTCCATTCAAACAAAAATCCCTCACTCATACTGGTTTCTCCACCTCTGATTGGGACAAATTATCATCTCTGGGCCGTGCCATGACGGTTGCGCTTATGAGCGAAAATAAGTTTGGTTTCGTTGACGGATCTATCTCTGCTCCAGATCAATTTGATCTACTTTTTCCAATTTGGCAACGGTGCAACACCATGGTTCTGAGTTGGATCAATCGGTCTCTTTCTCCTTCTATTTCTCAAAGTGTATTATGGTTGAATCGTGCATCTGATGTCTGGACAGATCTGAGGGAATGGTTTTCCCATGGTGATGCCTTCAGAGTTGCAAATCCTCAGGAGGAACTGTATGCATTTCGTCAAGGTGACCTCTCTATTTCTGATTATTGCACTATGATGAAAATCATATGGGACGAGCTTGTCAATTTTCGACCTATTCCTGACTGCACTTGTTCTACTAAAGATTACATTTATTAGGACTATGTTATACGGTTTTTAAAGGGATTAAATGACAAATTTGCTACGGTTCGGTCTCAAATTATGCTTATGGATCCATTGCCTCCTGTAAATAAGGTTTTCTCCCTCGTAATACAATACAGCAAGAACGAGAACTTAGTGGATATTCTACTACCACTGTCTGTTTTAATAGGTCCAATATTCCTAATAATTCTGGCAAGCCTGCTGGTAATGGCAGATTTCCTGGTAATAATAATAATAATAGCAATACATTAAGAATGGGCCATTAGGAATGGCCGCATGTGTAATGGGCTCTGTTAACTTCCCTGATCTCGCATAGCATCAACAATAGAACAGAGGAGGAAGAAAGAAGGCTGGTTGCAACAAACTACACCCAACAAGCAGAGCAAAGAGGCAGAGACAAGATTGACGATGAACATCAACACACCCACGCACTTGCTGAACGAAAAAGGAAGGGGAAAGATATTCCTACCATGGCAGCGCTGGTTAAGGATGCACAACCACAGTAAACAGGGGCGAGGAGCAACAGGGCTAACTGGAGAAGGAGGATTGCGAAGCTTCTGGTTTTTTCTTTTCAGTTGATGCAGAAATCAACGATGACAAGAAAAAGGAAAAGAGATGTCTACGGCAGTGAGGGCTATAATGGAGAAAAACTAAAATGCCCTTGTCACAGTAGGCACTCAATAAATTTATATGGCATTTTGGTAATTAGAAGATGGGCTGAAACAATATAAAGGTATTTACTATTATTAGGAGAACCGAAAATATTGCAAACAATTAGAGGCAGAAATCAAAACTGAAAGATAATCCTAATATCTTCATTCAAATATTAAATATTTGAATGAAGATATCGTGAGATACTAAATAAACTAAGATACTCTAATAAAATATTATTATGATATCCTCTAATTACGCATTGATCCACAACTTAGCTTATGGGAGTAACTACCTAAAAATAAATAAAGAAAATTATTAATTTAATTTTGTTAGTATCTGAATTTACTCATCCCAAACTTAAGGACCACTCAACAAGTCTCAAAAATTTCCTAAATAATAGAAAGTATCAAAAATAACATAAGTAAACATTTTTTTTCTAATAATATATTATCTTGATAATCTATAAATATTTTCAGGGCTATTACATTCTTCCCCCCTTAAGAAATTCGGTCCTCCGAATTTAATTATGTGCTTTCTCAACTCTTAAGCAAGTGAGCATTTTGTTTTTGACTTCTTATGTAAGATGGCTGTAGAAAGAGATTAAAAGTGATGATAGGGAGAGAAAGGAGAATGAAAGAAAAGTAGAGAGAGAAACATAGAAAAAAACTAGAATTTACATACTGTATTCAAATTCTAAGAATTGGATAGACATGACAGTGAGTGACCTCATTATATAGGTATAAGTAGTTAGGGTAATAAACGCTAATATAATGTACTAATAAACTCAACTAACTCAACTACCATACGGCTCCTGGACTTAGAAACCACTAGGTTTATTTTTATTATTTACAATAACGTATCATCTTAACTACTACTCATAAATATAGTGAGGAACATCCAAATGAAGCAAATTAAAATTCTATGGAGAGCTATGCTCATATATTATCTACTGTCACAATTCCATATTAATTAGAGTTGCATTGTTTCATGAAAATACTAAAACAACAAATCTGGTACATAAAGTACAAACTAGTTCAAAATAGCTGTTACATAACAAGATTAAAAATTCATAAAACATTTTCTACAAACTAAAAAGATTACCATCCATGGTTCAATAAAAACCTTTACTAGTCCTATGAATGCATACCAATTTCATCTCCAAACTCAACATCTAAATATCTCAAGTTTGCACATACTTAGTCTTGTTTTAAAAGCTTAATTATTCCGTAGGCCTTAACAAGTTTTGCCAGTTTCTATACTATATTTAGGATACAAATGCAGCAGCGAATATTGACTTGGGCAAAGTTTCAGCAAGAAGATAAGAATTCGAATCTAACACTTTTATCAGTAAGAAGAAAAATCAATTTGTCAATGACAAAGTAATAGAAAGCAATTTCAAAGAAATATGCAACAAGTAATCGCTGAGTTCCATAAAGGTTACATGAACCTAAATCTATTACATAATTTTCAAGTCTAGCATTCACCATATAAGCACTACAAATGCAAGTGATTTCAGTAAACATAATTCAGAATTCAACTTCATTTACTACAGCGAAATAAACAAATTCCGATTGAGGTTTGAATCCAAAATCCAATGGTATGGACATGGACAAAAATTCAGCACAAGAGTAGGTATGTAGCAGTGCACTACAGAAAGGTTCCAGAAGTTTTAAAGGGGGAAAACCACAAAAATTCCAATTCTTAAATGAAGTGGATGATCAAGATTTATTCACATTAAAGTGTTTTTTTTTTGTTCAAAATCCAAAATTTCAATCCTTATGGTTTCCTGGTCTAGTGATTTTTGGTTCAAAATCAATTTTAGTGCAGTGAATCAGAAGTGCTAGATTATACAAAGTTTAGCAAAAATTTCAAAATGCAACAAAGATGCACTTTGCCAAGTGACAAGAAATCACAATTTCAATGGACCAAGAGTAATATACAGTTCAAAGTGGATTCCCTTTGCAATGCATGCACCAGTTCGACATAGTGTCGTTTCAATAGCTAAAAGTCAAAAACCAATTTATACATCAGGTTTCAGCTAATTCTAACATGCACCATTTGAAACTAGTCATGAGTGATATCCACATAGCTCAATTACGACTAAGAACATTGTTAATGATCTTATTAGAAATTAAAGATAATGGATATGGATAATCTTAGAGAAGCTAATGATTATCGCAACTTTGATTACTATTATTAATGCATAATGGTGGGATCTAGATACCAACCACTTGGTTATTGATCAATCATGACTAAAGCTAAATACCCTATATGGCAGAAACGGTATAGGAATTATGAAATCAAATATATCCGATTATTATAACAACTCTTCTTGTATAAATATATCTTTAAATATACTACTTATTAGTCCATTAATTATTCGGGCAAAAAAAAATTAGTCCATTAATTATTGCTAAATTAAAAACAAAAATAAATTCATTAATGACCAATTGCATGTATTGAACTATTGATGTTCAATTAAAATTAAATAAAGGAATGTCATAAGAAGAGTTTCGTTCTTTCAATATGGAGTACTCAATCCTAATGAAATAAAAAAAAACGAAAAATCGGAATAGAGGGAGATATTCTTGGAGAATTATACTGTGGAAGACACAAAGAAGGTAAATAAAGGGCGGTCTCCATTCCATTCTTGTAGGTTCCTTTTGGATAACAGAAACGGCACATGCATGCATATTGGTAGTATTTGTGAGGCCAAATCCCATCCAGATGTTGGTTTAATATTTTTGGAATGTGCTACAAATCTCTAGGCTGGAACCTTCTATTTTCTTTACGAAGAAAGAAGCACCTGCCCTCTTGGTTAATCAAGTTTTTACAAATCACTGAAGCTATATATATAAAAATATATTTGTGTATAAAAAAATGTATAAAAATATTTTCCAAGCCTAATTAGAGTCAAGAATTATAAATTAGTCTCATTTGAATGGCAGACTTAACGTGCTGCTATAAAAAAGGCCGGTTGGACTAAAAAATAGCCAATATTAAAATGAGCTGATTTTATATCTCAAACTATTTGGTGGGGAGTTATAAGGTGATCAATTGATACAAAGAAAAGAAAGTAGTACACACGTCAAAGTAGATGAAATTATAAGGATATGATTAAAAATCAGGTGAAAGACTATAAAGGCTTAGGTTAAGTTTTTTTAAATAATCATAAGTTAGATAGATTGATTGTAAAATGATATAAACCATACCCCAGATCCAATTTTTTGGGATAAATCTTGAAATTCGTGCAAAAAAAATCAAAGAGAAGTCTAGAGAGCGCTTTATGAGGGAATTTGAAAAAAGTACATCATAAATAAAATTATCAATGTGTTGCTTGGAGGAATATAGAATATTTGATATTACTTAAATAAGGTTGTACGTTCAAATCTCATGAATAGTTAAGCAAAAAAACTCAATGAATATGATAAGAAAAATTTCATGAATAGAAAAACTATATTATCTAATTTGTCTCATTTATATTTGATGATACTTCAATTTGATAAAAAGCATAAATGATTAGGAATCGGATTCTCTTGACGTCTAATTTAGGGATCTTTAATTTCTTTCATATTCTTTGCAAAAAATAAAATTTAGACCATCTATACAACCAAACAATTTTTTTGAACTGATACAACCAATTGAAGAAGCTACTCCTCCACTCCTTAATATAAAATTTACTTAACTAATTTGGATAGATATAGAAAGTGAGATAAATTATTTAATTATGATAAATGTGAACATAATTGATCTCACTGAGATCAAATGCCCCTGCATGACATTATATTTATATCCGTTTATCGGTTTCTTTTACCAATAGGAAAAACTATTATTATAAAGACCCAAAGTTACAACAAGTCCATAGAACATAAAAGAAGAAAGCCCAAACAACATAAACACTAATTAACCCTAAGCTAACAAGGAAAAAACATATTTGTCAAAAACCCTGAGCCGAAGAAACAAACAGATTATTAGATGCACATACACGCTAAAATGAACAGAGAAGCTTTAGTAGACACAACAAATTAGGGAAACACATCAGAAACAAGGCATGGGGCTGGGTTCATAGAACCACCCCAACAGTCCCATCAGCAGTTTTGAAAGAACAGCACAACCAAGGCCAAAACGCCAAAAACAACACTAAGCAATTCATCTACAACATCAAAAAAGCACCACCAAACTATTAGAGATAAATGGTTCAATTTATAACCAATTCTCCTAACTAGCTCCTATATATAAAGGCAGAAGGAGTGCAATTTATGCTGCTCAAAACACATTATTTCATTTAACAAAACATTACCGTAGGTTCTAAGATCATGTTAGCATAAATACCGTTATAATTAACATCATGTTAGCATAAATTAAGATATGCAATTACACAAATGGTTCAAATTGTTCCGTCTAGAAAGAAAATTTCAAAGTAAGACTGAAAAGGATCTGATTTGAAATAATTATTATTCAAAATTGAATAAAAGCAAAACTTCCTCACCACTAAAACTGGATGCCACCAATTTAACCACAACTATAATCACTCAGAGAATTTTGGCCACATGGTTTGGTTGCTTTGTCAACGGTCAGCTAGCTGTCCCTAATAACCATGTCGATGTGCATAATATTGGAGATGAAGATGCTATTCCCACGAATCTAAAAAATCAATTGACTTTCAAGTTGTTTGCTTCAATTATATACCAAATTTCGTCCATGGAATATGGATTTGTGTGTCATTCTCATTCCCGTTGTCGCCTATTTTTTCTGCATCCTCGGTTTCTCAGAATCTTAGTACTTGTAGAAAATAGAATTAGGAATTTGTATTATAGAATTAGGAATTTGTATTTGTTTAGTATGGGCCTAGGCCCAATCTAGTTCTAGCATTGTTTACTGTCTATAAATATTAGACAGATAGGTTGTACACATAACTTGGTCATTCCATTGATTCAATAAGAGAAATTATTCAGTCAAAATGGCATCAGAGAGCCAGGTTCCTAGCCCAACAGGATGCTTCAAGCACTGACTTTAGAGGCACACAATCCAAGAGGACGGTGATCTTTCAAGACTTCAAAGGCCCAAAATAAAGAAGACCGTCCAAGAAAGTGAATATTCTACATGAATCCGAAGCAAGAGCGCGGATCATCAAGAAGCTTGGGCCCACTTTAATTGCAGATCCAAGAGAATTCCGGATCTCTCCAAAACCAATTGCAAGATTCGGATCTCCTATACCCAGCAACGGACGGGTTCTGTTTCGGAAGCAAGAGAAGCACCGATGCAAGATCCAGAATCCTCCTCAGCGATCCCATCTCTTCCAATCGTTTCATTCCCAAACTCAGTCACGATTTCCGATAATCAGTAGTCCACCGTCGTTCAGTCCTCCCGCCGGATTCATCAAGATCAAGGTCAGGTTTGAAGGATCGACGCCGCTTGGTCCACGAACCTATCACGGCTGCTCAACGGAGAAGGTTCATTAACGGTTTCATCCAGAGTCCTCTCAAGCTCCGATTACCAGGTTCTCCAAATATTTTTCACAGCACGTTCTTAGCCCAAAACAGTAGCCTTCTCGGATTCTCATTGAAGCCATGAGTCCTTTGTTCCTTTGATATCATCTATTTTCACAATTTCTTTCCTCAATCTGTCATGGCTGAAAGGAAAGATGATCTCTCGGGGGATTCCATTCCATTCACTCACCCTCTTTATCTACATCCTTCGGACACTCAAGCGGCCTCTCTCATTCCACAAATGCTTACTGGCTGTGATAACTATACTGTGTGGAGCCGCTCTATGAGGATCGCTCTTAAGGGCAAGCAAAAATTGGGATTCATTGATGGAACATGCACCAAAGAGAATCAGGACAGTCGACTCCATGATCAATGGGAGACGTGCAACGCCGTTGTACTCTCTTGGCTACTACACTCAATTTCTAAAGAGCTGGCCAATAGTGTGATTTTCCATCAGGATGCTCACCTAGTCTGGGTTGATCTGCAAGAGAGATTTGATAAGGTGACCGGATCACGAATCTTCACACTTCATCGAGAAATCAATTCTATGCGCCAAGGGAGTCTTACAGTGTCACAGTACTATTCTAAGATGAAAGAATTTTGGGAAGAAGAATCAGTTCTCCTGCCAATTCCTTCCTGTAAGTGTCCCACCTCTCAAGTTTACTCTCAACGTATACAGCAACAAAAATTGTTGCAGTTCCTACTGGGACTCAATGACTTGTATAGCACAGCTAAGAGCCAAATTTTGTTGATGAGCCCCTTGCCTTCTGTGAATCAAGCGTTTAGTATGATCATAGAGGATGAAGCTCAACGTAATCTCAGTAACACTGTGAAGTCACATCCGCTTGAGGGAGTGGCAATGATTGCTAGAGGAAGAGGGAGAGGCAGGGGAGAGGTAGGAATGGTCCCTTACCCGAATGTTCTCACTGCAACAAGAAAGGACACATCAGAGAAAATTGCTGGCACTTGATTGGGTTTCCTGCTGACTTTAAAGGAACTAAGCCAGGGATGATTCAGACAGCAAATCTGAGCCAACTGGACAAAGAAGGAGCTGCTTCCCCTAGTGATGATATAGTGGCACCAACATTCACTTGGGAGAAATATGACAAACTCATGAAATTCCTCAAAAGGGACACAGAGCCGACCTCAAATATGCTTGCATTGACTGGTACAGGTTTGATAAACTCCTCATGTCACCAATTTTCACATACTAATTGGGTAATAGATTCCGGTGCAACGGCTTATTTAGTTGGAGATTTATCTTTGCTAAATTCCTATAATGAATATGTAGGGCCTATTAAGACAATCAAAATTCCTAATGGTGATAGGGTGCCGGTCACTCATATAGGACATGTCAAATTTTCTAATAACCTAGAATTAAAAGATGTTCTATATGCACCAAAGTTACAATTTAATCTGATTTCTGTTTCTAAGATTACAAATGAGGCACATTGCATGGTTACTTTCCTTCCTAATCAGTGTATCTTGCAGGGCCTTCAAGCTGGGAAAATGAAGGCGATTGGTAGACTGGTTGAGGGTCTTTATATTTTACAGAATGAGTCTAATGATGATGTAAACATTGTAAACCTGATTGATAAAGGGAATAATGATCATAATGACCCCATAGATATTTCAACTTTACATAGTAGGTTGGGTCATGCTCCTTTTTCAGTTTTGAAACACATGAATTTTGTAAGAGACAAAGGCTTTGACATGAATAAAGGTTGTGAAATTTGCATTCAATCTAAACAAACTAAACTCCCTTTTCCCTCTAGTTGCATTAAAACGCTTTGTTGCTTTGAGTTACTTCATATGGATGTGTGGGGTCCATATAAGACACCTACCCATCAAGGTCATCAATTCTTCCTTACAATTGTTGATGACTACTCAAGAGCCACTTGGGTGTTTTTAATGAGACATAAATCAGAAACTGCTGGATACATAAAGAACTTTGTTGCATATGTTCTTAATCAATTTGCTTTTCATGTTAAACGTATACGTAGTGATAATGGTACTAAGTTTGTTAATAATATTTTGCACACATATTTCCTTGAAAAGGGTATTATACATGAAACATCTTGCCCGTATACCCCCGAACAAAATGGGATTGTGGAGAGAAAGCATAGGACACTCATGCAAGTCTGCAGGAGTCTTATGCTTCAATCCAACATACCCATTCGATTCTGGGGAGAATGAGTAAAGATGGCAGCATATCTCATTAATCGTGTACCCTCTAGGATTCTAGGTTTTGAAACCCCTTATGAAAGGGTATATAAGAATCAAGCTGATTATAATTGCTTGAAAACTTTTGGTTGCTTGGCATATGCTACTGATTTAACCAACTCTGATAAATTTCAAGCTAGAGGCATTCCTTGTGTTTTTATGGGTTACCCAAGTCATCAAAAGGGCTATATTCTTCTTAATCTGCGGACTCAAAGTATTATGATTAGTAGACATGTTGTGTTTATTGAAAATGCTTTTCCCTTTCATGATGGAATATCTACTAATCAGGAAAATGAAAATGTAGAACTTCAAAAAATGTTTTTGTTTGATAATGATGGATACATGCAGCCGATAATATTTGATCCAGCCAAGAAAAATACTGAACATGAATCTAGACATGACAGATGTCATCCTAAATCTCCTCAGACTGATATCCCATCCAGTTCACAACCCTTACTGAGTAATGGTAATCGGACAGCAAGGGAACGTAGGCCTCCTATATGGGCCACGGACTATGTTTGTGGACTTGTTGCCTTGGGAACCGGCACACATAAAGAGCAGAATAGATGCTTGTATCCTATTGATAAATATTTGTCATATAACCATGTTTCTAACTCACATCTGTGCTTCTTGTGTAGTATTGATTCCATTGTTGAGCGTACATCTTATTATGAGGCTATAAAGGATGATAAATGGATCCAAGCAATGAATTTGGAAATAGCAGCCTTGGAGCACAATAAGACGTGGGAAATTGTTCCCTTACCGCAAGGTAGAAAGCCCATTGGTTGTAAATGGGTGTATAAGGTTAAGTATAAATCTGATGGCATGGTAGATAAATATAAAGCTCGTTTAGTTGCTAAAGGTTATACACAAAGAGAAGGGATTGATTATCATGAGACCTTTTCACCTGTGGTCAAAATGGTTACAATTAGAGTTGTTCTTAAGCTGGCTGTTATGAATGGTTGGAGTCTATTTCAAATGGATGTTGATAATGCATTTCTGCAGGGAGATCTCAACGAAGAAGTGTATATGACCATTCCCCAAGGCTTTGGAAGCCAAGGGGGGATGGTGTGTAAACTTAGAAAGTCACTTTATGGGCTTAAACAGGCTTATAGGCAATGGAATGATAAATTGTGTGCTGCACTGATATGTGGTGGATTTAAACGTAGTAAGCATGATTATTCTTTGTTCTTTAAGAGAATTGGTAATGATATCGTGCTAGTTTTGGTTTATGTTGATGACATACTTATTACAGGCAGCTCTGATTTAAAAGTTCAAGAAGTTAAGGATTTGTTGCACAGCAACTTCAAAATCAAGGATCTAGGGATGATGGAGTATTTCCTTGGTATTGAAGTTGCTAGGTCAACAAAGGGTATGGTGCTTTCACAAAGAAAATACGTTTTAGATTTACTTGCAGAAACAGGTATGAGTGGATGTAAGCCACTCAACATACCAATGGCCACCAACTTGAAGTTGGTAGCTTATGAAGAAGGGAAACATAAGAGAGAGGATTTGCTTGGAGATCCGGAGAGATACCGCAGATTAGTAGGTAAATTGATCTATTTGACTGCCACTAGGCCTGACATTTGTTTTTCTGTACAGGTCTTAAGTCAGTTTATGCATCAACCCATGAAATGTCACATGACGGCAGCTCTGAACGTGTTGCGCTACTTGAAGCAGAGCCCTGGATTAGGAGTGCTTATCAGTGGAGAAGGCACTACTACCATTGATTGTTTCTGTGATGCTGATTGGGGAGCGTGTGAGACGACAAGAAGATCAGTTACAGGATATCTCTTGAAACTTGGTGGTTTGCTTGTGGTATGGAAGACTAAGAAACAACTCACCGTTTCGAAGTCATCTGCTGAAGCAAAATACCGTGCACTTGGCTCTGCGGTATCTGAAGTTGTATGGGCGGTCGGTTTACTCAAGGAAATTGGTTATGAGAATTTGACTCCGGTTAATGTATTCTGTGATAGCAAGGCAGCCTTGCACATTGCCACTAATCCAGTTTTCCATGAGAGAATCAAACATATTGAGATAGATCTTCATTTTGTTATGGAAAAGGTTTTGGAGAAAGTAATTGCCTTGCAACATGTCCGTTCTCACAGTCAAGAAGCAGACATATTAACTAAGGCTGTGGGTAAAGAGATACTTGATCGGATGCTTAGCAAGTTAGGAGCTATAGATTTGTTTAGCCCCCAACTTGAAGGGGGGTATAGAAAATAGAATTAGGAATTTGTATTATAGAATTAGGAATTTGTATTTGTTTAGTATGGGCCTAGGCCCAATCTAGTTCTAGCATTGTTTACTGTCTATAAATATTAGACAGATAGGTTGTACACATAACTTGGTCATTCCATTGATTCAATAAGAGAAATTATTCAGTCAACAGTACTCACATGTCGTTTCTTATATTAGCTTTTATTCCATACATCTCCCCTTCAACCCCACCCCTGTACTTCCTTGAATCTCGACCTCAATATATTATTGACAAGAGAGATCATTCTCAATCAAACCCCAACACTTCTTTACTTGTGTTTCAGATTTCTCATTAATTTCTTTACACAGCTGGGAGAGAACCAGATTAATGACACCGACCAACTTGAAGAATGAAGAATATATATCGGTCTCATTTAGAATTTGACTAGATCTTTTAATTGAGACCGTTCACGTCTATATATAGAGCCAAGACTTATAAATTGTCAAGTCACAAAGTGGGGTAGCTGAGACAAAGATATTGAGATGGATATGTGGTTATACATATAAAGATAAGATTCATAATGAATTTATACGAGGAAGGGTTGGAGTGACACCTATTGAAGAAAAATGGTAGAAAATATATGATAGACTAATGTTTTTAGGGTGTCATGTGTGATGGTTAACTAGATTAATCAGTGAAGAGCTAGCTAGGGACCATTTGGACTATGAGCTTATTTGGAATGGTGATCAGAGCTTTAAAAAAAAGCTCATGATTTAGGGCTTATGAGACAAGTAAGTTAGAGAAATTTTGTCTCGATTTATACAAATATACTTGTTTATAAATAGTTCCAAACAAGCACTAATTAGTGAAGAGCCATCTAGGGATGTATAGTCATACTTGTATTTTTTTTGGGTCAACATAGTCATACTTATATGGATCATTACAATTTGAATTACCTTGGTCTTTTTTATAAGAGCCCAAAATCTAAATTACTTTGGTCATTTTTATAAGTGCCTGACAAGAGTTGTCCAAGTATTTAATGAGTTTTTTTTTTTCCTATTTTTACCCCTCATTAATTATATGTATTGTATTGGTTAAAAGGTTGGTGATACTTATTTACTTTATTTCTCTATCTTATTCACTCCTCATAAATAAGGGCATATTTGAAAAATAAAGTTTATTTCATACATATTTATTATTTTTAACTAATTTTAATCACTTTTTTAAACTACATAATTCAGTTATTGAACTCTTATAAATAGAATCGGAGGGAGTATATGAATCAAGGCCAACCTTAAAAATGCTAAAGCAATTGAAGTGGCGTATTGAAAATACATGTTTGAATAAGATATATTTACTTCCTAAATATCATATATATATATATATATATATATGGTATCCCTTTTTTACTTCCTAAAATATCTATCATATATGTTCTATGACAGCCAAGCTAAGGATGATATATCTAGGAATATTTCTGAGCAAATTTCTTAATTAGGATCGATAAAGAGAATATACGTAACATCACAATAATCTTGAGGAATACTACTCGTGTACAGGCAAAATTATTGAGAAAAATTATCAAGTGAAAATCATCAGGAAAAAAAATGTGGTATTCAGATTTGATATATGATCAAAAATTGAAAGCAACTCCTAAAACTAAAAAGTATTAGGTAGATTGAGTTGTAGTTATGGAGGTGATTAAATTTAAGTTTTAATTCAAGAGCGATTGGGAGGACTTATTAGGGATGGAAGCGAAGATAAGAGAGGAGAAATGGACAAAGAGCAAAAGTTGATGGGGGAACAGATGAAGCTTCAAATAAAAGCATGAACAAAAAGAGCAAGGTGGGATTAAAGGCTTTTCTAAAAATGAAGAGGTGAAGGTTACAAATAATTAATAAATGAAAGATATTGATATTTATTCATATTCCAATTCCTTTAAATCTCTGATCCAAAACGGTGTACCACTTTCCAGATCCATCAAGCCACTTGTTTTTGTCTCCTTCAAGCTTGCAGGGTTTGGGAGCACTTAAAATAAGTGTTTTTACACTTTATGAAAACAAAACTCTTCACATATATTTACCTTGTAAAACATAAAATCATTTAAAATAAGTTTATTTAAACATCCACGAATCTTATTCCTCTTTTTCACTTCCATAGGAAGCACATGACTTGTTTACCTGCGACCCATGTGGCCAGAGAAGTATTTATCACTTTATGGGAATTGCAATCAAACAAGCCCATCAAGCTACTTCAGAGGACCTAACTATGTCGAAGCCCAATTCATAGATTATACTGTGTATTATATAACCAAAGCCCACATCCACACCTAATGCTGGGAATAGACATGCTATGGAAACCAATACCTAAAATTCAAAGTGACGTGCAAGTTGGTTGCTTCAATTATATACCAAATAATTCCTCCATCCATTTTTTTCATTTTTAAATTAAAGAGGCATGCACTAACTGTCACAATAGGGATTAAACTCGTGATCTTTTACTGGGGCAGTTCCATACCACTAGGATATAAGGTAATTGGTCCCTCTATCAAATTAATACTCACTCTAGTCATTGGAACAATATTTCTCATAGGGGTCAATCCTTAATATACAAGAACAAATTCTTTTGTCACAAATTTTAGATGAGTTTTTTCTTTTTAATCCCCATTGATATATATCACTCATTTTCTCTCTATAATAAATTTTCACTTATAATCTCTCATGTACTCTCTTCTCAATTGTTAATGGACTGTTAAGATTTGTGCTAACTGCATACTCATTACCTTCTCGCACTTAATTCATGTGATGATATATGAACCTCACCAACCTTAAACATGTATTCTAAAACTATTCGAGAGTGTTGAAAATGAGTACCACTCTATACCTAAATATAAGTCATTTATATCTCATTCTCGCATACCAAAAAATGTATTAAATTGATAAAATTTTTACACTTGCCCTTATTAAATTTTTTGTCTCTCTCTACTTTACAAATGATTTTCACCCCCCCTCCAATAGAAATTAAGTAGGCCTAAAATTGAAAAAAAGTTCATTAATTATCCTACAAGAACCAAACTTTCTCCTACAAGTAACTTACATTAAGGTACAAATTAGTGATACAAGTTTATTATGAGTAAGATTTTTTTTTGTGTTGTATAGTACTTTTTCCTTCCTACAAATATCTAATATTGTATCATGTTTTTATTACACTAAATATTATTAATATATGTTCTACTCATGACAACCATTTTATAAAATCAAAATTGTTAATTATTAAACTAAAGAAGTCGTCCATCTCCAGGCCACCCTTAAACTTTCAAAATAGGAGTTGTCATTGCTTAAGTTTTTCTTATCAACATTTAATATAAATAAAATTGTTACTCCATCCGATTTTTAATATAAGATATATTTATCTAATTTGATTAAATTAAGAAAGTTAGTTAAGTAAGTTACTATGACATGTATTTTTTAAAACACCTTAATTATCTTCCTTAATTCCCTCATTCTATTACTACAGAATCGCACATATATAACGGTTAATAAATTATGGTTATAGTGAATAAATATCATGTATATATAACGCTAAAACTTAACGGTTAAATATGTTTATCATCATGTATTGAGAGGTGGAATTTGTAAAATTAAAAACATAATAGTTTTAGTTATTAACCGTCATTTACTAAGTGACAAAAATGACAGTGCTTACGAAAGAACCGTCATGTAACACTGACAACTGATTTGTCTTCCAACCTTATATTAGAGAAAAACAAAAAATATTACGGTCTTAATTCCCTCATAATTCCCTCTCTTCCTTGATTATCGTTAAGGGAACATTAATAATATGAGTAAATTAAGAAAAGATTGGCAACTATAAAAATTATATCTTGTATTTACGACAAGAATTAACCCTCTAACTATATCTTATATTAAAAATTGGAGGGAGTATTTTTAAGATAAAGTCGTAGTTGTTCATCTCCAAGGGACCCCTTTCCCAAATAATTACTTGGGATTCACATATTTTCGTAGTCCGAAACAAATAGCGAAACACAAAAGAAGAGCTTCAAGTAGAAGCGTGAACAAAAAGAGTAATGTTGGAATATTGCTTTCCAGAAAGGAAAGCTGAAGGTTATATCTAATAATGTATGAAGCTGATTTATTCGTATTCCAACTTCACTTCCAATTCCTTTAAATCTCTCAAGGAGAAGTGTGCCACTTTCCAGAACACAGTATATTATTGATATCAAGAAGCCACTTGTTTTTGTCTTTTTTCAAGCTTCTCCATGCGGATTCATGCTAATTCCTCTTTTTATGCTTTCATTTGCCCCCTTAGGAAGATGTACGACCCTTGTTTTAAGTTCGACTTATCATACGGTGTATTGGTTTCCCACTAGAAGTAGAAGAAGAAAGCAAGTAGATGATTTTTAATTTATATATTCATCGAAATTACTTTTCCATGTTATGATATATATATATATATATATATATATTCATGCATTATATTCCATTCAGTGCTTCACATCATTGCTGACAAGATCTGTGGAGAAGAAATGAGTGTTTTTTTTTTTTTGAAAAATATTTGTTGGATTATATATTTTAATTTGTTGATCGATCTAGTCTGATTATGTGTTATTTGATTGTGGGAATACGTACACTCATTATGCAATGAACAAATTAAAAGTAGTTAAAGAGAAGTGGTCATAGAGCCTCTTTTATTTTTAACTAAAAGAATCAATTTTATTAATTACAAAATCAATCATATTACACACACTAAAAAACTATAGTTCTCGGGACGGGATGAATCGGGAAACCCCATTCACAGTCCCATCCTGAAGAAGGGCTTGAGAAGGGAAATTGGTCACGATCCCGGGAATTTTCCATCCCGACAAGTTCAGGATTTCTTAAAAATCTTGACTTTTTTTTGCCCTGTAATGACTTTGGCCCATTTTAACTTGAATTGGGCCCAATTTCTTATATTTCCTTTAGAATACCTAAGACAGAAATATTATATTGTACTAATTAGTCCAATACAGATATTTAAAGTAAATTAAAATTATAAAGTCATCAAAATTCTCAAGTCCCAAGGCTACCATTGCTCTTAATAAAATAAATAACTCTAATGAGAACCATCATTGCTCTTTATCTACTTAGCCCAAGTATTTTGCCCGAAGAGGGTAATTGTAAGTCCACTTGCATCATAATTATTCACTACTACAAAAAATGGTTTTTTGTAGCACCCTTTTTGGGACAAGAGGGTAATTGTAAGTCCACTTGAATCAAAAGGGCTACAAAAAGCAAAAAATAAGCGCTACAAATTAGATTTTTTGTAGTAGTGATTCAAAGTTGGCAACAAGAGCATTAGGAGCTACAAAAGACACCAGTTATCTACAAATGGTCGTCTAAGTGTTCATTCACATAATCAAATAAACTAACCATTATTGTTATTAATTTATGAAATGAAAACAACACTATTTTATTAGTTGGTTGGTGCTTGCTATTCATGTGACATGTTTAAAGTTGTTGATTCAGCTGCAAAAAGCACAAGGGAAAAAATAATAAATTACAATTATTTAATAAATAATAAATGAAATGAACTAAATAAACCAAAAGAATAGATATTACCTTGTTTTATATAAACAATAAAATCATTGAAGCTATTTAGAATTTTATGTGATTTTCTTAATATATATATATAGATATATTCGGGACAGGATGGGATCGGGAAGCCCCATTCCCAACCCTGAATATAATTTTTCCTGATCTGAATTTTCCTGTCCGGAAAATTTTTGATATATATATAACAATAATGCATGAGATTGGGATGGGGAAAACTTTGAACACCCTAGGTCAAGCAATCCTATTAATCAAAAACAAAATACCAGGAAAACACAAAGTAAGCAAAAAATTAAACTGACGAGTTAAAAAAAAAAAGCCAGGCTAATACCAACTAGCTAGACACAGCTGAGATTAAAAGAAGGAAATTATTAATGATAAATCGGCCATCATATCCATAATTGTAATTGGAAAATTAAACAAGGAAACATCTATAAGATGAGTAGCATTGGAGCATGGAGCTATCACGCAATACTAAAAACTTGATCTTATATGAAAGCCTACGAACAATGACACATTAATAAAATTAAACACAATATAAAAAGACTCTGCGTGTTTTTTCATTAAACTTTTTTCCAAGTAATTGAAAAACACACTTAAATATTAAGAAACGATAATCATTTGCCGGTAGCACATTAAGTCCACTCTAGGTACCGAGATTTTTCATGTCTTCCTTTCCTCGGACAAAATGTACAAGGCTAGCTAAGATCATACACTACAATAGGGCTCCTCATTTGGACTTTTCCATCATCCCATATCAAAGAAGCAGAGACTATCTGCACATTTTTCTCACCCACAGAAGAGAACGACAGAACATTTGGTGTCACTTGAATAGTTAACAGAGAAGAAGGAACAATCACTTTAGCCTTATATACAGACTTAGCTGCTCCAACATTTGTTACAGTTCTATGAAACACACTGGTGAAAAGTTTCGACTCGCTTGTCTTCACAGCCAAGGATGGGAGATTGAGATCCCAAACCGTTTCATTCTTAATTTTCTTACAGTTGATGTTGTCATCCTTTGTAATGTTCCCTAGTGCTTCCGTATTATAATCTTGTCCACACAAGAACCTCACATAATCTGATTCGCTGATATCGTATACCAAACCAGGAGAGACCGCATTAACGGGATTGATTTGTCCAGCCCCATATGCAAATTCAGCTTCCGGGTTGAGCTCAGGATTCATCGGAGCAGCTGATAAATTAGTGTTCATGAGAAACAATTAAGCACGGAATCTTAATCAGAAAAAGAAAATTAACCAAGGCTTTACGAATCTGCTTAGTTAGTTAAAGCCAAGTTGATATTATAGTGGATTCATAATAGAGTAAAAAACATTAACTATCTTTTGTTTTACCTAATGATTTGAACGTGTCTTTATGCCCTAGGGTCAAATGCAAAATATTTTTAATCCAAGAATTGCAGTACAATGCAACATTCGGGTCGTTCTCTTGAGGAGCCTTTATTCAACTACCTAAGTAAACTAATTATCATGCGAATGCAATAAAAACAAGGGAAAAATTTGTTTTGGATTTTTCAAATTAATAACTAAAAAAAAAGATGCAATTTAATTAAATGCTAAGTTACTATTTTTGGTCTTTTTATAAAAAATGGAGCATGAGTGAATGGAATGGTATGAAATGGAAAATATGAATAAAGAATGTTCTTGGTAATGAAGAAGTGACAATCCTTGCTCAAAAAGATTATGGGAATTAAAACTCATTAAATCTCAAGAACAACCTCAAGATAACACTTGAGTCCAATATTCCCAAATAATAGTAGCTCCTAGAAACATAGCTAACTACTACCTCTTGAGATATTGTTTAAAACCACTTAATGTGCAATTGAAATTGGAGTAATGCAACATGAATCTTCTTGGATTTGAGTGCTAAACAGTCCCTCAAGGATACAAATCAACCACATTAACTAGACAATAACACGCTAATTAGCATAATCTCATTGCAACCACAAAGAAATTCAAACATATAATCTTCACATTGCAAAATTCAATCTCAACTACAATTATCAAACCAAAAGAGACAATTAACATTAATCTCAATTCCAGAATCACATATATGAAAATTCCTAAAACTAGGCAATCCAAATATATATAATTCTAGACTAATGGAATGATAGCAAAACTTTCTTTGTAGTCCAATAAGCTCAAGCAACTCTTCACCACCAAGAAGCAATGAAAATTAGCCACTCATGTAATTAATTACAGTTGCAACGTGTTCAAAATAATTGAAATCCATGGAACATAAATGTTGGCTGGATTTGGAGTGGAAGGTGAGGGTGGTGGGTGTCGGGTTTTGTGAGAAAAGAAAAGGAAATGGGATAATGTGATGGAATGATGTCGGAGACAGGGGAGGCAGAGGAGGTGGTCGGTGGTTGTGTGTAGGAGAACAGAGTAAAGACGAAGCTGGGGATGGAAATGAGGAAGAGTCAATGGTATGGTGGTGCTTTGGGAAATGCTGGCGGTGACTGCCGACTGTGAAGAGACAGCAACAGAGATGACGGCAATGGAGCAGTGGTATCCAACAGCGGTGGTTGAGTGCCTCCTCTGCCCAGATGCGCCGATGGTGGTAGTAACGTCGACATGGAGATATTTGACGGTGGTGGTGGTGTCTGATGGTGCAGGCCGGCGAGGAGAAGACGATGAAGTGACGATGGTGAACCTCCCTCTCGTGCCTCTCAAGCTCCGAATCTATAGTAGCAACTCTCCCTCACTCTGCTCTATTTCCTCTCTGATGGTTGACGGTGAAGCGAAGAAGGGGCATCGCCGGCGACAATGGTGGAAGAGATGATGTCGCCGGCGACCTTAGATGAAAGGGGAAGAAGGTGATGAGAGATTTGATCCACTCTGGACGTGCGGCGCCCTCTCAATATCACTCTCAGCTCTGTCTTTCCAAATCGGGTCCTCCCATGTCCGAAGCATGTCCACCGGGTCCTCTTTTTTTTTCTGTTTCTCAAATCACTCTCGGGTCCCCTCCATTTCTGTTTCTTTTTTTTTCTTTGCTTTTGGATCTGTTCTCATCATTTTTTTTATTCAGCCCTCCTTCCACTTGGCCTAAATCACTTTAATTAGGTCTGGGCTTCACTCCTCTTGGGTCACCAGATGCTAGTTTCAGTCAATTGCCCAAATTCCTCAAAATAGTTAATTTGAACCTCCAAAATCCTCATTTGCTACCTAGAATGCAAAATTAAACTCAAGGTAGCATCAAAAGTTCAAGAGACAATATAAAAAAATGATAATTAATGAATTTTGACCATTTTGCCCCTAATTCCCATTAATTCAAAATAATTGCCCCTAACCAAAATTAATGCTTAATAATGCAATAATGTCTTAGGAAATACATTAAAATCCCAATTTAATCATGGAAAATTCATATAAAAATATGGTTCAATCAATTCCCCCACACTTAGACCTTTGTACTCCTGAATAAAGGCAATTAAGCACAATTTTCTAAATTCCAATCATCAATGCAATTGAAATTTGAGCAATTTCATAATTAGAAAACAATGGATCAATTAATCAAATTTCTCAAGTCAACACTAGTCATAGTCAAGCAATGCAAAGAAATTAGTTAACCACACAATCCAAAATATTAGAATGAAACATAAGAGAACTCTCAAGGAATTAGTGTCTAACTCATTTCACCTCATTGGGATAATTTCACTATAGCTCATTTAATCAACACCTTACCATAGGCTTGTAACAACTCTAACATTTCCACTACTAATAGCAATAAATGTAATGAATCAAGAGGGCTTTAAGGCTTGAAATGATGGATGAAGGCTAAATGGAATGAATTAATTAGAAAAAAATTGTTGATATATATACAAGTCAAAGTTAAAGATCAAGTTCATAGCAACTAAATGACTAAACAACCTCTTGCCAATTTTTTTTTTCAAGTTCAAGAACCAATGCTTTCTTTGTATTTCTTTTGCTTTTCTTTCTTTATTCACATCACTTTTTTATTATTATTTTTTTCAATACTTTCTCTTTATTTTTTTTCTCTTTTCTCTGTTTTTTTTCAATTCTCTTCTACTTCTCTTTTCTTTTTTTTTTCTTTTTTCTTTTTTTTTTCCTATATACTTGGCATTTCAATATATACATTGTTCAACTTTCTATTGGCAAATAACCTTGATTTTAGAATACCATGAACAATTTGAGTAAAAGACATGCATATCACATAGGAATAGCCCAAAGGGGTAAGCAAAGGGTAAATGAATGAGGGTTTGTGTTTGGGTGAAAGGGTTTAGAATGAATGCCTCTTTCATTTCCATCGCATTAATGCCAATGTCGTTTTGAAAAAGAGTCGAAACAAGTTCTAGAAGGTGAAAAAACTAAGTGAACATCACACATAGAAAGAATTCAAAGCCCAAATAACCTTCCAACAAGGTTTTTCTCCATTGCACATTCTAAGACAATCAATTGAATAGCAAACTAACCACAACGCATAATTTACTTAACTATTCAAGTGCTAACCTTACAAATATAATTAATTAAAACATTACAATCAATTATAATAATGCTCAACTCTTAAATGCACTAATAATGTAAAAGCTTTCTTTTCTCAAAACAAGAAGTAAACAAAAAATCCAATTGTGGGTTCATTTCTCTCACCATTCACTTGAAAAGAACAAAACATGGTTTCAAAAGGTTGCCAAAAACACTAGATCTCATGAAAGTTCAAAGAATTTCTCACAAATCGCATTTTAAAATGGTAAATGCAACCCTTTACCATTTTAACATGCATCAAAGTAAGTCATTTTTGAGAAAATTTTTGAAAAATTTTCTAGTTTAAGGCATTTCTTATTTGAAAACAACCAATGGGATTCGAAATGTATTTTCCCTCCCCCACACTTAATTAACACATTGTCCTCAATGTGTAAAGCAACTCTAAAGAGAATGCTTAGCAAGTGAAAATTCTAGGCACAATGGTAATTAATAAGTAGGGTAGTGGCCACAAATGCAAAGCATACAAAGGGAATTCTTATTATACCTATTAAACTAAGTGACTTCTACATTTTCTACTGGTTTGTGTCCCTCCCCCACACTTATCTTTCTCACACAACAATTAAGCTCAAAGAATCATAGGATTTAGGAAGAAAACAAGTGAGGAAAGAGACAACATGTGTTAGAGTATCTTGAGAAGTTCTCATCCCTGATGAGAATCATGCTTTTGTCATTGAAGACATCTTCTCCAGTATTGAATTTCCTTGGTGGAGGTGGCTCAGGATCAATCGGAAGAGGTCCAAGGATATACAGTGGATGTTGGTTCCTCCGATGACCTTTCCAAGAATGTGTCTGCAAAGAAGACAGGCAACCAGCAGTATCCCATCCAAAAATAGAAACATGGAGAGATTTCAAGTGAAATAAAGGCATGTAAAGGTCTAAACTCTCCAAGTAACTATCGCATCCAAGGAAATCAATAGCACTCCCATTAGTAGGAGGTAAACAAGCAGTTAAATTTTCTTGTGTTTGCAAAGTGGAAGGTATGGAATCCAACTTAGTGTTGGGGTACACCACATTATCATTGAAATCACAAGAGATGGAAGGGAAAAGAGTGGAAGAAGAAGGAGAATTTTTCAAATCATTACCACCCAAAACTTTCAAAGTTTCAAAAGAATCTTTTTCTTTTTCTCTATCGGGTGGCAAATCACAAGAAAGAATAATATGGAAAGATTCATTTTCATTTGCAATGTCATCAATCAAAATAGTTGAATCTTTCCTTATTAAACTATCATGCAATTCATTAGAATCAAGAGAAAGATATGTGTCTAGGCTATGGTCCTTCATACTCACAACAACCACGTTAGCATCCATACAAGATTCAACATTTCCCGAATTATCATGCTTACAATCATCAATAGTACAAGGAGGTGCATCAAGATCAATAGTAGAATCAACCACTTCATTAAATGCTTTCTTTCAAAAATCAACAAGTAAGTGATATTTTTCATGATAACAATCTACACAAATATGATCTTCCGCACAAGAACATGAAGATATATCATCCAATTGAGCACAATCATCCCTAGTACTATGAAGAGAAGCATTTTCAACAATAGAAGCATCACATAAAGAAGTAGAAGCACAATAATCAACAAGTACAATCGAATCACCACTACTTGAACTAATGGGTTGAGCAATTACATTTTCAAACATTTGAGGGGATTCAACAATGATTTCCTCATCCACCTCATCATCACTTAAATCATGAAATGATTCACTAGTTACAGTAGTAGGAGAGTCTACTTCTATAAGGATAGGATCATTACCGAATGGTAAGGAAGACTCTTCAATGTTATTTTATACTTGCTCCACTTCATTTGCTTGTGTGGGAATAGGCAACGGAGGTTTGAAGTCTTCCACTTGTGAAGTGGCATTTGGCTCATGAGCTTTAACTCCTTGCTTTTGAATTTCTGAGAAAAGAATGTCAGGTTGCTCCAGCTTGGTTTCAATGTGAGATGGCACTTCATAAGATTCCAAATTCTGAGATGATTGGAGTTGAGTGAGCTTAAGAACATTTTCAACATTGCCCTCCTGCTTGACATGTAACTTTGAAAAAATTGGAGCTCCCTCTTTACCTCCAGATTGCTCCCACTATATATGATGTATGATAGCGTTAGAGAGATCTACCATTTCATTGAGCTTATCTATTTGCCCCCTCAAAGTGCCAGATTCCCATGCAGTATCCAATAAGCGTTGATGTTCTGTATCCAACTTGGTATTTGTTTCTCTTAAAGCATGCACTCGATCATCAACAGCTGAGATAGCAAGGAGGGAGTTCAAATTCAATTCAATAGCATAAGATTCAAAAACACTTTGTTCATATGGAAGGGTAGGTGGTGGGTGAGTCTCTAGTAGAGTATGGCACTTAGAAGCCTTTTGTGCTTCCTCTAGCTCCTCAGTGCTTTCTTGTATATGATCCACTTCATGTGTTTTGAAGGATATGGAAGGAGGATGTTCTTGGGGATGCTTCAACACTTGTGCTTACTGAGTGAGACGTTCAAGTTCCTTTTCCAATCCCTCACTCTCTTTCTCTTGTTGTTCCAATCTTCTGATAAGAAAGTCCATTTATGACCGCCACTCTTTGGTATGATCATACATTTGAGTTGGAAACTCTTGAATAACTTCCATTTGATGAGCAAAGGTGTCCTTGTTGGACTGCTCTTCATTGATTGTTTGAGTGATTCGGTTTTGAAACTCTTGAATGACTTCACCAATGGTTGATTCATGTTGTGGCACACATGGTTAGGAATGAGGTCCATAAAATTGTGGAAATGGTGGGTAGAGAGGCTCATGAGGTGGATGGAATGGTTGGAAAGTGGAATGGCACGAAGGAGAAGGTTCATGATATGACATGTGGTTATACGGTGGAGGATTAGAATGAGGCTCATGATATGGGTTATATGGTATAGGAGAAGGTTCATGGTATGATCTATAGGGTAGTTGTGGTGCGTAACGAGGTTGAAATGAAGGTTGTTGGTAGGGTTTATGGTATGAAGGGTGGAATGGACCTTGGCATTCTTGACCAATTGGACTATCTTGACATCCCAAATTAGCTTGAAGAAGTTGCAATGTTTGTTGAATAGCATGGATGCTTTCAGAGATGGACTCTTTCCTTTCAATAGAATATGCTATAGAAGAGTAAGATTGAAAAGGTAAACCTTGATTACCATTAAACCAAGCCATGAGAATTCAATACAAAAAATTTCAATGAATCACAAGATAACTATCTAACTAAAAAAAACTATGAAAACTAAGAAAAAGAATCGAAGAGAATACAAATACAAATGAAAAAAGGGAAAAGGATTTCAAAATGACAAAAGATGCAAGATGCTTTGAATTAATATGGAGACATGGTGAATTCAAACAAGTAAGCTCAACATCATATGAAATTGAATGCAACAACACCACACAAAAGCTACAAAGTCAAAACAATGCAATGAATGCTATGCAAACTACCTAAATGCATAAATCCTAAACTATATGCAATGATAAACAAAAAAAATGCAAAACTAATAAGCTCAACCCGAGAAACCCCTTCTTAAAAGTGAATTTGACAATTAGATTACCTAGGGAGCCAATTACTTAGCTCCCCGGCAATGGCACCATTGATTTGATAGTGTCTTTACGCCTTGAGGTCAAATGCAAAATATTTTTAATCTAAGAATTGCAGTACAATGCAACACTCGGGTCGTTCTCTTGAGGAGCCTTTATTCAACTACCTAAGTAATCTAATTATCATGCGAATGCAATAAAAACAAGGGGAAAAATTTGTTTTGGATTTTTCAAATTAATAACTAAAAAAAAGATGCAATTTAATCAAATGCTAAGTTACTATTTTTGGTCTTTTTATAAAAAATGGAGAATGAGTGAATGGAATGGTATGAAATGGAGAATATGAATAAAGAATGCTCTTGGTAATGAAGAAGTGACAATCCTTGCTCAAAAAGATTATGGGAATTAAAACTCATTAAGTCTCAAGAACAACCTCAAGATAACACTTGAGTCCAATATTCCCAATTAATAGTAGCTCCTACAAACATAGCTAACTACTACCTCTTGAGATATTGTTTAAAACCACTTAATGTGCAATTGAAATTGGAGTAATGCAACATGAATCTTCTTGGATTTGAGTGCTAAACAGTCCCTCAAGGATACAAATCAACCACATTAACTAGACAATAACACGCTAATTAGCATAATCTCATTGCAACCACAAAGAAATTCAAACATATAATCTTCACATTGCAAAATTCAATCTCAACTACAATTATCAAACCAAAAGAGACAATTAACATTAATCTCAATTCCAGAATCACATATATGAAAATTCCTAAAACTAGGCAATCCAAATATATATAATTCTAGACTAATGGAATGATAGCAAAACTTTCTTTGTAGTCCAATAAGCTCAAGCAACTCTTCACCACCAAGAAGCAATGAAAATTAGCCACTCATGTAATTAATTACAGTTGCAACGTGTTCAAAATAATTGAAATCCATGGAACATAAATGTTGGCTGGATTTGGAGTGGAAGGTGAGGGTGGTGGGTGTCGGGTTTTGTGAGAAAAGAAAAGGAAATGGGATAATGTGATGGAATGATGTCGGAGACAGGGGAGGCAGAGGAGGTGGTCGGTGGTTGTGTGTAGGAGAACAGAGTAAAGACGAAGCTGGGGATGGAAATGAGGAAGAGTCAATGGTATGGTGGTGCTTTGGGAAATGCTGGCGGTGACTGCCGACTGTGAAGAGACAGCAACAGAGATGACGGCAATGGAGCAGTGGTATCCAACAGCGGTGGTTGAGTGCCTCCTCTGCCCAGATGCGCCGATGGTGGTAGTAACGTCGACATGGAGATATTTGACGGTGGTGGTGGTGTCTGATGGTGCAGGCCGGCGAGGAGAAGACGATGAAGTGACGATGGTGAACCTCCCTCTCGTGCCTCTCAAGCTCCGAATCTATAGTAGCAACTCTCCCTCACTCTGCTCTATTTCCTCTCTGATGGTTGACGGTGAAGCGAAGAAGGGGCATCGCCGGCGACAATGGTGGAAGAGATGATGTCGCCGGCGACCTTAGATGAAAGGGGAAGAAGGTGATGAGAGATTTGATCCACTCTGGACGTGCGGCGCCCTCTCAATATCACTCTCAGCTCTGTCTTTCCAAATCGGGTCCTCCCATGTCCGAAGCATGTCCACCGGGTCCTCTCTTTTTTTCTGTTTCTCAAATCACTCTCGGGTCCCCTCCATTTCTGTTTCTTTTTTTTTCTTTGCTTTTGGATCTGTTCTCATCATTTTTTTTATTCAGCCCTCCTTCCACTTGGCCCAAATCACTTTAATTAGGTTTGGGCTTCACTCCTATTGGGTCACTAGATGCTAGTTTCAGTCAATTGCCCAAATTCCTCAAAATAGTTAATTTGAACCTCCAAAATCCTCATTTGCTTCTTTAACACCTACAATGCAAAATTAAGCACAAGGTAGCATCAAAAGTTCAAGAGACAATATATAAAAAAATGATAATTAATGAATTTTGACCATTTTGCCCCTAATTCTCATTAATTCAAAATAATTGTCCCTAACCAAAATTAATGCTTAATAATGCAATAATGTCTTAGGAAATACATTAAAATCCCAATTTAATCATGGAACATTCATATAAAAATATGGTTCAATCACCTAAATTATAGAAACCTCCCTTTTATTTTAAAAACCTATGTAAACCTCTCTTAAAATTAAAATGCATGTCACACAAACCTTCATTATATATATTTTTGAAATTTCATTTCCATTCATCTCATCTTTAGTTGGATTTTGACCAAATAACCCCCATGTAACATGAGAATTATTTAAAACATTTATATTTGCCTAAAATTATACAACAAAAAATTTATAATAGATATAAATTCAAAATTTTTAATATTATAAAATTTATTAATTTTGACTATATTTTTTATCAAATTCATAATTTTTATTTTTTATCATCTTTATTAAATTTTATCTGTTTAGATTTCTTTTAAATGATTAAGAAATACTTCCAATATATTTTATTTTATCGTAGAGTATAAATTAAATGGATTAAATTTGAGAGATTATGTAAATAATTTAAATTATAATTTATAATTTTTGGTCATTTTTCTAAAAGAAATATATACCACATTCAATTTGTATATATTATTGACAGAATCAATCAAATTTTTAATCAATTTTTTTATATCTACTTGAAATAAATTAATTAAACTCATGTCCCAATATGATAAAAAATATTAAACAAATATGTGTGAAAATAAAAAATAAATGAAATTAAGGAAAAAGTGAAAATCTTAAATTATTTATAACAATTTTAGTCAAAAATAGAGATTTAGTATCATGAAGGGTAAATTAGTAAATAAAATTTATTTTAATAAGATTTTAATTAAAAAATATATTTTAGAATGTTTTTAACGGTGTTAATAGTCTGGACTTACTTAAGTGTGTATTTTCAACATATAGAGGGAATGACAGTGTAATTATTAGGGCAATATGCATGGGATTTCATAATATTTTACTCATAACAATAATCACCGGTGATCATTAGGGCAGACTTGATTGCAGCTGGGGACCACTTGGGGTGAAACGATTTTACATAGGCAGCAACAGCAGAAGCATGAGGGAAAGCCATGGAAGTTCCTGATATTATGTTGAAGTTTGATTCCCTCTTGTCTCCTTTTTCAGCTAAATATTGGTGAAATGGGAGACCATGCGGCTAAGATATCTACTCCTGGGGAAGCTATATCGGGCTACTAAAACAAAGTGAGTGTTTGGATTAAGTTTATTTTAATTGATCTTGCGCTATACAAGTAAATATGTTAAAGTCCATTTGCCTCCAAAAAGCAAGAGTTTTTTCAATTGATAGCTACTGGTGTTTCTCAAATAGGCAAAAATAGTTTGAATAACTATTTTGGTTCTCAAAGAGGGTTGCTATCTATACAATTATACACTGCTTAAAAGTAGTTGTGTACTTAGGGAACTGGTTTCCCTTCCAAGCAATTTGCTCAATAGGGAGAGCAAAGTAGGTATGGATCGTCAGATATGATCTAGATGGTCCAAATTTGAGTTTTTTATTGTCTATATTTTTAAAAAAATTATTTTAATAGGTATAGAATCTAAAATAAAGATAATTTCTTAACTATTATTCTTTAAAAAATATTTTTTTATTTTGAAAAAACCTCATATTTGGACTGTCTAAAATTAGAAATGGCCTATGCTTAGCACTCTCTACTAAGCTTTTGGCTTAACAGGGAAACCGGTTCCGTGTATGGATACCTTCAAAATGTCTGGAGTAATTGGATTTGGACCCCTAGATGAAAAGGAAGTCACATATGGGAACAAAGAATCTTTACCTTCATTACTCTTAAATATAGTAGCTGCTAGATTACTGCAAAATTTACAGAACAAAATAGATTAGTTAAAGTAATATTCCTTGTAGTCCTTGATATATGAGAATCAGTTGAAGAGTTGGATTTGAACCTAAATATAATATCTTAATCTATTTTGTCTCCTTTATTTATTATTTCCATACAAACTAATTACCTAACATATAAATTGAGGGTTATTTTAGCGGCAGCATGTTACATTTGTTATAATTAACTTATTTATCTCATTTTCGTATTCTACTTAAATTAGTTAAGTAGCTCTTGTATCAAGGACCGAGCGGGGGTATTAAGAAATAATGACATTGAAGCCAGCAAATTTCATATCGAGATGTGTTTGTTATTAGATGGATGTACACCTTGTGGAATTTTTTTTGGACAAATACACCTTGTGGAATTTAAGTAAGAGCGAATGGATTTGCCATCTTTGAGGGTAAGCAAAATGAAAGGAAGAGAAAACACATGAGCCACATCCTTTGGGGAACTGATTGGAAGGATAACGCCAACAGCCCTGGCCTTGTTTGCTGCATTATTATGTCTAGGAACGGAATCACACACAACGATCTTCCCTTTCACCAATGCTTCATCTAAAGAGTTTTCAACACAAGTACTGTCCAAAACAGATAATAATTATTAGAAGGGCTAAGGTGCTTTTTTGTCTCAGAAATTGTTACAATATTTCAATTTTTCCTTAGAAATTTTTATTGAGTAATGTCGTCCCGTAAATTTCCAAATTTTAGTAATTTTGCCCTAGATATTATCTAAGTTAAGTTTGAATATTAGTTGACCAAATATGCTAAGCTGGCAAGTCTACGTGTCATCCATGTCAATTTTTTTGTTTAGGTGCAAAGTTGCCCAATAAGTTTTCACTCAAGAGTTATTTTGCCTTAGAAGTTTTCAAATCATAGTAATTTTACCTTGGATATTATCCAAGTTAAGTTTACCTGTTAGTTGGCCAAATATGCTTATCTGGCCAGTCCATGTGCCATCCACTTCATTTTTTCCAAGTTAGATTTATAAATAAGAAAATATTTTTTAAAAACATGTACCACATCTGAATGGTTGAAGAAAATTAAAGAGGTGAAAGCATCTTGTGTGATGAAGAGAAAATCGAAGAGGTACCTATTTATCTCAATATCACTAAGGTATGGCGACGGATGGTTACCAGTGGCCTTATTCTCAGTAAATCTTGCTCAGTGTGCTTGAATCCGAATATTGAATCTTTTTCTTCATTTCTTCTAGCAAACGTGAGGTCCACCTCCATTTTCGGCTTCTTCTTCAATGTCGTTTACGTTGCCAACTTAGCATATTTGGTTAACTAATAATCAAACTTAACATTTATAGTGGTCAGGGAGACATTGCTACAATTTGAAAACTTCTAGGGCAATATTGTACCAAAAAAATTTTCAGAGCAATATTGCTTTTAAGTGAAAACTTTCATGACAAATTTGCACATTAAGAAAAATGATATGGATGACACGTGGACCTGTCAGCTTAGTATATTTGGTCAACTAACAATCAAACTTAACCTAAATAACGATCAGGGCGAAATTGCTACGTATTTGACACTTTTAGGACGACCTTGCTTTAAAAGAAACTTCCGGGGCAAAATCGAGATTTTGTGACAGCTTCCAAGACAAAAATAGATCTGAACCCTTATTAAAACTAATACTACTGATATGATTATAAATATTTTAAAATAAAAACACTAATACCTTGACATGGAACTATTAAATCCACCAGTGATATTGGGTGCATCTCCAGAGTAAATCAAGGGGTACTTCTTATTATGAAGATCAAATGTGTTCACCGAAACTCCCTACATACATATGTAGATATGAGTGTGTGTGTGTGTTTCTCAACATATTCCCGTAGATTCGTTAGTATTAATCCAATGAGTAATACCTCAAAAACCATGCCATTCCCCAACTGAAGCTTGGTGAAGAACTTTCTGTTAATAGTGGAAGCAGCGACATAAAGCGACCAGGGGCCAAAACTAGTCATGGCGAACAAACCCTGGACCATGGTTGTTGGCAACCATTGAGGCTAGGATGCCTTTCTTCATTGCATGGAAAGCTCCAATGGCAAACACGTCCTGAAACAAGTCAGCGTATACAACCGATGGATCACCGAGTGATACAGAAAGTATGTCAACACCATCAGAGATTGCTTCGTCAAATGCTGCTAGAACGTCAACTGTTTGGCAATCTAAAGACCAACAGGGTTTGTAGACAGCAATACGAGCTGATGGGACTCCCCCTCTTGCTGTGCCCTTGCCTAGCCCATATAGACTCGCTGAGTTAACCTAGTTTCCTGCAGCTGTGGATGCAGGATGAGTGCCGTGCCCATTTGTATCCCTTGGAGATATAATATCATCTTCGCCAAAAGAACCATCCACCAGAAAGTATTTTGCTCCAAGTATCTCGCTGCATATACATATATACACACAAGCTATACCATCGTAAGTTTAAAGGGAGAGCTCAATCTCTAAAATTGTGTAGTTTCTTTTAATTTATAGTATTAAATCTTTAAAAAATTGTAAAAAATTGAAAACTACACCTTTATTTTTCCATATGATATCAAAAAGTTTTAATGATCAAAAGAAGCTAAAGGTCAGTTGGGGGCACACCTTAGGTAGGGCATCTGATGATGACACCCTCAACCCTCTTTTATGAGGTTTCCTGCTGTGGGACTCAGACGACATGCAACTATAAACATCTAATCATCGTTGCGCAGTTCAGGCATTTGATTTTTTATTGGTTTGATATATTTATATAACGAATAAAGTATCTTAAATTAAAACTATTCCTTAATCACATATAAATTCGGCTTCAATAATATGTCTGAGTTCTGACTTGTTTATATAGGGAAAAAAGTATAGTTAAACAATACCCGCCACTTTTTTGGCTTCATCTTTGGTTAGCTTCACCGCAAATCCATTGAAACTCTTCTTGTAGCTGTGGACCAAAGCTTCTGCTGCAGAAAGATAGCCATTTGAGACACTCAGTCTCTTAATTAAACATAAGAAGAAGTAACCCTGTAATTAATTAGTTAGTCACTTTACTATAAAACTACATACAATTACATGAATTGGGTAACAATGACTTTTATAGAAGAAGTAATTAATTAAGAACCTGAAGAGGACTCCTTGAACCAGACTCGTGTGATGGAGTTCTGTGACTTCCATTCCCTTCGGGAGGTCCCCCATGTAGACGATATACGTCTATCCAAATCTATATATATATGTGATTAAAAAATGATGATCAAGACTTCAATATAATCACAGCCAGTTAGAAAGTATGCAGGAATGAAAAGCGGATGGAATATACTGCTCCCATCAATATATCATAAAGAAATATATGAAATAGATTAAGAGATTAATGCATGATAGAGAGATATTATTTTACCTTTCGATCATCGCAGTGTGTCTCAATAATAGGAATACTGAAAAAGAGAGATAATATGAGGAGATGCGTAGTGGAGCTTGGAGAAGACATGTTTATATTTGCTAAATGAAATGATACATCTTCTAGTTTTGATGTGTTTGAAGCAACGACCTGATGTCCAATGACATTTGTAGGACAAGGATTCATGGTTCGTGTCCCAATTTCAATCACATGCGACTCACGTTTGCTGTAAAAATTAAATCAAAATTTGCTTTCCTAATCTATTTTTTTCTTTTTTGATTTATTTGAGAGAGTACAACTTTTTCTCTTTAATCATGATTAACGGTGGCGTTCATTTTTAGGGTTCCGTCATAACATTGGCCCCTTTATCAAATGATGAAGATGCATTGCTATATACTACCTCCGGTCCTAAATATAGGACATAATTTGTAGTGTAATTTGCACTACAAACTATATCATATATAACTTCCGCTAGTGACTTTATTTATAGGTTAATGAACATTTTTTGGAGAAGTGCAACATGTGCATCTGACCTTTTATTATGAATTAACATATCATACGCATCATTTCCTTTTTTTTACATCTCCTTGTTAATGAAAAAAAAAATGTACAAGATTTGCATCATATCCGTTCTATCACTACAAAAAAATATTAAATTTCTAACGGAATTTGCTATGAAATTTGTTTCCATGATAGTTTCTGTCAAAAATCCGTCGGAAAAGTTTCCGACAGAATTTTTTCTGTGGCAAATATATTCCGTGAATTTGCCACGGAATTTCCAACAGAATACGGAAAAATTCCGTGACTAATTCCATCGGAAAATTTAAAAAATTATTATTTTTAATTAAATTAAATTTTAAAAAATATATTTATAAAAATTAAAATTATGATACTATTAGCCATATAAATATTTAAAAATTAGGGTTAATACCATCTTTCATCCCTCAAGGTTTTTCTCATTTTAGTTTTGGCTCCTGAAGTTTTCAACCATAGGTTTTGATCCTTGTAGGGGCAAAATGGTCATATAAAAATTTATTTATAAAAAATAAAATTTATTAGTTATTAATTAATATTAGTAAAAAATTATTAGTTAGTAATTATTTATTATTTATTAATTAATGTTAATAAAAAAATTAATTTTAGAAATTAGACAAAAATATAGTCATATGAAATTTATTTAAGATGTAAAATTTTTTTAATTTGAAATTAATTTATATTAAAAATTATAAGAATATATAAAATTATTTTATATTTTTATTACATTTATGTATAAGAAACAAATGTATATTTATAAATAATTGATTATATATAATAAGATTATATATATATATAATTGTGTAATAATAAAATGCCAAAGCAGTCTAGCCCATCTAATAAGGTATCGTGTGCGTACGGATGAGATTGTGAGTTTGAAACAAAGGAGGGCAAGTTGAGTTGCATTTTCAGGAAAAAAGAGGTTGTAACACGTGGCAGAGCAAAGCTGCACCATTAGCGGATCTGGGTGCCGGGGATGAGGTGGAGGCTGCTAGGGCTGCCACTTGCCCCCGCCAGCGATGAGGTGGCGGCTGCCGGAGTTGCTTTGTGGCTTTTTAAAATAAAAATAATAATAATAAGTTTGCGACGGAATTCCGTAAGAAATTTCCTACAGATTTCAATTTCGTCGTAAATTCCCGATGGAATCTGAATTCCATCAGAAATTAGTTTGTCACACTATTATCAGCGATTGAATCCATTCCATCGGAAATCCTTTTCCGTCAGAAACCCTAAATTCCATGGTAAATTCCGTTAGAAATTTAGCGTTTTTTTGTAGTGCATATGGAATACATACATATGTGGATATGTGCTTATCTATATTGCTACCTCCAGTCCTAAATGTACGTAGGACATGGTTTGTAATAAAATCTTTTTGTATCAGGATTACATGTACCTTTCATGAAATTGAACAAAGTAGGATTATCGTATTGTATACAACTTATTGTGTCACATCGATACTCAATCTCATAAGAGTACATACTTTTTTTTTACTAGGCATAGGTATCCTCCTATTGGAGATAATCATATTTGAGGCACTGTCAGGCACTAAATGTGGGCATCTCTTTCAGCGAGAATTCAAACATTGGTTCCCTACATTGTGAGGGACTAGCCCCAACCCCCGTTGGTATAAGAGCACATAATTAAATGTTCATCAATTTGATCAAATGGATTTCGAGCCCTCCAAATGGCTAGAAGCCCAAAGCCCACAGCTAAGGATGGGAATAGGCCAGGTCAGATTTTTGCCTTAACAGGCTAGGCCTATTTTGTATCAGGATGGCCTGATCCTGGTCTGTGGCATGTAAGAGGCCATTTTTTGGGCCTAAGCCTAGCCTGTGGCTTGTTAAAAGGCCTAGAAATTTAAAATATTTTAAACAGACTTACAGGCCACAAGCCTCACAATAGGTCTCTTGAGAAACAGGAAAAAAACAAACAAGCCGAAAACAGGCCCAATTACACCAATAATCCAATACATATCATAAGATATGAAACTAAATACAAAGCCTTTGGACCTTCTCATCTTCACATCAAATCTTCAATATAATTTCCTCTTCCCCTTCAAAGACCTTCAAAAAAAATAATCAAATGTATAGTATTAGAGTATAAAACAATTTAACAAATAATCTATTTCATCACTCATCGAAAGCAAGCACCTCACAGCATAAGCACTCATTACCTTTAACCTTTGTCACTTTGTGCTACTCCCCTGGCCCCACAAGCACTCACAACTCACAAGCATATTGGCATTCATCATGGTCTAGACACAGAATTTCACCTTTGTCACTTTTTTTTTTTTTGCTCAAATTGTCTTTCGTGACTTGGCTAACTCAACGAGTTTCATCTTTGTCTTCTTCCATCCTTGTATCCTTTCATCCGAGTTGTTTCCGTTCTTCGCTCTCTCACTTGATTAACACAAAGAGCCACAACGTATTCACATGCTCCTTCACCATACGTGCCGCTGTGAGATATTTTAGTTATTATAATATAATTATTAGTTATTAATTAGGTTGTTAATTAAAATATCCTGAGTGTGGACCATCCATCAGATCTAGGCCCAACTACAGGATTAGGGTAACAAGTGGACAGGCTATTTATGTTTATTTCTGATGGTGAAATAAACAATTAGGTTTTCAGCCGTCTGAATTGAGCGTACGAGTGAAAACCCTAGCTGCTCTTTAAGGTTCCATGACTAGCACAACTCTCACACTAGTTGCCATCACTGTACCCTGCAGTCAGTCAAAAGAGTAACTTGTCAACCTTTCTTCTGACTCATTCTGTTTTGCAGTCTCAATTCTTATTGTTCGTGAACTCTTTCTGATCAGAGATAAGCTATGGCAAAGGTATTTATTAAAGTCTTCTGCTGTAACTTGTAGAATATCTTATGTGATGTGATTATTGTGATGTGATTGAGAATAAGCATGATTTATTCTAACATGTGGTATCAGAAACTGGTTCTCTGACCCTCTGCCTACTTTTCTTTGATCGAGGATAATTTAAGTATGAAATTTAATTGAATCTACTGTTGTAATGTATACACGGGTTCCATATCTTAAATTAGAGATCACAGATTATCTAAGCTTATTTTTGAATCACGTTAAATTGCTTCTTCCCCTTTTCGGATTAACGAGATGTGAGGACATTAATTTGTCTGATGAGATCATCACTCCTTCACTGGTTTTTTGAAATATCTAATTCTTATTGTTACTAAAAAATTTTAACAAACCTAAATCATCGAATATATGATTTATCGATACTTTGTGAATGTTTGATTTTCTTTTAAAATCACATATCTGGGTTATATTGAAATCTCCTTTTGATTCAGAGAGTTCATTTCTATCTTTGTTTTGTGATTCAATCTTCGATTCATATATGTGACATCGTTATTTGGGATTATTGCTTCAATTTGGGAAATTATTGTTCATATGTTGCTTCTAATCATTGTGCATGTTTTCGGATTAACTCTGTTTTGGTTCTTCAATGAACAACGCTATCGGAACCTCCATTTTGCTTTTCGAATCTAAGAGTTCTATTGATTCAAAAATTTGTGTTTAATCGATGTTTATTACATATATCTTGTTTTAATCATGTCTTTAGATAAATTTCTGTGAGATCCGTCAAAGAAGACGTCGTTTTTGAGCTCTCTGATCGCCTGATGAAGTCCCCAAACATCGCAGGTCGCGGTGGCTCTGAGCAGGTCTCTATTAGGGGCAGGTCGGGTAGGGTAAGGTTTCTATAAAATGGGTGGGGGAGAAGATCCAGACGAAGCCGTTTTGACTTGCTCAAAATGTTGTCATTTCGGTCATACAGACGAGCTCCTTTCCACCCACAAAAACGGCGTTGTTTGGCCCTTAAGTGAAACACTACGTTTTACTTATCCTGCAAGGTGGGCTGGACGCATTTCTGGGCCGAAACCATCATTTATGGGCCAACTAATTTTTTTTTTAAAAAAAATGATTAACGGATTATGTGTTTTGGGCTAACTTCGCTGTTCTGGGCCGACTTAACCTTTTTTTTCTTTTTCTTATCATTTAATGAATATCATGGACTGGCCTTTTGTAATTTTTTTTTTTGCCATTAGAGGATAACACGTTTTGGGCTTAAACAAAAACAAAAAAAAAATCATCTTTTTTAATTGAACAGTGACAGTTTTTGTTAAATTTTGGGCCCTGTCATGTTTTGTTATTCTGGGCTATGGATTATGAATTTCCAGAAAACGTTTTTGGGCTTTTCTTAAACTTTTACTTCACTGTTTAATTAAATAAATTTCTATTTTATGTATTTTTTCTTATTAATGACATTAAACTGTTTAATTTAGTGACAGTGGTTAATTTTGGCTTTTTCACATATTGAAAAAATTTGTAAAATTGTTTTAATGAGTTAATTAATTGTCTAACATTTTGAAATTTTCTTTAGACAATTATTTAACAATTCAAAAATTTTGCAAAAATGGAATTTGAGTTGAAAGGTGCCAAAATTAATTCTCTAAACAATTTTGAATACATAAAACAGTGGGAGGGATTTAATTAATTATTTACTGGACTTATTAAATTAATTAATCTCTCCATTATTACGTGCACATTTTGATTTAAATGCACTTAAATGATATTTGTGACTAGGATGCTACTTTTTCCAAGGAATAGCCACAGCATCCTTTCGTTTTGCATACAACATAATCACATATGAAACTTATAAAATATTTAATTGTAATTAAATATAGAATTATAATTGATCTTTACCCACAAGTAGACAGTTATGATTATATATTTAATTAGGGTGGGATAATTTGGTCTCATATTTTCTAAGTTACCCACAGGTATTAGGAAATGTAAATTATACACTCTAGGCCCACTAATTTGAGATAAATGCATGCAATGTTAGGTTCTTTGCCTATAGGTAGAATTTAGTGACACGCATTTATATATATTGCATGTTTCTATTGGTGTATAACATGCATTCAAAAGACACAGAATTCGTGATTGTCTCAAATATTTATCTTGTGAGCTAACTTAAATCTTTAAATTGCAGCACCTACTTTCCCTAACCTTTTTGTTGATACTACTAAAAAAATTGTGCTGGATGGTACTAATTACGCTGAGTGGAGAGAGGACATAACTTTGTAGATTGATATGCTACACATGGAATTTGTAATGGAGAAACCTATACCTCCCAAACCAACTGACAAGTCAACTAAAGATGAAATTGACTATTAAGAGCGTTGGGAGCACTACATCCACATATGCTTGTCATATATCAAGACCAAGATCCAAAGAAGCATTAGGGGAGCAATTCCCAAATAGGAAACTACCAAGGAGTTCCTGGAAGCTGTTGACAAACAGTTTAAGCCAACTGACAAGCAGATGGGTGGTTCCATCATGTCAGAGCTGTGTGCCATAAAGCTGACAGGTACTAATGGAGTCAAACAACATATCATGAGGATGAGAGACTTGTCCTCTCAACCGAGAGCCTTTGACATGGAACTAACAAAGCAGTTCCTAGTGCATTTGGTACTGAACTCCCTTCCTTCTCATTATGATGCCTTTAAAGTCTCCTATAACACACATAGGGACAAATGGACAATTGATGAACTGCTATCCATGTGTGTACAGGAAGAAACCAGGCTTCAAATGAGTGATAGGGAGGCACCTAGGGTAGCTCATTTGGCTAAAAGTTCCAATAGGAATGATGCCATGGGCAACAAGGACAAGCAGAAAAAGAAGAAAAAGATTCCTGCCATGCCATCCATTAAGAAAGATGAAGCTATTTGTTTCTTCTGCAAGAAGAAAGGGCACATGAAGGATGAGTGCCTAAAGAGGAAGGCATGGTTGGAGCGTAAAGGTATGTATTTTTCAAGTTTAGCTTTAGAAGCTCATCATATTAGTATCTGTAATGATACTTGGTGAATCGATATGAGTGCAATGATCCATATTTCCACTACCATGCAGGGGTTTCTAAACACCAGGCCTCCACTTCCCAATGAAGCTTGAGTCCTTTCAGGAAGTGGGAAAGGAGATCCGGTCAAAGCAATTGGAACTTTTAGAATTGTTTTCCCAAATAAAACTGTACAGGATCTTTTGAATTGTTTTTACATTCCTAGTTATATGAGAAATTTGATTTCTATGTCGAAACTCATTCCTTTGAATTATGATATTTATTTGCAAAAGGACTTGATGTATTCCAATTGAAACTATTTTCCAATTGTAAGGGTTATTATGATTGATGATTCGTTTAAAATAATCCCTAAACCGCCTAAAATTTTTTTTGTTTCGCATGGTATTAGACAAAGTATCATTGATGAGAATTCTATTAGCTTGTGGCATAGGAGATTAAGACATATCTCCGTTGACAGGATCAAAAGATTAACTAAAGATGGAATCCATCCATCTTTAGACCATTCAGAATTTGATATATGTGTGGACTGTATAAGGGGAAAGCAGACCAATAAGTCATAAAAAGGAGATAAAAGAAGTTCTGATTTACTTGAAATTATACATACCGATATTTGTTGTCCTGACGTTTCCATGAACATACAAAAATACTTTATCACTTTCATTAATGATTACTCGCGATGTACTTATATGTACTTGCTTGATAATAAAAGTGAGGCACTAGATGCCTTTAAAGAATATAAAGCTGAAGTAGAAAAACAGGTTAGGAAACAAATAAAGATCGTGAGATCCAATAGAGGTGGTGAGTACTACGGTAGGTACACTAGTGAAGGACAAGCGCCAAGTCCTTTTGCTGATTTTCTTCTGGAGCATGGTATAGTTGCACAATATACCATGCCTGGCTCACCGGATATGAATGGTGTAGCAGAAAGAAGAAATATGACCTTGCTAAACATGGTTAGGAGCATGATGAGTAGCTCCAAACTTCCAACATCCTTGTGGAAAGAGGCACTTAAGACAGCTGTGTATTTATTAAACAGGATTCCAACAAAGGCAGTGCCAAAAACACCCTTTGAAATTTGGAAAGGATGGAAGCCTAATTTAAGACACCTTAGGGTATAGGGTTGTCCTGTGGAAGTAAGAGTGTACAATCCACAAGAAAAGAAACTAGATCCTAAAACCATTAGAGCTTACTTTGTAGGTTATCCATGTATGACTAAAGGTTATAAGTTATATTGTCCTCTACCTTCTGCATGTTTTATAGAATCTAGGAATGCTATCTTTCTTAAGAATGACGTGATTAGTAAGAGTAATCAAACAAACAATGATCATATGGAAGTAACCCTTGATTTACGTCGTGAAGGATTTATTTAGATTTATCCACCTCCCACACATGGAGAACCAAGACAAGTTGTGGTGGAGGATGTCCCGAATGAACAATCTGAACCAACTCAAGAGGTTGAATTAAGAATATCAACTAGAAAAAGAAGGCCAGCATCACCTAGTGACTACGTGGTGTACTCTGTTCAGACTGACTGCGATATTAGCATTGAAAATTATCCATTAACGTTTACTTAGGCTGTTAAGAGTGAGAACTCTAAGTTGTGGCATAATGCTACGACTAAAGAAATGAATTCCATAGAAAACAATGATGTATGGGATCTTGTGGAGTTACCAAGTAGGTCTAAAGCTATTGGCTGTAAATGGGTTTACAAAACCAAAAGGGACTCACAAGGTAACATTGATCAATACAAGGCTAGGTTGGTTGCGAAGGGCTTTCACACAAGTGGAAGGGGTCAACTACAGGGAAACCTTTTCTCCTGTATCAACGAAAGATTCTTTCCGCATAATCATGGCATTTGTTGCACATTTTGTTCTAGAGTTGCACCAAATGGATGTTAAGACTACATTCCTCAATAGAGTTCTTGAGGAAGAAGTCTACATGAAACAACCTGGGGGATTTGTTGCAAAGGATAAGGAACATCTGGTATGCAAGTTAAAGAAATTGATCTATGGCTTGAAGCAAGCCTCACGATAGTGGTACTTGAGAAGTTCCATGAGGTAATGACATCATTTGGTTTCGATGAGAACCAATGTTTTAAAAGCCGAACCGGATATCAAGTCAGAAAAGTCAGTGGGTCATTGTTCATCCGGTCGGACCGGCGGTCGAACCGGTAGCATAATAATTAAATAAAAATATAATACTATGTACATACATATATATAAAAATATAGTAAGAAATATCTATAAAATATTTACACAACTTGAAAAAAAAACATTAAAAAATTTACATATAACATGTGTCATATATTACACAATGAAATCATTAAAAATAAATTAGATAGTAGTTATAATTTTAATGACATTTTGTATTTAAACATTAAATATTATGGAGTTTTTTATAATTTTTAATATAAAATTTTAAAGTAGAAAGAGAGGACATATGCCTTATCTATTTTATATAGATGTGGATAATATTTTAAATATTTAAAATTGTTGTGTAAGCTTTTATTAAGAAAAATTGATAAAATATTTAATATTTATTCCTTAATTTGTTTGGAAAAGAAACATATATTCATATATAATCAACACTATATAATATTTACTAATATTAAATTCGCTTTTTAATGCTGCGCAAGAATGTCACAATAAAAAATTGATTTTATATTCAATTTTTTTGACCAGATAAAAGTGGAAGTGCAGAACCTCTTAGTATCTTCCCAACCTAATTTTAATTTAATTTTAAAATCAAACTCAAAGGGACATGTGGCAAGAGATAAGTGGGGCCCAAAAAGCAAAAGTCACCCTATTTTCATCTTTCATCTTCACTCTTTCTTCAACATCCGCGACTCTGCATTTTCTTCGCCGCTGTTTCACATTTCTGCTAGCAAAAGACTTCAAGAATGGATTTTGGTCTATAACTGAAGTAGATCTGGTTTAGTTATTTGTTATGAAATAATATTGATTTTTTTTATATTTTTTCTAGATTTTTCCGACCTCATATTATCTCTCTTTCTTCATCTTCTTCTACATCTTTCATTTTTTAGACCATCCGGCTTTGCTAGATCTGTTCCGGCTCCCAACTTAACTCTGATTTTCGGTTTAAATGCCGGTTTTGAGTGGCTCAAAACGACCTAACCTCGGGAACAGGCTATCCTTACTAACGAGCCATTGACCTCGACGGGCGATGCCCAGACCGGCCGGTCTGATCCGGCTTTCAAATCATTGATGAGAACATCATGGATGGATGCATATACCACAAGGTTAATGGGAGCAAGATCATATTTCTAGTTTTGTATGTCGATGACATACTACTTGCAACTAGTGATCTAGGACTATCAAGTGAAGTGAAACAGTTTTTGTGCAAGAACTTTGATATGAAGGATATGGGCGAGGCATCCTATGTCATTGGCATCAAGATTCATAGGGATAGAGCTCAAGGCATTTTAGGTTGATCTCAACAAACCTATATCAACAAAGTTCTTGAACAATTTAGGATGCAAAACTGTTCTGCTAACGTAGCTCCTCTTGAGAAAGGGGACAAGTTTAGTCTAAATCAATGTCCTCAAAATGAGCTTGAAAGAAAGTAAATGGAAAGGGTCCCATATGCATCAGCAATGTGAAGCTTGATGTATGCACAGGTTTGCACAAGACCTGATATAGCTTTCGTTGTTGGCATGTTGGGAAGGTACCAAAGCGATCCAGGGGAAGTACATTGGACAGCTGCAAAGAAAGTGTTTAGGTATCTACAAGGTACTAAGCACTATATACTCACATACAGAAGAACAGATGATTTGGAAGTGGTTGGTTACTCAGACTCTGATCTAGGAGGTTGTTTAGACACAAACAAGTCTACTACTGGTTACATCTTCCTACTAGCAGATGGAGCTATATCATGGAAAAGTACAAAATAAACACTTACAACTCCCTTTACTTATGATGCTGAGTACATGGCGTGTTTTGAGGCAAGTTCACAAGCAATTTGGATAAGGAATTTCATTGTTGGCCTCAAGATTATGGACTCAATCTCTAGGCCAATCAGGATGTACTGTGATAACACAGCCGCAGTAGCCATTGCAAATAACAAAAGGAGTGGAAGTCGAAGCCGGTGGGTCAAATTGAAATTCCAAAGTTTAAAAGAGAGAATTGTAGATGGTGAAATTTCGGTTAATCATATCAATACAAAAGACATGCTAGCTGATCCTTTGACTAAGGGAATGAAACTGAATGCATTTGTGTTACATGTTCCTCAGATGGGGGTTAAACCTTCATTCATATAGAAGAGGTATGCAATGAAATTAATTTTATGGTTTATTATCTCTATCATTATCTGTATACATTATGTTGATGAGAATAATAAACACTAAGTTTGGAATCGAATAAACATTGGTGTTTATTCATAAGGTTATACCCATTAAGTAAGGGTGTTGCATGTAATACATGGAAGATAATAGTCAATCTAAGAGAATTTATCACCATGATTCTTGCAACATAGCCTTAATTTAATATGGAAATGGCAACTGACATTTAGATACGGGCCAAGTAGGAGAATGTGAGATATTTTAATTATTATAATATAATTATTAGTTATTAACTAGGTTGTTAATTAAAATATCCTAAGTGTGGCCTGTCATTTAGATCTAAGCTCAACTACAGGATTAGGGTAACAAGTGGACATGCTATTTATGTTTATTTCTGATCATTAAATAAACAATTAGGTTTTTAGCCATCTGAATTGAGCGTACGAGTGAAAACCTTAGCTGCTCTTTGAGGTTCCTTGACTGACAACGTCTTTCACACCAGTTGCCATCACTGTGCTCTATAGTCAGTCAGAAGAGTAACATGTCAACCTTTCTTCTGACTCATTCTGTTTTGCAGTCTCAATTCTCAGTGTTTGTGAACTCTTTCTAATAAGAGATAAGCTATAGCAAGATGTATTTATTAAAGTCTTCCGATGTAACTTGTAGAATATCTTATGCTGTGATTATTGTGATGTAATTGAGAATAAGCATGATTTATTCTAACAGCCGCAACGCAAAAAGCCATAACGCATTCACTTATCCCATCGTCGTCATCATATGTCACCCCTTCTCCGTCCATCATCCAAACTTCATCCTCAAAAAAATAATCAAATGTTTCTTCTCTCTGATCGGTTTAAACAACTAAGAACAAAATGTTTAAACAGAGTTTGACTGCCAAGAACAGAACCAAGAATAGAGTTTCTGCAACTAATCGAATACAGTTTAACAGCCAAGAACAAAATCAAGAATAGAGTTTAACAACCAAGAACAAAACAATAAATCACAACAGAATTCAAACCATACCGAATTCCACTAAAAAAACCATACCGAATTACGAACGGAGAACAGATGACGGATGGCGATGACAATGGTGATGGTGATGACATGATGATGTGAGAATTGAGATGACAGATTTGTCGGTGTGAGGGGTTACAGACTCATGGAGAACTGGAGAAGGGAGGAGGAGGACAGATGACGATGCCGATGTGAGGACAGATCTGTCATTGTGAGGGTTAAGATGAGAGTTGACAGGACGATGACTCGATGAGATTGAGAGCGAGGACTGGAGAAGTGAGGAGGAGGAGTAGAGGACAAATGTGAGAATTGAGAATGAGATGAAGATGACTAGATGAGATTGAGACTTGAGAGTTGAGGACTGGAGAAAGGAGGAGGAGGAGTGGAGATTGAGAGCTGAGAGCTGAGAATATTTTTTGGTCGAAACTCAAAAGACAGATGTGATAAACTGAGAATTGAGAGTGAGATGAGATTGAGAGTTCAGACATGAGACGGAGTGGTATTGGTGTCCGGCAGTCGGTGTGAGCTGAGTGTCTTGTGAGCTGTCGCCTGTCAGTTTGACTGTGTGAAGAATGTGGGCCAATAACTTTTAAGTCAAATCTTTTCCTATTGTTACCAAGCCGGCCTAATAGGCCTAAAAGGTCTACTAGCAGGCTTAGGCCTGGCCTATTAAATAAACTAGGCTCTACGTAAGGTCTAGGCCTGACCTTTAGCCAAATAAGCCATACCTGATCAGGCCCATACCAAACTAGGGTACAATCCCTTAACAAGCCATCTGACCTGTTCCCACCCCCTACCTATAGCCATAGAGAAAAACTCCACATTAATGAGGTCCACGTTTCACAATAATTAATGTCCTTAATAAATTACTTTTTATCCGGTTCAGATTTCTTTAGCCCTTGGGAGATGGTTTTGCCAAGGAATGATGTTGTCCAACAAATGAAAAAGGTGTATATTAAGATAATAAATTGTTAAAGGCTTTGGAAGTGGGACGTACAAATTAAAGGAGAATACTTTCATTTATAGCCGTTCCTATTTATAAAGCAATGTAAAAGGGAAGGATTTCACTTCAAACTGCAATATCCCATGATATATGTCTAGTCACTAATTAACATCCCAATAAGTGGATCTGAATTATTATTATTAGACACATTCCCAAAATATCTTCCATTTCATCTCGATGGTAATGTCTAAAATATTGCTCTTCAATCCCAAAATTTCAATTGTTAATATAAGAAATGCACTTCGCCTCCAAAATGATCATTTGCTTTGTCTTCTTCCTCATCCCTTCGTATCTCTCTCATCTATACAACATAAACTACTCTGAACCAACCAAAAGTAGTAATAGATTAATATTGCATGATTAAGGCAGCAAGTTATTTGAGTTGAAAAGGACATGTTATTAGAATTTTAAACAAAACCGTTGCTAAATAATTATTAAAATTTTTGGGGGAGGTATTATTCCATGGGAATAGGTACACTACTACTACTGCTGCCATGAAATATAGATTCTACTATCCTAAAGGACGTTTCTTTTAAAATAAAGAAGTCAAAAGCAAAAAACGGTGGTATTTTTGTAATTCTGGGTGGGAACTGGATAGCTTCAGGTGTCCCTAATTTGAATTGGAGACGCTTAAAGTAAAAAAAAAAAAAAAACTTTTTTTTTTACACTTTAGACGTTCCCAATTCAAATAGGAATACCTAAAGTGTGACTTTAGACATCCCTCTATACATTGGGGACGTCTAAATAAAAAACAATTTTTTTTTAATCAGGGCACCCCTAATATATATTAGGGACGCCGTACAAGTACAGGGACGCCATTTTAGAGTTCCTAATATTATTAGGGACACCACTTGTACATGTACATGGTGTCCTTGATTAAAAAAATCTATTTTTTACTTTAGACGTCTCCAATACATATAGGGACGTCTAAAGTATTAAAAAAAAGTTAACTGGACAACTTTAGGTGTCCCTGAATTAAATTTGGGATACAAAAAACAATTCAAATTTAAACTAATAGCCTTTGTTTGTCAGTTTTATACTCTTACACTCATCTTTCTCTTCTTCTTGATTTAAATGGAAGACCCTTCCTATCGCGGCAACCACAAGAAAAACCATTATCACCACACCTTTTAACTCTTGCTTCTTCTTCTTTATATGCTCTTCTTACTCTTGCTTCTTCCTTTCTCTCTCTTTTTTTCACCTCTAGGTCTGTTATGATTTCTTACCATTTTTTATTATTTGATCTTCTTTCTTTCTTTTTTTTTATTTGGGTTTCCCTCCTATTTTATTTTCTAACACGTGTTGTTATGGCTTGTAGATCGAGACTCTGAAACATACTTCATGGCCACGATCCTGTTGAGAAAATGAGGTTCATCTCTCCCTGTCGCTCTTCTCTATTCATTATTACGAGAAAATGAATTTCAATAATAGAAGGAGATAAGTTTTTTGCAACTGATTCCTCTTATTGATATTATCTTCTGCCTATAAGATTTCAGCTTTAGAGTTATTATTGTGTAGATTTTGGATTTGGAGTTCAGATACTAGATCTATAATTTTATTGATGATGATCTGTAATTTCTGATTTTAAATACTGTTTACTCCATATTTGTAACATACACGATTTTTTTAAAAAAAACACACTTTGGACGCTCCCATTTTAAAATGGGGAAGTTTAAAGTCCCACTTTAGACGTCCCTTTTTAAAATAGCGACGTCTAAAGTGCAAACTTTAGGTGTCCTTTTATTTACAGAAGTTATTGTCAGTTTTTACTATGTCGCTCACATAGATATCCCCCTGTTTTCAGAAGTTAAAAGGCCTAAAAAAGGGACGTTAAAAGCATTTTTTGTAGTAGTGAGATAATTGGTACCATCCAAAATTATTTTTTTATTCATATTAGTGACAATCCTAGTGGCAACAGGAGCTGCAAAATTATGAATTTGCTCACACGTAAGACTTTTGAAACTAACACAAAACACAGTGCCAGCGCATGCTTTAATCTCATATAAAGTATGCAATTACAAATACGAATTACTAGTATCTATCTGTGGGCAAAGAAAACTAGCATACAATGTATTTATCTTAGATTGATGAAACTAAAATGTAGTTATATTTTCTAATGCCTGTGGGCTACTTAGAAAATACAATGTCATTTTATTTCATCCTAACTAAATATGCAATCATAAATATCCACCTATGGGCAAAGATAAGTTATAATCTCGCATCTAATTACAACCAATATTCTATAATTCTATATATGATTAGAACGTACATGTTGTAGAATTAAGGATGCTGTGGCTACTCCTTAGGAAAAAGGGCATGCTAATCACGAATATCATGTGCATTAAAAACATAAATATGCACCAAAGCCTAATGAGAATTTTATTTTAAACCAATCAGTCTAATCAGCAATTGTAATTAGGAAATTGAAATTCTCTCACTATTGCTTAAAATAATTTTAATAGAATATCCATAAAAAATCCAACAATTGTATAAACGTCCAAAATAAATAATACAAACATTTAGAAAATAATTCTCAAAAGAATAAATTTCAAGCAATAGCACATGCCAGAGATTATGTAAACAATCATAATACTAAATAAATAAATCAGAATAATTGTTCAAGAAATAATATTTATTTAGTTCTAATGACATCTAAGAAAATAAAGTAAACAACTTAAACAATAAAAGTCCAGAAATAGAATGAGTAAAAACAAATCATTGGCCCAGAGGAAAAACACCAAATAATTTTTGTTTAGTTGAAAATAAAACCCAAGCCTGAAACAATAACATTAATTCAAAAAATTTGAGGAAATTCTTAAGGCTCATATGCTTTAATTAAAAAAATTGAAAGCAGGCATAAAAGCCCAGTAAAACGTGCAGCCCATGCATGTTAATCATTTAAGGCAGAAGAATTTAAAAAATCGCCTAGCCCAAAAACTACACGGCCCAGACAGAACTTTATTAAAAAATAAAAACAACAGAGATCCATCTGTCAGGCCCAACACCATAAGCCCAGTTGGTGTGAAAGTAAATGAAAAGCAGTTTTCAGCCACACCAAACATGACGCCGTTTTGAGCGCCTTCCTTACCACCTGGAGCCCTACAACAGACCCGTTTCAGCCGCTCCTGACCCGGATTTGAGCCACCACACCTGCAGTTGAGGTCGCCTTTTCCGGCGACTCTCTCTCCTCCGAAAACTGCGATTTTGCCAGCTGATATCATCAAAAATTTTCGCAGAACAAACTCGCAAGATTATTAACAGATGCATCAAAGATTCAAAGCAAAAATAGATATACAGATTCAAAACAAACAAAAATTATTAATGATGCGACGTACGGCGGCAATTCAAGAAGGCGAGAAGACGAACCATATAATCGAGAATCAAAACATGCATTCAGAGAATTAATCTTAAAATCCTCTCTCAGAACAATTACAGATTAGGAAGAGTCAGAGCATGCCAAAGAACACTGAAGATATGCATCGGATTTTTTTTTCAAAAAATATCACAGCTTATACTCTTTCTGGTCCCATTTATAAACAATTTTTCTCTTGATTGTGTAAAATGAACTGGTAGTTAAAAATAATAAATATATCAAAAATGCCATTTTTTTTTCATATATGCCCCTATTTATAAAAAAAAAGAGTATGAGAGAGAGAATAGATAAAAAGCATGAGAGATAAAGAGTAAAAGATATGAGAGAGAATGTATATTTAATAAGGATAAAATAGAAAAAATAAGCTTATATTTTCAAACAAAAAGTAAAAATTTCTTATAAAAGGGACCAGCCCTATGAGTGAAAAAGTTTCTTATAAATAGAAATAATTGCTTTCAAATAGTCATGTTATTTTTCTAAAATAAGAAAGGCAAAACAATAACATGCATGAGATACTAGGTAGAGGATAATCGATCAAGGTTTTGATATCACATGTTGGAATAAAAACAAAAATAACTCCCTAAATACATAATATGAATCCTACAATAGAGGTTAGCAGCGGAAGACTTTATTAATAGTACTTCTAGATATAGCAATTCTACACACTATATCTTACAATCTGAGAGCTCGAAGCTGAAAAGAGAGAAGAGACTAGAAGACAATAACTCAGGATTCATCTAACGAGAAGATGAGGCACATCAATGGTCTGAAAGTTGGTCTGGAAGTTGCCATCACTCATTAGGGAACCCTTAAGGAGCAAGTCAGTATTCGACATGCTGCTCTAAGACCAGCCTAGGCTATTTATAACCTCCCATCAAGGATTATAACATCTTTACCGGCCAGGCAGGTGACTGTAAACCAAATTTCTATTCAAATCACTTGTGGGATATAATCGGGAGATATTTTATCCAAAATATATTAAACTGAAAATATTTAAAATAATCTACTAATATTTAGAATAACTTTATAATATCTAAAATATTCATTTGATCAAAATAATCAACTAGTATATCCTTTATATAATCAAAGAATAAATAAATATATCTAGATATAATCTGAATAAATAAAGAGATACAATATTATCATGTTAAAAAAATATCTAACTGAGAATTCAAATCATGTATATGAATAAAATCTAACAAAAACAAAAACAAATCTACCTATTGTTAAGGCTAAGGGTGATTTTAGATCTTAGGGAAAATGACAGCTATGTCCCAAGGTACATAAAAAATGTCAAAAAACTCCCTTTGAAACGTCAATGAGGGACTTTTCTGACATGAATTCCCAATAGCTAATTACAAAAATAACTCCCACTGAAATAACAAAAGAAAACGCACAGAGGAGGAGGAGGGACGCACGTTTTTGTGATTAAGCCATTAAAGAGAAGGGGAAAAATGCACGGACGAAGGGCGTAGGAGGTGCAACATTGAATGGATACAAAGTGGCGTTAATGTGCTTGGGAATCTCGTCTTCTTCATCGTCCATGTACGGGTAGCAAGGTACAGAAGAGAATTGGAAAATTTTTTTTTCTGTGTGAAAATTAGTTAGATTGAGATTGAAGGGTTGGTTAAAGGTTGAATCTTAGGCTCAAAAATGGAGTAATTGGTAGGTGATAGACAATAAATGCTAAGAATTTGGTAGACAAATGAGCTTGATCATTGAAGTTGGGGTTTCACCTTGGGTGGGTTGTGTTTATGTTAGAGTTCTCTGTTTTTGTGGCATGGTAACAGAGGAGCTGCTGTATTTAAAGTGAGAATGGTAAATGTAATTGGTATTCTTTGCTGGAAAAACGCTGAAATGAACACAAAAAATTATTGTAAATTTGTGCATATGAAGTTGTAAATATTGCTGTGGAAGTTGTTAATACGTACCGAACTTGTGCTCTATTTTTGGGGAAGCAAACAGAGGTTTAGCCTTGTTTTTAGTGTGTTTGATGTTATTAGAAAAAGCACATGTGCAGGAATAAAACGTGTAGTTAACATGTTGTAAATTTGTGCAGATGCAGTTGTAAATATTGCTGTGGAAGTTGTTAATACGAAGTTTGTCCCTGTGCTCTGTTTTTGGGGAAGCAAACAGGGGTGTGAGTGAGGTTTGTGTTATTATAAAATGCTGATATGATGAAAAAAAGTGTTGTTAACGTGTTGTAAATTTGTGCAGATGTAGTTGTAAATATTGTTGTGGAAGTTATTAATACGAAGTTTGTCCCTGTGCTCTATTTTTGGGGAAGCAAACACAGGTGTGAGTGTGGTTTGTGTTATTAGAAAATGTGATATGATGAAAAAAAAAGTGTTGTTAACGTGTTATAAATTTGTGCATATGTAGTTATAAATATTGCTGTGGAAGTTGTTAATATGAAGTTTGTCCCTGTGCTCTGTTTTTGGGGAAGTAAACAGAGGTGTGAGTGTGGTTTGTGTTATTAGAAAACGCTGATATGATGAAGAAAAGTGTTGTTAACGTATTGTAAATTTGTGCAGATATAGTTGTAAATATTACTGTGAAAATTGTTAATACGTACATAACCTGTGCTCTATTTTTGGGGAAGCAAACAGAGGGAATGCTCTATTTTTGGGGAAGCAAATAGAGATGTGCTATCCATTCTCACTAGCAACCAACAAATGAAGAGGAAGAAAGACATGTAGCATTTGAGATGTTATTTTATAGTATAGGCTAGTTGTTGTGTACATTGACAACACATTATGTATATGTTCACAACATGTTTTTTGGTGGTTTATTCAAGTTGTTTGACAGGTGAAAGGGCCAACGTATTTAAACAACAAGGTGCCCAAACCGGTTTTTTTTTTTTTTATGGTTTACCAGTGGATATGCATGTTTTCACAACAGTTGATGTCATTTTAACAACTGTTTGATGTTTTTATGTTTTCACAAAAGTCATTGGATGCGTGCTTGTCCCTCCAACTCTCAAAATCTCAAATAGTATTTACAACATATTCAATTACTTTTACAACACGTACACAACGTGGTATGCTGTATTTACAACATCATAAGTCATATTAACAACGTATTCAATTACCTTTACAACATGTAAAAGGAATGCGTGCTTGTGCAATGTTTACAACAAATGCTGCTACGTTTACAACACATTAAGTTATTTTTATAAGTCTTTAAGCTAATTTTACAACTATTTTCACCAGTGACACCAGGGTAGTAGCTTGTGCAAGAAGCTACAACATACACACCACTTTTTTGGCATTTCTCTCATCGTTTACAACATCATAAGTCATATTAACAACGTATTAAGTTACGTTTACAACATGTAAGAAAAAAAGCGTGCTTGTGCAATGTTTACAACATATTCTGCTACGTTTACAACACTTAGGGTCTGTTTGGTTGGAGGGGAGGGGATGAAAAATGAGCCCCTCCCCTTGTTTGGTATGAAAAGTAAGAGGGGAGGGGCCCTAAAAAAGGGGCTCCAAATCCCTCCCACTCCCTCAAATTGGCTCCCTCTAAATTGGGGGGTTTTGGAGGGAGCCAAAAATTTGAGACTATTTTACCCCCATAATCTCTTCATATTCTTAATTATACCCTATCAGTCTTCAATAAAAATATAACTTCTTTTATCATCTCCAGTGTTTCACGCTTGTGTGTGTTTTTTTCCAACCTTGTAGTTCAACCAAATCATGAGTATGAATATCTCTAGCGGAATGAATGGCGATTAAAATATAATTTTGGTGATGATATTTTCGCAGGTGAATTGGACTGTAAAATGTTATCCATAAATCTTTGTTTTTTTTTACCAGAGTTATCCATAAATCCATAATACAAGTGTGAGCGCATGACACATATATATATATATATATGTATATATTTTTGCAACTCCTCTGCATTGTTTTTCAATAGAAGGAATTTTTTATTTAATTTAATATGATAATTACTGAAATATTCATATAATAAGAAATTAAGTTGAGGGAAATTGAAAACTATTTCTATTTTATATCTTCATCTTTTTTTATAAATTATATAATTCATATTGAGGTGTAAATTAATTTAAATAATTTATATAAGGAAAAATATATAAACTAATTTTTAAGGATAAAATGGTAAATTAAGTATTATCTTCCCTTCCCTCTCCTCTTAAACCAAACAAAGGATCATTAAAAAACCTTTCCCTTCCTCCCCCTCCAACCAAACCAAACAAGGTGATTCTCCCTCCTCCCATTCCATCCCCTCCCATCTATCCCCTCCCCTCCCATCCCCTCCCTTTAAACCAAACAGGCCCTTAAAGTTATTTAACAAGTCTTTAAGCTATGTTTACAACTATTTCCAGCTGTTGCACTAGGGCAGTAGCTTGTGCAATAAGCTACAATATACACACCACTTTTTTGGCACTTCTGTGATTGTTGACAATATGTTATGCTATATTTACGCATATGTTGTGCCTTCCTTTACGCATCTTATTCTTACTAAACCACCAACATATTGCATTTTATCTTCTGCACCATTTAAAAACTCCCCCCACATGAAAGAAACAAAATAGATTCTTCCCCAAACAACTTCCAATCTTTCATGATAATCTGTAACACAAACTTCGTATTAACAACTTTCAAAGCAATATTTACAACTTCATATGCACATATTAACAACACGTTAACTACACGTTTTTTTCCTACACATGTGCTTTTTCTAATAACACAAAACACACTAACATTCAATCATACCCACTTAAAATAAGGCCAAACCTCTGTTTGCTTCCCCAAAAATAGAGCACAGGTTCGGGACGTATTAACAACTTCCAAAACAATATTTACAACTTTATATGCACATAATAACAACACGTTAACTACACGTTTTATTCCTACACATGTGCTTTTTCTAATAACACCAAACACACTAAAAACAAGGCCAAACCTCTGTTTGCTTCCCCAAAAATAGAGCGCAGGTTCGGTATATATTAACAACTTCCAAAGCAATATTTACAACTTCATATGCACATATTAACAACATGTTAACTACACGTTTTATTTCTACACATGTGCTTTTTCTAATAACACCGAACACACTAAAAACAAAGCCAAACCTCTATTTGCTTCCCTAAAAACAGAGCACAGGTTCGGTACGTATTAACAACTTCCACAGCAATATTTACAACTTCATATGCACAAATTTACAACAATTTTTTGTGTTTATTTCAGTGTTTTTCTAGTAAAGAATACCAATTACATTCACCATTCTCACTTTAAACACAGCAGCTCCTCTGTTATCATGCCACAAAAACAGAGCACTCTAACATAAACACAACCCACCCAAGATGAAACCCCAACTTCAATGATCAAGCTCATTTGTCAACCAAATTCTTAGCATTTCTTGTCTACCACCTACTACTTACTCCATTTTTTAGCTCAAGATCCAACCTTTCACCAACCCCTCAATCTCAATTTAACCAACTTTCACATAGAAAAAAAATTTTCAGTTCGGTTCTATACGTTGCTACCCGTACCTGGACGATGATGAAGACGATGTTCCCAGCAAGATTAACATCACTTTGTATCCCTTCAATGTTGCACCTCGTACGCCCTTCGTCTGTGCATTTTTCTCTTTTTCTTTAATGACTTGATCACAAAAATGTGCTTCCCTCCTCTCCTCTGTGCATTTTCTTTTATTATTTGAGTGGGGGTTATTTTTGTAATTAGACATGGTGAATTCATGTCAGAAAAGTCCCTAGGGACTTTTCTGACCTTTGACTTTTCAAATGGAGTTTTTTGGGATTTTTTGTGTACCTTGGGACCTAACTGTCATTTTTCCTATATCTTAATTGATGACTTGGATTATTATAGCTTTGATTATTTTTTAATATCTATTTTATCCCTTTAATTACATTTAAAATTTATATTTGCTAGTATAAGATTCTTATTTATAAGAGTGTCTTTTGATTTACTAAAAGACATTTCAATTATGTAAATCCCTAATGTCTTAGATGATTACTTAATTAGACTAAATTAAGTGCTAACCTAATATAACTATGTAGGTCTTGTAGGTATATTTCAATTCTAATAGCCAATTAAGTTATTCGTTCTTTGAATACTCAGTCCTATATAATTTAATTGAAGGTCCAGTCTAAATTTACTATGTTTAGGCTTCTTTAGAAGCCTAAAATAGTCACAATCAGCTTTTTCTTGTTTTAGGATAATTAGGCACACAATTAAATTAATAAATATAATATTAAAGCAATCAATGGTAAAAAAAATATCATCCACTAATCCGTAATCAAACTAAACAATAGAGCCGGGAAAACGGGCAGAGCCTGTCAGGCCGGCCCTTTTAGGCCCTGAATTTATAAGGGCCGGACCTTAGATTTTTGCCTAAAAAATGAAAGCGGGCCTAAAAGGGCCAGCTCTATAGGGCCAAGGGCCAGCCCTGTAGGGCCACGAGCCAGCCCTTTAGGCCTTGTATGTTTTTTTTATTTTCTAAAATTATTTATATAATAATATTATTATTGCATTTTTATATTTTGTTAATGATGTTGCAAATATTTAATTGATATTGACTTTTTTAGAATTAAGTTTCATAAGAATATCTTGTATTAATAATCCTAAAAATTAAAAACTTATAAAAAATATTTCTTATTTCATAAGTATTTTTACCAATTTTGTATTTTTTGACTTATTTTCTTGTGATTATTTTATTTATATCTTGTGTTGTTTATTTTATTGACTACTTACATTTTTCAAAACATATTTAGAAGAAGTATTTTTAATTTTGTTAAGTTTTTTCATTAATTATTTGTAATTGTGGTATGTAGACAATAGTTTACCTTTGATTATGACTTAATGATCGTGTTTATTTGTTGCATAATGCATACTGTTTACACTCTAACTTTGACAATATTTATGTGTTAAATTAGGATTTCCATTGTTGTAATTTTTAAAAAAAAAAACTGAAAAAAAATAAAATTTGTTCAATCTTATAAAAATGGCTTCAAGCCTTGCGGGGCCGGCCCTGGCCCTTATGCTTTTAGGCCGGACTTTGAAAAATAACAATTTTTCTTACCCGGCTTAAAAGGACCGACCCTTTTACAGGTCAGACCGATCCTGATTCCCAACTCTACTAAACAATCCAAAATGGAGGTTTAGCCATATAAATTAAACATTTTCATAAGGAAAAAAAAAAAAAGCTAACAGCGAATTTTCATTGTACTATATATCTTCTACATTTTCGAACCTTAATCTCCCTCCATTTAAGCTCCGAGCTCTTATGTTTACCATCACCGACCGATAAAATAGAACACCCCTGGACGTTCTGCCCATGCGCATATATATAGACATCTCAATGTAATTGAATGAATCATCGCAAACTGTGCGTCTTTGATGGAAATATCCTTTTGCTTATTTTTCTCATCTTAATATAACACACACACACACACACACACACACACACACACACACACACACACACACACACACACACATATATAAAAGATATTGCTTGTGCTGCTTCCTTCTTTACTCGATTTCTTTTTTTTCTTTTACACACACACACACATTATATTATTATATTCCTTCTATTCCTCATGCGCCAATCTCTTGAAATCCTCCTCTGCAGATTTCCTTCTTCGTATAATATATATGTATGTATGTATATATGTATGTATTATATTTGTTTGCAGATTTTGCTCCCTTTTCTTCTATATTTTCTTATTTGATATTTTCTCTACTCCTAAATCTTATATCTCTTATAAAATAAAATAGGATATGAGTAGATTTTAACTTGTATCAAAATCTCTTTTTATACAATAATTAATTAAAGGACAAAACAATATATAAAAGATAATTAAATAGATATACAATATTTATAAATTTAATCAAATATATACCAAAATCTACCCTTATTGAATTAGAAAATATATACTTATCAGAAAACATCCATATAAGATTAGCATTATAGCGTGGAGCTATCAAGCAATACTAAAAACTTTATCTTATATGAAATCCTACAATAGCACATTAATAAAATTAAACACAATAAGACAGAATGAGCGTGTTTATTCATTACACTTTTTCCGAATAATCGAAAAAACACACTTAAATTAAGAAACGAAACATCATTTGCCGATAGCATTAAGTCCACTCTACGTATCGAGATTTTTCTTCATTTCCTTGGACAGAACGTTCAGGGCTTATGATGGATTCGTAAGTGCTCACTCAACGCTAAGATCATGCACTACAATAGGGCTCCTCACTTGAACTTTTCCATCATCCCAAATCAAAGAAGCAGAGACTATCGGCACATTTATTGTTCCCTCAACTGTAACTGTAAACGACTTGTTTTCGCCAACAGAAGAGAACGACAGAACATTTGGCGTCACTTGAATAGTTAACAGAGATGAAGGAACTATCACTTTAGCCTTATATACAGACTTAGCTGCTCCAACATTTGTCACAGTTCTATGAAACATACTGATAAAAGGTTTTGACGTGGTTGTCTTCAAAGCCAAAGATGGGAGATTGAGATCCCTCGCTTTTTCCTTCTTAGTTTTTTTGCAGTCGAAGTTATCATTTGTAATGTGCCGCAGTATTTTTGTAGGATAGCCTTGTCCACACAAGAACCCCACATAATCAGCTTCATTGATATCATATACCAAACCAGGAGTGACTGCCTTAACAGGGTTGATTTGTCCAGCTCCATATGCAAATTCAGCTTCTGGGTTGAGCTCAGGACTCATTGGAGCAGCTACGAAAAAAATAGTGTTCATGGGTAACAAGCGTGGAGTAACCGCAGGAAAAGAAAAACCATGGCATTAATTTACTAATCTACTTAAAGCCAAAGTTGATAGAATAGTGAAAACTAATATAGAGTTGGTCCAGCAGTGTAGGTCGGGCTCCACTAGATCCCTCTAGGTCTCTAATTTGAATTCTAGAGAAGACACTTAATTATATTGGGAGGGGTAGTTACGAGCCTAAAACCAGATACTAGATAATACTATTAAAAAAGAAAGTTGATAGAATAGTGAATTAATATTCCCTTTAGTTCTAAATATAAGACTCAGTTGACATTCTTTTTAAGAGACTAAGGAAGCTAAATAAGTTACTTAAAAGTTTGATAAATTAGTTCAGAGAAAAAAATAAAAATAAAAATATTTTAAAGGAATTTAATTAGTTTCATTAATGTCTCCAAAAAATCAACTAAATCTTATATTTAGGACTTAAGATAGTATAATAATTACCGGTGGTCATTAGGGCAGACTTGATTGCTGCTGGCGACCACTTGGGGTGAAACGATTTAACGTAGGCAGCAGCAGCAGAAGCATGAGGGCAAGCCATGGAAGTTCCTGATATTATATTGAAGTTTGATTCCCTCTTGTCTCCTTTCTCCTCTGAAACAGAGGACTTGGGAGGCCAAGCCGCTAAGATGTCTACTCCCGGGGCTGCTATATCAGGCTACAAGAACAACAACAGCAACAAAATATAATGTTTCATTACTCTTAATTATAGTACTCCCTCCGGTTCTTAATATAGGATATATTTGCTGAGTTGATAATGGTCCTAACTATAAGACATATGTTTCATATTTATCAATCTTTTTTCTAATTTATCTCTATTGATGCTCCTTCAATAATAATCACAGAGAAGAGCGAAGAAAGAAATTAAGGAAGATGACTTAAGTATTTCAAAATGTACATGTTATATTAATTATGTTAATTAACTTCATTAATTTAACCAAATTAGGTAAAAATGTATTATATTAAGGACTGAACAGGGAGTCTTGTTTATAAGTAGTTGTGAGCCTAGCTACCTTGAGAATGTCAGGAGTAATTGGATTTGGACCCCTTGATGAGAAGGAAGCAACGTATGGGGACAAATGATCTTTGCCTTCATTACTCTTAAATATAGTGGCAATCGGGTTTCTGGAAAATTTGGCACACGATAAAACAAAAAATGATTGATTAAATTAATAAGAAATAACGATTTGATGAAGCCAGAAAATTTAATATGGAGATATGTTGTTTGTTATTGGGTCAATGTATATATATATACACCTTGTTGAACGTAAGTAAGAGCGAATATATTTGCCATCTTTGAGGGTAAGCCAAGTGAAAGGAAGAGGATACACATGAGCCACATCTTTTGAGGAAATGGATGGAATAATGAGACCAACAGCCCCAGCTTTTTGTGCTGCATTATGTCTCGGAACAGAATCACACACAAGGATCTTCCCCTTCACCAATGCCTTATTTAAAGAGTTTTCACGGCATAAACTGTCCAAAATAAATAATAATTATTAGAATACACATAATTGGGATATGATTATCAATAATTTTTTTAAAACAAAAACACCAGTAATACCTTGATATGGAACTGTTAAATCCACCAGCGATATTGGGTGCATCTCCAGAGTAAATCAAGGGGTACTTTATATCATGAAGATCAAATGTGTTCACCGAGACTCCCTACATATATATATATATATATGTGATACAAAGATGATCGTGTGTGTGTGTATGAATGTTTATCAACCATTGCCATAAATTTCTAAGTACTACCTCTGGTTCTGAGTATAAGAACTAGATACATAATTAAGAAAGGTATTCTTAATAAACCAATATATACTTGTTATAAATAGTTAACTTAATTAACTTTTTTAGTATTCATAAATTAGTTATCCAACTGTTATATTAAAGATGAGAGAAAGTTATAATCTAAGTAATACCTCAATAACCCTTCCATTCCCCAACTGAACCTTAGTGAAAAACTTTCTGTCCATGGTGGAAGCAGCCACTGCAAGCGACCAAGGAGCAAACATAGTCATTGTGAACAACTGAGGACCCAAGTTGTTAGCAGCAACCGAGGTTAGAATGCCTTTCTTCATAGCATGGAAGGCCCCTATTGCATGTATATCCTGAAAATAGTGAGGGAATATGACTTGGGTAGGACCGAGTGATATGGAAATGACATCGACGCCATCGGCGATTGCTTCGTCTAGTGCTTTGAGAACATCGGCGTCGAAACAACCTGAAGCCCAACAGGGTTTGTAGACAGCGATACGAGCTGATGGGACTCCTCCTCTTGCTGTGCCCAAGCCTAGGCCAAACAGACTCACTGAGTTAACCCAGTTCCCTGCAACTGTGGATGCACAGTGAGTGCCGTGGCCATGTGTATCCCTTGGTGATATAAGATCATCTTTGCCGGGAGTCCCATGGCCTATAAAGTATTTTGCTCCTACTATCTTGCTGCATATATATAAAACCTCAAAGCATCATTTGCACAGTCCAGGCATTTGATTTTTCTTTGCTGACATAAATCATGATTAATTTATAATAAAAAGTTAAAAGTTAAATTGACAAGTTAATAGATATTCTTATAATTTAGAAAATAAAACAAAATAATTATGAAATATAAAATGGACCATACTTACATCAAGTTCTTTGTATCTATTATCTCAAGTTCTTCAATCACACATGACCATGTGTCTTATTTTTTTCATATGTATTTATAGTTAAAAGATAATAATTCAAAAATAGTACACATGATAATATGTAATTGGAGAACTTGACGAAACTGATATAATGAACTTAACTTATAAGGTATATGCTTATTTTATAGTATACCCATATAATTATCAATTTCCTAATACTTATTAGAAACATGATTTAAATTTTAAGGATATAACAATAATCTGACAATGTAGTTCAATTGGTTGAATCATTAGTTTTCAGTTTTGGCCGGTTCTTGGCTAATTTCAAATTCCTCGATGTCGCCTTCATTTTGGACCAGTCTCTTGGCACAATGAAAATTGGAAAAATTTCATTTAAAGACCAATGTAACAATTTAACTTCAATCACCTAAAAAACACTGAAATTTCAGTAAAGGACCACCAGGGAACACAAATGAAATTGCGTTTTAAAAGTAAATGACCAAAATGCAATTTTTTTTTTTGGGAAAATGATAGTTAAGTCCCAAAGTAACGAAAAATTGACTTACAATGTTGTAATATGACTTACGATGTTGTAAACATAGCATAACATATTGTAACCAATGACATTGGTTAAATTGTTTGGGGGGTATTTTGGTAAATGGATAATGGGAATTCATGTTAGAAAAGTCTCTGGACTTTTCTGACCATTGATTTTTTAAAGAGACTTTTTTGATATTTTTTTATATTTTGGGATCTAACTGTCATTTTCCCTTTTTTTTTCATCTTTTAGAAAAAGAATCTCTACTGGAGCTCTGCCCGCTGCCCGCTGCCCGCTGGAGTCTGTCGTCGGCTATTGATCAATTTATAATCGTTAGGGAATAATTCCCTTGGAAGGCCAAGGGGTTACTTTAAACCCACATGACCCCTTATCATACCAAAAGGATAATGGCCACTAAGCAATCCAATCCTTTTAGTCATATAGTGCAAAAAATGAAAAAAGGGCATTTTCATAATTTACTCTTAAAACATAATTTCATTTCGCCTTTAGGACTTTACCATAATTTTAGAAATTTTTGCGGTGATTTGAAGTTGAATGGCTACAGTACTTTTTGAAAGAAATTTTCTCAAAAGAATTTAGTCATACTCCATCATGTCCTTATTAATTAGTTATTATATAATGACTCAAAGGGAGGTTTATAAAATAATATATTTTGTCTATAAAGTATTAACTTTTGTCACTTAGTATTCCCAACAATTATCAAATTTCTTAACTAATTAGCCAAACTCCTGTCACTAATAGTTTTCAGTTCACGAAGGGTAATTATTATATTTTACAGGAAATAACCAACTTCATTAACTTAGCTAATGTTATTATATATTAAGCACTCATAATAATAAGTCAGGGAGGAAGCATCTACTTATTGCAAGTGAAGTTTTGGCAAGAGCCCTTCCATTTTGGGGGTGGTGGACCGAAACCTTGACCCTTAAAGCTGTCAGACTCCGGCCAAATTCCGAAATCGACAACTCCAACGACGATGTCACTCTCCAAACTTGATCTTTTTACTTGCTGTGGCATCCCTATGAAGTCCCACGACCTCGTTGTTAGGGGCTTGTGCCTTTTGCTCTCAAACACAGATATTACTCCATCCATTCCTGTTATAAATTTGGCTTCATCACTCTCTCTTCTATTTCTCTGACTTTTTTATATATAGATGAAGCGAAAGAAAAACAAGTTCTACCTCCCGTCCTCAATATAAGATCCACAATTTATAAAGTGGATCTTATATTGAGGATGGGAGGTAATATATGTAAACTGTACCTTCCACTCTTTTGGCTTCCTCTTCTGTTAGCCTCACCGCAAATCCATTGAAACTCTTCTTGTAGCTGTGGACCAAATCTTCTGCTGCAAAGTTTCTGATGCAGAAAGATATCCATTTTGGAGACTCAGTCTCTTAATCAAACATGCGAAGAAAATAAGTGGAATCGAATAACTCTCTAATTAATTAGTTAGTCAATATATAACTATAATTACATGACTTGGATATAGAAGTAGTAATTAAGAACCTGCCAAGGACTCCTTGAACCATACTGGTATGGTGCAATTCTGTGATTTCCATTCCCTTGGGGAGATCCCCCAGGTACACGATGTAGGTCTATCCAAAATGTCATTAAAAAAATTAAATGATATATTAATAAAGAAAAAAAAAGTGAGAAGCAGTGAAGTTACTTCAATTCAATCACACGCATCGAGCTATAAAAATTATTAAGGACGATAGAGAGATATTATTTTACCTTTCGATCATCGCAGTGTGTCTGAATAATAAGAATACTGAAAAAGAGAGATAAGAGAAGATGCATAGGGGAGTTTCGAGGAAACATGTTTATATTTGCTGATTAAATGAAATAATACATCTTTTGGTTTTGATGTGTTTGAAGCAAAGACCTGTCCAATGGTAATTTTATAGGAAAAGAATTCATGATCGTGTCCCAATTTCTATCACACGTGACTCACGTTTACTGTAGAAAGTCAAAATTTGCTTTTCATAACACGGGTTCTGAATTTAGAGTGGGCAATATGGTTTAACCCGCTAACCCGGGGGTTTGGGCAATCCCAATCCTGCAAAAATGTGGGTCGTATAGGCTCGCACCATATGACCCGTGAGTTGGCTAGTACAATTTTTTTTTTTTTACATGTAATGATTTCACAAAACCTGTAAATTGCCCACTTCTACTTTGGTACCTCTCAATCCAAAGAGAAAAAATCTTAGCCTCCTCTCTTTTTCTTAAAACAAAATTGTTATATTTTAATTGTTTGAGGATGATTTTATTTTATTTTTTTGTTTATAGACTTTGACAGATTTGATAACTTTATCTCTTGAATTGTTGATTATATTTTTAAATTTTTATAAAAGGAATGATTGATGCTATGAAGATAAATTTAATGACTCATATATATGTGTCTCATACTTTGAGCCATTTTTAAAAAACAAGAAATTGGTTTTTTTAAATGTGGGCCCGCAATCCACACACTGTAGGTTAGAGTTGACATTTTACAAGCCATCTACATCCCACATCAGTTGATCACCAGGTTGGTGCGGAGCAGCTCACAACCCATGGGTTGGCTCACGTTCCCTGCTCTAATCCTAATGTATGGTCTATCCGTCTATCTTTTTTTTTTTTTAAATGTGATCTGACATGATTTCACTAAAGTCTACAGCGTATAGCTTTTTCTCTTTGATTATATTAGTGGTATTGATTTTTTTTTCTTCAAAAAAAGTGGTACTCCTTTTAGAATTCCGTGACTTGCATCGAGATACTTTTTGATTTGTTAAAAGCATTTTACATGTATTGACCAATTCCATCAAACTTTTTTAAGACCCAACTTCTCTAATACTTCCAAATAAATAGTAAAACAAAATATCCACATAGGGGTTCGTTAGGTGTGAACTCAACTCACTCGAAGCAGAAAAGGGGCCAAAACAAAAAAAAACCAGCTCGAAGCAAAAATCAAATTAATTTAGCATAGCTAAAAATTGAACCAGAGCTAGATTTATACTCAAAATAATTAGTGCTTTCATGAAGAGGCCAACACTAGCTACAAAGAGAGGATTACTCACAAAGGGTTCTAATTAGCGGCAGGTTTTGACTGACAAAGAGGTCGACTAGTGAAGCTTACATGCACTGTAGCTTTTATTATAAATCATAATTATAATTCATGTAATTTGTTTTAACAGCTATGCTATAATTTTTAGAATATACTCTTCTAATCCTCGGCAACGGCCCCAAAATTTGATTGCCTTGTCGTCTAAGTTTTCAAATTAGTTTCTAAATCTTCCCTATATAGTATAGGGTCGACTTAGGTCATTTATCAAAATATGAAGTCACTAATAATGGTCATAACTTAATTTTTATTACGCAAGATGTAGGAAAGTAGTTGGGAGAAAATGTAATTTTTATAAAAGTGAAAATAGCGAGAATAAGAAAATAGATAGTAGAGATTTATTACCAATATGATGACAACGCCTCTAAGGATCAGACTAATGGCTATCATCGTCCAAAAAGATACATGTAATATATAAAATTGATGTTAAGTCAAAATAAAAACCCTAAACAACCATCTAGGTCGCAATTAATTAACCAGTAATTAAACCTAAAATTCTAGCATATAACACCCTTTTAATTAATTGTTGTAACCATCTAGCATGTGAATATTATTCTTAATTATAATTTGCTCATCTAACAAGGTTATGCAAACGTCTAATCCTAACTGTAAGTTAAATATATTTACATTCATGTATTAAACGAGAGAATTACAAGACATATATATACACAAAACAGAGACAAAGCGAGCATGATTAATGGAAGTAATTCAAGAAGTGGTTGAAGGAATAGTCAATGAATTTCACCACTGAATTGCTTCTTCAACAATATCATGCCACCGTATTAATCTATATTCACAATGACTTCTAACACTAACAATAGACAAATGACATATTAATAATACAACCATTCATGCAATTAAATTAACACCTAATAAAATCACAAAAAAGATTATATAAGGAAAAACAAATATATTAATATAAACTTTAAATTGTAAATACTTATAAAATTCATAATAGGCCACACAATAATCTCAACCGAAATTATGAGTCCAAATTTCATAGTATATAAAAATCAAAAAATTGGAAAAGACCTACTCCTAATATAACTTTAACTTAAATTGTAAAGAACAAAGAGGAGTAGTTAGCTGCTCATGTAGCTAGATGACACCATATTAATAACAAAGAAAGCTAAACGAAAATATGAGAAGAACATATGTGCATAACGTCCAGATCAACAAAAACTTTAAAATTCATCAACTCTTTCATAAAATTTAACAAATTTCTAATTTTACCCTTATTTAATATACATTATACCTCATGGGAATTAATAAAGTCAATATAGTAATAACTTAAGGATATAATTATACATTCATATGAAATAAATCTCCCTCTGTTTAATAAATATGACTAAAAATTTTCTTCTCTCTTTACCCTATAAACATGACCATAGGAGCATATGAATATGATGAGGATATGCGTAAACAACAGATATTTTTTCACATTTATATTGTAAAAGTTTTAAAAAATATTGTATGGTACGTACGTACGCGCCTTATTGTGTCACATTGATACTCCGCTCTCATTTAATACTACATAATTAAAAAGTTGATCAATATAACTTAATCAGAAATGTTTTAATGGTCAACAAGTATAATAATACTAAATACCGCATCCAAATAAAAGTTTACAATAATTAATGTCTTTTAAATTGTAAAATACTCTTATCCTTTAGGATAAGCTTTTGCGAGGGAATATAGTCCAACCAATGAAAAAGTCGTATAATAAATTGTAAAAGGAATTGGACAAGAGAGAGGCCAAAAGTCATGTTTTTTGTTTTAAGTAATGATTGGTGGGTCGTACAAAGGGGAATAATGCACCACTTAATAATGCACCACTTAATAATGCAATCTCATGATGTATGTCTGAAATCAACATTCCAAGTGGGTCTGAAATTACTATTACTAGCGAGACCCATTCCCAAAATATCTTCCATTTCATATAGAGGATCATAATGTTGCCAATAATGCTAGAAGTTCATTCCGAAATTTCAGTTACAAATTTTAAAAAATTTATATCATCAATTTGGTTATATTCATTATATCAAGTTTTTCAATCATATGTAATTAACACATTTATCCATTATTTTTTATTTATTTCATGTGGATTTATAGTTAAATGATACATTTTAAAAGGGGCAGAGAAAGACTGAAAAGAACGTTTAATGAAGTCATTGAACATGACTTTTTAGTCAACAACCTTTTTAAGGATTTGGTTATTAATAGAGTACAATGACATTGTGCAATCCATATATAGCTTATCTCACATAGTAGGTGTTCGCCACCACAAGTGCATGGATCGCGTCAAATAATAAAGTGATAAGTAAAATATCGTTCCCACGAGGATTTAATTCCAAAACCCGGTCAAGTATCAATTATCGCACTTTCGCCTAAGTTGAGTTACACAATTATCAATGGTGGAGAGAACCAAATTTTGAAATTAAAAAGAAAATAAAAACAAGTGATTCATGGACTTCAAGGATAAAATGGGAGTTAGGATTATTTTTCCTCCTTGTATTTCAAAATTACTCAATCAAATCCCCACAATATATGCTTTTTAATGAAATATTATGCTAGCCAAGGATACTAAATTACCTATAAGTGCTCTCTCGAGTCTCCAAATAGGTGTTTAGTTTAATTAATTCATTAATCTCTTAATTAATTAATTAAACCCCGTTTTCATTACAAATCCTATATGGCTATGTGAGGTCAATGAGTGTATCTCTACCTCATTAACAAAACTATCCATTCAACTCGCAAATTTCAAGTTCTCACACGATTAAACTCAAGTTCTACACTCAATTTAGCCCTCTCAGGCATCTATCAAGTGAACCCAACAATCTCATTGGTGGCCAATCAACAAGAAGCATTAAGCAAAGAGTAAAATCAGCATAATCTAATCATTAATCGCAAAAATAAAGGGAAAATGAGTACTTAATCCACACAAGGGTTCAAAATAATCCTAATATCAAAGATCTAGCTACACATGTTCATACAACCCATGAGAAAATGGGGATAAACCAGAAAAACAACAAAACATGAGGAAATAATAGCAGATGGAGAGGAAAAAACAAAAAGAGAAGCTTAGATCTCTTCAAATCTTCAAGTTCTAGCTTAATCTCCACCTCCAACTCCAAACCCTAGCAGAGCAAGCCTCCAAGATAGCCTCCAAAATCCAGAATGACCTATTTTCGACCTATCCCTTCCTTAAAAACCCTCCATATGCATTTCAGCAAATAAAACGCATGGTTGTACTGTCTGTCATGTGCTTCGGCACACTGTGGTGTGATGAAGCATATGACATAGAGAATTCTGCCCCTCGTTGGCTTCAGCCAAGTGCCAAGTGCTGAAGCATATCACATAGAAAGTCCAGATCTCCAACAACACAGTAACTTCCTCCTAGTCCATGAGCTTTCTTTGATTTTTGAGAGCTTTTATGACTTGTCTTCTTCCACCTACAAAGAGGAGGTCTTCATGAACACTTTAACTTTCACAAATAATCATATCTATATGCATTTAACTCATAATTTAGCAAAAGTTTGACTTTTCTTTTGTTCTATCACATTTCCTTGAATACTCTCTTTATATGCAAAATTTATACCCAAAAGTGAGTGAAAAGAGAAGAAAATGTGCTAGAATGTGATCAATTTCTATGAGTTAACAGTGGGGTAAGGTTTATTGTTGTAGTTGATAATATTTCAAAAACAGGACATATGTTTATTTGTGATTAGAGAACTTGACATAATGAATATAATAAACTTGACATAAGTATTGTCCTTATAAATACTCTCTCCATTACTTTTGTCTAACAAACAATTAACCGAATCACCAAATCACGTTTGAAGATTTGGTTAAAACTAGTTGGAGACGACAATAAAGATGCCAAAAGTATAGTTTTTTTGCAAAAATAACACTCATTTATGTGGAGGAGAGAGAATATGTGACAGAGAGACAATATGTAGGAATTAAATGCATTGATATGTATAATAAATGAGGGTAAAATAGAAATCAACAAAAAAATTTAAGATAACAAGTGTTTTTAATAAAAGGAAACATTTCATATCTAAAAATTGTCTAGAGGAAAAAAGAGGAAGGGAGGGAGCAACATATGAAATGCACTTAGCTTCCAAATGTGCAGGAAAAAGTTTTACAACGTTGGCACCACCCTTTAACAAGTCATCATCAGCTAACAGAGCAATACTCAAGACCGTTTTACTTTATATGAACGAACAAACAATCACGCATTAAAGCAAGCACAAATATACAATCATACTCCCTCCTTTCCTTTTATATCGTTTTTATAAGCGATAAATATTTTGCTTACGCAATACGAATTGATGGTTAAAATTAATTAAAAATAATAAATATTTTAAAAATGTAATGTCTTATTGAAATATGACCCTATTTTTGAAAGAGAATGAGTAGAAAATATGAGAGATAATGAGTAATAAATAATTAAATGAAAGAGAAGTAGTAAACTACAAAAAAAATGTGATTTAGTAGTGGTTAAAATTGGGTATTAGTAACGGTTTTAACCGCTACAAACAACATCAGTAGCGGTTAGGAAAACCGCTACTAAATCATATGTTGCAAGCGGTTTTGTAGTGGTTATATAAAACCGCTACTCAAGGAAAATAACCTCTACATCCTTTGTAGTAGTTCCACCAAACTTCTACAATATCCCCATGAACGAAATTTTTTTCAGAGATATTTGTAGCGGTTATATAACCGCTACAAATATAACAAATTGAAATTTTGAAGGCGGGAAAAGAAAAATGATATTTTTTTTCTCAATTTTTTAGCGGTTAATAAACTGCTACTAATCTTGAATTTTTATGAAATTTGTAGCGGTTATAAAACCATTACTAATCTCATGAAATTCAAATTTAGCGCCAAAAAATTTAATTTGAGTTTAAAAAGGCACGTTTGTTAGTAGCGGTTTAATAACCGCTACAAATATTTAAAATTTTTTTTTAAAATATACGATAATTTGTTTCTGTTTTTTTAATATTAAATTAAATAGTTTATTTTTTTATTAGTTTATCTAATTTAATTAGCTAAATATTCAATAGTTTAACTTATTAATAAATTAAAAGGAAAAATTTAATTTAATTGGATTAGTATAAAAATTATATTAATAATATTATTAAGGATACGTAGGTAATAAGGAATTATTATGTTGTCTAATATAATATAATTGTGTATAAAAAATAGATGAAAATGAGATACAGCTCTGAAATATCTGGAAAAAAAATGGTGAGAATAAATTTTATATAAAGGAAAGAAGTATTGTAAAAAAAATTAAAAATCTTGTTACCATATTTGATCGTATTATTCAGCTCCTCTACTCATATAAAAGAAATTGTACGTGAGAGAAAATGAAAGAAAGGTAAGGTGAAAAGAAATTGAGGAGTGTTTGAAATGAGTTGTGGTAAGGGTATTTATAGGGATCCACGTACTATTTGTAGCGGTTAATGTATCCATTTTGTAGCGATTTTTTGTCACTAGCGGTTATATTTATTTTTTTAGCGGTTTAATAACCGCTACAAATATTATTTTATTTTTTTAATTTTTTTAAAGACAAAAGCATAATTTGAATTTGATCACTCATCGTCGCCATCCCTACAGAAATTATGTAGAAAAATTATTGTTAGGGATGTATTATTAAATTTAAAAAATTTAATTTAAATGACGTGGACTTAAAAAAACTCACCGCAGTAGAGGTAAATTGTCATCGCCTTCAGGGAAGTAGTTTTCAAAATCGACTGGCTGAAATGGCTCACTCTCGTAGGTGATGTTATCGCCTTCACTCATGTCGTAAAGGTCTCATGGCTTTAAATGAACGCCTTCAAAGGAGCCGTCGGGTCCACTGACCCCTGTGACTCCTCGGCCTGGGTCTCTCGCAGCTCAGCCTGCGACTGCTGCATCCGCTCCTGCCATTTTATGAAACAATTACTAATTAGCATTTTTCATTATTAAGTTGGTTTTATAAAAATTATAATAATAAAATTACTTACAATGGCCGCCTCTGCCTGCTGAGAGGTCGCAGTCCCATCACGGTGTCTGTGTGTGATGTCATACAACTCCCCATAGTCCATCTGATGGTTCTCCTGCTGTGCCTTCTTCTCCTAAAACAATTACAAAATTTAATTAGTATTATGAAATAACCAGCTAAAAGTCAGTGATATTTTGAAAAGTTACCAGCTCACTGTAGGTGAGAGCAAAGATCTTCGATCCTGCTGTGTGGTGGATCGTCTGCTGCCCATGGATCCTAGTGTTCCTCTAAGAAAGCTCTTGGAAAAAAAACAATATTAAATGTATTAAAACAATAAAAAACATTTAAAATTAATAAAGTTCAAATTAAAAATAATTAAATTGAAATTATAATTTAATAATTAACAATTACAAAATTATATATAAAGAATCTAATAAATACATTACTTGCCCCTCAGGGCTCTTCTTGAACTGGACGAAACTTGCCCAGTCGTTCGGGGGCACGCCGTCTGGGATGCTCTCGATCAGCTGCTCCAGAGGCATCGTCCCGTCCTTATCCACCCTGTGGAAGATACGGTTCGTCCTGTTCCTCCAGCCGTCACCCATCTTCACGAGAGTGTACCTCTTCTGGTTGGCCCAGACGGCAAACCGCAGCTGCAAAAAAATTATTTAAATATCAATAATTACAAAAATCCTATTAAAAAATATTAATTAAATAGAATTAATTAAAAAAATATTAATTAAATACTATTAATTACCTGAACCACCTCCTCCCAAGCCTGGTCCTTCAGCCCCTTCGGAACGTGCCTCCACGTCTTGAAGTGAAGGGGGAACCGCATCCAATTCGCGCCCAGCTCGTTCAGGAAGCGGTTGAACAGGTGACCCCCATTGTCGATGGGCTGGTCAGTGCCCTCATTCCATGGCACTATAACTCGCAGGGTCTGGTCCATGCTGTTCAGATCGGCCACGTCCAGCCTCTTCATCGACACGTTCCCCTGCTCATATGCACAGTTTATCGCACATTAGATAAATTGTAATTCAAATTTAACATTTTGAATTTAAATAAATAATTTATTAAATAAAAAAAATTATTTACCTTGGACCTGCACCTCAAACCCAATGGACCGCGAAGACGACCCTCGTGGGTTGTTCTGCTCCCGAGCCTCCTCCTCATCGAGGAACTGCTCCATCTCCCTAAGCCCAATCGGGATCTCAAAATCCTCCTCGTCGTAGTCCTCGACGCTGATATCTGCCCCCCCAAACTCAGGCACCTCTGTTGTGGTCGTCTCCTGTGGGATCGTCTGCAGTGCCTGTGGTAGGGGCGACTCCTGTGGGGGATGGGCTGAAATGCCGAGGTCACCCTCCCTCCGCGCTGCCCCTCCCTCTGCCCCCTGCTCTGTTGCTGCCACCCTGTAAAATCGGTCTGGGGACCTCAGGGGCCTTCCCCCTATCCTCTCTTTAAGCCATATCAACTGTAAAAATTCAAAAAAAAAATATTTTAGTCACATTATTATGAAAAAATATAATAAAAATACAAATACAAATAAAATACATCTTATCTCCGTACCTCAAGTGCAAATACTGAGAAATACTGCAGCAAAAACTCCTTCACAGATGTTTGAATGCTCAAATCTAAAAGAAACCACTCAGAGAAACTCCAGGAAACAAAATGAGCAAATGGAAAAAAGGAGGGAGCGGCGGCCGTAAATAGGCCAGCAATTTATAGCGGTTATCCCAATAACCGCTACAAATCACCAAAGGAGCATAAATTTGTAGTAGTTTTATAATAACCGCTACAAAGTACAAAAACCTTTGAAATTCTATAGCGGTTATGGTCCACAACCGCTACAAACATGGAGACTACTAAAATTCTGTAGCGGTTATATCCTTATAATTGCTACAAATACGAGACGTTTGGGATTTTGTAGCGGTTTTGTTGCTATAACCGCTACAAATAACCGCTACACTGTTGGCGGGTCTTGGTCGCGCCAAGTGGCGGGAATATTGTAGTGGTTCTTATTTATTAACCGCTACAATTAAACCGCTACAAGTTTTAGCAGAAATTTCGAGCCAAATTTGTAGCGGTTTTTTCTACCTAACTGCTACAAAAAACGCTGCTAATCTATCACGCCACTTGATGCGTAGCTTGCCGCTACAAATTTGTAGCGGTTTAGATTAAAATTGCTACAAATGTTAATATTTATAGCGGTTTGGTATAACCGCTACAATATCACCGCTACAGAATACTATTTTTTTTGTAGTGTAGTTCATTAATATAAAGATATGTATTTAGTAGGGGTAGAAAAGAAAAAAATAGTTTAAATTTTGAGATACAAACAGATGCTTATATTAAGGATCAGCCTCAAGAGAGAAAAAGTTATTTATCAATAGGATGAGAGGGAGTACTTAATTAATGCTTCGTACTCTCTCCTCTGATCTAATTTATAGGGTAATTAATTTAACATATTTTATTAGAATTAAGAAATTATTATTAATTCTATATTAAAATTTGATAACTTTTCAACTTGACCCCTATTTAATATATACTTTATATCTCTATTCCAAAAATATAAAGTCTCCATAATAATAAATAAAGGGTAAAATTGTGGAGTAAACAATATAATGATGTGACTTATATGTAAGTCTCAAAAAAATACTTTCTTTCTACTGCCTTATAATAAATAGGACCAAATGATCAAACTGATTAATGACATGACTCAATATTCAAAAAAGATGGACAAAAACGAGCACATGGAAGGTGATCAGACAAAGTTGGGAAAGTGCAAGGGAGGGTGTTGCCTGGAGGATTACATATGGAGCCTCGGTGTCTTTTTGGCAGGATATATGGGTTCCTCACTTTGACAGCTTAGAGAGCTTAATAACTCAAATGTTAACAAATGAAATTTCACTAGTACAGAAAAGGGTTTTTAGACCGGAACATTTAGACCAGTTATATCGGATAAGGTCTTAAAAATATGACCGGTGGCATTTTTGTAATTATGATGAAATATTAAAACAGGTTATAGTAAAAACAGGTCTTAAATATATATTTAAGACCGGTTATAGTTAAAACTAGTCTTGAAAATAATTTTATGACCGGTTATAACAAAAACCGGTCTTAAAATATATACAATTAAAAATAAATAAATATATGTAATATATTTTCTAGACCGGTTCTAAAAATAATCGGTCTAGAAAATATTATCTGAATTAAAGAAAATTATAAAAATAAAATGTTTATTATTTTTAAGACTGGTTGTAAATGAAAACCGGTCTTAAATATTAAAAAATTAAGACCGGTTATTAATTAATAACCGGTCTTAAAAAGTTTCAATTTTTAAGACCGATTATTTATTAATAACCGGTCTTAAATATATATTTTAAGACCAGTTTTGAAATAGAACCGGTCTTAAATATTACTTTTAAGACCGGTTGTAATTGACAACCGGTCTTAAAACTGACCTGGATTTCAAAAGGTGCCTAAATTTGACTATGAAATCTAAAACTCAAGCACATCAGCAAAACCCCTGCATCGTCTCGCGGTAGCTCCTCCTTTCCCCTTCTCTCCTCCGTCCTTAACTTCGTCGCCGTCAACAGAGATTTACTGTTGAATATATTGTCGGAAGGCTATCGTCGTTTGTTCCCTTCGATTGGTTTCATTCTCAACCTCGTTTTTATTGTTAGGTTTGTGTTTCCATTTCGTTTTTGGGGTTTTCATTGAAAATGTGAGATAACTTGGCCTCCATTTTCTTTGTTCGATTCCTGCAGCAAGTGGCCAAGGTCTGTTCAAATCCAGAGGAAGAAGAGGATCTTCAAGCAAAAGTTTAAGGTACCGTTTAATTATTTTGAAATTGTGGACCTAGGTTTATTTTGGTGGTTTTCCATTTGCATTACAAACTATAGTTTAAGCTTGTTGCTTCTAGTGGACCAGGGTTAATTATTCCATTTGAAAGTGATGATTTTGAGAGTCATGGTGTAGCTTATGTTATATTGTTTTATTTAGTTTAAGCTTGTTTGGTTTTGTTTTGTTTGATTTTGATCATAGTTGAAGACTATAGTGGTGTAGCTCCTAGTTGATTTTGCTAAACTGGGTTCTGTTTTGTTTGGTTTAAGCTTGGTGCTTATGTTATATTGATTTTGTAGCGTCTGGTTTCCTTCTTTTGATTTGGGCATGCGATTTGAATTTAAAATCTTTACCAATATGAAAACTTGCTTTAGGGAATTGCTTTTGCAATTGCAATTAATCATTCCTCCTTCACCTTAATTATTGCTTTAGTTGATATTGGTTATTCATGTTTGCATAACTTGAGAATTGCTTTTGAACGATGCCTTTGTAGATAGTGCCCTGTTATAACAATAAGCACTGTGTAGCAAAATTTTCTTAAATAGTGTCCTTAAAGTGTTTTTAAACAATGAGTCGTCCTAGTGAGGGTACTCTCGATCCAACTAATCCAAATCAGAGTGAGCCTAGCAATGCTCCGAGCCAGGAACACAATGAGCCACGTAACCAGCCTAGACGAAGGGGTAGGAGAGCCACCCGATTGATAGACATTCCTCTCAATCGGAATATCGGGAAAAAGATTCCTATTGAGTTTGATAGATATTGGAAACCAATCGGGCCTAATGCCCAACGGTATAGAAGTTTTGTCGGCCTCCTAGCACATAACAAGCCTAGCATCTTGATAGAGCATTGGAGAAATATAGATAAAGGTGTGAAGCGACATATTTGGGAAACTATCTAGCTCACTTGTGACATTCCTGAGAGTGAAGTCTTGTATGACGAGACAATAACGTATTGTGATGAATGCTGGAGGAAGTTTAAGACAAATCTAGCCAACAATTACGTGCATATCGAGGTGGAAGAAGGTCATCCTCTTCCTAATCCGTGCGATTAGTATTCTTTTATTGACGAATAGACTTTGCAAGAATTTAGACGGCTTCGAACTACTCCAGAAGCATTGGTGAGTTGACTTATTTTGCAATTGATTTCCTTATGAATTATGAATTGTTTTTATTGATTTACAATGACTTACTTTTGATTTCTTATTCACATGAAAAAAGGAAAAAGGCCCAAGAGAGTGGTAGAAAGAATAATTGCCCCCATACAATGTCTCGTGGGGGGTATGCGAAGGCCAAAAAAGACTTGTTGGTGGCCAAACGGAAGAGTTTGGAAGTAGCAGCTCAATCCGATCCTTTTGTTCTTCTTTCTCCACCATCTCCGATACATCGCAAACAGAAGTGGTTGTTCGCTCACCAAAAGATGAGCGGGTCTTATACGAGTGAATAATCTCGTATAGTCGGTGAGAAAATTGTAAGTATTGTTGTTGACTTGTTGTTATTAATTATTTAGTAAACAAATTTCATTACTAACATTTGTCGTCTGTGTCTTATAAGAGGAGCTTAAAAAAAACAAGTCGAGGGATCGTTTAGGTCGGATGGGAGGAATGACATCCTGACCATAGCTACAGAAAAACCTGAGCATCCCGACCATGTCAGGGGGATTGGAGGAGGGCTAGGCATAAGGGATTACTTTGCAGCACCCTCACGCTGTTCCTCAAGTGGTATGGTGACTAGGAAGGAGATGGAGCGTATATTGGCTACTGTGAGGGTGAAAGCTAGGGCCGAGGCAGAAGCATCCTTTGATGCACGATTTGAAGAAAGGTTCAACAAGATGAAGGAGGAATGGATGATTATGACGAGCACAAGACAAACAGATACCAGTGCTCCCCAGGCTCATTCCCTAAACCCTAAACAGAGCACTAAATGGAGTTGCATTGGTCAGTCATCAGAGGGTCCTGGAAAATAAATTGGTGAGCCTTGTGACTTGTTTGTGGAGGATCCTTTGAGATGATTGGTTGCACAGAGGAGCATGCACAACTTGGGATCAACTATCCACCACCAAAAAATAAAGGATGATCAAGCCAGAGTGGCAGTTGAAGAGATGATCGTTGCAGATGTACCTCTCCCTATCCCTGTTGATGACTTAAAGGTTGTGGGTAATGTCATCAACTCTTTCATCTTGTGGCCAAAGAACCTTGTTTCTGATCGAGCTGAGGAATCCCCGCCACCTCCACCTCCACCTCCCTCCACTTAAGATGTTTCACGGCTCCATTGAATGTCATGCAGCAAGTGATTCTGATGGCATATGATACGTCCTTTCGAACAAGAGATTGGCCTACTGAGTCAGTTGTTGGCAAGTCAGGGGCACAATGCTATCTTGAGAGGGATGATTTAATGTCCCTGGTAGCTCCTCTACAATAGCTTACGATTTCGATTGTCCAGCTCTTTTTGATGTAAGTATCTTCTCAAATTGGAAATTAATATTTTACAAATTACGCCGTTAAACTTTGATTTAATGTCCCTGCTTGAATTATTATAGGTGCATGCATCGTAGGTTGGTTGACTCTTGCAAAACCGATAAATTTGAACTCCTATGCCCAGTTCAACTCTACGACAAAGGGATCACTGCTACTATCAGACACACATACTTATCGCACAGGCTTAGTGAAACCTCAATTGAGTATTTCTTGGCTCCATATTTGCACGGGCAAGACACAAATTTATATTTCATACTATACATAATATTTTATATTTGCTTAAAAGTTTTCCCTTTTTTCAGTGATAATTGGCAATTGACTATTTTGTGCAAGAAGAGTTATTCTATCATCCTCTTATGCTCCCTCCACCTCAACAAGCCAACTAGTGAATTGAAGAAGAGCTTGAACTCGTAAGTTTTCTTGCATTATTAATTACCTTTCGTGTACAAAATTTATGGAATTTGTGTAAAATAAGTAACCTTTATGATTTTGATGATATAGGGCTATGCGGACATTCCAACATACTGCTATTGGTAGGCCTATGCGTAAGGTAAAAGACCCTACATGGATCTTGCCAAAGGTTAGTTACATATTGGTTTGTTTTAAGAATGTATTCAATAATAAGCCATGCTTTAATTTTATACTTGTTTTAACGATATCATGTTATTTTTCAGACCCGTAGGCAACCACCGGGGTCCAACTTGTGTGGGTTGTATATTCTGAGGCACATGTATAATATTATTACCTTAGGCATGACAGGACTTACTGAAGAGGTAAATGTATATATATTTCAAAAATTTTGTATTACTTTTATTTTTTTAAGTGAATTTAATGTTTTGCTTGGCTTTGGTGTTTCAGATGTTTGAACTTGCTGACCCCTTTCCAGAAGAAGATATTGAGCACATTCGTAATTGTTGTGCTGAATTCATTTATGAACGTTTACAACAGTGAGTTCTTGTATGTAAAGCTGAGGAATTTTTTTTGTATATATTCATTTATGAATTGACATGTTGGTTGGTTGAATTCATTTATATTGTTGGTTGCATAATTTGACATGTTTGTTGGTTTTAAAATGGTTTTTGTATATTTTGATGAATTGACTTGTTGGTTGCATGATATGTCATGGTTGAATCCATTTATGCATATATATATATATATATATGATGGTTTTAAACAAAACATTATACATGAGGATATATGACATGTTACAAGTTCTCAATTCAATGAGAAGGTTAAAGAAAAAGAAAATGATAAGTGGAAGCAAACTGAACACCATATAGCACTTAATAAGTATGATATTGGAGGTAGTAATTCAAAGATGCGTTTTGATAACTAACCTAATCACAAACAAATAAAAAAAATATATGACACTTTTAAAACCGGTTATAATGATAACCGGTCTTAAAAGTTATTTTAAGACCGGTTATATTTATAACCGGTCTTAAAATTAAAACTTTAAGACCGGTTGTATTAAAACCGGTATTAAAATTAACATTTTTAAGACTAGTTGTATGTAACCGGTCTTAAAAATGTTACATAAATCACCTTACAAAAGAGTTCTTTTAAGACCAAAGCTCATGAAAATCGGTCTTAAAATTGTTGATTTTAGACCGGTTATAAATAGAACCGGTCTCAAAAGTGACATATTTTTTAGACCGGCTGTATCAAGACCGGATCCAGAACTGGTCTAAAAAGTCAATTTTAACCAGTCTAAAAAGCCCTTTTTCCACTAGTGTTTGGGAGTGGAAAGTGGCCGATTGTATCACTCCGTCAGGGCAATGAGATATAAATAAGTTTGGGCATTTATTGCCGAAGTAAGTTATGTTAGCAATCCAAAGAGGGAGTATTAACCACAATGCTAGTGGCGATATTCTAAGTTGGCGATGGATAGCTGATGGTAAATTTACTCTAAAAGAGGCATACAAAAGGTTAGTTGAACACGGGGAAAACCAAAATAGGTTTGCATGGAGCCTTATATGGAAGCTTAAGGTTTCTCAATGATAGAAATTGTTTCTATGGTTATGCACACATGGGCATTTATTGACAAATTTGGCATGAGCTCAATGGAGAATCAACACGATTGAGATGTGTCCCTTCTGTCAAGACGAGACTGAATTGATTCTACATGTGCTTAGAGATTGTGCACGGTTAAAGGACTTTGAAGTGAGACGTTACCTAGTCAATGCCATTGGCATTTCTTTGACTTAGCCGATAGAAACACTTGGTTAACATGGTGTTTATGATGTCAGGATCATGTGTATGGCTATGAGTTTCAACACTGGGTTATAGCTCTATGTAGGCATATTTGGTTGGTAAGGAATGATCGTATTTTCAATAATACACAGTAGAATAAACAGGAGTTACTGGCATGTACTAGTTCGGTGTTGTCTTGGGTTATGTCCAGTCACATGCAACCGAAGTCCTACATCATATGAACTACTTTTTGGCATCCTCCACGTGCCGGGGTGGTTAAGGTTAATACAGATGGGTCCAGGAATGAACCATCGGGGTGCTGTACATGTGGTGGGGCATTACGTGATGAAAACGGAGGATTTGTTTAGGGGTTTATGTTTCAGATTGGACTTGGGTCAGTGATTACAGCAGAAACCTAGGGAATCTTATGGGGTATGAAGTTGGCCTGGGAAGGAGGATTTAGATATATTATTGTTGAAAGCGATTGTAGTGAAGTATTAGAGCTTATTCAAGGAGTGGTCTCCAATGAACATTTTGATGCTATTGTAATCTTGGAAATTTAGTCGATGCTGGAATGTTAGTGGGAAGTGGAGTTGATACATTGTTGTCGGAAGGCGAATAGGGTGGTAGATTTCTTCTCAAGGAGAGCATGGGATATGGCGGTGGATTTTCTTGTAGTTGACAGAGAGCCTGTTGAAGTTAAATGTTTGTTTAGAGAAGATGTTGTGAACCAACATAATTTGTACTGAATTAGTGGGGTAGAGCCAGTAGGGTTGGATGCTTTTCTCATTTTCTATAAAAAAAATATATTTATAAGGGACTAGGCTTTCATGTGTGCGTATGGATATTTTTAGTCCAAAAAAATAATTCTTTTGCAAAAAAAAAACACACACACACACATACACACACAAATATTGCTTGGCTAGCTAGTGATTTTAAAATACTACTCCCTCTAATCTTTAATAAAAGACCTATTTGGTGAGTTAATCTAGATCTTAAATATAAGACATATTTTTTTACATTTGTCAATTTTTTCTTAATTTTACCCCTATTGATTCTCCCTCAACAATAATCAAGGAGGAGAAATAGGGAAAGAATTAAGAAAGATGATTACAGTGTTTTAAAAAATACATGTCATATTAACTAAACAAACTTTCTTAATATAATCAAATTAGGTAAATATATCTTATATTGAGGACTATAAGTATTCGATCAAATTTGGGTTTGGATGTTGGTTCATGAAAGCCAGAACCTTATGAAAATCCTTAAGGAGGCCAATTAAGTTGATATTAAGTGTGTGATCACTTTGAATTAAGCCAACTATTGTATACTCCTCCGGTTTTTAATATAAGATATATTTGAAGAGTTAATCTTACTATTAAATATAAGACATAGTTTTTATTTTTGTCAATCTTTTCCTAATTCACCTCTATTAATGCTCCCTCAACCATATCAAGGAGGAGGGGAAAAGAGGAAATTAAGGAAGATGGCTAGGGTATTTTAGAAAATACATGTCATAGTAACTAACTTCCTTAATCTAATTAAAGTAAGTAAATATTTCTTATATTAAGGACCAGAGAGAGTAGTTGCTATAGTATTAAATCATAGTTATATTAATGGCAATTAAAACTACAGCCATCCACCGTTGCAATAGTAATATAGGCTTTTTACTCTGTGATAACAATTTTTACAATAAGACAAAATCGTCGAGTTTGATCATTAAATTTAGTTTACCATGCATCTCCCCATAAACCTCTCATTGGTATATGCCTTCCGCCAACTAATTTCAGTTTGTTTCTTTCGTCTAAAAGAAACAATATTAATTTCATTTAATGGTTTACATAAAATATAAAAAACCATTAATAAGAAATTAAAAAAGAAATATACTCCGTATAGAAGAGTAAATAAAATAATTAAGCATGTTCATAAGGACATTTATTTACAATGTAATGAGTAAATTACAAATTGAATAAACAATGACAAATTTAAGCAATACATGAACTGGACTTTATTCCCCATATTTGTAGAAAGATTAAAGAACGAACTGATCTTTTGTCAGTATGAGACTGACAATCCATGTATATGACACTCACTCACTGATCACTGTAAACCACAATGGGGCTCCTCACTTGGGAATTGCCATCATCCCAAATCAAAGAAGCAGAGACTATTTCCACATTTATTGTTCCTTCAACTGTAACGGTAAACGACTTCTTCTCTCCCACAGACGAAAACGACAACACACTTGGTGTCACTTGAATAGTTAACAAAGACCGAGGAACAATCACTTTAGCCTTGTATACAGACTTAGCTGCTCCAACATTTGTCACCATTCTATGAAACTAGAGCCGGGAAAACGGGCCGAGCCCGTCGGGCCGAGCCCTTTTAGGCCCTGGCCCTTCAAGGGCCGAGCTTGCAAATTGTAGCCTCAAAAGGAAGTCGGGCCTAAAAGGGCCGGCCCTGTAGGGCCTCGGGCTTAAAAGGGCTAGCCTTGGAGGGCCTCGGGCCGGCCCTTTAAGCCCGTTTATTTTTTATTTTTCCTGTTTGAATAGGAACCATGTTACATTTTTGAATTGCCTTATTGAATCTATATGTCACTCTATCCTCATATTGTATAGAGTATGATTTTTGAGTATATTGTTTTGTCTAATTGAATCATATTGTGATTTTTGAGTATGATTTTTGAGTATATTGTTCTGCCTATTTAGAATAAAATCATATTATATACTATTCTTCCTGATAGAGTATGATTTTTTATGGAGGTTGTGATTATTTGACTGCTTGAACCTACTGCTTAAAGTGAAACACAATCAAATGTTCTTGAAATTGATGATAGCGGCGAAGAAGGTGAAAATGATAGTCGTCATACTCATGTTGTTTAGAGCTTAGAGTATTGAGCTTCTTGCCTTCTTATACTTTGGGCTTTGTGTAAGTTATTTATGGACATGCTTTTACTTTTGATTACACATTAGTAACTGTGTTTGTTTGTTGCAAGAGACGTGTTATTTAAACCTTAATGTTGACAACATTTATGTATTAAATTAGAACTTTAATCGTTATTATTTATTAATTATATCTCTCTGGGGAAAATACGTAGGAAAAATAGTTAAATATTGTGAAAAGGACTTCCCGGCCCTGCGGGCCGGCCCTGGCCCTGATGCTCTCAGGCCGGGCTTTGAAAATCTGTAATTTTCCTGACCCTGAGCCCTTTAGGGCCGGCCCTGTTAGGGCCTGGCCCGTCAAGGGCCAGCCCTGTAGGGCCGAGCCGGCTCTGATTCCCAGCTCTATATGAAACACACTAATGAAAGGTTTTAAGATGTTTCTCTTGAGAGCGAAAGATGGGAGATTGAGGTCCCACTCCGTTTCATTGTCAATTTTCTTACAGTTGACGTCTTCATCTGTAATGCTTCTTAGGCTTGTAGTGTTATAACTTTGTCCACACATGAACCTCACATAATCTGATTCACTAATATCATATACCAAACCAGGGCTCACTGCCTTAACGGGATTAATCTGTCCGGCTCCATATGCAAATTCAGCTTCTGGGTTGAGAGAGGGACTCATTGGAGTGGCTGTAATATATACATGGAAAGAACATGTCAGATCAAAAGACAACAACTATAGAGCATTTATATATATATATATATATATATATTGGCGGATTAGTTAACTAGGTAATGAGGTAATTACCAGAGGTCATTAAGGCTGACTTGATTGCTGCAGGAGACCAAGTGGGATGAAACGACTTGACGTAGGCGGCTGCAGCGGTAGCGTGAGGGCAAGCCATGGATGTTCCTGATGTTATATTGAACTTCGATAATCTCTTTTCTCCTTTCATTTCAGTAATAGGCGTTGTGGGAGGCCATGCGGCTATGATATCTACTCCTGGAGCAGCTATGTCAGGCTACAAAAACGTTAACAACAAAAGCATAATTTCAATAACTATTTTGGCCATGAAAACCGAAAAGGGCCTGCATTCCGAAAATTCATGCTCATCTAATTCTATTTACAAGTCATCTCCTATACTCCTCTGGTTTATTCATAGGGCAAATAGAAAAGTTTTTTTCTAATCTTATTTATAAGACACCTCATTAAAGTTTTGAGATAAATATATAATTTAATCATTCACTTATTATTGTGTTGACTTTATTTTTATTTGGTGTTATGTATATTAAGTAGGGGTAGAGTTGAATTTTTTTTGAATTTTATAGTAAGGTTACTAAGATTTAATGTTTTCCTTTGTTTGTATGAAAAATGATGGAAGTATCTTATAAATAGGATCAAAGGAGTATGTCTCACTGGAATCAAGAAAAACCTTAATTCTTGTTAATTAGCTTTGTTTTAAAATTTAGGGTTAATATAACTTTTGGTCCCTGAAGTTTGATCCAATTTTGGTTTTGGTCCCTCAAGTTTGAAATCGGTGGTTTTGGTCCATGAAGTTTCACCCAATTTTGGTTTTGGTCCCTCAAGTTTGAAATCGGTGGTTTTGGTCCCTGAAGTTTCACCCGATTTTGGTTTTGGTCCCTCAAGTTTGAAAAGGACTTAGTTTTTTTTTTCCCGGTCGGGTCGGGTTGGGTTTCAAAAACGGGTCGCCAAGTCCTTTACAAACTTGAGGGACCAAAACCAAAATCGGGTGAAACTTCAGGGACCAAAACCACCGATTTCAAACTTGAGGGACTAAAACCAAAATTGGGTGAAACTTCAGGGACCTAAACCACCGATTTCAAACTTGAGGGACCAAAACCAAAATTGGATCAAACTTCAGGGACCAAAAGTTATATTAACCCTAAAATTTATTAACTTTCCAACTTTATCTCTATTTAATATACATTCTATTCTAAGAGTGTAAAATTTACACAATAATAAATGAAAGTTGAAAGTGTGCATTCATTACAAAAAAAAAGGTATTTTGTAGCGGTGGACTTGTAGCGGTTTAATATAACCGCTACAAATTATTGAATTTGTAGCGGTTTTTACCTAAACCGCTACAAATTTGTAGCGGCAAGATTCTTTGTAGCGGTTTCCTACAAAAAACCGCTACAAATTTGGCGCGAATTTCCAGCCAAAACTTGTAGCGGTTATTTTGTAGCGGTTAATGCACACAAACCGCTACAAAATACCAAAGGTCAGAATTTTGTAGCGGTTCTGGGCAATAACCGCTACAGAATTTCAAACGTTGTGAAGTTTTGTAGCGGTTATTATAGAACCGCTACAAATTTAATTATTTGTAGCGGTTAGAGTAGCGGTTATTTTAATAACTACTACTAATAGCTGGACTATTTAAACCACCACTTCCTTCATTTCTCCTTTTGCTCATTTTGTTTCCTGAGGTTTCTCTGAGTGATTTCTTCGAGATTTGAGCATTCAGACGTCTCTTTAGGAGTTCCTGCTCAGTATTCCGCAGTATTCGCAGTTGAGGTACGTATATAACACGTATTTTTATTTATATTTGTATTTTTATTATATTTTTGCATAAAATAATATAACTAATTTTTTTTTTAATTTTTACAGTTGAGATGGCTTCAGGACAGGATAAGGGGAAGGCCCCTGAGGTCCCCAGACCGACTTTACGGGGTGGCAGCAGCCGGGCAGGGGGCAGAGGGAGGGGGCAGCGCGCAGGCAGGGCTACCGCAGCATCTCAGACCATCCCCCCACAGGCACCGCAGACGATCCCACAGGCGACGACCCCACCAGAGGTGCCTGAGGTGGAGAGGCCAGAGATTAGCGTTGAGGACTTCCTCAACGAGGAGGAGTTCGAGATCTCGATTGGGTTCAGGGAGATGGAGCAGTTCTTCGATGAGGAGGACGCTCGGGAGCAGAACAACCCACGAGGGTCGTCTTCGCGGTCGACTGGGTTTGAGGTGCAGGTCGAAGGTAAATTAATTTTTTAATTTAGTAAATTATTTATTTAAATTAGAAATGTAAACTTTGAATTATAATTTATCTAACGTGCGGTCAACTGTGCAGATGAGCAGGGGAACGTGTCCATGAGGAGGCTGGATGTGGCCGGTCTGAACAGCATGGACCGGTCCCTGCGAGTTATAGTGCCGTGGAACGAGGGCACTGACCAGCCGATCCACAATGGGGGTCACCTGCTCAACCGCTTCCTGAGCGACCTGGGAGCGAATTGGATGCGGTTCCCCCTTCACTTCCCGACGTGGAGGCACGTTCCGAGGGGGCCGAAGGACCAGGCTTGGGAGGAGGTGGTTCAGGTAATTAAAACTATTTAATTAATAATTTTTGTAATTAATTATATTTAATTATTTTATTTAAATTATGATTTTTATAATTATTGATATTTAAATGTATTTTTTTTAGCTGCGGTTTGCCGTCCGGGCCAACCGGAAAAGGTACGCCCTCGTGAAGATGGGCGACGCCTGGAGGAACAAGAGGAACCGTCTCTTCTACAAGGTGGATGGGGACGGGACGATGCCTCTAGAGCAGCTGCAGGAGAGCGTCCCGGACGGCGTGCCGCCGAACGACTGGGCGCGTTTCGTCCAGTTCAGGAGGAGCCCTCAGGCGTAGGTAATGTATTTATTATATTTTTGATATATAATTTTCTAATTGTTAAATATTAAATTATAATTTCAATTTAATTTGTATTTAATTTTAAATTTTATAATACATTTAATTATTTGTTTTTCCAGGAGCTTGCTCAGAGGAACGCCGGGATCCGGGCGCAGCAAACGATCCACCACACAGCAGGATCGAAGACCTTTGCTGTGACCTACAGCGAGCTGGTAACTTTTCAAGTGCTTCACTTACTTTTAGCTGCTTATTTCATAATACTAATTGTTTTGTAATTGTTTCAGGAGACGAAGGCACAGCAGGAGAACCGTCAGACGGACTATGCGGAGCTGTACGCCATTACACACAGACACCGTGACGGGACTGCGACCTCTCAGCAGGCGGAGGCGGCCATTGTAAGTAATTTTATTATTATATTTTTTATAAAAATAAGTTAATAATGAAAAATGGTAATTATTAATTGTTTCATAAAATGGCAGGAGCGGATGCAGCAGTCGCAGGCTGAGCTGCGACAGACCCAGCCTGAGGAGTCACTGGGGTCAGTGGACCCGACGGCTCCTTTGAAGGTGGGTCTGGCTCAGGCTGAGCACCCCGGACGCGTTCGGGGTATGGGGATAGGCGCCAGACCCAGCATGGTCTACGGCAGGAGCGCCGCCTCTGAGGCTGGCAGCTCTAGAGGGGTCAGACGTCGGAGGGACGAGTCTATTGACCAGCTGCGGTCAGATTTGGAGCAGACGCAGCAGCAGATGGCGCAGCAGCAGCTGCAGATCCACGTAGATATGATGTACGCTCAGCAGACGCAGTGGCGTGAGATCGCGAACACTATGCTCGAGGGAGCATGGAGTCGCCTGTTCCCGGACGAGCAGCATCCAGCGGTTCCCCCTGTCCCTCGCTACGTCGTCCCGAGTACTACTCCTCCTCCTACAGCTCCTCCTCCTGCTGATGACGATGGTGCGGTTCACTCTGCGCAGCGGCCCGATCCAGCGGCATCTGAGCGAGCCCCACCTGAGGGAGCACCAGAGGATCAGCCCCCAGCTCCTTAGTTTAGGACATTTTCTTTTGTTTAAACAATTGTAAATATTTATGAGTTTCTATTTCAGAATTTTCTTATTGTGTTTTATATAATTATATTTATATTATTAGATCGCGTTGAAATAATTTATAAATGATTTATATCTAAATTTTAAAAAAAATAAAGTATATATATATTTGTAGTGGTTATTAGTTTATAACCGCTACAAATATGTATCTTTGTAGCGGTTATAATAACCGCTACAAAGATACATATTTGTAGCGGTTATAAACTAATTATAACCGCTACAAAGATACATATTTGTAGCGGTTATAAACTAATAACCGCTACAAATGTATATAGATATTTGTAGCAGTTTACCTTCTGAAACCGCTACAAATATCTATATACATTTGTAGCGGTTATACACTAATAACCGCTACAAACACTCAAATCATTTGAATTTTGAAATTTGCCGCCTTTGTGCACATTTGTAGCGGTTATGTTATGTATAACCGCTACAAATTAGAAAATTATTTTTATATTTAATGTCCAACGGCTTTAATATTAGTAGCGGTTCAATATATATAACCGCTACTAATACGTTGAACATTTGTAGCGGTTTTATATACAAAACCGCTACTAATACTCAACAAGTACATTTTGAATTTTCCACCAATTAACGGCTTGAATATTAGTAGCGGTTTTATATATATAACCGCTACAAAATTATAAACGTTGGAATTTCTGTAGCGGTTGGTGTAGCGGTTTAATAACCGCTACAAAATTATAAACGTTGGATTTTCATAATATAAGGTTCTAGGCATTCGTTATTATCTTCTCACTCATCTTCTTCTCTATACTTTCTTCTCTCTCACTTGTAGCTATGGATAAATCATGGATAAGGTTGCCGCGTAATTCTCCTGAATATTTGTACGGATTAAACAGTTTTTTGGATTTCGCATTCACTCACGCCAGCTGTAATGGCAAGATCGTCTGTCCGTGTCGGAAATGCAAGTTCAAGAAGTGGCATGCACGAAATGTTGTGAAGGAACATTTGCTTGTGAAGCCTTTCCCTGAGGACTATACGTTCTGGGCAGTTCATGGTGAGAAGGCCGGCATTAGATATGACGATGCTCTTCCTCGAAGTTCTCAAGTAAGCGTTCAAGTAGATGAAGATGATCCTGTGGCAGATGCTGTGCGTGATGCGTTTGGATTTCAAGGCGACAACTTCAACGAAGAAGTGCACGACTCTGAGCCGGCTTTTATGGGGAATGAAGCAGCTCGGGATTTTTTCAGCTTGATGGATGAGGCAGATCGTCCTTTATATCAAGGTTGTCGCAAATATTCTAAATTATCTTTCTTGATCAAATTGTATCATATCAAGTGCTTGTGTGGGATCACAGATAAGGGAATGTCGATGTTGCTCGACTTATTACAAGATGCATTCCCCGACGCCGAGATTCCCACAACCTTCTACGAGGCCAAGAAGATTATCAAGGTAAATTAAGACATCCGCGAGATGCAGCTGCTTGGAAAACGTTTGACAACGACTTTCCAGATTTTGCGACTGACCCCAGAAATGTTCGGCTTGCGTTGGTGACGGACGGTTTCAATCCTTTCGGGAATCTTAGCACAAGTTACAGCATTTGGCCGGTAGTCTTAGTTCCCTACAACTTACCCCCTGGATGTGTATGAAACAAAGCTCTTTCATTATGTCTATGATCATTCCAGGCAAAAAGGCATCGGGCAATGACATCGATGTGTATCTCCAACCGCTTATTGCGGAATTGCTTGACCTGTGGAATGTCGGCTTGGAGACGTACGACGCTCACAGCAAGACTTTGTTCAACATGCGTGCAGCCTTGATGTGGACGATCAGTGACTTTCCTGGCCTTGGCACATTATCTGGTTGGAATGTGCATACTGGGTCAGCGTGTCCAGCTTGCAATTTCGACTCTGACGCATTGCGCCTTCCCCACAGCCGAAAGTGGTGCTTTATGGGGCATCGGAGGTTTCTCGATGGAACGCATAAGTTCAGATTGCAACAGAATCGCTTCAATGGGAAACCAGAGAAAAGAGGACCACCTCAGACTTTGTCCGGTACAGATATCTTACAGCAGCTTGAGCATGTTGACTTCGAGTTTGGAAAAAGCGACGATTCAGCACAAACTCGCCAAAAGACGCGCAGGACTTCGGCGCCTCAGCAGTGGAAGAAGATAAGTATTTTCTTCACGCTTCCGTATTGGAGATCTAATTTACTTCGCCACAGTCTTGATGTAATGCACATTGAAAAGAATGTTTGCGACAATGTGCTGTATACGCTGCTTAACGAACCCGGCAAGACAAAAGATCACCTTCAAGCTAGGAAAGATTTACGCGACATGGGAGTTCGTGAAGACGCTTGGCCAGATGAGCATGACAGATTTACACCGGCAAAGTTTACCCTCACAAAACCGAACAAGGATGTGTTCCTCGCGACGTTGAAGAAATTAAAAGTTCCTGATGGGTATTCAAGCAACATTTCTCGATGTGTCGTAGTAAGGGACGCCTCCAAACTGCATGTTGGCGTCACTGCTGCTCGCATAACTCCTTGTCCCAAATGTGCCATAAACACCCGAATTCTGAGTTTGCAATCCTTGATCCCATGAAACCGTACAAAACTTAAAACCATTGACATTGTAAGCTGTAAACCTTTTTGCATGATCAAGAGGGCCGATTGCGAGAGCTCTGAAATCTGGTGAGTGTGGGTTGTGGTCATTTAGTATTTTGCGCGCAAACCAGCTCGGGAATTCTCTGTGGACCCTCCTATCAACTTCCGAGGATGTCTGTGTACTGATCCTGAGTTGACGCTTAACATGACTTCTGAATTCCCTGCAATTAATAATGGAAAGGCGATAGTGAAATGAAAGTGAGAAATGTTACGAAAGATATAGATCGAAAATATGTGAGTGTACAATTCTCACCGTATGAAAGGTTCAACTTGAGTGCAATTAATCAAGACATGTCTATATGCTTGCAACTTCTCAGTTGCCGTTAGTTTGAAGTTCTCAGTTGCTCCAACTGGTTTACCAACACGAGGGATAAATTCTCCTGATGTCGGCACAGGTTTAGGACAATCGTCAACACGAGGTGGGCGGTTGAAAGCAGTCTCAAGATCATCAAAGTACCTTGAGCAAAAAGATAGCACCTCATCCCCTATATAACCTTCAGCTATAGAACCTTCTGGCCACGCCTTATTCCTTATGTAAGATTTTAATTTCCCAAGGAACCTACGAAGTACAGATGAGAAAATTGATATAAAATGCACATATTTAAAATGAGTACCTCTCAATCGGATACATCCAATGATATTGTACTGGTCCAGTGAGCTTTGTTTCATGAACGAGGTGGACTATAAGGTGAACCATCACAGTAAAAAAGGACGGAGGAAAGATCATCTCCAAATGACAAAGTGTAAGAATCATTTTGGACTGCAGCTGATCGAGCTCCTCAACGATCAAAACCTTAGAACACAACTTCCGAAAGAAAGAACAAAGTTCCACCAAAACGATGGAAACATCGGGAGGAAGTGTATTCTTTATAGCCAGAGGGAGTAACTGCTGCATAAGAACATGTGAGTCATGACTCTTCAGGCCAGCAACCTTTCGAGCCTGTAAGTCAACACATCAAGAAATGTTGCTTGAATACCCATCAGGAACTTTTAATTTCTTCAACGTCGCGAGGAAGACTTCCTTGTTTAGTTTTGTGAGGGTAAACTTTGCCGGTTGAAATTTGTCATGCTCATCTGGCCAAGCGTCTTCACGAACTCCCATGTCGTGTAAATCTTTCCTTGCTTGAAAGTGATCTTTTGTCTTGCAGGTTCGTTAAGCAGCGTATACAGCACATTGTCGCAAACATTCTTTTCAATGTGCATTACATCAAGACTGTGGCGACGTAAATTAGATCTCCAATATGGAAGAGTGAATAAAATACTTATCTTCTTCCACTGCTGAGGCGCTGAAGTCCTGCGCGTCTTTTGGCGAGTTTGTACTGAATCGTCGCTTTTCCAAATTGGAAGTCAACATGCTCAAGCTGCTGTAAGATATCTGTACCGGACAAAGTCTGAGGTGGTCTTCTTTTTTCTGGTTTCCCATTGAAGCGATTTCGCTACAATCTGAACTTATGCCTTCCATCGAGAAACCTCCGATACCCCATAAAGCACCACTTTCGGCTGTGGGGAAGGCGCATTGAGTCAGAGTCAAAATTGCAAGCTGGACACGCCGACCCAGTATGCACATTCCAACCAGATAATGTGCCAAGGCCAGGAAAGTCATTAATAGTCCACATCAAGGCTGCACGCAAGTTGAACAAAGTCTTGCCGTAAGCGTCGTACGTCTCCAAGCCGACATTCCACAGGTCAAGCAATTCCGCAATAAGCGGTTGGAGATACACATCAATGTCATTGACCAGTGCCTTTTTGCCTGGAATGATCATAGACATAATGAAAGAGCTTTGTTTCATACACATCCAGGGGATAAGTTGTAAGGAACTAAGACTACCGGCCAAATACTGTAACTTGTGCTAAGATTCCTGAAAGGATTGAAACCGTCGGTCGCCAACGCAAGCCAAACATTTTTGGGGTCAGTGGCTAAATTTGGAAAGTCGTTGTCAAACATTTTCCAAGCATCTGCATCCCCGGGATGTCTTAATTTACCGTCTTCATTGTTATCAATGGCATGCCACCTCATGTGCTCCGCAGTTTTAGACGACATAAAAAATCTTTGTAGGCGAGGTTTCAAAGGGAAGTACCTAAGAATATTTGCAGGTTTCTTCTTCTGCTTTTTCCCCTTCCGAATTGTCTTGTACCTCGATGTGTGACATCTCTTACAAGTCTCCCTGCTGGAATCGTCTCCCAATACAGCATACAATCATTTGGGTATACATCAATCTTTTGATAATTCAACCCCAACCTGTTGATAATCTTCTTGGCCACGTAGAACGTTGTGGGAATCTCAGCGTCGGGGAATGCATCTTGTAATAAGTCGAGCAACATCGACATTCCCTTATCTATGATCCCACACTAGCACTTGATATGATACAATTTGATCAAGAAAGATAATTTAGAATATTTGCGACAACCTTGATATAAAGGACGATATGCTTCATCCATCAAGCTGAAAAAATCCTGAGCTGCTTCATTCCTCATAAAAACCGGCTCAGAATCGTGCACTTCTTCGTTGAGTTGTTGCCTTGAAATCCAAACGCATCACGCACAGCATCATTCACAAGATCATCTTCATCTACTTGAACGCCTACTTGAGAACTTCGAGGAAGAGTATTGTCATATCTAATACCGGCCTTCTCACTATGAACTGCCAGAACGAATAGTCCTCAGGGAAAGGCTTCACAATTAAATGTTCCTTCACAACATTTCGTGCATGCCAATTCTTGAACTTGCATCTCCGACACGGACAGACGATTTTTCCGTTACAGCTGGCATGAGTGAATGCGAAATCCAAGAAACTGTTTAATCCGTACAAATATTCTGGAGAATTGTGCGGCAATCTGATCCATGATTTATCCATAGCTATTAGTGAGAGAGAAGAAAGTATAGAGAAGAAGATGAGTGAGTAGAGAATGACGAATGCCAAGAACCATATATTCTGAAATTCCAATGTTTCCAATTTTTGTAGCGGTTCTTAAACCGCTACACTAACCGCTATAGTTCTTAAATATTTGTAGCAGTTATATGTATAAAACTGCTACTAATTTTCAAGCCATTGGAATTTTGCACACATTGATGGGAAATTCAAAATTTAAACGTTGAGTATTTGTAGCGGTTATATGTATACAACCGCTACTAATATTAAAGCCATTGGACAGCAAATTAAAAAATTATTTTTAATTTGTAGCGGTTATACATAACATAACCGCTACAAATGTGCACAAAGGCAGCAATTTTCAAAATTCAAATGATGAGTATTTGTAGCGGTTTTTATTGTAAAACTGTTACAACCATATATATTTGTAGCGGTTTCTATTGTAGAACCGCTACAAATATATATATGGTTGTAGCGGTTTATATTGTAGAACCGCTACAAAAATATATATGGTTGTAGCGGTTTTTATTGTGGAACCGCTACAACCATATATATATTTGTAGCGGTTTTTATATAAAACCGCTACAAATATATATATATATACTTTATTTTTTTTATTTTAGAAATATAAATAATATTATTTCAATTAATTCACAAATTCAACAACGCGGTCTAATAATATAAATATAATTATGGTAAACACAATAAGAATTTAAGTTCTGAAATACAAACTTATATATATATTTACAAATGTTTCAACAATAAATAAAAAAAAGATGTCCTAAACTAAGTAGCTGGGGGCTGATCATCTGGTGCTCTCTCAAGTGGGGCTCCCTTAGGTGTTGCTAGATCAGGCCGCTGCGTAGAGTGAACCGTACCATCATCATCAGCAGGAGTAGGAGCAGGAGCAGGAGCAGGAGGAGTAGTAGTCAGGACGACGTACTGAGGGACAGGGGGAACCTGTGGATGCGGCTCGTTCGGGAACAGGCGACTCCATGACCGCTCGAGCATGTTGTTCGCGATATCACACCATTGCGTCTGCTGAGCGTAGATCATATCAGCCTGCAGCTGCATTTGCTGCTGCTGCTGTGCCATCTGCTGCTCCAAGTCTGATCGCAGTTGGTCAATAGACTCGTCCCTCGGACGTCTGACCCCTCTAGAGCTGCCAGCCTCAGAGGCGGCGCTCCTGTCGTAGACCATACTAGGTCTGGCGCCTATCACCATCCCCCGCATGCGTCCGGGGTGCTCAGCCTGACCCAGACCAGCCTTCAAAGGAGCCGTCGGGTCCACTGACCCCTGTGACTCCTCGGCCTGGGTCTGTCACAGCTCAACCTGCGACTGCTGCATCCGCTCCTGCCATTTTATGAAACAATTACTAATTAGCATTTTTCATTATTAAGTTGGTTTTATAAAAATTATAATAATAAAATTACTTACAATGGCCGCCTCTGCCTGCTGAGAGGTCACAGTCCCGTCACGGTGTCTGTGTATCATGGCGTACAACTCCCCATATTTCGTCTGACGGTTCTCTTGATGTGCCTTCTTCTCCTAAAACAATTACAAAATTCAATTAATTAGTATTATGAAATAACCAGCTAAAAGTCAGTGATATTTTGAAAAGTTACCAGCTCGCTGTAGGTAACAGCAAAGGTCTTCAATCCTGCTGTGTGGTGGATCGTCTGCTGCGCACGGATCCTGGTGTTCCTCTGAGAAAGCTCCTGGAAAAAAATAATATTAAATATGTTAAAACAATAAAAACATTTAAAATTAATAAAGTTCAAATTAAAAATAATTAAATTGAAATTACAATTTAATAATTAACAATTAAAAAAAGTATATAAATAATCTAATAAATACATTACCTGCCCCTCAGCGCTCCTCCTGAACTGGACGAAACCCGCCCAGTCGTTCGGTGGCACGCCGTCCGGGACGCTCTCAATCAGCTGCTCCAGAGGCATCGTCCCGTCTTTATCCACCCTGCGGAAGAGACGGTTCCTCCTATTTCTCCAGCCGTCACCAATCTTCACGAGGGTGTACCTCTTCCGGTTGGCTCGGACGGCAAACCGCAGCTACAAAAAAATTATTTAAATATCATTATTTACAAAAATCCTATTAAAAAATATTCATTAAATAGAATTAATTACAAAAAATATTAATTAAATACTATTAATTACCTGAACCACCTCCTCCCAAGCCTGGTCCTTCGACCCATTCGGAACGTGCCTCCACGTCCTGAAGTGAAGGGGGAACCGCATCCAATTCGGGCCTAGGTCGTTCAGGAAACGGTTGAATAGGTGACCCCCATTGTCGATGGGCTGGTCAGTGCCTTCATTCCACGGCACTATAACTCGCAGGGTCCGGTCCATGCTGTTCAGACCGGCCACGTCCAGCCTCCTCGTCAACACGTTCCCCTGCTCATCTGCACAGTTTGCCGCACGTTAGATAAATTGTAATTCAAAGTTAACATTTTGAATTTAAATAAATAATTTATTAAATTAAAAAATTTATTTACCTTGGACCTGCACCTCAAACCCAGTGTACCGCGAAGACGACCCTCGTGGGTTGTTCTGCTCCCGAGCCTCCTCCTCATCGAGGAACTGCTCCATCTCCCTGATCCCAATCGGGATCTCAAAGTCCTCCTCGTCGTAGTCCTCGACGCTGATATCTGCCCCCCCAAACTTAGGCACCTCTGGTGCAATCGTCTCCTGTGGGATCGTCTGCGGTGCCTGTGGTAGGGCCGACTCCTGTGGGGGGATGGGCTGAAATGCCGCGGTCGCCCTGCCTCTACGCTGCCCCCTCCGTCTGCCCCCTACTCGGCTACTGCTACCTCGCAAAATCGGTCTGGGGACCTCAGGGGCCTTTCCCTTATCCTCTATTGAAGCCATATCAACTGTAAAAATCCAAAAAAAAAATATTTTAGTCACATTATTATGTAAAAATCTAATAAAAATATAAATACAAATAAAATATGTGTTATCTACGTACCTCAAATGCAAATATTGAGAAATACTGTAGCAAAAACTCCTTCACAGACGTCTGAACGCTCAAATCTAAAAGAAATTACTCAGAGAAACTCCAGGAAACAAAATGAGCAAACGGAAAAAGGAGGGAGGCAGCCTCCTTAAATAGGCCAGCAATTTATAGCGGATATTCCAATAACCGCTACGTTAACCGCTACAAATCACTCAGGGCGCCTTAAATTTGTAGCGGTTTTATAATAACCGCTACAAATTACAAGAACCTTTGAAATTCTGTAGCGGTTATGGCCCAGAACCACTACAAACTTGGAGACTCCTGAAATTCTGTAGCAGTTATATCCCTATAACCGCTACAAATACCTGACGTTTGGCATTTTGTAGTGGTTTTGTTGCTATAACCGCTACAAATAACCACTACACTGTTGGTGGGTCTTGGTCGCGCCAAGTGGCGGGAATATTGTAGCGGTTTTTGTTTATTAACCGCTACAACTGAACCGCTATAAGTTTTAGCGGGAATTTCGCGCCAAATTTCTAGCGGTTTTGTCTACCTAACCGCTACAAAAGACACTGCTAATCTGTCGCGTCACTTGACGTGTACCTTGCCACTACAAATTTGTAGCGGTTTAGATTAAAACTGTTACAAATATTATAATTTGTAGCGGTTTGATGTAACCGCTACAATACCACCGCTACATAATACCATTTTTTTTGTAGTGTATTTGAGATACGTTTTAACATTAATACTTAATAAAGTGGATTAATCCTGCGAGCACAATGATTCTGAAGTTTTCTCTCATATATATGTTTGACGTTTGTATTGTTTTCAAATTCGCGTGGCAGGATATTATAAAGAATGAACAAGTTCAGTATATTTTAACTGGGAGTATAGGTAGGGTTCTAAGTTTCTTGTTTAATGAATAATTCTTTGATTCCACAGATATCAAAGGTCAAGCAGCCAACAAGGCCAGGTCAGCTTTGCGGGGCCTAAGTGCTACCCAATTGACCAGCTCGTCTAGAGATGTGAAAAAAACCCAATGGTCCGGTATAACCTTGTTCCATGTGCCTTAAATTGATTGAGGTCCTCTTTAAACCAAACCTCAGGTTGATATTAAATTCAGTCGGTGGTCTAGTCCATGCAAATCCGTAAACTTGTCTTTGTATCTTGTATGTTGTTTGTCTCATTAATTCATGAGTTGGGTATTTTTGCTGAAAAATGTATAGGAAGAAAATGTTCTGGGATCTCTTTTATTTTTTTTTATAAATAAAATAAACAAATAATTTTGACGGTACTGTTGAATGTTTTAACATTTGGTCAAATTAATCAATTTTAATCCTTTTTAACATTTCCCCCCAAATTGAGCCGTCCTTGTTCTTGAATCTTGTTTAGTTTTTGGAAATGAAAGGCCTTGGACAATAATCCACTTGTGCTCACACTCTTAATTTTTATTTTCAAAACTCAATGCTCAAACAAGTCCAAGTTAATAGCATGAACTCAATGCATTTTTCTTCCTATACCCACAAAGTTAAAAAATAAATCTTCAGAGCTTTGTAATCCAATAAAGCCAAGCTCATCTCTTGATACCTGCGCTCCGTGTTACATGCCCCTGTCCTACCGAGTCGGTTTCTTTTAGGCCTTGCTTGCTTGGATTGAGAGAAAATGGGAGAGAAAAGAAAAGTGAGATGAAAAATATAAGAGAAAGGAAGTTTTTCCTTATTTGGATAAAAAAAAAAATAGAGGAGAAAGGAAAAGTATGAAAGAAAATGGGCTGTGGGTTCACCCCATTTTCTTCCCAAAACTTCTCTCCACAGATTTCATGAGAAAAGTTGTTGCCAAAACTATCCTCCTGATCATTCACACTTTTACCGTACACATATTTAAAAAAAAATATTAGTATTTAAAAAGTTGTTTTTATTAATTTATGTATTTATTTTTTAAATTTTTTTTTTTAATTTTTATATATTACATTTTAACTCTTTTATTTTTATATTAGATTTTTAATCAAGGTATTGATAATGTATAATTTATTTATCTTCTTTTCTTATATTTAATTTGAAAAAATTATGCACTTTTTATTTTTTACCTTAAAAATCATTTTTGTTAAATTATTTGGATTTTAAATATATCCTTGTTATTTTAAATAATTTGATGATGTTAGGATTAAAATGATTTTGTCATTGTAATACTTAATTTAATTTTAAATGTGATTATTTTAATATAGGGATAAGGGTATTTTAATCATCAAATATTTGTTCATTTTCTTTTCTCTCGGTCTTCTCCCACTCAACCAAACTGGGAGAGTGATAATATTTTCTCCCTACTTTTCTCTTCCCTTCATTTTCTCTTTTCCTATTTTCTTTCTTCCCTACTTTTATTCCCATCCAAGCGGACCATTAGGGAAAAAAAATTAAACTAAATGTAATGCGTTTCGTGATAAATAAGAAACAGTAACTATAAGGAGAAATAATTAATTTATATTGCATCAAATCACGTACGGCAGCAGGTAATCATGATTTTCAAATTTTACCAAAAAAAAAAAATCATGATTTTCAAATGGAGACTAAGAAACTGAGTCACCATGCGACCACTCTACGCAAAAACCGTATTTTCTATAGTACGATCTTTCTACACCTGTTTGTAGGTTAACCGGTATAGTGTTCGTTTGGAAGAGTTTATTTTTGGGCAATAAGTGTTTATAATTCGTGATTCACGGTATACGAGGTAAGTATGTGAGAGAAGTTTTTTCTCGGCTTGCGTAATAAGGACTTATTTCTCAAATTTAAGCTCTTCCAAACACACCAATAGATATCTGCAAGGTGACATTTTTATATTTGGATTAGATTTTTTTAATAATTTTTACGATTTATAAGGTAAATGTGTAAAAAGAGTTTTGTCTCGGGTTACGCAAACCATGATTTGGAGATTTACCAAACACACACTAAGCTGAGTGCGAACCTTTTTCACCAATTGCCTTTTTTTTAATTTAAGTTAAAGGCTGAGGCTAAAAGGATGAAGGGTTCTCATCAATTGTCATTTTAATCCACCTAAAATAAAAAGCTTTCAATGCCTTTTACAACGTTGACCATATCAAAAGTTACAAATTTAAAAAAGAAAATGTTTTTGGAATTTTTTTCTACACCAATTTTTTTTATAAGGAATGAAATGATATTACTTAAAAAGAAGATGTGTCATCAAAACAAATGCAACAAATAAAATGACGAAAATAACACTGGTTTATATTACAACAGGTAGGAAAAGGTTAAATTAATTGTTTTATAAAAATGAAGACACTTTCGTTTCTGCGCTGGTTTTGCTTGTAACCACGGTAGAAATTTGCATATTAGTAAAGAAAAAAAAGCTAAATTACCTGTTTGCTTCTTTAAGTTCATCAAATTTGAGTTTAGTCTTTTAAGTTTATAAGGTATATTTTTAATCTTTTAATTTTATCACCGTCAGTCATATTTAACAGAAAATAATGAGTCACTAAATTTAAGTGATGATAATGTAATTAAACAATGACAAAACACATTTGCACTTAAACTTTTTATGTAACAATTTTTTATTTTAAATAGTGTAAATTGAAAAAAGTTATTTATGTGTCATTTTTCTAAAGAAACGTGTTTTTCAAGTACCATAAAAAATTGACAGCAACTCTTGCTGTTTTCAAGAGAAGCAGCAGAAAGTTCAGCAAAGTAGGGGTGTTCATGAGGCCCGCAATGCCCGCCCGAGCCCGACAAAAAAATGTTCAGCCCGGTCCTAAAAAATACATCCATAAATCATTTGGGCATCTTCGGTCCGGGCCAAATACTGGGCAGGGCTGGGCACCGGGCAAGGTGTGCTGCCCTGCCCAATATGTATGTATAATTATATTTAAAAAATATATATATTGTATATATAATTGAACAAGTATTTACTTACCATTCAATTAGAATTTAATGAATAAACATATTTTGTATTTACTAGGCATATAGGCATATTTTTTCATACACATTTAATTAAGAAGTGGGTAAATTGAGTTTTTGAAAAGTAAATTATTTTCAAATAATAAGAAAATAATCTCTGTTGAATTAATTTGTTTTATTGGCTCATGAATCGAATCTAAGTAATAAAATCTTAAAAGGACTATAGCATAAAATATGTTTTTGAAATACCAAACTATATATTTTTTCTGTATTATTATTATTTTTTAAATTTTTTAGAGATTTTTGGGCACACAAGCCCGCTCTGCCCAGCCCCGCCCAGCCCAGCCCGAAATTACTCGGGCTTTCATTGGGCAGGGCTGGGCAACGGGTCTCAAAACGCCGCCCATTCTTTTTCCAGGTTGGGCATCGGGCATGGTCCATGCCCTGCCCAGCCCTGCCCATGTACACCCCTACAGCAAAGAGTCATTTTGCGACCAGATTAAAAGAATTCGAAGGAAGGCAGCGGTATGAGAATTAATTAATTGAGTGTTTGGGAATTTCTTAAACCTATGTTTGCGCAACCCGAGATAAAACTCATCTCACATATTTATCTTGTAAATCGTAAAAGCTATTTTCAAAAGCTAATCCTAACACATATTAAAAGTAAAAGCTAAAAGGAAATACTCTCTCAGTTCTTAATTATAAGACAAAGTTGATTTTTTTGGAGAAATTAATGAAGCTAGTTAAATTACTTTAGAGTATTTTTATTTTTATTTTTTCCTCCAAACTAATTAATTTGACTAATAAACTAATATATAATCTAAGGATATATAACATATGATATGATTAAGTAACTTATTTAGCTTCCTTAATCTATCTAAAAAAAGTAAACTTTATCTTATATTTAGGACTAGAGGTAATATTAAATTTGCTAACACAAAAAGAAGAGCTTCAAATAGAAGATGAACAAAAGGGGTAAGGATGGAATATTAATTGCTTTCTAGAAAGGAAAACTGAATGTTTTATTCTGACAAATTCCTAATTTTATTAGATATTTTTACACTTTATTTGAGGATTTTGTCATATTAATTGAGTTTAAAATATTTTAATTATGATAAATAAATATTAAGAGTACATACATTAAATTATGATTAAAAAAAGTAAAATTGTTAAAATAATTATAATTATTCTTAATTATTAATTCTTGAGAGGATTTGATATTAGTTTAATTGTTTTTAATTGAAAATATTTGAAAATTTAGATTAAATCTGAAAATGGCAATTTGAGGTTTGAATTTTAGAAATGGCAACTTGGTATCAAACAAATTTCAAAATGCCAATTTAGTCAAGCCAAAACTCAGCGTTTTGGAAACCCTTAGGTTAGCTCTTAATTAGTTTCAGATTGATTACAGATGGAGAGCAGATACGCAAGGGAGGAGCTGCCGCAAGACCGTTGCATTCCTTCATAAACCTCACCTTCCTCCATCAACTTGCCATCACCATTCCTTCTTGGTCGCCGGCGACCTTTGCTTCCTTCATCGTCGCCGGCGACCTTTCATTTCACCAAGTCCCAAGTTCGAGCTTCAGCGAAGAAGAACTGACAAGCAGGGCTGCCGCAAGTGGAGAACTGAAAGGGAGCGGCGGCAAGGGATATCTGAAGCTGGGAGTCAGGAGAAGAGGGGAACTGGATGCGCCACCACCGTTCACCTCCACTAACACCGTCACTTGCTCTTTTCCTCTGTCCTTCACCGACAACACTGAGCAGAGTCAGAGGTGAGTTCTGGACCGAGAGACAGAGAAGCTCAGGAGAGGCAGAGGTTCATCGATTCACGACGGTCACACTTCCTCCATTGTCCTCCGTTGAGTTACTCTCCACCAACACTGTCTTATTCTCTTTTCTTCACCGACTGTCACTGGCAAACTCCAAGCAGATTTAATTCTGTTCTCTGGCTCTCTATTGTCTCTAACCGTGGCTTGCTCTGATTCTGTGTGTGAAAATTTCAGCCCCCCAATTTCATTTTTTAGTACTAATTGGTTAATTAATTCAATGTGTTGCATGACAGAAATTGTGAATATATTTTGGGACTTTGTGATGATAAATTGCAGTGACCAGAATCTCTCAATTCTTTGTAATGAGAGGTAATGATATTAATTTGGAGTTTTAATAGGGGAGTTTTTGGTCTTTCATTTCTTTAATTCTATATTGTAACGGTGATTTTTAGGCCTTAAAATGAATTTTATAATGTTGAATTGATTTATTTTTTATAATGTTGAATTGATTTATTTTAATGTATTTAGAGAATTAAACGTGGCTTGAACCTTTGTTAGATACTTAACATTATATTTAATTAGCTTAATTATCATTTCTTTGTGCAGGTTAGTCATTGGATTGATGATTTTGTGAACATTTTGTGCTAATTTCAAGGTAACTTGGTTAGTGGATCAATTGTGTCTTGTGTCTACATTGATTAATTGAATGTGAATTTATTAATTGTATTTAACATTGGGTTTTAGTAACATTAATCTTGATTTTCATATGGGTGACCATTGTTAAATTAGGATTAATGAGAGAATCAAGTGGTAATGCGAGGTGGCTTGGTTATTGGATAAAAAGCTAAATATGATTTTTAAGTTCATTTAATTGCTAGAATGCTTAAGCAACCCAATTTAGAGAGATTAATATGCAAGGTGGTTTGATATTAATCAATATAAAGTTAGGCCTAGTTTAAGGAGATGGCCTTTAGAGTCATTTTGGAACTAGCATGATTAATTCTTCCATAATTATTTTAAATGAGGATTGCTTGTGTCATTATTATGAGGGATTGCTTATTCCATTGTTGAACTGTTTATTTCTTTCATTTCATTAATTGCATCATCATTCCATTTCATTTTGTAAAGAAAAATCACAAAAAGAATTAGCATAAATTTTAAATTGCAAAAAGTAGTTTCAAAAGATGAAATTTTATTTTTTTAACATTTCATGTGAATCATTACATTTAGTTTCTAGAAAATTAATAAAAGGTTTTTTGAGAGACAATCCGGGATTGCACCATATATTACAATCCTTTGTTTAATTTTAAAGAGGTTACCAAGACAGAAAGCACAATACCTTCTTCAACTGAATGTTATTCTCCTAACTAATAATATATGATGCTCCATTTGGTCCTACATCCAACTAAACAAGCAACTTCTTCTTACATAGGGTTGATCCCATATATAAAAGCAACAATATATGTTTGTCTAAAAGTTTATGTACTTTTTTCATTTATACTCCCCATTAAATCACACATATCTTCTGACTCATTTTCTCCCCCAACTTTTCTTTTTCATGAATAAATTAGGGAAAATCACTGTCAAGTCCCAAGCAAGCAAAATATTCACAGAAAAGTTCATACGCAAATTGAAATATCAGAAAAGTCCCTAGGGACTTTTCTGATATTATTTTCTAAAGTCAAATGACACATATGCCCCTCTTCTATTTTTCTCTCTCACGTTTTCAGCTCACTCTCTCTAACGTTTTCAGATCGCAAATCTGTTCTCAATATCTGCAGATTCAATCTTTGATATGGTGAAGGGTGAAGCTTTGAGGTGGTGAAAGATTTGTGGGATGAGAAGTAAGATAGAAGGAAGAAGAAGATGGAAGGAAGGTGGTGGGATTTTTTTGATCTCAAGCTTCCACCATTTTTAAAGAAGGAAGGGATGAAGGTGATGATGATGATGAATAGTCCAACCTCATTGTGCTGTGAAAACGCTGAAATGGGAAAAAATTAAGTTGTTGTTAATTTCCGCAGTAGTAGTTGTTAATATAACTCTAATGGTTGTTAATACGGAAAATGAGGTTTGGGCGCCATTTTGCTCTGTTTTTGGGAAAGAAAATAGATGAAGTGGTGTGTTTTAAGTGGTGGGGTGCTATGAAAATGCTGATATGGAAAAAATATAAGTTGTTGTTAATTCCCGCAGTAGTAGTTGTTAATATAACTCTAGTAGTTGTTAATACGGAAAATGAGGTTTGGGCGCCATTTTGCTCTGTTTTTGGTAAAGAAAACAGAGGAAGTGGTGTGTTTTAAGTGGTGGGGTGCTATGAAAATGCTGATATGGAAAAAATATAAGTTGTTGTTAATTTCTGCAGTAGTAGTTGTTAATGTAACTCTAGTAGTTGTTAATACGGAAAATGAGGTTTGGGTGCCATTTTACTCTGTTTTACAACACGTCAAGCGTCCATTTATAAAATGTTGAGTCTTTTTAACAACTTCTATCTCACATTGGACAGAAATAAGGTTTTCTCATGTTACTTAAGCGAAGTGATTTGTTTATAATCCGTCAAGCGACCATTTACAACACGCTGAGTCTATTTAACAACTTCTACCTCACATTGGACAGAAATAAGGTTTATTCACGTTACTTAAGCGAAGCGCTTTGTTTACAACCCGTCAAGCGTCAATTTATAACACGTTGAGTCTTTTTAACAACTTCTACCTCACATTGGACAGAAATAAGGTTTTCTTACGTTACTTAAGTGAAGCGCTTTGTTTACAACCCGTTAAGCGTCCATTTACAACACGTTGAGTCTTTTTAACAACTTCTACCTCACATTGGACAGAAATAAGGTTTTCTGTCCAATGTGAGGTAGAAGTTGTTAAATAGACTCAACGTGTTGTAAATGGACGCTTGATGGATTGTAAACAAAGCACTTTACTTAAGTAACATGAGAAAATCGTATTTCTGTCCAATGTGAGGTAGAAGTTGTTAAAAAGACTCAACATTTTGTAAATGGACGCTTGACGTGTTGTAAATAAAGCAAAATGGCACCCAAACCTCATTTTCCGTATTAACCACTACTAGAGTTATATTAACAACTACTACTGCGGGAATTAACAACAACTTATATTTTTTCCATATCAGCATTTTCATAGCACCCCACCACTTAAAACACACCACTTCCTCTGTTTTCTTTTCCAAAAACAAAGCAAAATGGCGCCCAAACCTCATTTTCCGTATTAACAACAATTAGAGTTATATTAACAACTACTACTGCGGAAATTAACAACAACTTAATTTTTTCCCATTTCAGCGTTTTCACAACACAATGAGGTTGGACTATTCATCATCATCATCACCTTCATCCCTTCCTTCTTTAAAAATGGCGGAAGCTTGAGATCAAAAAAATCCTACCACCTTCCTTCCATCTTCTCCTTCCTCCTATCTTACTTCTCATCCCATAAATCTTTCACCACCTCAAAGCTTCACCCTCCACCATCGCAAAAACTGAATCTGCAGATATTGAGAACAGATTTGCGATCTGAAAATGTTAGAGAGAGTGAGCTGAAAACATGAGAGAGAGAAAAATAGAAGAGGGGCATATATGTCATTTGACTTTAGAAAATAATATCAGAAAAGTCCCTAGGGACTTTTCTGATATTTCAATTTGCGTAGGGACTTTTCTGTGAATATTTTACTTGTTTGGGACCTGACAGTGATTTTCCCAATAAATTACATCTCTTACCCATTTATTAATACTCCATCGGTCCTATGTATAAAGTATAAACAACTTCTCATACCCATTTATTAATACTCCATCCGGTCCTATGTATTTATAAACAACTTCTCGTGTAGGGTTGATCCTATATATATACAAGCAACAATATGTGTTTGTCTAAAAATGTGTTTGGCAAGCATTAAAATTATGGTTTCAAACTATGATTTGCGCAACCCGAGATAAAACTTCTCTCACACACTTACCTCATAAATCGTAAAAGCTATTAAAAAAAACTAATCCAAACACACACTAAACGTTTATGTACTTTTTCTTATTTTTAGTCCTGATTAAATTACGTATACCTCTCATTTCTTTTTCCCACCCGTCATTTTCATAAACAAATTACATCTCTTTTATATTTATTAATTTCAACTTACATTTATTTTAAAAAAAAGTTCATGTCCTTTAAATCTCCGAGAACAGCGTACTACTTTCCAGAACACAGTACGGAGAGTATATATATATTTGGAAAAATTTCACTGCACCCCATTTAATAACAAACAGCCCCTAAAACTTTTTGAAATTTCACTTCAACCCTATGATTAAACTAAAATTAAAATTTGTGGGTGAAAAGACAATTATACCCTTTCTTTACAAGTCAAATGTGATTATTTGTAAGACACATGTGGGAATTTATAAGACAAATAAGTGTAATCATAAGAAAAATAATTAAGTGAAATTACAATATCTCGGCCATGTTCAAGATAAAGAGTATATTCACAAGAATACATGTTATTTATAAGACACGTGGGAATTTACAAGACATATGTAGGAATTTACAAGACCATCTCAACCAGATAAGGCATAAATGTCTTTCAGCCTAAAAAAACTTAATTTTAGTTTAGTTATAGGAGTGCAGTGAAGTTTTAGGAAGTTTTGGAGGCTCTTTGATGTTAAATGGCTACAGAGAGGTGCAGTGAAATTTTCGTTATATATTATTGATATGAAGAGGCCACTTGTTTTTGCATTTTTCAAGCTTCTTCACAAGGGTTTATGTTAGTTCCGTTTTTTTTTTTTTTGCTTTCATTTTTCAAGCATCGAACTATCAAGAAATACTAGAAACTTATAATCGTACTACATGAATGCCTACAACAACAGATAAATAAAATTGAAAAAGAATATAACAAAGTGAGCATGTTTATAAGTAGTTGTGAACACATACCTTAAGAATGTCAGGAGTAATTGGATTCGGACCCCTTGATGAAAAGGAAGCTACGTACGGGGACAAAGAATCTTTGCCTTCATTACTCTTAAAATAGAGTAGCTGTCGGATTACTGCGAAATTTGGTACATGCTGGAAAAAACAAAGATTAATTAAATGAATAAGAAATAACGATGATGAAGTATACGTTATTGGATGGATGTATATTTACCTTGTAGAATTTATGTGAGAGCGAATGGATTTGCCATGTTTGAGGGTAAGCAAAGTGAAAGGAAGAGAAAACTGAAGATTCAGAAGTTTGAATAATTTCCAATGATTGTATTCAATTCCACGAGGTTACATATATACACAAAAGCATATCTCAAATGATTGAAGGAATCCTTAAGATATCGCTGATCTACATCAAAAATAATAACACATAATTCTATCTACAATCACTCCTATAAAATCGGATCTAACATATTCCTATCCCTATAAATTCGGGATTATTCAACACTCCTTAAATTGGACTATAGATATCGAACACATCTAACTTGCCAACAAAATATTCAAATTTATCTTTGGGCAATCCTTTAGTGAGAATATCTGCAGTCTGTTCTCTAGAAGGGATATACTTCAAGTGAACAATACCCTAACCTATCTTTTTTTCTTATGAAGTGCCTATCAAACTCCATATGTTTAATTATGTCATGTTGAATTGGATTATGCGCAATGTTAATTGCAGACATGTCACAATAGAGTTTGTTAGGTAGGTTCATAGTTTGCTTTAATTCTTTAAGAACTTAGTTTAGCCATATGCCTTCACAAATTTCTAGTGCTACAGCATATTCAACCTCAGCACTATTCCTTGGAACCACACTTTGCTTTTTACTCCTCAACGTGACTAAGTTACCCTACACATAAATGCAATAGCCAGATGTTGACTTTTTGTCATCTTAATCACTTGCCCAATCAGCATATGTAAACAGTTCTACATCCCGCCTATTAGTCTTGTTGAAAAATAAGCCACAACCTGGGGATCCTGTAAACTTCATTTAGATGATTTTGTTTAGGATCTGGACATGTTGGCTGACCATACTAACTAAAAAGGTGATGTCTGGTATGGTGTGGGAGAGATAAATTAGTTTTCCAACCTTCCTCTAATAATTTCCTATGTCTACAGCTTTCTCGAGGTTTGCTTCTTCACTTATTTTATCAACTTGTATAAGCGTGTCACTGGGCCTACAACCCAGCATTCCTATTTCCTTTAGAAGATCTAGGATGTACTTTCTTTAAGAAATATAGATCACTCCTTTTGATCGGGCAACCTCCACTTCAAGAAAGTACTTCATCTCTCCAAGATCTTTAATCCAGAATTCTCGAGTGAGGGCTTTTTTTATTTGACTGTTTTCTATCTCATCATCTCTTGTAAGAACAATATTTTCAACATACATGGCTAGTATAGCTACCTTGCCCTTACAACGCTTTAAGAACAAGGTATGATCACTCAGTCCTTGGGTATATCCCTGTCTCTTCAGAATTCGGGTGAGTCTATCAAACCATGCTCATGGTGTCTATTTCAGCCCATATAATGATCTCTTTAGCTTGCACACTTGACTAGCTCTTTTCCTTGGAAACCTTGGAGGTAGTTTCATATATACCTCTTCCTTGAATTCTCCATTAAGGAAGGCATTTTTTACGTCCAGCTAATGTAGTTGCCAATCTAAGTTGACTGCAAGAGATAAGAGAATTCTTAGTCTATTAAGTTTGCCACTTGTGCAAATGTTTCAGTATAATCTTCACTATAGACTTGTGTGAAGCCTTTTGCAATCAATCTAGCCTTGTATGTCTCAAGGATTCCATCAGCTCTATACTTTGGAGTGAATACCCATTTACAACCAACTGGTTTCTTCCATTGGAGTAGATCCACTACATCCCATATGTTATTACATTTAAGAGCTTCAATCTCTCCCATAACTGCTTGCCTCCATTCAGGTATCACCATTTTTCATTAATATTGTTAGGTACCCTAATATTGTCAAGGTGGGAGACAAAAGCAGGATATTTGAGGAAAGAGCCTTATAGGAGACAAACCTCTCAATAAGATGTCGAGTACAAGATCTAGGTTTCTTTTGTGCTGCAATTGGCAAATCAAGATCAGAACTTTCTATCATCACTATTTCTTCCTGGCCTGCCATCGGTTCTAACTCTTAGCAACTACTAATAGTTTGTGGCTCATTACCTATCTTGTGCCGCCGTCTGTTAGTATTAGTCCAATTGTTTGTGTCTCCCCTAGAACAGTCCCTCTTCTATCCTTAGACGCTTTATCAGAGTTATCAGGATTGGGATCTTTTGAGCTAGGTATGCACTCAATGAAGTTCATGTCATATTCAGGTGGTGGTAGTGTTTCATTTGTTTGTAATTCATCATCCCTCTTCCCTTGAATTGCAGACAGGGAGTAGTACGGTTCAACTTCATGGAAGGTAACATCACACATAACATGGAGATGTTTAGAGACTGGGTCATAACATTTATATCCTTTTTAGGAGTTTGAGTATCCAAGGAAGATGCAACGAAGGGCTTTTGGGTCAAGTTTGTTGGTATGGTGAAGGTGAACATATGATGTGCAACCAAAGACCCTGAAAGGCAAAGTGTTTTCAAGATATGGAAGATTGTAGTATTTGTGAAGGACTTGGAGTACTGTTTTATTGGACAATGGCCGGCTTAGCATATGATTTATGAGAAATGTGGTAGTAAGGAAAGCATCATCCTAATGATATTTAAGAAAATTGCTACTAAACATAATGGCTCTAGTTATTTTGAGGATCTAATAGTTCTTTCGCTCAGTAATGCCATTTTGTTGATGTGTATTGGGACAAGTGCTTTTATGGACAATGTCGTGGTTAGTAAGAAAGGTGGATAGGCTTGATTGAATTATTCAGTCCCATTATCACCCATTATCAGTATAAAGGATCTAAATTTAGGTTTGAAACTTACACGTGCATGGTCGTCAATGGATGTGATGAACCACTTTGAGTGTGTTTGGTTTGGTGTGCGAGATGTTCTCCATAAATCACTATGAATAGTGGAAAATGGTTTGGATGCTTGGAATGGAATTTTTGGAAAAGAGGTTTGATGATGTTTAGCCTTTTGACATGAATCACAATAAAAATCATATGCAGCTTTATTAAAACAACGAGATGGAAACATTTGAGATATAATTGAAATTTGGATAACCTAAACATTTGTACCATAACTCTAATTCACTAATACTAGGGAGAGGCTTTATTGCAAGACCTAATACTACGAGCGTTATTTTCATCAAGGTAATAGATGTCATCAAACTCATTCGCACTCCCAATCGTCCTCCCTATTAGAAGATTCTGAAAAAGACAGCATGTAGCAAAAGAGTTAGCATGACATCTTTCATCACTTGCTAATTGAATCACTGATGATAGGTTACACTTTAAAGTTGGAACATGTAACACAGAATAGAGAGTAAGCGTAGCAGAAATTCTAACAGAGCCAATTCTAGTTACAATAGATAAGATTTAGAATCAACGAAAATTCTTATTGTTAGTCCCTTGGCAATAGGAGTATAAGACGAAAATAAAGTCTTATCATCAGTCATATGGTCCGAAGCACCTGAGTCAAAAATCCAACAATTGCTTGCTTGTACACAAGCCTTTAATTGCAGCCAGGACTTGAAAGAAATTACCTCTTCTAACAACCGTAGCAGTGCACTGCTTTGAGTGTTGTAGTGCTGTTAACATTTCTAGGATTTTACTAAGCTGATCACCTTGAGAAGATGATTCATCACTCTTGGAAACTTCAACAACAAAGCCTTTTCCTCGCCCTTTCTTTGGTTTCCAATCAACAAGTTTACTATGGAGATCCCAATATGTATCTTTGGTGTGTCCCTGCTTCTTACAATGGTCACAAAAAGGTTGGCCTTTAGAGTTTTTTGATTTCGTGGAGTGAACAGCAAAAGCTGAGGCCTTAGAAGGAGTAGGAACAATAGCAGAATTAGTTTGAAGCTAAGATTTACGCCATGGAGTAAGTTTCATGTACAGAAGGGGTAAGGGTTCTTGGCTGAGAATCTGTGCTCGAGTATCATCATAGATCACATTAAGACCAGCCAGCAACTTAGAGACTGTAATACCCCGAATTTTGAGACTTGAGGTTAGAGAATAAGCCTGAGAGAAGTGGACTACTAAGCCTCATTTTAGCAAGATCCCAAATTGTGATTAAGGGTTAATGACTTCAAAAGTGGATGTGGTTAGTGATAAATAACCCTTTTGGAGAATATGATGTGATTTGGCACTCGAATGTGATTCGTGTGTGTTGTGAGCAGCGCCGAAACCCTGTATTTGAGTTCAATTGTGGATTAACATCCAAATTGACTTAGAATAGAGGGAAGAATTGAATGTGAATTGTGTTGACATGTTGAGATTTTTGTGAAAACATGTCAATGTGATGTGAATTTGATTGATTTGGTGTTTCCAATGGATTCCTTGTGAAAATTTATGTGGGAATGATGTTTGGTATGAAAATGGAACCAATAAAAGCAAAGATGCAAAATCTGAAATTCTGTCCAGTGAAACTCTATTCTGGGTAGTCAGTTTGTGTGAATGTTTTGAATGAACAAATTTTGTCTAAAAATTCTGAAACTTTCCAGTCTTATATTTCACATCTCAAGCTTCAAAATGGACACAAAATTTGTACCATTTCGTTTTGTGAACTAGGAGATATGACTGTCCAAAGTTTGGGATGGAAACTGAACTCTGTTTTGGGGCAGTGATGAGTTTTATGTAATTATAGAATTGTGTGGTGATTTTTAGTAATGGTCAATATTTTTCCTATGAAGAGGACTTAAATATCTTTCATTTGGCTTTGGAATCACCTCATTTTGAGTTTTCTAGAATTAGTTATGATTTTTCAAAGTTTGGGCAGAAAATCTGCCAGAAAATCCGAAAATGGGAATTATGACATCATCAAAATAAAAGATGACATCAGCATGGAAACTAAAACATTTTCTCATCATCTTCAGCTCTCATTTTCGTGCTGAACCAGAAGCCAAGAGAGAGAGAAAGTTTGAGAGCTTTTAGAGAGAGAAAGAGAGGAGAAATCTCACAAGGTAGGTCGATTTCTTCGGTGAATTCGTACCTAACGTGTATAATCCTTCTCCTAAGTTATTCCTCTATGTGAATTAAGGTCTTGAAGCAAGGAATTTCATTGTTTAAAGAGGCTAGGGTTCAACCATAAGAAGGATAAGCCAGAAGGAGCTTAAGGTAACCTCCGAAACTTCAATCTTTGATTGTTCTGGCTGCTGTGGTTGATTTAATCGGTGAAATTTCACCGGATTGTCTTTGTTTGTAAATTTGGAAAATGGGTTGGCCTAAGTGTTATGTTGCCCAAATTGATACTAAATGGTAGTTCTAACCCAATGTAATGGTTAATAAAGTGGTTAGGAGTAGAAAGAAACACGTTTACGGAGCCGAAACCGAAAAACCCCAATTTTCCCCGGAGTACTTGTATATTTTGGTTATGGCTATAAATGGGTCTTAGAGTTGGATTTTCAATGGATTTATGGTTCCATTGAGTTCAGGAGTGAAAATTAGGTGAGGTTACAGTTGGTCACTTTTTCGGAAAAGGCCGAAAAAGCATAATTACGAAAACGCCCCTGAAACCCTTAAAGTGGAGCTGCCAAGGGTAAATTTGTAAATTGACATTGAATTTGATAATTCCGAGTTCAGAAATGGATTCCTTAAGTAAAAATATGTTAGAATAGCCCATGTTAAAATTTCAAGAAAAGTACAGCCGGACCGGGTACGGCGGGGCGGGGCCGGGTCCTTGGGGGTATTTTAGTAATTTTTCCATATAGCTTCATATAACCCCCAAAAACACTATGGAAGTATCTAAATAGTACATTTGACATTGTAGGATCGAACGTGAAGCCCCGAGTTGTTGGCACGTAAATCGAGGAGAAAAGACTGGAGGTAGGGAACTTATCTCTCCTGCATGCTCTGATAACTGATTTAATGTGTTGATGCATGTTATTGCTTTTCTTGATTATGTGGAACATGTATGAATGATTTGAAGCTATGTTTCAATATATGCTATGGCCATATGTGTATCGTTCGAAGCATTGAGCTTATAGATTTGTCATTGTATGTGTGTATGAGTTATGTGATGCAAGCATGTCATGCATTAAACACTTATCTTTCTTGCATATTGATAGTGTTTCCCTACTGAGATTCTCTTGAATCTCACCCTCCCCTACCAACAATTTAGACAGGGCAAGAGGCTCGTGGCGGGAGCGGCTACGACTCCTTCAAGATGAGAGTTGGTAGTTGGTTACCAATGAGTTGTGAAGACTGTATATAACTCGGTTGAATATATGGTTATGAATTTGAGATGAGATTGTGTAATCCCCATTTGAAGAATTGTAATGGGCAATTGTGCCCTGTGTATCTTTAGCAAAGGTATGTACCCGGGATTGCCGGGATGATTATGTTGTGCACTCCGATATTTATATGAATGTGATTTATCTTCGCGTAGTAATTGTATTCGAAATGTGAATATGAGACCAAGTTAATTAGATTTTAAAAGGTATTTTTGAAAACCCTATCTCAAGGATGGGATTTTAAATGATTTTTGATTATTATTGGTCTCTATTTCATTTTAATCGCGTATTTCGGATATAATTACGAAGGGGGTTGCATTTTTTTGCCTCCGTGGGGATCGAAGCCACTACCTGGGGGTAAGTAGTGCCTCAATGCATCCCCACTGCCATTTGAGCTAGGTAGCTCAAGTGGCAGTGGGGATGCATTGAGGCACTACTTACCCCCAGGTAGTGGCTTCGATCCCCACGGAGGCGAAAAACCTCGCTTGGTAGCTCAAGTGGTAGTGGGGATGCATTGAGGCACTACTTACCCCTAGGTACTGGCTTCGATCCCCACGGAGGCGAAAAACCTCGCTTGGGGAGCGAGGGACTCTTGTGAGTCCGCCGCCATCGGTGAGGGCCACGGTGGAGCCGTGTGTGTGGGCCGGTGGGGTGTGACACCAGTACTACTCAAAAGTAGTTTTTGAGATATTCTGTGCAATCCTTCATACTGGGATCCTTTATATGAAATATTCCTTACAAGTTGTAATGATTAGATCTTTTTGTGTATAAATGGTAAACCGATCCCACGCATGCTTGAAACATTTTGTAGAGGATTGAATACAGAACGTTGGTTACTAACAACAATACTGCTCTTCCTTGGTGCGCCATGGTTAATCTCGAGCTCGCTTGACATTCGTGGGCATGGTACTCACGCTTGATATTCCTGGGTCTTGTACCTGCACCTGTTTCGTGGCCTCATGCTGCACTTGATTGGTTACTTACCCTTGTGAACTATATATCCACGCTTGTTTTTGTGGCCTCGAGCTATACTTGGTTGGTTGCCCTTGTGGACTGTGTATCCACACTTGTTACTTGTTCTGTTTAAGTCCTCAATTAGAACGGGTTTTCCATATTAGTTGCTACTTAATTTCACCAATGAGTTATTTGTTTACATACTATTTTCTTTTTAATAATCCTTTTTATATAATTTCATTGACATTTAGAATGGGATTTCTTATTTGTTTACATACTTGGAAGTTGAATATAATTGTCATCTCATTATTATGGATTTTTACTTGCTTAATTTATCACTTTCGTATTTTATTTACTTATACTAATGGGACATTATTCACTGGAAAACATTTTGGTCTCCGATAGTGCTGACCATGTACTCTTGCTAATTGTTGAGGGACTTTTATGCTGAGTTGGAGTTGAAGCATAAATCTAAAGGATCATCATCTCAATGTAAAGTTTAAACTTATGTATTATTATTATTATTATTTTAAATTTTCTTATAGGTGCTCCACGTAAATTATAGTTAGGATCCTCGCCTTCACCATATATGTTGTATATTTGTTAGAATGGAGCATAGATCTTTTCATGAAATTATGGCCGAATATGATTTAGTAGAACATTTTGGGAGATTCAAATTGTATGGGAGGTTCTACCAAAATTTCTATTAATGTATACTGCACAACACTGTATATTCTCTATTTGTAAGTATGTCCATGGATATAAATGAATTTTATACATATGCAAGATTGTTGGGGATGTGGGTTTTCTCATATTCTAAGTTGATCACGCTTCAATTTTTGGGGGTGTGACAATCGTCCTCACCTCTTCCTTCTTATTTAGCTGATCACGCTTTAATTGCGTTTGGACCCCTTGAAGAAAAGGAAGCCATGTAAGGGGAGAAAGAATCTTTGCCTTCATTACTCTTATATATAGTAGCAGTTGGATTGATGCAGAAATTGGTAGCTCATAGAATAAAATAGATTTCTTAACCAGTACGTCTTCCGATCCTAAATATAAGACATAGTTACTTTTTTTTGAGACATTAATGAAGCTAAATAAGTTACTTAATTATATCATATGTTGTATATGATTAAATTATACATCAGTTTATAAGTCATATAAATTAGTTTAGAGAAAAAATGAGAAATATAAATACTTTAAAATAATTTAATTAATTTCTTTAATCTTTTTAAAAAAAGTCAATTGGCATAGCAATATTAGGGGTGTTCGGGATCAGGACGGGATCGGGAAATGTCATTCCCGATCCCGATCCTGAGAAGGGTTCGGGAATGATTTTCATTCCCAATCTCAAAAATTTCCTGTCCCGATGAAACGAGAAATGTTCGGGATTGGGATCGGGATCGGGATCGGGATTGGGAATTTCCCGATCTCGGATTTCTTTTTTTTAAAAAAAAATTCCTATATTAATTTTTTTGTTTTATTTTCTTTAGTCTAATATAAATATATAATTCGTCTAATATCATATTTTATCAAATTAGTCCAATACAAATATATCATTAGTCCAATACATGCTTAAAGTTGTCGATTTAGCTACAAAAAACACAGAGACAAGAACAAAAAATTAGAATTATTTAATAAATAATAAATGAAATTAACTAAATTAACTAAAAGAATAGATATTACCTTGAGGGTGTTAGGAATTTTCACATTTTATTTTGCATTTGGTCTTGTTTTCTTAAATATTTTAAAAAATTATACATAATATATATTTTTTTTTCAGGATCGGAAAGTCCCATTCTCGATCCTGATCCCCAAAAAAATTTCCCGATCCCGAATTTTCGGGACGAGAAGACCGGGAGGGGAAAAAGTTGCACACCCCTAAGCAGTATAATATGATGTCTGATGAGCTATATGGACCTGGTAGAATTGAAGTAAGAAAGAAAGGGTGTGGCATCATTTAGAGTAAGGACAGCGAGTGGAAGAGGAAAAGCAAAATGAGAGGCTGAATCTGTTGGGTAATTGGGTAGAACCAAAACCCCAACAGCCCCAGACACAAGTCCTGTAGGATCCCTAGGAAGCCTCTCGCACAAAACGATTTTCCTCTCACCATCGCTTCATCCAACGAGTTTTCCAAGCAAAGCCTATCCAACAATCACTTATTATAATACCATTCTAATGATATAATAAAAGTAACATTAGTAACAACAACAATACCTTGATATGGAACTGTTAAATCCCCCAGCCATATTGGGTGCATTTCCAGAGTAAATCAAGGGATAAGTTTTATTTTGGAGATCAAATGTGTTGATCGAAACTCCTTGCATGCATGTAAAGTGGGTTTTGCCTTTATGATTTGTGTGATATTTCATTCATACCCGTGAGAAAAAATAAAAATGAACTATTCACTCATTTCAAATCTAGAGTAAAAAATTAATTTAAAATAAAATGAAAAATGAAAAATTCTTGACCAGTTTCCCCTCGTAATTTTGTGATATTCCATTTTAAAAATACATTATAATATTAATTAGAAATAAAAAAAATATCATTATATAAGTTTTTATACACATATTAATGTATTGGGATGAGAATGACTTTTAATAAATTATGAAATTTGAATTAAGGTCTAAAGCATTTTATATATTATATAAATAAAAAATATAAAAGTAGAATGACAAATGAATTATTAATTTATCACCACTCCTCCCGCCTCTTCAACTAAATATTATTAAAAATCCCTCACCTGCACTCCCCTCAACAAGATAAATCTCTATTCCCTCCCCTCAATCCAAATACAGCCCTCAAAGTAAATATGAAATGAATTAACGAAGAAATGAGTAATAAATACCTCCAAAACCATGCCATTTCCCAACTGAACTTTGGTTGAGAACTTTCTATCAATGGTGGAAGCAGCCACTGAAAGCAGCCAGGGAGCATAACTAGTGGTGGTGAACAACCCATGGCCCAAGTTGTTAGCAGAAATTGAGGTTAGAATGTCTTTCTTCATTGGATGGAAAGCTCCAATTACATAAACATCCCCAAAAAAGTCACGATGTATCACCTGGGAAGCACCGAGTGACATAGAAAGCATGTCAACGCCATTAAATATTGCTTCATCAAATGCTGCCAGAATGACAACTGTTTGACAACTTGAAGACCAACAGGGTTTGTAGACAGCAATACGGGCTGATGGGACTCCCCCTCTTGCTGTGCCTAAGCCTAAACCATATAGACTCTCTGAGCTAACCCAGTTTCCAGCAACTGTGGATGCATAATGAGTCCCGTGGCCATCCGAATCGCTTGGTGATATAATATCATCTTTGCCAAACAAACCATCCACTCGAAAGTATTTTGCTCCTATTATCTTGCTGCATATATATTTATGTACAAATATTGAGTGAAGTCACATGCAAGCTTTAAGGTAATCCTTTATATATTTATATTGTTGGCAGAGTAATAGTGTATTGATATATGTTACAGGAGTGTTTGAATACTAAATGAATTGTGTATTTTCTATTCACAGGAAGGTACTATTATATACAAAAGTGAGAAGCCTAAATATTAACTGCTCCTAAATGAGGGGATCGTAAGGGTCAATCAATCATGCTAATTATGCTAATTGATATAATAATAATGATAGAATATTTCCTTAACACTCCCCCTCAAGTTGGAGCATATATGTTAATCATGCCCAACTTGTTACAAAGATACTCAACCCGTATCACAGTCAATGCTTTTGTCAGAAGGTCTGCTAGCTGGTCGTCCGATCGCACATGTCCTGTAGATACAACATTTTCTTTGATCTTGTCCCGAATGAAGTGACAGTCGATCTCAATGTGCTTCGTTCACTCATGGAACACAGAATTCGATGCTATATGAAGCGTTGCTTTATTGTCACACCAAAGCTTCGCAGGTAATGTCGTGACAATGCCAATTTCCTTCATGAGCTGAAGTATTCATACAATGTTTTGTACAGATTGTGACATAGCTCTGTATTCTACCTCTGCGCTTGATTTAGATGCAATCCCCTATTTCTTACTTATCCAAGATATCAGATTGCCACTAACAAATACATAGTAACCCGTAGTAGAGCGTCTCGCGGCCTTGGATCCTGCATGATCCGCATCACAAAAACACTCAACTTTAATGTGTCCAAAATCCGAATAGAGAATGCCTCGACCTAGGGAGCCTTTCAGATAGTGCAAGATATGTTATAAGGCTTCCCACTGTGCCATTGTCGGAGATGCCATGAATTGACTAAGTACACTAACCGAGAAGGTTATATCAGGACGAGTCACTGTCAGATAATTAAGCTTTCCAACCAATCTTCTATATCTTTCAGGATATGCAAATGGCTTCAGTTTCTCTGGATCAATCTTCTTTTTCAAGTCATCAGGAAGTTCATCAAACATACTATCATTCAAGTCCAGGAATGGGTTTGGAATCATGGGAAGGCTACTTGGTGCAGCTCCAAGCTTCCTAGTTTCCTTCAAAAGGTTGAGAACATACTTCCTCTGAGTCAACAGAATGCCTTTCTTGTTTCTCATAACTTCAATACCTAGAAAGTACTTCAATGGTCCTAAGTCTTTCATCTGGAAGTGAAGGTTGAGAAAGACTTTAAGCGCAGAAATTCCAGAAGTGTTACTCCCTGTAATCACAATGTCGTCAACTTATACAACCAAAAGAATCATACCTGCATCGGTCTGCTGATAGAACACAGAATGATCACTCTTGCTTTGGCGCAATCCGAACTTCTAAACCACATTACAAAATCTATCAAACCAGGCATGTGGACTTTGTTTCAGACCATACAATGACTTTCTTAGATAGCACACTTTCCCATACTCCCCCTGAGCAACAAAACCAGGAGGTTGCTCCATATAAACTTCCTCAAGAAGGTCACCATTCAAAAAGGCATTCTTAACATCCAACTGATGTAAATCCCAATGATAGGTGGCAGCTAGAGAGACAAGAAGACGGACGAAAGTGAGCTTAGCGGCCGGGGAGAAAATCTCAGAGTAATCAATGCCATAAGTTTGAGTATACCCTTTAGCAACAAGCTGAGCTTTTAGCCGTTCCAAGGAACCATCAGCCTTAGTCTTAACTACAAATACCCATTTACACCCAATGACCTTCTTCCCAGAAGGTAGATTAACAAGAGTCCAAGTACCAGCATTTTCAAGGGCCATCATTTCTTCTTCCATCGCAGCACGCCAACCAGAATGGGCTAAGGCTTGGTGAAAGGTGGTAGGGTGGTGATGGACTCAAGGGTGGCCACAAGGGAAGAGGAAACAGGAGACAAGTGTTGGTAAGACACAAAGTTTGATTAAGATACGTGTAGTCAGCATAGCGTTTAGGAGGACAATGGTGGCGGATACCTTTTCTGAGGGCAATAGGGAGGTCATTGGACGGGTCAATGGCAGAATCATGCACAACTATATCAGGGGGAGGAGTAGGAGGGTCTGGGGTCACAGAAACAGAATCCGACGGTGAAGCATCTACTGACAAAGGCGCAGAGTTAGCTGGAGCAGTCTCAGTGATAATAGCAGGAACCGAAACAGCAGCCTGAACTGGTGGGATATGATAAACTAAGAAATCATCCATCATGTCAATGACCGAGGGAGACGCAGAGAACACCAGAGACTTGAAGAAAGAAGAGGACTCATAGAAGGTGACATCAGTGGACACAAGATAATGACAAAGATCAAGAGAGTAACACCGATAACCTTTCTGGACGCGAGAATAACCAAGGAAGACACACTTTAAAGATTTGGGATCGAGCTTACTGACACTCGGACGAACATCCCTAACAAAACAAAAGCAACCAAAGATTTTCGGATCAACAGGGAAGAGCTTAGTGGTGGGGAACAAAACAGAATAGGGAATGTCACCACTAAGAACAATCAAAGGCATGTGATTGATAAGAAAAAATACAGTAGACACGGCATCAGCCCAGAAGTTTTGAGCAGGGGTATCGACACAGGAGGATTGGTGAAGAATACCATGGCTTTGCATGTAATCAGTGAAAGGGGTGGAAAAATATTCTTTCGCATTATTACTTCGAAGGATTTTGACAAGAGTATTGAACTGAGTTTGAATTTCAGCACAGAAGTTTTGAAAATGAGTAAACAATTCAGAGCACTGTTTCATTAAATAAAGCCAAGTCGTTCGAGAAAAATCATCAACAAAAGTGACAAAATAACAATAATCAGTCTGAGAAAAAACTGAACAAGGACCCCAAACATTAGAATGTACTAACTCAAAAGGGGACGCAGCTCGTTTATTGACTCGAAGTGCCAAATGAACACGATGGTGTTTGGCAAACTGACACGACTCACAATCCAAAGCAGACACAGAAGAAAACTGAGGATATAACCTCTTTAGAGACGAAATTGACACATAACCGAGACGACAATGAACTTCAAAGGGAGATGATCCACCAGAGCAGGCAACGAAACGCGGTACTTGATCATCCAGAATGTAATGCCCACCAGATTCATAGCCTCTACCAATAATACGCTTCGTCGACAAATCCTGGATCAAACAATGGTCAAGGAACAGTGAAATGAAGCAATTCAAATGACGAGTGAGTTTACTGGGAGACAGAAGATTAAATGTGAGATCAGGAATATTAAGGATAGAGGATAATGTAATGGAGGGAGTGGGATTAATAATGCCTGATCCAACAACACGGACGGGGGAACCATTGGCAACATAGATGGAGGATGGGTTAACATAGGGGGCATACGATGAAAATAAGCGATGGTTACCTGTCATATGGTCAGTAGCACCAGAATCAATGACCCACTTTGAGGAAGTGGTAGCAAGACCAGAGGGCAAAGTACCTGTAGATAAGGTCGCGGCAGAGGGTGAACCAGGGTTCGGTTGATCAGAGGTCTGGACAACATGAGCAAAGCCATGCTGCGGATCACGTTGCTGTTTATTTTGCAATTTTTGACAATTTTTCTTGATATGGTCAGGTTCCTTGCAATAAATATAGATAATACTGCCAAAAGTCGTGTGTGGGGGTACTGGAACCTTGTTTGGAGCCATAGTTCTTGAGGTCAAAGGGACCTCGACCTGCCAAAGCACTTGCATTTGGATCCACAGACGGACGGGTCACATTATCAGCGCAAAAAACACGTGCGAACACATCGTCAAGAGATAGGACTTCTTGACTAGACAGAATCTGAGAGCGAATGGTCTCATAAGATAGATCAAGAGCTTCGAGAAAACCAATGATGGCCTGTAGTTCTAGATTCTTAATACAAGTTGCAAGATCTGCTTGTGGAGACATGAGGACTTTCATTTCCTCATACAACCGCTTATAGTCCAAAAAGAAGTCCTTCAATGGATGACCCTGCTACTGAGAGTGATAAAAACCTTTACAAACTTCATGAATCTGGGTAAGGCTCCCTTTACCAAAGAACATAAATTCCAGATAACTCATTATTTCCTTAACCGTAGTATAATGACTCATTGAAGACAAGATCCGGGGTTCAATAGAATTTCTAATTTGAAACAAGATTCTAGCATCAACCCTTTTCCAAGCAACCAGTTTGTCTTTATCACTAGGGGGTTCATTGGTTAAATGTTCTTCCTTCTCAATACCCATAATATAGATTTTAACAGTGGTGCTCCAATCACTATAATTAGTCCAGTTTAATTGGGAGAAAGTAATCTTAGCAGACATGGGTAACATTTCAAGAGTCTTAAAGTCAGCCATGGAATCCATAAGCAAAGAACAATAATAAAGAAGTCCAATCCAATAAGAAAAATTTCCAAATTTGGGCACAAAATCAAACACAAAATAAGAGACTATGGATAGTACCTGAACAGTGTGAAAATAGCACCAAACAACACCCCAAACAGCACCCCCAAATAGTGCCAAACAGTACCCTAAATAGTGCCAAACAGTATCGCTACAGTGCTCCGAACAGTTACGCTACAGTGATAGCATAGTACGCCGAACAGTGACCGATGAACAATTTCGAACAGTTCGCTACAGTACCGATGAACAGTTCCGACAGTGATCGCTACAATGCCCAAACAGTGACACTATAGTGATCACACAGCAGGATGAACAGCGCAACAGTGATCGCTACAGTACACCAAACAGCGATCGCTACAGTGCGTCGAACAGTGATCGCACAGTAGGATGAACAGCGCCGAACAATGATTAGCGAACAGCCTCTCCGATGGACAGTGCCCGAAAAAAGAAAAATTTAGAAAACCCTACTCTCTGATACCATGCTGCAAGAGTGTTTGAATACTAAATGAATTGTGTATTTTCTATTCACAGGAAGGTACTATATATATACAAAAGTGAGGAGCCTAAATATTAATTGCTCCTAAATGAGGGGATCATAACGGTCAATCAATCCCGCTAATTATGCTAATTGATCTAATAATAATGATAGAATATTTCCTTAACAATATATAGTACCCCTCTTTTCTTCCTTTTTATAAGATCCAATTAACCAAATCACATTAATAAAAAATTTGATTAAAATTAGTTATGGACAATAAGTAAAAAATGGAATTTTTTTTTTTTTTTAAAATAACCCTTATTTATGGGGAGACATAGCTTAAGAGAGAGAGAATAAGAAAAGAAGAAAAAGGATATGGATACAAGAGAATTAAATGAAGGCAAAAGGAGAACTTAACTGCAAAAATTTGAGACAATATCCAAGTGTAACTTATAAAAAAGTAACATCAGCTATTCAAAACCTGTATCAATGAAAAGGAATGGAATGGAGGGATTATATACTTCTTGCAAGTGATGTATTGGCAAGCCCCTTTCCATTTTGTGGGGGGTGAACTAAATCCTTGGTCGTTGAACCTGTCAGACTCAGGCCAAATTCCGGTATCGATTACTCCGACGACGACGTCACTCTCCACATTTGTTCTTTGCACTTGCTGTGGGAATCCAATGAAGTCCCAGGACCCAGTTGTCTGGAGCTTGTATCACCCCATCCATTTCTGATGAACATGTTATTAATTATGCTTAGAACATATATACTCTCTTGTACACATACATGCTTGTGGGATTATAAAATGAAGAGAAAAGAAACGTCTAAAACCATATATACCGGCCATCTTTTCAGCTTGCTCTTGTGTTAGTCTCACCGCAAATCTATTGAAACTCTTCTTGTAGCTGTGGAGCAGAGTGTCTGGTGCAAAATTTCTGAACCAAAAGAAATTTTGGATGGTTAAATCCTTGTGGGACTCTCACTACAAAAAACCAAGGAATTAGAGACGGAAATTAGCGACAGAATTAATTCCGTCACTATTCCATCTCTAATCCGTCTCTGATTCCGTCTCTAAAATCATAGACGGAATCAGAGACGGAATAATTCCGTCGCTAATTTCCGTCTCTAAATATTTTGAGACGGAATCAGAGACGGAATTTAGAGAAGGAATTATTCCGTCGCTAATTTCCGTCTCTAAAAATTTAGAGACGGAATCACAGACGGATTAGAGACAAACATTAGAGACAGAATAATTCCGGCACTAATTTCCGTCTCTAAAAATTTAGAGACGGAATCGGAGACGGATTAGAGACGGAATAATTCCGTCGCTAATTTCCGTCTCTAAAAATTTAGAGACGGAATCGGAGACGGATTAGAGACGGAATTTATAGAAGGAATAATTCCGTCGCTAATTTCCGTCTCTAAAATTTTTAGAGACGGAAATTAGCGACGGAATTATTCCGTCTCTAATTCATCTCTGATTCCGTCTCTAAATTCCGTCACTAAATTTCGTCACCAATTCCGTCGCTATTCTGTTGTTATTCCGTCACAAATTCTGTCACTAATTTAAGGGGTAATTTAATCTTTTTTTTTTTACAGAAATTAGCGACAAAAATTTTTCCGTATATAAGTTTCGTCACTATTCCATCACTAATTCCGGTGAAAATTTGAAAATTTCAAATTTTCACCATTTAAATAATAAATGATAATATAATTATAGGCGCTAAAGTATATATTTAGTCCTTTATGTTTACTCCAAGGTTCAATTTAGTCCTTTAAGTTTATAAAGTATACTTTTAGTCCCTCAACTCTAACACCGTTAGTTTCATCTAACGGAAAATGTTGACTGTGCAATTAAATAAATTATGCTTAAATTTAAATAATATAAAAGTTAAATTATTGTATGTTCCAAATGACTAATTAAAAAATATTAATAATTTAATAACTAGAATAATCATCATATCTTCTTTCCACTAATATACACTCCTCACTCTCCTCCATTAATCAATTAATGGCTTCTCTGCTCCAATATTCCTTCCATTTTCTTACTCTTCTCTTGATGGTCCACACTCCTTCCACCTCTAATCCATTATTCTTCTCGCTGGCAATTTATGAAGAAAATATGCGATAATCCGTTATTTTCCAGTAAAATTCTTGAAACCACATAGAAATATAAGAGTGAGAAAATGCAGGAGCTCCTCGCTCGTATCCATTAGAGCAACCTCACTAGAGAAACAATAGAAATTAGAAAATTTGCTTTCATGACTACAGTGAATTGTTGTCGAACTCTATTTGTTCTATGGATTTGGTTTGCTCTGATACAGTGAACAAGTTCAAAGAGGTAGACTCGGACGTCATAGCGGAGTTGGAAGACCAAACTTGACAGATTATTTTCCTTTTTTTAAAGATGGTGGACCCACTGGACATCCAAAGATGTGTGAATTTTCATTTCGAGAAGGTGTTGAAGGTAACTCATGACTTGGTCAATTAGAGGATACAGAAGAGATAAGATAAATTGGAGTGGAGAACTCATTCATGGAGAAGAGTGATGAATGTATATTGGTAAGAAGAAGATGGGGTGATTGTTCTGATTATTAAATTATTAATATTTTTTAATTAGTTAGTTGGAATGCACAATAATTTTTTTTTTTATATTATTTAAATTTAAATATACTTTATTTAATTGCACAGTCAGCATTTTTCATTAGATGAAACTAACGGTATTAAAGTAGAAGGACTAAAAGTATACTTTATAAACATAAGGGATCAAATTGAATCTTGGAGTAAATATAAAGGACTAAATGTATACTTTAGCCTATAATTATATAAAACTTGTTGAGACATCATGGAGATGAACTCTTATGAAACACATTCATATATCATAAATATAGCATCGTCATGTGACTTCGTTTTTGCTAAACAAACAATGAAATAATATATGAACTACTCTCTTTTAGAAATTAACATAATAAATGAAGAAAGAATAATTATAGTGCTAATTTCTTGAAATTAATTAGACTGCTAATCAATTTATTCGTATACTTATTTATTAGTGTTACTAATATGATTTCTTTAACAAAATAAAAATACAATAGTTGTTTTGGAAGCTATATATAGTTATGAAATCCATAGATAAAAATTTAAAAAAAATACAAACAAAGAACACTAATATATAAAAGTTAAAATTCATAACAACTCATGATACAATTTACAAAGTATAGACATCACAACTTGTTTCTTTGAGTTTTATGCAAAGCATAAGATTTTATTTATAAAATATTGAATTTGTGACAAATTGCAATAATGTATTCTACCATTTCAAATAATACATAAAAACATGTAAATAATTACTACTACATATATTATATGAATGTGTAATTAAATACTCATTTGATTAACAGTATAAGTTCAATCTTGCAATTATATCGAAAAAAAGTTTAATCTTGCAACTTGACCAATCTATTTCAAAATATAAGTCTAGTCTAAAATTTAGAAATTGCAATTTTTTTTTCTTATGTTGCTCTTCTATACAATTTATAACTTTTTAAATAATTATTTTGTTATCACTGATGTAATAATATTAAGTTTTGAAATTAATTCAATGTTAAATACTCATTTGATCTGTTAATTGAGACTAATAAAGTATGATGAGAATGGTAGTCAATATGCCAAAGCAAATAATAAAGTCAGTATGATTTTTTTTTTTGTATTTTTACCATCTCACCCTTAATTGTACTCTATATTGAGAAACAACCCCGTAATTATAAAGTACATATGCCATGCTTGCTAGTCGAAGGAACCTCTAAATATAGGTATTTATGCATCATATAACCTTCAGGAATTTCATTTACTTCATTTTGTGTTTTTCTAAGCATATCAAGATTGTTGAATACTAAATCAAAGGTGGAGCTAGTATGTGCAATTATTGTGCGAATTTAGTTTGCCATGTCATATGTGGTATAATTAGTTAAAATACAACAATTCAACTAATATTAATCTTAGTTGGCTACTCATCTTATTCACATTTTTATTTTTCTTAAAAATTCAAATCGTTTAATTAAGATTTCACAAATAAAGAAAAAATAAATATTATGAAATCTTTTAATTTTTTTAATATACAAACTAATATTTAAGAGTGCCAAATTAGCTAATGAATTATTGTATTTTAATTGATTAGGTTACAAAAATAACATGACGGATCATATTGATACAATAATTTCTTGGATTGACATAAACAATCACACATCCCTTCATTTACAAGATTGAATAAATTTTTCCTCCAAATTTTTTGCAAATTCCCTCGTATTTGAGGCATAAATCGCATATTGACAAAATGGGTCCCAATCCCAAATCGATCCTAAGCCTGAGCATTCCCATTCGCTGCCCTAACCCTTCGTCCGACACAGCCTTGAGCTTCTCCGCCGTTTCCAGCGACGGCGGCCGCTGACTGTGGCCATCGACTTCCTCCATTTGCGGCGTCATCCTCCACTGTCTTCACCATCGTCCTCTATCGTGCGCGGTGCTGTGATTCATTTTCTTTTCACAACCCTTCGGTCGGTCCTTTCCCTCCCTCCAGCTCGAACCTCCAAGTCTCCAACTTCAAGTCGCAGTCTCCTCCATCTCAGCATTTGGCAGTCGGCTCCTCTTCACTTCCTCAGTCTCAGTCCGTCTCGGCGTCTCGTCAATCCGTCTCGGAGTCTCCTCACTTCCTCAATCTCAGGCAAAGTCGATCGCTTCATGACTGAGGTACTCGATCTTCCTTTGCTTTTCTTGCTTTTTCAATCACAGTTGCTGCATGAATCACATATTTTTTTGGTTCTTCCTCTGGTTTGCATTCTGAAATATTCCCCCTGTGGTCTGTGCTCTGATAAATCTTTGTTTGTATTCTGGCCTTCTGGGTTCATTTATTTTTTCAGTTGATTTTTTGAGAACAAAATATTCCCCTGTAGCAATGAAACAGAGCATAGATACATTAATTGGAAGGAAGAAAAGCTAAAAATGATTGTTGATAAGTGCCGGTAGATACATTCTTTTTCTGGTTTTGAGCTTTGATACGCACCACACCAATGGATCCATGGAAGAGTGGCTGTATATGTAAAGCAAAGTGCATATACTGAGAGGAGCAATGGATTCTTTTTCTAGCTTTTCAGTTTGAACCATCTGCAATTTGTTATAGTATAACTGTGATATGCAAAATGTTGGTCTGATTGAATTTGATATATAATTTGCTAATTTTAACACTAATATTGATGTAAGCATGCATTCGATTGTTTTTTCATACAATATGAGCCAGCATGACGTTGATGGAAATTATTTTCTGAGCTTTTATTTGTGCAGAAGTAGCCTATAAATTTGGTTTTTGTTTGCTTGTTCAGAGTTCCTGAGAATCCTAATAGGCTTCTGTTGTATATCAGATCTATTCCTTTTCTTTCGAGTCTTTTGGTTGGTGAATGATGGTCTTTGTTCTCTATTTTATTTGTTTATTGCATACCTTTCACATGATTGGTTTTGGAATTTTATATTCAGTAGTGGTGTTTGTGTCTAGATTTTTCATTTCTCTCTCTGTGTTGTTAGTCAAATTTATTGTTGTCGATTGGAGTTGTTTATTGCATGCAGGTTTATGAAAAATGAGACAGACCTTTTTTTATATATTAGTTAGCATGAAATACTAATTACTATGTGATTGCTTGGAGTTGCTTATTGCAGATTCATGAAAAATGAGACAAAACTTTTTTTTATATATCAGTAAAATGATAAAAGTCAGGTAGCTCATGTTCCAATAGAGAGGATAGATTATCAGAAATTGTTGAAATGAGGAAGGAATTTTAAAGCCGTATAGTTTCCACAAACATTGAAACAGCAGAATTTTTACTTTTACGTGATACCACCTGTTACCTGAAAATGGGAAGAAATGACCTTGAAAAGTTTGAAGCAACCAATAGATTGTTCAGAAAGAGCACAAGTAGCGATTCTTCACAAGTGAGTGCAGATTTTGAAACCTATTTTTCATGAACATGTGCTCTACAACCTGGCTAAACCATTGTCTCTCACCACTTCAATTATGCTTGAAAGTTTCAGATTTTAAAGAAAGGAAATGAACATCCTGCATGGTTACCTAATGGCTGGAATGTGGGTTTCAAAACCCCAAAAAGTGGTCTACAAAAGGGAGCTAGATATGAGGTACCGGTTAATTTTAGGAGGTTATGGGTTGCATGTGAGATATTATTGCTGTTATTCCATTTTCTTGTTCATCCCAATGTATCACTGACTTTTGATCTGTTCTTGTCCTTAATTTCTTAGAGCTGGGTATTTTAATGTCATTTGAGACCATACTATAATGATATACTGTGGTTATTTTCATGTTAATAGCTTCTCATGTTAAGTGATGTGCCTCAGACCTTTGAGACCATACTATAATGATATACTATAAATTTTTGATAAATTTTCCTTTAGTTATACCCCACGACTTTCCTTTTTCTTTTTTCGATAAAGCTTCTAACTTTTATCAAATTTGTGCAATTTTTTTTTTTCATTGTTCAGGATAATACAGGAAATTCTAGAGAAGATTTGTTGACGGATCTTGAAGATGCACTATTGAAGCAACGACCAAATTGTTGGTGAAAGATGCGTGATAAGCAATGTGGCTGGCTTTATCCAATATTCATCCTGATCTTCAATCTTAGATAAGTATCTCAGTGAAGGGAATGTATCGGATGGTCATTGAGATGCCAAAACTTTTTCTTGACACTTAATTGATATAGGGAAAATAATGGCCATATGTTGTGCTCAATTCCAAAGAGCGGAGAGCATTATAGTCTTCACTTCTGTTTTTTTTGGCTTATTGCAGGTTGATATATCCCGATTTTATCATAATATTGAATATCATATTTAGGGATTTTATCATTAATTTTTGGGTCAAATAGCATTTATTATGATTAAATTGAGTTAAAGATGATTGTGTGAAAATAAATCTTAAAAGCATATATTTGTTATAATCTTGTAATTACTTTTTAAAATTTGAATTTTGAATAAAGATATTACAAGATATTGATCTGAATTGTAGGTCACATTGGAAAAGGAGGAGCTGAGGGACTAAATTGTAAAGATTTTTAAAGACTGCAACAGAAAATAAAATTCTGCATGTGGCTACAAGGCAATTTTGACAGGAAAAAGGGTACTTTTATGTAATATTAGCCCTCACTTTCAGGTGGGAAAATGTCAGAAAGAATTACATAAAAGTACCCCGAATTTACAAAACGCCACTTGGGTCCCAGAATACGAAGATCACCGCGGGAACTGATTCACTTGCTCTCAGCGGAAATTACAGAACAGAACCCCGAATTCAAAAATTGCTATTTTGGTCTCCAAATCCGAAAATCAGCGCCTTTTAACCTCTGGAGCTGATTTTTTCCACGGATTCTCATACAGGATATTTAGAAAAAAATCAGATCAAAATATAATCCTTGGAAGATTTTATCCTTTGAGAGATTTGACCTAGATTCAAATAGAAAAGGAAATTAATAAAAGGGATGGGAAATTGGAGAGGAGACGCACAGCCGCAGCACCACAGACACGAACAGCAGAAGGGGGACGAACAGCGGCACAGGAGACACGCACCAGAACCAGACACAGCCGCACACGAGAACTGAGCCACAGACGAAAACGGGAATCGCAGCACCAGACTCAGAACAAGGACGCACCAAGAACGAGAGATCTGAACAAGAACCGGAGGAGACGCACGCGCAGGAGAGTCAGAACGCAGGGTAGACGCTGAGAGAGGGAGAGAAGAGACTTAATCACCAAGCTTCACCAACAATTTCATCTTCTTCTCCTTCCCTTATCTCAATTTAATGGATTCTTGGTGCCTTCAAAAAGTTGTAGCTGTGATGAATTTCATGATAAGAGGCTAAATTCCTTCTTGCTTCTTGGAGATGGAAGATTGGTTTGAGCTCCAGAGATACATTCAGGGGAGTTAATTGTTTTAATCTTTTTATTTAATTATGTAACAAATTTCCTGAGTTAGGATTTTATGTTATATGGTTGATTTACTGAGATTGCGAGTTGTTTATCTTAGTATTGATTGCACAATTGTGATTTAGATTGGTTCATGTGATTTGAGATTTAAATTTCTATATTTCCTTTTGGTTTAATGTGGTTGTTTATTCTTTCATAGTTTGAATGAATATTATGACTGCTTAGATCTTGTTTGAATATTTCAGTTGAATGTTCATTGTATAGAGGAACAAGTTGCATGAATCCAATCCTAAATTGCACACTAAGTGGTATTTAATAGTGTATTAAGAGGTAATTATCTAGCTAGAGTTCTAGGGGTAATCACTAATTAATATACTAGACTTAACGAGTTGTTAAGGTTTAATTTTTGACTTAGTGAGTGTTTAATTCCCAATTCAATTTGAGCAAGGATAACCTATATTCCATTTTTCCAAGAAGCATTCATCATTAATTTGTTTAAATCATAATTTCATTAGTTATCTCAACAATTTCTCAAAAATCCAAAAAAATAGTAGTTTAGGTTATTTTCCATTATTAAAAAGAAAAAAAAAATCAATTTAAAACCCATCTTAATATTTTTGTCACTTAGTTTAGATTAGGAATTAAATAAAAGGCTCCTCAAGAGAATACGACCCGAGTTGTGCCCTTCACTGCATAATTTGGTTTATTTTGATTTAACCTGAGGCGACTAAAGGCTTTAAATCACAGGTGCAATTCCAGTATTAGTTGCTTTATTGCTGCTGTGATATTTGTTTTGAAATGGGACAGGTCTAATACTATACTAAACTGGACAGATTGGAACATAGGGATATTATATCTTGATGGGATGAGATATGATAGAAACCATTAATTGACAAATGGATGTAAAGGCATACATGCAAATGAATTGATGGTTAAATTTTAAAACTTTCTTGTCATTAGTTTCTTATAGTGCATGTGTGGATTTTTCACTTATATAGGACATTCTTTGTTTCCATTACCTATATGGTTAAATGGTAACCTTATCATTTACTACCTCCGGTCCTAATTATAGGACATAGTTTGTGTGCAAATTGCACCACAAACTATGTCCTATATTTAGGACCGGATTTGTTTTTTGTTTGAAATGGACATATTCTAATATGGTGATCAACAGTTAGAGCAGAATAATTCAGGAGGAAACAACAGAAATCAGAAGCTGGAAACACCACATGATCTACTCACTACTGGTATTTGAGTTATCCTCCTTTTGATGTTTTTTGTCTTTTCTTTTTAGTGATTTTCATCAATGTGCATTATATGCATTTGGATTTATAAAAGTCTTCTTATTCAGTTTCCTCAGCTAAATTTTTACTTAAGAAGTCTTCTCATTTGGATTAATAAAAAATTTCATCTTTCACTCAAGAAAAGAAACATTAAAATGTGAAATTTCTCAATGATTCTTTGGGAGCAGGCCTACTTGTTGAGATTTTTGTGAGACCATCGTTGCCAGTTGGCAAGTTTGGAGCAGAGTGGTATCAATATAGCTAGGGAATTAACAGAAAAGGAAGAGGAAACCATACAAAAAAGGTACGTGTGTGTATATGTTGTGGTATTCTGCATTATGCACTTTTCAATATGTTGCTGTCTGCCTGTTTTAGATGTGTGTATTTTATATATAAAATGCGAAAAACGTCTTCTTTACAATGTAATCATAAGGAGGTTTGATACAAACAGATAACCAGTTGTAGATGGCTGGTAGTAAGTTAATTGTAAGGAGATTTGATACATGTAACATAATAAAGGGAATTAGGAACTGATACATCAGTATGATTGTGCTGTAAAAAAATGGGTTAATATAGATTTTAGATGTTGATTTCATTTATGTTATGTGTTAATAGTTTTGCCAAGTTCAAGCAATTGTGAGAAGGCTGGTAGAAATTTATTTTGAAATGTACTCATTGTTTTTTTAATACATGATCTAATACTTCTTTATAAATTGCTATAGGTGAAGCAGTGGGGAAGAAACACTTGGGCAATATAATGAAATTATCTTAATTAGGTTGGAAGTACTTGAGCAAAAATTCTCTGCAGCTATCAACAATTGAAACATTGAAGCTCACAACGTTGATGATAGCACACCGTAAAATAGAATAGTTTTTAGGTTGTTTGACTATATTGTAACATTTATGTGGTTTATTTGATACATTATATACATTTTTACTTGAGTATTTTTGTTTCTTTGTAGTTTTTAACTTACTATCATTTTATAAATTGGTTTGAAATTGTTTTTATTTGCAATCCATTTAATTAAATTATTTTTCTCTAATTCTCTAAATTCCAGATTTAGGGATAAGTAAATTATTTTTTTAAAAAAAGATTTCACGTTGCAACAAATTAGTGACGGAAATTCCGTCACTAATCTGTCTCAAAAATCAGTGACGGAATTAAATTATTTTTTTAAGAAAATTCAATTTGCGACGGATTAGAGACGGAAATTCCGTCGCTAATCCTGAACAAATTAGTGACGGAAATTCCGTCACTAATCTGTCTCAAAAATCAGTGACGGAATTAAATTATTTTTTTAAGAAAATTCAATTTGCGACGGATTAGGGACGGAAATTCCGTCGCTAATAAATTAGCGACGGAATTTCCGTCTCAAATATTAGCGACGGAATTGAAATTTCCGTCTCTAACAGAAATAGTAACGCCCTTTTTAGGGACGGAATATTTTCCGTCCCTAATCCGTCGCTAACATATTAGCGACGGAAAGTCCGTCACTAATATTTTTAGCGACGGAATTTCCGTCGCTAAATTCCGTCGCTAATAACGCTTTTTTTCGTAGTGTCTCTTTCAATCACAACAGTAATAAAACCCAAAAAAGTGATGATCATCAAATTATAAGGCTTTTTACTAATAGGTCCCTGAATAAAGCTACAATTAAATTGGATACAATGAGTTAAAGACTTGGTTTAAGAACCTGCCAAGGAGCCTTTGAACCATACTCGTGTGATGTAAGTTTGCGTCTTCAATTTCCTTCGCATGATCCCCCATGTACACGTTATACGTTTGAATCTTCAGACTCTGAGAAAAAGAAATTTTTAAGCATTTTACTGTTATTATAAACTTCAATAAATTAGTAAAGAAAATTGAGATAAAACAATCAATAGATATGTGGGAGGGGGGGGGGAGATTATTTTACCTTTGGATCATGGCAATAGGCCTGAAGAATAAGAAGACTACAAAAGAGAGAGAAGAGGAGATGTCGGGTTCTAATCAAAGAAAACATGTTTAAATTTGCTTAATGAAGTGATGGAGCTTCAAGTTTTTGCTGTGTCTTGTGGCTCAAAAAGTTTTGTTATGTATCTAAGGGCGCAACCGGTGGATATATATAGGATAAAATATCATCATTAATTATGAATGGATTAGAGATAAATTTAGTTTAATTATGTGAGAAAAGCACGAGACATAGGCACATAGCCAACGTCATTAGTTAATGATGAGATGGATATTTTCCTTATGAACATGAGGACATATTTTGAAGCTTTGTCTCCTGTATATATGTTTGACTAGTCGCAGAAATTTATTCATCGTAAGACTGACTAATACGGTGCCGTGCATCAGCGTCGTGAGACATATCCATCATCATTAATTATTGATGATTAAGAGTTTCAAAGACGCGTTTAGTTGTTGGGAGTGTTTAACTAAACTGACACCAGTACCTCTTTAAATTTTGACTAAAGTAAGAGGCTGTGAGTTCAACCCTTTATAAATATGATAAGTTGATGTATTCCTTCCATTCAGTGAGGGATGACAAAAAAAATTGAAAAGTAAAGAAGCGTCTGGTTGTCATTTTCTATTTCATGAATGATTACAAAGGTTTAAATCAGAGGTCAAGTGGCCACAATAATGACAACCGATAAATTCTAAATTTAATATATTTAATCTAACCTTATTTATTTATTTTGGGATTATTTTAGGTTAATTTGGATTTATTAGATAATATTTAGATAATTAGCCAATTTTAGAAAATAATATAAATCTGAATTAATTATGATATTATTGAGTTAAAATCGTTAATATTCAGATTACTATCTTGTTATTAGAAAATATTTTCAAATATATGATAGATCACGATTTTATTTGATTCTGATAGGGTAAGGAGAAGCAAATTAAAAAACGGCGTAGAATTTTTTTTAGAAGCTAAAAGAAAATCTAATTGTTAGATTTTATTGGGTTATTTAAATTTTAATGGACTCAAATTTAAACCAAAAGCTCCCTCCTCCTCCCTTTTACTTACCTTAGCCGCCACAGCAAGAGAAAGGACCCACGGACTGACGCACTAGGAGTATAATATCTTGATTCCAATTCTTCCTGAGTATGTGTTTTGATTAATTTTTGAAAAATAACTTTTATAATTTATAAGGTAAATATATGAAAGGAGTTTTACTTCAATTTATAAAAAAATACTTCTGAAACTATGATTTTGAGGATATAAGAATACACTGAGTCGCAAACCCCAAACCCATTCAAATACCATTATTTCACATTGACGGGTCCCACGTCCATTGATCAATCATTACCCAATTCATTCTCCTATCCTCCTTGACACGTACAGGTTGGTGAATTGTCGGCATGTTCCTCATGTTTGCGACTTGTTGGCTCTTGGAGAAAGAAGAGTACTCTTTAGGAGGTAATTTGGAAGAAGCGTGGAGAAAATTAGAGTCTAGAAATTTATGCTTGAAGATCATAAGGGGGTGTCTTTTTGATTCAAGACTTAAGATTATTTAGTTTTAAATGATTTTGAGTTATAATAATTGATAACAATCTAATTTTAAATTATAGACATATCTTTTTTGGATTGGATTGATATTTTAGAATATTTTGTGCTTGAGACATTTACTAGAATTTTTGTTTACAAACCTTTGAATTATCAATTGAATTATTAATTGAGTTTTCATTATAAATTTAATTGTCAATTTGGTTTATCCTCTTAATTGTTTAATTGGGTTGATTAATTGTCTAGTTGTTCAATTGGACAATTGTAAACAAGATTTCCAAATTAGTTTGAAATTAATTTGATTGGTTTCAATGGATTTAATTAATTAAACGCCGCTTATTTTATTATGAGTTTTCTAATGAATTAGGTGTTATTGAGCTTGAGGGTTTCTTATGTTTCAATTAGGTGATTAAATTTATTAATTCCAATGTTGCATTAACCTCCCTTTGGTGTAATTAATTAATGTGGGCTAAGAAAGTTAACTCCATATAAATCCCAAGTTGTCCCCTTCATCATTATAACTGAACTCAATCTTTATTGTTTGTCTTGCTTTTTATTAATCCTTTGCTTAGGATTTTAATTCCTCTTTCATAAAAAACCCCCCCCAAAAATTACATTCAAATTCATATAGATTAGTCTCATTCTCATATAGGTTTTAGAGTCAATTACATTAGTGCATTTAGGTAGTAGTGTCTTATATTTTAGTTTAGGTCCATTTCATTGCATTTTTTATCACTTAAAAATAAATTCTAAAGAAAGCTAATAGCTTGCTCCATGAAAGAATAACCTAGGTTAACCTTAAACTGTATAATAATTTAAGACCTAATTTAATTAATTGTTTTAGCGAAAGAAGCACACCTCAACGACTCAGTTCTACGGGCCCAAGTCATTCCCAATCCGGACTGAGCACTCGTATTTATGTCTTGCACATGTTGCATTAATTCATTAGATGGTGTGTCTTTTGATAAAAAAAAAAATAGGAGAAACTTTTATGATGTTACTTTTGTGTTTTTATAATTAAGATAAACAAATTATTTATACAGTATCTTTGAATCTTTTAGCATGTTTTTTATCAAAAAACTGGTTCGACTTAAATCATTCCTTTTTTTTTTGCAAGCACTAGAAGTATCCTCCACTAATACCAATAAAAACTAATACCCTAAAAGTATAGAGGGTAAAAAGTATACAATTACGAATTAACTAGGATTAATGCTCTAACGCTATACACAAACTGAGTTGTCCTTGTTTTGTTCATGATCGTGAAAGGATTTGGACGTGCATGGAGAAAAGTCTACTACACGATAAAGGAAGACGTATGACCAAAGCTATAGGGAAACTATGAATATACAGTTCAAAATATCTCTTTGTTTTTTGAGAAGGACACGATAATTCTTATAGTCATCACCCCAATGCCTTTTAATTTTTATTCCCAGTGGGTTGTCCAGGTTAAAGTAAAGCATATTTTTTGGGACTGCGTCCACATAAATGATGTGACCTATAACTTGCGGTCTTAAATTAATTAACCATTACTTTTAATTTTTAATATAAAAACTGGATAACTAATTTGTGGATAATAATGAAATTAACCAAGTTAATTATTTGTAATAAATGGGTGTTAGTTTCTCTGAAATATCATCATTAATCATATGCATTAGAACTACCCCTTATGAAAACCATCTTACTGTGTTCAATCAATACAAATATTTTGAAACAAAAATTAATTTGAGAGATAATAACGTGTAATGAGTTCTTATATTTAGAATCAAAATAATTAAATTCATAAACTTATGGTTAGTGTTTAAAGGCTTCGGGAAAGAATGAGAGAGAATGAGAGCCTGTGACTTGGAATCAGTGCCCGTGAAGATTGTTGCCTGAAGGTTGAACCCAGCATCATGACTTCTTCGCCAGGGAGAATGTTAGTCTCTAAGGAACCTGCTGATCTGATAGCGTTCACTGCGAAATCTACGCATGATAACCTGACATGTCCTCCAAGCTCCCACGACCCTGCCAACTTGGAAGCTGAGCTTGTAGGTTCAAGCTTGGTCAGGCCTCCTGGTCATCCTGTGAATGCTATTTCATATAAGGATATGCTTTCGGGTCTCAAAGGAACAGATTCTAATGGGACACCTCATGGGAATCCCAGTCCTGAGGAGGGAGAGATTGTGTCTGAGTTCTTTGAGCACTCCTGGGATCTGCCTGAGCCTTCAGATGAGATGAAGAAACTTATGGAGGTATACCCTACCATGGAGTTGTCAAAAGAGGAGCTTAACCGTTGGGCTAAACCTTGGATTAAGTCCCTCGTTATCACTGTCCTCGGTGCAAGATTCAACTATCAAAGGTTGAAGAATCACCTAGTGAAAATCTGGCAGGTTAGTAATTTTGATTTAATTGACTTACCAAACAATTATTATGTCATTAAATTCAGAACGCAAGATTTGTGTGAGAAGCATTACAAAAAAATTCTTCTGGGAGGTCCGTGGTCAATAGCACAGCACTGCATCATTGTTCAGAGATGGACTCCTTATTTTGACCCTCTACGCAACCCTCTTGGTAGAGTGGCAACCTGGATCAGAATCCCTCATATCCCTCTTTTTTGCTACAACAAAGAATGTTTATGGAGACTTGGGAACATGATTGGGAAAACCCTCAAAGTTGACATGAACACAATTAAAAATCCAGAGGACGAAGAAGCTTTAGTTAACAGAGGGCGTTTTGCAAGGCTTTGTGTGGAGGTCGACTTACAGAAAAAACTTGTACCCAGGGTCATTTCAGCTTCGGCAATTTTTAATATAGAGTACGAAGGTCTCAGTTTGATTTGCTTTTCCTGTGGCAAATTCGGGCATAGGAAAGAGCAATGTCAGGCTAGGAAGTCGGAGGTTGCTAGTCTTCCTGGATCCTCAACGCAGCAAAGCTCACAGCTAACAGAGGCAGCCTCACGTCCGGTTACCCAGCTCCGACCATCAGTGCCACCAGCGTCGTCCAAGGCAGCCACCTACGGACCTTGGATGATGGCTCCCAAAGCGCGAAAGACGAGACCATCTGGAAGCAAACCCGACATTGGCCCCTCAACCCATAACAAATCTGCAGGGAATATTTCCTTGGGAAGTTCTACGCACTCAAAATTTGCTCCACTAGCTGATGATTTTTTAATCAATGGTGCGGACCCTGAGAGAAGTGGGAATCCAAAGTGTATTGAGTGGAAAGCCACATTGGATGATGCTGGAAAAAATAGGAAAGATGCTGGAATTCCCATGCGTGGTCTTCACATGTTTTCTAATAAAGGCAAAAGTAAGAGGATGAAAGGTTTCTTGGTGGGACCCAAAAGTTGGGCAAAAGTGGACAAATCCAAAGCACCTTTGATTGATTCTTTGCATGCGTTAAAGGAGATAGCTACAGACAAAAAAAGACCTCAGCAACCTTCCCAAGGTTTGGATAGCCATAACGCTTTGACACTCACCAAGCACACAACGAAGAGGGCCCACACCATAACCAAAGGCTGCATGCAAGATTTGGAAGACTCCCACGTTAAAAACGCTGAAGAGGGACCTCTCCCATCTGTCCAAAATTCTGAAGTCCAAATGAGCACTATGGGCCGTGATGATATCAATGCTCAAGAAGTGGTTGTGCTTCCAAGAGATACAGTGACAAAAGGCGTTACATGTGAGGAAGTGGATGATCCTGGCCCAATAATGCAACCAGTGACCAATCTGGAAGTTGTGGTCCTAATGGAAGATCAACCTCCAGATAAGTAAGCTCACTGGTCCCTATCCTGATTGTTTATATTTTTTTATGATTGTTTCTTCATGGAACTGTCGCGGGGCTGGTGGTCGCACGTTCCCGCGTGTATTGAAAGATGTGGTTCAAAAATATGGTATTAATGTGATGTGCTTAGTGGAACCCAGGATTAGTGGTAGTAGAGCAGACAGGGTTGTTAGAAAACTTGGTTTTAATGACTGGTTGAGAATTGAAGCCACTGGATATGCTGGGGGTATTTGGGTTCTTTGGAATCAGTGGGAATTTCAACTTGATTACATTTTTTCAAATACTCAACTCATTCATTGTAAGATCTCTGCAAAGCATAATCCCAATCCAACGCTATTGACTTTTGTATATGGGGATACTAGCACTGCAAGGAGGAGGGATCTGTGGGAGTCGTTGCTTGCTATTAAGCAATCGGTTAGTTCTTCTTGGCTGGTTATGGGAGATTTCAATACCTTCCTTAATCCTACAAACAAAGATGGTGGTGCACTTCCTGCTCTCAGCTCTATGCAGGATTTCCAAAATTGTATTGACAGATGCAATTTACTTGAGGTTCCGGTTGTTGGGGACAAATTCACTTGGGAGAAAACCGGAGTGAAGGAACGGCTTGATTGGGTGTTCTGCAACTTCGATTGGGATATTGTTAATCCTCAAGCGAAAGCGTACCACAATCTTAGGTTCAAATCTGACCATCGGGTGATTGTTGTTGCGGATGGAATCAATTTGACTGGTCGCGATAGGGGAGGCCACTTCCTTTACCAAGCAGCATGGAGTATTGAAGAGGGCTTTAGCACGGTAGTCAAAGATGCTTGGCAGGGGAAAAACTGGACACAAGGTCAGGAGCAGTTCTCAAAAGAAGCCCCGGCATGGAACTCTAGAGTGGTGGGGAATGTGGCCAAAAAGAAGAGAGAAATCATCCGCAGACTGGAGGGGATTGACCGGGTCAGGAGTAGAGGAGGTGGGCCCAACGGTCTCTTCAGGATTGAAAAGCAGCTCTGGGACGAGTATCACAGAATTGCCTTACAGGAGGAATTGATTTGGTTCCAGAGATCAAGATGTAAGTGGATTGGCGGCGGTGATAGAAACACGAAATTCTTCCATGCAAGTGTATCCGCTAAAAGGAAAAGGAACAGGATTGAGGCTCTGCAAGATGATGCTGGTAACTGGGTGTCTGATGAGTCTTTGCTTAGAGACATGGCTTTTGACTATTTCCATAATCTTTACTCGGCTGAGATCCCATCGTCGTCTTTTTCACCTTGGCCGGCTAGATTTCCACCTCTAGATGACCTTCAGTTGGATCATCTGCAAAGACCGGTTTCCCCTTCAGAGGTTAAAAATGCAGCCTTCGAGATGGGAGCTTTCAAAGCTCCAGGCCCGGATGGTTTGAATCCTCACTTCTTCCATACCCAGTGGGATCTTATTGGGCAGAAGATTTATGATCTGGTAATCAGGATTTTCGAGAACCCGGAGGTCATTCAGGATATAAACCATACGAACATCACCCTAATCCCTAAGATTGATCATCCTGCATCTTTGAAGGACTTCAGGCCTATCTCTTTATGCAATGTGAGCTACAAAATCGTCAGTAAAGTCATTGCCAACCGTTTTAAGAGTGTTATGAATCATCTGGTTGCAGAAAATCAATGTAGCTTTATAGCGGGAAGACAGGGTGTGGATAATATCATTATTGCCCAGGAGGCAATTCACTCTATGAGATTCAAGAAGGGGAATAAGGGCTATATTGCTGTGAAACTAGATATGGAAAAGGCTTTCGATAGGTTGGACTGGCGCTTTCTTGAATTCACTCTTCAAAGCTTAGGATTAGGAGCAGGTTTTGTTAATCTGATTATGACCTGCGTTTCTTCCCCCTCCATGAGCATTATCTGGAATGGTATAGCCTCCGATCGCTTTCGCCCCTCCAGAGGAGTGAGACAGGGTGACCCGCTTAGCCCGTTTCTGTTCGTCCTCTGTATGGAACTGCTTGGTCAATTAATTCACCAGGAAGTTGCTTTGGGGAACTGGCATCCTTTAAAATTGAGCACCTCTGGTCCAAAAATTTCCCACCTATTCTTCGCAGATGACCTTGTCCTTTTTGGAGAAGCTTCCAAGGATCAGATGATGGAGATCCGCAATGTCATGGCTCTTTTCTGCCGGGTCTCTGGTCATAAGATTAATCTGCACAAGTCCAAAATGTTTGCTTCAAAAAATGTTCACTTTAATAAGGCTTACGAGTTGAGCCAGATTGTAGGAGTTGGTTTGACTGCAGATCTTGGGAAATACTTAGGTGTTCCCCTCTTGCACAAACGGATGGTTAAGAGGACTTTTGCTCCATTACTCCAGAAGGTGAGATTGAAATTGGCTAACTGGAAAGGTAAATTGCTGAGTATGGCGGGCCGAACGACTCTTATCAAGTCGGTTCTCTCGGCAATTCCGCAATATCAGATGCAATCAACTCTTGTCCCGAAGGGGGTGTTGGCTACTATTGAGAAGCTCAGCAGAGATTTCTTTTGGAACCATCAGGAGGATTCCAAAAAGTTGCATCTTCTTTCTTGGGACGTCCTTAAAAGAAGAAAAGGTGAGGGGGGTTTGGGTTTGAAAGACTTACATTGTCAAAATAAAGCTTTCCTCATGAAGTTGTGCTGGTGTTTAATCAAAAAACCGGATACATTTTGGGTGAAATGCTTACGAGCAAAATACTCTTGTGGTTCATCTGTTGATCCTCTCATTCAGAGAAGGAGTAAGCAATCGGCTGTTTGGAGTGGAATAGTGGCTGTCTGGGATGACTTCAAGAGTGGCCTTGGTAAATTGCTGCGAAGCGGCCGCAATACGTCAGCTTGGAAGGATTGCTGGACCCCTGTTGATAAGCCGCTTGAATTCCTTATTGATAAAAACTTACACTTAGTGGATACGAGCGCCTCCGTGCGCTCTTTTATGACGCCCTCCGGTCATTGGGATAGAGCTAAATGGTCTTCTTTTCTCCCTAACTGGGTGGTGGAGAAAATAATGTTGATACCCCCTCCTGTTGGCAGCGAAGATGATATTGTTTGCTGGAGGAATGCTACTGATGGGAACTTCAGCGTAAGATCAGCTTATGACGCTATCTATCATCAGAACAGTCTTAGGTCCCATAATCACTGGCAGTCGCTATGGCACTGGGGAATTCCTGAAAGAGTGAAAATTTTCATGTGGCAAGTATTCCATGACAGGCTTCCTACTAACGCATCAAGAGCGGGACACAACCCGAACGTTTTAAACACCTGTCCTTTTCAGTGTGATAGTGTGGAGACTATTCTTCACATGCTGAGAGATTGTGAGAAAGCGCAGAGAGTGTGGGCTGCCTTAACTAACCCTCTATACTCTAGTATATTTTTTTCTGGTAATTTGCAGGATTGGCTAAAATTGAATCTACAACAATCACCAGGAAACAACAAGACGACGAGATGGCCGTGGCATAAAGTCTTCAGCTACACATGCTGGCTCCTCTGGAAAAACCGATGCAGTCAAGCCTTTGAAGGGTCATCCAACGACCCAAAAGGGATAGTTCACAGATGTATATACCATCTTTCGGAAGGTGTGGAGAACGGCAGGTATCGACATCAGATATTCCAGGTTCCAGAACGAGGTCTTCTTCATTGGCTGCCACCGGGTACAGGGTTTCATCGCCTGGACGTTGACGGATCGGTGAATAGAGAGGGTCACGCTGCTTGTGGAGGTGCTATTCGAGATCACGAAGGTCATTGGATTCGTGGATTTCAACAGAAGTTAGGACATACCTTCCCAACTGCTGCTGAAATTCATGCGATCCGTCGAGGCCTTTTACTATGCAAGAAGCTAGGCCTGAAGAAAATCAAGTTGTTCACAGATTCCTTGCAGGCAGTACATCTATTATCCACCCACTGTGATCCTGATCATCCTTTGAATGACGTTATTTCGGACACTAAATCCCTTGTTTACAGGGACTGGGAGTTAGAAATTTCCCACACTCATCGGGAAAGTATTCGTTGTGCAGACTATCTGGCACGCACTGCGCATATAGTTCCACAAGACTACGTCGAATTAGGGCTTCCCCCATTGGAATGTATTCATCTCTTTGCTTTGGATTGTGGTTCATTACCACAGAACCATCTTTTAGGCTCTAGCTTATAGCTTCTGTCAATTTCAAGCTTTGCTTGCCATTGTATCCAAAAAAAAAAAAATAATTAAATTCATTGTCTAACTCTTATCTTATGGACCAGAATGTAGTACCAGAGACATGTCCAACAATATTGTAGTCAGCTGCAATTAAATGGCTTAAATTCCAGTCCAAGTCTTCCTCGTGTTCTTGCCCATGCATCTAGTCTAACAAGTAATGATAGTACTGATTTTCAACGTGGAAGAAATTATATGTATAGGTTAGAGCAAATTGCGAGGTGACTACTGCTCCTATGATGCTTGGCTTTGACAATTATGTTAATTATATATTTGTGACTTAACTTTCTTGTTACGTTGTCCAGGGGCAAGCCAACAAGACTGGTTTAGAGCTAGACTTGTGTGTTGCCTTGGCATGAATGATAAATGCTATGATCTCTTGAGTAACTCATACTAAAAAGTTTAGTTTCCAATTCTTGTATGCCTTGGTCTCCTCTATCGTAGGGAATGTGAAATATAATATCCAACTTTTCCAACTTAATTAAATCATTTATTTTAAATTATAAATAAACTAAACTATTGAATAATAAGCTAATTAAATTAGCTAAACTATTAAAATAATAAACTATTTAATTTAATATTAAAAAAACATAAACAAATAATTGTATATTTTTTTTTCAATTTTACAAATATTTACAGCGATTCTATAACTGCTACTAATAAGGTGTCATTTTAAAACAGAAATTAAATTTTTGGCGCAAAATTTGGATTTCAGTGAAATTGTAACCGCTACTAATTATTGCTGCCATTTTTAAATTCAAATTAGTAGCACTTTTTGAACCGCTACAAAAAAAAGAACTAAGTTTTAATTTTTCATTTCCCGCCATCCAAATTTTATGGATTGATATTTATAGCGATTATATAATCACTACAAAGTTCCCAGAAAAAATTTCCCTCTTGAGAATGTTGTAGCGGTTGGAATGAACCGCTACAAATATAGTAGCGGTCATTATGCTTGAGTAGCGGTTAATAATAACCATTACAAAACTGCTTGCAACAATGGATTTAGTAGCGGTTTTAGGAACCGCTACTAATGCTGTTATAGCAGTTAAAACCGCTACAAATACATGTTTTTAACCACTGCTAAATCACAATTTTTTGTAGTGATACTCCATACAGTTTTTAATATAATACCCAATTGACTTTTTGAAGAGATTAAAAAAGCTAAATAAACTATTTAATCCTAGCATATATTGTATATTACTATATTATACATCAATTTATAAGTTAGACAAATTTGTTTGGGGAAAAACCACAAACATAAATAATTTAATACAATTTATTTAACTTCCTTAATTGTTTTTTTAAAAAAAGTCAATTGAATCTTATATTAAGGAATAAGAAGTAATAGAATATAAAGAAGATATAAATTGGGAAAATTTCAGATAATGACTACCGTAGCAAATTAATTCCAATTAGAACCTAAAGAAATATGAAATTTCACTGTAGTTCGGTGGGCCTGTAATGAAATTAATTTGTCAAGTAAAAAGACAAAAATAACTATTTTAAAAATCAAAGAACCTGATTTGTAAGTGATGAACTCATCAAGAATAAATGGAATAGTCATATAAACATGTGAAATTAATTTCTTAACAAGAACACATTGGAGCATGATCAAGTCAATTTTTGTTTACAAATAGTGAGTACATCATGAATAAGTGGAATAATCTTATGAACAATTCTAGGATGGTACTTGGTGAAAAAGTGGAATTCCACTTGTTTATAATGTGTCGACTACTTGCAAATGGAATTTGATTTGATCATACTCCAATATGTTCTTGTTAAAAAGATTAATTTCACTTATTCATATGACTATTCTACTTATTCATGATATGTTTGTTACTTGCAATTAAGTTTGCTTCAATTCTTCTTTGATTTTGAAAGGGTTATTTTTATCTTTTTATTTCGTAAATTAATTTCATTAGTGGCCCACGGAGTGCAGCAGTGAAATTTCAAATTTCTTTGAAGCTCATGGAAATTAATATGCTACCGTGCTCCTTATATGAAATTATCTCACATAAATTTCATAAATATATGTAGGGAAACAAATTACAAGACTTGTAGGAATTACAATTTCTTTAAGAAAATTGAAGTCACATGAAGGTATACATGGACATGCATCCCCACACTGTGTATATTTCCATTACACTAGGGGAGTTGTATATTTACAAAGGAAAAGAAAAAGAAAAAGTCAACGAGGGAGTGTATAATCTCAAAACATAGAATTTGGTCAAAAAATGTAATTTACTTATGAATAAAAATAATGAGATTTTTTATGATTTAATTGTATAATAAAATTAAAATAAACAAAATGCATATTTTTATAAGTTGCTGTCTTTTTTATATATTATTAATTTAACTTCAAATTATATATATATATATATATATATATAAATTGTCCTGCTACAAAACGTTGGATGTTTTAGCATGTTTTTATTCAAAATGGACTTTTACCCTCTCTCACTTGTATATGCCACAACACAAATGATCTAACTCAATTCTACAAAACGTTGGATACTTCTGCATCAATTTATTCAATGGGTAATAGTAATGATAATAGAATGATAATGATCTATAATTAGACAGAGAATAGAAACAACCTTGGAATGGAACGCTCTCTCTTGGAACTTGTGTCACCGGAATTTCTTTCAATGGATGATGTTTTTTCTCTGAAGATACCGCCAGATAAATCGCCGGATTCTCAAAAAACGTCAGTTAGATCAACGAACAAGCTCATTTCATGCACTACATCAGATAAACTCGCAGTGGTTGGGATCGAGGATGGCCAAGAAAAAGGTTTGCTAGTGGCATCAGAAGCCCCTGCAACCGAAGTGCAAAGTGAAAAACAGGGGAGTCTTCCAGATTCGAAAAAACATTTGAAAAACTCTTCATACAAAGACTCACTGATGGGGTTTAACAGATTGGAGTTCAATGGTATGGCTCACGGTGCTTCCATCTCCAGTGAGGATCAAATAACAGCAAACTTGCAGAATCAAACGTGGAAGATCCCAGAGCCGTCAGATGAGACCAAAAAACTTATGTCTGTTTATCCTTCAATAGACATTACAGATGATGAGTTCAATGAAGCCTGCCAACCCTGGAATAAATCTCTAATAATCACGGTGCTAGGTGCCCACTTCTATTTACTCAAGTTAAAAGAGATGCTTGGTAGGGTGTGGAGATTCAATGAATTTGAATTAGTGGATCTTCCAAACAACTACTACGTTGTTCGGTTCACAAACCCTAAAAATTGGGAAGCTCATTACAAACGCATTATCTTGGAAGGACCGTGGGTCATCGCGCATCATGTGATTTTGGTTCAGAAGTGGTCCCCGTATTTTAATCCTTTTCAAAATCAACTGGGGAAAATTGCTACTTGGGTTAGAATACCGAATATCCCTCTAATCTATTACTCTCAGAAATTCATTTCCTGATTAGGGGACATGATAGGAAAGACCATAAAAGTAGATTTGCATACTCTAAATTATCGGGATCACTCTTCAGGCGTTATGTTGAGGGGAAGATATGCAAGAATCTGTGTTGAGTTAGATCTCCAGAAACGCCTTGTCCCAAGAGTCATCTTAGCATCCACCATCTTCAACATTGAATATGAGGGGCTGGATCTGATCTGTTTCACCTGTGGGAGGTACGGTCACAAGAAAGATGCATGTGCAAAGAAGGAAGTTGAAAATGAACTCCTGAAATCATAGCAACCAGCGTCGGTCTCTGATAAGGAAACTCAGATGTTGCTGCTGGAGAACGTTTCACCAAAAGCAGAGGAGGCTTTCGGTCCATGGATGCTGGTGGGAGGTCAGAGAAAATCTCGGTTTCCAAGGAAGGAAAATCATGGAGACGGTGTAGCAGGAGGAAGGCATGGGTCGGTCTCTGCAAGGGTCATGGGGAAAAGATATCAATCATCAAGATTTCAAACTCTAGCTGACCTGGACAATGAAAGCGAGCTTGAAGAAATTGAAGTTACAAATTCCCGTGACCATGTACACCCAGACGCTGCGGAAATAAAGAGGAAATTGGTTATAAATGATAAAGGAAAAAGTCAAAGAGAGGCAACATCATGGGGCCATTCAAAAAGCAATTTGAAACCAAAATCTTCACATCCCCAAAAGCATGTTTATCAAATAAAAAGCAAAGAGGGTGGTGGGTTGAAATCCATCTTGCCGAAAGTTCTTCCAAGAGGGCCAAATGTCATTGAAGCCCATAACCAAGCCCTTTTGAAAGACACAGAAAAAGCACTCTCGGCCCAATGTCCGAATGAAGAAAAATCAGTGAAAGCTGGAGCCCGAAACCATCAAATTATGGTGGGCTCCATGTCCTCACTCAATTCTGAAGACATCACCTCGTCAGGAATTTCTGCAGATCAGTTGATGACAAATATTCTTGAGGTATTGGAAAAGGAAAACGCTACTCAGAATCTGAACTCAAATAATCTAAGCAGTGAAGAGAAATTAGTTGCTGGAAAACCAGAATTAGAGACACTGATAGAAGCTCATCCAGGCATTTTTGTCACACCTTCCACATCACCAAATGTCTCAGATTTCAAGCAATTACTGGTTCATGAAAGCGATCTAAACCAAGTGGAATTGACTAAAGTTCAGAAGCAGGAATCATCTATTTTAATGTCACCTCCAACGTTAAAGATAGAATCTCGAATTCCTTCGGTGAGGAACAATGAACAAGGCAAGCCAAACAAGAATTTAAGGGAAGTCAAGAACAAAAGTAGATCAGCTTCAAGGCGCATACCTCCAGATAAGTAACTCCATTTTTCCTTGAGCATTAAAATTCAAATTTTATCATGATTATATCAAGTTGGAACTGTAGAGGTGCTTGTAGCAAATCTTTTCCTCGTGTCCTCTGAGATATTGTTTCCAAGCATAATATCTCTGTTATGTGTCTCTTGGAAACCAGAGTTAGTGGTCATAAAGCTGATTTAGTGGTGCGTAAGCTAGGCTTTAACAATTGGCTGAGGGTAGAAGCCACGGGCTATGCAGGTGGTATACGGATCCTTTGGCATGACATTGAAGTTTATGTAGAATATCTTTTCTCTACTGCCCAACTTCTCCATTGCCGTTTGACTGACAAAAATACCAGAGACTGTTTCTGTGTTACTTTTGTCTATGGGGACCCCAGATGGAGCTATAGGCAGGAGCTGTGGTCTGATCTCTGGAACTTGCCAGGTAAAGTAACTGAGGCTTGGCTCGTCTTAGGTGATTTCAACTCTTTTTTAAACCATTCTGACAAGATTGGGGGCGCTGTTGTTCCTAATAGATCCTTAGCTCCTTTTCAAAATTGTGTTCATGACTGCAATTTTTTGGACCTGCCTGTGGTTGGTGATAAATTCACTTGGTCTAGAAATGATATGAAGGAAAGGCTAGACTGGGCTTTTTGCAATTTAACCTAGGAAATGGGTCACCCAAATCACAAAGTTTTCCATCATCTTCGTTACAAATCAGATCACAGAGTCCTGGTTATCACTTCTGGAAATGTGCTAACTACTTCCCACTCTAATCACTTCAGGTATCAAGCTGCCTGGTGTCTTGAAGAGGGTTTCCCTGATTTAGTTAGCTCTGCATGGCAAAGCAATGACTGGTTATCTGGATGTAACGAATTTCAGAATAAAGCCTCCTGGTGGAACAGGAATGAAGTAGGTAGTCTTCCCAAAAAGAAGAGGACACTGATTAAGCGATTGGAGGGTGTCGATCGTGAAATCACCATTCACCCACATGCTGGCCTTTTAAAGCTTGAAGCGAAACTTTGGAAAGAGTATACCAAAGTTGTAAACCAAGAAGAACTCCTCTGGTACCAAAAGTCTAGGTGCAAATGGCTAAAGTATGGAGATAAAAATACTAGATTCTTCCATTCTTCTACTGTGATCAAAAGAAAGAAAAGCAAAATTGAAGCTCTCCAAAATGTTCAGGGTGACTGGATTACCGATCAGGATGATCTAAATCAATCAGCCCTTAGTTATTTCCAAGAGCTCTACTCAACTGATCAAGATGTGCTGAATGTATCTGATTGGCTGGTTGACTTCCTATCCATAAATGATTCTTAGCTTTCATGTATCCAAAAGGATGTGTCTGCGGTGGAGATAAAGAATGCAGCTTTTGAAATGGATGCTTTCAAAGCGCCTGGTCCTGACAGGCTACAACCTAATTTCTTTCAGACACAGTGGGAGGTTGTGGGTCCGAAGATCTGTGATCTTATTTTCTCCATATTTAGAAATCCTGATAAGGTTAACGAAATAAACCAGACTCACATCACATTGATTCCTAAGGTAGACAACCCTACCTCGATTAAGGAATTCCGGCCCATATCTCTATGTAATGTGAGCTACAAAATTCTCAGCAAAGTGCTTGCAAACAGGATGAGGTCTGTATTGGACTATCTGATTCATCCTACACAGTGCAGTTTCATAAGGGGTAGACAAAGCTGTGACAACATAATTCTGGCATAAGAAGCGATCCACACAATGAGAACGACCAGAAAGAAGAAGGGCTATGTTGCTATTAAAGTGGATATGGAGAAAGCTTTTGACAAATTAGACTGGAACTTTCTGTATTTCAATCTTCACAGCCTGGGTATAAGTGATCATTTCGTGAGGCTGTTGATGATGTGTGTCACATCTACAACCATGAGAGTGGTTTGGAATGGGTCTCTAACAAACCAGTTTCAGCCAACAAGAGGTGTGCGACAAGGGGACCCCCTAAGTCCCTACCTATTCATCATATGTATGGAACGGTTAAGCCAATTGATAAACTGAAAAGTGACTGAAGGAAGATGGAAACCTTTAAAGCTTAGCAATTTGGGGCCGAAGCTCTCCCACCTCTTCTTCACTGATGATCTTCTCCTATTCTGTGAGGCTTCCTCAAACCAGATGGAGAATATTAGAGAAGTGATGGCTTATTTCTGCAGAGTCTCAGGGCATAGAATCAATCTTTCCAAATCTAAATTATTTGCTTCAAGAAATGTCCAGTTTCACAGAGCAATGCAGCTTGCCCAAACCATAGGAATCAGTATTTCAGGAGACCTAGGAAAATATCTGGGTGTTCCTCTTCATCACAAAAGAACCACCAGGCTGACATACGCTCCTCTAGTTTCTAAAGTTCAGAAGAAACTGTCCATTTAGAAAGGTAGTTTCTTGAATATGGTTGGAAGAACTGTCCTGATAAATTCTATTCTCTCCACTCTTCCGTTCTACCAGATGCAAACCACCCTTCTTCCTAAAGGGGTTTTGCATGATCTTGAAAGACTGAATAGGAATTTTTTCTGGAATCAGGGGCCGGATAGTAAGAAGATGTATCTAATTGCTTGGGAGAAAATCAAGATGGGAAAAAAGGATGGAGGCCTTGGCATCAAAGATCTGGCCAGCCAAAACAAAGCTCTCATTATGAAACTATACTGGAGCCTCATCACTAGACCGGATGCTCTATGGGTGAAAGTTCTCATATCGAAATATGATTGTGGAGATGGTCAACTTCCAAGAGTGGAGAAGAGAAGGAATCAATCTGTTGTCTGGAACGCAATTACAACAGTATAGGACTCATTCAGGATAGTAGTGGGTAGAAACCTCTATAGCGGGCAGTCAACAAATGCTTGGTGGGATTTATAGACAAACCTCGACCAGCCGCTCATATACTATATGGACCAGAACCAAAACTTAATAAATCCTGAGGAAGTGGTTAATCAATTCGTCGGTACAGACGGGGAGTGGGACCTTCATAGATGGGGAATGTTCTTACCATGGTGGGTGATTGAAAGGATCAAGAAAGTCCCCCCTCCTTCCCAATCAGGTGATGATATATTCTGGTGGAGGAAATCCTCTGATGGAAATTTCAGCGTCAAATATGCTTATTCCATGATCTACTCATCGTTTGTGGAATCCTCAGATTCGTTTTGGCAATGTATCTGGAGATGGCCTATTCTTGAGAAAGTTAAATTCTTTATGTGGCAATTGTTCCAGGAAAGAATTCCTACAAATTCTATTTGCGATAAGAGGGATGTGAGGATAAATACTGAGTGTCCATTCGAGTGTTACTGTGAGGAAACATCAATTCATACTTTGAGAGATTGTGAATTTGCCAGTTTTGTGTGGCTTTCTTGTATTAACCCCATTTATTACTCTGCATTTTTTTCTGGAAATTTACAGGTGTGGATCAATTGGAATATGAAGCACTCACCGGGCGATAGTAAGATGTCCCAGTAGCCCTAGCTTAGGGTCTTTGGTTCAATATGCTGGCTAATTTGGAAGAACAAATGTAGAAGAGTTTTTGAAGGGACTAGTGACCTTCCACAACAACTTATTCACAGAGGTCTACATTTCCTTCACGAAGGCATAGAAGAGGGGAGGCTCAAACACAAGATATTCAGAGTTCCAAATAGAGACACAGTACGATGGAATGCTTCACTGGTGGGTTTTATTCTGGTCGATGTGGATGCTGCGGTAGACGAGCACAGAAATTCTGCAGTTGGAGGAGTGATTCGTGATAACTCAGGAGCTTGGATTTGTGGTTTCCAACAGAATATAGGTTTCACTTTTGGTTCGATAGCTTCCGAGATTCAAGCAATTAAAATAGGTCTCCAGACCTGTAAAACCATGAATCTCAGAAAGATCAAGTTGTATACTGACTCAACCAAAGCAATTCAGTTGTTATTCCAGTCAGGCGGCCAATATCACCCCCTTCAGAATGAGGTAGAAGAAGTAAGACAACTAATCTATAGGGATTGGGACTTAGAGATCTACCACTGTCACCGAGAAGGCCTCAAATGTGCTAATGTCTTGGCAAAGGTGGCCCTAGATTCGAACAATGACCTGACATTTTTGGAAAATCCACCAGATTTTTGTTCGATCCAAATGTTAGCTGATCTCAGCTAAGATTGGGTCCCATTAGTATCTTTTCTATATGCAGGATTACTGTATCGGCCCGCTGTGGCCTCAAGAGTCTTTTCTCTTGTCATTGCAATTCAAAAAAAAAAGAATGATAATGATCTATAGAGGTGAAGTAAACACAACAATAGGGCTTCTCACTTGAATCTTCCCATCAATCCAAACCAAAGATGCTGACGCTATAGATGCTTCCAAGCTTCCTTCAACACTCACCACAAAGCTCTACTTTTCGCCATAAGAAGTGAATGAAAGAACATTTTGGTTCACTTGGATTTTTAGCCCCAGAGGACCACTCACTGTGGCTTTGTATGTGCACTTTTCTGACCCAACATAAGTAACAATTCTATTAAAAATGCCACTCACAGTGACGTTGGAGGGAGGTGTTGGAAGAGCAAATTAAAGGAAGGGTAGTTTAGATCACTTGCTTTAGTTGATACAGAGCAGGTGCTATTATCCCCTGTTACAAGTTGTAATGTCTTTATGCTGTACCCTTGCCCACATAAGAATCTCACAAAATCAACCTCACCTGCGTCATATACTAAACCAGGATTCACTGCCTTTATAGGATCGATTTGACCTGCTCCATATGCAAACTCTGCATCTCGGTTAATCCTGGGACTCAATGGCCTAGCTGCAACCACAAACTCACAACATATGATAAGTTTTCTGCATTACTATATATGTTGCAGCAACTTATATGTCACCTATGATAACATGTGGACGAGTGTAGTGTAAAGATGCAATAATAGAAGATGTTATGTATTACCAGTGGTCATTAGAGCCGATTGAACAGCGAAAGGGGACCATTCCAGATGGAATGATTTAACGTAAGCTGCAGCCCCAGAAACATGTGGACAAGACATGGATGTTCCTGATATTATGTTAAACTGCAAGCTTCTGTTGTCGCCTTCAACATCAGAAATAGAACCTTTCAGAGACCAACCCGCAAGAATGTCGACTCCTGGAGCCACTTGTTAGAATGTGAATATAGATTGTTAGAAGTTTATATGTGAACATATATTAGACAAATAGCATGACATTGTTGAAGAAGCTAGTCGGTGGTAGATGATCTTTGATTATTTCTTCACCTACTCCATTAATTATGCTTGCTTTGTCTCTGTTTGTATGTGTATATATATCTTGTAATCTCCTCATTCGAATGATAAGAATGTAAATCACATTTCAAGATTATTTAGTTTACATGGTACCAGAGCCATACCTTGTTCTCAGTTCAGATTTTCTGTTTCACAAGTGTTTTCCATCTTTCCGTTCACACCTCCAAAACATACTTTGAACCAAGTCTCAGATCTATCATCTTCGCAACCTATTAAACTACACGCGCCTCACCATCGGATTCAGAAGCTCAAAATCGATGCTACCCTGAAGCGGCATCCATTTCCGACCAGGGGTGAGCCTCCACGCGCCGCTGCACCTTCTGCCGTCGACGAAGAGCGTCGGCGCGTGAGCAAGATTCCGGCGAGCTTTTCCAGTGATTACAACGGCGCTCTGATCGACTTGTCAACCCCGTTCCATCCCTGGTACCCATCTGGTCTAATTCTCACTTTGAATTTTTGCCTTCTCTATGATTTTGTAAAGAACCAGGGAGCTTCGTTTTTTTTTTCTGAGACATTTCAGTTCCACCATTTGTCTTTGGTTCAGTTTGGTGTTATTATACTCTAAAGAGTATTTTGGTTAACGTGGGATTCCAATTTTTGGAGTGTTGTGGCTTACGTGGATGCGACTTTCTTTTAATTATTTCAGGAATTATTAGCATCTGTGACCTCATTCTTCCTTTACGTACCTTAAGCTTATTTTTGCTCACTATTGTGGTTGACTATTCCACATGGCTGAATCTAAACCATCTGATATGTTACCTATATCTGCTAAAATTACCGATTCAAAATTGAATTGGACAAATTATAGTGACTGGAACAAAACTGTCAAGCTATATCTTTTGGGCATTGAAAAGGAAGTCCACTTAGCTCAAGACCCCCCTTCTGGTGATGATGATAAGAGTTTGGCCTGGTTAAGGGCCGATGTTCATATTTTCTTTCAAATTAGAAACTCGATTGAACCACAAATTCTATCTTCTGTTAGTCACTGCAACACGGTCAAAGAAATCATGAATTATCTTGAGTTTATGTTTTCCAGTAAAGGTAATGTTACTCGGATCCATGAAGTTTGTAAAGGTTTTTATCGCTCTCAACAACAGGGACGTTCATTGAAGGATTTCTTCTTAGACTTCAAGAGGTTATATGAAGAAATGAAAGTACTCATGTTTCCACAAGAGGATCTTCAGACACGAATTAAGAATATGGAATTACAGGCCATCATTAGTTTTCTTGAAGCTCTTGATCCTTCTTATGAGACCATTCGATCTCAAATTCTTGCTAGTCAGGAGCTTCCATCTCTTGAAGAAGTGTTCTCCAGGGTACTTCGTGCTGATAGAGTGGTTCGTCCGTCTAATGATTTGAATGCCAGTGCTTTAACTGGGCGTAGACCATTTGATAACAAGACATTTAATTCCAAACAGGGATATAGCGGTACTCCAAATATGCACTCTGTAACTATTATCTGTAATTATTGTAAGGAACCCGGTTATATTAAGTGAAATTGTCAAAAATTACAGAATAAGCAACAACGTGATCAGCAACGTGGTTTTGCCCATATTGCACAGACACCTGATCCATCAGACACTGGTCCATCATCTGTAAGAGCACTCGCTGCAGGTAATTCGTCTTCTGGTCTTGCTACTACCTCCACAAAGTGGGTCATTGATTCTGGCGCTACCGATCATATGACAGGTAATCATCAGTTATTTTCATCGTATGTTCCTTATGCCAACCAATCCTCCATATTCGTGGCTAATGGATCCTCTGTCTGTGTACTTGGTTCAGGCACCGTCAACCCAACCCCCTCTATTTCATTATCCTCTGTTCTTAATATTCTTGATCTTACATTTAATCTTCTATCACCCAGTAAATTAACTCGTCAATTGAACTGTTTTATCTCATTATTCCCTGACCACTGTTTAATTCAGGATTTGTCAATGAAGCAGATTATTGGTAGAGGTTATGAATCTGACAGCCATTACATTCTTGATGATATGGTTCCACGTTCTGTTGCTTGTTATAGTGGGTCATCCTTGTTTGATATCCATTGTCGTCTTGGTCATATGTCACTTTCGTCCTTAAAGAAGTTGTACCCTCAATTTTCTTCCGTGTCTACTTTAGATTGTGAGTCATGTCAGTTTGCCAAACATCATCATGTTCATTTGGCACCTCGTGTCAATAAATGGGCTGCGTCCCCTTTTGAGTTAGTACATTCTGATGTTTGGGGTCCTTGTTCTGTTATGTCCCAGACTGGTTATCGTTATTTTGTTACCTTTGTTTATGGTTTTTCTCGTACCACTTGGGTTTACTTAATGAAACATCGTTCTGAATTATTTACTCACTTTCGTAATTTCTGTGCTGAAATTCAAAACCAGTTTAATACTTCTGTGAAAATCTTACGTAGTAATAATGCAAAAGAATATTTTTCCACCCCGTTCACCGACTACTTGCAAAATCATGGTATTCTCCACCAATCCTCTTGTGTTGATACCCCTGCTCAAAATGGTGTTGCTGAGAGAAAGAATCGACATCTCTTAGAAACTGCACGAGCTCTCATGTTTCATTCCTCTGTCCCTAAAAGTTTTTGGGCCGATGCAGTGTCAACTGCCTGTTTTCTCCTTATTCGCATGCCTTCGGCTATTCTTGGTGGAGATATTCCATATTCTATTCTGTTTCCCACTACTAAGATGTTCCCTGTTGACCCAAAACTCTTTGGTTATGTTTGTTTTGTTCGGGATGTCCGTCCTAGTGTTAGTAAACTTGATCCCAAGTCCTTAAGATGTGTTTTTCTTGGCTATTCTCGAGTTCAAAAAGGTTATCGATGTTACTCTCCTGACCTTCATCGTTATCTTGTGTCTACTAATGTTACTTTTCATGAGTCCTCTCCTTTCTTCACATCTTAGCCCGTCTCTGAGTCCCCCTCTGTCATGGATGAACCTGATGATATCCTGGTCTATTCTGTCCCTATCTCCCCAGTACAGGCTACTATTCAGGAACCTGATATCATCAATGATGCTAATATTGCCAATGTTTCACCTTCCCCAATTCCTGCTTCGCCGATTGATTCCGTTGACACGTCCCTCGTTCCTGGTTCTGTTTCTGTCGATCATCCCCTTGCTATAATTGAACTGCCTGTTGCTACTACTGATGACCTACCTATTGCCCTCCGAAAAGGTACCCATCCATATTGTCCCCTTAAATGATATGCTGACTGTACCTATCCCATCTCATCTTTTGTATCCTACCAAAATTTATCCCCTGCTTCCTTATTATCCCTTGTTGCCACCGTAGATTCCATCTCCACCCCTTCTACTCTTCACCAAGCCCTGACTCACCCTGGTTGGCGTGCTGCAATGGAAGATGAAATTTTGGCCCTTGACAAGGCTGGTACCTGGACTCTTGTTGATCTCCCGCCTGGAAAGAAGGCTATTGGTTGTAAATGGGTGTTTGTTGTTAAAACCAACGCTGATGGTTCCTTGGAACGTTTAAAAGCACGGCTGTTACTAAAGGGTATGCACAAACCTATGGTATTGATTATTCCGAGACTTTCTCTCCTATGGCTAAGCTCACCTCTGTTCGTCTTCTTATCTCTTTTGCTGCCACATATCATTGGGATTTACATCAATTTGATGTTAAGAATGCATTTTTGAATGGTGACCTCCTTGAAGAAGTTTATATGGAGCAACCTCCTGGGTTCGTTGCTCAGGGGGAGAATAGGAAAGTGTGCTACCTTCGGAAGTTGTTGTATAGTCTAAAGCAAAGTCCTCGTGCTTGGTTTGATAGATTATGTGATGTAGTCAAGAAATTCGGATTAAGTCAAAGCAAGTGTGATCACTCTGTATTCTACCAGCAATCTGATTCAGGGATGATTCTTTTAGTAGTATATGTTGATGATATTGTAATTACAGGAAGTAATATTTCCGGAATCTCACAACTTAAAGTCTTCTTAAACTCTCATTTCCAGACAAAAGATTTGGGGTCATTAAGATACTTTCTAGGTATTGAAGTTTTGTGAAGCAAGAAAGGTATTCTTTTAACTCAAAGGAAGTATGTTCTCGATCTCCTGAAGGAGACTGGAAAGCTTGGAGCCGCGCCAAGCAGCATTCCCATGATTTCGAATCCCTTTCTAGATCTTGATTCCAGTATGTTTGATGAACTTCCTGATGATTTGAAGAAAAAGATTGATCCAGAGAAATTGAAGCCATTTATATTTCCTGAGAGATATAGAAGACTCATTAGGAAACTGAATTATCTTATAGTAACTCGTCCTGATATAACTTTCTCAGTCAGTAGGCTCAGTCAATTTATGACATCGCCAACGGTGGCACAATGGGAAGCTTTAGAACATATCTTGCATTATTTGAAAAGTTCTCCAGGTCTTGGTATTCTTTATACAGATTATGGGCACACTAAAATTGAGTGTTTCTGTGATGCGGATCATGCAGGATCCAAGGCTACAAGACGATCCACTACGGGTTACTGTGTGTTTGTTGGTGGAAATTTGATATCTTGGAGAAGTAAGAAGCAAGGAGTTGTGTCAAAATCTAGTGCAGAAGCGGAATATAGAGCCATGTCACAGTCAGTACAAGAAATTGTGTGGGTAGTTCAACTCTTGAAAGAAATTGGAATCATCACAACATTGCTTGCAAAATTATGGTGTGACAATAAAGCAGCACTTCATATAGCATCAAATCCATGAACGAACAAAACATATTGAGATTGATTACCATTTTATTCGTGATAAGATCAAAGAAAATATTGTATCTACAGGGCACATACGATTTGACGATCAACTGGCATATCTTCTGACAAAAGCCTTACATGGGACAAGGGTTCAATATCTTTGTAACAAGTTGAGCATGATAAATATATATGCTCCAACTTGAGGGGGAGTGTTAGAATGTGAACATAGATTGTTAGAAGTTTATATGTGAACATAGATTAGACAAATAGCATGACATTGTTGAAGAAGCTAGTCGGTGGTAGATGATCTTTGATTATTTCTTCACCTACTCCATCAATTACGCTTGCTTTGTCTCTGTTTGTATGTGTATATATATCTTGTAATCTCCTCATTCGAATGATAAGAATGTAAATCACATTTCAAGATTATTTAGTTTACACTAAATCCGGCTAAAGGGAAAGGGGGACATTTGTAATAAAGATAAGCCCTTAATCTACTATGTGTATATTGAAGTGACCAAGTGATGATCAGACATAGACAATTTATACCTTGAGAATATCAGGGGAAACATGACTAGGACCCCTTGAGGAGAAAGAAACCACCACAGGGGCCAATGTATCCTTTTCCTCTTTCGTTTTAAATATAGTTGCAGCTGTATTCCTACAAGTTCGGGTAAGGATTTCTATTAAAAAACGTGTTATTCACATGACATTGTAAATAGATATAGGAAACTTCAGCTAATGGTTATTACCCATTGGAATTAATGTAGACAAATATGCTATTTGCATCCTGCAAGTCAATGTACGAAGCAGGCAAGGGGAAAGACAGGCCATAATCTATGGATTTCTGACCTTGAGTAAGTGCACCAACAGCTTCAGCCACAAAGGCACCTTCTGCTTTGTTTCTGCCTTCACATATAACAATTTTACCCTTGACCAAATTTGGATCTAAGGAACCTCTCCTACAAGACCTGCACTTATAAAAACTACTTCATGAACGAAAATAAATCATTATGTCTCATGTCTTCTCCTAAATGATTTCAAGATTTTGTCACCTGGATGTAGATCCATCGAAACCTGCTTTAGTATTTGGTGCGTCTCCTCCATAAATTATAGGATATTGTTGTTCCTTAAGGTCAAATGTATTTATTGAGACTCCCTAGACATAAGGAGATTAACATTAATTAAACATTCGAAAAACGTGTCAAATAGTAAAACTTTATGTTTCTGTCTCCATTCTGATGACATTACCTCAAATGTTCTGTTGTCACCTATTCCAACCTTTGTAACCAACTTTCTATCTGTGGTGCTAGCAGCCACAGAAATAGCCCAAGGTTCAAAATTTGCAAGCGATCCAGGTGTTGGACCTGAATTCCCAGATGAAGTTACCGTTAATATTCCATTTCTCATAGCATGAAAAGCTCCAATGGCTATTGCGTTTTTGAAATAATTCTTGTCAGTTGACCCTCCCAGAGAAACTGATAATATGTCGACCCCATCAGCAATGGCATCATCAAAGGCTGCTAAAATGTCTGCATCATTACAACCATCTCGGACCAACAAACTTTGTAGACAGCAATGCGTGCTGATACAGCACCCCCTCTTGCTGTTCCTGCTGCTAACCCTAACATGCTTGCTTGGCTAATTGGTTTCCCAGCTGCTGTGGATGATACATGAGTCCCATGACCATCACTGTCTCTTGGAGACTTTTCCTCGTTATCCTCGAATAAACCATCAGACTTGTAATACTTTGCCCCTATGATTTTTCTGCAAGGAAAGCATAAGTTGATGGTGTATACTACATAAATACGAAGCATACGCTTCCAACACTTTGAAGTGTTTTTCTAATAATACTCGGTGTCTTAAACTAATCCGTTAATTCTGGGTATGACTTCTCCGGTCCTTATTTATTTAATTTAATTAAATTAAGAAAATTAGTTGAGTTAGTTAATATGAGTATATGACATATATTTTTTAAAACACCTAACTCATCTCCCTCAATTCTTCCATTCCCTCTCCTCCTTGATTATGTTTAAGCAAGCATAATAGGGGTAAATTAGGAAGAGATTGACAAATATAAAAATTATCTTATATTTGTTGTCTAGATCAACTTCCTTATATAAGGACAAGAGGGAGTACATAAATATGAACAACATCTGTCACTGGCACCTTGACAGTCTACAAAAATACAAGAACACACACAGATACCTGTTGCAAGTGAAGTTGGATGAGGATTGACATGTGCCCTTCCATTTCTTAGGTGGGGGGCCCAATCCTTTGTCACTGAAGCATTCGGATTCTGGCCAGATTCCACTGTCAAGAACTCCGATGATGACATCACTTTCAGTCGTTGCTCTTTGCACGTTCTGTGGGAAACCAATGAAATCCCAGGACCTTGTTGTGTGGAGTTGTCTCTTTTGGTTAGGGAACACGGAGACCACTCCGTCAAGTCCTGTATTGTGAATTTTATGGGTTAACGTACAACTCTGAGTGAGTCAGTGACAGAGCAAATAAGTTATTAAGAAAATAAAACAATTGTCTTCTTGCTCACTAGACATTGTTTCTGCTTCTTTCTCTGTTAGCTTCGCAACAAAACCATTGAAACTCCGTTTGTAGTGATGGAGAACTGACTTGGGCACAGCATCGCTGAAGATACAGGTAAAAATTGAAAATTTCTACACAATGTTCAATTTTCAATCTATAAAATTACAGAGTACACTGAACTATACCTACTCAACCTCTTTCTTTCATACAATAGTGTCTAAATCCTATCAGGAAAACTAAATAAAAGTAATTTACTGTCTGATATTAAAATAGAATTATCCGTGTATGTACTTAAGCGGAAAACTTGTCCTTGGACTGAAAGAGAAGTGTGAAAAACGATAATGAAAGTATTATCGTTTATGTATGTTCATTTAAGAGTGTGACCTGGAAAGTCCTAGTTTTATAAGTGGATTGATATTACCTCTCAGAAGCTTTTTGCAGGAAGTTTGTGTACTGTGACAAGGCAGAAGCTTCATCAGTCTTGCTGTTACCAGTGTAGATAATGTAAGTCTGTGTTATCAGAACAGATGATTAATAACCAGAAACTGAGTCATGGGGATCCACAAAAAAAAAAAAAAAACAAGACAAAGAGACAAGAGAAACCATGTTTGACCTTGAGTTCATCTGAGGAAGAACATTGACATTCAAGCAGAAGAGAAGCAAAGCTAAGAAGTGAAATCAACAACAGAGGAGCCAAAGATCTGCTGTCCATTCTAAAGTTTGTCTCGTAGCAATGACACAACATTGTGGCAAGTGTGTTATATATGGAGGAGCCAAAACGCGTATTGACATAAAGTCTGGAAAGGATTTGGATGTGCATGGAGAAAAGTCTCCACGAGAAAGGTAGATATAAGACATACCAAATTAAAGCTATTGAAAAATATCAGCATACATACAGCCCCACATCTCATTGATTATTGAGAAGGACACGATTAAAGGGAAGCTTACCTTTTGCGATTGCATTCACACGGTGTGCCTTACGTACGTAACATTTCAGTACAAGTTTTCTTAAAAATCAATATCACGAGGAAGATAAATAGTGATGTGGAAGAAATTATATGTTTATAGTTTAAGCTAGTGGTAAGGTTAGAGCAACTTTGCGTTGTAACTGCTGCTCGTACGATGAATGGCTTCTTTTGTCAATTTCTGTTTCTTAAATTATAAGATTGTGACTTTTAACTTTGGGAGAATTACACTGTAGTCCCATAGAAGGGAAAATACAAAGAAACGGTACAGGGAAATCACGAAATTACTATCAAGTTCCATGAGACCATTTTGTAATAAATTAGAAATGGCTAAAGTCCAAAATACCCTTGTCAGATAAATAGAGAGAGGGATGGAAAAATGAAGCAAAACTAAAAAACGAACAAATCTAGAAATGGCGCAATAAGCATAATGAAGATCATCAGCCACTACTGAAGAGTAAAGTATGAAATTGATGCCAACACCTCTCTCATCTTCATTATTCCATTTGATTCATGTGTTTCAATTGAGTGGGTAAATAGATTTTTAAGTTTCCTTCGTTCGTCTTTGTTTTGGCCTGAAAAATGAGAAAAGCTGTCATTTTTGTGTGTGGGTATTGTCCTCCATATGCTTGTAAACTAAAAAAGCAGACCTAGTAAATGCAATGGATTTGTGTTGGTTGTGGTTTCAATGTGTTTGGGTATGGTTTAGTGTGCTCTATTTTTGTTGTCATTGACTACGTTTTTTGGTTCATTGTGCTGTATTTCTGCAATAAAAGAGCTAAGGAATGAATATGAGGGTGAAAGGTTTATAGCTACATAATATGATGTGCGTAGAAAAAAAAAGTGTTGTTAGTAGGGGCAGGGGTAGTTATTAATGGAGGTTGCTGAACTTGTTAATGACAACTATATGTCAAATTTAAATGTTTTTTTTACAACTATAGGTTTTGTTGATTCATCTTCGTTTTGTTCCTGATAAATGGAAAAATATGTTTTCTTTTTGTGGGTATTGTTCTCCATATGCTTGTAAACTAAAAAGGCAAACTTAGTAAATGCAAAGGATATGCTTTGACTGAGGTTTTAATGTGTTGGGTATGGTTTATTATGTTCTGTTTTTGCTGTCATTATGCTCTGATTTCTAGTTCATTGTGCTGTGTTTCTGCAATATAAGGCTAAGGAATGAAGATGAAGGTGAAAGGTTTTTAGCTACATAACATGATGTGTGTAGGGGAAAAAATGTTGTTAATAGAGGCTGCGATAGTTGTCAATGGAAGCTACTGAAATTGTTAATGACAACTATAGGTCATAAATGTTTTGCTTGTGGTGTAATGATGTTTGGCAAGGATTTGAAAAGTTTGCTATGTTTTTTAGTATTCTATGTTATTTTTAGTCATTAGAAGTGGAATTTAATGAATATGGTGTGAAAGTTGTGTGGCTGGAAGTCTTGATTATGTAGTAAAAATGTGTTATTAATAGGGACAATGACAGTTGTTAATAAGACTGCTAAAATTGTTAATGACAACTGTTTTGTGTAAGTGGACAGCAGTGATGGCTAACACGTTTGGTAAGATTCTACTATGTTTCCTTCATACAGGAGAAGGTTTGAAGTCAGTGGAAACGGTGATATAACATATGTTGGGGGAACAGTCAGATCTAGAAATCCGATTGTAAATATGATTAGATAGAAATCCAGACCACTTGATTTTTGGCCACGGTCTGTGAATTTGTTGTTAGTTTCTTGTACATGAATTTTCAAATGTAAATGAAGGTTGCATATAATATGGTTTTGTATCCCACTTTCATTTATGAAAATTTGTAATATGATATAAATTTTGTTGTCAATGTATGGACCTGGAGTTGTTCGTGAAGACCTCTGGAGTTGTCAATGTATGCCTATGAAATTGTTAATATACATATGCAGTTATGATCACATTAAAAATGATAGTTTATATGCATATATTTATAGATTACCTATGTTATTGCTATTCAACATTAATTACGCGGTTATATTATATGACTTGTCACTGGTGCCTCATTGACTTGTCAATGGAAGGGTTGAAGAGTTGTCAACAGAGGCCCAATGACTTATCAGTGGAGGCTTCTTAACTTGTCAATGGAGGCCCCCAGTGTTATCAATGGAGGTTCCTTGACTTGTCAATGGATGCCCATTGAGTTTTCACTGGAGACCCATGGAGTTGTCAATGGAGGCCCTATGACTCGTTAACAGAGGCTCATTGACTTGTTGTAAAGGCTCATGGAGTTGTCAGTGGAGGCTGAATGACTTGTCAGTGGTTAATGTATGGCCATTGAGTTGTCAATAGAGGTCCCTAGAGTTGTCAGTGGGGGCCCTATGAGTTGTCAATAGACAACCATTGAGTTGTCAGTGGAGGCTCCTTGACTTGTCAATAGATGTCCATTGAGTTATCCATGGAGGCCTTATGAATTAACAATGGAGGTTCTAGACTTGTTAATGGAGGCCCCTGAAGTTGTCAGTTGAGACCCATTGACTTGTCAATGAAGGCTCTTCCATTTGTCAATGGACGCCTATTGACAACGACATTCAGGCTCAATGACTTGTCACTGGAGACTCTTGGAGTTGTCAATGAAATCTCCTCGACTTGTCAATAGAGTCTCTTGCAATTGTCAATGGAATCAAACAATATGCAAGAAAGAGCATCATATGTGCATTACATAACTTTAGCACTAACGTTAACTTATGAAAATGACTCTGTTATTCATAATTACAACAAACGTCTCAAATACAACTTGTTTGAAGTTGATTATAACAAAAAATATCGCATCTATACAATGTCATAATCGCACTTTATCATTACCAAAAAGGAACAATATTTACAATGAGTGTTCACATGATCATTATAATCCCCTAATATGCTGTCCATACAATCATATTTACAATGAGTAATTCCCCTTCCCCTTTTGTTTCTCCTCCTTCTTTTCCTTCTACTTCTCCTTGTGGATAAAAAATTCTTCAGTGAATAAAGTGTACCCATAAAAGCTTGGTGCCTTTAGTCATGTTGAGCTATTTTCTTGCTTGTTTGTCTTTGACAGATTTTCCTTTGTCCATCTTGCTTCCCCAAAAAAAAGAATTTTCACTACTTTAGCATTACATCTCAATCCAAGTAAGCCAGACATTCTTAAAGTATGGCAAAAAATGATCTCAGCAAATCAGAACCACTACATCATTCATTCACAATAACATTAACAATATGCAACAAAATGTGCAAGAGGCAAGAAAATGTGCAAGTTTGGAGAAAAAGCATGCATTAGAGTTCAATGAAAATTTTCTGCATAAATTATTTAAGTGCAAGAGCAAGTAGACTTACTAATGTTACTCCTTTAGAGAGTTCCTCCAAAAGGAATGAAGTTAAATGGAATAAATAGTGCATTGAGTAAAGTAGAATTATAACCATCCAATCCTCGTATGAAGAATAGTATTATCAGCACAACGAAGAACTAATCCACAACAATCAGGGATAGAATAGGTCATCCTGATAGGCTCTATTTAACAAAATAATAATAATAATTTATTATCTCTGAACTTCTCAAAACAACATATGCAATAGAAATAAATAATTCAGTAGTTTCTTTACAAAAGTTAAACTCCACAATTTTTTAGTAAAAAATGGTGCATCAAAAGAAAGGACCAGAGGATTCAAGAGATTCATAGCCAACTTCAAGATGCATTGAGGGGAAAAAAATAAAAAAGTGACATTTTACCAATAAAATACCAAGGCAAAATAAAATTGTGGCTGCCAAATACCTCCATTATAAAGAAAGAAGCAAAAATTGGTGTATGGGCATCTAATGCTGGTATGATCTAATGAGCCAAGAGATCATAATTATAGTTAGAGAAGATATTAGATAAGAGCGAAATATGATATTCAAAATAAAAGAAAAATGTGGACATAAAATTTAAGCAAAATTGTTTTTTCAATAATGACTCTATGCTCTCTAAAAACTAGACACGGAAGTGGCAGGCTATCTAAACTTAGTATCTGTATGTATTAAGGCTGCACAAATAGGACTTGCAGTGATATAAAGAAACTAACACATCCTTCTTCAAAACTTTTATTATGTAAGAAACAATATTTTAAGAGGAGACCAAATCAAAGCAATGAAAACAGCATTACACAACAAAAGAGGGGGAACTTGTAATCATATATGAGATGTATGCTAAGCTTTTAGAAGAGTTCAACACAGCTAGCCAATAAATATAAAAACCTCGGGTCAAATGACAAGAAATTGGTTATAGTATACTTCCTAGAACTTAACAGCAAAATTCCCACTCAATCACGATGAATTAAAGCTGATATGAAAGATCTGAGCAACACTAATCTGAGCCCAAATGGCTGAAAATGGTTTGAAAACGAAAATATCATGAAAATATCGATATGACTATTAGTATCATCATCCCCTGTATCAAACCAATAAAAAAATTATTTAACATATATGGACCAAGGATAATTACCAATTTTAACATTTATGCATCAAGATATATCTAGATCAGGCATATATAAGTGTCTAAAATTCCTAAGTTGGTCATCTTTCTAGACATATATATATCAGCCTAATCATTAGAACCATTTGGATCAGCCTGCACTCTTGAAAGTGAATATATCCATTTATTTGTAGCATCCATGAAATTAACTACAAAAGGATTTCCTGATTTCTAATAAGTATCAGGAATTTCAGAGAATGTGAACTCTGAATTCAATTTTTATTGGAGGGAAATTGATTCATATATAGGGAAGGAAAAGAGACAAACCTCCAATTCAACGCAAAAATTACCCATCAGTAAAGCAAAGAGTAATGGTTGCAAAAAGATGAAATTTGATTAGTAATTAGGGGACAAACCACCGATAGTTATGTAGAAGAAGTCACAATATCCAACAAATGAAAATTGTCACCCAGAACTTTATGGTTTAGAATTTTCTTTCTAAAAATAAGCTGCAGAGCTTAGGAAAGAATCAGAGACTTCACAAGTTTCTATAAGCTTTCATTCAAACTTGTGAGGAAAGAAATGTGTTGGTTTTGCTTTACTTTAGTTTCATTCTTAAGTTCAAAGAAGGAGGTTATAAACAAATATACTGTAACTTCAAGAATTTCGATAGTAAACGATGTCATAGTACAAGACAAATTACAGATATATTATACTTTGTTTCAATACTCTAAATTTTGTTCTTTATTGATGAGGTTAAAGTGAAGTCAAAGTTAATTAATGTCGTAACCCGGAAAAAAAAAGTTGATTAATGTCAATAACTGTATAGAACACTCCGAGGACAATAAAGAATATACAATAACTTAGTCTAAAATATAAATCACTTATAAAAGTGGGAGGATAGATCACTTATGGCTCTTAGACTAAGTTAATATTTTAGAAGCTCCCTATATTGCAGCATTGAGGGAGTTTACTGTTGGGGCGTGATGACCGTGGCCTCCTCTTGACTGGTTTAGATTTTAGAGCTCGACTCTTGTGTCTTGGCATGAATCATAAATGCTTTTATCCCTGCACTAACTAATCAATACTAAAATATTTAATTTGCAATTCTTGTATGCTCATCTAGCTAAGAGAATCTGCCGCTTTTACTTTACTGCCCAATGCTACAAGTATCTCATTTGAAAAGTATTTTAATTCTCCAAATTAGATCATAGGGTCTAAATTTGACAAGTTTGTAGTGCCCAGCATCGAAACTTGGTCTACACCAAAACTAGTACTCAAGTGATCAAGCGGCTCAATAAAAATAAAGGCATTATTCACTTTTTTTCCTTATTAATTTTACGAGAACAAAAATGATTTTACAGAATAAAAATTAGGAAAATATATAAAAGTTTTCCTTCCTTTCAGTGTATAAGTAGATTAAAAATTGAAAATAATATTTAAAAAAATAGAAAAACATAAATAGATGTTTGATTATACCACTATCAAACATTTCAACATCTTTCTATTTTACATGGAAGAATAAACAACGACAAATTTGAGCAAATATACATGAAGCACCGTTACTCACGGGACTCTATTCACCATATTCAAGGAAAAATTGAAGAAAGAACCGATCTTTTGTCAGTATGAGGATGCTGACAATCCATGTGTATGGAACTCATTGAGCACTGTAAACCACAATGGGGCTCCTCACTTGGGAATTGCCATCATCCCAAGTCAAAGAAGCAGAGACTATTTCCACATTTATTGTTCCCTCAACTGTAACTCTAAACGACTTCTTCTCTCCCACAGCCGAGAACGACAAGACGTTTGGTGTCACTTGAATAGTCAGCAGAGAAGGAGGAACAATCACGTTAGCCTTATATACAGACTTAGCTGCTCCAACATTTGTCACTGTTCTATGAAACACACTGATGAAAGATTGTGAGATGTTTCTCTTAAGAGCGAAAGATGGGAGATTGAGGTCCCACACCGTTTCATTCTCAATTTTCTTACAGTTGACGTCTTCATCTGTAATGCTTCTCAGGCTTATCCTATTATAACCTTGTCCACACAAGAAGCTCACATAATCTGATTCACTAATATCATATACCAAACCAGGGCTCACTGCCTTAATGGGATTAATCTGTCCAGCTCCATATGCAAATTCAGCTTCCGGGTTGAGAGCGGGGCTCATTGGAGTGGCTGCAATATTTACATGGAAATTAAGAACGGCATGTTAGATTATAAGAAAAACTAGCTAGAGCGTTATATATGAAAGCTTTACAAATAAGTTGATATTGGCGGATTAATGAAGTACTCTCCTAGATCCTTAATATATGACATATTTAGAAAGTTTATCTTGATTCTAAATATAAAATATAATGATGTAGGACAGTGAAGGGGTAAAAGGGAGCAGAGAGAGAAGAAAAAGAGAGGCAAGAGAAGATGAGAGGAGTGAGGATAGTAAGAAAGGAGGAGAGAAACTAGACTAATATGGGAGGACAGAAATATCAGAGGGTAAGAAACTCAATAATCCATATTATTCAATCATAAAGTTTAAAAAATTAAATGAAATATATTGCAGGCTATTTAATTATAACCCCAACTTAAACCTTAGGAGTTGAAAGAGAACATTCTAAAAATCATAAAATTAAATGTGAATAACAATTAACAATAAAGATAACGATAAATCAACATTAAGGCAAAGTATTTCTAAATCTTCTAGTTATTCTTCAAATCTCTTTAATAGTCTTCAAATTTTCTAAAATATACATTCTTTTTCCTAATTGCATTTTCATCACATAATTTTCATATTTGTCATTATTATTTTCCTAATTTACCCCTATAAATTTACATCAACAATAATTAAAGAGATGAAGAAATGAAAGAATTAAGGAAGAAGATTATGATATTTTAGAAAATTCATATTAACTAAATTAACTATATTCTTTAATCTAATTAAATTAATTTAATATATTTTATATTAAAGATAGAAGATATCAGTAGTTACCAGAAGTCATTAAGGCAGACTTGACTGCTGCTGGAGACCATTTGGGATGAAACGACTTGACATATGCTGCTGCAGCAGTAGCGTGAGGGCAAGCCATGGAAGTTCCATGTATTATATTGAAGTTTGATTTTCTCTTTTCTCCTTTCACTTTAGTAATAGGCGAAATGGGAGGCCATGCAGCTATGATACCTACACCTGGAGCAGCTATATCAGGCTGCAAAATCGTTCACAACATAAGCATTTTCATAACTATTTGGTCGCGGAAAAGCGAAAAGGGCTAGCAGACCAAAAATGCAAATTCTCTAGTACTGTTTATATAAGTCACTCCGGATTGATATGTTTCACCACAATTAAGAAAAACCTTAATTTTTATTAATTTTATCTTAAAATTTAATAACTTTCAAACTTTACCTCTATTTTATATGCACTCTAGTCTAAGAATACGACGTCAAAGATTGAAAATGTGCATTCATGTAAAAAAAAATTAATGTTGATACTTATAAATAATAAAAAAAAAAAAAAAAAACTTCTGTGACTGTACCTTGAGAATGTTGGGAGTAATGACGTTTGGACCCCTTGAAGAAAAGGAAGCTACGTAAGGGGCCAAAGAATCTTTGCCTTCATTACTCTTATATATAGTAGCAGTTGGATCGCTGCCGAAATTGGTAGATCAAAGAACAAAAAGATCTATTAATCAAAAGCAACAAGGGATAACCAAATATAATGTTACCTCCAATATTTAATATAAAACTCAGTTGACTTTTTTAGAGAGATTAAGGAAGATAAATAAATTACTTTAAGTATTTATATTTTATCCTTTTTATACCAAACTAATTTGTCTGACTTATAATTGGATATATAATCAAATGATACATGCTATATTCTATGAATAACTATCTTGTTTAGTTTCTTCCATCTCTCTAAAAAGAATCAACTGAGTCTTATGTTAAGAACCGGAGAAAGTATGTGAAGTTTGATGATATATACCTAGTAGATTTCAAGTAAGAGGAAATGAGTGTGCCATCATTTAGAGTAAGCACAGCTAGTGGAAGAGGAAAAGCAAAAAGAGATGGAGTATCTTTGGGGTAAATGGCTGTTGGAAGCACAACCCCAACGGCCCCTGACAGTCCCGTGGCATCACTCGGAAACACATCACACAAAACAATTTTTCCCTTCACCTTCGATTCATCCAACGAGTTTCCCAAGCAAAGCCTATCAAACAATCCCACTTATTATTAGAATAACATATTCTAAAGGTTCAATTATTCTATCAAAGGTGTAACTAAAAGCAACAACAGTAAACAATTAATACCTTGATGTCGAACTGTTAAATCCGCCAGCGATATTGGGTGCATCTCCAGAGTAAATCAAGGGATAAGTTTTATTTTGCAGATCAAAGGTGTTCAACGAAATTCCCTGCATGTAATCAAGTGGAGTATCTATGTTATAACCGTCCTCATTGATTGATCTGTCTGAAGTACTCCCTCCGGTCTATCTTATAAGAGTTGAAAATTTAAATTGCCTTAGCCTTTTTTATAAGGATCTAACAATAATTGTCTAAATATTTAATGAGTTTTTTTTTCTACTTTTACCTTTCATTAATTAAAAATTTAGTGATACTTACTTATGTTTACTCTATTTCTCTGTTTTACTTTCCTCTTATAAATAAGGGGATAAATGCTTTAAAAAAATTTATTTTAAACAAATTTATTATTTTTAACTAATTATAATCAATTTCTTAAATCGCATAATTCGGTTATCCATCTCTTATAATTAATACCTAACGGAGCAACTATGAAAAGAGCGTTGAGAAGAAGACAAGTACATAGTACCTCGAAAACCATGCCATTTCCCAATTGAACCTTGGTGAAGAACTTTCTATCAGTGGTGGAAGCAGCCACATAAAGCGACCAGGGTGCAAAACTAGTCATGGTGAACAACCTTGGACCACGGTTGTTGGCAGCGATTGAGGTCAGAATGCCTTTCTTCATTGCATGGAAAGCTCCTATGGCAAACACGTCCTGAAACAAGTCAGGGTGTGTCACTGATTGAGCGCCGAGTGATACAGAAAGTAGGTCGACACTATCAGAGATTGCTTCGTCAAATGCTGCGAGAATGTCAGCGTCTTCACAACCAGAGGACCAACAGGGTTTGTAGACAGCAATACGAGCTGATGGGACTCCTCCTCTTGCTGTGCCCTTGCCCAGCCCAAATAGACTCGCTGAGTTAACCCAGTTCCCTGCAACTGTGGATGCACAGTGAGTCCCATGGCCATCGGAATCCCTTGGGGATATAATATCATCTTCGCCAAACGAACCATCCACTCGAAAGTATTTTGCTCCAATTATCTTGCTGCATATACACACACATACACACATTTTGAGTTATTTGACATGCAGGCTTCAAGGAAACCCTTGAGTAAAAGTGTATAATTATATTGATGTATTATACTTATTGCATATGATGTTTTGACAAGACCCTTTCCATTTGCTGGGTGGTGAACTAAATCCTTGGTCGTTGAAGCTGTCGGACTCGGGCCAAATTCCATAATCGATTACTCCGACGACGATGTCGCTCTCCACACTTGTTCTGTTCACCTGATGGGGAAAACCTATGAAGTCCCAGGACCTTGTTGTTTGGCCCTTGTGCGTTTTGCTTTGGAACACAGAGATCACCCCATCCATTTCTGAAGAACATGGTATTATGTTCAGTAAATAATTGTATACTTGTTTAGTTGGGGTTATATGTAGATGAAGAAAACATTAAACACACATCTATCTCAAAACTGTACGTACCGGCCATTTTTTCAGCCTGCTCTTGTGTTAGCCTCACTGCAAATCCGTTGAAGCTCTTCTTGTAGCTGTGTAGCAGAGCCTGTGGTGTAAAGTTTCTGATACCAAAAGCGTTTTGGACGGTCAGTTTCTTGAGGTACTCTCTTTCAATCAAATAACGGTACGCCCTTTTATCGAATTGGATAACAATTAATTAGTTATAGGCTTAGTATAGTATAAGAACCTGCCAAGGACTCTTTGAACCATACTCGTGTGATGTAATTCTGCGACTTCCGTTCCCTTCGGATGATCCCCCATGTACACAATATACGTCTGTATCTTCAGATTGTGGGGAAAATCATTTTAAGCATTTTACTCTTATACTTCCATAAATTAGAAAAGAAAATTGAGATAAAATAATCAACCAACAGAGGGACATAGATATGGGTAGAGAGATCGAGAGTGCGTTACCGTTGGATCATGGCAATGTGCCTGAAGAAGAAGAAGACTGTAAAAGAGAGAGAAGAGGAGATGCCAGGAGCTTATTAGAGGAAACATGTTTAAAATGCTAAATGAAACGATAGAGCTTCAAGTGTCTCCGTGTGTAATATTGTGGCCAAGAAGTTTTGCTGGGTTTGAAGGCATGACCAGTCCAATGCTATTTATATAAGAATAATAATCTATGCTTCTTCGTCCGAGCTTGCATATGTCACAACAAGACGTACACGTTTTTCAGAAAATTGAATGCTTCTAACGACAAGGTCAATATGTTCGAGGCCGTCAAATTTGAAAAAAAAAAAAAGCGTGGACGTTTTAGGTAGTGTTGTAATTTTTTATTGGCTAAAATACTTTATCCTCTAAATTTACATCAAGTTTTAACTTTATCCCTTAAGTTTAAAAAATGGACTTTTAATCCTTTGGTCATATCACCATCCGTTTAATTCAACCAAAAATGTTAGACTCAGCAAATTTAAATAATGATTATGTAATTAAATGCTGACAAAATATATTCTAATTTTAATCTTTTAATATAATCATTTTTATATTTAAATATTCTAGTACTACTATGATTTATTAGCATTTAGTTGCATAATAATTGTTTAACTTAAATTTAGGTAAAATCAAAAGGAAGGATATAGAGAAAAAGATATTTATTAATAAGACCCATGAAAATTATAATTATTTAGAAGGATCAAATAGAAAAATATAAAATTGAAAATACTAAAATGCCCCTAACAAAATCTTTTACATCGGTTGCTACATTCTCTCTCATATTCTAGTTTTAAAACTAGCTAAGACAAAATTCTAAATGTTACTAAATTAAACAAAACTCGTCTTGATTTTCATTTTTTGAAAATTTGCCCAGACATCTATGGAAAAAAATTACACATTCTTTAATTTTGTAAAAATCATAAATTTAAGAGATTAAATTGAAGTTTGAAGTGAACTTACCTAAAGTTTTTTTTTTTTCCAGAGAAGCTAAAGTCATAGTTTAGCCTTTTTTTTTATTTCATGAATGATTCTTGATTTGGAGGATATAAAAGGTCAAGCAGCCAAAAGGCCAATGAAGAAGCCAAAACGCCATATCAGCTTGGCGGGGCCTACTAATTTACTACTTCTCATGTCTCATACTGGTGCGTTGACTTGTTATAAGGTAGAGGGAAAAACTTTTTTTTTGTCTTATTTATAAAGTGCATTATTAAAATTTTTATGTGAATATATAATTTAATCATTTATTTATTATTGTGTTGATTTTATTTTAATTTAGTATTATACATATTAAATAGGGATAGAGTAAGATTAATGAAATTTAAGATTTCCTTAATCTGTTTGAAAATATTGGAAGTGCCCATGAATATTAGCCGATTGACTATTTGACTAGTTCGTCTTTATGTCTTGTTTGTTCCATTAATTCATGAGCAGGTACTTTTGCTGAAAAAAAAGTAAAGAAGAAAAGTTTTTTGTTAAGTTAACAAATTTTGACAGTATTGTTGACTGTTTTTTTGTTCCTGAATCTTACTCCCTCAAATTTTTAATATAAGATATATTTATTTAATTTAATTAGATTAACAAAATTAATTAATTAAATTATTTAATATAAAAGATATTTTTTAAAACATCATAGCTATCTTCTTTAATTTCCCCCTTCCCTTTTTGCTTTTTGATAATTATTGATAGAGCTGGGAATCAGGGCCGGCCCTAAAGGGCTCGGGATCAGAAAAATTGCAGTTTTTCAAAGCCCGGCCCGAGAGCATCAGGGCCAGGGCCGGGAAATCATTTTCACAATATTTAACTATTTTTCCTGCGTATTTTCCTCAGAGAGATATAATTAGTAAATAACAACAATTAAAGTTCTAATTTAATATATAAATGTTGTCAACATTAAGGTTTAAATAACACATCTCTTGCAACAAACAAACACAGTTACTAATGTATAATCAAAGGTAAAATCATGTCCATAAATAACTCACACAAAGGCCAAAGTATAAGAAGGCAAGAAGCTAAATACTCTAACCTCTAAATAACATGAGTATGACGACTATCATTTTCACCTTCTTCGCCACTATCATCAATTTCAAGAACATTTGATTGTGTTTCACTTTGAGCAGTAAGTTCAAGTAGTCAAATAATCACAACCTCCATAAAAAATCATACTCTATCAGGCAGAATAGTATATAATATGATTTTAGTCTAAATAGGTAGAACAATATACTCAAAAATCATACTCAAAAATCACAATATGATTCAATTAGACAAAACAATATATTCAAAAATCATACTCTATACAATATGAGGACAGAGTGACATATAGACTTAATAAGGTAATTCAAAAATGTAACATGATTCCTTTCCAAGTAAAAAAAATAAAAAATAAACGGGCCTAAAGGGCCAGCCCTTTTAAGCCTAAGGCCCTACAGGGCCGGCCCTTTTAGGCCCGACTTCCTTTTGAGGCTTCAATTTATAAGCCCGGCCCTTGAAGGGCCAGGACCTAAAAGGGCCGACCTAAAAGGGCCGGCCCGACGGGCTCGGCCCGTTTTCCCGGCTTTAATTATTGATGAAGCATCAATAATGATAAATTAGAAAGAGATTGATAAATATAAAAAAGACCAAACATACATCCATTGCCTAATATCAAGTTCCTCCGGCTCTCCAATAGGAGAATGACATCTGGACCTTTTTTCACATATCATTGCATAACACCGTTACTCCACTCTCCCCATCTCCGTTCAATCGTTCACGGTATACCACAGGATAAAGAAGTTTCTGGTTGAAACCAAGAAAATTGATGGAAAAGGCTCAACAACTGAAGCCACTGTCACAACCAAACACGGTATTGGAGGGAGTTTTTAGATTTTGGAGGCCGAAGGATTAGATAATAATGATCCACTTGCGCCCGAAACATAATTTTCATTTACAAACGGTAACGTACATGTGATTTGAACAAATCCGAGTTAATCGCATTAACTCAATGCATTTGTTATTTTCCCCTTACCCACAGAGTTGCAAAATAAATCAGTGAGGACTGAGGATCCCGTAAAACCCAACATTATTAGACCTTTTTTACCCAAAAAAAATTGTGGGAATAAGGGTTCTTTAAAGGGTAATATGAGGAGAGATGAAGAAGGTTCGTTGTACAAAATGTTTTCCAAGGCGCGGAGAAAAATTTCCTTTAAGGTCTGTTTGGTTCAACGGGAGGGGATGGAAAGGAAGGGAATGGAGGGGAGGGGATGGAAGGAAAGTATAGGATGTTACTTTATTTGGTTTGGTTGGAGGGGATGGGAGAGAGAGATTTTTTAATGATCCTTTGTTTGATTTAAGAAGGGATGAGAGAGGAGATAGTATCTAATTTATCATTTTACCCTTATATATTAGTTTATATATTTTTACTCATATAAATTATTTAAATTAGTTTACACCTCGATATAAATTATATAATTTATGAAAATTCATTCTAATCAACAAACCTCAATATTTGGATCTCGTCTTCTAGTAGCAGAGCATGTTATGTAAATTAATTTTTTTTTGGCTAGCTGTTATATAAATAAATAAAATTAAAAAACTAAAGTCTTATCCCATCATATGTTAATAACATGCGTTTTAAAAATTGATGTAATAATAGTATTTTATTTTTAATTATATATAATAATATATTTTTCCCTCATTACCTTTATTATATTTTGTCCTTTCCTTCTGTCCTTGATTTCACGAAGCTGCACTTTCCTTTGAGTAGGCCCATCTACTTGATTTCATCCCATCTCCTTTGTTCAAGCTATACCCTGCACAGTGTTGAAAACGGTGATCAGGAAGGATACAAGCAAACGATGACAACAGAAGAACACAATGAACCAGCGGCGACCATGGATCTTGAACGCAGGCTTTGATTAGTGACATCAGTGCATGTAGAGGAAGGGAGTTTCCAGCCAGGTACAGTGAGAAGGGTCTGGACTCAGCAAGACACGAATAGTGAACGATTGAGGGTTTTTTTTTTTTTGGCATGGGTATTGATGGAATTTTATGAAATACGTGAGGGCAAATTGGTCTGAAAGTTTGGCTCCCCTCCAAAAAACCCCAATTTGGAGGGGACCAAAATGAGGGGGTTAGAGGGGAGGGGATGGGTGATTTTGGCTCTCCTCCCTTCCAAAATTTCAAACCAAATGAGGGAGGGGCTCATTTTTCCTCCACTCTCATCCCCTCCCCTCCAACCAAACAAACCTTTAACGTGTGTTTAGTTTACCAGAAGGGAGGGTAGATGAGGTTTATTGGGCTTATTTGGTATGAGGGGAGGGGGAATTTTTGGAGTTGGATTTAGAAAAATAAGAAAAGTGGGGTTATTAGTTTTAAATTAATTTTCCTTATTATGTAATCTTATATCTTTTCTTTATCAAAATTTTATAGCTTTATTTTTTCAATTTTTTAAAATTCAACCAAAAAAAAATTCCTTTCCCTCCTCTCCCTCAAAATCCCTCATGCCGAAAAGTTAGGTTGGGATAGATGAGGGGAGGTTATGAGTTTGGTTTGTTTGAAGGAGAGGGGAATGAAGGTTCGGTTTCTTGTTTGGTTTAGGAGAGTAAGTGTGAGAAGCTAATTTTAAATCGCAAACATGACATTTTCTCTTTTTCTATATATTTTCTTTCTTCTTTAACAATTTATATATTAGAATTATTATTCCTTAATTTATAAATCTCAAAATGCCTCACTTGTGTTGATAAAAAAATTTACTTACATTTTAAACAAAACAAAAATCATTAAAAAAAAGCAATATCCATACATTGGCCATTGCCATAGCATCCTGGTAGTAATCAAATGAGCAGAAGTAACGCAACTAGCAATTGCATCTAAGATATCTTATCATCATACATTAAAGGGCGAAGGTACAAAAATGCCCATCTACATATGTCACATGTGCGCCTGGTACCATTTACATTCCTTGGGTGCAAAAATTCCTATGATCTTTACAAAAAGGGGCAAAAATATCAGCTCCGTCAATTGAGGCAAACGACCGTTAAGTTTTTTTTTTGTGGGCCCCACTTTAATTTTTTTTAATTAATTATTTTAAGAGCTAAGGTGCAAAATTACCTATCTACATATCCTTCGGGTGCAAAAATACCTATGATCATTAAAAAAGTGGACAAAAATGCCAGTTTCGTTAACGAAGGCAAACGACCGTTAATTTCTTATTTTGTGAGCCCACTTTAATCATTTTTAAATAATTATTTAAAAAACTCTCACCCTCTCTCTCTCTTCTTGCACCCCTTTCCCTCTCACCCTCCTTTTTCTCTCCTCGTCCAAACTAGAGCCCCACCTTCACACCGGCAATAACTCTCGAAGGCCACCCACATGGTCACCGCCTTTATACTATCCGCTCCCTCCAAATGCCCTTTCATAGTTCATCATCGAAACTTTTCCCCTTATTAACGAAGTCAGAAATTAATGAATGTTTGCCTTCATTAATGAAGCTGGAATTTTGTCCCCATTTTTAATGATTATAGGTAATAATTAAAAGCTTAATATAGAGAGGTATTTTAAGGTTTTAATTAACACCTATGATTATTAAAAAAAAGTGGACAAAATGTTGCTTTTAGTTAATACCTATTATCATTTTGTCCGTTTTTTTAATGATCATAGCTTTTAATTAATACCTATGATCGTTAAAAAAGGGGACAAAATGCCATCACCATTAATGAAGATAAATGTTCGTTGTTTTATGTCATCAGTCTAGAGGAGCAAGCGCCGGCGGTGGCGGCTGGAGGAGCAAGTTGCAGTGACGCTGAAGGAGGAGAGGACCGAAGCAAAGAAGATGAGTGGAAGAGGCTGCATCTTATGAGAAAAAAAAAAAGGGAGAAAGGGTTTTTAGTTCAAAGAGGTAGTTATATAATATCAAAAATTGCATGAACAATTTGGTCAAGATAAGATACAAAATTTGCCACCCCTCCAAAAAATCCCAAATATGTAGGGTTGAGAAAAGAAAGGAGGGGAGCACTAGAAGATAAAATTTTTTTCCACCCTTCACATCTTCTCTTTCCAACCAAACACACATTTTTCTCTCTTCAAGCCCCCCGGGCGCCGCATTTCCAAAAGCCCCCAACCAAACAAGACTTTATGTTTAATTTGCCCTGACCTTTCCTATCTTATCGTGCAAGTTAAGTTGACAAATGATTTCCTGCAAGATACCATTGAGTTTGATCTTGTTGCGTATTGAACGAAGTGATGGTGTTTCTCTTAACTTCTAATTAAAAAGTCATAATCAAATGTCGTTCATAAACTAACATAATTTAAATAAATAATTGTTATTTAAAATAACTTTTTATGAAGAATAACACCCTTTTAGTACCTAGGATAATTTTCTTATAAAGAAGACCACATTTCTCTATGCGGTGGCTACCATATCTTTAGTTATTACCTTCTATACGTGTCTTTAGAACTAAATAGATATAATCTTGATAATTTCTAGCGTGGTAACTCCCTAGCTTCACAACACTCAATGTAAATATTTTATTTATAAGGATTTGACTTTTCATAAAAGAGGTTAGTGCGTTTTAAAAATATTCCAACAAAACAAGATGAGAACATTCAAAAATAGAACACATAGTCACATGTGATTAAAGAACTTGACGAAATGGATATAAAGAACTTGATGTAAGTATTTTCCATATAAAAATTAGTCTTATATTTATTAATACAATTAACTCTTTAAATATGTTTTATATTACGGATCCAAAAAAGCACATATGGGTTCTCTCATAATCCTTTTTTTCTTTTCTTCTCAGAATCTCATCTCCATCCTCATATTTTAAAAAAAAAATAGATGGTTCAAATTTAATCTTATAAAAATATTATTTTAAACATAAATAAATAAACTTAAACCATTAAAACATGATGTATACAATTCATAAATGCAAAATAAACAAAGTTAATAAAAAAAATTTATAAATAGAAAATATTAAATATGAATAATCCATTTTTTTATCTAAGGGTTAAGATGGGATTCTGAAAAGAAAAATAGAGAAAGGATTATGAGAGAATATGCTCTTGATGGAGTTCAGTTTAATGATCAAACCCCAGTTAGTACAAAGGTTGAATAATGCTGGAATAAAAAAGGTTAAATATAATTCGGCCTTAACGATAGTTCTTTTGGATTACCACCTGGTGCGGATGATATGAGCCCCTTGACCATCATAGGGTCTATCTCTTGGAGACTTTTCTGAACCGTGGAATGATCCACCAGAATAATTGTACTAATACTTTTCATGTGAATAATATTTGTGCCCTACTACACCTTGACATTTATACACGGAGTTTACTATACATTTTGATTTGTACATTTGGACAATAATATATACCATTCCATTCCAAGAAAAGGATAGGCCAAGAAAGAGTCTTAATAACAACGCTACCTTCTAAAATCAGAGGGACTACCAATAACCTTGTAGCCTAGTTACATTTAAGCTTCCTCATAAGTGGGAGGTTGAAGGTTCAATTTTATTTGTAATATCAAGTCATTAGTACCTACCCCTTTAATTAAAAAAAAAAAATCAGTGGGAATGGATTCAATTCTATTTGTAACTTCATCTTGTTAGTGTCTTATTTTTCTAATTCAAAAAAAAAAAAATCATAGAAAGAAAAAAGAACTAAACTTATAATACACATTATATGAACCTCACCGAATACTTTAGCCTAAAGTAATGATATACACGAACCCATAAATAGTCTCTTGGAAATTGTTCTTCACCGTGAAATGATCGATCGGATTAATTGTAATACTTTCTTATATATGAATAATATCTGTTTCTTGCACATTGACAATCGTTCATGGACTTTATTACACATTAGAACCAGTTTCAGTGCTCACGACAATGATGAGCCCTAAAAGCTATTCATAGTGGTGATATCTGCATTGTTCGCATAAAATTTTAATGGTCCAGATTTAAAATTTTCAACTAATGATTTTTAAATCAAAAAATCATTTTTTTGAAAAACTGAATGTTAAAAGATTATTTTTATTTTAAATTCTGTAAACATTAATATATTTTTAAAAAAAGGTAAAAGGGAAAAAAAAACCGACCTAAACCATTTAAATTAGATCTAAGCAGTCTGCAATAATGAATAGCTCTTGGTGCTTATTATTGCGATGAGCCCTGAAACTAGTTCCCATTATACATTGTATTTGTACATGCCGACACTAAAATATACCATTTCATTTCTAGAAAAAGATGGGCTGAGAAAGAGAGCCTTAATAACAATTAATGTTACATTCTAAAACCATTCTTACTCTCTGTCACTTGATACAAACCCATAAGAAAAAGATCTCATGAGCCCACAACCAATTGAAAATATACTCATTTTAAGAAAATTAAACAAAGATCGATGATCCACTTAAACCCTTAAACACATAGGAACAAGAATCCAAAGTTTTGGAAGATACCACAAGATTGATCAAGCATTGATAACTCTACTAGTTAATGAAGGATCCTAGAGAGAACCCACTCTCAAGAATCAAGATACAAAGTGCATAAATGCAACTTTCCAATTCCAAAATTAAGTTTGAAGTCTTCTTACAAAATGAGGGCTACAATGTATTGAACTAGGGACAGCAACCTCATAATTTTTTCGCACAAATAAAATAAACAAAATATAATCAGAATTTAAAGCTCAGAATAGGCTTAGTGAGACCCAAACGAGTCTTCCTATGTGTAGAACTAGGTCTAAACTCTTTAATTTGAAATCTTCATATCTAAAACTTGATCAATAGCTTCATTTTAAGTCCATATTGAATTAAGGACCTGATCTGAATTATTTTTATTCATATTTATTGATGCAATTTTCATTTACTCTACAACAATCTCTTGAACTAGTCCAATCAATGCTTCTTTTAATATTTTAGCTTATGCCTTTATGATTGGTCCAACTGAAATTTGTAAAGGCTCATTCGAAGTTGAAGAGACAACTTGCTGATTCGCATTACTTAACGTCAAATGCCCTTCCATCTCTAAGTTGGCTTATCTCACATTTTCCTCCAAGCAACCGTTAAGTAATCTAAGGTTGTGCTTATGATCATGTTTGGGGCTCCAAACGTGCATTCAAACATGTAAAAGTGGCTTTTTACCTTTGTTGATATTTTGAAATAGCATTTCGTGGCTTTTTTACTAATATGCTGCAAACAGTGAAAGTTATTTACCAATATATTATATCTTGGGAAATATTTACCAAAATACTACATAGAAAATCATTCTTCAGGTGATGAATTTTAGAAATCGTTTACCTGAAGAATGATTTCTTCATTAACACAGCTTTGGCGCGCAATTCTATGCAAATGAAAATCGTTCTTTAGGTGAACAATTTCTAAAATTCATCACCTGAAGAACAATTTCAGTGCATTTTCTCTCTCCTGCCCCCTCTCTCCTCATCGTTGCCTATTGATTAATTTACAATAAAAAAACTCCCTCTCTCCTCATCATTGCCTAATGATTAATTTACATTAAAAAACAATGATTGCTGAGTGATTGATGATGATGATGATCATAATGATGATAGTAATAATACTAATAGTGATTACATAATAAAAGAAATAATTATTGCAAAAATAGGATAAGGAGTATATTGACCAAATAAAATATTAAAAAATTAACACTAAATAATAATTAAGTGTATATGATTGAAAAATGAAAATGAATTAACCTTATCAATAGTGACTTCCTGTACCACATCTAGGTCTCCTCCGCATACGTTGTGGTCGTTATTGTTGTTGCGGTCGTTATTCTTGAGATTCAAGCATTTCATTGATTTGTGTCGTTGACGTATTTAAATCAAACCACGGCAATTCATTTAAAGAAATGGATTGTCTAGGAGTGACAAATGCTTCATTTGATGGCCCACCATGCTCAAAAGTAGAAGTATTGTATTCAGTCGAAAATAATGCATGATCATCTAATAAAGATGTGAATGACTGAGATTGAACAACATTGGGTAGGTTGGAAGGAGAAGATAATAATGGTGACATGTAATGAGGTTCTTGTTGTGTAGGGTTAGAAGAAGTGAAATGGGATAATGACGATGTTGACATGTAATGAGGCTGACTAAAATTTGGAGGGTCTTGTTCTAAAACATTTTCATTTTCAACTGGTGGTTGGGTTGACAAGTAACCGCCACGTTGCTTGCTCGGTCTATCATGAGGAATTTGTGGTCAAGGCAACTGAATTGTTGGGGGAGCAGGTTGACGACTCATATTGAATCGTTGTTCTCTAAGTGCAAGTAAAATGTTTCGTTGGTCTCGAGCAACTCCCTCTCGATAATCAATACAATTTGAGCATGTAGAACGAATATTAATTGTTAGCCTATATAACTCCTCGGCTATGTCAAACTGAAATAAATAAAAAGAGATTGTGTTATAACACTTATTATATGAAGGAAAAAATGGTATTGATGGAAAATAGAAGAAAAACTTACCGCACAACCAGTATCACCACTGATATGTTGAATCCATCGTCTTGTATATTTCCAGTACCATTGCATGTATTGAGATGTTCTATCAAGTTCATCATGTGCCATTGGAGTATTAACAATAGCATCTGACCAAGTATCCCATGCCTGAATAAATGTTGAGTATTGGTTAATCCAATTTGTAGTTGTTCTACCTCGTAGTTGCATTGTGTGGTAATTTCCCAATACAAGATGATACAACATCAGCATCCAACTTTGGATGGTCTTGAGTCAATGACGTGCTCAAGAACATGTGGGCCCCACAATATTTTGTTATCTTCCAAAAGTTTCTATTTTCTTTTTTGCATGCCCTTACTCTCCGATTGCAATTTGACCCATAGTTAACACATGATACCCTTCATATTTTTTACGTGAATAATAAACCTTAAATGTGTGATGAACTCGAACAGGGTATAACTTGATTGCACGTCTCAGAACCTAGACACTATTAAATACCTTTCCAATATATAACTCATTCGTATCACTTAGATTCAGAATTTCTTCTAAATCATTAACCTCATGAGTCATATCTAGCTCAACATTAATTTGTGATAAGAAAGCAGCTGCAAGATCATTGTGCTCGTTCCCCTCTTCATGGTTATTGTCGTTGTCTTCATTATCATTCTCGCCACCAACATTTAAATAAGAATCATATTCATCATCTTCCTCGATTTCATCCATGACATCTTCTACATGAGGAATTGAACATGGTGCTTCATTGTTGCCACCATATAATAGAGGTTCAAATGAGTGGAAATTTTCCATGTCACCGGTAAACATGGTTCTTGTCCCACAATGTTAACCTCACTGATACTTGCTGGAAGTGTATTTTCAACATCATTGATTATTGGTTGTGATTCAATGTGGTCATCATATGGTAAATCACATATGTTGGCATACAACTCTGCACATGTCAATTGAGTTGAAAATCTTCGAGTCACTTGCCACATTTGTTGTATGTCCAAGTCATCTTCCAAATTACATGCCTGGTACTGTGGTGGATTTATGCATGTAGGATATATGTATACTATATTTGTCACGATTTGATTGGGAGGAAATTGTAGCTTTCGTCCGATAACTTGCTTCAGTTTACTCAAGGTAATGTGGGCTAACCTCCCTTTGGTGGGTATTTCAACTCTTGAAAGAAATTAGCATCACTACTATATTGCTTGCAAAACTATGGTGTGACAATAAAGCAGCACTTCATATAGTATCGAACTCTTTGTTCCATCAACAAACAAAACATATTGAGATTGACTGTCATTTTATTCGTGATAAGATCAAAGAAAATATTGTATCTACAGGGTACATACAATCCGACGACCAACAGACAGATCTTCTGACAAAAGCCTTAAATGGAACATGGGTTCAATATCTTTGTAACAAGTTGGGCATGATCAATATATATGCTCCAACTTGAGGGGGAGTGTTAGAAGTCAAAGACCGTTAGGCATATCTTCCAAGTCAACGACAATATCCTCTTCCGTCAGGAATATCGTCCACTGCCAAAGAAGAATGTGATGAAAACGTGTAGAATTAGGGATGGTTTCAAATTGTGTTAATTGTATATAAATATCTAGTTGTACATTTCATAAATGATAACTAAATTTTGCATGAATACAGATACAATGAGTTAAAGACTTGGTTTAAGAACCTGCCAAGGAGTCTTTGAACCATACTCGTGTGATGTAATTCTGCGTCTTCAATTTCCTTCGCATGATCCCCCATGTACACGTTATACGTTTGAATCTTCAGACTCTGAGAAAAAGAAATTTTTAAGCATTTTACTCTTATTATAAACTTCAATAAATTAGTAAAGAAAATTGAGATAAAACAATCAATAGATATGTGGGGGGGGGATTATTTTACCTTTGGATCATGGCAATAGGCCTGAAGAATAAGAAGACTACAAAAGAGAGAGAAGAGGAGATGTCGGGTTCTAATAAAAGAAAACATGTTTAAATTTGCTTAATGAAGTGTGATGGAGCTTCAAGTTTTTACTGTGTCTTGTGGCTCAAAAAGTTTTGTTATGTATCTAAGGGCGCAACCGGTGGATATATATAGGATAAAATATCATCATTAATTATGAATGGATTAGAGATAAATTTAGTTTAATTATGTGAGAAAAGCACGAGACATAGGCACATGCCAACGTCATTAGTTATTGATGAGATGGATCTTTTCCTTAACATGAGGGCATATTTTGAAGCTTTGTCTCCTGTATATATGTTTGACTAGTCGCAGAAATTTATTCATCGTAAGACTGACTAATACGGTGCCGTGCATCAGCGTCGTGAGACATATCCATCATCATTAATTATTGAGGATTAAGTGTTTCAAAGACGCGTTTAGTTGTTGGGAGTGTTTAACTAAACTGACACCAGTACCTCTTTAAATCTTGACTTAAGTAAGAGGTTGTGAGTTCAACCCTCTATAAATATGATAAGTTGATGAATTCCTTCCATTCAGTGAGGGATGACAAAAAAAATGAAAAGTAAAGAAGCGTCTGGTTGTCATTTTCTATTTCATGAATGATTACAAAGATTTAAATCAGAGGTCAAGTGGCCACAATAATGACGAGCGATAAATTCTAAATTTAATATATTTAATCTCACCTTATTCATTTATTTTGGGGATTATTTTAGGTTAATTTAGATTTATTAGATAATATTTGGATAGTTAACGGAAATAATATAAATCTGAATTAATTATGATATTATTGAGTTAAAATCGTTAATATTCTGATTACTATCTTGTGATTAGAAAATATTTTTAAATATATGATAGATTACGATTTTATTTGATTCTTGTAGGGTAAGGAGAAGCAGATTAGAAGATCATACAGCGTAGAATTTTTTTAAAAGCTAAAAGAAAATCTAATTGTTAAATTTTATTGGGTTATTTAAATTTTAATGGACTCAAATTTAAACAAAAAAACTACCTCCTCCCCCCTTTTACTTACCCTAGCAGCCACTGCAAGAGAGAGGACTCACGGACTGACGCACTAGGAGGATAATATCTTGATTCCAATTCTTTCTGAGTCGCAGACCCCATACCCATTCAAATACCATTATTTCTCATTGACGGGTCCCACGTCCATTGATCAATCAACACCCAATTCATTCTCCTATCCTCCTTGACACGTACAGTTTGGTGAATTGTTGGCATGTTCCTCATGTTTGCGACTTGTTGGCTCTTGGAGAAAGAAGAGTAGCCATGGCAGTTTAAGCTCTTTTAGGAGGTAATTTGGAAGGAGCATGGAGAAAATTAGAGTCTAGAAACTTACACTTGAAGATCATAAGGGAGTGTCTTTTTTATTTAAGACTTAGGATTATTTAGTTTTAAATGATTTTGAGTTGTAATAATTGAGAGCAATCTAGTTTTAAATTGTAGACATATCTCTTTTGGATTGGATTGATATTTTAGAATATTTTATGCTTGAGACATTTGCTAGAATTTTTGTTTACAAACCTTTGAATTATCAATTAAATTATTAATTGAGTTTTTATTATAAATTTAATTGTCAACTTGGTTTATTCTCTTGATTGTTTAATTGGGTTGATTAAATGTCTAGTTGTTCAATTGGACAATTGTAAACAAGATTTCCAAAATTAGTTTGAAATTAATTTGATTGGTTTCAATGGATTTAATTAATTAACCGCCGCTTATTTTATTATGAGTTTTCTAATGAATTAGGTGTTATTGAGCTTGAGGATTTCTTATGTTTCAATTAGGTGATTAAATTTATTAATTCCAATTTTGCATTAACCTCCCTTTGGTGTAATTAATTAATGTGGGCTAAGAAAGTTAAGTCCATATGAATCCCAAGTTGTCCCCTTCATCATTATAACTGAACTCAATCTTTATTGTTTGTCTTGCTTTTTATTAATTCTTTACATAGGATTTTAATTCCTCTTTCATAAACACCCCCCAAAATTGCATTCAAATTCATATAGATTAGTCTCATTCTCATATAGGTTTTAGAGTCAATTATATGAGTGCATTTAGTTAGTTTAATTGCATTTATGTAGTAGTATCTTACATTTTAGTTTAGGTCCATTTCATTGCATCTTTTATCACTTAAAAATAAATCCTAAAGAAAGCTAATAGCTTGCTCCCTGGGAGAATGACCTAAGTTGACCCTAAACTGCATAATAATTTAAGACCTAATTTAATTGATTGTTTTAACCACAGAAGCACACATCAACGACTCAGTTTCTATGGGCCCAACGCCCAAGTCATTCCCAAATCCGGACTTAGCACTCTTATTTATGTCTTGCACATGTTGCATTAATTCATTAGATGGTGTGTCTTTTGATTAAAAAAAATAAAGAAACTTTTATGATGTTACTTTTGTGTTTTTATAAATAAGATAAACAAATTATTTATACAGTATCTTTGAATCTTTTAGCATGTTTTTTTATCAAAAAACTGGTTCGACTTAAATCATTCTTTTTTTTTTTTTTTTTTGCAAGCACTAGAAGTATCCTCCACTAATACCAATAAAAACTAATACCCTAAAAGTATAGAGGGTAAAAAGTATAAAATTACGAATTAACTAGGATTAATGCTCTAACGCTATACACAAACTGAGTTGTCCTTGTTTTGTTCATGATCGTGAAAGGATTTGGACGTGCATGGAGAAAAGTCTACTACACGATAAAGGAAGACGTATGACCAAAGCTATAGGGAAACTATGAATATGCAGTTCAAAATATCTCTTTGTTTTTTGAGAAGGACACGATAATTCTTATAGTCACCCCAATGTCTTTTAATTTTTATTCCCAGTGGGTTGTCCAGGTTAAAGTAAAGCATATTTTTTGGGACTGTGTCCACATAAACGATGTGACCTATAACTTGCGGTCTTAAATTAATTAACCATTACTTTTAATTTTTAATATAAAAACTGGATAACTAATTTGTGGATAATAATGAAATTAGCCAAGTTAATTATTTGTAATAAATGGGTGTTAGTTTCTCTGAAATATCATCATTAATCATATGCATTAGAACTACCTCTTATAGAAACCATCTTACTGTGTTCAATCAATACAAATACTTTCAGACAAAAATTAATTTGAGAGATAATAACGTGTAATGAGTTCTTATATTTAGAATCAAAATAATTAAATTCATTGTCTAACTCTTATATTATCGACCAGAATGTAGTACCAGAGACATGTCCAACAATGTTGTAGTCAGCTGCAATTAAATGGCTTAAATTCCAGTCCAAGTCTTCCTCGTGTTCTTGCCCATGCATCTAGTCTAACAAGTAATGATAGTACTGATTTTCAACGTGGAAGAAATTATATGTATAGGTTAGAGCAAATTGCGAGGTAACTACTGCTCCTATGATGCTTGGCTTTGACAATTATGTTAATTATATATTTGTGACTTAACTTTCTTGTTACGTTGTCCAGGGGCAAGCCAACAAGACTGGTTTAGAGCTAGACTTGTGTGTTGCCTTGGCATGAATGATAAATACCATGATCTCTTGAGTAACTCATACTAAAAAGTTTAGTTTCCAATTCTTGTATGCCTTGGTCTCCTCTAACGTAGGGAATGTGAAATATAATATCCGACTTATCCAACTTAATTAAATCATTTATTTTAAATTATAAATGAACTAAACTATTGAATAATAAGCTAATTAAATTAGCTAAACTACTAAAATAATAAAATATTTAATTTAATATTAAAAAAACTGAAACAAATGATTGTATATATATTTTTTTTTTCAATTTTACAAACATTTGTAGCGATTCTATAACTGCTACTAATCAGGTGCCATTTTAAAACATAAATTAAATTTTTGTCGCAAAATTTGGATTTCAGTGAAATTGTAACCTCTACTAATTATTGCCGCCATTTTTAAATTCAAATTTGTAGCGGTTTTTGAACCGCTACAAAAAAAGAACTAAGTTTTAATTTTTCATTTTCTGCCATCCAAATTTTATGGATTGATATTTATAGCGATTATATAACCGCTACAAAGTTCCCAGAAAAGATTTCCCTCTTGAGAATGTTGTAGCGGTTGGAATGAACCGCTACAAATATAGTAGCGGTCATTATGCTTGAGTAGTGGTTAATAATAACCATTACAAAACTGCTTGCAACAGTGAATTTAGTAGCGGTTTTAGGAACCTACTGATGCTGTTTATAGCGGTTAAAACCGCTATAAATACATGTTTTTAACCATTACTAAATCACAATTTTTTTGTAGTGATACTCCATCCAGTTCTTAATATAATATCCAATTGACTTTTTGAAGAGATTTAAAATGCTAAATAAACTATTTAATCCTAGCATATATTGTATATTACTAGATTATACATCAATTTATAAGTCAGACAAATTTGTTTGGGGAAAAACGATAAACATAAATAATTTAATATAATTTATTTAACTTCCTTAATTTGTTTTTAAAAGTCAATTTAATCTTATATTAAGGAATGAGAAGTAATAGAATATAAAGAAGATATAAATTGGGAAAATTTCAGATAATGACTACCGTAGCAAATTAATTCCAACTAGAACCTAAAGAAATATGAAATTTCACTGTAGTTCGGTGGGCCTGTAATGAAATTAATTTGTCAAGTAAAAAGACAAAAATAACTCTTTTAAAAATCAAAGAAGAAATAATCTGATTTGCAAGTGATGAACTCATCAAGAATAAATGGAATAGTCATATAAACAAGTGAAATTAATTTCTTAACAAGAACACATTGGAGCATGATCAAGTCAATTTTCGTTTACAAATAGTGAGTACATCATGAATAAGTGGAATAATCTTGTGAACAATTCTAGGATGGTACTTGGTGAAAAAGTGGAATTCCACTTGTTTATAATGTGTCGACTACTTACAAATGGAATTTGACTTGATCATGCTCCAATATGTTCTTGTTAAAAAAATTAATTTCACTTATTCATATGACTATTCTACTTGTTCATGATATGTTTGTTACTTGCAATTAAGGTTGCTTCAATTCTCCTTTGATTTTGAAAGGGTTATTTTTATCTTTTTATTTCGTAAATTAATTTCATTACTGGCCCACGGGGTGCAGCAGTGAAATTTCAAATTTCCTTGGAGTTCATGGAAATTAATATGCTACCGTGGTCCTTATATGAAATTTTCTCACATAAATTTCATAAATATATGTAGGGAAACAAATTACAAGACTTGTAGGAATTACAAATTCTTTAAGAAAATTGAAGTCACATGAAGGTATACATGGACATGCATGCCCACACCATGTATATTTCCATTACACTAGGGGAGTTGTATATTTACCTAGGAAAAGAAAAAGAAAAAGTCAACGAGGGAGTGTATAATCTCAAAACATAGAATTTGGTCAAAAAATGTAATTTACTTATGAATAAAAATAATGAGATTTTTTATGATTTAATTGTATAATAAAATTAAAATAAACAAAATGCATATTTTTATAAGTTGCTGTCTTTTTTATATATTATTAATTTAACTTCAAATTATATATATATATATATATATATATATATAATTGTCCTGCTACAAAACGTTGGATGTTTTAGCATGTTTTTATTCAAAATGAACTTTTACCCTCTCTCACTTGTATATGCCACAACACAAATGATCTAACTCAATTCTACAAAACGTTGGATACTTCTGCATCAATTTATTCAATGGGTAATAGTAATGATAATGATCTATAGAGGTGAATTAAACACAACAATAGGGCTTCTCACTTGAATCTTCCCATCACTCCAAACCAAAGATGCTGACGCTATAGATGCTTCCAAGCTTCCTTCAACACTCACCACAAAGCTCTGCTTTTCGCCATAAGAAGTGAATGAAAGAACATTTGGGTTCACTTGGATTTTCAGCCCCAGAGGACCACTCACTGTGGCTTTGTAGGTGCACTTTTCTGACCCAACATAAGTAACAATTCTATTAAAAACGCCACTCACAGTGACGTTGGAGGGAGGTGTTGGAAGAGCAAAGGAAGGGTAGTTTAGATGACTTGCTTTAGCTGATACAGAGCAGGTGCTATTATCCCCTGTTACAAGCTGTAATGTCTTTTTGCTGTACCCTTGCCCACATAAGAATCTCACAAAATCAACCTCACCTGCGTCATATACTAAACCAGGATTCACTGCCTTTATAGGATCGATTTGACCTGCTCCATATGCAAACTCTGCATCTCGGTTAATCCTGGGACTCAATGGCCTAGCTGCAACCACAAACACATAACATATGATAAGTTTTCTGCATTACTATATATGTTGCAGCAACTTATATGTCACCTATGATAACATGTGGACGAGTGTAGTGTAAAGATGCAATAACAGAAGATGTTATGTATTACCAGTGGTCATTAGAGCCGATTGAACAGCGAAAGGGGACCATTCCGGATGGAATGATTTAACGTAAGCTGCAGCCCCAGAAACATGTGGACAAGACATGGATGTTCCTGATATTATGTTAAACTGCAAGCTTCTGTTGTCGCCTTCAACATCAGAAATAGAACCTTTCGGAGACCAACCCGCAAGAATGTCGACTCCTGGAGCCACTAAATCCGGCTAAAGGGAAAGGGGGACATTTGTAATAAAGATAAGCCCTTAATCTACTATGTGTATATTGAAGTGACCAAGTGATGATCAGACATAGACAATTTATACCTTGAGAATATAAGGGGAAACATGACTAGGACCCCTTGAGGAGAAAGAAACCACCACAGGGGCCAATGTATCCTTTTCCTCGTTCGTTTTAAATATAGTTGCAGCTGTATTCCTACAAGTTCGGGTAAGGATTTCTATTAAAAAACGTGTTATTCACATGACATTGTAAATAGATATAGGAAACTTCAGCTAATGGTTATTACCCATTGGAATTAATGTAGACAAATATGCTATTTGCATCCTGCAAGTCAATGTACGAAGCAGGCAAGGGGAAAGACCCGCCATAATCTCTGGATTTCTGACCTTGAGTAAGTGCACCAACAGCTTGAAACAGAACAGAGAGAATGTGAACAGAGCAACCAACGTTGACATGAGAACATTGCATATGATGTATGCACTGACGTTGTGAACAGGGAACGACGACAGAGGGGTTGGTGAATGGTTGCCATGTCTGACTTTTGCATTATTTTAAAGAATTTATAAGGTTGTGATTTTAGTATAAATAGGTGTGAGATTTTCATTGTAATGCATCTGAGTTTTGAATAAATACATTTGAGTTTGGTTTCTATACCATTTTGGTACCAGAGCTGAGTTCTAGAGAGCCAGAGAGCGAAAGAGTGAGGAGTGGGTGAGAAAAAAAAAACGTGAGAAAAAGGGGGTGTCGGATTTTCACTCTCGGAGCATTTTTTGAAGAAACCTACCTCACCATCGTGTTCAGAAGGCCGAAAAACCTAGGAATAGCCTCGGTCACCGCCGTGAAACACCTCCACGCGCCTCCACGGACGTCGCCGGAAAGTCGCCGAAATTTCAGACAGTCGCCGGAGTCCAAAGGTTGAAGACGACCCAGTCAGCTGCCACGTCATCACTGTTGACCAGTCATCGCTACGCTGTCCAATCAGATTGCGCCACGTGCCAATATCACCACGCAAGCATCACCGTCAGCACTGCCACGTCACCCAGTCCAATCATCATCCACGTCATCGGTCAACGCAACGTGGACCAATCAAGGACTGCCACGTGTCACTCTGGCCACGTCAGCACAACGGTCAGCTAGAATTTTGTTAAAATTACCATTTTGTGCCCTAAATTCTGTGATATTTACATTTACACCCCTGAACTTTCTGAAATTACATTTTGACCACTAGAATTTGCCAAAATTACATTTCAGACCCCCCAAACTTTCTGGAATTGCATTTTGACCCCTAGATTTTGCCCAAAATTACATTGCTGCCCCTAAATTACCCAAATTTCCTATTTTACCCTTAACTTTTCCATAGACACAAATCCTTCCCTTACCCTTCTACCTTGTACCTAATAACTGCGTACTTAAAGTCATAACCAATTAGACAAACTACAAAATGCCTCCAAGACGCATAAATAGACTTGAGATTGAGATGGAGGAAATGAGACGCCAGATTCAAGAACTAGAAGCCACTATAGCAGAACAGCAAGCTTTGCTCGAAACTCGTAGAGACCACTCAGAAGATGATTTGAATAGCCACAGTTCGTCATCCTCTGACTACCGTCATCGTCCTCGCCAACAACCATTCCGCTTCAATGACATTAAGGTAGACATTCCTGAATTCGAGGGAAGACTCCAACCGGACGAATTCATTAACTGGCTACAAACAGTTGAACGAGTCTTTGAGTACAAAGAGATTCCAGATGAGCAGAAAGTTAAAATTATTGCCATCAAATTGAAGAAACATGCCTCCATATGGTGGGAGAATCTCAAAAGAAGGCGTGAAAGAGAGGGAAAGAGCAAGATACGAATGTGGGACAAGATACGACGCGAGCTCACGCGTAAGTTTCTTCCAGAAAATTATTATCAAGATAATTTCCTTCAGTTACATAATCTCCGCCAAAAGGCTATGTCTGTAGAGGAATATACCAGGGAGTTTGAGAAACTTATGATGAAATGTGATATACAAGAAAGGGAGGAGCAAACAATAGCTCGTTATCTCGGAGGGTTAAATACAAACATCGCCCATCCAGTACAACTCCAGCAATACTGGACTCTGGATGACGTCATCCGTTTAGCCATCCGTATTGAAAAGAAGATGCCCAGAAGGCCTCCATACCAACCGTCTTCCTCAACCAGAATTCCTTTTGATGGGAATAAGTCACAAATACATCATCCTAGCTCTTCACATGCGCCTCCACCAAAGGCTACTAGGGAATTCAACTCCAAAGCACCTAAGTGCTTCAAATGTCAAGGATTCGGTCACATCGCTTCTAACTGTCCTAACCGTAGAGTTGTCACTATTATGGAAGGAGAAGCTTTTACAGTATTTGACGAAGAAGGGAGCCTATGCCAGAAACGGAGCCAATATTTGATGAGGAGCCAATATTTGATGAGGAAATTACTCCTGCAGATCACGGTGAATCACTTGTTATTAGGAGAAGTCTGCATATATACAGCCACTGTGAAAGAAGAACCTTGGCTACGTCACAACATTTTTCATACCCGCTGCACAACTCAGGGTAAAGTCTGTGACGTCATTATTGACAACGGAAGCTGTGAAAATGTAGTCTCCAACTACATGGTAGAAAAATTGCAACTACCTACTCACAACCATCCGAGCCCTTACAAGCTTCAATGGCTTAACCAGGACAGCGAGGTAAAAGTTTCGAAACGATGCCTTATTACTTTTTCTATCTGTAAAAGGTATCATGATGAAGTTTGGTGTGATGTTGTTCCAATGGACGCTTGTCATCTTCTTTTGGGGAGACCTTGGCAATATGATCGACATGTTCTGTATGACGGTCACGCAAACACGTATTCCTTCCAGAAGGATGGCGTGAAAATTCAACTTGCTCCTTTGCCACCTGATAAACACAATAAAGGCAAAAATGAATCCAAACCATTAGTGTCTTTAGTCGAGAAGGTGACCAAAACAGAAAGCCAAGTAATGGGTTTTCTTCTATTGCTCGAGACAAATAACGAAACTGTCATTCCACCTGAAGTGCAGCCGTTGTTAGAAGAGTTTCCTGATGTGATTCCAGATGAAATTCCGTCGGGATTACCACCCATTCGAGACATTCAACATGCTATGGATTTTATTCTAGGAGTAGTAATTCCTAACAGGCCAGCTTACAGAATGAGTCCTCAAGAACATGCTGAAGTTCAAGGCCAAATTGAAGAATTGCTTAAAAAAGGATTGATCCGTGAAAGTGTCAGCCCTTGTGCCGTACCTGTACTCCTAGTTCCCAAGAAAGATGGAAGCTGGAGAATGTGCATAGATTGTCGTGCAGTCAACAAGATCACAATTAAGTATCGGTTTCTGATACCCAGGCTTGATGACATGCTCGACCAGTTATATGGCTCTACCATCTTCTCTAAGATCGACCTTCGTAGTGGATATCATCAAATCCGAATTCGTCCCGGAGATGAATGGAAGACCGCTTTCAAAACCAGAGATGGGTTGTACGAATGGAATGTGATGCCATTTGGGTTGACAAATGCTCCTAGCATGTTTATGTCCCTGATGAACCAGGTCCTTCGTCCTTTCATTAGCAAGTTTGTTGTTGTCTATTTTGATGACATTCTTATCTACAGTAAGAGCATAGCAGATCACTTAGAGCACTTACGTCAAGTATTGCAAGCTCTTCGTGAATAAAAAATTTATGCCAACTTGAAGAAATGCACTTTCTTGACAAATGAAGTTATTTTTCTGGGTTACATTATCACTGCAGAAGGTGTACGAGTGGATCCAAGCAAAATTGAAGCCATTAACAGTTGGCCAACTCCACAATTTATCCAAGAAGTTCGGAGCTTCCATGGATTAGCTTCCTTCTATAGGAGGTTCATTCGAAATTTTAGTTCCGTTGCTGCACCCCTTACAGATTGCATCAAGGGAGACAAGTTCCAATGGACAGAAAAAGCTCAATTAAGTTTTGAAGAACTGAAGAAACGCTTGACAGAAACTCCTGTGCTAGCTCTTCCTAATTTTGACCAAGTGTTTGAGGTCAGTTGCGATGCCTCTAACTCTGGGATTGGTGCTGTTCTGTGTCAAGAAGGCCACCCAATTGCTTTCTTCAGCGAGAAACTTAATGATGCTAAGCTCAAATATTCTACCTATGATAAAGAATTCTATGCTGTTGTTCGAGCTTTGCAACATTGGAGCCACTACCTATTGCATAAAGAGTTTATTCTCTATTCTGATCACGAATCACTTAAGCATTTGAATTCTCAACAGAAGATCAATCGAAGGCATGCCGCTTGGAGTGAAATGTTGCAGACCTATCCATTTTTACTCAAACATAAGGCTGGAATCCTAAATTCAGTAGCTGATGCGCTTAGTCGTCGCCATACTTTGTTAACAACTATGCAAACCAAAGTAGTGGGCTTTGAAACTATAAAAGAGTTGTATCAAGATGATCCAGATTTCCAGGGTGCCTGGAGTGCCACTGAATCTCAACCATTTCAGCAGTATTACAGGGAAGAAGGATTTTTATTCAAAGGAAAAACTCTTTGCATTCCTCGTTGCTCACTACGAGAAGCAATAATTTGGGAAGCACATAATGGCGGACTAACTGGTCATTTTGGTAGAGATAAAACTGTAGCCTTAGTAAAGGAGAACTTCTATTGGCCAAGACTTGAACGGGATATCAACAAGCATATCCAAAGGTGCAGAACATGCCACCTGGCTAAATCCAAAAGCCAAAATACTGGGTTATACATGCCATTGCCAGTACCCAAAGCACCTTGAGAGGATGTGAGTATGGATTTTGTCCTCGGGTTACCTCGGACCCAGAGACAAAAGGACTCTATAATGGTGGTTGTTGACCGTTTTTCAAAAATGGCTCACTTCATTCCTTGCCAGAAGACTAATGATGCGGTTCAAGTTGCAGATTTGTATTTCAAGGAGATTGTTCATCTCCATGGAATTCCAAAAACCGTCACCTCTGATAGAGACATCAAGTTTGTAAGCCATTTCTGGAGGACTTTATGGAAAAAGATGGGAACAAAACTTCAGTTTAGCAGTGCTAGCCATCCACAAACTGATGGACAAACATAAGCTGTTAACAGAATTCTTGGAAATCTTTTACGAAGTTTTGTTGGAAAGAACTTGAAGCAGTGGGATCTTATTCTTGCTCAAGTTGAATTTGCTTACAACAATTCAGTCAATCAAGCAACTAGAAAGTGTCCATTTGAAGTTGTTTATGGCACCCGTCCTCTCAGCCCACTTGATTTGACACCATCTTCTGATAAGCAACAATATAGTGTCAATGCGGACCAGCGGGCCAAGGAAATTAAGAAATTACATGAGCAGGTCTGTAATAAGATTCAGAAGCAGAGTTTGAAACTCAAGGAACAACGAGACAAGCATCGAAAACATCAAGTCTTTAATATGGGGGATTTGGTCTGGATACATTTGAGGAAGGAACGTTTTCCTAAACAACCAAACGCCAAGTTATCTCCGCGAGCCGATGGACCATTCAAGATAGTACAGCAAATTAACAATAATGCTTACAAAGTGGAATTGCCCGGTGCCTACGGTGTCTCCGCCACTTTCAATGTTGCGGATCTAACTCCGTATATTGATGATGTTGATTTTGACTCGAGGACGAGTTCTGTCCAACCCCGGGGGAATGAAACAGAATAGAGAGAATGTGAACAGAGCAACCAACGTTGACATGAGAACATGGCATATGATGTATGCACTGACGTTGTGAACAGGGAACGACGACAGAGGGGTTGGTGAGTGGTTGCCATGTCTGACTTTTGCATTATTTTAAAGAATTTATAAGGTTGTGATTTTAGTATAAATAGGTGTGAGATTTTCATTGTAATGCATCTAAGTTTTGAATAAATACATTTGAGTTTGGTTTCTATACCACAGCTTCAGCCACAAAGGCACCTTCTGCTTTGTTTCTACCTTCACATAGAACAATTTTACCCTTGACCAAATTTGGATCTAATGAACCTCTCCTGCAAGACCTGCACTTATAAAAACTACTTCATGAACGAAAATAAATCATTATGTCTCATGTCTTCTCCTAAAGGATTTCAAGATTTTGTCACCTGGATGTAGATCCATCGAAACCTGCTTTAGTATTTGGTGCGTCTCCTCCATAAATTATAGGATATTGTTGTTCCTTAAGGTCAAATGTATTTATTGAGACTCCCTAGACATAAGGAGATTAACATTAATTAAACATTAGAAAAACGTGTCAAATAGTAAAACTTTATGTTTCTGTCTCCCTTCTGATGACATTACCTCAAATGTTCTGTTGTCACCTATTCCAACCTTTGTAACCAACTTTCTATCTGTGGTGCTAGCAGCCACAGAAATAGCCCAAGGTTCAAAATTTGCAAGCGATCTAGGTGTTGGACCTGAATTCCCAGATGAAGTTACCGTTAATATTCCATTTCTCATAGCATGAAAAGCTCCAATGGCTATTGCGTTTCTGAAATAATTCTTGTCAGTTGACCCTCCCAGAGAAACTGATAATATGTCGACCCCATCAGCAATGACATCATCAAAGGCTGCTAAAATGTCTGCATCATTACAACCATCGGACCAACAAACTTTGTAGACAGCAATGCGTGCTGATACAGCACCCCCTCTTGCTGTTCCTGCTGCTAACCCTAACATGCTTGCTTGGCTAATTGGTTTCCCAGCTGCTGTGGATGATACATGAGTCCCATGACCATCACTGTCTCTTGGAGACTTCTCCTCGTTATCCTCGAATAAACCATCAGACTTGTAATACTTTGCCCCTATGATTTTTCTGCAAGGAAAGCATAAGTTGATGGTGTATACTACATAAATACGAAGCATACGCTTCCAACACTTTGAAGCGTTTTTCTGATAATACTCGGTGTCTTAAACTAATCTGTTAATTGTGGGTATGACTTCTCCGGTCCTTATTTACTTAATTTAATTAAATTAAGGAAGTTAGTTGAGTTAGTTAATATGACATGTATTTTTTAAAACACCTAACTCATCTCCCTCAATTCTTCCATTCCCTCTCCTCCTTGATTATGTTTAAGCAAGCATAATAGGAGTAAATTAGGAAGAGATTGACAAATATAAAAAATGTCTTATATTTCTTGTCCAGATCAACTTCCTTATATAAGGACAAGAGGGAGTACATAAATATGAACAACATCTGTCACTGGCACCTTGACAGTCTACAAAAATACAAGAACACACACAGATACCTGTTGCAAGTGAAGTTGGATGAGGATTGACATGTGCCCTTCCATTTCTTAGGTGGGGGGCCCAATCCTTTGTCACTGAAGCATTCGGATTCTGGCCAGATTCCAGTGTCAAGAACTCCGATGATGACATCACTTTCAGTCGTTGCTCTTTGCACGTTCTGTGGGAAACCAATGAAATCCCAGGACCTTGTTGTGTGGAGTTGTCTCTTTTGGTTAGGGAACACGGAGACCACACCGTCAAGTCCTGTATCGTGAATTTTATGGGTTAACGTACAACTCTGAGTGAGTCAGAGACAGAGCAAATAAGTTATTAAGAAAATAAAGCAATTGTCTTCTTGGTCACTAGACATTGTTTCTGCTTCTTTCTCTGTTAGCTTCGCAACAAAACCATTGAAACTCCGTTTGTAGTGATGGAGAACTGACTTGGGCACAGCATCGCTGAAGATACAGGTAAAAATTGAAAATTTCTACACAATGTTCAATTTTCAATCTATAAAATTACAGAGTACACTGAACTATACCTACTCAACCTCTTTCTTTCATACAATAGTGTCTAAATCCTATCAGGAAAACTAAATAAAAGTAATTTACTGTCTGATATAAAAATAGAATTATCCGTGTATGTACTTAAGCGGAAAACTTGTCCTTGGACTGAAAGAGAAGTGTGAAAAACGATAATGAAAGTATTATCGTTTATGTATGTTCATTTAAGAGTGTGACCTGGAAAGTCCTAGTTTTATAAGTGGATTGATATTACCTCTCAGAAGCTTTTTGCAGGAAGTTTGTGTACTGTGACAAGGCAGAAGCTTCATCAGTCTTGCTGTTACCAGTGTAGATAATGTAAGTCTGTGTTATCAGAACAGATGATTAATAACCAGAAACTGAGTCATGGGGATCCACACAAAAAAAAAAAAACAAGACAAAGAGACAAGAGAAACCATGTTTGACCTTGAGTTCATCTGAGGAAGAACATTGACATTCAAGCAGAAGAGAAGCAAAGAAGTGAAATCAACAACAGAGGAGCCAAAGATCTGCTGTCCATTCTAAAGTTTGTCTCGTAGCAATGACACAACATTGTGGCAAGTGTGTTATATATGGAGGAGCCAAAACGCGTATTGACATAAAGTCTGGAAAGGATTTGGATGTGCATGGAGAAAAGTCTCCACGAGAAAGGTAGATATAAGACATACCAAATTAAAGCTATTGAAAAATATCAGCATACATACAGCCCCACATCTCATTGATTATTGAGAAGGACACGATTAAAGGGAAGCTTACCTTTTGCGATTGCATTCACACGGTGTGCCTTACGTACGTAACATTTCAGTACAAGTCTTCTTAAAAATCAATATCACGAGGAAGATAAATAGTGATGTGGAAGAAATTATATGTTTATAGTTTAAGCTAGTGGTAAGGTTAGAGCAACTTGCGTAGTAACTGCTGCTCGTACGATGAATGGCTTCTTTTGTCAATTTCTGTTTCTTAAATTATAAGATTGTTACTTTTAACTTTGGGAGAATTACACTGTAGTCCCATAGAAGGGAAAATACAAAGAAACGGTCCCGGGAAATCATGAAATTACTATCAAGTTCCATGAGACCATTTTGTAATAAATTAGAAATGGCTAAAGTCCAAAATACCCTTGTCAGATAAATAGAGAGAGGGATGGAAAAATGAAGCAAAACTAAAAAACGAACAAATCTAGAAATGGCGTAAGAAGCATAATGAAGATCATCAGCCACTACTGAAGAGTAAAGTATGAAATTGATGCCAACACCTCTCTCATCTTCATTATTCCATTTGATTCATTTGTTTCAATTGAGTGGGTAAATAGATTTTTAAGTTTCCTTCGTTCGTCTTTGTTTTGGCCTGAAAAATGAGAAAAGCTGTCATTTTTGTGTGTGGATACTGTCCTCCATATGCTTGTAAACTAAAAAGGCAGACCCAGTAAATGCAATGGATTTGTGTTGGTTGTGGTTTCAATGTGTTTGGGTATGGTTTAGTGTGCTCTATTTTTGTTGTCATTGACAACGTTTTTTGGTTCATTGTGCTGTATTTCTGCAATAAAAGAGCTAAGGAATGAAGATGAGGGTGAAAGGTTTATAGCTACATAATATGATGTGCGTAGAAAAAAAAGTGTTGTTAGTAGGGGCAGCGGTAGTTATCAATGGAAGTTGCTGAACTTGTTAATGACAACTATATGTCATATTTAAATTTTTTTTTTACAACTATAGGTTTTGTTGATTCATCTTCGTTTTGTTCCTGATAAATGGAAAAATATGTTTGCTTTTTGTGGGTATTGTTCTCCATATGCTTGTAAACTAAAAAGGCAGACTTAGTAAATGCAAAGGATATGCTTTGACTGATGTTTTAATGTGTTTGGGTATGGTTTATTATGTTCTGTTTTTACTGTCATTATGCTCTGATTTCTAGTTCATTGTGCTGTGTTTCTGTAATATAAGAGCTAAGGAATGAAGATGAAGGTGAAAGGTTTTTAGCTATATAACATGATGTGTGTAGGGGGAAAAATGTTGTTGATAGAGGCTGCGATAGTTGTCAATGGAAGCTACTAAACTTGTTAATGACAACTATAGGTCATAAATGTTTTGCTTGTGGTGTAATGATGTTTGGCAAGGGTTTGAAAAGTGTTTTTTAGTATTCTATGTTGTTTTTAGTCATTAAAAGTGGGATTTAATGAACATGGTGTGAGAGTTGTGTGGCTGGAAATCTTGATTATGTAGTAAAAATGTGTTATTAATAGGGACAATGACAGTTGTTAATAAGACTGCTAAAATTGTTAATGACAACTGTTTTGTGTAGGTAGACAGCAGTGATGGCTAACACGTTTGGTAAGATTCTACTATGTTGATAAGACTGCTAAAATTGTTAATGACAACTGTTTTGTGTAGGTGGACAGCAGTGATGGCTAACACGTTTGGTAAGATTCTACTATGTTTCCTTCATATAGGAGAAGGTTTGAAGTCAGTGGAAACGGTGATATAACATATGTTGGGGGAACAGTCAGATCTAGAAATCCGATTGTAAATATGATTAGATAGAAATCCAGACCACTTGATTTTTGGCCACGGTCTGTGAATTTGTTGTTAGTTTCTTGTACATGAATTTTCAAATGTAAATGAAGGTTGCATATAATATGGTTTTGTATCCCACTTTCATTTATGAAAATTTGTAATATGATGTAAATTCTATTGTCAATGTATGGACCTAGAGTTGTTCGTGAAGACATCTGGAGTTGTCAATGTATGCCTATGAAATTGTTAATATATATATGCAGTTATGATCACATTGAAAATGATAGTTTATATGCATATATTTCTAGATTACCTATGTTATTGCTATTCAACATTAATTACGCGGTTATATTATATGACTTGTCACTGGTGCCTCATTGACTTGTCAATGGAAGGGTTGAAGAGTTGTCAACAGAGGCCCAATGACTTATCAGTAGAGGCTCCTTAACTTATCAATGGAGGCCCCCGGTGTTATCAGTGGAGGTTCCTTGACTTGTCAATGGATGCCCATTGAGTTTTCAATGGAGACCCATGGAGTTGTTAGAGGAGGCCCTATAACTCGTTAACGGAGGCTCATTGACTTGTTTTAGAGGCTCATGGAGTTGTCAGTGGAGGCTGAATGACTTGTCAATGGTCAATGTATGGCCATTGAGTTGTCAATAGAAGTCCCTAGAGTTGTCAGTGGGGGCCCTATGAGTTGTCAATAGACGACCATTGAGTTATCAGTGGAGGCTCCTTGACTTGTCAATAGATGCCCATTGAGTTATCCATGGAGGCCTTATGAATTGACAATGGAAGTTCTAGACTTGTTAATGGAAGCCCCTAGAGTTGTCAGTTGAGACCCATTGACTTGTCAATGGAGGCTCTTCCATTTGTCAATGGACGCCTATTGACAACGACATTCATGCTCAATGACTTGTCATTAGAGACTCTTGGAGTTGTCAACGAAATCTCCTCGACTTGTCAATAGAGTCTCTTGCAATTGTCAATGGAATCAAACAATGTGCAAGAAAGAGCATCATATGTGCATTACATAACTTTAGCACTAACGTTAACTTATGAAAATGACTCTGTTATTCATAATTACAACAAACGTCTCAAATACAACTTGTTTGAAGTTGATTATAACAAAAAATATCGCATCTATACAATGTCACTACACTTGATCATTACCAAAAAGGAATAATATTTACAATGAGTGTTCACATGATCATTATAATCCCCTAATATGTTGTCCATACAATCATATTTACAATGAGTAATTCCCCTTCCCCTTTTGTTTCTCCTCCTTCTTTTCCTTCTACTTCTCCTTGTGGATAAAAAATTCTTCAGTGAATAAAGTGTATCCATAAAAGCTTGGTGCCCTTAGTTGTGTTGAGCTATTTTCTTGCTTGTTTGTCTTTGACAGATTTTCCTTTGTCTATCTTGCTTCCCCGAAAAAAAGAATTTTCACCACTTTAGCATTACATCTCAATCCAAGTAAGCCAAACATTCTTAACGTATGGCAGAAAATGATCTCAGCAAATCAGAACCACAACCTCATTCATTCACAATAACATTAACAATATGCAACAAAATATGCAAGAGGCGAGAAAATGTGCAAGTTTGGAGAAAAAGCATGCATTAGAGTGCAATGAAAATTTTCTGCGTAAATTATTTAAGTGCAAGAGCAAGTAGACTTACTAATGTTACTCCTTTAGAGAGTTCCTCCAAAAGGAATGAAGTTAAATGGAATAAATAGTGCATTGAGTAAAGTAGAATTATATCCATCCAATCCCCAGTATGAAGAATAGTATTATCAGCACAACGAAGAACTAATCCACAACAATCAAGGATAGAATGGGTCATCCTGATAGGCTCTATTTAACAAAATAATAATAAAAATTTATTATCTCTGAACTTCTCAAAACAACATATGCAATAGAAATAAATAATTCAGTAGTTTCTTTACAAAAGTTAAACTCCACAAAATTTTAGTAAAAAATGGTGCATCAAAAGAAAGGACCAGAGGATTCAAGAGATTCATAGCCAACTTCAAGATGCATTGAGGGGAAAAAAATAAAAAAAGTGACATTTTACCAACAAAATACCAAGGCAAAATAAAATTGTGGCAGCCAAATACCTCCATTATAAAGAAAGAAGCAAAAATTGGTGTATGGGCATCTAATGCTGGTATGATCTAATGAGCCAAGAGATAATTATAGTTAGAGAAGATATTATATAAGAGCGAAATATGATATTCAAAATAAAAGAAAAATGTGGACATAAAATTTAAGCAAAATTGTTTTTTCATTAATGACTCTATGCTCTCTAAAAACTAGACACGGAAGTGGCAGGCTGTCTAAACTTAGTATCTGTATGTATTAAGGCTGCACAAATAGGACTTGCAGTGATATAAAGAAACTAACACATCCTTCTTCAAAACTTTTATTATGTAAGAAACAATATTTTAAGAGGAGACCAAATCAAAGCAATGAAAACAGCATTACACAACAAAAGAGGGGGAACTTGTAACCATATATGAGATTTATGCTAAGCTTTTAGAAGAGTCCAACACAGCTAGCCAATAAATATAAAAAAATAAATATAAAAACCTCAAGGGTCAAATGACAAGAAATTGGTTATAGTATACTTCCTAGAACTTAACAGCAAAATTCCCACTCAACCACGATGAATTAAAGCTGATATGAAAGATCTGAGCAACACTAATCTGAGCCCAAATGGCTGAAAATGGTTTGAAAACGAAAATATCATGAAAATATCGATATGACCATTAGTATCATCATCCCCTGCATCAAACCAATAAAAAAATTATTTAACATATATGGACCAAGGATAATTACCAATTTTAACATTTATGCATCAAGATATATCTGGATCAGGCATATATAAGTGTCTAAAATTCCTAAGTTGGTCATCTTTCTAGACGTATATATATCAGCCTAATCATTAGAACCATTTGGATCAGCCTGCACTCTTGAAAGTGAATATATCCATTTATGCTGAGGTTCAAAGAAAGCAAAATTTTAATTTGTAGCATCCATGAAATTAACTACAAGAGGATTTCCTGATTTCTAATAAGTATCAAGAATTTCAGAGAATGTGAACTCTGAATTCAATTTTTATTGGAGGGAAATTGATTCATATATAGGGAAGGAAAAGAGACAAACCTCCAATTCAACGCCAAAAATTACCCATCAGTCAAGCAAAGAGTAATGGTTGCAAAAAGATGAAATTTGACTAGTAATTAGGGGACAAACCACCGATAGTTATGTAGAAGAAGTCACAATCTCCAACAAAGGATCACAACAAATGAAAATTGTCACCCAGAACTTTATGGTTTTGAATTTTCTTTCTAAAAATAAGCTCCAGAGCTCAGGAAAGAATCAGAGACTTTACAAGTTTCTATAAGCTTTCATTCAAACTTGTGAGGAAAGAAATGTGTTGGTTTTGCTTTACTTTAGTTTCATTCTTGAGTTCAAAGAAGGAGGTTATAAACAAATATACTGTAACTTCAAGAATTTCGATAGTAAACGATGTCATAGTACAAGACAAATTACAGATATATTATGCTTCGTTTCAATACTCTAAATTTTGTTCTTTATTGATGAGGTTAAAGTGAAGTCAAAGTTGATTAATGTCGTAACCCAAAAAAAAAAAAAGTTGATTAATGTCAATAACTGCATAGAACACTCTGAGGACAATCAGATTTTAAAAATTTTCAATGACTGAAATTAAGCAGCGAAACAAAAATCCTATCAATTCAAAGAAAAACAAAAGCTCTTAAATCTAAAAGGTTAATATACCATACAGTCCACGTGGCAACCATATAACCTTTCTGACTCCCAGATATGCTTTAAGTTCATCCTCCATCTGGATTTTACTCAAGCTTGGGTTCCTGTTTTTGTTCAAGAGACATTCCTCAGCGGTAAGACAAGTCCCTGAAGAAAAAGAAAACACTGTCATAAACAGCAGAATCATCAAACTTTATAAGCAAATGGCATATTACATTCAGAAGGGGGATCCAAGTTAAAGAAGCAAATCAAATCATGTGATCAGGAAAGACTGAAATAAAGCAATTAAGTAGACATAGTGACTACTGACTGACTAAAGAAAATAATCAGAAAAGTTACTACTTATTCTTGCTCATGAATAAGCCAAAACTAAAACCAAATTTTCAATAGATGTTTCATTGTCAACAAACTAGCATTCCGTAGAAATTCTGCTTTCATGCTTCTCCAAAGTCCAAACTAGAGAAAAATATTGTAGCGCGACAAAATAACTCTTACCTTCTCCGTCCACATGGATGCTTCCACCTTCAAGCACAATTGTCTGGGGAAATCTAGGAATCGTCTCGACTTCCAGAATCTAGCGAACATATGATGATAGGGTAATCAAATAAGCATATTGTACAGAAAATTTATTTGATAAAATATCCAAAATCTGAAAAATGAAACCTGAAAACCCTAATCATACAGATAAGGACCTTCAAGCTTCAGCAATCTAGAATCTCGTCTCTCCCCTTTTCGCTGCCTCCCACCCTTTACTCTCTCCTCTCCCACTTTTACTTCACGGTCTCCTTCAAAGAGAGGTTTCCACGATCTATCCTCCATACAGTGCGGATCCATGGCTCTGTAGAGAGCTCGCGCAGCTTTGCCTGTTTTTCGACAATCGGCAACCTCAACCTTGGAAGCCCTTCTCCTTCTTCGACAATGCTTCTCGCAATAATAATTGTTCGTCGCTGTCGGGGACAGCAAGCTGAAAGTCGTCCGACTGCAACAAGAAATGATGTCTAGGGAAGGCAAATGAATGTCTGCCATTTTTCCAATTATTTAGGGGTGTTTTGGACTTTTTCCGTTTTTAATTTATTACAAAATAAATCTATGGGATTTTATCATAATTTCATTATTTTTTTGAGACCATTTCTTTACATTTTTCCTTCCATTGAACTTATAATGTAATTCTCTCTTTAACTTTCTTTTTGTCGGGAAATATAAATTGCATGAAATAGTCCAAGTTGGCTAGACAAGTTAAGTTACTCCCTCTATAATGCATGTACTTCAATTAATTTACGAAAATTACGAAGTGATAGTTAATAGATTAAATTTGTCATAAATTAAAAAAAATTTCACTTTTACTCTTATTAAAAAATGTGTTTAAAAATTTAATGAATAGGTAAAATTAAAAATAAGCATTAATTATATGAGCAAAATTAAAAAATGAGTTTTAATTTTTTACAAGTGATTTATATTTTAGACTAAGTTATTTTTTAGAGACTCCCTATCATTAATTATTTTATAAGTGATTTATATTTTAGACTAAGTTAATATTTTAAAAGCTCCCTATGACCCTATATTGCAGCATTGAGGGTGTTTACTGTTGGGGCGTGATGACCGTGGCCTCCTCTTGACTGGTTTAGATTTTAGAGCTCGACTCTTGTGTCTTGGCATGAATCATAAATGCTTTTATCCCTGCACTAACTAATCAATACTAAAATATTTAATTTGCAATTCTTGTATGCTCATCTAGCTAAGAGAATCTGCCGCTTTTACTTTACTGCCCAATGCTACAAGTATCTCATTTGAAAAGTATTTTAATTCTCCAAATTAGATCATAGGGTCTAAATTTGACAAGTTTGTAGTGCCCAGCATCGAAACTTGGTCTACACCAAAACTAGTACTCAAGTGATCAAGCGGCTCAATAAAAATAAAGGCATTATTCACTTTTTTTCCTTATTAATTTTACGAGAACAAAAATGATTTTACAGAATAAAAATTAGGAAAATATATAAAAGTTTTCCTTCCTTTCAGTGTATAAGTAGATTAAAAATTGAAAATAATATTTAAAAAAATAGAAAAACATAAATAGATGTTTGATTATACCACTATCAAACATTTCAACATCTTTCTATTTTACATGGAAGAATAAACAACGACAAATTTGAGCAAATATACATGAAGCACCGTTACTCACGGGACTCTATTCACCATATTCAAGGAAAAATTGAAGAAAGAACCGATCTTTTGTCAGTATGAGGATGCTGACAATCCATGTGTATGGAACTCATTGAGCACTGTAAACCACAATGGGGCTCCTCACTTGGGAATTGCCATCATCCCAAGTCAAAGAAGCAGAGACTATTTCCACATTTATTGTTCCCTCAACTGTAACTCTAAACGACTTCTTCTCTCCCACAGCCGAGAACGACAAGACGTTTGGTGTCACTTGAATAGTCAGCAGAGAAGGAGGAACAATCACGTTAGCCTTATATACAGACTTAGCTGCTCCAACATTTGTCACTGTTCTATGAAACACACTGATGAAAGATTGTGAGATGTTTCTCTTAAGAGCGAAAGATGGGAGATTGAGGTCCCACACCGTTTCATTCTCAATTTTCTTACAGTTGACGTCTTCATCTGTAATGCTTCTCAGGCTTGTCCTATTATAACCTTGTCCACACAAGAAGCTCACATAATCTGATTCACTAATATCATATACCAAACCAGGGCTCACTGCCTTAATGGGATTAATCTGTCCAGCTCCATATGCAAATTCAGCTTCCGGGTTGAGAGCGGGGCTCATTGGAGTGGCTGCAATATTTACATGGAAATTAAGAACGGCATGTTAGATTATAAGAAAAACTAGCTAGAGCGTTATATATGAAAGCTTTACAAATAAGTTGATATTGGCGGATTAATCAAGTACTCTCATAGATCTTTAATATATGACATATTTAGAGAGTTCATCTTGATTCTAAATATAAAATATAATGATGCAGAACAGTGGAGGGGTAAAAGGGAGCAGAGAGAGAAGAAAAAGAGAGGCAAGAGAAGATGAGAGGAGTGAGGATAGTAAGAAAGGAGGAGAGAAACTAGACTAACATGGGAGGACAGAAATATCGGAGGGTAAGAAACTCAATAATCTATATTATTCAATCATAAAGTTTAAAAAATTAAATGAAATATATTGCAGGCTATTTAATTATAACCCCAACTTAAACCTTAGGAGTTGAAAGAGAACATTCTAAAAATCATAAAATTAAATGTGAATAACAATTAACAATAAAGATAGCGATAAATCAACATTAAGGCAAAGTATTTCTAAATCTTCTAGTTATTCTTCAAATCTCTTTAATAGTCTTCAAATCTTCTAAAATATACATTCTTTTTCCTAATTTCATTTTCATCACATAATTTTTATATTTGTTATTATTATTTTCCTAATTTACCCCTATAAATTTACATCAACAATAATTAAGAAGGTGAAGAAATTGAAGAATTAAGAAAGATGGCTATGATGTTTTAGAAAATTCATATTAACTGAATTAACTATATTCCTTAATCTAATCAAATTAATTTAATATGTTTTATATTAAAGACAGGAGATATCAATAGTTACCAGAAGTCATTAAGGCAGACTTGATTGCTGCTGGAGACCATTTGGGATGAAACGACTTGACATATGCTGCTGCAGCAGTAGCGTGAGGGCAAGCCATGGAAGTTCCTTGTATTATATTGAAGTTTGATTTTCTCTTTTCTCCTTTCACTTTAGTAATAGGCGAAATGGGAGGCCATGCAGCTATGATACCTACACCTGGAGCAGCTATATCAGGCTGCAAAATCGTTCACAACATAAGCATTTTCATAACTATTTGGTCGCGGAAAAGCGAAAAGGGCTAGCAGACCAAATATGCATATTCTCTAGTACTGTTTATATAAGTCACTCCGGATTGATATGTTTCACCATAAATAAGAAAAACCTTAATTTTTATTAATTTTATCTTAAAATTTAATAACTTTCAAACTTTACTTCTATTTTATATACACTCTAGTCTAAGAATACGACGTCAAAGATTGAAAATGTGCATTCATGTAAAAAAAAATTAATGTTGTGACTTATAAATAATAAAAAAAAAAAAAAAACTTCTGTGACTGTACCTTGAGAATGTTGGGAGTAATGACGTTTGGACCCCTTGAAGAAAAGGAAGCTACGTAAGGGGCCAAAGAATCTTTGCCTTCATTACTCTTATATATAGTAGCAGTTGGATCGCTGCCGAAATTGGTAGATCAAAGAACAAAAAGATCTATTAATCAAAAGTAACAAGGGATAAACACATATAATGTTACCTCCAATATTTAATATAAAACTCAGTTGACTTTTTTAGAGAGATTAAGGAAGATAAATAAATTACTTTAAGTATTTATATTTTATCCTTTTTATACCAAACTAATTTGTCTGACTTATAATTGGATATATAATCAAATGATACATGATATATTCTATGAATAACTATCTTGTTTAGTTTCTTCCATCTCTCTAAAAAGAATCAACTGAGTCTTATGTTAAGAACCGGAGAAAGTGTGTGAAGTTTGATGATATATACCTAGTAGATTTCAAGTAAGAGGAAATGAGTGTGCCATCATTTAGAGTAAGCACAGCTAGTGGAAGAGGAAAAGCAAAAAGAGATGGAGTATCTTTGGGGTAAATGGCTGTTGGAAGCACAACCCCAACGGCCCCTGACAGTCCCGTGGCATCACTCGGAAACACATCACACAAAACAATTTTTCCCTTCACCTTCGATTCATCCAACGAGTTTCCCAAGCAAAGCCTATCAAACAATCCCACTTATTATTAGAATAACATATTCTAAAGGTTCAATTATTCTATCAAAGGTGTAACTAAAAGCAACAACAGTAAACAATTAATACCTTGATGTCGAACTGTTAAATCCGCCAGCGATATTGGGTGCATCTCCAGAGTAAATCAAGGGATAAGTTTTATTTTGCAGATCAAAGGTGTTCAACGAAATTCCCTGCATGTAATCAAGTGGAGTATCTATGTTATAACCGTCCTCATTGATTGATCTGTCTGAAGTACTCCCTCCAGTCTATCTTATAAGAGTTGAAAATTTAAATTGCCTTGGCCTTTTATATAAGGATCTGACAATAATTATCTGAATATTTAATGAGTTTTTTTTCTATTTTTATGTCTCATTAATTAAAAATTTAGTGATACTTACTTATGTTTACTTTATTTCTCTGCTTTACTTTCCTCTTATAAATAAGGGGATATATACTTTAAAAAAAATTATTTTAAACATATTTATTATTTTTAACTAATTATAATCAATTTCTTAAATCGCATAATTCGATTATCCATCTCTTATAATTAATACCTAAGGGAGCAACTATGAAAAGAGCGTTGAGAAGAAGACAAGTACATAGTACCTCGAAAACCATGCCATTTCCCAATTGAACCTTGGTGAAGAACTTTCTATCAGTGGTGGAAGCAGCCACATAAAGCGACCAGGGTGCAAAACTAGTCATGGTGAACAACCTTGGACCATGGTTGTTGGCAGCGATTGAGGTCAGAATGCCTTTCTTCATTGCATGGAAAGCTCCCATGGCAAACACGTCGTGAAACAAGTCAGGGTGTGTCACTGATTGAGCGCCGAGTGATACAGAAAGTATGTCGACACCATCAGAGATTGCTTCGTCAAATGCTGCGAGAATGTCAGCGTCTTCACAACCAGAGGACCAACAGGGTTTGTAGACAGCAATACGAGCTGATGGGACTCCTCCTCTTGCTGTGCCCTTGCCCAGCCCAAATAGACTCGCTGAGTTAACCCAGTTCCCTGCAACTGTGGATGCACAGTGAGTCCCATGGCCATTGGAATCCCTTGGGGATCTAATATCATCTTTGCCAAACAAACCATCCACTCGAAAGTATTTTGCTCCAATTATCTTGCTGCATATACACACACATACACGCATTTTGATGAGTTATATGACTTGCAGGTTTCAAGGTAGCCCTTTAGTAAACGTGTATAATTATATCGATGTATTATACTTATTGCAAGTGATGTTTTGGCAAGACCCTTTCCATTTCCTGGGCGGTGAACTAAATCCTTGGTCGTTGAAGCTGTCAGACTCAGGCCAAATTCCGTAATCGATTACTCCGACGACGATGTCACTCTCCACATTTGATCTTTGCACTTGTTGTGGGAATCCAATGAAGTCCCAGGACCTAGTTGTCTGGAGCTTGTGCTTTTTGCTGAGGAAAACAGAGATCACCCCATCCATTTCTGATGAACATGTTATTAATTATGCTTAGAACATATATACTCTCTTGTACACATACATGCTTGATGGGATTATAAAATGAAGAGAAAAGAAACGTCTAAAACCATATATACCGGCCATCTTTTCAGCTTGCTCTTGTGTTAGCCTCACCACAAATCCATTGAAACTCTTCTTGTAGCTGTGGAGCAGAGTTTCTGGTGCAAAGTTTCTGAACCAAAAGAAATTTTGGGTGGTCAAATTCTTGTGGGACTCTCTTTCAATCACAGACAGTAATAAAACTAATAAAGTGATGATCATCAAATTATAACCCTTTTTACTAATAGGTCCCTGAATAAAGCTACAATTAAATTGGATACAATGAGTTAAAGACTTAGTTTAAGAACCTGCCAAGGACTCTTTGAACCATACTCGTGTGATGTAATTCTGCGTCTTCAATTTCCTTCGCACGATCCCCCATGTACACGATATAGGTTTGAATCTTCAGAATGTGAGAAAAAGAAATTTTTAAACATTTTACTCTTATAAACTTCAATAAATTAGTGTAGAAAATTGAGATAAAATAATCAATCGATATGTAAAGAGAGAGATTAATTTACCTCTGGATCATGGCAATAGGCCAGAAGAATAAGAAGACTACAAAAGAGAGAGAAGAGCAGATGTCGGGTTCTAATAAGAGAAAACATGTTTAAATTTGCTTAATGAGGTGATGAACCTTCAAGTTTTTGCAGTGTCTTGTGGCTCAAAAAGTTTTGTTACGTCTATAAGGGCGAAACCGGTGGATAATAGGATAAGATATCATCAATAATTGAGAATGGATTTGTAGTCATTGGTTGAGTTTGGATTTTCTGAAAATTTTACCTTGAATTTCGAAAATGAGGGTCATTGTATTGTTGGCATGTTTTTGTCGTGAAATTAGTGTCTTATTTAGTGTTTTGAATGAATAGAATTGAATTGAAGCTTAAAGGTGAAGTTTGGCAACTTTGTGCTTGGTTTTGTGTATTGGTCAAAATAGGGCATGGTGATAGGTTGGGATTTTAGTTATTTTGAGGTTTCCATTGTGTTCCTTGTGAGAAATTGTATGGGAATAGGTTTGGTTAATGATTTTGGAGTCATTGAACATTTTGGTAGAAAAGTTGGAAATATGTCTTGTGTGAACTCTGTTATGGGTAGTCAGTTTGCACGAAAGTTTTGAATAAACAAATGCTGTTGGAAAATTCTGAAATTTTCCATTCCTAAAGTTCACATCACAAGCCTCAAAATGGACATATAATTCATATCATTTCGATTTGTGAATTGAGATTTATGCTTTGCTAAAGTTTGGGACAAAAACTGAACTCTGTTTTGGAGTAGTGTTGAGATTTGTGTAATTCTGTAATTGTGTGGTGATTTTTAGTTATGGTCCATATTTTTCCAATAAATATGACTTAAATACCTTTCATTTGGCTTTGGAATCACCTCATTTTGATTTTTCTAGAATTAGTTATGATTTTTTAAAGTTACGGAAAGAAAAGGGAGTAGCCCACAGTTTGAGACAGGAGGCAGCTATCATTGGGAGTATTGCAGAAAGAGAACCAGAGGGAGAGTGAAAGCTTTGCAACACCGTAACTTTCCTTCTCTTTTTGTCCAGGCTCGACCTCGGTGATCTCTCTCCATCCACTGTGAACGCTAACCGCGAGAAAAAGCCAAGATGTTGGGCTTCTGAAAGAAGCCACGTTGGTCGCTGAAGCACAGTGAGCTGCAACGTAAACCCAAACAGGTTCAATCCTACCCACTGTGCTTTTTGCCACAAACCGCACGGCTGCCCCCCTCGCGGCTTTGCCAAAGAAGCTCTAAGTGCTTCAAATACGCGTTTGGTCCTTGGGAGCATTTAACTTAACTGACACTAGGTAGAACCTCTTTAAATCTTGACTTAAACAAGAGATCACGGGTTCGAACTTTCGTAAATATGATAAGCGCATGGATTCCTTCCATTCGGTGAGGGATGACCAAAAAAATGAAAAATAAAGAAGCATCTAGTTGTCATTTTCTATTTCATGATTGATTACAAAGATTTAAATCAAAGGCCAGCAGCCACAATAATTACTCAGTTTCTATGGGCTCAAGTCATTCCCAACTGACCACTCGTATTTATGTCTTGCACACGTTTCATTAATTCATTGGATGGTGTGTCTTTTTCTCTTGATAAAAAGAAAATAGGAGAAACTTTTATGATTTGACTTTCGTTTTTTATAAATATGATAAACAAATTATTTGTGCATTATCATTGAATGTTTCAGCATGTTTTTATCAAAAAATTGGTTCGACTTAAATAATTCTTTCTTTCTTTTTTTTTAATTTTTGCAAGCACTAGAAGTATCCTCCATTAATAACAATAAAAACTAGCCTATATCCCTTTAAAGTATATAGAGTAAAAAAGTATACAATTCCCAATTAACTAGGGTTAATGCTTTAATGCTCTATACACAAATTGAGTTGTCCTTGTATTGTTCATGAACTTTAATTGTGGCATGTGTATTCATAGAGGAACCCAAACTCGTACCGATCGAGATAAAGTCGATTGTGAAAGGATTTGGACGTGCATGAAGAAAAGTCTACTACACGATAAAGGAAGACGTATGACCAAAGTTATTGTGAAACTGTAAATGACGGGACAAATCAGCTAATGAGTTATTTTATTTTAATTGGTTAGACAATAAATAACATAACAAAATAAATTCATACAAGAATTTCTCTTAGAACTATCCTTTATAGAAAACATCTTCCTATGTTCAATCAATACAGATACTTCTGGACAACAATTAATTTGAGAGATCCAAAAGGAGGAATGAGTTCTTGTATTTAAAATCAGAATAACTAAATTCATTACCTAACTCTTATATTATGGACCAGATACAGTATACCAGAGACATGTCCAACGATGTTGTAGTCGGCTGCAATTAAATGGTTAAAATTCCAGTCCAAGTCTTCCTCGTGTTCTGGCCCATGCATCTAGTCTAACAAATAATTATAGTATTGATTTTCCACGTGGAAGAAATTATATGTATAGGTTAGAGCAACTTGCAAGGTAACTATTGTAACACCCCAACTTTTATTCACCAAAATGTGTTGTAATTATTTGAAGTATTCAATAAAATGGTAAATATTCATGAAATTGGAGTGTGAATAGTGTTGGAAATGTAATTTCTGATGAGGCAGTGAGTTTGTCATGTGGTTTTGGATAATCAAATGATGATAAAAAATTATGAAATTTTATATGTTGAAATTAGACATCCTAAGCTTTAATTTGATAGGTCATGGGTAATTTTTGGAGCTGTATACAAAATGTTATGGATTTTTGAAGTTAGCCCAGAAAAACTGTGTATTTTCTGGAATAACATCCAAAAACTTAAATTCTAGGAATCTTCAGCTTCTAGTTGGCTAAAAGGTTTATTTTTCCTTGAAACTAGATTCAACAAGGGTTCTATAGCCTTTGGAATCACTCCAATTTGATGTCTATAAATTTAGTTATGATTTTTCAAAATTTGAGCAGAATATCTGCCAGAAATGTCAGAAGTCTGAAAATGAAGAAAAAAATGTGATGGAAACATGATAATTATGAAACAAATGGAGCATGTTGGGAGGAGGAGCTTGGACGTCTTTTGTATGGAGCAAGGAAGGGAAAAGTTAGTTGAATTATAATGGGCTTATGACATGGTTTGTAATGCCCCAATTTTGAATTAAGGGCTAATGAGGATTATTGTGGATATTTATGAATTAATTGGAATTATTATGTATTTTGTGGCAATTTTAATTAATATGCCATAATTATTGAGAAATTGAAAGAATAGCCATAAATTAGTAATTAATGGAGGAAATTAATTACTAACTAAGAGAAAAATGAGATGTGAAATTAAAATGGCTAATGGAGGGATTAAGGTGATTAATTGATTGATTACTTTATGGGAACCAATAGAATTCTGACATGTGTTATGTCACGCCCTTATTTTATTTTCACATTTATCAGAATATTCGCGGAAAACGATATGCGGTTCGGTAGGCAACACAGGAATAGCATAACTATACTGATAATATGTATATGATTACATAAATTCCCCATAAGGGTTTGTACATGATACTTACGATTAAGGTAGCCGCACAAGGCTACTAGGGTATCTAAACCCATCCCAGTAAAATAGAGACATATTCCTGACTTTGTTCCGCCACTGCAATCCCCTCGTGTAGTTCTCTTCTTTGCTCTCAACATATCTTTTGTCTTCTCCTGTCTAAATTGTTGGTAGAGGAGGGTGAGATTCGAGAGAATCTCAGTAGGAAACAGATACCATAATGCATGCATGATAGATGCTATGTGTATGACATGTTAGCTTTATCTAGATGTATGCCCCATAATGACATTTCTGCATGCTCAATGTTTCATACAACAAGACTATGGCCACAGCGAAAACAGAAACAGAGCTTCATTTATTCAAATATGCTCTACACAATCAAGTAAAGCAATCACATACATCATTACACAAGCAAAGATATCAAATACATGCAAGTAAGGTAAGTCCCCTACCTTAACCCTTTTCCGCCTCGAAATGCGTGCCTCGATCTACGTGCAAACAGCTCGGGGCTCCATATTCGATCCTACAATGTCAAATGTACTATTTAGACACTTCCATAATGTTTCTGGGGGTTATATGAGTCTATCTTGAAAGTTTACCAAAATGCCCCCGGGGACCCGGCCCCATCATACCCGGTCCGGCTGTACTTTTCTCGAAATTCTAACCTGAGCTATCCTGACATATTTTCGCCCAAGGAATCCATTTCCGGACTTATAATTATCAAATTCAATCTCAAATTACGAAATTGCCCTTGGCAGCCCTACTTTTAGGGTTTTATGGGCGTTTCCGTAATTATGCTTTCTCGGCCTTTTCCGAAAAAGTGCCCAACTGTAACCCCACCTAATTTTCCCTCCTGAACTCAATGGAATCATCAAATCATTGAAAATCCAACTCTATGGTCCATTTATAGCCCATACCGAAATATATGTGCTTTCTAGGGAAAATCGGGGTTTTTCGGTTTTGGCTCCGTAAACGCGTTCCTTTCTACTCCTAACCACTTTACTGACTATTCCATTAGGTTAAAACTACCATTTGGTATCAATTTGGGCAGCATAACCCCTAGGAAAACCCATTTTCCATTTTTACAACCAATGGCAATCCGGCGAAATTTCACCGATTAAATTGCCCACAGCAGCTAGAATAGTCAATATACGAAGGTTTGGAAGTTACCTCAAGCTCCCACTAGCTTTTCCTCTTCTTGGCTGAAAACCCTAGATGCCAAACCTCCAAATTTGAGCCTCCAAACCTTAAATCATATGCAAAGGAAACTTAGGAACGGAGTTATATGCATTAGGAACCGATTTAACGAAGAAATTACTTACCTTTGTAAGCTTTTTCCTCCCCTTTTCTCTCTCTAAAATTTCACACTTTCTCTCTCTAAGGGTCTGCAGCACGTCTGAAATGGTGGGAGGAAGATGATGATTTTCCTTTTATCATATATATTATAATATGTTAATCAATTGTTTAATTTTCCAAAATTCGGATTTTACAAAATTCTGGCAGATTTCTGCCCAAACTTTGGAAAATCATAACTAATTCTAGAAAAATCTAAATGAGGTGATTCCAAAGCCTATAGAACCCTTATTGAGTCTAGTTTCAAAGAAAAATATAGAATTTTACTTTATGGAATCACAAAATTCCCAGAATTTCATTCTTTGCATGTTGTTTCAGAAACTTTCCAGTTTTTCTGGGCTAACTTAAAAAATTCATATCTTTTTGTGTATAGCTCTTATTGAGTCATATGACCTATCAAATTAAAGCTTAGGATGTCTAATTTCATCCTGTAAAATTTCATAATTTTTAATTATCATTTAGTCTTCCAAAACCTTATGATAAGCTCACTGCCTCATAGGCAATTTTATCGAAAACATAATTATATTCTCCAAAATTCACCATTTTACTTTCTTAATACCCCAAAGATATTAGAATCATTAGGGAATATATTTGGGACATCTACTAAATCGGGGCTTAGTAGTCCACTCAATTTAGGCTTATTCCAAAGCTTCCAATCCCAAATTTCGGGGTATTACATTTCTCTCCCCGTTCAATAAATTTCGTCCTCGAAATTTGAACGTCTACAACTTAGGGATTTATCCTATCTCATTCTATTATCACATGCAGGCTCATAAGCCATGTAATACCATAGTCGTACTTCCATTACTAATCTCAGATAGTATTCAGCATTCATCATCCATTCTGTACACAATATGTAGTGTGCATTCAAACACAGGTTCCCACAACGCTTGGTTTTATAGGCCTTACAGCCTCTTCGGAACTTCACCCGAATTCACACGATCACTTTTTTTTAACAGCCCAATCCTCACCCCCTTAACGAGGTCTGTTGGGCTAATAAGCCGATGTCTTTTTATGTAACGGCCCAATCCTCACCCGAGTACACGGTCTTTTGGATGTCCCACACCCCGAGTCCACGAGGTTGGGCTAGTGAGCCAGCCATGGTTCACTTCGTTAGGTTCCTCTCATGGTAGAATATTGTGCCTCATGTGAGACATGATACCATTAGACACCAAAAGGTTTGGTCACACTGGTCTTAATGCTTCCGCTACAACCTGGTACGGTTTGAATGTTCTGTCAACCTCAAAAGATTAACTTGGACACACCAGTCCAATGTCATCGCACTAGGCATCAACCACAGTACTGGACACACAGGTCTTACAGCTCAGAGACACCACCCTATGCAACCTTGCACATCGGGTCTTACCGCCTTGTACAAACCTGTACACTTTATGTAATTTATGCCTACCTATTCGGTGTTCAGGATCAAATGACTATTTGACCCTTATTGGCCGTACTGTGTGCACTATTTACTATGTGACCATCCACTGTTTGCACTATATCACAAGTGGATGATTCATTCTGTGAGGCTATAGCTATGGAGATGCTCATGCCTCTACTCGACCTTGTTGCATCAGAACACATCCCAATCCATGCCTACTTGCATCTGTGTAGACCGTAAAGGTCGACTGTGGATCTGGGATTGTTATTACTGGTGCTGTTGAGAGATATTCGCCACCATTTTGCCCTACTACACTAGGGTTCATCCCAATTCCAGTTCACATGTGTCACCACAAACTACAAAGGTTGTGTGACTGTTGACCATACAAGTCATCATACTGTACACCACGCAGGGTTTAATACTGTACACCACGCAGGGTTTAATACTGTACACCACTCAGGGTGTAATACTGTTCATCACATATACTGTAACACTATTGACCATCAAGGCCATATTATGTTTTGGGATGATCAACAATGGTGCGAACATCAACCCCTCCTGTAAGTTTCAAAATTGCACCTAGATTCATCACACATTCGCTGCCCACTCTGAGGTCTATCTCCTCATATGAGCTTTAATATTATCAGGATGATTTAATAGGAGTCCTATAGGAACCTCCCATGACACCTGATAGCACCCACAATCTATATTCCTCTGTGCCCACTTTTTACCCGTTTGAACTTGAATCATTCTGATCCATATAAACTCTTATCTCAAGAAAACACATTCACTGTGGGATTCATTACAATGCACCATCGTTAAGGGCCAATGTTTTCGTAGCCCTACTCTACGATTCAACTTCATGGCAGCTGTACTCTAGGATTAGTCATCACGATGGCTGCACTCGCGGGTTCATCATCACGGTGGCTGCACTCTAGGGTTCATCGTCATGGTGGCTGCACTCTAGGGTTCTATACTCGGTGCTTCACACAGGCGCCCATACACCTGGTCAGCCCCCTTCCGGTCAGAACTTTCCTTAGGTAGCCCTCTCCGATCAGATTTCACCGTAGGTAGCCCTCTCCGATCAAATTTCACCGTAGGTAGCCCTTTCCGATCAGAACTTTCAATCTTTGTGGTCGCAGTACAACTCCACAATTATGCCATAAAGGCAATGTTTCTTGATTCAATACAAACATTCTTGTCATCGACTCAAGATTATGGATGGAATAGTTCAATTTCCGAAGCTTCAGCTGACGAGATGCGTATGCCCTCACTCGGCTCAATTATCATCTCGATCTATGCCTGCTCGCATCTGGGGATTCAATTCCCTTCCCAATCTATGCCATCTGGCATCAGTGAAGACAACAAAGGCCCACTATGGATCTGGGATTATCAATGTTGGTACTCTAATAAATTTTTCATTTCAGCTCTTTGAAGCTCTTCTCACAATCATCATCCCATGCATAATGCTGAGTTCTAGGAAATTTCGACCCGAGTCCCTTAGGACGTGGCTCACAGCCTCGTCGGGTAGAGTGCCTTTTTATTCACACCACATGGCCATCCATAGTAACCCACAATCATTCATAGAAAATGTGATAGATAAATATGTCATGCACCATATAGTGTAAAATGAAAATCATATCAATCCGTGTGTGTACACAAAGTTCAGGGCCAAACACCCAGTTAAAACAACAATCCGTGTGTGTACACAAAGTTCAGGGCCAACCATCCAGTTGAAACCCTTACATGTACCTCAGCCGAGTCATTGACTACAGCTAGGTAAATCGTGTATCATAGCTGGGTCCTTACTAGGCCGAATGGTACATATACACTTCCCATCGGACGGTACATATACAATTCCCGCACCACAGCTAGATAATATTCGTGTACCTCGGCTGGGCACCAACCACAACCAGGTAATGTTCGTGTACCTCAGCTAAGTCCTAGACTACAGCTAGGTAATGTGCCCTAGGCACGTGTTCATTCACAGAATATAGAACATACAACATATTAATCATCACATAGTGTACGAGAGATTATAGTTATTATATTGGCCTTTCCAAGATAACCTTCCTGATGATCGTTGATCATTGTTTGCTATTCTATTCTCTTGCCCTGTGTTTGCTGTATTAGGCTAGGTCTAACTTCCTGACCTTGCCCAGCATCTAAACCTCTTAGTCTTACCACCTTTATGTTTCACTATATGAAGCAAGAAAGAGGTAAATTACGCATAAACACATGGGCTTATCTATCATTTCACAAATTTTTGGGTTCATAGGTACCCAAAAACAACATATCACAGATGTTTACAGTAGTCAAGGAAAGCCTGCAACAACATACAACCTCTGAACTACTGTACAACATGTCTTACTCTTTTTTCATAATATGACATAACATGTGCAACAACTTCCCAGGGGGTCACCCATCATGGCATTTCACTGGGTTGAGCACATTTAACTCTTTTGTACCCGTGCCCAAATGTGGATACCGGCTTCTACTGTTTCCGTCCACGGGTACCCTGTGACTACCCTCGTCTCAAAAGACATGCCGGCTATCTTCGATCACCAAAATATTGAGTGTGGACCGCACATTAGCCTTGGCCGTACCCATATCCTTGGGTTCCGCAATATCCTTAGACCATTCTCGTCTAGTATTGCACCACTAGCAGCCCTTCAGTACTCGCCATTTCTCAGGGCAGATTCATAAATCGGAAAGATACCCTCCTTTGGTACTTTCTGTCCATGCATATTTCCTATCACTGTGTAATCAAGACCTTATCAGTATACCATCCTGTTGCCAGAACCACCGCACTTACTCTGAGCAGACAATTCTGTGGCCAGAATCCTTGCTCTGATACCAAAATGTCACGCCCTTATTTTATTTTCACATTTATCAGAATATTCGCGGAAAACGATATGCGGTTCGGTAGGCAACACAGGAATAGCATAACTATACTGATAATATGTATATGATTACATAAATTCCCCATAAGGGTTTGTACATGATACTTACGATTAAGGTAGCCGCACAAGGCTACTAGGGTATCTAAACCCATCCCAGTAAAATAGAGACATATTCCTGACTTTGTTCCGCCACTGCAATCCCCTCGTGTAGTTCTCTTCTTTGCTCTCAACATATCTTTTGTCTTCTCCTGTCTAAATTGTTGGTAGAGGAGGGTGAGATTCGAGAGAATCTCAGTAGGAAACAGATACCATAATGCATGCATGATAGATGCTATGTGTATGACATGTTAGCTTTATCTAGATGTATGCCCCATAATGACATTTCTGCATGCTCAATGTTTCATACAACAAGACTATGGCCACAGCGAAAACAGAAACAGAGCTTCATTTATTCAAATATGCTCTACACAATCAAGTAAAGCAATCACATACATCATTACACAAGCAAAGATATCAAATACATGCAAGTAAGGTAAGTCCCCTACCTTAACCCTTTTCCGCCTCGAAATGCGTGCCTCGATCTACGTGCAAACAGCTCGGGGCTCCATATTCGATCCTACAATGTCAAATGTACTATTTAGACACTTCCATAATGTTTCTGGGGGTTATATGAGTCTATCTTGAAAGTTTACCAAAATGCCCCCGGGGACCCGGCCCCATCATACCCGGTCCGGCTGTACTTTTCTCGAAATTCTAACCTGGGCTATCCTGACATATTTTCGCCCAAGGAATCCATTTCCGGACTTATAATTATCAAATTCAATCTCAAATTACGAAATTGCCCTTGGCAGCCCTACTTTTAGGGTTTTATGGGCGTTTCCGTAATTATGCTTTCTCGGCCTTTTCCGAAAAAGTGCCCAACTGTAACCCCACCTAATTTTCCCTCCTGAACTCAATGGAATCATCAAATCATTGAAAATCCAACTCTATGGTCCATTTATAGCCCATACCGAAATATATGTGCTTTCTAGGGAAAATCGGGGTTTTTCGGTTTTGGCTCCGTAAACGCGTTCCTTTCTACTCCTAACCACTTTACTGACTATTCCATTAGGTTAAAACTACCATTTGGTATCAATTTGGGCAGCATAACCCCTAGGAAAACCCATTTTCCATTTTTACAACCAATGGCAATCCGGCGAAATTTCACCGATTAAATTGCCCACAGCAGCTAGAATAGTCAATATACGAAGGTTTGGAAGTTACCTCAAGCTCCCACTAGCTTTTCCTCTTCTTGGCTGAAAACCCTAGATGCCAAACCTCCAAATTTGAGCCTCCAAACCTTAAATCATATGCAAAGGAAACTTAGGAACGGAGTTATATGCATTAGGAACCGATTTAACGAAGAAATTACTTACCTTTGTAAGCTTTTTCCTCCCCTTTTCTCTCTCTAAAATTTCACACTTTCTCTCTCTAAGGGTCTGCAGCACGTCTGAAATGGTGGGAGGAAGATGATGATTTTCCTTTTATCATATATATTATAATATGTTAATCAATTGTTTAATTTTCCAAAATTCGGATTTTACAAAATTCTGGCAGATTTCTGCCCAAACTTTGGAAAATCATAACTAATTCTAGAAAAATCTAAATGAGGTGATTCCAAAGCCTATAGAACCCTTATTGAGTCTAGTTTCAAAGAAAAATATAGAATTTTACTTTATGGAATCACAAAATTCCCAGAATTTCATTCTTTGCATGTTGTTTCAGAAACTTTCCAGTTTTTCTGGGCTAACTTAAAAAATTCATATCTTTTTGTGTATAGCTCTTATTGAGTCATATGACCTATCAAATTAAAGCTTAGGATGTCTAATTTCATCCTGTAAAATTTCATAATTTTTAATTATCATTTAGTCTTCCAAAACCTTATGATAAGCTCACTGCCTCATAGGCAATTTTATCGAAAACATAATTATATTCTCCAAAATTCACCATTTTACTTTCTTAATACCCCAAAGATATTAGAATCATTAGGGAATATATTTGGGACATCTACTAAATCGGGGCTTAGTAGTCCACTCAATTTAGGCTTATTCCAAAGCTTCCAATCCCAAATTTCGGGGTATTACATGTTAAGTGGAGATGAAGAGAGAGGCAATGAAAAGTCAAATTATCAATAAACAATGCATGTATGTCTGAAAACTCCTCCTTTTCTTCTCTTTGTCTTATGTCATCTTGTGTGATGTGTATGGTATTATTATTCTCCTCTTTCTCACTATTTCGGCGCTGAAAACAGGGGAGTCTGAGGGTAAGGTTAACCAAAATATTGCAGAAAATGGAGCTAGTGTAGATATACTTGAATATGTATTTAAAGTATATTTTCTCAATTCTACAAGGGGGGAAATGGATTTGAGTGTTGTTTTATCATGATTATATTATTTGTATACTTCAGATGTATGATTAGTAATTTATAAAATGTAGTACTGCTTTATAACTTCTATGCCTTCAAGGTGTTCGATAAAATGTTTGATATGAATGAGGCCTAGATGGATATGTGTTTCCATGGTATTCTTATGGTGAAGAAGAATTTAGATTCCATTTTGGATTGATTATGATTTAAATCTAGCCTAAAGATCTAATTTGGAAATGTTATTTTGAAATGATCTTGGAAAGAAGATTCTCGGGAAACTATGGTATTCTCTCTATTGGGTGCTTTGGGTAATTGACTCAAATTTGATGGTTGTATGAAAATTGGTTTATAGTTGTAATGTGTAAAGATTTAGTGATTATAACTGTAACGCCCCAAATTTCAATTAAAGGCTAATGATGATTATTAAGGATAATCATTGAATTGAAATGGAATAATTGTGTGTTTTATGACAATATTAATTAATATGCCATGATTAGTGGAAATTGAAAGAATGAAATTATTGGGCAATTAGTTAGTGATTAATAGAGAAATTAATTACTAGCTAAGAGAAAAATATGATATGTGATTAAATGGCTAATGGAGGGATTAGGGTAGCTAATTGGTGACTTATTTTGGGTGAGAGCCAATGACAAGTGGACATGTGGCAAAAAGAGATGAAGCAATAGAGTGAGAAAAGTCAAAGAGGGAATATTAAAATCATTTCTTCTCTCTGCCTCTTCCTCCTTTCGGCTACACAAGCAAAGAGGGATGGGGGTAGCTGGCTTCATCATCATCACACTCATCTCTCTCATTCTCTCTCTCTCTCCCCATTTCGTCCCCCATTGTTGGCCAAGTGAGAGAAAGAAAAAGCTTGTGATTAAGGTAAGCAAATGGCTTCTATTGCTCAAACTCTCTTCTCTAATATTAATCCTTGAGTTGAGAGCTTCAATTTGATGGTTGTAGTTTCTTCATTGGTGGTGATTTGAGGAATCACAAAAATCTGGAGGTTGGAGAATCAAAGAATCTCTTTGGAAAAGTTGAAAAGGTAGGTGAAACCAATCCTTCTATCTACGTTTTATGCCAAATGATTAAGATTGAAATTTTTGGAATTTATGGCCTATTTTCGTTGGAATAGGGTCATTGGTAGTTTGACATGTTATTGGTATAGAAATGGGTGTTTGGTATGAGTCTTGGATAGATAGATGGATTTGGGATTGAATGATTAAGTTTGGTAAGTTTGGAATTTTGTATGTTTATATTGCCCTAAATCAAAGCATGTTAATGGAATGGGATTTTGATGATTCTGTTGATTCCATGTGATTCCTTGGATGTTTTTGTGTAGCAGTAGCTTTGGTAGAAATTTTGGGTCTATTTGGATCAATTGGGCAAGTGTTGGGAAGTATGGTCAGTTTTTCTGCATTTTTTGGTTTCTGATAGAATCACTCGAGTGATTTGGGGTTTACTCGAGTGTGGGATGAACATCACTCAAGTGGTGATGAGTTCCACTCGAGTGCGGTAGTGTAATTTCCCTTTCTGCTTCCAGTTTCATGTTGTACTTCCGTGTGTAGAGGTAAGAGTGTTGTCTCACTTGCAAGTGTTGTGAGTTCTCACTCGAGTGAGCCTCCTCTCACTCGAGTGCACACTAGTACAAAATTGTCTTTTTAGACCATCACATTTAGACCGGTTATAACGGATAAGGTCTAAAAAAGATTATCGGTGGCAGTTTTGTAATTATAAAGAACTTGTAATACTGGTTCTTAAAATATGCGGTCTAAAATAAATTATTTAGACCGGTTATTAAAACAACCGGTCTAAAAAGATAAAAATATTAAAAAAATTGAAATTTTTTAGATCGGTTATTCAAATAACCGGTCTTAAAAGATAAAAAAGTTTTAAAAAAAAATTTTGAAAGTTTTTTAGACCGGTTTTTACTAATAACCGGTCTTAAAGATGAAATATTTTAGACCGGTTATTCAAACAACCGGTCTTAAAAGATAAAAAAGTTTTAAAAAAAATTCTGAAAGTTTTTTAGACCGGTTTTTACTAATAACCGGTCTTAAAGATGAAATATTTTAGACCAGTTATTTTTTAAACCGGTTTAAAATATTTTTTTTCCTCTTTTAAGACCGGTTATGATTCACAACCGGTCTAAAAGAATTTCCCAAAACTCAAACACCTGCTCTTCTCGCGTTTAAATTGAATTATGCGCTTAAAAGATATTCTCAAATCTCAATGTTTCCACTCTTTGCTTTTCCGTCTGACATATCCCTTCACAGTTCACACCAACTGCACCGCACAACTTCTTCCATCCTTTCTGGTAATCTCTTTTTCTCTTCCTAAATCCATTCACTTAATTGCCCTTTTCAATTCCTTCACCTCTCTGTGATGCAGGCATATGTGCTGAAAATATTCCTAGATCCAACGCTTTCATTCAATCAAGTACGATAGATATTGATGATTTACCAAAAAAGCAAACAAGTAGAAATAGATATCGACCAGGAACTGCAGGAACGACGAGTTTGCAAGGGAGGATGACAGGGAATGAATAGGTTGAATATCCCAAGCTTCTTGTCGTTTCTGTTTAGCTGTTTATGTGTTTTTCTTTATTCTGCAGTTTAAGACTTCCTGTCACCAACTTTCATCTATTAATACAACTTGCACGTTTACTGGTAAAAAAAAATATGCCTTGCTCTTTATTTATCTGCCCTATTTCATTTTACTGTCCATGGAGGCTGAAATAGAGAGAGTCATGGATGATTTCAGCAACTTCGATCCAACGCTTGAACTCCGGCAGATCCCCGTCGTCGTGTTTTGGGTAGCTTCTAGCTCGTTTTCTTGCCATACAACACATATTTAATTTGGAAATGATTTTGAAATTATGGCATATTAATTAAAATTGCCATACAACACATATTTAATTCTTTTCCTCTTCTTAATGCGCCATTTACCCTTATTTTAGCCCAATAATTATTTCATCACATAATTATACTAAAATACAAGGTGTTAGGCATTTCCAATAATAATTCGGATCTCAAATCCATTCTAATTCTCCAAATCATTTTCAATAATTGTCATTAGCCCTAAATCAAAATTTGGGGCATTACAGTTATCGTTATAAGTTGGTATAATTGTATATGTTGGATGTACATATTCAGATGATAGATTGGAATGTGAATTTGGAAAGAGTATTGTGTAATTGTAACCCCCTACCGTAATTATATCCGAAATACGCGATTAAGATGAAATAGAGACCAATAAGAAACAAAACTTATTTAAAATCTCATCTTCACGATAGGGTTTTCACAAATAACTTTTGAAATATAATTTACCTGGTCTCATATTCAATTTCAAATACAATTACATTACGCGGAATATCACATTTATACAAATATCAGAGTGTACAACAATAATTTCCCGGCAACTCCCGTGTTCATACCTTTACATAGAATTCATAGGGCACATTCGCCCTTTACATTTCCTCAAACGAGGATTACACAAATCTCATCTTCATACATAATCAAATATACATCCATATATACACATCCAAATCCAAATATGAATATCCAAATATACATCCCAACTATGATAACCAACTACCAAAATCTATAACCCGAAGTAGTCCTCATCGCCTTTGCCTGTTTGCTCCAACCTCGATTCACCTACCCTGTCTAAAATGTTGGCAGGGGAGGGTGAGATTCGAGAGAATCTCAGTAGGAAACAAATACCAAAATGCATGTATGATAAGTGTATAATGCATGACATGCTTGCAATACATATCACATGTCCATACCATGACACATCCACATGCTCAATGTTTTAACAACACACTCATGGCCATAGCATAAATAGAAACAGAGCTTCAAACATCATATATGTTCCACATAATCAAGCAAAGTAATAACATGCATCAACACATTAACGCAATATCATATACAGGCAAAAGAGGTAAGTTCCCTACACTCTTTCCACGTAAGCTCCAGCTCCGGCTGCTCACGATCAGGGCGGACACCAAACCCTATAACCAAACAAGGACATAGGGTTAATCCCTTTTCCAATTCCTTAACTCTCAAACACTTAAGTTGGTTATCATTCACGACCTTTAGGTGGCTAATCAAAGCCTAAACATATGCCTAAAGGCTTGGGAAACACTTGACCAAAGATCACCTTTTAAAAGTCCAAAATGCTGATTTTTGGGGGTTGGCCACGGCCCACAAATCCACTGGCCGCGGCCAAAAACTGCCCAGAAACATTTGGGCCGTGGCCCAGAATCCGCTGGCCGCGGCCAAGAAAATCCAGTTTCTTGGCTGAACTTCCGAAAATCATAACTAATTCCAAAAAAATCAAAATGAGGTGATCCCAAAGCCAAATGAAAGCTATTCAAGTCCTCTACATAGGAAAAATATTGGCCTTTACTAGGAATCACCACACAAATACAGAATTCCACACATTTCATCACTGCCCCAAAACAGAATCCATTTTCGACCTCAAACTTTGGACAGCTATAACTCCCAGGTCCCAAAACGAAATGGCACAAATTATATGCTCATTTTGAAGCTTGGGAGGTGAACTTTAAGTCTGAAAAGTTTCATAATTTTCCAACATCATTTGCACAGTCAAAATGTCCACAACACCAGACTGCCCAGAGCAAAACTTCAAGGAACAGATTTCTCAGTTTTGCACCATGATTCCAATGGTTCCCAAATTCACACCAAATACCATTTCCACATAAATTTGCACAAGAAATCCATTGGAAACACTAGAACCACCAAATTCACATCACATTTACACATATTTAGTTCTTGAGCACATTGCAACACAAAACCACATACAAGACTCCACATTGCAATTGCTTTCCATTTCAAATTCCAAACTTATTCCAATGGCACAAAGGCACAACATGACACCAATTGCTACCCAAAACACCATCCAATTCATTCATTTTGAAATTACACTAAAATCAGGGCAAATTCCACAAACCACAATACTCAACCAAAAGTCACAATACTTTGGTCAAAAGAAAGCTCTTACCCACCTTTTTCACTTTCCCAAACTAATTTCTTGATTCCTCAACCTTCAAGTTTTCTTAACCACAAAAACACCTCTCCTTGAGATTCTAAGACCATAGAAAGAAAGCTCTTAGCAAGAGGAACAACTTTAGAGAAGGAGATTTTGGCATTTGAAGTCAAAACCTTACCTAAATCACAAAGCTTTCTTTTCTCTTTCCTCTTAAAAAATGGCGCACAAGAACTTAGAGAGAGAGGGAAAATATGAGATGATGATGATGAAGATGAGAAGCAGATTTGTTTTGCCTCCTCACACACACAAAACGAAATGGAAAGAGAGAGAAGGATGGGAAATGAATAAAAAAACCATGTGGACCTTTTGACCATGATCAAGGGTGCACATATTGACACTTGTCAACATCTTGGCCCTCCTTTCCTAAACTCACATAACACATGCACACACACAACTCCTCTCATACTCATGAATCCTAACCATTGATCTTAAAGTTACTAATGAGTTTCCTCTTCGATAACTGACCAATTAAGCGGTAAATTACCATTTTACCCCTAAGTATCACAACACTTATCAAATCACCACTAAACACATTCTTCTCCTTCCTTTATACTATTCACACGCCCTCCCCTCTATTTTCATTCAATTTAGATATTAATCCGATATTGAACTTAAATATAGGGTTTGAGTTCTGGCTGTAACATATTTCGATCATAATTCTTGTCATGTCCTCCAAAAATGTTGGTTTAACATTAATTACCTTTACTTTCGGAGTCAAAGTCCCTTAATCACAATTCGGGATATTACAGTAATCCCCATTTGAGATATTGTAAAGGGAGTTTGTGCCTTATGAATCTTTAGTGAAGGTATGAATCCGGGATTGCCAGGATTATTATTGTGCACTCTGATATTTATATGAATGTGATTTATCTTCACGAGGTTATTGTATTCGAAATGTGAATGCGAGACCAGATTGAGTATATTTTTGAACTGTTTTTCTGGACACCCAATCTTGAAGATGAGGGATTATAAATGTTGTTTTTGTCTTATTGGTCTCTATTTCAATTTAATCTCATATTTCGGATATAATTACGGAAGGGGGGTTACAGTAATAGTAAGATGAATATTGTTGAAATATGGTAGAGTGAGTGCATACAAAGTATTTGATAAATGCTTGCAAGAAAGAAAATGTATAAATGGTTTGTAAGATGGTTACGATAACTATGTTGTTTGGTAGACTTGGAAGCTTGTGATGTTATATTTAATAAGTCGTTGGATGAGTTCTTCTTATTTGTTAAGTTTATTAATGAATCATCAAGTTTTAAGTTGGTATGTAAGAATTAGGGGGTCAGACTTAAAGCTTGTTGGGTTTCTGATAACTTTACTAGAGTGAGACTGATAATCACTTCAAGTGATTTTCAATCACTCGAGTGCTCTTGCTATGTAGTGCGGACAATCACCTCAAAAGCTTGGCAGTGATATATTTTAATAAACAATGAGTATCACTCGAGTGTTCAAAGATTTCACTCGAGTGATCTTAAAGCATTTTGAAATTTTTGACAGATCACTACGGAGTGCCCTGCAAAAAAAAATGATATCACTTGAGTGATTTGCTTCAGCCTTAGTCAGCACTTCCAGGTCACTTGTGTGAAATCCCTCCCTTAAAACTCAATTCTCCATACACTTAATTAAATCTTCTAATAGTGTACAATACTGTGGTGTAAAAGAGAAAAGCTCAAGTCTGAAGGTCTACTATAATAGAAAAGAGTACAACTTATCTTTCAAAAGTTAACCATGGTAGAAAAAGAGTTTAACTAACCATTTGAAAATACGATCATGGTAATAAAGGAATTAAATCACTCCAAAGGTCTATCCAAGATGGAAAAGAATAAATTAGTCATTTAAAATTTATCATTGATAATAAAACTCCTTTTAGCGCTTCACAAACTAAACCATAATTGCTCAGCACACTTGGGCTTTGGACTTCTAAGTCCAGAATATAATCAATCGGCTGCAAGCCCAATATCAAACTCAGTTATCAAAACACTTAAACAACAATTTTCTCAAATATCCACTTGAGTTACCTATCCACAATAGAAAACAATATAACCCAAATCATAATATCACTTTAAAATATGCAATATGGGCCCTACAGGAAGTAAACAACAATTCAACACATAAATAAAAAAAGAAGGAGGCTTTACAAAGATTATCATAATAATCAAGCCTTTAGAGCTTTTTCCAATTGACTAGCAGAAAAACTATTACTTGAAAATGTTAAATTAATAGGGTGAGCCAAAAGTTACAGTAACCAGCTATCCAACTCATTACACAGACTAATATGTGCTGATAATGTGCCAAGTGGAATAATTTTATAAGACAAAGTATTAGTTATATAATTCACAAATCATGTATCACAATTTTTGTGTCACAAATTCATATCACCATTTTCATATTACAATTACTATATCACAATTTCAACATCATAAATTTCATATCACATTTTCAATAGCACAAATTCTATTTCACAATGTTCATATCACAAGTTTAACATCACAAATTCTGTATCACAATTTCCATATCACAATTTCATATCACAAATTACATATTAGGAATTCTGTATCACAATTTCTATATCACAATTTCATATCACAAATTCAGTATCACAATTTATATATCACAAATTTCATATCAAGAATTCCATATCACAAATTTTATATCACAATTTCATATCACAAATTCCATATCAGGAATTCCTTATCACAAATTCAGTATCAAAATTTCAATATCACTAATTCCATATAACGAATTATGTATTACAATTCCCAAGTTTCATCCCATCAATCCAACCAAACTGTCTTATTTCTGCTGACTAGACTCATGGGCTAAGTTACTATCCATAGTACTGGCCACTCAAAAGCTCACTGGTCATGTGATGAGAACTGGCTAAAAGCCACATAACATATGCCCAAACCATGGGTCTTTTCCCCTTGTTGAATTAGTGGAGTGTCGCAGCCCCTCGTTGAACTAGTGGGGTTGTCCCTCATTGAACTAGTGGGACAATAGAAGGCCAACCATCGTGCACAATGGAGGCTTAAAATGAAGCTTAAAAGTATCTCAATCCTCCATTGATGGAGGATTGAAGTGCTGATCCAGACGGGAAAGACGAAGGACCAGAGGCAATGCGATAGAGATGGGTTCAGCCTGTTTACACCCAAGCCCGTCAAGGGCCGGGCCTATGATTTAGAGACTTCAAATGGAAGCAAGCCTAAAAGGGCTGGCCCTCTGCAGCCCTGTAGGGCCGGCCCTTTTAGGCCCATTCAATATTTTTAAAAAAATAAATTAATATATGTAATATCATTATATCAAATTATTAATATGATAGACACCTAAATACCTGATAGAGTATTAGTAACAAGCAAACACTTGTTAAATTGTTTGAGTTATTTTGTTTTTTACAATGGTTTATTCATTTAACAAAAAAAAAAGGCTAATTTGGACATTAGATAATTATCTTAATTAAAAATTTATGATTTTTAAAAATAATGTATCTCAATTTAAAGTAAAATAATAAATAAATTGTAAAACTTGAAAAAAAAAATTTTAATTAAAATGAGTTTAGGCCTATTTAAGCCCGAGCCCGTGAAGGGTTAGCCCTGTAGGGCCGCAAGCTTCAAAAATTGAAGGTTTTACAAAAAGCGGGCCTAGACGGGTTTTAGGCCCGAGCCTGTGAAAGGCTGGCCCGTATTCCTACCTCTATAATGCGGAGTTGAGAGTAAAAGGGGATATATTAAAGAGAACGTTGGCCTCACTTTTATTTTTATTATTAATATATTCTTTTTTTTCATTTCTTTTATTATTTTTTTTCTTTTTCCTTCTTTCTTTCCTACTCTTAAATTCATATTTTGACCAAGGTATTAAAACCCGGATCGGGTATTGAACCGGTCGGGGTACTGGGTTAAGGGTCAGTGGGTCAAACCGGAGCTAAACTGGGACCAAACCGGTGAGTAATTGAAGATTTTAGGCTTATAGTATGAAATTCTAAAGGAAAAAGTAAAAAAAAAAAATTTTAAAAATTGGGACCCAGACCGGACTAGTCTACTAACCGGTTCGGTGGGTTCCGGGCCGGTCCAGTCCGGGTCCAAGAACCCTGATTTTGACATTTAGGAATCTCTAACCCCTATTTTTTAATTAACCACCATTATCCAAAATTCTCCCATAGTCTAAATAATTAACTATTTGTATATTTTATCCTAATAAAATATTTATAATATATAAATAATTAAAATATCTTTGATGATAAAATATGTTAAATACTCCCATTTAACCCCACCAACCCTTATCAAATTTTCTCTCCATTATTCTTTAAAATACATGTGGGATTATTGTCATAAAATTGAATCCACTCAAGATAATTTCTTTATACTCAATTAATTATACGGAAATTTCTATTTACCATGAAATAATCCCAAATTAAATTCAACTTATTATTTATTGATATACTACTTACAATTATCAATCATATTTTACTATTTTCTTAATTTTATGCTTATATATCTCAGATCACTCGAGCGATCTTTTTAAAAGATCATAGCACTCCAAGTTATTGAGTGACTGACTCTCTGGAATAGCAACATCACTTGAGTAGTCTCCATTTCACTTTAGTGATCTGACTTTTGATCACATATCACTTGAGTGATCTGCCTATCACTTGAGTGATCCTTCTTATCACTTGAGTGATTGCATTTTTAGATCACTAACTTTCAAACTGTCTGGAGGTCACCTGCAAGTGATTTGAATATCATTTGAGTGCTTACCAATCACTTGAGTGATTCTGTTGACTCGGCCATTAACTCTCAATTCTTTTTGGAAGTCACTTACAAGTGATTTGAATATCACTCGAGTGCTTACCAATCACTCGAGTGATTTTATTAACTCAGCCATTAACTCTCAATTCTTTTTGGAAGTCACCTGCAAGTGATGTTATCACTCGAGTGCTTACCTAATCACTCGAGGGATTTGTTCTTCGAGAGTTTTTCACAAAATTTGATCACCATCGAGTGACTTGGAAAATTCTGAGAGTGAAGCATCATCACTCGAGTGCACAAGCCATCACTTAAATGATTTTCTTTGGTGACATTGAGCTCTATTTTGACTATCACTTGAATGCACAATTCATCACTCAAATGAGTATATCAAGCTTGAGTAATTCACCATAGATTTCACTTCATGCTTTTCAGAAGGTTTGATTATCACTTGATTCTAATAAATCAAGGTTTGTTATCATCAAAACATTATGAGAACTAACAATATATTTGATGGTAATTTAATTAAAACCGTTAAGTATGGTTATGCAGTTGCCCCATATTTGATCATTGATTACCATGAAGTATAGTCTTTGTATAGTTGATGCTTAATAACAGTTAAATATGGAAAAAAAATAACTTTCAAATATGAACAATATCTATAATAGTAGAATCAGTCAACTATGAAATGGCATCAAAGCTACATGGGATGATGTCAGAAATAACTCGATACGTATTCCACAGAATAATTATGTAAGGTGGAAAGGTACGAAGGATGGAATGTTTATCGTTAAATCTGCCTATGCTAGTTTAGAGAGTGACCTGAGTCATCGAGATAGTACTTGGAGTAAAATTTGGAAATTCGCGGTTCCCCGGAGGTGTGAGTCCTTCACTTGGCTTCTTTATCACAATAGGCTTCTTACCAGTGAAATGCGAAGGAAGAGAAATATCTTGCTACATGACGGTTGTGACATTTGCGGTGATAAAGTGGAAAGCTGCACTCATGTTCTGTGTGATATTGCCGTGTCACAGAGTTACTGGTCTCAGGTGGTTACTTGAAAATTCGAACGTCAGTTTTTTCAGCCTAGATGGCCAAGAATGGGTTGCAAAGAATATATCTTTTGTCGATCCGCCTTGTCATGTAAATTGGCCATATTTTACGTGGTGTCTTGTTGGTTACTATGGAGACGGAGGAATGTGAGAATTTTTTAGGAGGATATTCGGAATGAAGAAATTTATAATACTCAACAAGAGAAAGAAAGAATTTTTTGGGAAAAAAATTTTATTCAAGAAATAAAAAGACAGAATTCTTGTAAAATGACACAAACGAAAAAGGAAAAAGCCCCCCTATAAAAATGACCTATAGAGGTGAATTAAAAACAACAATAGGGCTTCTCACTAGGATCTTACCATCACTCCAAACCAAAGATGCTGAAACTATATATGCTTCCAAGCTTCCTTCAACACTCAGCACAAAGCTCTGTTTTTCACCACTTGAAGTGAATGAGAGAACACTTGGGTTCACTTGGATTTTCAGCCCCGGAGGACCACTCACTGTTGCTTTGTATGTGGACTTTTCTGACCCAACATAAGTAACAGTTCTTTTAAAACTGCCACTCACAGTGAGGTTGGAGGGAGGTGTTGGAAGAGCAAAGGATGGGTAGTTTAGATCACTTGCTTTAGCTGATACAGAGCAGGTGCTATTATCCCCTGTTACAAGCTGTAATGACCTTGTGCTGTACCCCTGTCCGCACAAGAATCTCACAAAATCAACTTCACTAGCATCGTATACTAATCCAGGATTTATTGCCTTCGTAGGATCAATTTGACCTGCTCCATATGCAAACTCTGCATCTCGGTTAATCTTGGGATTCAATGGCCTAGCTGCAACCACCCATACACATCATGATAGAAGGTCTGTTTTCTGCATTACTCTGTTTTGCAACAACTAATATGTGGACAAATATAGTGGGGGTGTAAATTTCCTATAGAAATTTTCGCTAAATAGAAATATTGCCTGAACAGTTATTTTAAGTTAAATGTTGCCTTAGAAGTATTAAAATGGATCAATATTATCCGTTACAGTTAAAAAAGTAATAGTTAACGTCTATTTTTTAATGGTTAAAACTGTATAGGGCAATATTACTATATTTTAAAACTTTTAGGGTGACATTAGTCTTAAAAAACTTGCAGGACAACATAGCTACTCAACAAAAACTTACAAAACAAATTTACACCTTAACCAAATATCGTGTAAACATATAGGAATTGAAGATTTATTACCAGTAGTCATTAAAGCTGATTGAATAGCAGAAGGAGACCATTCAGGATGGAATGATTTAACGTAAGCTGCAGCCCCAGAAACATGTGGACAAGACATGGATGTTCCTGAGATTATGTTGAACTGCAAGCTTCTGTTGTCACCACCAACCTCGGAAACAGAGCCTTTCGGAGACCAGCCAGCTAGAATGTTGACTCCTGGAGCTACTAAATCTGGCTAAAGAGGGGGAAATTTGTAATAAAGATAAGACCCCAGTCTATGTATATGTTGAAGTGACAAAGTGATGATCAGCTATCCAAAAACAAGGTACCTTGAGAATATCAGGAGAAACATAATTAGGACCCCTAGCAGAGAAAGAGGCCACCACAGGGGCTAATGTATCATTTTCCTCATTAGTTCTAAATATGGTTGCAGTTGGACTCCTGCAAGTTTGGTAAAGGAATTCTACTATTAAAACTGCATTATTCACATGAATTTGAGAATATGTCAACAACTTCAGCTAATGGTTAATACCTAGTGGAATTAATGTAGACAAATATACTATTGCCATCCTGCAAGTCAATGTACGAAGCAGGCAAGGGGAAAGACCAGCCATAGTCTCTGGAAGTTTGACCTTGTGTAAGTGCACCAACAGCTCCAGCCATGAAGGCACCTTCTGCTTTGTTTCTGCCTTCACATATAACAATTTTACCCTTTACCAAATTTCGATCCAATGAACCTTCATCACAAGACCTGCACATATAACACTATTTCATGAACTAAAAATATATCATTATTTCCCATCTCTTCTCTTCAAGTATTTTCAGGCTTAGTCACCTGGATAAAGATCCATCAAATCCTGCTTTAGTATTTGGTGCGTCTCCTCCATAAATTATAGGATACTGTTGTTCCTTAAGGTCAAATGTATTTACTGAAAGTCCCTAAACATAAAACAAGGAGATCATCAAACTTGAGAAAAAAAGTTTTTTTTCCCCATTGAAACTTGATGCATGGGCATATGGTTACTAATTAAAATTACCTTAAATGTCCTGTTATCGCCTAATCCAACCTTGGCAAGAAACTTTCTATCAGTGGTACTAGCAGCCACTGAAACAGACCAAGGTGAAAAATTTGCGAGTGATCCAGGTCTGGGACCTGAATTCCCTGCAGAAGTTACAGTCAATATTCCATTTCTCATGGCATGAAAAGCTCCAATAGCCATTCCATCTCTGAAATAATTCTGGTCATTAGGCCCTCCGAGAGAAACTGAGAGTATATCCACCCCATCTGCAATGGCATCATCAAAAGCTGCTAAAATGTCTGCATCAAAACAACCATCGGCCCAGCAAACCTTGTAGACAGCAATACGTGCTGACACAGCACCTCCTCTTGCTGTTCCTGCTCCTAACCCTAACATGCTTGCTTGGCTCACTGGGTCTCCAGCTACGGTGGATGATATATGAGTTCCATGGCCATCATTGTCTCTTGGAGACTTTTCTTCGCCAAGGAATGATCCATCAGCTCTGTAATATTTTGCCCCAATGATTTTACTGCAATGAAAGCAAAATCTCTTAACATTGCGTGCTATTACCTCTGATCCTTAATATAAGATCAAATATAAGATCTAGTTTGTAATGTAATTAACCGTAGTTGGTATATAATATGAATAAGACCTTGACAGTTGTACATGAAGTTTAGTAAAACTAAATGCATTGTACATGTGGATGAGAATATACTTGTTGCAAGTGAAGTTAGATGAGGATTGGCATGTGCCCTTCCATTTCTTAGGTGGTGGACCCAATCCTTTATCTTTGAAGCTTTCGGATTCCGGCCAGATTCCTGAGTCAACAACTCCAATGATGACATCACTTTCGGTTGGGGCTCTTTGCACGTTCAGTGGGAAGCCAATGAAATCCCAAGACCTTGTTGTGTGGAGTTGTCTCTTTTGGTTAGGGAACACAGAGACCACACCATCAAGTCCTGCACTGTGAATTTTCTGGGTGAACAACTCTGAATCGTAGATACAGCAAGTAAATAGTTATGAAAGAAGATAAAGCAATAGTCTTCTTGCTCACTTGACATTGTTTCAGCTTCTTTCTCTGTTAGCTTCACAACAAAACCATTGAAACTCCGTTTGTAGTGATGGAGAACTGACTTAGGCATGGCATCGCTGAAGGTGCAGATACAAATTGCCAAATTTAGTGGAACTTCCTGCTTAATAGGTTCTTATTTATTGTAACACGCAATCCTGCTTCTTAATCTTATCAGGCAAATTTAATGAAACCATGTTATGTTTGCACATTTAAAGCTTTTATGTACATTTAAAGCTTTTAAGATCTTACCCCCAAAATATATATATATATATATATCTAAGCTAGATAGCCAAAGTCAGAGGTGTGACCTAGAAATTTCTAGTTTTTGTGGATTGATAGTACCTGTTAGAGACTTTTTGCAGTAAGCTTGTGTACTGTGACAAGGCAGATGCTTCATCAGTCTTGCTGCTCCCGGTGTAGACAATGTAAGTCTGCAATTATCATCAGAAGACATGATTAATTAGCAGAAAGTGAAACATAGGAATTCGAAAACCAAGAAGAAGAAAAAACAGAGAGAAGAATGTTTGACCTTGGGTTCGTCTGAGGAAGAAGAGTGACATTTGAGCAGAACAGAAGCGAAGGTAATAAGTGAAATCAACAACAGAGGAGCACATGATCTGTTGTCCATTCTGAACATCGTCTAGTGTGTGTTCATATATGGACGACAATGGTAAAACTCAAATTCCAGAGAATCCTGTTCATGTATCTTCTTCTATCCAAATCAGGTACATTTTCCTCTGGAGATTTTGTCAGTAGGAAACAAAGTCAACCGAGGAACCAAAACGCGTATGAAGAAGGTGAAGCCGTGAAATGATTTGGACGCATAAGGAGAAGAAAAGTCTAACACGAGAAAGGAAGGAAGAAATAAATAAAGCGAAGATGATAAAAAGGGAGTGTAAAGTTATTGGAAGCTATGAGCATAAAGCTCCTACTCACTGATCAACGATTATTGAGAAGGAAGCGACTCATTCAGTCACCCCAATGATTGTTTTTCTCACCTTGTCATTTATTCGCAGGGGTTGTACAGGCTACGGAATTTATAGTTGAGTAATTAAATTGCAACTAAATGGTTTAAATATCTTACATGGACTATTGAATTTCACGGGGCAATCAAAGCAGTACGTGTCAAATTAATACTGATAGGGAAGAAATTTATTTTTGTACGGTTTTAGGCGGTGGTTTCTGGTTAGAGCAATTTTTCTTCGGCACTGGTCGTCCCAAGGTTGGCTTCATGTGCCAATGTGTTGGTTTGAGATGACAATGGGATATAACCAAGGTATTAAAACTTGGACCGGTCATTGAACCGGTCGGGGTACTGGGTTAAGGGTCAGTGGGTCAAACTGAGACCAAACCGGAGCTAAACCGGGACCAAACCGGTGAAAAATTGAAAATTTTAGACTTATAGTATGAAATTCTAAAGGAATTTTTTTTTTTTTTTTTTTTATGAAAAACTCCAACCCGGACCGGACCGGGAACCGGACCGGTTTTCCGGCCGGTTCGCCGGTTACCGGGCCGGACCGGCCGGTCCGGTCCGGTTTTCATAACCTGGGATATAACATACGAGGTAAGTAATTTTTTAATCATGATATATAACATAAAAGGTAAACATGTGAAAGAAATTTTATCTCGATTTATATAAATAAGCATTTTTTATATCACAATCATAATCCCAAACAAGCTTAATTTTCTTTTAGGGAAATTGCACTTAAATCCTAAATAAGAGAAAATACGATATAAAAGTATTTTGAAATCTTAAATTCACAGTGAAGTGTCATGAGACATTTTTAGAATATATTTTAAATATGAAAAATCCAAAATAATCCTATTGATTAAATAGAGGGAAGTGAAAATTGTGTATTTATTAAGGATATTTTGAAATTTTCATATTTAGAATATATTGCATAAATGTCCCACTGTACTTTAATGTAAATTTGAGATTTTAAGGGACTATTTTATCATATTTTCTTTTGTTTGAGACTTAGGTGCAATTTTTCCTTTCTTTTATCAGTTTAAAAGAAAAAATATATAAGTTTTTAGAAAATAATTTTTACAGTTTACGAGATAAGTATATGAAAAAAATTTTATCTCGATTTATAAAAAAAATATTTCTGAAACTATAATTTTGAAGACATAAGAATACATTAACTATCCCCAATCGAACCCAAAGCCACATCTGTCCCCTAAGCATGTCACCGTCACTTCGTGACCCAGCTCCCCCCACACATGCGTGCCAGCTGTCAATTTTGTTTCTTACCATCAAATTGTAAGACGACGTGTAAATCCCAAAATTTTATTAATGACTTTATAAAGAGATTAAGAAAGTTAAGTAAATAGTATTTTAAAAAACATAATTAAATAGTTTTGTAATATATGATGCAATTAAATAGTTTATTAAATTTTCTCAATCTCCCTGAATTAGTCAACTTAATCTTATATTAATTAAATGGAGGTAGTACTATCTTATGCAAATACTCCTTTAATCTTTAACGTAAGGCTTATTCTCCTAATTTGATTAGATTAGAAAAATTAGTTAAGTTAATTAATATGAAAGTTTTTCTAAAACATCTTATTCACTTTCCTTAATTCTCTCAATCTCTTACTTACTTGATTATTGTTGAGGGAATATCAATAAAAATAATTTTGGAAACGATTGCGAAATATGGGAAATAAACACATTTAGAATCAATATCAACTTCTTAATTAGAGACTATATTAAGTACACAAGGGAGTATTACGCAACATAGTTATAAATTGGGAAATTTCACTTAGCGCCCCCCAAGGAAGCAGTTTTATTTCAAGTAATCCCAAATTTGGGTAAAATGAAATTGAATTTTGTAAGTGAAAAGACAATATTACTTTTACTGTATTTCTTGAATTCCCTTATTTATCTTTTGAATACAGATGTTTGTCTTGTGAATTCCCTTATTTGTCTTATGAATGACCAAAGTTTTTTGACTCTGTGGATTCTTTTAAATCTACTTATTTGTCTCGTAATTGCATTTAAATCTACTTATATGGATGAATTCTTTTATTTGTCATGTGAATGTATTTATTTCTCTTGTAAATGCTCTTATGAAAAAAATAAAGTAAGGGCATTATTGTCTTTTCACTGAGAAAATTTAATTTCATTTTGACTCTAGGGAGTGCAATGAAATTTAATAATTTTTTGGGATTAACTGAAATAAAATTACTTTCATTAGGGTGAAGTGAAATTTTCCCTTATAAATTTTGGATGATAAGTTATAAATAATGAACAATTAAATAATCTTGAATATGAGTTGTAAATTATTACAAATTAATTTTCATATATGATGTAAAAGCAAGTTATAAATTATGTGTAATTAATTATAAATTAATTTGACATCCTATTTTTATTTTTGAACCAGCACTAAGGAAAAAGACATCTCTAACGTGGGCGGCAAGTCTTTGTCCAAAAAAACAAAAAAAATGGGTGGCAAGTCGATGTCATATCGATGTTATATATATATATATATATATATATATATATATAAAAGGTTATATTGAGGTATTTTAGAAAGATTAAGTCACATTTATTATAATTAAATAGTTTATCTTGCCTCTTTGATTTTGACCTACCAAATAAATTAATTAGCCTTATACAAGGATGAGAGAAGTGGGCATATGTATGTATGTGCGCATGTAACAAACAAAATGAGTAGTGTAATTCCTTTATATTGGATAGTGGGCATTGTATATAATCTTCCAATTCTAAATATGGAACTTATTTGCAGTACAATTTGCACTATAAATTGTCTACATTTGGAACTTAGAACTGAAGGTAGTACTCCCTCCGGTCCTAATTATAAGATAAAGTTGATTTTTTTGGAAAAATTAAGGAAGTCAATTAAATTACTTTAGAGTATTTATATTTTTATTTTTTTCTCTAAACTAATTAATTTGACTAATAAACTAATATATAATCCAAGGATACTAAAAGTATAAACACTCTAAAGTAATTTAATTGGCTTCTTTAATTTCTCTAAAAAAATCAATTTTGTCTTATAATTAGGACCGGAGGGAGTATATTATAAAAATGGCACCATTCATCGTGCCTAGGGCTAATATTCCAAACTTCAACATAATTTTGCAGAAGTCTATATGCTTCCGCATCAACTTACGATGTATAGTAATGATCTATTGTGGGGAATTAAACACAACAATAGGGCTCCTCACTTGGATCTTACCATCACTCCAAATCAAAGATGCTGACACTATAGATGCTTCCAAGCTTCCTTCAACACTCACCACAAAGCTCTGCTTTTCACCACTAGAAGTGAAGGAAAGAACACTTGGATTCACTTGGATTTTCAGCCCCGGAGGACCCATCACTGTGGCATTGTATGTGGACTTTTCTGACCCAACATAAGTAACAGTTCTTCTAAAAATGTCACTCACAGTGACATTAGAGGGAGGTGTTGGAAGAGAAAAGGATGGGTAGTTTAGATCACTTGCTTTAGCTGATTCAGAGCAGCTACTATTATCCCGTCACAAGCTGTAATGTCCTTGTAGTGTACCCTTGTCCACATAAGAATCTTACAAAGTCTATTTCACTCGCATCGTATACTAAACCAGGATTCACTGCCTTTATAGGATCGATTTGACCTGCTCCATAGGCAAATTCTGCGTCTGGGTTAATCCTGGGACTCAATGGCCTAGCTGCAACCACCAACACATTACATTACATGAGAGATGCTCTGTTTTCTTCATTACTCTGTTTTGCAACAACTAATATGTGGACAAATTTAGTGTAAAGATGAAACAACAGAAGATGTATTACCAGTGGTCATCAAAGCTGATTGGATAGCAGAAGGAGACCAATTGGGATGGAATGATTTGACGTAAGCTGCAGCCCCAGAAACATGTGGGCAAGACATGGATGTTCCTGAGATTATGTTGAACTGCACAGTTCTGTTGTCACCATCTGTCTCAGAAATAGAGGATTTCGGAGACCAACTAGCGAGAATGCTGACCCCTGGAGCAACTAAATCCGGCTATACAACAAAAAGAAAACATTTTTATGAAACATAAGACAGTAATCTTTGTATATATTGAAGTGACCAATGTACCTTGAGAATATCAGGTGAAACTTTGCTTGGACCCCTAGAAGAGAAAGAGGCTACCATAGGGGCCAATGCATCCTTGTCCTCATTAGTTCTATAAATGGTGGCAGTCGGATGCCTACAAGATTTTGTCAGGAATTACTTTTAGAAAGTTATAGTTGTATAGAATCACTGTTAATCTATATTTTTAGCTTCTGTTAATGGTTAATACCTCGTGGAATTTATGTAGCTGAAAATGTTGGCAGCATCTTGCAAGTCTATGTACGAAGCAGGCAAGGGAAAAGAGAAAGGAGAGTCCCTCGAACTTTGACCTTGTGTCAGTGCACCAATGGCTTTTGCAATTAAGGTACCTAATGCTTTGCTTCTTCCCTCACAAAGAACAATTTTCCCCTTCACCAACTTTGGATCCAATGTACCACTTGAGCAAAACCTGCACTTATCGCACTATTTCATTAACTTCGACTAAAAAAAAATCAAAAATTTGTCTCATGTCTTTATGTAGAGAGGACTTCGAGGCTGTCTTTCACCTGGAAACAGATCGATCAACGCCCTCTTTAGTATTTGGTGCATTCCCTCCATAAATTATAGGATACTGTTGTCCCTTAAGATCAAATGTATTTATAGAAACTCCCTAAATAAGGAACACAGAGATCATTAATATTATCATTGATCCATAATAAAAGAGCTAGTTGATTTTTTTTAAAGGAATTAGAGAAGTAAAATAAAGTACTTAATTATAGTATATATATTATATATTATTATATTATATATTAGTTTATAAGTCAAATAAATTAATTTAAAGAAAAATAATAAATATAAAGATGTTAAATTAATTTATTTAATTTTCTTAATTTCTCCCATAGGTAACGACCCGAGGGAGTAAAACTTGATGTTTGGATAATGTTTGCAATTTAGTGCTCATAACTTCATTAACCTTACCTCAAATGTTCTGTTGTCACCCAATCCAACCTTAGTAAGGAACTTTCTATCAATGGTGCTAGCAGCCACAGAGATAGACCAAGGCGAAAAATTTGCGGGGGATCCAGGTCTTGGACCAAAATTTCCAGCAGAAGTTACAGTCAATATTCCATTTCTCATGGCATGAAAAGCTCCAATGGCTATTCCATCTCTGAAATATTTCTCATCATTGAACCCTCCAACAGACACTGAAAGTATGTCGACTCCATCAGCAATGGCATCATCGAAAGCCGCGAGAATGTCGGCGTCCTTGCAGCCGTCGAACCAGCAAACTTTGTAGGTAGCAATGCGTGCGGATACAGCACCTCCTCTTGCTGTTCCTTGTGCTAGCCCCAACAAGCTTGCCTGGCTCACTGGGTTCCCAGCTGCTGTGGATGATGTATGAGTTCCATGACCTTCATAGTCTCTTGGAGATTTTGCCTCATCCTCAAACAATCCATCTGATCTGTAATACTTTGCCCCAATGATTTTTCTGCAATGAATAACATTTGTCGCTAGCACCTTGACTGTTAACTAAAACTAAATACGTTGTCCATGCATACAAGAATTTATATTGAAAGAGGGGGGTTAACGTGCAATTTTTACGGTTATTCCAAAGTGTTGGGCATCCAAAAATTTTTCAAAGAGCAATTTTATCCTGAAAATAACCAAAACGTAGTAATTTTATCCATTATCATTAAAAATATTAATAGCTTGCATCAATTTTTCAATAGTTAGCGTCAGTTTTTTAACAGTTACGACAAATTTACTTTTTTTTAACACTTCTGAAATAAAATTATTTTTTGAAAAACTTTCGAATATCCAAAATTTGCACCTCAACACTATATATAGATAATTAGATAGATGGTAACAAATACAAGTCTCACACCTCAAGAGCTAACCGTTGAAATTAGGGAAGTCAAGAAGATCTTTTAAGGTGCATTTTTTTTTTTCCAAGGTAACCCTCCTAGCATGGACTCGTGACATATAGTGTGTGTATATATATACCTGTTGCAAGTGAAGTTGGACGAGGATTGACATGTGCCCTTCCATTTCTTAGGTGGTGGGCTCAATCCTTTGTCGCTGAAGCTTTCGGATTCTGGCCAGATTCCAGAATCAAGAACTCCGATGATGATATCACTTTCGGCCGTGGCTCTTTGCACGTTCTGTGGGAAGCCAATGAAATCCCAAGACCTTGTTGTGTGGAGTTGTCTCTTTCGATTAGGGAACACAGAGACCACGTCATCAAGTCCTGCATGGTGAGTTTTTATGGATTAACGTAACAAGCTCTGAATCGAAAACAGAGCACACATCTAAGCTATGAAGAAGAAAAGAAAATAGTTTTCTTGCTCACTAGACATTCTTTCAGCTTCTTTCTGTGTTAGCTTCACAACAAAGCCATTGAAACTCCGTTTGTAGTGATGAAGAACTGTCTTAGGCGTAGCATTGCTGAAATTAGTAAATTCAGATAAAGATTGGACAATTAGCCTTTGTCACTTGTACGCTATTCACTCGTCTTTAATATTTACCTAATTTATATTAATGAAGTTAGTTAATATGAGATATATTTTCTAAAACACTTTAATCATCTTCTTTAATTCCCTTATTCCCTCTCCTATTTGATATAGTTGAGGGAGTATCAATGTAAATTAAGAAAAGAATGACAAATATGAATATATATATATATATTTAGGATCAAGATCAACTTTTTAAATATTTTTGAGTTAAAAGGGAAATTTGCCTCAAAAATTTCTTTAGAGGCAATTTTGCCTAGAAAGTGCCAAAAGTAGAACAATTTTATCCTGGTTGTTATACTTGTTAATTTTAACCGTTAGTTAACCAAATATGCTAAGCTGATAATCCATATGTCATTTTAGTTAAGGTATAAATTTGCCCCAAAAGTTTTAAATATAATTTTGAAAGAATATAAAGTAGATGACACATGGACTTTCAAAGCAAATTTACACCTTCACAAAAATAACATGGACGACATGTAGACTGCCAATTCAATATATTTGGTCAAGTAGTAGTTAAAATTATTTGGGATAATGGTCAAAATAAAATTGCTCACTTTTTTATACTTTAGGGGCAAAATTGTCTCTCGGTGATAACTTTAGGAATAAAATTGCCCATTAACCTAATAGTTTTTATATTAAAGACCAGAGAGAGTATAATCTTATCAGATCTTGCAATAACTCACAAATTTAGTAATAGTAACTTCTTAGCAAACATAAAAAACAAAAAAATTAAAGTATAAAAATACTCATAAACTATTTTTAAAAGTGTACCCATCACCGTACACTTTCATCTAAATCAAAAGAACCCATAGTTTCTCAAAATGAAATAAAGATGCCACAATCATTAACTTATCCAATCTTCCCGTTTAACACTTCTCTTCCCACCACGGATAAGTTCAACTCAAGAGCACTTGAGTTGAACTTATCCGTGGTGGGAACAAAATTTTCTCTCTTATAAGTTTAGTCTTATTTATAAGTAACTTTCTCTCTTATGGATTTAATCTTTTTTATAAGCAACTTTCGTGTTGTGTCTAAAAATACAAACTTCTTTTTCCTATTTTACCCTTATTAAATACATATATTTATAATTAATTATCACACACCAAAAGTTATCTCTCATAATTTTTATTCATTCTCTCTCATATACTCTTTTCATAAATATCGACATATAAGAAAAAAATATGATATTTTTTACACATTTATTGTTTTTAACTATTAATTCATTTTATACAATTAAGAAGAAAATTATTTATAAATAAAACTAGAGAGAATACTGGAATAATTGAATAACCTATGTACGACATTAAAAAAACTGTAACCTTTTTAAGGGAAACTCGCACATGTAGCTTTGAACTGTCTAGTTTTACTGGTATTGCGTACCTGTCGGCTGCTTTTTGCAGCAAGGTTGTGTACTGAGACAAGGCAGAAGCTTCGTCAGTTTTGCTGTTCCCGGTGTAGACAATGTAAGTCTGAATTACCATCATAAGACAAAATTAATAATCAGAAACTGAATCATGCATGGGGAATCAAAAACTAAGACACAGACAAAAATAAAAAATAACATGCTTTGTCTCGACCTTGAGTTCATCTGAGGAAGAAGAGTGACATTTGATCAGAAGAGAAGCAAAGCAAAGATAAAGTGAAATCAAAAACAGAGGAGCAGAAGATCTGCTGTCCATTCTGAAGTTCTTCTTCCAGCTAGGAGTGACCTAAAAACCTTACAAGCAATGTGTGTTTATATAGAAGAAGAACAAGTTAAGGAAGGCTAAAAATTCCACAGATTCTTGCAAATTTGTATTATTCTTCAATCAAATTCATAAGATTCCTTTTCCAAAAGGACAACCGTCCACCAATCAATCAAAATGTGTGTTTAAATGATGGTTCATGAATCTGGACTGGACTGGCCGGTCTAGCCCAGAAACTGACGAACCGGCCGATAAACCGGTTCGGTTCGACATCCGTTCTGTGTCACTATTTTTAAAAAAAGAAATTAATATTTTTTAGAATTTCATATTAATAAGCTTAAAATCTTTAATTTCTTATCGGTTTGACCCTAGTTGAACTCCGGTTTAACCCCAATCTAACCTACTAATCCTTAATCCAATACCGTGATCAATTCAGTACCTAATCTGGATTCATGAACATTGGTTTAAAGTAATAAATTCGTTAAAAGATTTATTTGGTATACGTAGCCATGTTGAAGAAAAGTCTACAAATAAGACCTGGCCAAAGCTGTATAATACGGAGTTATTGAAAGTTATATCTATCACCGTAAAATCAGCGCAACGATTTTCGTAGCTTGTCATCAACGTTGTTCTTCATCAGAAAATGGTGATGTTTCAATTCGCAAGTGGTTCCGAGGCAATCCACGTTAAAGAACGAAGGCCCCAAGTGGGGCTCAGATTACTGTCCACACAACTAATCAACATTATAGCATTCAGTTATGTGCAACAGATCTTCCACGATAGCATTCAGTAATTAATTTGTCAAAAAGTTATTTATAAGCAATTCTCCCTTTATTATATTGTTGTTTGAGTAATTAAATTCCAATTGATAACGTGAAGTATTACCTGCATATAAGATCTAGCTTTCTAGCTTTTAATGCAATTTATACAGTATAAACTAGACCTTATATTAAAATAGAAAGCGTGATATACAAGTATGTCCGTAAATATGTTTTAAGTTTAGAGGTATGTTATAACTCTAATGAGCCTTCAAATCCTAATTCGCCAAAATTAAAACTCTTATGTGTAAAAAAAAAATTACATTCACTTGGAGTATATGCGCACACACACTCTATTCACTAATAATTATTTAAATATATATACACACACAGGGGGACGGAATGTTAAGTAATTTATTACAGTATTTCTTAGAGTTTCAGTTTTTAACATTTATTTATCAATTTAGCTTATAACATTTTAAATGAGTTGGGTCTTGTGCGCTCGCAAATCTAAGTTGATTAAGACAAGCTTCACATTTTAAAATGAAATTGGATTTTCTACTAAGTAGACAGCTAATCAGATCTAAATTGTTCTAATCTGATTTGATGGTCCAGATTTAATTTTTTTTAAAAATCTATATTTTTACAACTTATAGAGATTTTTACAAATTATTTTACCAAATGCATAATACCATCGTATATTAAGAAAAAAAAGTGAAATCTTTGAGCAGATACTGACTCCCCAACCCTTGCGTGCCTTAGGCACAACTCAACCTTTATAGATTTAACGATTTAAAATGTTAGCCTCTAGAAATAAAACTATTTAACGATTTAAAATGTTACCCTCTAGAAATAAAACTATGAAGATTTAAATTATGTGTAGAATACTAGGGATTAATGTTCTAAACAACTTAAATTATAAGGGTTGGTTTGTACTGAACTAAAATTTAGAGATTGAGTTTTAATTAATTTAAAATTACAAGGTTAAGTTATCACGCGGTTAAAGTTTAAGGACTAAATCTTCATTGAATCGGGAACTAAAATTATTAATTTTCCTAACAGTAATAATTACTTTTTTTAACATTGAAAACGTGAAATAACTATGCTCCTTGCTAGTTGGCACTAGTACAGAAAAAGGTTTTTAGACCGAAATATTTAGACTGGTTATATCAGATAAGGTCTTAAAAATTGACCGGTGGTATTTTTGTAATTATGATGAAATATTAAGACCGGTTATAGTAAAAACCGGTCTTAAAAATAATATATTTTAAGACCAGTTATAGTAAAAATCGGTCTTGAAAATAATTTTAAGACCGGTTATAACAAAAACCGGTCTTAAAATATATACAATTAAAATAAATAAATATATGTAATATATTTTCTAGACCGGTTCTAAAAATATCCGGTCTAGAAAATATTATATGAATTAAAGATAATTATAAAAATAAAATATTTATTATTTTTAAAACCGATTGTAAATAAAAATCGGTCTTAAATATTAAAAATTTAAAACCAGTTATTAATTAATAACCGGTCTTAAAAAGTTTCAATTTTTAAGACCGGTTATTTATTAATAACCGGTCTTAAATATATATTTTAAGACCAGTTTTAAAATAAAACCAGTCTTAAATATTATTTTTAAGACCGATTGTAATTGACAACCGATCTTAAAACTGACCTGGATTTCAAAAGGCGCCTAAATTTGACTCTGAAATCTAAAACTCAAGCACATTAGCAAAACTCCTGCATCATCTCGCGGCAGCTCCTCCTTTCCCCTTCTTTCCTCCGTCCTTAACTTCGCCGTCGTCAACGGAGATTTACTGTTGAATACATTGTCGGAACGCTATCGTCGTTTGTTCCCTCTGATTGGTTTCGTTCTCAACCTTGTTTTTATTGTTGATCAGGTTTGTGTTTCCATTTCGTTTTTGGGGTTTTCATTGAAAATGTGAGATGACTTGGCCTCCATTTTCTTTGTTTGATTCCTACAGCAAGTGGCCAAGGTCTGTTCAAGTCTAGAGGAAGAAGAGGATCCTCAAGCAAAGGTTTAAGGTACCGTATAATTATTCTAAAATTGTGAACCTGGGTTTATTTTAGTGGTTTTCCATTTGCATTACAAACTATAGTTTAAGCTTGTTGCTTCTAGTGGACCTGGGTTAATTATTTCATTTGAAAGTGATGCTTTTGAGAGTCGTGGTATAGTTTCTGTTATATTGTTTTGTTTGGTTTAAGCTTGTTTGGTTTTGTTTTGTTTGGTTTTGATCGTAGTTGAAGACCATAGTGGTGTAGCTCCTAGTTGATTTTGCTAAACTGGGTTCTATTTTGTTTGGTTTAAGCTTGTTGCTTCTGTTATATTAATGTTGTAGCTTCTGGTTTCCTTCTTTTGATTCGGCCATGCGATTTGAAATTAAAATCTTTATCAATATGAAAACTTGCTTTAGGGAATTGCTTTTACAATTGCAATTAATCATTCCTCCTTCATCTTAATTATTGCTTTAGTTGATATTGGTTATCAACTTGTACATTGCAATTAATTATTTGTTTATGTTTGCATAACTTGTAAAAATTAGGGGTCAGACTTGAAGCTTGTTGGGTATCCTAGCTATGGGTATGATTAAAATGCATTGAAATGAAGAAAATTTGAATGTATTGGATTAATATAAATTTGGGCAACCAAACAAAGTTTACACAGAAGAGACATTTAGACTATATTAAAGTCTTTTAGACTGTTGGAATTCATGGTTAAGAAAATTGAAAAGTGAGTGAATATCATCCCATTATAATTTTTTATAAATGATGTTTATACTACTTACCACACTTTCATGTTAATTACCATCTTTATAAGTATGATCTTGCCAATGAAAATTTATCAAATTTGTTTCATGCTCTTATTGATACTGAAATGAGTATAGGTTGATGATTTTATTTATTGCTATTTATTCTTTTCCAATTACTCCATAGTATAATTCATGATTATGCATGAAAATGCTAGGGAAACCTTCGATTTTCTCACAGAAATTTTCATGTTGATATAGTCTTGTATTTTGGAAGGTTTGTACGCAAGTTTTATTATTTGGGAAGGGTTTTTGTCAACAGATTGAATTTGAAGGAAATTTTGAAATATTGTTTGTGAACTTTCATGCTGGGGTACACTATTATATTGTATTTGATACAAGCTATCATGATATTGAAAGAAAAACTTTTCATTACTTTGATAGATTGGCCCCAAGCATGCTTGAAAACATTTTTGAGAGAACTGAATACAGAACGCTGGTACTAACAGAGTACTGTTAGTCCTTGGTGCACCATGGTTAACTCGAGCTCGCTTGATATTTGTGTGGGATTCGTTCTCACGTTTGTTATTTGTGGGTCTTGTACTTGTATTTGTTTCGTGGCCTCATGCTGCGCTTGCTTGGTTATTTATCCTCATGGACTGTGTGTCCATGCTTGTCCTCGTGGCTTCCAGCCATGCTTGATTATTTTCCCTCGTAAACTGTGTGTCACACTTGTTATACCATTCTGTTGAAGTCCTCTAGAAAAATGAGATTTGAGATTTATTGTCTTAATATGATTCTTTTAAGAAAATTGTTTTATGATGGACTTGGTTTATTGTAATCAATAGTTATATTACTTTTAATTGGTTTCCAACATTATAGTGTTGAGCCTAAGTGTGCGTTTGGAATGGCTTATTTTTGTCCAAAACGTGCTTATAATTCGTGATTCACGGTATACGAGGTAAGTATGTGAGAGGAGTTTTTTCTCGGCTTGCGTAATAAGTGGCTTATTTTTTAAGCTGCCGTGATACCAAACATGCACTAAATTTACTTGTCTCACCGTTATCTAGTATCTTATACAAATGTTTCCATAGAATTATTTGGATTGTGAAGTATATGATTTTGATACTTTCTTTTAGTAAATTTAGTAACTGTATTAGTATTGTATACTCCTTTTAATTATTTAATTTCATTAAATTTGGAATGGGACGTTATTCACTGGAAAGTATATTTTTGGCCCTCAGATAATGTAGCCAACCTTGTATCTCCTCCTTCTATTGGCCATTTGTGGATTCTATTATGGATTGAGGTTGAAGTGGTGTTTGAAGAATTCCTATCTAATGTGATGCAAACTTTTGGATTTATGTATGTAATTTAGGGGTTCCATGTAGACTACAGTTAGGATCCTTTATGACTGAGCTGTGTTGATTTTGCTGTAGCATAGTTTTAGAGAGGCTACATTTATTAGGAAGACTTTGCCAAAATTTCTCAGGAAGTTTATAATTTTTAACTATATGAATTATATTTATAGACTTTATGATATGCAGTATAAATATGTATACATGTAAGTATGAGATGTGGGTACTCTCATATTCCGGGTTGCTCACATCTTAATTTTTGGGGCGTGACAATGTGATATCAAAGCCTAGGTTTCCTATAGTTACGTGGGGTAAGAATTTTTCGGTGGGGTCTCAATTATCATTATGAACTCGGACATAGTCATAATTCACGCGTCATTGAAGGCTAGCTTATAGAGTGTCTTTCTTCTCCTCATCCATTATTTTTCATAGCTATGAAACATTTATATTAGGAACTGGATATTACTGATGTTCTTTTATAGGGCGAATATGTCTCAAGGATGCTGAGTGTCAAGGAGAAGGACTGGTAGCAGAATTTTGATGGGGCATCGACCAAAGAAAGAGAAAATAAAAGGTTTGTGCAAGAATCATCTTGATGTATGTTTGGAGCACTAGCTCTATAAACTTAGTAGTTTGTTCATTGTCCCCCAAGTGGGCATGTATATTATTAAATTGAGACTTGAAAAAGTTTATTTATTTAAGAAGTGTATAACAGGGGAAGTGAAGCTCATACGTTAATTGTTTGGTATTGGTTGTGATTGTTTTAATATGTTTGAGTATTTTTCCTGAATGATTGAAATTGCAATGATAGCGTAATCTGTTAATGGTGTATATTATATAAATACAAAGGGTTAAGGAGCATCCAACAACTTGAAGTGTTTTTCTTTTCTTTTGTTTTTCTCTGTTCTGTGAGGCACAAGTGTCCTTCTATTGAAGGTAATCTTATTGGAGGTACTGTTGGGCACTAAACGTAGGCACATCTCCCAACAGAGATTAGAATCTTAGTTTGTCACATTTTGAGGAACTAGTTCCTTCCACTAAACCCAACCCCTTTGGTTGAAGTGTTTTTCTTGTAGTATTCAGTATCTTAAACTAATCTGTTAATTGTGGGTATTGAATAAATATGAACAACATCTGCCACTAGCACCTTGACAGTTAACTAAAATACAAGAATACACGCACACAGTGATACCTGTTGCAAGTGAAGTTAAACGAGGATTGACATGTGCCCTTCCATTTCTTAGGTGGCGGACCCAATCCTTTGTCACTGAAGAATTCGGATTCTGGCCAGATTCCAGTGTCAAGAAGTCAGATGATGACATCACTTTCAGTCGTGGCTCTTTGCATGTTCTATGGGAAACCAATGAAATCCCAGGACCTTGTTGTGTGGCGTTGTTTCTTTTGGTTAGGGAACACAGAGACCACATCTCCTGTATTGTGAATTTTATGGGTTAACGTACAACCCTGAGTCAGAGACAGAGCAAATAAGTTATGAAGAAGACAAGTAAATAGTCTTCTTGCTCACTCGACATTGTTTCTGCTTATTTCTCTGTTAACTTCGCAACAAAGCCATCGAAACTCCGTTTGTAGTGATGGAGAACTGACTTGGGCACAGCATCGCTGAAGATACAGGTAAAAATTGAAAATTTCTGCAGGATGTTCAATTTTCAATCTATAAAATTACATTGTATACTGAACTATACCTACTCAACCTCTTTCTTTCATACAATAGTATCTGAATCCTTTCAGGAAAACATAATAAAAGTAATTTACTGTCTGATATAAAAATAGAATTATCCAATATGTACTTAAGCGAAAAACTCATCCTTGGACTGAAAGAGAAGTGTGAAAAACGATAATGAAATTATTTTATGTATTTTATATATGGAGGAACCAAAACGAGTGTTGACATAAAGTCTTGAAAGGATTTGGACATGCATGGAGAAAAGTCTACATGAGAAAGGAAGATGACGTGACCAAAGCTATTGGAAAATATCAGTATACAGCCCCACATCCCATTTTTTATTGAGAAGGACACGATTAAAGGGAAGCTTATCTTCCGCGATTGCATTCACAAGGTGTGCCTTATAACGATAACACTGTAATCAGCTTGCAGCAACTAAATGGTTTAAATCTCTTACGTACGTAACATTTCAGTACAAGTTCTTCCTAAAAATCAACATCACGAGGAAGATAAATAGTGCCGTGGAAGAAATTACATATTTATAGTTTAAGCTAGTGGTAAGGTTAGAGCAACTTGCGTGGTACTGCTGCTCGTTCGATGAATGGCAGCTTTTGTCAATTTATGTTTCTTAATTATAAGATTGTGACTTGTAACTTTCTTGTTGTCGGGGGAATATAAATGGCATGAAATCGTCCAAGTTGCCAAGCCAAGTTAAGTTATATTGTTGACGCCGCATCCCGTTGGCATTATTGACAAACTCCATGTCACTAATGTCAACGGCTATTTATCACCGGCAAGTCAGCTTCGCGGGGACTAAGTACTACCCAGTTGACGAGCTCTCGTCCTTTTTCTGACCTTTTCATACGAAAAGCATTTACCTTTGTCTATCTTAGATGAATCTAAAAAATTGACCACAGTACACGATTATCTTCCCAAGTTTTCTTCTTAAACATTCTGTTATCCACACATTCGCTGCCTGAGTTTTGTTTCCAGAAGAAGACAAAGGACGATTAAAAAACTTAAATTTAGAAACAGAGAAGGATGATTATTGGGTAAGAGTAGAGGGAATATTACAAGAAGCACTGTTTCTCACTGGACTTTGTTCACCATATTTGAAGAAAACTTAAAGAAAGAAATGATCTTTTGTCAGCATGAGACTGGCATTCCAAGTGCATGGAACTCACTCACTGAGCACTGTAAACCACAATGGGGCTCATTAGTCATAATTTGAAAAAATTTTCACTTTTGCCCTTGTTAGAAAATGTATTTAAAAATTTAATGAGTAAGTAAAATTGAAAATGAGCATTAATTAGAGGAAAAAATTTGAAAAATGTGTATTAATTATTTTACAAATAATTTATATTTTAAACCAAGATATTCTTTTAGAGGCTCCTTATATTTGCCAAGCACCGAAACTTGCTCTACACCAAAACTAGTGCTCAAGTGGTCAAGCGGCTCAACAAAGATAAAGGTATTCTTCACTTTTTTTCCTGATTGATTTTATGAGAACAAAAATGATTTTACAGAATAAAAATTAGGAAAACATATAAAAGTTTTTCTTCCTTTCAGTGTATAAGTAAATTACAAATTGACAATAATATTTAAAAAAATAGAAAAACATAAATAGATGTTTGATTATACCACTATCAAACATTTCAACATCTTTCTATTTTACATGGAAGAATAAACAACGAAAAATTTGAGCAAATAACATGAAGCACTGTTACTCGCGGGACTTTATTCACCATATTCAAGGAAAAATTGAAGAAAGAACCAATCTTTTGTCAGCATGAGGATGCTGACAATCCATGTGTATGGAACTCATTGAGCACTGTAAACCACAATGGGGCTCCTCACTTGGGAATTGCCATCATCCCAAGTCAAAGAAGCAGAGACTATTTCCACAGTTATTCTTCCCTCAACTGTAACTCTAAACGACTTCTTCTCTCCCACAGCTGAGAACGACAAGACGTTTGGTGTCACTTGAATAGTCAGCAGAGATGGAGGAACAATCACTATAGCCTCATATACAGACTTAGCTGCTCCAACATTTGTCACCGTTCTATGAAACACACTGAGGAAAGATTGTGAGATGTTTCTCTTAAGAGCGAAAGATGGGAGATTGAGGTCCCACACCGTTTCATTCTCAATTTTCTTACAGTTGACGTCTTCATCTGTAATGCTTCTCAGGCTTGTCCTATTATAACCTTGTCCACACAAGAAGCTCACATAATCTGATTCACTAATATCATATACCAAACCAAGGCTCACTGCCTTAATGGGATTAATCTGTCCAGCTCCATATGCAAATTCAGCTTCCGGGTTGAGAGCGGGGCTCATTGGAGTGGCTGCAATATTTACATGGAAATTAAGAACGGCATGTTAGATTATAAGAAAAACTAGCTAGAGCGCTATATATGAAAGCTTTACAAATAAGTTGATATTGATTAATGAAATACTCCCTCGTATCCTTAATATAAAACATATTCAGAGAGTTGATCTCAGTTCTAAATATAAAATATAACCATGTAGGACAGGGGATGAGTAAAAGGAAGGAGATAGAGAAGAGAAAGAAAGGTAAGAGGAGATGAGAGGAGAGAGAGGAGTGAGGACAGCAAGAAAGGGGGAGAGAAACTAGACTAATAGTGGAGGATGGAAATATCAGAGGGGAAGAAACTCAGGCTATTTAAGTATAGTCCCAACTTTAATCATAAGAATTAAAAGAGAACATTCTAAAAATCATAAAATTAAATGCGAATAACAATTAATAATAAAGTTAACGATAAATCAACATTAAGGCAAAATATTTTTAAATCTTCTAATTAATCTTCAAATCTTCTTAATGGTCTTCAGATCTTCTAAAACCTTCATTCTTTTCCTAATTTCATTTTCATCACATAGTTTTTATATTTGTCATCTATATTTTCCTAATTTACCCCTGTGAATTTCCATCAATAATAATTAAAGATGAGAGGAAAATGAGGAATTAAGGAAGATGGCTAAGATGTTTAGAAAATACATTTCATATTAACTGATTTAACTATATTCTTTACTCTAATCAAATTAAGTTAATATGTTTTAGTATAAGTACAGGAGAGATCAATAATTACACGAAGTCATTAAGGCAGATTTGATTGCTGCTGGAGACCATTTGGGATGAAACGACTTCATGCGGCTGCAGCAGTAGCGTGAGGGCAAGCCATGGAAGTTCCGTGTATTATATTGAAGTTTGATTTTCTCTTATCTCCTTTCACTTCAGTAATTGGCGAAATGGGAGGCCATGCAGCTATGATATCTACACCTGGAGCAGCCATATCAGGCTGCAAAAACGTTAACAAGATCATTTCAATAACTATTTGGTCGAGGAAACCGCAAACTGCTAGCAGACCAAAAATACATTCTCCAGTCCTATATATATATAAGTCACTTCGGATTGATATATTTCACGGAACTAAGAAAAATCTAAATTTTTACTTTATCTTAAAATTTAATAATTTTCAAAACTTAACATTTGAGATTAACTAATTAATGGATTTGAGATTTGGGGCGCTAGTGAAGAATTAATGACTCTAGGTTCTATTTGACATTGATAATTTTCGTTATTTAATTTCCTTTGAATTTACTTATAACTAGAGTCGTTTAACTTAAAAGAAATTGAGAATTTAATACCTAAAAATTAATTGATTGATTCCTCATAGGATGATACTCTACTTATCACTTTATTACTTGGCACGGCCCATATATTTGCGGAGCACATCACTTGTGGCTCAAAAAGTTTTGTTACGTCTATAAGGGCGAAACCGGTGGATATATATAGGATAAGATATAATCAATAATTGAGAATGGATTAGAGATAAATTTAGTTTAATTATGGTAGAAAAGCACGTGACATAGGCACATAACCGTCGTCATTAGTTATTAATGAGATGGATATTTTCCTTATGAACATGAGGATATATTTTGAAGTTTTGTCTCTCCTGTATATATTTTTTACTAGTCGCAGAAATTTAGTCTTCGTCAGAATGACTAATACAGTGCCGTGCATCATCGTGAGCCATATCCATCATCATTGATTATTGAGGATTAAGTGTTTCAAATACGCTTTTGGTCCTTGGAAGCATTTAACTTAACTGACACCAAGTACCTCTTTAAATCTTGACTTAAACAAGAGATTATGAGTTCAACCTTTCCTTTCGTAAATATGATAAGCGCATGGATTCCTTCCATTCGGTGAGGGATGACAAAAAAAATGAAAAATAAAGAAGCATCTAGTTGTCATTTTCTATTTCATGAATGATTACAAAGATTTAAATCAAAGGCCTAGTAGCCACAATAATGACTCAGTTTTTATGGGCTCAAGTCATTCCCAACTGACCACTCGTATTTATGTCTTGCACATGTTTCATTAATTCATTAGATGGTGTGTCTTTTTCTCTTGATAAAAAGAAAATAGGAGAAATTTTACTTTTGTTTTTTATAAATATGATAAACAAATTATTTGTGCCATATCGTTGAATGTTTTAGCATGTTTTTATCAAAAAATTGGTTCAACTTAAATAATTCTTTTTTTATTTTTGCAAGCACTAGAAGTATCCTCCATTAATAACAATCAAAACTAGCTTATATCCCTTTAAAGAATATAGAGTAAAAAAGTATACAATTCCCAATTTACCAGATATTTTGTTAATATAACCATTTAGTTTACAAATTATGTTCTTGGTAGCCTCTCTTAGCTTAACCATTCAAATTATCCCACACACAGAATTATTTATAATTTATTTATTCCAAGAACTTATCAATAATATAACACACTGAAGTATACAATGTCATATGCTTGTATTATTCTTAACTAGAAAAATAACAACGTCATTGGGTCTATGATCAGGAGAATACGTTTGTACCTCCCATTACACAGATTACAATTATGCCATTATTGTCTATTAAGAATTTCATACAAGTACTTTAAATAACATGCTCAATTATTACTCTCAAAAAACTCATTCTCTAAGAACTCCCACTTAGATAGAGCATATGACGCTCTTAAAAGACTTATTTTCCAACAGCTCCCACTCATAAAGAATATTTTGACTTTTACTTCATGCTTTCATCACATTATATTTATAATGTCTTATTAACCTCTTATCTGGGAGTTGGAAAAACTTAATAGTTTGGGTTAATATAACTTTTGGTCCCTGAAGTTTGATCCAATTTTGGTTTTGGTCCCTCAAGTTTGAAATCGGTGGTTTTGGTCCCTGAAGTTTCACCCAATTTTGGTTTTGGTCCCTCAAGTTTGAAATCGGTGGTTTTGGTCCCTGAAGTTTCACTCGATTTTGGTTTTGGTCCCTCAAGTTTGAAAAGGACTTGGCAACCCGTTTTTAAAACCCGACCCGGAAAAAAAACCAAGTCCTTTTCAAACTTGAGGGACCAAAACCAAAATCGGGTGAAACTTCAGGGACCAAAACCAACGATTTCAAACTTGAGGGACCAAAACCAAAATTGGGTGAAACTTCAGGGACCTAAACCACTGATTTTAAACTTGAGGGACCAAAACCAAAATTGGATCAAACTTCAGGGACCAAAAATTATATTAACCCCTAATAGTTTTTCTAAGTTCTCTATGCATTTCATTTATGCACATTTTAATTTCCAGCCAAAAATACTTCCTCTAAAGGTTAAGTCTCCATACTTCTCAAACCTAATTTGACAGGTTCTCCACAACTATTATTTTTCTAAAGTTGCAAGAACTTTGTGTCTCATATTATTTCAACAATCTTTTAAATTTTCTAAAAGAAATATCCCATTTCTTATTCAAATTATATTTGTTTCCCAATAGAAATATTTTGTATTTCTTCTAAAAAGATTTAGATTGGGCTTTGGACTTTGTTCTTCTCTTAAGATGGGCCTTCACTCCTTACTCAAAGAGTAACATTTCCATGAACTCCACCATGATCCAGATGTTGGACTTATTAGGAAACCTCTATATTTTGATATTTTTGAGAAAATTCAACTTCATTTTAGGAATCATATACTCACTTCTCTTCCAATTGTTCCTCTCATTCCATTTTAGGATTAATTATAACCTTACTTTGGATTCTTTCCATCTTGATCTTATATCAAGATATTCTCCTTCTAGGTCACCACTTATAGTTTTATATTCAAATGGACAAATCCCTATCTTATTCATTACTCCAAAATTGCTATTCCTCTAAATTATTTATATTTGGATCATTGTTCAAAGGCTTTAAGCGAGAAACTTCTTTCTATTTCAAAGCCATCAAGTTCATGTTTAGGAATAAGTTTTTCAATAAAAATATTCTTCCAAAGGAAAAAAATCTTTTGATTCAATGTTTCTAAAGCACTTTTAAATCATATCTCACCCTAAAAAATAAGATAAACCATTACAAATATTTAAAGGATTTTTAAACACATAAAAATCACTATAATATAACACTGAAAAATATTTAAAATAGATCCAACATATTTTAAAATAGATAAATTATATGTTTAAATATAGATCATGAACTTATGGATTTAAAAAAAATCTCAATTCAGATTTTAAATGCCTCCTCATACGCCCCTAGAAGGAGGGGGGGGGGATGAAGAGAAAAGAAAAAAAAAATCGGAGCACACAAATGCCCACTTTCGAACAAGGATCGTGTTGCGTACGCTTCTTAATAAATATCACCTTTAGCGAGTAACACGCGCCACTTTATCGTGTATCTTTATGCCCTTTTTGTAATAGAAAATTGGACCTGTAAACTGTCAGGCCTAAACCCATTTGCCTTGGGTCTTTTTTTTATAATTTTTTTATTCTCTTTAGCCTAGTCCAGACGGAGCCCAAGCATTTTTTTTTTTAAGATTTAGTGAAACGGTTTGTTTCACTTTATTGTAGGAAAAGGACATTTATCTTATTTTTAAAAATAGGGCTGAATAGGCACCACAATGAGCCACGTCAGCCATGCAATTCTCTCTAATATATTTGCGGAAATTAAAAAAATTCCTCCAGATAATAATTACTCTCTCCCGTCCTAATTATAAGATAAAGTTGACTTTTTTTGGAGAAATTAAGGAAGCCAATTAACTTATTTTAGAGTATTTTTATTTTTATTTTTTTTCTCTAAACTAATTAATTTGACTAATAAAAACTAATATATCATCTAAGGATACTAAAAATATAAACACTCTAACGTAATTTAATTGGTTTCCTTAATTTCTCCAAAAAAATCAACTTTATCTTATAATTAGAACAGGAGGGAGTACCATAATACCAATATCCACATTCCAGTATTGCCTCCTAAAAACCTCCCACTTTTTTATTGGTTAATCCCTAAAGGCTATTTTTGAATTTTTTTTTTAATTTAGAATTTAAATTTAAACTAGCTAAGAGATAATCAAAGAACTAAAAGATTTTCTCATTTAAGAATATAAATTAAATTAAGATATGATCGATCTATGCAAAACATGTTATTCTTCATATTCCTTTATTATTATTTAATTAGTAATTATTAAAGGGTATTTTTGAATTTAAATTTAGTTTTCAAATTATTTAAATTTAATTTTGGGTTAATATAACTTTTGGTCCCTGAAGTTTGATCCAATTTTGGTTTTGGTCCCTCAAGTTTGAAATCGGTGGTTTAGGTCCCTGAAGTTTCACCCAATTTTGGTTTTAGTCCCTCAAGTTTGAAATCGGTGGTTTTGGTCCCTGAAGTTTCACCTGATTTTGGTTTTGGTCCCTCAAGTTTGAAAAGGACTTGGCGACCCGTTTTTAAAGCCCGACCCGACCCGGAAAAAAGCCAAGTCCTTTTCAAACTTGAGGGACCAAAACCAAAATCGGGTAAAACTTCAGGGACCAAAACCATCGATTTCAAATTTGAGGGACCAAAACCAAAATTGGGTGAAACTTCAGGGACCAAAACCACCAATTTCAAACTTGAGGGACCAAAACCAAAATTGGATCAAACTTCAGGGACCAAAAGTTATATTAACCCTTTAATTTTCGAATATGAAATTAAACGAACTAAGAGAATATTGTGGGACTAACATATTTTTCGATCGAATTTAAGAATAAAAATTAAATTAAAATACGGTGGACTCTGTAACCAGAAGTGTTTGCTTACATTCATAATGATACATTCGTCTTTATTTTCTTATCATGCTTGCACAATATCACATTACTTACGTCAATCATATTTCCTCAGGTTTTAATCTGCCTGAGTCTGAGTTACACAATTTTGCTTTGATTGAGCTGGAATATGTTATGAAAAAGAATGGGAGAAGTTTGTGTAACTATCCAACAATGCCTTCTTTTGACGCTTCAGCGTCTACTTTGGTTGTGAATGATTTATACTAGGGATTATTGCGATTGGTGATGGTAGTGTGCCAACAACCGATGATTTAATTATCACCATCCCGAGTGAATTTCCGTTGCAACCCACCACAAATGCATTGGAGTACATTATACATTCAACGTATCCAAATTTGCTACTTCACTTACATGATAAGTCATACTTCTGTGATAGAGTCATTTTGATATCTACATTATCTGTAGTAGATGAAGTCAATAATGCAGTGCTTCAGATGCTTCCTGGTGTCGAAAAGATTTATTTAAGTGCTGATAGCGTATCTAAACAGGATGGTGCCCTTAGCCCTATTGCAGATATGCACCTAGTTGAGTTGTTGAACTCAATCTCTATGTCAGGTCTTCCAAACCATGAGATTCGACTGAAGGTGGGTTCCCCCATTATATTAATGAGGAGCATTGATAAATCCATTGGACTATGCAATGGAACTCAATTGATTGTCACAATATTAGAAAAACATGTCATTGAAGCTAACATTATATCTAAAGACAGTCCCTCAACCAATGTGCTCATCCCACGAATCACCATCACACCTTCAGATTCAACTTTGCCATTTACCTCGTGCAGGCGCTACTACAAAAAAGTAAAGCTGTGGCGCTTATAATTGCATTAACTGAGGCGCTAGAGAAGTGCCACATATCTGGACGCCACTAAAAAAAGCTGTGGCGCTTGGAAGTGCCACAACATTTTAATTTTTTTTTTAAAAAAAATACCCTCCTGTGGCGCTTGTTTGAGCAAGCGCCACAGGAGGGTCCCTTTTTTTTTCTTTTTTTTTCTTTTTTCTTCTTCTTCTTCTTTTTTTTTTTTTCCTGTGGCCCTTTTTTATGCTTCCTGATTGTGAAGCTTTATATAAAATGAGTGGCTTTCGTGTTTATCATCTCCACAAATTGTCAATCTTTCTATTTTATATTTCAACCTATTATATATATATATATATATATAATTTTCACATTTAAAATTCAAGTTCCCCAACAATAATGTTCTTACATTAATACTCTCCAAAGCTAACATAAAAAATATCACAATACAAGAACTTGATATGTGAACACAGTATATCAACAACTAATTAAGTAAATTAAAAGATTACTAAAAAACGCAAGCTTGTCGGCAAAAAAATTTAAACAAAGAAAAAAGGCAAACGAAACAAGCTAGGTTTTCAGTCTTTCCTATTAAATTTGGAACAAAAAGGCAAACTTTATATTACGGTTTATTTTGACTAAAAAAAAATTTAAACAAAGCAAGCTAGAATGAAATAGTCTTCTTCTTACAAATCTATTAATTGACCAGCGCAAGGAGTGGGAGACCACGTTGGTGATGCTAGCTTGAGTGACGAGTGAGCGTGTGGGTGTGTTTTTTAGTGTGAAGATGATAGGAAATGGAGGGAGGGGGCCGATGGATCCACTAAAAAGATGAGAAAGGGAAAGTAGTTTAATGGAGGAGAGAGTAGTTAAATAATTAAAGTGGAGTAGTAGTCAAAAAGAGAAGAAATGGGGGGCGGACAAAGGACCATTACGCGGGAAATGAAATAATTAAGAGATACACTATCTATTTGAATTTTTTTTTTTTTTTTAAGAAAAGGGGCAAGTGTGGCGCCTAAATAATTAGGCGCCACACATTGCCTTATATCAGCTGTGGCGCCTAATGCTTAGGCGCCACAGCTGATATAGAAATTATCATGTGTGGCGCCTATTTATTTAGGCGCCACACATGCCTAGTTTTTTTTTTTTTTTTTAAAAATAATGCTGCAGCTGTGGCGCTTGGTGGGTTAGGCGCCACAGCTGCTTTCCTGGCCCCAAGTGTGGCGCCTGCGTAGGCAGGCGCCACACTAGGCCTCCTCAATTGTGACACTTAATCTATTAGGCGCCACAGCTGGTACCCAAAATTTAAAAAAAAATTATAGAGGTAAAAAAAAAAAAGAGAAGCTGTGGCACTTGTTTAAAGAAGTGCCACAAAATGTGCGCCACCTTTTATCTTTTTTGTAGTAGTGGCGACAGTTTCTAGTTATACTTGCATTTGCCATAACAACTAATAAGAGCTAAGGTTAAAGCTTGCTTAATGTTGGATTATATTAGTTATATGTTGCAGTCTCACGTGTGAGACAAAAATAGGGGGTTGAAAATTCTTATTTTAGATGCAGGAGGGAAACCAACAAGTCAAACTTCTAATATAGTTTATAAGGAGATTTTCTACGACCTTTTAGCCCAATAAATTATATAAATAGATGTTGTGTGAGTTTGTTATTTTGTATACAAAATACTAAATTACTAGCATACTATATCTTTTAATCTCAAGCTTGTGTGCCCGTTTGTTGCACAGGTTTTAAACTAGTGTCTTTTAAATGACATGGTGTTTTAGATAACCGGCTCTTCTTTTCTACATAATCGGCTTTTCCGATGTCAGCTTCTCACGTTTTTTGTGTCTACCTCTTTGTTTTTCAAGATCTACACAATGACACCAATTTCATAGCTTAAAAAATATCATTTTCCATTGACCCAGTTTCAAAAAAAAAAAAAAAAAAAAATCCGAAAATGATATTGTTCATGCATATTGTTTTCGTTTTTGTCCTCTACCCAATAGTTCCAGTTTCCAGGTCTAAAAAAAATGTTTTCAAATAACCCAATTCTCAAAGATTAAATCTCCCAGGTTCTACACTTGTGGTTTCTTGCTACTTTCATTCTTTCTCGAATTTTAGAAACAAGTTCTGTGTCTTTTGGCAATTCTAAAATATGACGAGACACGTATCTTATTGACAGAACTACAACAAAAAGACAGAACAGAGGTATCAAAATATTCAACGCAGACATGTACAGTAAACTGCATATATTTATCAGAAAGTTTCATACTTTCCAGGAAAATGCGGGAGAAGGGGGGGAAAACTCTTTATTGTATTGGCCTCAAGAATGACAACAGTTTAAATGTCACTAGAACATGCATAAAATATAATCGATTTGCATGCCTATATCCTTCTTTAAACTATATGTGGAAAATTGCACAACCAAAAAAAAAAAAAACTCATCTTAAAACTGAAAAACAACAAAGCAAGCAACCTGAAGTGCATTATGTGTTTATTTAAAACAAGTAGACTGGAGTTTATATATTGGATTTGTTGCATTAGGTCTCATTTAAATCACATATTCAAAATAAAACATGCATACTCATAAGCATGAGAGGACCACGTTTTTTTTTTTGGTTAATATGTATTACCATAGTATGGAGATCATAATTTTAAATGTTCGGGAAAAAAAACTAGCTCTGATACCATGTAAGAATTTTGGGTGTACCTTATTTGACCGTATCTTTGCGTCTTGGGGTCAAATACAAGATTTTTAATCCAAGAATTGCAGTATAATGCAATACTCGGGTCGTCTCTCTTTTCTCAAGGAGCCTTTAATTGAATCCTAGGTAATACTAAATGTCATGCAAAAGCAAATTCAATAAAACAAGGGAAAATTGATTTTTGGGTTTTTCTTGTAAAAATAAAAATAAAAATAAATAAAAGAAAATACAATTTAATTAAATATATAAATAAACACACCACTCAAATTAATTTAAATCATAGGCAAAGTATCTATATAAATCCCACAACACAAATTTAATCACACATTGTTCCAACAATAATCAAACAAAATATTTGAATAAGAAAAATAAAAACAACACTCCCCTGATTCAGATTCCACGTGCATGCATGAAGTCAAAAGTTGCAATATGTATGATGATGTCAGCATATATGTATGATGATGTCATCATGCATTAATCCAATGAACAATTGCAACACGAACTGCAACACGTATTTCTCATTCGCAGATCCTCAAACTCGTGGCTCCAGGTGGTGTAACTCAAAATTTCAGCTGCCTCAATTTCTGCAACTCGGACTGGTGGTTGATGATGAACAGATCGCCGGAATTGAGGAAGAGAGTGATGGGAGGTCGCCGGAAATGGGGGCCGGAAAACTACAAAACTTCACCGGAAAATTGGAAACAACACGGGAGTCACAGAAAAACTGATGGAAAATGATGATGCGGTATTTGCATGATGAAAGGACGATGGTAGGAAGAAAATAAGACACAACGGAGGAGAAAATGGTTCACAAGAAATCAAGCTTCGCCGGAAGTGGGGGCCGGAAAACTAGAATAGTTCGCCGGAAAATGCAAAACTTGCTGGATTATCACAGAGAGGAGATGAGGGTGCTGCACTTGTAGTTTTCGATGGCTTTTGGTGGAGAAAAACAGAAGGTGATGGTGGTTGGGATGAAGGTGCTGCTGGACTGTGAGCAAGATGATGGTGTGGTGATGAAAATGAAGAACGTGGTGGTAAGGAAGGTGCCGAGGCTGGTAAAGGTGAATGGTGGTGATGAAGGGAAGAGGTCGGTGGTGTAAGTGGTGACCTCGTTCTTACTTCAACTCCTCGTTCTGTAGTACCTCGGCAAAAGAAAATAGAAGAAGAAAATTTAAGAAGGAAGAGTTGCAGTCGGGATTCCTCCCGGTGGTGAAGATGGAGGTATATATAGAGAGATTGCCGCTGTCCATTTCCCTTCACCAACCATGTTAGGTGCAGTCTGAAAGCAAGTTGCAACACAAATCTTTCCGTGATATGCGCGTGCATATAATTTCTACGTCTTCCAGAAGTTCAATGAAAACCCCCCCCCCCCAGATTTTGCTTTTCTGTCGGTTTGAATGTTGAATTTGTGGCTTGGGTATTGTTCTGTAATTTTCTCCAATAAATTTTCCTCATGAAAAAGCTTATGGGTACTTTTCTGTAATTTGCTCTGGTCCTTTTCTATAATTTTCCTTGTATTCAAAATATTAATTCAGACTCCAAAAATCACCAATTGTGACCCAAAGCACCTGTAATGCAAAAATTAAGCATAAGGTAGTATTAAAAGTTCAAGAGATCATATGTATAAATATTTAATAATTATGGCCATTTTACCCTTTTATTACAATTAATTCAATACATATGCCTCTAATTAAAATGAGTGCTTAATCATGCGATAATGCCCTGGAAAATACATTAAGAGTCCCTATTTAATTAATTAAAAATATATAAAATTATGGTTAAATCAGTGTACCTGGAATCTGACTGGTTCGCTGAAGTACCCACACAAAACCGGAGCATCGATGCGGGGGTGATCACGTTACACAGCAAATACACCAAAGAGAGGAAGAGAAGAGAACATTCTTATGAAAGAATCTTTTAGAGGGAGAATTGTAATATTCGGTGTATGTTATATCTTCATTAGCCTTTTCCCTTAATCCCACATCCTATATATATAGTGTATGGTAACATAGGAATAAATGCAACCCTTAAACGTACGGTTATATGACAATAGATATAACTTTTAAACCACAAAGGATATCTCTCTTTATAACCCGTTTCTCTCCATGATAGCCCCTATTAAATCGGACTTGGGCCCTAATCCACTAAGGGTGGACTAATAAATTCCAACACGTAGGACCAAAGCTATTGGGAAACTATAAATGACGGGGCAAGTCAACTAATGAGTTGTTATATTTTAATTGGTTAGACAACAAATAACATGGCAAAACATATTCATATACAAGAATTTCTCTTACAACTACCCTTTATATAAACCATCTTACTACGTTCAATCAATACAGATACTTCAGGACAAAAATTAATTTGAGAGATCCATAAGGTGGAATGAGTTCTTATATTTAAAATTAGAATAACCAAATTCATTGTCTACTAACTCTTATATTATGGACCAGATGCAGTACCAGAGACATGTCCAACGGTGTTGTAGTCGGCTGCAATTAAATGGTTTAAATTCCAGTCCAAGTCTCCCTCGTGTTCTTGCCCATGCATCTAGCTAGTCTAAAAAATAATGATAGTTTTGATTTTCAACGTGGAAGAAATTATATGTACAAGTTAGAGCAACTTGTGAGGTAACTACTGCTCCTATGATGGTTGGCTTCTTTTGATAATTATGTTAATTATATAAGATTGTGACTTACATAACTTTCCCGTTACATTGTCCAACGGAGAAGCCAACAAGACTGGTTTAGAGCTAGACTTGTGTGTTGCCTTGGCATGAATGCTAAATGCTATGATCTCTTGAGTAACTCATACTAGAAAGTTTAATTTCCAATTCTTGTATGCCTTGGTCTCCTCTAACGCCGGGAATGTGAAATATAATACTCCCTCTAGTTTTTATTCCATGATCTTTAATATAAGATTCAATTGACTTTTTTAAAAAAAAGATTAAGGAAGTTAAATAAATTACATTAAATTATTTATATTTATCGTTTTTCCCAAACAAATTTGTTTAACTTATAAACTAATGTATAATATAATAAGATATAATATATGTTATGATTAAATAGTTTATTTAGTTTCTTTAATTTCTTTAAAAAGTAATAGAACATAAAGAAGATGTATATTGGAAAATTTTCATATAAGGACTACCGTAGCAAATTAATTCCCATTAGAGCATAAAGAAATATGAAATTTCACTACAGTTTGGTGGGCCTGTAATGAAATTAATTTGTCAAAAAAATACAAAAATAACTCTTTTAAATATCAAAGGAGAAATAACTTGATTTACAAGTGACGAACTCATCAAGAATAAGTGGAATAGACATATAAACAAGTGAAATTAATTTCTTCACAAGAACACATTAAAGCATGGTCAAGTCAAATTTTATTTGCAAACAGCGAGTACATCACGAATAAGTGAAATAATCTTATGAACAATTTCATGATGGTACTTGGTGAAAAAGTGGAATTCCACTTGTTCATGACGTATCCGTTACTTGCAATGGAATTTGACTTAGTCTTGCTTCAATGAGTTCTTGTTAAAAAAAATTAATTTCACTTGTTCATAGTACTGTTTTACTTGTTCATGATGGGTTTGCTACTTGTAATAAAGGTTGTTTCAATTCTCCTTTGATTTTGAAAGGGTTATTTTTATCTTTTTAATTCACAAATTAGTTTCATTACAGGCCCATGAGAATGTAGTGAAATTTCAAATTACTTTGGAGCTAATGGAACTTAATATGCTACGGTCCTTATATAAAATTTTCCCACATAAATGTCATAAATATATGTAGGGAAACAAATTACAAGACTTGTTGGAATTACAAATTCTTTGAGAAAATTGAAGTTACTTGAAGGTATACATAGACATCCACACACGGCATATTTCCATTACACTAGGGGAGATGTATATATACAAAGGAAAAGAAAAAGAAAAAGTCAACAAGGGGGTATAATCTTGAAACATAGAATTTGGTCAAAAAGTGTAATTCACTTATGAATAAAAATAATAATATTTTTTTTATAATTTAATTGTATAATAAAATTAAAATAAACAAAATACATATTTTTATAAGTAATTGTCTTTTTTATATATTAATTTAACTTCAATATATATATATATATATACAGGGAAAATTGCCCATAAATCCCTATTTAAAAATTTATTTATTAATTGGGATCTAGAATCTTGTACAAGTGAGGGGTCCTTAAGTGTAAATATGTGCGCTAAGAGATAGACAAAATTACCTTTAATGAAAACATTTTTTTTGTGCAATATATCTTTCCTTTATGTGCAATTCATCTTCATTTGTGTGCAATCCATCTTTCTTATGTGCAATCCATACTCTCTTGTATTGCAAAATTAGTCCAATATACAAATTACGTTATGTGCAAACAATCTTTCTTTAATTCAAACGGTCTTCCATTATTATGTGCAAACAATTTTCCTTTTATGAAATCCTTCTTCATAAGTGCAAACTATCTTCCCTTATATGCAATTCATCCTCCATATGTGCAAAATTAGTTTTTGATGTGCAATTACATTTTGTGAAAACTATTTTTTGTTATGTGCAAACGATCTTCCATATATGCAATCCATCTTCCCATGTGCAAACTATTTTTTCTTTATGCAATTCATCTTCTTTTATGTTCGGTTCGTCTTCCCTGAAAAACCAAGATTTTCAATTATTTGACTCACAATTCATTTTTACCTCTCCCTTTCTTCAAGCTTGTGGTCCTTCGACTTTTATAACCAAGAACAGACGCACAACCACCATCAACTATTCCACTCATCAACGTCGTTACCACCACTGGCCTCCCCAATCATCATTGCCATCGCCAACACCATTGATGACCATCTCCATCTACTTCACCAATCTTTGCCTCTTCCATCTTTTCCACTCCCACCTTGAGATTAGACTCCTTGTTGACACTTGCACCTCCACCATCATAGATTTGGGTCCTCTTCAATCTTTTTCATCTTCTCCCCACTCCTCATCACTGTTTCTTGGAGACTGTAATGACTCAGAAATTTTAAATAAGGAAATTTTGTTACACAAAAAAATTGATTGATATTAACATGAGGTAAAAAGTTTCTTGTTAAATATAAAATTTTGTTGGTAATGTAACAAAGGGAACTTGAGGACAAATGGGAATTAAATGGGTTTTAATAAGAGGTCTTGTATTATAATAGTTTTAACATCATGGGGGTTTTATTTTGTTTTGGATCAATGGAAATTGCCAAAATGCCCTTGTTATTTTTTTTTAAAAAAAAAGAAGCATCAGATATTTTTCCCCAAAACCCACCGACTTCAATGAAAAGAAAAGGGGGAAGTTTCAAGAATAGGGGCGTATGAAAATCCCATTCTTATTTTCTCTCTTTGTCGTTGTTCTTCGTGCTCTTTGGTTTTCCTTCCTCTGTTTTGCTGCTGTAATATGCTATGCATGTGTGTATGTTTGAAAACAACTCCTTTTCTTCTCCTTGTCTTATGTCGTCTTGTGTGATGTGTATGGTATTATTGTTCTCCTCTTTCTCACTATTGGGGCGCTAGAAACTGGGGAGTCTTAGAGTAAGGGTTAACCGAAATATTGCAGAAAATGGAGCTAGTGTAGATGGATGTTTTATATGGGTTGCGTACTGATTAACAAATTAGAACCATAATATGATTTTTCTCTTCCTTTTCTTTCAATGTTTAATCATACACTTAAATTGGGAATTTCTAGTTAGCCTATCATGGGACAGTGATATACTTGAATATGTATTTAAAGTATGTTTTGTTAATTCTACAAGGGGGAAAATGGATTTGAGTGTTGTTTTATTATGATTATATTATTTGGATACTTGCAGATGTATGATTGGTAATTTATAAAATGTAGTACTGCTTTATAACTTCCATGCCTTCAAGGTGTTCGATAAAATGTTTGATATGAATGAGGCCTAGATGGATATGTGTTTCCTTGGTATTCTTATGGTGAAGAAGAATTTAGATTCTATTTTGGATTGATTATGATTTAAATCTAGCCTAAAGATCTTATTTGGAAATGTTATTTTGAAATGATCTTGGGAAGAAGATTCTCGGGAAACTATGGTATTCTCTCTATTGGGTGCTTTGGGTAATTGACTCAAATTTGATGGTTATATGAAAATTGGTTTATAGTTGTATTGTGTAAAAGATTTAGTGATTGTAATAGTAAAATGAATATTCTTGAAACATGGTAGAGTGAGTGCATACAAATTATTTGATAAATTCTTGCAAGAAATAAAAAGTATAAATGGTTTGTAAGATGGTTACGATGACTATGGTGTTTGGTAGACTTGGAAGCTTGTGTGTTATATTTAATAAGTTGCGGGATGAGTTCTTCTTATTTGTTAAGTTTATTAATGAATCATCAAGTTTTAAGTTGGTATGTAAGAATTAGGGGTCAGACTTGAAGCTTGTTGGCTATCCTAGCTACGGGTATGATTAAAATGCATTGAAATGAGGAAATTTTGAATGTATTGGATTAATATAAATTTGGGCACCCAAACAAAGTTTAAATAGAAGAGACATTTAGACTATATTAAAGTCTTTTAGACTGTTGGAATTCGTGGTTAAGAAAATTGAAAAGTGAGTGAATATCATCCCATTATAATTTTTTATAAATGATGTTTATACTACTTACCACACTTTCATGTTAATTACCATCTTTATAAGTATGATCTTGCCAATGAAAATTTATCAAATTTGTTTCATGCTCTTATTGATACTGAAATGAGTATAGGTTGATGATTTTATTTATTGCTATTTATTCTTTTCCAATTACTCCATAGTATAATTCATGATTATGCATGAAAATGCTAGGGAAACCTTCGATTTTCTCACAGAAATTTTCATGTTGATATAGTCTTGTATTTTGGAAGGTTTGTATGCAAGTTTTATTATTTGGGAAGGGTTTTTGTTGACAGATTGAATTTGAAGGAAAGTTTGAAATATTGTTTGCGGACTTTCATCCTGGGGTATACTATTATATCATATTTGATACGAGCTATCATGGTATTGAAAGAAAAACTTTTCATTACTTTGATAGATTGGCCCCAAGCATGCTTGAAAACGTTTTTGAAATGACTGAATACAGATCGCTGGTATTAACACAGGTTGAGGTTAGAGATTGATATTGCTAAAAACCAATTTGGATTCATGCTAGGAAGGTTTACAACAGAAGTGATTTATTTATTAAGGTGCTAATGGAAAAATATAGGAGCAAGGGAAGAGATTTGTATATGGTTTTCATTGATTTGGAAAAAACATATGACCATGTGCCAAGAGAGGTACTTTGGAAAGCATTGGAAAAGAAGGGGGTGCGGATTGCATATATCAAAGCCATTCAGGACATATATGAGGGGGTTACAACCAATGTTAGAATGCCTAGAGGTGTAACAAAGGACTTTCCTATTAGGATTGGCCTACATCAGGAATCAGCTTTAAGTCCTTATTTGTTTAACCTAGTGGTAGATGTTTTAACTGAGCCTATAAAAGAGGAGATCCCTAAATGCATGCTTTTTGCGGATGATATAGTTTTGTTGGCTGAATCAAGGGGGGAAATTAATTCTAAACTTGAGATATGGAGACAGACTTTGGAAGTCAAAGGTTTTCGTCTGATTAGGAGCAAAACTTAATATATGCATTGCAAGTATGATAAGAGACAAGGTCAAAGCGAAGTAGAAGTTAAATTTGGGGGCAAGTTATTCCTTCCACAAGTGACAAAATTTAGGTATTTGGGATTAATTATACAATAAGATAGTAAAATTGACGGTGATGTCAATCACAGAATTCAAGCTGGATAGTATCAATTATACAACAAGATGGTCATTTGTAATCGGAAAGTACCTAATAAGGTAAAATGGAAATTCTACCGCACTGCTATAGGACCAGCAATGCTATATGGTAGTGAGTGTTGGGCTTAAAATGGACAACATGAACATAAAATGGGGGTGTCTGAGATGAGGATGTTGAGATGAATGTGTGGTCATACAAGAAAAGATAAGATTCGTAATAATCATATGTGTGAATGAGTTGGAGTGGCCTCTATTAAAGGAAAAATGGTAGAAAATCATTTGAGGTAGTTTGGACATGTTCAACGAAGGCCATTGAATACACCGGTGAGGAGGGTTGATCAAGCAGTATGGAGTTCTGTAAAACGAGGTCGAGGAAAGCCGAAATGAACGCTCAATGAGGTCATAGAGAAAGATCTTTTGATTAATAATATACCTAAATATATGGTTTTCGACAGAGCACAATGACGTCATGCGATCCATGTAGCCGACCTCACCTAGTGGGATAAAGGCTTTGTTTTTGTTTTTGTTTTTGTTGTTGTTGTATTTGTATTGTATACTCCTTTTAATTATTTAATTTCATTAAATTTGGAATGGGATGTTATTCACTGGAAAGTATATTTTTGGCCCTTAGATAATGTAGCTGACCTTGTGTCTCCTCCTTCTATTGGCCATTTAGGGATTCTATTATGGATTGAGGTTGAAGTGTCGTTTGAAGAATTCCTATCTAATGTGATGCAAACTTTTGGATTTATGTATGTAATTTAGGGGTTCCATGTAGATTATAGTTAGGATCCTTTATGACTGAGCTGTTTTGATTTTGTTGTAGCATAATTTTAGAGAGGCTACATTTATTAGGAAGACTTTGCCAAAATTTCTTAGGAAGCTTATAATTTTTAATTATATGAATTATATTTATAGACTTTATGATATGCAGTATAAATATGTATACATGTAAGTATGATAAAGTCTATATATTTCAAGCTTAAAGGATGTGGGTACTCTCATATTCCGGGTTGGTCACATCGTAATTTTTGGGGTGTGATAATTGGTATTAGAGCCTAGGTTTCCTATAGTTACGTGGAGCAAGGATTTTTGGCGGGGTCTCAATTATTATTATGATCTCGGACATAGTCATAATTCAGGCGTCATTGAAGGCCAGCTTATGGAGTGTCTTTCTTCTCCTCATCCATTATTTTTCATAGCATGAAACATATATATTTGGAACTGGATATTACTTATGTTCTTTTATATGGCGAATATGTCTCAAGTATGCCGAGTGTCAAGCAGAAGGACTGGTAGCAGAATTTTGATGGGGCATCTACCAAAGAAAGAGAAAATAAAAGGTTTGTGCAATAATCATCTTAATGTATGTTTGGAGCACTAGCTCTATAAATTTAGTAGTTTGTTCATTGTCCCCCAAGTGGGCATTTATATTATACCTACGAATTATAAGACAAAGTTGATTTTTTTTGGAAAAATTAAGGAAGCTAAATAAGTTACTTAATCATATCATATGTTATGTATCCTTATATTATATATTAATATATTAGTTAAATTAATTAGTTTGAAAAAAAAATAAAGATATAAATACTCTAAAGTAATTTAATTAGTTTCCTTAATTTCTCCAAAAAAATCAACTTTATCATATAATTAGGACCGAAGGAGTATTAAATTGAGACTTGAAAAAGTTTATTTATTTAAGAAGTGTATAACAGGGGAAGTGAAGCTCATATGTTGTTTGATATTGGTTGTGATTGCTTTTATATGTTTGAATATTTTTCCTGAATGATTGAAATTGCAATGATAGCATAATATGTTAATGGTGTATATATACTACATAAATATGAAGGGTTAAGTAGTATCCATCAACTCAAAGTGTTTTTCTTTGTTTTGCAAGACACAAATGTCCTTCTATTGAAGGCAATCTTATTTGAAGTATTGTTGGGCACTAAACGTGGGCACCTCTCTCAGGAAGGATTTGAATATTAGTTTGCCACGTTGTGAGGAATTAGTCTCTTCCATTAGACTCAACCGCTGTTCGTTGAAGTGTTTTTCTTGTAGTACTTAGTATCTTAAAATAATCTATTAATTGTGGGTATTGCATAAATATGAACAACATCTGCCACTAGCACCTTGACAATTAACTAAAATACAAGAATACACACACACAGAGATACCTGTTGCCAGTGAAGTTAAACGAGGATTGACATGTGCCCTTCCATTTCTTAGGTGGCGGACCCAATCCTTTGTCACTGTAGAATTCGGATTCTGGCCAGATTCCAGTGTCAAGAACTCCGATGATGACATCACTTTCAGTCGTGGCTCCTTGCACGTTCTGTGGGAAACCAATGAAATCCCAGGACCTTCTTGTGTGGAGTTGTCTCTTTTGGTTAGGGAACACAGAGACCACACCGTCAAGTCCTGTATTTTGAATTTTATGGGTTAACGTACAACTCTGAGTCACAGACAGAGCAAGTAAGTTGTGAAGAAGATAAGTAAATAGTCTTCTTGCTCACTCGACATTGTTTCTGCTTCTTTCTCTGTTAACTTCGCAACAAAGCCATTGAAACTCCGTTTGTAGTGATGGAGAACTGACTTGGGCACAGCATCGCTGAAGATACAGGTAAAAATTGAAAATTTCTACAGGATGTTCAATTTTCAATCTATAAAATTACAGAGTACACTGAACTGTACCTACTCAACCTCTTTCTTTCATACAATAGTGTCTGAATCCTACCAGGAAAACTTAATAAAAGTAATTTACTGTCTGATATAAAAATAGAATTATCCATGTATGTACTTAAGCGAAAAACTCATCCTTGGACTGAAAGAGAAGTGTGAAAAACGATAATGCAATTATTTTATGTATTTTATATATGGAGGAACCAAAACGCGTGTTGACATAAGTCTTGAAAGGATTTGGACGTGCTTGGAGACAAGTCTACACGAGAAAGGAAGATGACGTGACCAAAGCTAATCGGAAATATCAGTATACAGCCCCACATCCCATTGATTATTGAGAAGGACACGATTAAAGGGAAGCTTATCTTCCGCGATTGCATTCACAAGGTGTGCCTTATAACGATAACATTGTAATCAGCTTGCAGCAACTAAATGGTTTAAATCTCTTACGTACGTAACATTTCAGTACAAGTTCTTCCTAAAAATCAATATCACGAGGAAGATAAATAGTGATGTGGAAGAAATTATATATTTATAGTTTAAGCTAGTGGTAAGGTTAGAGCAACTTGCGTGGCAACTGCTGCTCGTTCGATGAATGGCTGCTTTTCTCAATTTATGTTTCTTAATTATAAGATTGTGACTTGTAACTTTCTTGTTGTCGGGGCAATATAATAATGTTTAAAACTTCACATCTATTTAATATGCACTCTACTCAAAGAATACAAAGTCGAAGATTGAAAATGTGCATTCATGTAATAAAAAATTAATCATGTGACTTATAGTGTTGATTTAGAATAACTTATTTTTAGGCAATAAGTGCTTATAAATCGTAATTTACGGTATACGAGGTAAGTTTGTGAGAAGAGTTTTATCTTGACTTGCGTAATAAGTACTTATATTCAAAAAATAAGTGTTCCCAAATATGCATATAAATAATAAAACCATAAAAAACTTCTGTGACTGTACCTTGAGAATGTTGGGGGTAATGACGCTTGGACCCCTCGATGAAAAGGAAGCTACGTAAGGGGCCAAAGAATCTTTGCCTTCATTACTCTTGGTAGATCAAAGAACAAAAAGATCTATTAATCAAAAGTAATAAGGGATAACCAAATATAATGTTATCTCTGATATTTAATATAAGACTTAGTTGACTTTTTCATAAAAATTTAGGAAGATAAATAAATTATTTTAAATATTTATATTTATCCTTTTTATACCAAAATAATTTACCTAACTTATAATTAGATATATAATCAAATGATACATGATATATTCTATGAATAATTATCTTGTTTGGCTTCTTTTATCTTTTTAAAATAAATCAACTGAGTCTTATATTAAGAATAGGAGGGAGTGTGTGAAGTTTGATGTGATATACCTAGTAGATTTCAAGTAAGAGGAAATGAGTGTGCCATCATTTAGAGTAAGCACAGCTAGTGGAAGAGGAGAAGCAAAAAGAGATGGCGTATCTTTGGGGTAAATGGCTGTTGGAAGCACAACCCCAACGGCCCCTGACAGTCCCGTAGCATCACTCGGAAACACATCACACAAAACAATTTTTCCCTTCACCTTCGATTCATCCAACGAGTTTCCCAAGCAAAGCCTATCAAACAATCCCACTTATTATTAGAATAACATATTCTAAAGGTTCAATTATTCTATCAAAGGTGTAACTAAAAGCAACAACAGTAAACAATTAATACCTTGATGTCGAACTGTTAAATCCGCCAGCGATATTGGGTGCATCTCCAGAGTAAATCAAGGGATAAGTTTTATTTTGCAGATCAAAGGTGTTCAACGAAATTCCCTGCATGTAATCAAGTGGAGTATCTATGTTATAACCGTCCTCATTGATTGATCTGTCTGAAGTACTCCCTCCGGTCTATCTTATAAGAGTTGAAAATTTAAATTGCCTTAGCCTTTTTTATAAGGATCTGACAATAATTATCTGAATATTTAATGAGTTTTTTTCTACTTTTACGTCTCATTAATTAAATATTTAGTGATACTTACTTATGTTTACTCTATTTCTCTGTTTTACTTTCCTCTTATAAATAAGGGGATATATACTTTTAAAAAAATTATTTTAAACATATTTATTATTTTTAAGAAATTATAATCAATTTCTTAAATCGCTATCCATCTCTTATAATTAATACCTAAGGGAGCAACTATGAAAAGAACGTTGAGAAGAAGACAAGTACATAGTACCTCGAAAACCATGCCATTTCCCAATTGAACCTTGGTGAAGAACTTTCTATCAGTGGTGGAAGCAGCCACATAAAGCGACCAGGGTGCAAAACTAGTCATGGTGAACAACCTTGGACCATGGTTGGCGGCAGCGATTGAGGTCAGAATGCCTTTCTTCATTGCATGGAAAGCTCCTATGCAAACACGTCCTGAAACAAGTCAGGGTGTGTCACTGATTGAGCGGCGAGTGATACAGAAAGTATGTCGACACCATCAGAGATTGCTTCGTCAAATGCTGCGAGAATGTCAGCTTCTTCACAACCAGAGGACCAACAGGGTTTGTAGACAGCAATACGAGCTGATGGGACTCCTCCTCTTGCTGTGCCCTTGCCCAGCCCAAATAGACTCGCTGAGTTAACCCAGTTCCCTGCAACTGTGGATGCACAGTGAGTCCCATGGCCATCGGAATCCCTTGGGGATATAATATCATCTTCGCCAAACGAACCATCCACTCGAAAGTATTTTGCTCCAATTATCTTGCTGCATATACACACACATACACACATTTTGAGTTATTTGACATGCAGGCTTCAAGGAAACCCTTTAGTAAAAGTGTATAATTATATTGATGTATTATACTTATTGCATGTGATGTTTTGACAAGACCCTTTCCATTTGCTGGGTGGTGAACTAAATCCTTGGTCGTTGAAGCTGTCGGACTCGGGCCAAATTCCGTAATCGATTACTCCGACGACGATGTCGCTCTCCACACTTGTTCTGTTCACTTGATGTGGAAAACCTATGAAGTCCCAGGACCTTGTTGTTTGGCGCTTGTGCGTTTTGCTTTGGAACACAGAGATCACCCCATCCATTTCTGAAGAACATGGTATTATGTTCAGTAAATAATTGTATACTTGTTTAGTTGGGGTTATATGTAGCTGAAGAAAACATTAAACACACATCTATCTCAAAACTGTACGTACCGGCCATTTTTTCAGCCTGCTCTTGTGTTAGCCTCACTGCAAATCCGTCGAAGCTCTTCTTGTAGCTGTGTAGCAGAGCCTGTGGTGTAAAGTTTCTGATACCAAAAGCGTTTTGGATGGTCAGTTTCTTGAGGGACTCTCTTTCAATCAAATAACGGTACGCCCTTTTATTAAATTGGATAACAATTAATTAGTTATAGGCTTAGTATAGTATAAGAACCTGCCAAGGACTCTTTGAACCATACTCGTGTGATGCAATTCTGCGACTTCCGTTCCCTTCGGATGATCCCCCATGTACACCATATACGTCTGTATCTTCAGATTGTGGGGAAAATCATTTTAAGCATTTTACTCTTATACTTCAATAAATTAGAAAAGAAAATTGAGATAAAATAATCAACCAACACAGGGACATAGATATGGGTAGAGAGATCGAGAGTGCGTTACCGTTGGATCATGGCAATGTGCCTGAAGAAGAAGAAGACTGTAAAAGAGAGAGAAGAGGAGATGCCAGGAGCTTATTAGAGGAAACATGTTTAAAATGCTAAATGAAACGATAGAGCTTCAAGTGTCTCCGTGTGTAATATTGTGGCCAAGAAGTTTTGCTGGGTTTGAAGGCATGACCAGTCCAATGCTATTTATATAAGACAATAATAATCTATGCTTCTTCGTCCGAGCTTGCATATGTCACAACAAGACGTACACGTTTTTCAGAAAATTGAATGCTTCTAACGACAAGGTCAATATGTTCGAGGCCGTCGAATTTGGAAAAAAAAAAAAAAGCGTGGACGTTGTATAATGCCAAATAAAGTGGATTTTCCTTGCCAAGTATACTGATTGTGAAGTCTTATTCTTTCATATATGCTTGACGTTTTCATACATTTCAAATTCGCGTCCCATGGAAAATCATGATTAATAGTTCACGAATTAATTATATTTTGATTTGGAATGGGTAGTGTTGTAATTTTTTATTGGCTAAAATACTTGATCCTCTAAATTTACATCAAGTTTTAACTTTATCCCTTAAGTTTAAAAAATGGACTTTTAATCCTTTAGTCATAGCACCATCCGTTTAATTCAACCAAAAATGTTAGACTCAGCAAATTTAAACAATGATTATGTAATTAAATGCTCACAAAATATACTCTAATTTTAATCTTTTAATATAATCATTTTTATATTTAAATATTCTAGTACTACTATGATTTATTAGCACTTAGTTGCATAATAATTATTTAAATTAAATTTAGGTAAACTCAAAACGAAGGACATAGAGAAAAAGATATTTATTAATAAGGCCCATGAAAATTATAATTATTTAGAAGGATCAAATAGAAAAATATAAAATTGAAAATACTAAAATGCCCCTAACAAAATCTTTTACATCCGTTCCTACATTCTCTCTCATATTCTAGTTTTAAAACTAAGACAAAATTCTAAATGTTACTAAATTAAACAAAACTCGTCTTGATTTTCATTTTTTGAAAATTTGCCCATCTATCTATGGAAAAAAATTACACATTCTTTAATTTTGTAAAAATTATAATTTTTTAAAAATCATAAATTTAAGAGATTAAATTGAAGTTTAAAGTGAACTTACCTAAAGTTTTTTTTTTTTTTCAGAGAAGCTAAAGTCATAGTTTAGCCTTTTTTTATTTCATGAATGATTCTTGATTTGGAGGATATAAAAGGTCAAGCAGCCAAAAGGTCAATGAAGAAGCCACAACGCCATATCAGCTTGGCGGGGCCTACTAATTTACTACTTCTCATGTCTCATACTGGTGCGTTGACTTGTTATAAGGTAGAGGGAAAAACTTTTTTTTTTTTGTCTTATTTATAAAGTGCATTATTAAAATTTTGATGTGAATATATAATTTAATGATTTATTTATTATTGTGTTGATTTTATTTTTATTTAGTATTATACATATTAAATAGAGATAGAGTTAAAATATTTTTAAATTTTATGACAAGATTAATGAAATTTAAGATTTCCTGAGTCTGTTTGAAAATATTGGAAGTGCCCATGAATATTAGCCGATTGACTATTTGACTAGTTCGTCTTTATGTCTTGTTTGTTCCATTAATTCATGAGCAGGTATTTTTGCTGAAAAAAAAGTAAAGGAGAAAAATTTTCTGTTCAGGTAACAAATTTTGACAGTATTGTTGACTGTTTTGTTGTTCCTGAATCTTACTCCCTCAAATTTTTAATATAAGATATATTTATTTAATTTAATTAGATTAACAAAATTAATTAATTAAATTAGTTAATATAAAAGGTATTTTTTAAAACATCATAACTATCTTCTTTAATTTCCCCTTTCTCTTTTCTCTTTTTGATAATTATTGATGAAGCATCAATAATGATAGATTAGGAAGAGATTGATAAATATAAAAAAGACCAAACATACGTCCATTGTCTAATATCAAGTTCCTCCGGCTCTCCAATAGGAGAATGACACCTGGGCCTTTTTAACACATCATTGCATAACACCGTTACTCCCCTCTCCCCATCTCCGTTCAATCGTTCACGGTATACCACAGGATAAAGAAGTTTCTGGTTGAAACCTAGAAAATTGATGGAAAAGGCTCAACAACTGAAGCCACTGTCACAACCAAACACATACCCTTACAAAGATCACCATAAGGATGCCCAGCTACTTCAGTGTCATATATAAAGGTTAGCAGGTATAAGCATTCCAGAAGCTGAAGCGTTGTTTCTCTAGAGCTATAAACATCCAGAAGGAAAAAAGAAAATTAATAAACCAATGCAACAAAATTTAATTGTGAGCTTAGTGAACCACACATGTGAGTGTGGTATACGGTACTGTATTTGTTAGCATAGGTGAGGTGAAGGAGACTTACTGGACGACGAACTCTAACCATGACTGCGAAATTTCAAGCAAAAGCAACAACTTCAATGTGAACGGTGGGTTTGGGTTTCAGAATCTAAGCATTACATTTTCTAACAAGTATATGCCCTCCACGCTTGCCACCGTATATGCTATTCTCGATCCCCACTGGAGATGCTTCGCGGCAAATAGGGTTCAACTAGAAACTTCTTCGTCCCTTGGGTATACCGCGAACGATTGAGTGGAGATGGGGAGAGTGGAGTAACGGTGTTATGCAATGATGTGTTAAAAAGGTCCAGGTGTCATTCTCCTATTGGAGAACCGGAGGAACTTGATATTAGGTAATAGATATAAGTTTTGTCCATATAAAAAATATGTCTTATGTTTAAAGACTAAAATTAACTACCTAAATATACCTTATTGCAGGGAGTTTTTAGTTTTTGGAGGCCGAAGGATTAGATAATAATGATCCACTTGCGCCCGAAACATAATTTTCATTTACAAACGGTGACGTACATGTGATTTGAACAAATCCGAGTTAATCGCATTAACTCAATGCATTTGTTAATTTTCCCCTTACCCACAGAGTTGCAAAATAAATCAGTGAGGACTGAGGATCCCGTAAAACCCAACATTATTAGACCTTTTTTACCCAAAAAAAAATTGTGGAAATAATGGTTCTTTAAAGAGTAATATGACGAGAGATGAAGAAGGTTGTGCAAAATGTTTTCCAAGGCGCGGAGAAAAATTTCCTTTAACGTGTGTTTGGTTTAACGGAAGGGAGGGTAGATAAGGTTTATTGGGCTTATTTGATATGAGAGGGGATTTTTAGAGTTAGATTTAAAAAAATAAGAACAGTAGGGCTATTAATTTTAAATTAATTTTCCTTATTAGCTATGTAATCTTATATCTTTTCTTTATCAAAATTTTATAACTTTATTTTTTCAATTTTTTAAAATTCAACAAAAAAAAAATTTCCTTTCCCTCCCCTCCCTCAAAATCTCCCTCATACCAAAAAGTTAGGTTGGGATAGGTGAAGAGAGGTTATGAATTTTGTTTGTTTGAAGAAGAGGGGAATGAAAAGTTTGGTTTCTTGTTTGGTTTAGGAGGGTAAGTGAGGGGAGCTAATTTTAAGTCGTAAATATGGCATTTTCTCTTTATTTATATATTTTCTTTCTTCTTTAACAAATTATATATTAGAATTATTATTTCTTGATTTATAAATCTCAAAAAGCCTCACTTGTGTTGATAAAAAAAATTTACTTACATTTTAAACAAAACAAAAATCATTAAAAAAAAAAAAAAGCAATATCCATCCATTGGCCATTGCCACAGCATCAAGGTAGTAATCAAATGAGCAGAAGTAACGCAACTAGCAATTGCATCTAAGATATCTTATCATCATACATTAAATTTAGAATCTGGAGGAGAAGTAAAGCCATTATAATTTGAGCAGAAGTTAATAATTCTTCCAAAACATAAATAAAACACCGGTCTTCGCCTCATCTTCCCTTTCTTCAGACTATATAAAGACTCTTCTTCCTACCCCAAATCCAAACCTCCCTAAACACAAAGCTTTCTCTCCAGCTTCAATGGTTATCTATGCTTCTTCCTTCCTCATTTGGCCCTAAGATACCCTCAACGTCGAGTGATTATGTAACTGAATTTTCACTGTAAAACAATTTATAATTTAATCTTGCCTTTGACTATCACTGATCCTGTTGTTCTCCTCAGTTTCAATAATGTCTAATTCAGGAGGCTCTGCCTTGGCGCAAACTCACGGTGTTGACCGGTTCTACAACCCTCTGGCTGTTTGGAGAAATCAGTAGCGCGCACAGCAACTGCAAAGACCATTGAAGGCTGATACCTGAGTCGACTCACTCGAAAAGGAGAGGACTATCAAATCTTATGAGTTGACACTGTCGAGACCCAACTCCGTTGGCTGGTCTTTGCAACCGGAAACTGTTAATTTGACTAACTTAGATTGTTTTATGTCATCAGTCTAGAGGAGCAAGCGCCGGCGGTGGCGGCTGGAGGGGCAAGTTGCAGTGACCCTGAAGGAGGAGATGACCGAAGCAAAGAAGATGAGTGGAAGAGGCTGCATCTGATGAGAAAAAAAAGGGAGAAAGGGTTTTTAGTTCAAAGGTGTAGTTATAGAATATCAAAAATTGCATGAACAATTTGGTCAAGATAAGATACGAAATTTGTCACCCCTCCAAAAAAAAATCCCAAATGTGTAGGATTGAGAAAGGAAAGGAAGGGAGCACTAGAAGACAAAATTTTTTCCCACCCTTCACCTTCCCTCCTTATAATCAAACACACATTTTTCTCTCTCTAAGCCTCCCCTCCCCCACCGCACTTCCAAAAACCCCCCAACCAAACAAGACTTTATGTTTAATTTGCCCTGACCTTTCCTATCTTATTGTGCAAGTTAAGTTGGCCAATGATTTCCTGCAAGATACCATTGAGTTTGATCTTGTTGTGTATTGAATGAAGTGATGGTGTTTCTCTTAACTTTTAATTAAAAAGTCATAACTAAATGTCGTTCATAAACTAACATAATTTAAATAATTAATTGTTATTTAAAATAACTTTTTATGAAGAGTAACACCCTTTAAGTACCTAGGATAATTTTCTTATAAAGAAGACCACATTTCTCTATGCTGAGGCTACCATATCTTTAGTTATTACCTTCTATACGTGTCTTTAGAACTAAATAGATATAATCTTGATAATTTCTAGCGTGGTAACTCCCTAGCTTCACAACACTCAATGTAAATATTTTATTTATAAGGATTTGACTTTCATAAAAGAGGTTAGTGCGTTTTAAAAATATTACAACAAAACAAGGTGAGAACATTCTTTTTTTTTTTTTTTTTGATAGTAAAAAGTTTAGGTAGGTTCGGCACCAGTCCCCTACCAAGGCCAGGGCACGGCCCCAGGGCTCTTCGAGCGCTTACAAGGGACTTACGAGATCGCCTACCAATGAGGTCTCCCCATCGGTCAGAGGATTCGAACACACTCCCTTGTGATCGGGGTGGCAAGACCTTAACCAACTGTGCCAAACCTCATTGGTAAGGTGAGAACATTCTTTGTTGGATATGTGTGTGCGTGTATTTTTTTCCCCAGCATATATATATATATATATATCACAAAATGTGGTATGCGGTTGCTTACATTGTACTCCCTCTAATTTTAATATACTACCTCAGCCTCAAATCTTTAATGGAATTATACACAACATGTATTATGATTAAGTAATTTAATTATTTTTCTTCTTTAATCTCTCCCAAAAAAAAAAAAGTTAACTATGTCTTATACTAAGTGCTAGAGAGAGTATAACATATTTACCTAATTTAATTATATTAAAGAAGTTAGTTAACATAACATGTATTTTCTAAAATATCCTAAGCATATTCCTTAATTCCCTTATTCCCTCTCTTCCTTAATTATAATAAGAGAGTATCAACAAAAGTAAATTAGGAAAATATTAATAAATATAAAAATTAGTCTTATATTTATTAATACAATTAACTCTTTAAATATATTTTATATTACGGACCCGAAAGAGCACATATGGGTTCTCTCATAATCCTTTTTTTCTTTTCTTCTCAGAATCTCATCTCCATCCTCAGATTTTTTTTAAAAAAAATAGATGGTTCAAATTTAATATCTTATAAAAATATTATTTTAAACATAAATAAATAAACTTAAACCATTAAAACATGATGTATACAATTCATAAATGCAAAATAAACAAAGTTAATAAAAAAAAATTTATAAATAGAAAATATTAAATATGAATAATCCATTTTTTTATCTAAGGTTTAAGATGGGATTCTGAAAAGAAAAATAGAGAAAGGATTATGAGAGAATATGCTCTTGATGGAGTTCAGTTTAATGATCAAACCCCAGTTAGTACAAAGGTTGAATAATGCTGGAATAAAAAAGGTTAAATATAATTCGGCCTTAACGATAGTTCTTTTGGATTACCAGCTGGTGCGGATGATATGAGCCCCTTGACCATCATAGGGTCTATCTCTTGGAGACTTTTCTGAACCGTGGAATGATCCACCAGAATAATTGTACTAATACTTTTCATGTGAATAATATTTGTGCCCTACTACACCTTGACATTTATACACGGAGTTTACTATACATTTTGATTTGTACATTTGGACAATAATATATACCATTCCATTCGAAGAAAAGGATAGGCCAAGAAAGAGTCTTAATAACAACGCTACCTTCTAAAATCAGAGGGACTACCAATAACCTTGTAGCCTAGTTACATTTAAGCTTCCTCATAAGTGGGAGGTTGGGGTTCAATTTTATTTGTAATATCAAGTCATTAGTACCCACCCTTTTAATTTAAAAAAACAAATAAGTGGGAATGGACTCAATTCTATTTGTAACTTCATATTGTTAGTATCTTATTTTTCTAATTCAAAAAAAAAATATCATAGAAAGAAAAAAGAACTAAACTTATAATACTCATTATATGAACCTCACCGAATACTTTTTGTTTTTTTTGGGCCTAAAGTAATGATATACCCGAACCCATAAATAGACTTTTCTTCACAGTGAAATGATCGATCGGATTAATTGTAATACTTTTCATATATATATATATATGAATAATATCTGTTTCTTGCACATTGACAATCGTTCATGGAGTTTATTACACATTAGAACCAGTTTCAGTGCTCATGACAATAATGAGCCCTAAGAGCTATTCATAATGGTGAGATCTGCATCGTTCGCATAAAATTTTCAATGATTTAGATTTAAAATTTTCAACTAATGATTTTTAAATCAACAAATCATTTTTTTTTTTTTGAAAAACTAACAGTTAACAGATTATTTTTATTTTAAATTCTGTAAACATTAATATATTTATAAAAAAAAGGCAAAAGAGAAAAAAAACCTAAACCATTTAAATTAGATCTAAACGGTCTGCAACAATGAATAGCTCTTGGTACTTATTATTGTGATGAGCCCTAAAACTAGTTCCCATTATACATTGTATTTGTACGTGCCGACAGTAAAATATACCATTTCATTTCTAGAAAAAGATGGGCCGAGAAAGAGAGCCTTAATAACAATTAATGTTACATTTTAAAATCATTCTTATTCTTTATCACTTGATATAAACCTATAAGAAAAAGATCCCATAAAGTCATAACCAATTAAAGATATACTCACTTTAAGAAAATTAAATAAAAATCGATGATCCACTTAAACCCTTAAACACATAAGTTGGATTCCAGCCAGCATCCTGCATTCCAGTGGGTGTATAATCACAAAAAAAAAAAAAAGCATTTCCTCTATCTGACTTATGGGACCCATCTGACTTTTAGAAAGAAGCAATTTTTCCATGCTCCTACAGCGAGGAGGGTCTCATTGGGATAAATATGGCAATGGGTCCCACAAATATGCTCATTAATGTCCACGTCAAACTCACATGACTTTTGTCTTCTTCATTTTGTTGGAGAGATCAGTTGTTTAGGTTGGAAATAATAATGAAAAATAAAATATTGAGGTTAAAAAATTGAATATTATTATGATTTATAATTTATGCATATTTTTTTGGCCAGTAATAATTTGTTACAATTTATGTATATTTCTATCTATTAAATTTTTTATAATTTTGATATTTTTCTTAAAATTAATGTTAATGTAATACACACACACATACATAAATATATATCTATCATTTAATAAAATTCATATTTTTTCAGTCATTTTATATCTAAACTTATTTTTTCACTAATCATCCAAACAACTATTAATTTGTCACATTGACTTTTATAAAAGTCAATCTAAACACAAATTATATTAGACACTATGACTCTTACCACACCTTGAATTTATAAAAGTCAAATTGTAAAGAAGTCACTTTTATCATCGTTGATTCAAACATACTCTAAATCACCAACACCAGCAACACTAAAACTACATTGTTTACCCATTTGTAGCATCCAAGTATTTGAAACAAATATATATTAGTGTCAACGGTTTCACTTAAAAGAAGGGGTAAATTGGATTATATTAAAAATTTAAAATATTATAATTAAAATACTTAATTAATAGATAAAGGTTGGAGAAATATTACCGAAGTGTATACCGGGGTGTATACTGGTTCGGTCTCAATTTCTTGATCTACATTCAGTCCTCAGAACTTTTCTAAGATTTCCACTAAACTTTCAAGATTTAATGGATTCTTGGCATCACAATACAAATAAATTCTTCAACAGGACACTCACTCCCCCTTACTTTTTTTTTTTTTTTTTTTGCCGTGCACTCCCCCTTACACTCTGTAAGTCGATACCCACTCAAGATCCCATTATTTTGAGATTCTCTTTATATGAAGAGTGAATAAAGGAATTGAAATCTTTCTCAAAGCACTGATAAATAAATACTGAAGTTTAATTCTAAATCGATTAAATATATATTCTATCTTCAATAAATATAACTCAATGATCAAACTTAAGTTTAATCGGTTATAATTATTATATTCAAATCATAACATCCCTCTACCATACAAACCCTGACTCTAAAGCTCTCAAATAAATAATGTAATAGAAAAATTTTAAATCAATTAAATGCAAGTATTCACTTACCTCTGCAATCTTACAGTTTTCTTTTGTTGAAGATCAACACTTGTTTCAAGCCCTAATCTTCGAATTTGTTTTGCCCTCAACAAGATTTACGCCACTAAAAACCTCTAATTGAGTAGAAAAATATTTATGAAATAACTATTGAGGTTGGAAGATTTTATGAAGAGAAAATGAAGCTTAAAAGTATCCCAATCCTCCATTAATGGAGGATTGGAGCGCTGATCCAGACGGGAAAGACGAAGGACCAGAGGCAGTGCGGAGTTGGAAGTAAAAGGGGATATATTAAATTTGTCCAAAACAAAAAAAGGAGATATATTAAAGGGGACGTTGGCCCCGTTTTTATTTTTTTTATTAATATAACTTTTGATTTATGAAGTTTGACCAATTTTAGTTTTGGTCCTTCAAGTTTAAAATCGATGGTTTTGGTTTCTAAAGTTTGACCCATTAGTCTTTCAAATTTAAAATCGGTGGTTTTAGTTTCTCAAGTTTACTCCGTTTATAACTGTTGATCCCTCAAGTTTAAAAAGGACTTGATGGAAAACCAAACCGAACCCAAAAAAAACCAAATCCTTTTCAAACTTAAGGGATCAAAACCACCGATTTCAAACTTGAGGGACTAAGGGTCAAACTTCAAGGATTAAAATCACCGATTTTAAACTTGAGTGACCAAAACCAAAATTGGATCAAACTTCAATGATAAAAAATTATATTAACCCTATTCTTTTATTAATATATTCTTTTTTCCATTTCTTTTATTATTTATTTTCTTTCTTTATTCTTACTGTTAAATTCATATTTTGACATGTAGGAATCTCTAACCCTTATTTCTTAATTAACCACCATCATCCAAAATTCTCCAATAGTCTAAATAATTAACTATTTGTATATTTTATCCTAATAAAATATTTATAATATATAAATAATTAAAATATCTTTGATGAGAAAATATGTTCAATACTCTCATTTAACCCCACCAAGCCTTATCAAATTTTCTCTCCATTATTTCTAAAATACATGTGGGATTATTGTTGTAAAATTGAATCCACTCAAGATAATTTCTTTATACTCAATTAATTATACGAAAATTTCTATTCACCATGAAATAATCCCAATTAAATTCAACTTATTATTTATTGATATACTACTCACAATTATCAATCATATTTTACTATTTTTTTAATTTTACGCTTATATATCTCAAATAATATGTTTGATTTACTCTACACTCAAATTACTTAATAAATCATAGTAGAAATAAAAATTGGGATGTTATAACTTGCAAGATCTTTGCAAGTGATCATAGATCACTCCTATGATCTTTCAGCACTCCAAGTTATTGAGCGAGTGACTCTCAGGAATAGCGACATCACTTAAGTAATCTCCATTTTATTCGAGTGATCTGACTTTTGTTCACATATCACTCGAGTGATATGCACATCACTCGAGTGATTTTATTAACTCAGCCATTAACTCTCAATTCTTTTTGGAAATCACCTACAAGTGATATCATCACTTGAGTGTTTACCCAATCACTTGAGTGATTTGACCTTTGAGAGTTTTTCATAAAACATGATCACCATCGAGTGATTTGGAAAATTCTGGAAGTGAAGCATTATCACTCGAGTGCACAAGCCATTACTCAAATGATTCTCTTTGGTGACATTGAGCTCTATTTTAACTATCACTCGAATGCATAGTCCATCACTTAAGTGATTATATCAAGTTTGAGTAATTCATCATAGATTTCACTTCATGTTTTTCAAAGGGTTTGGTTATCACTCGATTCTAATAAATTAAAGTTTATTATTATCAAAACATTAGGAGAACTAACAACATATTTGACGGTTATTTAATTAAAACCGTTAACTATGGTTATGCAGTTGCCCCATGTTTGGTCGTTGATAACCATGAAGTATAGTCTTTGTATATTTGATGTTTAATAACAGTTAAATATGGAAAAAAACATAACTTTCAAATATGAACAATATCTATAATAGTAGAATTAGTCAACTATGAAATGGCATCAAAGCTACATGGGATGATGTCAGAAATAACTCGATACGTATTCCACAGAATAATTATGTAAGGTGGAAAGGTACGAAGGATGGAATGTTTATCGTTAAATCTGCCTATGCTAGTTTAGAGAGTGACCTGAGTCATCGAGATAGTACTTGGAGTAAAATTTGGAAACTCGCGGTTCCCCGGAGGTGTGAGTCCTTCACTTGGCTTCTTTATCACAATAGGCTTCTTACCAGTGAAGTGCGAAGGAAGAGAAATATCTTGCTACATGACGGTTGTGACATTTGCGGTGATAAAGTGGAAAGCTGCACTCATGTTCTGTGTGATATTGCCGTGTCACAGAGTTACTGGTCTCAGGTGGTTCCTCGAAAATTCGAACGTCAGTTTTTTCAGCCTAGATGGCCAAGAATGGGTTGCAAAGAATATATCTTTTGTCGATCCGCCTTGTCATGTAAATTGGCCATATTTTACGTGGTGTCTTGTTGGTTACTATGGAGACGGAGGAATGTGAGAATTTTTTAGGAGGATATTCGGAATGAAGAAATTTATAATACTCAACAAGAGAAAGAAAGAATCTTTTGGGAAAAAAATCTTATTAAACATAGCTCAAATTCAAGAAATAAAAAGACAGAATTCTTGTAAAATGACACAAACGAAAAAGGAAAAAGCCCCCCTATAAAAATGACCTATAGAGGTGAATTAAAAACAACAATAGGGATTCGCACTAGGATCTTACCATCACTCCAAACCAAAGATGCTGAAACTATATATGCTTCCAAGCTTCCTTCAACACTCAGCACAAAGCTCTGTTTTTCACCACTTGAAGTGAATGAGAGAACACTTGGGTTCACTTGGATTTTCAGCCCCGGAGGACCACTCACTGTTGCTTTGTATGTGGACTTTTCTGACCCAACATAAGTAACAGTTCTTTTAAAACTGCCACTCACAGTGAGGTTGGAGGGAGGTGTTGGAAGAGCAAAGGATGGGTAGTTTAGATCACTTGCTTTAGCTGATACAGAGCAGGTGCTATTATCCCCTGTTACAAGCTGTAATGACCTTGTGCTGTACCCCTGTCCACACAAGAATCTCACAAAATCAACTTCACTAGCATCGTATACAAATCCAGGATTTATTGCCTTCGTAGGATCAATTTGACCTGCTCCATATGCAAACTCTGCATCTCGGTTAATCTTGGGATTCAATGGCCTAGCTGCAACCACCCATACACATCATGATAGAAGGTCTGTTTTCTGCATTACTCTGTTTTGCAACAACTAATATGTGGACAAATATAGTGGGGGTGTAAATTTCCTATAGAAATTTTCGCTAAATAGTAATATTGCCTGAACAGTTATTTTAAGTTAAATGCTGCCCCAGAAGTATTAAAATGAATCAATATTATCCGTTACAGTTAAAAAAGTAATAGTTAACGTCTATTTTTTAACGGTTAAAACTATATAGGGCAATATTACTACATTTTAAAACTTTTGGGGTGATATTAGTCTTAAAAAACTTACAGGATAACATTACTACTCAACAAAAACTTACGAAACAAATTTACACCTTAACCAAATATCATGTAAACATATAGGAATTGAAGATTTATTACCAGTAGTCATTAAAGCTGACTGAATAGCAGAAGGAGACCATTCAGGATGGAATGATTTAACGTAAGCTGCAGCCCCAGAAACATGTGGACAAGACATGGATGTTCCTGAGATTATGTTGAACTGCAATCTTCTGTTGTCACCACCAACGTCGGAAACAGAGCCTTTCGGAGACCAGCCAGCTAGAATGTTGACTCCTGGAGCTACTAAATCTGGCTAAAGAGGGGGAAATTTGTAATAAAGATAAGACCCCAGTCTATGTATATGTTGAAGTGACAAAGTGATGATCAGCCATCCAAAAACAAGGTACCTTGAGAATATCAGGAGAAACATAATTAGGACCCCTAGCAGAGAAAGAGGCCACCACAGGGGCTAATGTATCATTTTCCTCATTAGTTCTAAATATGGTTGCAGTTGGACTCCTGCAAGTTTGGTAAAGGAATTCTACTATTAAAACTGCATTATTCACATGAATTTGAGAATATGTCAACAACTTCAGCTAATGGTTAATACCTAGTGGAATTAATGTAGACAAATATACTATTGCCATCCTGCAAGTCAATGTACGAAGCAGGCAAGGGGAAAGACCAGCCATAGTCTCTGGAAGTTTGACCTTGTGTAAGTGCACCAACAGCTCCAGCCATGAAGGCACCTTCTGCTTTGTTTCTGCCTTCACATATAACAATTTTACCCTTTACCAAATTTCGATCCAATGAACCTTCATCACAAGACCTGCACATATAACACTATTTCATGAACTAAAAATATATCATTATGTCCCATCTCTTCTCTTCAAGTATTTTCAGGCTTAGTCACCTGGATAAAGATCCATCAAATCCTGCTTTAGTATTTGGTGCGTCTCCTCCATAAATTATAGGATACTGTTGTTCCTTAAGGTCAAATGTATTTACTGAAAGTCCCTAAACATAAAACAAGGAGATCATCAAACTTGAGAAAAAAAGTTTTTTTTCCCCATTGAAACTTGATGCATGGGCATATGGTTACTAATTAAAATTACCTTAAATGTCCTGTTATCGCCTAATCCAACCTTGGCAAGAAACTTTCTATCAGTGGTACTAGCAGCCACAGAAACAGACCAAGGTGAAAAATTTGCGAGTGATCCAGGTCTGGGACCTGAATTCCCTGCAGAAGTTACAGTCAATATTCCATTTCTCATGGCATGAAAAGCTCCAATAGCCATTCCATCTCTGAAATAATTCTGGTCATTAGGCCCTCCGAGAGAAACTGAGAGTATATCCACCCCATCTGCAATGGCATCATCAAAAGCTGCTAAAATGTCTGCATCAAAACAACCATCGGCCCAGCAAACCTTGTAGACAGCAATACGTGCTGACACAGCACCTCCTCTTGCTGTTCCTGCTCCTAACCCTAACATGCTTGCTTGGCTCACTGGGTCTCCAGCTACGGTGGATGATATATGAGTTCCATGGCCATCATTGTCTCTTGGAGACTTTTCTTCGCCAAGGAATGATCCATCAGCTCTGTAATATTTTGCCCCAATGATTTTACTGCAATGAAAGCAAAATCTCTTAACATTGCGTGCTATTACCTCTGATCCTTATTACCTTTGATCCTTAATATAAGATCTAATTTGTGATGTAATTAACCGTAGTTGGTATATAATATGAATAAGACCTTGACAGTTGTACATGAAGTTTAGTAAAACTAAATGCATTGTACATGTGGATGAGAATATACTTGTTGCAAGTGAAGTTAGATGAGGATTGGCATGTGCCCTTCCATTTCTTAGGTGGTGGACCCAATCCTTTGTCTTTGAAGCTTTCGGATTCCGGCCAGATTCCTGAGTCAACAACTCCAATGATGACATCACTTTCGGTTGGGGCTCTTTGCACGTTCAGTGGGAAGCCAATGAAATCCCAAGACCTTGTTGTGTGGAGTTGTCTCTTTTGGTTAGGGAACACAGAGACCACCCCATCAAGTCCTGCACTGTGAATTTTCTGGGTGAACAACTCTGAATCGTAGATACAGCAAGTAATTAGTTATGAAAGAAGATAAAGCAATAGTCTTCTTGCTCACTTGACATTGTTTCAGCTTCTTTCTCTGTTAGCTTCGCAACAAAACCATTGAAACTCCGTTTGTAGTGATGGAGAACTGACTTAGGCATGGCATCGCTGAAGGTGCAGATACAAATTGCAAAATTTAGTGGAACTTCCTGCTTAATAGGTTCTTATTTATTGTAACACGCAATCCTGCTGCTTAATCTTATCAGGCAAATTTAATGAAATCATGTTATGTTTGCACATTTAAAGCTTTTAAGATCTTACCCCCAAAAATATATATATATATATATATATATATCTAAGCTATATAGCCAAAGTCAGAGGTGTGACCTAGAAATTTCTAGTTTTTGAGGATTGATAGTACCTGTTAGAGACTTTTTGCAGTAAGCTTGTGTACTGTGACAAGGCAGATGCTTCATCAGTCTTGCTGCTCCCGGTGTAGACAATGTAAGTCTGCAATTATCATCAGAAGACATGATTAATTAGCAGAAAGTGAAACATAGGAATTCGAAAACCAAGAAGAAGAAAAAACAGACAGAAGAATGTTTGACCTTGGGTTCGTCTGAGGAAGAAGAGTGACATTTGAGCAGAAGAGAAGCGAAGGTAAGAAGTGAAATCAACAACAGAGGAGCACATGATCTGTTGTCCATTCTGAACATCGTCTAGTGTGTGTTCATATATGGACGACAATGGTAAGACTCAAATTCCAGAGAATCCTGTTCATGTATCTTCTTCTATCCAAATCAGGTACATTTTCCTCGGGAGCTTTTGGCAGTAGGAAATAAAAAGTCAACCGAGGAACCAAAACGCGTATGAAGAAGGTCAAGCCGTGAAATGATTTGGACGCATAAGGAGAAGAAAAGTCTAACACGAGAAAGGAAGGAAGAAATAAATAAAGCGAAGATGATAAAAAAGGAGTCTAAGGGTCTGTTTGGTTTGAGAGGACGGTAGAGGGTAGAGGAGGGACGGGTGGAGAGGGGGTTAACTTACCGTTTTGGGTTGAAGATATTTAAATTTTGGACGGGAACCAAAAATTTTAAAGGAGTGAGAGGGTAAAATTTGGACGGGAAACCAAAATTTAAAAGAATGAGAGGGTAAATTTTATGTTTTTTGTCCAATATTGTACTTTTGCCTCCCTCCCCTCCCTTACCCTCCCCTCAAACCAAACACATCATAATGGTCTGTTTGGTGTGAGGGATTGGAGGAGAGGGAAAATTTTTATGAGTTGAATTTTAAAAGATTGAAGAAGTGGGATAATAAAATTTTAATAAAGAGAATATATAAGATAAAAGAATAAGAAAAATTAATTAAAAATTTTTAACCCAATTTCTCTAATATTTGTAAATTTAACTTAAAAAAATTTTCCCTCCGCCCACTTTTCCTCCCTATCCTTAAACCAAACAAACCCTAAAGTTATTGGAAGCTATGAGCATAAAGCTCCTACTCACTGATCAACGATTATTGAGAAGGAAGCGACTCATTCAGTCACCCCAATGATTGTTTTTCTCACCTTGTCATTTATTCGCAGGGGTTGTACAGGCTATGGAATTTATAGTTGAGTAATTAAATTGCAACTAAATGGTTTAAATATCTTACATGGACTATTGAATTTCACGGGGCAATCAAAGCAGTACATGTCAAATTATTATTGATGGGCAAGAAATTTATTTTTGTACAGTTTTAGGCGGTGGTTTCTGGTTAGTGCAATTTTTCTTGAGCGCTGGTCGTACCAAGTTTGGCTTCATGTGTTTGTAAATGTGTTTGTTTGGAATTATGATTGAATTTTTTAAAAATAGTTTTATAATTGTGATTTACGGTATATGAAATAAGTATATGAGAGGAGTTTTGTCTCGATTTACATGACTAAACACTTTTAGGATCCCAATTGTAATCCCAAACAAGCTTATTTTCTTTTAGAGAAATTGCACCTAAATCCCAAACAAAAAAATATATAATATAAAGATTTTTTAAAATCTCAAATTTACAGTGAAGTCTTATGAGATATTTTTGTGATATATTCTAAATGTGAAATATCTCAAAATAACCCTATTAATTAAATGGAGAGAGGGAAGTGATGATTGTATATTCATTAAGGATATTTTGAATTTTTTATATTTAGAATATATTACATAAATATCTGATTAAACTTTAGTATAAATATAAGATTTTAAAGGATTGTTCTATTATAGTTTTATTGTTTGAGACTTAGGTGCAACTTTTCCTTTTTTCTTTTATCAGTTTGAAAAGGGGAAAAAAACATAAGCTAAAGGCTCACTACCCCAATCGAACCCAAAGCCACATCTGTCACCTAAGCATGTCACCGTCACTTCGTCACCCAGCTCCCCACACACAAGCGTGCCAGCTGTCAATTTTGTTTCTTATCATTAGGAGTGGAAATAGGTTAGGCTAGGTTTTACTTAAATAAGCCTAGGTCTGTAACAGAAATTTAAAACTTGAGTCTGTATGTAGGCTTTTTTTTAGATCTAAGCCTGAGCCTGAGCCTTCAAAAGGTCTAAAGCCTATTTAAAAGCTTACTTAAAATATTAGCCTTTAAATAGCCTTTAAAACCTATGCATCAAAATTTATATATAACTACCTTCACGCTTATTTAAAATATTACATTATGTCATAAAAGCATAGAATCCATTCTCGTTGTAATATAAAGGCTTAGTAAGAAAAAGAAAAGAATCTCTAGTGACGACAATTGTTTAAGCAAATAGAAATGAGAAAAACTAATGTATGTTGACTAACAAGATATAGGGTGTGTTTGGAAGAGCGATGAGAAAAATAGAGTTTCTCAATTTAGCGGTTGGTAATTTCAATTTTGGTAAAAGCTCGATTGTGTAATGTGATTTATGTTTGGAACAGCGGTGGGAAAAATGACTTTTGTAAAAATAAAACTTGTTTGGATTGACTTAAGTACAAGTGACTTTTGTGATAATAGTAAGAGAGAGTGGGTGGAAAAATATTTTAAAGAGTTAAAAACACCAAAAAATAGTTTAAAATAATTTTTGGAACTGAAAAAGTACATTAAAGATAAAATTGCAATAAGTCTGATAACATATTGGGTACAGTTGAAAAAATATTTTAAGGGTTAAAAGCACCAAATAATAGTTGAAATTAATTTTTATAGCAAAAAAAGTACATTAAGGGTAAAATTACAATAAGTCTGATAGTACACTGGACACAACTGAAAAAATATGTTAACCATTTTCACTCTGCCCAAAAGCTAAATCAGTAAAAGCTGAGAAATGGAGCTTATGCCAAAAGCTATTAAGATAGAATTAAGCTCGATTGCTCAACGCTGCAACCAAACACACACTTTTTTTTTTCCAGTTGAGCCATTGAGCTTATGAGCTCAAACGCTCAATTTGGGGGGTCAAACGCCCCCCCCAAACACACTCATATTTGCTAAAATTGACCAAGCATAACAAGTAACATATAAAACTAGATTTTATCTCTTTTACTGTTCCCATATAAATTGGGACAAATTCCCCCTCCTAAGATTATAATATTTCATTTCACATTAAAATAAACTCAAACAAATTATTATGCTTTAGTGGACAGCACAAATCAAGGGAGAGTGAGTGAGTTAGTATTGTCATCTCGAGCGATCGGAGAGAAGAGAGGTGAGGATTAATGATTGATGCGAAAGTAAGGGTTGAGAATAATGACGATGAAATGTGAAACTTAGAATTAAAATTAAGTTAGTAAATTTATAAATAATTTATACAATTATTTAGATGACATTATATATTCTTATATTATAATATAAATTATAAAAGTTAAATAGGTCAGGCCTGTAGGCTAGACCTTATGAAAATATGCCTGGTCTATTTATCTAAATAGGCTTGACAATAAGCCTGAGCTTAAACCTAACCTAATTACTAAATAAGACGACATTTAAATCCCAAAGTTTTATTAATGACTTTTTTTGTAAAGAGATTAAGAAAGCTACATAGATAGTATTTAAAAAAAATATAATTAAATGATTTTGTAATATATGATGTAATTAAGTAGTTTATTTAATTTTCTCTATCTCCTCAAATTAGTCAACTTAGTCTTATATTAATTAAATGGAGGCAGTACTACCTTATGCAAATACTCCTTTAATCTTTAATGTAAGGCTTATTTGCCTAATTTAATTAGATTAGAAAAATTAGTTAAGTTAATTAATATAACATTTTTTCTAAAATATCTTATTTATCTTCCTCAATTCTCTCAATTTCTTACTTACTTGATTAATGTTGATGGAGCATCAATATGAGTAATTTTAAAAAAAATTACGAAATATGAGAAATAGGCTCGTTTAGAATTAATATCACTCCTTAATTAGGGACTATATTAAGTACACAAGGGAGTATTACGCAACATAGTTATAAATTGGGAAAATTTCACTTCTGCACCCCCCAAGCGATTTTATTTTAATTAATTCCAAAAGATGCTGAAATTTCACTACACCCCCTTGAGCAAAATGAAATTGAGTTTTGTAAATGAAAAGAAAATAATGCTTTTGCTGTATTTCTTGAATTTCCTTATTTATCTTTTGAATGCTCATGTTTGTCTCGTGAATTCCCTTATTTGTCTTGTGAATGGCCAAATTTTTTTAACTCCATGGGTTCTTTGAAATCTACTTATTTATCTTGTAAATGCATTTATTTATCTTGTAAATACCCAAGGTATTAAAACCCGGACCGGGTATTGAACCGGTCGGGGTACTGGGTTAAGGGTCAGTGGGTCAAACCGGGGCCAAACCGGAGCCAAACCGGTGAGTAATTGAAAATTTTAGGCTTATAGTATGAAATTCTAAAGGAAAAAGTTAAAAAAAAATTTTTTTTTTTTAATTGGGACCCGGACCGGTCTAGTGACCGGTTCGGCGGTTTCCGGTCCGGGTCCGGGAACCATGTAAATACCCTTATTTGTCTTGTAAATTCTGTTATTTCTCTTGTGAATGACCAAAATATTCTTATTAACTCCTTGGTTTTCTTTGAATTCATTTATTTGTCCTGTGAATGTATTTATTTCTCTTGTAAATGCTCTTGTGAAAAAAATAAGGCAAGGGCATTATTGTCTTTTCACTGAGAAAATTTAATTTCATTTTAACCCTAATTTAATAATTTTTTGGGGTTAACTAAAATAAAATTGTTTTTATCAAGGCGAAGTGAAATTTTCCCTTATAAATTTTGGATGATAAGTTATAAATAATGAACAATTAAATAATCTTGAGAATGAGTTGTAAATTATTACAAATTAATTTTCATATATGATGTAAAATCAATTTATAAATTATGTGTAATTAATTATAAATTAATTTGACATCCTATTTTTATTTTTGGACCAGCACTAAAGAAAAAGGCCTCTCTAAAGTGGGTGGCAAGTCGATGTCATATCTAAATCTTTTAAGATCTAAAATTAGGTTTTTTTTTTTTAATTGCCAACAAAGCAAGCGTATTCTCTCTGTTTTTTTTTTTTTAAATTGTTTTTCTCGTCAAAGTGCATGGAGCTTGTTTATGGGAGATGCTGGTGGTGAGTTGGCTTGAGATTCATATGGGAAGCCAAAAAGGAAGCAGATTTTGGAGAGAGAGTCAGAGTCATAACTCGAAGAAATTGGAGTGTAGCTCATAGTCTATTGACATACATGAGTTAATTAGTTTATTAGTCTTTGTTCTAAATATAAGACCTTCATCTATTTTATTTCTAATATTTATATTTTTTGTCAAACTAGCTTAACTAATTTATAATATATATATATATAAGGTTATATTGAGGTATTTTAAAAAGATCAAGTCATATTTATTATAATTAAATAGTTTATCTTGTCTCTTTAATCTACCAAATAAATTAATTAGCCTTATACAAGGATTAGAGAAGTGGGCATATGTATGTATGTGCGCATGTAACAAACAAAATGAGTAGTGTAATTCCTTTATATTAGATAGTGGGCATTGTATACTCTTCCAATTCTAAATATAGGACTTATTTATAATATAATTTGCAGTATAAATTATGTCTACATAACTTAGAACTGGAGGTAGTATATTATAAAAATGGCACCATTCATCGTGCCTAGGGTTAATATTCCAAACTTCAACATAATTTTGCAGAAGTCTATATGCTTCCGCATCAACTTACGATGTATAGTAATGATCTATTGTGGGGAATTAAACACAACAATAGGGCTCCTCACTTGGATCTTACCATCACTCCAAATCAAAGATGCTGACACTATAGATGCTTCCAAGCTTCCTTCAACACTCACCACAAAGTTCTGCTTCTCACCACTAGAAGTGAAGGAAAGAACACTTGGATTCACTTGGATCTTCAGCCCCGGAGGACCCATCACTGTGGCATTGTATGTGGACTTTTCTGATCCAACATAAGTAACAGTTCTTCTAAAAATGCCACTCACAGTGACATTAGAGGGAGGTGTTGGAAGAGAAAAGGATGGGTAGTTTAGATCACTTGCTTTAGCTGATTCAGAGCAGCTACTATTATCCCCTGTCACAAGCTGTAATGTCTTTGTAGTGTACCCTTGTCCACATAAGAATCTTACAAAGTCTATTTCACTCGCATCGTATACTAAACCAGGATTCACTGCCTTTATAGGATCGATTTGACCTGCTCCATAGGCAAATTCTGCGTCTGGGTTAATCCTGGGACTCAATGGCCTAGCTGCAACCACCAACACATTACATTCCATGAGAGATGCTCTGTTTTCTTCATTACTCTGTTTTGCAACAACTAATATGTGGACAAATTTAGTGTAAAGATGAAATAACAGAAGATGCATTACCAGTGGTCATCAAAGCTGATTGGATAGCACAAGGAGACCAATTGGGATGGAATGATTTGACGTAAGCTGCAGCCCCAGAAACATGTGGGCAAGACATGGATGTTCCTGAGATTATGTTGAACTGCACAGTTCTGTTGTCACCATCTGTCTCAGAAATAGAGGATTTCGGAGACCAACTAGCGAGAATGCTGACCCCTGGAGCAACTAAATCCGGCTATACAACAAAAAGAAAACATTTTTATGAAACATAAGACAGTAATCTTTGTATATATTGAAGTGACCAATGTACCTTGAGAATATCAGGTGAAACTTTGCTTGGACCCCTAGCAGAGAAAGAGGCTACCATAGGGGCCAATGCATCCTTGTCCTCATTAGTTCTATAAATGGTGGCAGTCGGATGCCTACAAGATTTTGTCAGGAATTACTTTTAGAAAGTTATAGTTGTATAGAATCACTGTTAATCTATATTTTTAGCCTCTGTTAATGGTTAATACCTTGTGGAATTTATATAGCTGAAAATGTTGGCAGCATCTTGCAAGTCTATGTACGAAGCAGGCAAGGGAAAAGAGAAAGGAGAGTCCCGAAAACTTTGACCTTGTGTCAGTGCACCAATGGCTTTTGCAATTAAGGTACCTACTGCTTTGCTTCTTCCCTCACAAAGAACAATTTTCCCCTTCACCAACTTCGGATCCAATGTACCGCTAGAGCAAAACCTGCACTTATCACACTATTTCATTAACTTAGACTAAAAAAACAAAAATTTGTCTCATGTCTTTATGTAGAGAGGACTTCAAGGCTCTGTCTTTCACCTGGAAAAAGATCCATCAGCACCCTCTTTAGTATTTGGTGCATTCCCTCCATAAATTATAGGATATTGTTGTCCCTTAAGGTCAAATGTATTTATAGAAACTCCCTAAATAAGGAACACAGATCATTAATACTATCCTTGATCCATAATAAAAGAACTGGCTGATTTTTTTAGAGGAATTAAAGAAGTAAAATAAATTATTTAATCATAACATATATTATATATTATTATATTATATATCAGTTTATAAGTCAAATAAATTAATTTAAAGAAAAACTATAAATATAAAGATGTTAAGTTAATTTATTTAATTTGCTTAATTTCTCCAACAAAAGTTAACGACCCCAGGGAGTAAAACTTGATGTTTGGATAATGTTTGCAATTTAGTGCTCATAACTTCATTAACCTTACCTCAAATGTTCTGTTGTCACCCAATCCAACCTTAGTAAGGAACTTTCTATCAATGGTGCTAGCAGCCACAGAGATAGACCAAGGCGAAAAATTTGCGAGGGATCCAGGTCTTGGACCAAAATTTCCAGCAGAAGTTACAGTCAATATTCCATTTCTAATGGCATGAAAAGCTCCAATGGATATTCCATCTCTGAAATAATTCTCATCATTGAACCCTCCAAGAGAAACTGAAAGTATGTCAACTCCATCAGCAATGGCATCATCGAAAGCCGCGAGAATGTCGGCGTCATCGCAGCCGTTGTCGACCCAGCAAACTTTGTAGGTAGCAATGCGTGCGGATACAGCACCTCCTCTTGCTGTTCCTTGTGCTAGCCCCAACAAGCTTGCCTGGCTCACTGGGTTCCCAGCTGCTGTGGATGATGTATGAGTTCCATGACCATCATAGTCTCTTGGAGATTTTTCCTCATCCTCAAACAATCCATCTGATCTGTAATACTTTGCCCCAATGATTTTTCTGCAACGAATAACATTTGTCACTAGCACCTTGACCGTTAACTAAAACAAAATACGTTGTCCATGCATACAAGAATTTATATTGAAAGGGGGTTAAGGTGCAATTTTTACTGTTACTCCAAAGTGCTGGGCATCCAAAAAATTTTCAAAGAGCAATTTTATCCTGAAAATAATCAAAACGTAGTAATTTTACCCATTATTATTAAAAATATTAATAACTTGCATCAATTTTTCAATAATTAATGTCATTTTTTTAACGGTTACGAAAAATTTACTTTTTTTAAACACTTCTGAAATGAAATTGTTCTTTAAAAAACTTTTGAATATCCAAAATTTGCACCTCAACACTATATATAGATAATTAGATAGATGGTAACAAACACAAGTCTCACATCCCAAGAGCTAACCGTTGAAGTTAGGGAAGTCAAGAAGATCCTGTAAGGTGCTTTTTTTTTTTTCCAAGGTAACCCTACTCGTGACATATAGTGTGTGTATATATATACCTGTTGCAAGTGAAGTTGGACGAGGATTGACATGTGCCCTTCCATTTCTTAGGTGGTGGGCTCAATCCTTTGTCGCTGAAGCTTTCGGATTCTGGCCAGATTCCAGAATCAAGAACTCCGATGATGATATCACTTTCGGCCGTGGCTCTTTCCACGTTCTGTGGGAAGCCAATGAAATCCCAAGACCTTGTTGTGTGGAGTTGTCTCTTTCGATTAGGGAACACAGAGACCACGTCATCAAGTCCTGCATGGTGAGTTTTTATGGATTAACGTAACAAGCTCTGAATCGAAAACAGAGCACACATCTAAGCTATGAAGAAGAAAAGAAAATAGTTTTCTTGCTCACTAGACATTCTTTCAGCTTCTTTCTGTGTTAGCTTCACAACAAAGCCATTGAAACTCCGTTTGTAGTGATGAAGAACTGTCTTAGGCGCAGCATTGCTGAAATTAGTAAATTCAGATAAAGATTGGACAATTAGCCTTGGTCTCTTGTACACTATTCACTCGTCTTTAATATTTACCTCATTTATATTAATGAAGTTAGTTCATATGAGATGTATTTTCTAAAATACTTTAATCATCTTCTTTAATTTCCTTATTCCCTCTCCTATTTGATATAGTTGAGGGAGTATCAATGTAAATTAAGAAAAGAATGACAAATATGAAAATATATATATATATATATTTAGGATCAAGATCAACTTTTTAAATATTTTTGAGTTAAAGGGGCAATTTGCCTCAAAAATTTCTTTAGAGGCAATTTTGCCTAGAAAGTGCCAAAAGTAGAACAATTTTATCATGGTCGTTATACTTGTTAATTTTGACCGTTAGTTGACCAAATATGCTAAGCTGATAATCCATATGTCATCTACGCCATTTTCGTTAAGGTGTAAATTTGCCCCAGAAATTTTAAATATAATTTTGAAAGAATATAAAGTAGATGACACATGAACTTTCGAGGTAAATTTACACCTTAACAAAAATAACATGGACGATATGTGGACTGCCAATTCAACATATTTGATCAAGTAACAGTTAAAATTATTTGGGATAATGGTCAAGATAAAATTGCTCCCTTTTTTATACTTTAGGGGCAAAATTGTCTCTCGGTAATAACATTAGGGATAAAATTGCCCCTTAACCTAATAGTTTTTATATTAAATATCAGAAAGAGTATAATCTTATTGGATCTTGCAATAATAGCTCACAAATTTAGTAATAGTAACTTCTTAGCAAACATAAAAAACAAAAAAGTTAAAATATAAAATTACTCATAAATTATTTTTAAAAATGTACCCATCAACGTAAACTTTTATTTAGATCAAAAGAACCCATAATTTCTAAAGATGGAATAAAGATGCCACAATCATTAACTTATCCAATCTTCCCGTTTCAAAATATTATTTTTAATAATTTTTTAATAAAAAAACTCTCCTCCCCGTCACCGTCAGATTCTCCTCCGCTCTCCCTCTCTCAATTTTTTATGGCAGATCCCTTGTGTCCCCAAAAACCAACGAGGATACCTCCAAATCATCCTTCACAAAACAACTTCTGTTCTCGGCGCCAAGATGGTCGCCTTCTCCTCACTTTCAATAATCTTGCCACGTACGAGGAATTTCAGCATGATGAAGAAGAAGAACCAGACGAAGAAGAATACGATGGGGACATAGAGGAGACGGAAGAAGAGTTTGGGGAGCATGAGAAATATGAATAAGTTAGGATTAACTATGAATAAGCCAATTGGGTTTGTGAATATAGGAACCCAAAAGTTGAACGATGTATTCTCATTGATTTTATGAAATACCATGGATCTTCCCAGAGAGAAATGGAGAGAGGAGGAGGGTCTAACAGTGTCGGGGGAAGAGGGTGAGGGGAGAGAGAGGGGAGGAGAGTTTTTCTAATTAAATAATCATTAAAAAAATAATAATATGAGATTCACAAAATAGAAGTTTGTATAAGTCAACAGTTGGGGCGTTTTTGTCCTAAAATGTATACGGATATTCTTACATCCAAATAAAATTTATAGTGCCAGACGCCTTTCTAAAACAAAATTTTCAAGTATTTTTGCTGGATCCAAAACAAAGTGCTCGAGTTGAACTTATCCGTGGTGGGAAGAGAAGTGTTAAAAGTTATCTCTCATACTTTTTATCCATTCTCTCTTCTATACTCTTTTCATAAATATGGGGGCATATATGAAAAAAAATATGACATTTTTGACACACTTATTGTTTTTAACTATCAATTCATTTTACATAATTAAGAGAAAAATTGTTTATAAATAGAATAAGAGAGAATACAGGAATAATTAAATAACCTATGGACGACATTAAAAAAACTATAACCTTTTTAAGGGAAACTCGCACATGTAGCTTGGAACTGTCTAGTTTTACTGGTATTGCGTACCTGTCGGCTGCTTTTTGCAGCAAGGTTGTGTACTGAGACAAGGCAGAAGCTTCGTCAGTTTTGCTGTTCCCGGTGTAGACAATGTAAGTCTGAATTATCATCATAAGACAAAATTAATAATCAGAAACTGAATCATGCATGGGGAATCAAAAACTAAGACAGAGACAAAAATAAAAAATAACATGCTTTGTCTCGACCTTGAGTTCATCTGAGGAAGAAGAGTGACATTTGATCAGAAGAGAAGCAAAGCAAAGATAAAGTGAAAACAAAAACAGAGGAGCAGAAGATCTGCTGTCCATTCTGAAGTTCTTCTTCCAGCTAGGAGTGACCTAAAAACCTTACAAGCAATGTGTGTTTATATAGAAGAACAAGCTAAGGAAGGCTAAAAATTCCACAGATTCTTGGAAATTTGTATTATTCTTCAATCAGATTCATAAGATTACTTTTCCAAAAGGACAAACGTCCACCAATCAATCAAAATGCGTGTTTAAATGATGGTTCATGAATCTGGACTGGACTGGCCGGTCTAGCCCAAAAACTGGCGAACCGGCCGATAAACCGGTTAGGTTCGGCATCCGGTCTGGGTCACTATTTAAAAAAAATTAACTTTTTTTAAAATTTTATATTAATAAGTCTAAAATCTTCAATTTCTCATCGGTTTAATCCCAGTTGAATTTCGGTTTGACCTCAATCTAACCTACTAATCTTTAATCCAAAATCCTGATCAATTCAATACCCGGTCTGGATTCATGAACATTGGTTTAAAGGAATAAATTCGTTAAAAGATTTATTTGGTATACGTCCATGTTGAAGAAAAGTCTACAAATAAGGCCTGGCCAAAGCTGTATAATACGGAGTTATTGAAAGTTATATCTATCACGCAACGATTTTCGTAGCTTGTCATCTACGTTGTTCTTCATCAGAAAATGGTGATGTTTCAATTCGCTAGTGGTTCCGAGGCAATCCAGGTTAAAGAACGAAGGCCCCCCAAGTGGGGCTCAGATTACTGTCCACACAATTAATCAACATTATAGCATATGTAATTTTCGTACGTGACTGCTAGATTGATTTGTAGGGTATTGTAATGTGTGTGTTTTGTGAGGTGACGCGGCAAGATCACGTTAAAGAAAACGTTTTCAGACGAAGGTGGAATTAAATGCGGTGTTTTTCAGAAGTTGTAGCTTTTATTATATTGGGTGTGTTTGTTTTGCCGTTTGTGCCCTTAATCGGATTTAAACAGTGACATAAATGGACTTAAATAATAAAAAATATAAAATGGATGTTTGTTTCGGCGATTGGATTTAGGATAAAAAAAAGTCATAAGTTGAAAAAAGTCATAAGTCTCAAAATGAAGCTTATTGGAACTTATATGCCTATAATTATTTAATATTTATATTTTATAATAATTATTAATATTTATTATTATTAATATTAGTTATATTAGAATAATTTGAAATTTTATAATATAGAGATATTGAAATTTAAATAAATATATAAATCTAGAATCTATTTTAATATTCTTTATTTATTATTATTATTAATTAATATTTAATAATATTCATTTTATATTGATTTTAATTAATTAAGAATGAGAATTTGTGTGTATAAAAAAAATATTGATATATAGGAATATTTTCATATTTTTGGGGATCAATGAAGTACTCAAAATCACTTCTAATGCCAAAACTTCTTTTATGAAAAATGTTCTAAATAATTTTCTCTTTCTTTAGATAGTAATCTTCTGCTAATTAGAGAATACTTTGGGATAAGAGTTTAGGCAAGTTTTGAGTTTTATTAATATATGACTGTAGAAATGTAGAGAATAATTAATAATTAATTTTAATCAATTTAGATTTATTATTTAGTTGTTTTATGATTTTATAATCAATTTTTTTTATAAACATAACATAAATTAGTTTCTATATAGTGTTTTTACCCATTAAATTTAGTTTAAATAATTTATTTGGATTATTGGAGGTATTATTGAGATTTTAATCAGTTTATTTTATTAGATTTTGAGCTATGTGAAAATATGAGTTAGGATTTAATATTTAAATTAGAGTTTGATATAATTTATAAGATTTAAGTTTAAGGTGCACAGTAGAAAAGACTTTTGGAGTGTATCAATTTAAATTAGAGTTTGATATAATTTTATTAAAATTGTACCATTATCAAATTTTCAAAGTTAATTTTTGAGAAAATTGTGAAAAAGTCCCTCTGTGTGTAGATATCTTCCCATGTCACATTGACAATTAAGTTGCCAATGAGGACTTTTTTTCACAATTATCCCTTCATTTTTTCATTTTTCATAATTTTTTCAATTTTTTTATCTTAATTAATTCAAAAGTCACTTATGCAAAAATCAAACCAAACATCATTCATTTTTAATAAGTTACTTTAAGTTACTTATCCAATCGTTAATCCAAACACTCATCATTTTACCCAATCTAACTTTTTTTCAATCTTAAGATTCCATAAGTTTAAGTAAAAATAAGTTACTTATCCAATCACCAAAACAAACGCATCCAACGATTGGATAAGTAACTTATTTTTACTTAAACTTATGGAATCTTAAGATTGAAAAAAAGTTAGATTGGGTAAAATGATGAGTGTTTGGATTAACGATTGGATAAGTAACTTAAAGTAACTTATTAAAAATGAATGATGTTTGGTTTGATTTTTGCATAAGTGACTTTTGAATTAATTAAGATAAAAAAATTGAAAAAATTATGAAAAATGAAAAAATGAAGGGATAATTGTGAAAAAAGTCCTCATTGGCAACTTAATTACCAATGTGACATGGGAAGATATCTACACACAGAGGGATTTTTTCACAATTTTCTCAAAAATTAACTTTGAAAATTTGATAATGGTACAATTTTAATAAAATTATATCAAACTCTAATTTAAATTGATACACTCCAAAAGTCTTTTCTACTGTGCACCTTAAACTTAAATCTTATAAATTATATCAAACTCTAATTTAAATATTAAATCCTAACTCATATTTTCACATAGCTCAAAATCTAACAAAATAAACCGATTAAAATCTTAATAATACTTCCAATAATCCAAATAAATTATTTAAACTAAATTTAATGGGTAAAAACACTATATATAAACTAATTTATGACATGTTTATAAAAAAAATTGATTATAAAATCATAAAACAACTAAATAATAAATATAAACTGATTAAAATTAATTATTAATTATTCTCTACATTTCTACAGTTATATATTAACAAAACTCAAAACTTACATAAACTCTTATCCCAAAGTATTCTCTAATTAGCAGAAGATTACTATCTAAAGAAAGAGAAAATTATTTTGAACATTTTTCATAAAAGAAGTTTTGTGATTAGAAGTGATTTTGAGTAACTCATTGATCCCCAAAAATATGAAAATACTCCAATCAATATTTTTTTATACACACACAGACACATAAGCTCCAATAAGCTTCATTTTGAGACTTATGACTTTGTCCAACTTATGACTTTTTTCACCTTAAATCCAATCGCTGAAACAAACACCCATAAATATACTTTTTACTATTTAAGTCCGTTTCGCCACTGTTGAAGTCCGATTAATGGGATGAATCGGCGAAACAAACACGCTCATTGTTGTTTGAGTAATTAAATTCCAATTGATAGCTTTTATTATAGGGAGAATTGCCCTAAAATACTTTTGGGGTAAATTAATTGCTTATTATTACCAAGCGTGCAAACGATCTTCCGTGTGTGCAAGCGATCTTCCGTTTTGTGCAAACCATCTTCCGTGTGTGCAAAAATCTTTCATATAAATGTGCAAACAATCTTTCGTTGTGTGCAAAATATCTTCCGTTATATGTAACAGATCTTCCATGGTAGCATTCAGCAATTAATTTATCAAAAAAGTTATTTATCAACAATTCTCCCTTTATTTTATTGTTGTTTGAGTAATTAAATTCCAATTGATAACGTGAAGTATCACCTGCATATAAGATCTAGCTTTCTAGCTTTTAATGCAATTTATACAGTATAAACTAAACCTTATATCAAAACAGATAGGGTGATATACAAGTATGTCCGTAAATATGTTTCAAGTTTAGAGGCATACTATAACTCTAGTGAGCTTTCAAATCCTAATTCGCCAAAACTCTGAAGTGTAAAAAAAAAAAATCCATTCACTTGGAGTATATGCACACACACACTCTATTCACTTATAATTATTTAAATATATACACACACACACAGGGGGACGGAAAGTTAAGTAATTTATTATTTCTTAGAGTTTCAGTTTTTAACATTTATTTATCAATTTAGCTTATAACATTTTAAATGAGTTGGGTCTTGTGCGCTTGCAAATCTAAATTGATTAAGACAAGCTTCACATTTTAAAATGAAATTGGATTTTCTACTAAGTAGATAGCTAATCAGATCTAAATTGTTTTAATCTGATTTAATGGTCCAGATTTAATTTTTTTTTAAAAATCTATATTTTTACAACTTATAGAGATTTTTACAAATTATTTTACCAAATGCATAATACCATCGTATATTAAGAAAAAAATTGAAATCTTTGAGCAGATACTGACTCCCCAACCCTTGCGTGCCTTACGCACAACTCAACCTTTATAGATTTAACGATTTAAAATGTTAGCCTCTAGAAATAAAACTATTTAACGTTTTAAAATGTTACCCTCTAGAAATAAAACTATGAGGATTTAAATTATGTGTAGAATACTAGGGATTAATGTTCTAAACGACTTAAATTATAAGGGTTGGTTTGTACAAAACTAAAACTTAGAGATTGTGCTTTAATTAATTTAAAATTATAAGGTTAAGTTATGACGCGGTTAAAGTTTAAGGACTAAATCTTCATTGAACCGGGAACTAAAATTATTAATTTTCCTAAGAGTAATAATTACTTTTTTTAACATTGAAAACATCGTGAAATAACTATGCTCCTTGCCAGCTTAATTTGGGCGGGTTTAAACAGGCAAAAAACCTCCAAGTTGTGAGCGGGTCCACGGCCTATGGGTATTTTGCTCAGCTCTAACTACGTGTGCCTAGATTGCCTTAATCTACCAAATAAATTAATTAGCCTTATACAAGGATTAGAGAAGTGGGCATATGTATGTATGTGCGCACGTAACAAACAAAATGAGTAGTGTAATTCCTTTATATTGGATAGTGGGCATTGTATATACTCTTCCAATTCTAAATGTAGAACTTATTTGCAGTATAATTTACACTATAAATTGTCTACATTTGGAACTTAGAACTGGAGGTAGTATATTATAAAAATGGCACCATTCATCGTGCCTAGGGTTAATATTCCAAACTTCAACATAATTTTGCAGAAGTCTATATGCTTCCGCATCAACTTACGATGTATAGTAATGATCTATTGTGGGGAATTAAACACAACAATAGGGCTCCTCACTTGGATCTTACCATCACTCCAAATCAAAGATGCTGACACTATAGATGCTTCCAAGCTTCCTTCAACACTCACCACAAAGTTCTGCTTCTCACCACTAGAAGTGAAGGAAAGAACACTTGGATTCACTTGGATCTTCAGCCCCGGAGGACCCATCACTGTGGCATTGTATGTGGACTTTTCTGATCCAACATAAGTAACAGTTCTTCTAAAAATGCCACTCACAGTGACATTAGAGGGAGGTGTTGGAAGAGAAAAGGATGGGTAGTTTAGATCACTTGCTTTAGCTGATTCAGAGCAGCTACTATTATCCCCTGTCACAAGCTGTAATGTCTTTGTAGTGTACCCTTGTCCACATAAGAATCTTACAAAGTCTATTTCACTCGCATCGTATACTAAACCAGGATTCACTGCCTTTATAGGATCGATTTGACCTGCTCCATAGGCAAATTCTGCGTCTGGGTTAATCCTGGGACTCAATGGCCTAGCTGCAACCACCAACACATTACATTCCATGAGAGATGCTCTGTTTTCTTCATTACTCTGTTTTGCAACAACTAATATGTGGACAAATTTAGTGTAAAGATGAAATAACAGAAGATGTATTACCAGTGGTCATCAAAGCTGATTGGATAGCAGAAGGAGACCAATTGGGATGGAATGATTTGACGTAAGCTGCAGCCCCAGAAACATGTGGGCAAGACATAGATGTTCCTGAGATTATGTTGAACTGCACAGTTCTGTTGTCACCATCTGTCTCAGAAATAGAGGAATTCGGAGACCAACTAGCGAGAATGCTGACCCCTGGAGCAACTAAATCCGGCTATACAACAAAAAGAAAACATTTTTATGAAACATAAGACAGTAATCTTTGTATATATTGAAGTGACCAATGTACCTTGAGAATATCAGGTGAAACTTGGCTTGGACCCCTAGCAGAGAAAGAGGCTACCATAGGGGCCAATGCATCCTTGTCCTCATTAGTTCTATAAATGGTGGCAGTCGGATGCCTACAAGATTTTGTCAGGAATTACTTTTAGAAAGTTATAGTTGTATAGAATACCTGTTAATCTCTATTTTTAGCTTCTGTTAATGGTTAATACCTTGTGGAATTTATGTAGCTGAAAATGTTGGCAGCATCTTGTAAGTCTATGTACGAAGCAGGCAAGGGAAAAGAGAAAGGAGAGTCCCGAAAACTTTGACCTTGTGTCAGTGCACCAATGGCTTTTGCAATTAAGGTACCTACTGCTTTGCTTCTTCCCTCACAAAGAACAATTTTCCCCTTCACCAACTTTGGATCCAATGTACCGCTAGAGCAAAACCTGCACTTATCACACTATTTCATTAACTTAGACTAAAAAAACAAAAATTTGTCTCATGTCTTTATGTAGAGAGGACTTCAAGGCTCTGTCTTTCACCTGGAAAAAGATCCATCAGCGCCCTCTTTAGTATTTGGTGCATTCCCTCCATAAATTATAGGATACTGTTGTCCCTTAAGGTCAAATGTATTTATAGAAACTCCCTAAATAAGGAACACAGATCATTAATACTATCCTTGATCCATAATAAAAGAACTAGTTGATTTTTTTAGAGGAATTAAAGAAGTAAAATAAATTACTTAATCATAACATATATTATATATTATTATATTATATATCAGTTTATAAGTTAAATAAATTAATTTAGAGAAAAACGATAAATATAAAGATGTTAAGTTAATTTATTTAATTTGCTTAATTTCTCCAACAAAAGTTAACGACCGGAGGGAGTAAAACTTGATGTTTGGATAATGTTTGCAATTTAGTGCTCATAACTTCATTAACCTTACCTCAAATGTTCTGTTGTCACCCAATCCAACCTTAGTAAGGAACTTTCTATCAATGGTGCTAGCAGCCACAGAGATAGACCAAGGCGAAAAATTTTCGAGGGATCCAGGTCTTGGACCAAAATTTCCAGCAGAACTTACAGTCAATATTCCATTTCTCATGGCATGAAAAGCTCCAATGGCTATTCCATCTCTGAAATAATTCTCATCATTGAATTTGAACCCTCCAAGAGAAACTGATAGTATGTCAACTCCATCAGCAATGGCATCATCGAAAGCCGCGAGAATGTCGGCGTCATCGCAGCCGTTGTCGACCCAGCAAACTTTGTAGGTAGCAATGCGTGCGGATACAGCACCTCCTCTTGCTGTTCCTTGTGCTAGCCCCAACAAGCTTGCCTGGCTCACTGGGTTCCCAGCTGCTGTGGATGATGTATGAGTTCCATGACCATCATAGTCTCTTGGAGATTTTTCCTCATCCTCAAACAATCCATCTGATCTGTAATACTTTGCCCCAATGATTTTTCTGCAACGAATAACATTTGTCACTAGCACCTTGACCGTTAACTAAAACTAAATACGTTGTCCATGCATACAAGAATTTACATTGAAAGAGGGGGGTTAAGGTGCAATATTTACGGTTACTCCAAAGTGCTGGGCATCCAAAAAATTTTCAAAGAGCAATTTTATCCTGAAAATAACCAAAGCATAATAATTTTACCCATTATCATTAAAAATATTAATAGCTTGCATCAATTTTTCATTAGTTAACATCAGTTTTTTAACGGTTATGAAAAATTTACGTTTTTTTTAACACTTCTGAAATGAAATTGTTCTTTAAAAAACTTTCGAATATCCAAAATTTGCACCTCAACACTATATATAGATAATTAGATAGATGGTAACAAACACAAGTCTCACATCCCAAGAGCTAACCGTTGAAGTTAGTGAAGTCAACAAGATCTTGTAAGGTGCTTTTTTTTTTTTCCAAGGTAACCCTCCTAGCATGGACTCGTGACATAGTGTGTGTGTATATATATACCTGTTGCAAGTGAAGTTGGACGAGGATTGACATGTGCCCTTCCATTTCTTAGGTGGTGGGCTCAATCCTTTGTCGCTGAAGCTTTCGGATTCTGGCCAGATTCCAGAATCAAGAACTCCGATGATGATATCACTTTCGGCCGTGGCTCTTTGCACGTTCTGTGGGAAGCCAATGAAATCCCAAGACCTTGTTGTGTGGAGTTGTCTCTTTCGATTAGGGAACACAGAGACCACGTCATCAAGTCCTGCATGGTGAGTTTTTATGGATTAACGTAACAAGCTCTGAATCGAAAACAGAGCACACATCTAAGCAATGAAGAAGAAAAGAAAATAGTTTTCTTGCTCACTAGACATTCTTTCAGCTTCTTTCTGTGTTAGCTTCACAACAAAGCCATTGAAACTCCGTTTGTAGTGATGAAGAACTGTCTTAGGCGCAGCATTGCTGAAATTAGTAAATTCAGATAAAGATTGGACAATTAGCCTTTGTCACTTGTACACTATTCACTCGTCTTTAATATTTACCTAATTTATATTAATGAAGTTAGTTAATATGAGATGTATTTTCTAAAACACTTTAATCATCTTCTTTAATTTCCTTATTCCCTCTCCTATTTGATATAGTTGAGGGAGTATCAATGTAAATTAAGAAAAGAATTATAAATATGAAATATATATATATATATATATATATATTTTTAGGATAAAGATCAACTTTTTAAATATTTGTGAGTTAAAGGGGCAATTTGCCTCAAAAATTTCTTTAGAGGCAATTTTGCCTAGAAAGTGCCAAAAGTGGAACAATTTTATCCTGGTCATTATACTTGTTAATTTTGACCGTTAGTTGACCAAATATGTTAAGCTGATAATCCATAAGTCATCTACGTCATTTTAGTTAAGGTGTAAATTTACCCCAGAAATTTTAAATATAATTTTGAAAGAATATAAAGTAGATGACACATCACACATGGACTTTCGAGGCAAATTTACACCTTAACAAAAATAACATAGACGACATGTGGACTGCCAATTCAACATATTTGGTCAAGTAACAGTTAAAATTATTTGGAATAATAGTCAAGATAAAATTACTGCCTTTTTTATACTTTAGGGGCAAAATTGTCTCTCGGTGATAACTTTAGGGATAAAATTGCCTCTTAATCTAATAGTTTTTATATTAAAGATCAGAGAGAATATAATCTTATCGGATCTTGCAATAACTCACAAATTTAGTAATAGTAACTTCTTAGCAAACATAAAAAACAAAAAAAATAAAATATAAAAATACTCATAAACTAATTTTAAAAGTATACCAATCACCGTAAACTTCCATTTAGATCAAAAGAACCCATAGTTTCTCAAAATGGAATAAAGATGCCACAATCATTAACTTGTCCAATCTTTCCGTTTCAAAATATGATTTTTAATAATTATTTATTAAAACCACCCCCCCCCCCCCCAAAAAAAACACTCTTCCTCCCCGTCACCGTCAGACTCTCCTCCTCTCTCCCCCTCTCAATTTTTTATGGCAGATCCCTTGTGTCCCCAAAAACCAACGAGGATACCTCCAAATCATCCTTCACAAAACAACTTCTGTTCTCGGCGCCAAGATGGTCGCCTTCTCCTCACTTTCAATAATCTTGCCACGTACGAGGAATTTCAGCATGATGAAGAAGAAGAACCAGACGAAGAAGAATACGATGGGGACATAGAGGAGACGGAAGAAGAGTTTGGGGAGCATGAGAAATATGAATAAGTTAGGATTAACTATGAATAAGCCAATTGGGTTTGTGAATATAGGAACCCAAAAGTTGAACGATGTATTCTCATTGATTTTATGAAATACAATGGATCTTCCCAGAGAGAAATGGAGAGAGGAGGAGGGTCTAACAGTGACGGGGGAAGAGGGTGAGGGGACAGAGAGGGGAGGAGAGTTTTTCTAATTAAATAATCGTTAAAAAAATAATAACATGGGATTCACAAAATAGAAGTTTGTATAAGGGTATGTTCGGATTAGCTTTTAGAAAATAGCTTCTAGAAAAAAAGTGGAGAATAACTTTTAGAGAATAGATTATGAGAAGAATAGATTATAGGAAAAAAGTGATTTTGATCAAATTAGTGTTTGGATATTTTGATCAGAATAGCTTTTTTCATGGTCAAATGACTAAAAAGGACATTAACTTTTATGATAATTACATATAAAGGATAAGATTATATTTTAAGTATTATTTCACATTAAATTGCATAATAAATACAAAAAATGAAATAAATTTATCAAAAAATTTGAAAATTATAACATTTGTCAATTATGTAATATAAAAAAATAGATGCAAAAATTTTAAAATTATAACATTAGTCAATTATGTAGTAAATTACAAAATTAGATCAAACATACATACTGAAGGTGTACACTATATTAATTTTTATCTACTTGCATAACCCGGGTTATCTTTTACCAAACCCACTGTATTATTCTTTATTAAATTCTTGTGAATGTTTTTTATTTTTGCAAGTGTGTTCATGTCTTTAATTTCTGTTCTGTTTTTTTTTATCACTCCTGCCTAGCCTCTCAACATATATATATATATATATATATATTAAAAAATTTTAAAATAAGAAATTAAGAAAGCTAATTAAATTATTTTAGAGTATTTTTATTTTTATTTTTTTCTCTAAATTAATTAGTTTGACTAATAAACTAATATATAATCTAAGGATATATAACATATGATATGATTAAATAATTTATTTAATTTCCTTAATCTCTAAAAAAATAAACTTTATCTTATATTTAAAACAGAAAGTAGTAATAATTAATTGAATGAACAGTGGAAAAAGCCTTGTTCTGCGGGGCTGAGGAATTGATCCCCCTTTGCCAAGGTGTCACAGTTATCACCAAAAAACAAAAAGGTCAAGTCACAGTCTATATGTTTGACAAAAGGATAAAGCGGTCGTTTGGATTGGTCATTGGATTACTTAAAAGTAGCTTTTCAATTGTAATTTACGGTATATAAGGTATGTATGTGAGAGGAGTTGTGTCTCGATTTACGTAAAAAATAACTTATAAACAATCAGATCGTTAAAACAAACATGCCTAAAGATAGCAGCCTACAAAAGGGAAAAGGAGAAAATCGGATAGCAAATAGCTTATATTTCAAATCATGGTTTTGGGCTGAAACCATGGTTTGAAAAAAAAAACAGGATTGTGAATTTATTAGAGTGTTCGGCCACCTTTTTTACAAAACCTTGGTTTTGATCAAATAATTGATTGTGTATATCCATCCGAACACATCCTAAGTATACGGATGTTCTTATGTCCAAATAAAATTTATAGTGCCAGACGCCTTTCTAAAACAAAATTTTCAAGTATTTTTGCTCGATCCAAAACAAAGTGCTCTTGAGTTGAACTTATCCGTGGTGGGAAGAGAAGTGTTAAAAGCTACTTTTTCCTCCGATCCTATTTATAAAAAAATTTCTCTCTTATAGGTTTAGTCTTATTTATAAACAACTTTTTCTTTTATGGGTTTGATCTTTTTTATAAGTAACTTTCGTGTTGTGTCTGACAACATAAGCTTTTTTTTTTCTATTTTACCCTTATTAAATACATATATTTATAATTAATTATCACACAACAAAAGTTATCTCTCATACTTTTTATCCATTCTCTCTCCTATACTCTTTTCATAAATATGGGGGCATATATGAAAAAAAATATGACATTTTTGACACACTTATTGTTTTTAACTATCAATTCATTTTACATAATTAAGAGGAAAGTTGTTTATAAATAGAATAAGAGAGAATACAGGAATAATTAAATAACCTAGACATTAAAAAAACAGTAACCTTTTTAAGGGAAACTCGCACATGTAGCTTTGAACGGTCTAGTTTTACTGGTATTGCGTACCTGTCGGCTGCTTTTTGCAGCAAGGTTGTGTACTGAGACAAGGCAGAAGCTTCGTCAGTTTTGCTGTTCCCGGTGTAGACAATGTAAGTCTGAATTATCATCATAAGACAAAATTAATAATCAGAAACTGAATCATGCATGGGGAATCAAAAACTAAGACAGAGACAAAAATAAAAAATAACATGCTTTGTCTCGACCTTGAGTTCATCTGAGGAAGAAGAGTGACATTTGATCAGAAGAGAAGCAAAGCAAAGATAAAGTGAAAACAAAAACAGAGGAGCAGAAGATCTGCTGTCCATTCTGAAGTTCTTCTTCCAGCTAGGAGTGACCTAAAAACCTTACAAGCAATGTGTGTTTATATAGAAGAACAAGCTAAGGAAGGCTAAAAATTCCACAGATTCTTGGAAATTTGTATTATTCTTCAATCAAATTCATAAGATTACTTTTCCAAAAGGAAAACCGTCCACCAATCAATCAAAATGCGTGTTTAAATGATGATTATGAATCTGGACTTGACTTACCAGTCTAACTCAAAAACTGGCGAACCGGCCGATAAACCGGTTAGGTTCGGCATATAGTCTGGGTCATTATTTAAAAAAAAATTAATTTTTTTTAGAATTTTATATTAATAAGTCTAAAATCTTCAAATTTTTATTGGTTTGATCCCAATTGAATTTTGGTTTGACCCCAATCTGACTTACTAATCCTTAATCTAATACCCTAATCAATTCAGTACCCGGTCTGGATTCATGAACATTGGTTTAAAGGAATAAATTCGTTAAAATATTTATTTGGTATACGTCCATGTTGAAGAAAAGTCTACAAATAAGACCTGGCCAAAGCTGTATATCTATCACCTAAAAATCAGCGCAACGATTTTCGTAGCTTGTCATCTACGTTGTTCTTCATCAGAAAATGGTGATGTTTCAATTCGCTAGTGCTTCCGAGGCAATCCCGGTTAAAGAACGAAGGCGCCCCCCAAGTGGGGCTCAGATTACTGTCCACACAATTAATCAACATTATAGCATATGTAATTTTCGTACGTGACTGCTAGATTGATTTGTAGCGTATTGTAATGTGTGTGTTTTGTGTGGTGACGCGGCAAGATCACGTTAAAGAAAACGTCTTCAGACGAAGGTGGAATAAAATGTGGTGTTTTTCAGATGTTGTAGCTTTTATTATATTGTTGTTTGAGTAATTAAATTCCAATTGATAGCTTTTATTAGAGGGAGAATTGCCCTAAAATATCTTTGGGACAAATTAATTGCTTATTACTATCAAGTGTGCAAGCAATCTTCTGTGTGTGTAAGCGATCTTCCGTTTTGTGCAAATCATCTTCCGTGTGTGTAAAAATATTTCATATAAATATGCAAACAATCTTCCGTTGTGTGCAAAATATCTTCCGTTATGTGCAACAGATCTTTCATGGTAGCATTCAACAATTAATTTGTCAAAAAGTTATTTATCAGCAATTCTCCCTTTGTTATATAGTTGTTTGAGTAATTAAATTCCAATTGATAACGTGAAGTATTACCTGCACATAAGATCTAGCTTTCTAGCTTTTAATGCAATTTATAAAGTATAAACTAGACCTTATATTAAAACAGAGAGGGTGATATACAAGTATGTCCGTAAATATGTTTTAAGTTTAGAGGCATGTTATAACTCTAGTGAGCCTTCAAATCCTAATTCGCCAAAACTCTGATGTGTGAAAAAAAATTACATTCACTTGGAGTATATGCACACACACACTCTATTCACTTATAATTATTTAAATATACACACACACACACGGGGGAACGGAATGTTAAGTAATTTATTATTTCTTAGAGTTTCAGTTTTTAACATTTATTTATCAATTTAGCTTATAACATTTTAAATGAGTTGGGTCTTGTGCGCTCACAAATCTAAATTGATTAAGACAAGCTTCACATTTTAAAATGAAATTGGATTTTCTACTAAGGAGACAGCTAATCAGATCTAAATTGTTCTAATCTGATTTGATGGTCCAGATTTAATTTTTTTTAAAAATCTATATTTTTACAACTTATATAGATTTTTACAAATTATTTTACCAATGCATAATACCATCGTATATTAAGAGAAAAATTGAAATCTTTGAGTAGATACTGACTCTCCAACCCTTGCGTGCCTTACGCACAACTCAACCTTTATAGATTTAACGATTTAAAATGTTAGCCTCTAGAAATAAAACTATTTAACGTTTTAAAATGTTACCCTCTAGAAATAAAACTATGAGGATTTAAATTATGTGTAGAATACTAGGGATTAATGTTCTAAACGACTTAAATTATAAGGGTTGGTTTGTACAAAACTAAAATTTAGAGATTGTGTTTTAATTAATTTAAAATTATAAGGTTAAGTTATGACGCAGTTAAGGTTTAAGGACTAAATCTTCATTGAACCGGGAACTAAAATTATTAATTTTCCTAACAGTAACAATTACTTTTTTTAACACTGAAAACGTGAAATAACTATGCTCCTTATCAGCTTAATTTGGGCGGGTTTAAACAGGCAAAAAACCTCCAAGTTGTGAGCGGGTCCACGGGTTACGGGTATTTTGCTCAGTCCTAACTGCGTGTGCCTAGATTGCCTTAGAATTTGCTCACAAATAATATATATAGCTATTTCTGGGGAAAATTACCCATAAATACCTATTTAACAATTTAATTGCTAAATGAGACTTTGTGTTCAAACAATCTTTCCAGTGTGTAAATAATCTTTTTTTGTGTTCAAACAATCTTCCTTATATTTAATATATCTTCCCTACATGACTTCCCTTATATTCGAACAATCTTCCCTATATACAAAAAATTTTTCCTTGTGTTTAAACAATCTTCCTGTGTGCAAAAGATCTTCCCTCAAATACTTTCAGGTCCTATTTAAAAAATGAATTTTTAATGAGATATTTATGGACAATTTTCCCCTATTCCTATGCTTTTTTATAAGTATTTATAAAGCGAAAAAATGATTATTTTTTATTTTTATTTATTTTTTTAATTTAAAAACATGGTATACATTCTCATTTTATTTTTTTCCACATGACCTCAGAAGCATTGGGCCATTGACTTAGACTTTGGGGGCGTATGGTCCAATCACACAGACATGCATGAAGGGGATGAGTCTTCCTCCATCTTACTTCCTCCAATCCTAATTATAGGATATATTTACCTAACTTTAGAAAAATCAAGGATAGTGGTTAAATTAGTTAATCATATTTATTTTTCTAAAATATCCTTATTTAAAATTTAAAATGGTATCCAATTACGTTGATTCTTTGTTATTTCTTATATCTCTCCTGCCTCACACACGACTTCTCCAAGCTCTCACACAATCTTGCGTCGTCAATCTCCCTCAACAACTTCTGATATACTCTTATTAAATTATTATTGTGTTTAATTATTATTGAGAAAGTATCAATAGGGGTATTTTAGGAAGAAATTCACAAAAATTAGAAATTTGTCTTATAATTAGGACCGAATGAAGTAATTATTAAGGATATATTAGTGCCAACTTTGATACATTGGAAAAGATTTTGATGGAATTGGAAGTGGAAATGGAAGTAAAAATGGGGTTAAAAGTATACTTGGTATAAAAATAAGTTATTCCAAACTAACACTAAATATTAACTTGTTTGACTCGATATGCATCTTGGGAGGGGGGACAAGATTAGATAATGTGAATTACATGATATGTATGTTTGAATTGGTTTGTATGGGCTATATAAATTGTTTGTATTTAAGATTTTAAAATTCCTGAAATTTATTAAGAAAAACAATTATGTGAATTATATTGGGGTTTTTGCTCAAAGCACAGCCAACCATTTAACAAAACCCTTTCATTTATATCAAATGTAAGATGGTTTGCAAGGGGAAAATGTTTTTTAAAAAATATTGTGAGGTGCGTATTGTATTAAATTAAATTTAAATTAAGAAAGTTCAATCTATATTATATTTGTAATTTAATGATTTTTCATAATAATTGACTCACACACACACATGATAAAAAATAATTAAAACTAAAATTCATTAATATATTTTCATCATTAGTATTTAGTGACAATTACTCCCTCTGATCCTTAATATAGGACATTGTTGGGGAGTTAATGTTGATCCTAAATATAAGACAGTTTTTATATGTGTTTTTCTTTTTTTTAATTTACTCCTATTAATACTCTCTTAACAATAATCAAAGAGGAAAGAGAATGAGGGAATTAAAGAAGATGACTAGGGTGTTTTAGAAAATACATATCATATCAGCTAACTTAAGTAACTCCCTTAATCTAATCAAATTAGATAAATACATCTTTTCTTTCTTTTATTTATTTTCCTTTCCTTTCTTTTTTCTTAAATGCATGTATCCTTCTTTTTTCATTCCTTTTCTTTTTGGGGCTGATTGCATGCATGCATCTTTTCAAAATAAATTTTTTTTTTTGTAGTGGTTTGTAGTGCACTTAAAAGTATAGGGGGAACTGCTATAAGGTCTTCAAAAGAAAAGATATCACTTATTAAAAGATAGATAATAATTGAGGAGCAAGTGAGGATAAGAAAACTAGAAAAAGCGCAAAGATAAGTGACCAAAAAAATTAAATCGAAAAAGTGAGAAGATAAAGATATTTGAAAGTTCAAACTTATATTCACATTATTTAGTTCAAAATTCTATGGTAGTTGAGGATTTTTCTTCTCACACTTGACTAGGAATGAGTCAATTGTATATGATCCATGCAAATATCTTCTTGTTTTCACTTTATATCGCCATTAATTTGCTTAAATAATTGCCCATTTCCACTTAACTTTCCATCTGTGCACAAGAGTCAGGATACTTTGTAAAAAAAAATAAAAAATTAAATATCAAGAAGAAATTAAACAAAATAACGTATTAAAAATTGCAAAGTTACATAATAGCGAATGAAACGGGACAATTACAGACTCGAATGAAAGAAAAGAAATTGGAAGGAGAAGAAACGATGTCTTTGATGCTGGAGAAAGATTGCAGCATATATGTGAAGAGCATATTCGGGTCAACAACATTGTGAGATATGAGAAATACTTACATATCATCTGAATTATGTCCAATAAAAATATAACAACTTAGATTATTTTAATCCTAGATGGTTGATGACTTATCTGAAAAAATTCAAATTTTTTCTTGTTTTTAACAAAAAAATCTAAATTTAAAAAAAGGCTAAAATAAATCGATCAACCAATATTTTTTTTTAACAATCTAGTATTCTAGTTTGTAATGTAATTTGTGCAGTACAAATGAGACATTATATTAAAAAGAAGATGACGTAGTATTTAATGTTTGAGATGATGAATGATTGGTGGATCATCTCACCATTCTTTTTGACCAGTATCAACTCCCCGTTCAAACTTGATGAATGCAGGGTTCATACAGGGTTATGAATCTTGGCTCCTATGGGACCCTATGCCATTATAATAAGCTAGCTTTTGGACTAAAGACCAAAAGACTTGCTCTTGGTTTATGACCATGGACCTGAATCATTTAATGCTAAAGTATTCATACTAGAAAAATCATTACTATCCGGAGTCACCCACAGATTTCAATACTGTGTCAATGTAAGAATTTCATTGGTAGGTGATATGGAAGTATTTGTGTAAGAGTTTTTTTAAATTTAGGGGCATGTTATAACTCTAGTGGGCCTTCAAATGCTAATTCCCCAAAACTTTTGTGTGTAAAAAAAAAAAACATTCACTTGGAGTATATATACACACACACTATTCGCTTATAATTATTTAAATATATATACACATACACACAAGGGAAAGGAATGTTACGTAAATTATTATTTCTTAGAGTTTCAGCTTTTAACATTTATTTATCAATTTAACTTATAACATTTTAAATGAGTTGGGTTTTGTGCGCTCGCAGATCTAAATTGATTAAGACAAGGTTCACATTTTAAAACGAAATTGGTTTCCCTCCTAAGTAGAGAGCTAATTAGATTTGAACCGTCTAGGTCTGATCTGATGGTCCAAATTCATTTTTTTTTTAAAAATCTATATTTTTACAACTTATAGAGATTTTTACAAATTATTTTATGAAATGCATAATACCATCATATATTAAGAAAAAAAATTAAAATCTTCGAGTAGATAGTGGCTCCCCAACCCCTTTACCTTACCCATAACTCAACCTTTATAGATTTAATGGTTTAAAATGTTAGCCTCTAGAAATAAAACTACGAGGATTTAAATTATGTGTAGAGCACTAGGGATTAATGTTCTAAACTATTTAAATTATAAGGGTTGGTTTGTACTAAACTAAAATTTAGAGATTGAATTTTAATTAATTTAAAATTATAAGATTAAGTTATCACGTAGTTAAAGTTTAAGGACTAAATCTTAATTGAATTGGCAACTAAAATTATTAATTTTTCTACCAGTAATAATTACTTTTTTTAACATTGAAAACGTGAAATGACCGTGCTCCTTACGGGCTTCATTTGGGCTAGTTTAAATTGGCAAAGCACCTCCAGGTTGTAAGTGGGTCCATAGGTTGCGTGTATTTTGCTCAGCAGTTACTATGTGCTAGATTACCTTAGAATTTACTGGCAAAGAATGTATATAGCTATTCCTATCAAGGTACTGAAAATCGGACCGGTCACTGAACCGATCGGGGCACCTGTTTAAGGGTCAATGGGTTAATTAGGTAGTTAAACCGAAGCTAAACCGGGGCTAAACCGATGAAAAAATAAATATTTCAGGTTTATTTATATGAAATTCTATATAAAATTAATAAAAAATAATTTTTTAAAAAAAATTAAAAATGGGTGAACCGGTCCGTACGGTTCACCCCCGGACCGGACCAGTTGGACCACCGGTTTGCCGGTTCACGGGCTGAACCAACCGGTCCGATCCGGTTTTCAATTCTTTGATTCCTATGCCTTTTTATAAGTATTTATAAAGTGAAAAAATGATTATTTTTCATTTTTATTTTTTTTAAATTTAAAAACATGGTATCCATTCTCATTTTATTTTTTTCCATATGACCTCAAAAGTCTAAGTCATTCCCTTTATTTACTTAGACTTCCGGTGCGTGTGGTCCAATCATACAGACAAGCATCGAATTAAGGGGATGAGTCCTCCTCCATCTCAATTATTAAGGATATGTTAGGTGATTCGATGTTGACTTGACTTTTAAAATTCCATTAGTGCTTGAAATAGACTACCAATAAAGGGAAATTTTGTGATTTAAGAATATTTTATATATTTAAAAAATAGTAATATATCGCAAGCATTACTATTCAATAATAACAATATAATAAATAATAGTTTTTTCATAATAAAAAAATGCCTTTCTATTATTATATATAAGCGTTTGGTTTAGTTGTGTTAGAATATGTCTAGTTCATCTTTGGTGGATCAGGGTCCAAGTCCAGTTTACTTGGGGTATTATAAAATTATGAAAAAATATAAGTCTAAATAAGGAGTTTTATCCTTGTGATTTGAAGTTCATATCATAATAATTCCCGTATGTGATATATGTGGTAATATCACTTGGTGAGAGTCAGTTGAAATATTCCAAAAAAACCTTCCAAAAACTTCTCTCTCCGTTCCTCTTCTTCTGGATGGTGAATCTGCCGTATAACATGATCGGAGTCCATATTTGTGCTCCAATTTCGTGTGGGTACTTAGCAAGTAACGGATTCAAAGTATGCCTGAAATCCTTCAGTGGTATCAGAGCCTGTTGTTTTCTTGAGCCCTTTATGATTTGAATATGTTTATGGCTTCTTGCATCTCTCTGTGAGTTATTCTTTTTGGACATATACGCAAGATATGGATCCTTAGTGATGCTTCCGCACAAATCTGTGAGGATATTTGAGAGATTTGCTTTCCTAAAGATATGCTTCTATACTTTTATAGATTCATTGTTCAGTTACCTGTCTTCTGCCGTAGGCAATATGTGCTTTCGTTCTGTGGCTTATATATATATATATATATATATTGACTCTGTCAATGCCTTAAAAGATATGAAATAATATATTAAAATCCAAGATACGAAAGAAAATAAGCAAGTAACTTACTAGACCTAAAAACAGAACAAACGGCCATTCATTTTTTTTGAGTTAGTTTATGAAAGAAACAAAATCTTTGAAGCCATGAAATTATAAAATACGATCTAGAAACAGAAAACGGAGCCAAATACACATATAACAAGTATAGAGGCAGTGTAGACATGCAAGCAAACGACGGTTATGTAGTGGATAACCAACCTTTTGAAACTTGAGATTGGGTAATGTGAAATAATATTTTTCTGCCTTCAAAATTGGTCCCATTGTGTAGAGAAACACAAAATGAAGAAAACAACACTAAGAACGCTCAAAACGGACGTCGAACGATGAAGATATGGAGGAGAGAAGGAATTGGGTCTGACGGGCCCAACCCAGTTCATAGTTTGGTTCACACAGACTAGATGGGAGGTTAAGGACAACCTCCCCAACTTTAAAATGGCGTCGTTTTGATGCACTTAAAAAAAATTGGGCAGCAGATCGTGGGTGGTGGACTCGGGCCTGGGTCGGGTTATATGGGCTGACTCGATCCACAAACAACTTAAAAACAATGTAGCAAACTTGAAAGAAAACCAGAAATGCACCACATGGTGCGTGGGAGTTGGTGGAAGATCCCATAGCCACTTGGCATATTACATCTAAGAGCTCTCAGCACATGGAGCATGGTGTGTTGGCGCGTGTGACATTTTGAGAGCTCCGTGACGGAGCGTGGCTAAGAGAGTGGGGTTTTTCTGATTTTTCAATTTTTCTAGAATTTCCTCTTCCTCTTCTTTCTAGGGGCACGTGAAGGTGCATTTGAGCTCCGATTGAAATGCGGTTTGTTTCTAAAAATTCCTAAATATGAAATCTTCATTTTGGTATATGTTTGAAAATTTTTGGTGTATATATGGATCTATTTTAGAGGCATTTAGTGCTATCTTTAATGATTTTTTATGAGTTTAAAAATCCTAAAATATTTTTAATAATTCATAATAATTTTATTTGAGATAAATATGAATTTGGGGAGTTCAAAAAGCACTAAAGCAAAAGATTTTATTCTTTTTGGATGATGACTATATTGAAAAACACTTTCCTAAGTATGAACTACTTTTGTAGTGGATTTGAAAAGGAGAAAATTATTTGTTGCTATCTCTAAATAATGATCCAAGCCAAAATTACTTAGAGTAATGTGAGCCTCTGAGTGATAGATGAAAGAGGGATTTGCTCATTTAAATTTAAGCCCTAAAACATGGCCTAGAAGGAGAAAATCCTAAAGAGGATTGAGAGGAAAACGATTCAAATTAAGGTTCGTTAAAACCTGAAATTAAATAAGAGGTGTACTCGAAAAGAAATCAAGAAGGTAAACCTAAAGAAAAACTTGAATCTCTTGAATCTTAAGAAGGTGAATGTCAAGATTCATATATGAAGAAATCTAATGGAGGTGAAAATGAGGATTTGATACTAAAGAGACAGTGTCAAATCATAGTGAAAGGGAATCTCAAATAGAGAAACTTCCTAACGCGAAAACTCCAGATCATGGTGAGATTCTGGAAAGTGATGCACTTTAGAAGGTAGAGCCTACTTCATGAGTGAAAAAGAGCCTTGAGCCCAATCCAACCACTAACATTAGAAACTATACAAGACTTGAAAGCAAATACTACTTAATGTTCCCTTGAAGAAACAAGGAAAAATTGCATAAGACTTTTTTGAAATATCTCTTCAAGAAAATAGAAAAACTCTGGAAGATGATTAAAACAACATGAGACATAAAATTTTCCAACCTTAGAGAACAATGGTTATTGTGAACCCTATCAAACTGGTTTTGAGAAGCAAAGAAAACTCTCCCCAAATGAAGAAATGAGATTAATATGAAACTAAAGAAAACTATTGAATTGTCCCAAATTTCTTGATAACAAGACATTTCAACATAATAATGCTCTAAGAGATATGAAGAAGTAAATGTCAAATACTCTTCATGAGTGGAAGCTCTTGAAAAATGAGCCTTCTAAGAGAATCATATATGCTCCATCTAAGTGGGAGCTAGCATTATGCTTTATCTAAGTGAGAACTTTCAGAAATTAAGCATTTTGATAGTCATAATTGAGCATATTATGTGAAATATTTGTATGAAATTCTTGATAGATGATAGTGGCATTGCTGGAATCTCTGTAATGGGAGGTAAAACCGTATTCTCCTGATCATAGACCAAATGGTATTATTACCTTTCTAGTTAAGAATAATACAATTACATGACATTGTATACTTTCAATGTGCTATAAAAGGATATTCTTGGTTGAAATCAATTGTGAATAACCCTATTAGTGGGATGATTTAAGTGACTAAGCTAAGGAAGGCTGCCAAGAACAAGAATGTTAAGTAATAAACTAAATGGGGACAAATGTGATATCTGGCATTGAAAGGTCTCAAATAAATAAAAGATATTATAAATCCATTGACTTAGGTCATAAGCCGAGAATTTGCTCGGCAAATAAGAGGTTATGAGACCAATATGGCCATGACAAGGGAAACTTCATAACATTAATTGCCCCGCGTATGCTATACTTGATAAATGCATGTGAAATGTGAAAGAAATTCAACAGTAAGGCCATGTATAAGGTAGCACCTGCATGATTTAATTAAATGGAGGCAGTACTACCTTATGCAAATACTCCTTTAATCTTTAATGTAAGGCTTATTTGCCTAATTTAATTAGATTAGAAAAATTAGTTAAGTTAATTAATATAACATTTTTTCTAAAATATCTTATTTATCTTCCTCAATTCTCTCAATTTCTTACTTACTTGATTAATGTTGATGGAGCATCAATATGAGTAATTTTAAAAAAAATTACGAAATATGAGAAATAGGCTCGTTTAGAATTAATATCACTCCTTAATTAGGGACTATATTAAGTACACAAGGGAGTATTACGCAACATAGTTATAAATTGGGAAAATTTCACTTCTGCACCCCCCAAGCGATTTTATTTTAATTAATTCCAAAAGATGCTGAAATTTCACTACACCCCCTTGAGCAAAATGAAATTGAGTTTTGTAAATGAAAAGAAAATAATGCTTTTGCTGTATTTCTTGAATTTCCTTATTTATCTTTTGAATGCTCATGTTTGTCTCGTGAATTCCCTTATTTGTCTTGTGAATGGCCAAATTTTTTTAACTCCATGGGTTCTTTGAAATCTACTTATTTATCTTGTAAATGCATTTATTTATCTTGTAAATACCCAAGGTATTAAAACCCGGACCGGGTATTGAACCGGTCGGGGTACTGGGTTAAGGGTCAGTGGGTCAAACCGGGGCCAAACCGGTGAGTAATTGAAAATTTTAGGCTTATAGTATGAAATTCTAAAGGAAAAAGTTAAAAAATTTTTTTTTTTTTAATTGGGACCCGGACCGGTCTAGTGACCGGTTCGGCGGTTTCCGGTCCGGGTCCGGGAACCATGTAAATACCCTTATTTGTCTTGTAAATTCTGTTATTTCTCTTGTGAATGACCAAAATATTCTTATTAACTCCTTGGTTTTCTTTGAATTCATTTATTTGTCCTGTGAATGTATTTATTTCTCTTGTAAATGCTCTTGTGAAAAAAATAAGGCAAGGGCATTATTGTCTTTTCACTGAGAAAATTTAATTTCATTTTAACCCTAATTTAATAATTTTTTGGGGTTAACTAAAATAAAATTGTTTTTATCAAGGCGAAGTGAAATTTTCCCTTATAAATTTTGGATGATAAGTTATAAATAATGAACAATTAAATAATCTTGAGAATGAGTTGTAAATTATTACAAATTAATTTTCATATATGATGTAAAATCAATTTATAAATTATGTGTAATTAATTATAAATTAATTTGACATCCTATTTTTATTTTTGGACCAGCACTAAAGAAAAAGGCCTCTCTAAAGTGGGTGGCAAGTCGATGTCATATCTAAATCTTTTAAGATCTAAAATTAGGTTTTTTTTTTTTAATTGCCAACAAAGCAAGCGTATTCTCTCTGTTTTTTTTTTTTTAAATTGTTTTTCTCGTCAAAGTGCATGGAGCTTGTTTATGGGAGATGCTGGTGGTGAGTTGGCTTGAGATTCATATGGGAAGCCAAAAAGGAAGCAGATTTTGGAGAGAGAGTCAGAGTCATAACTCGAAGAAATTGGAGTGTAGCTCATAGTCTATTGACATACATGAGTTAATTAGTTTATTAGTCTTTGTTCTAAATATAAGACCTTCATCTATTTTATTTCTAATATTTATATTTTTTGTCAAACTAGCTTAACTAATTTATAATATATATATATATAAGGTTATATTGAGGTATTTTAAAAAGATCAAGTCATATTTATTATAATTAAATAGTTTATCTTGTCTCTTTAATCTACCAAATAAATTAATTAGCCTTATACAAGGATTAGAGAAGTGGGCATATGTATGTATGTGCGCATGTAACAAACAAAATGAGTAGTGTAATTCCTTTATATTGGATAGTGGGCATTGTATATACTCTTCCAATTCTAAATGTAGAACTTATTTGCAGTATAATTTACACTATAAATTGTCTACATTTGGAACTTAGAACTGGAGGTAGTATATTATAAAAATGGCACCATTCATCGTGCCTAGGGTTAATATTCCAAACTTCAACATAATTTTGCAGAAGTCTATATGCTTCCGCATCAACTTACGATGTATAGTAATGATCTATTGTGGGGAATTAAACACAACAATAGGGCTCCTCACTTGGATCTTACCATCACTCCAAATCAAAGATGCTGACACTATAGATGCTTCCAAGCTTCCTTCAACACTCACCACAAAGTTCTGCTTCTCACCACTAGAAGTGAAGGAAAGAACACTTGGATTCACTTGGATCTTCAGCCCCGGAGGACCCATCACTGTGGCATTGTATGTGGACTTTTCTGATCCAACATAAGTAACAGTTCTTCTAAAAATGCCACTCACAGTGACATTAGAGGGAGGTGTTGGAAGAGAAAAGGATGGGTAGTTTAGATCACTTGCTTTAGCTGATTCAGAGCAGCTACTATTATCCCCTGTCACAAGCTGTAATGTCTTTGTAGTGTACCCTTGTCCACATAAGAATCTTACAAAGTCTATTTCACTCGCATCGTATACTAAACCAGGATTCACTGCCTTTATAGGATCGATTTGACCTGCTCCATAGGCAAATTCTGCGTCTGGGTTAATCCTGGGACTCAATGGCCTAGCTGCAACCACCAACACATTACATTCCATGAGAGATGCTCTGTTTTCTTCATTACTCTGTTTTGCAACAACTAATATGTGGACAAATTTAGTGTAAAGATGAAATAACAGAAGATGCATTACCAGTGGTCATCAAAGCTGATTGGATAGCACAAGGAGACCAATTGGGATGGAATGATTTGACGTAAGCTGCAGCCCCAGAAACATGTGGGCAAGACATGGATGTTCCTGAGATTATGTTGAACTGCACAGTTCTGTTGTCACCATCTGTCTCAGAAATAGAGGATTTCGGAGACCAACTAGCGAGAATGCTGACCCCTGGAGCAACTAAATCCGGCTATACAACAAAAAGAAAACATTTTTATGAAACATAAGACAGTAATCTTTGTATATATTGAAGTGACCAATGTACCTTGAGAATATCAGGTGAAACTTTGCTTGGACCCCTAGCAGAGAAAGAGGCTACCATAGGGGCCAATGCATCCTTGTCCTCATTAGTTCTATAAATGGTGGCAGTCGGATGCCTACAAGATTTTGTCAGGAATTACTTTTAGAAAGTTATAGTTGTATAGAATCACTGTTAATCTATATTTTTAGCCTCTGTTAATGGTTAATACCTTGTGGAATTTATATAGCTGAAAATGTTGGCAGCATCTTGCAAGTCTATGTACGAAGCAGGCAAGGGAAAAGAGAAAGGAGAGTCCCGAAAACTTTGACCTTGTGTCAGTGCACCAATGGCTTTTGCAATTAAGGTACCTACTGCTTTGCTTCTTCCCTCACAAAGAACAATTTTCCCCTTCACCAACTTCGGATCCAATGTACCGCTAGAGCAAAACCTGCACTTATCACACTATTTCATTAACTTAGACTAAAAAAACAAAAATTTGTCTCATGTCTTTATGTAGAGAGGACTTCAAGGCTCTGTCTTTCACCTGGAAAAAGATCCATCAGCACCCTCTTTAGTATTTGGTGCATTCCCTCCATAAATTATAGGATATTGTTGTCCCTTAAGGTCAAATGTATTTATAGAAACTCCCTAAATAAGGAACACAGATCATTAATACTATCCTTGATCCATAATAAAAGAACTGGCTGATTTTTTTAGAGGAATTAAAGAAGTAAAATAAATTATTTAATCATAACATATATTATATATTATTATATTATATATCAGTTTATAAGTCAAATAAATTAATTTAAAGAAAAACTATAAATATAAAGATGTTAAGTTAATTTATTTAATTTGCTTAATTTCTCCAACAAAAGTTAACGACCCCAGGGAGTAAAACTTGATGTTTGGATAATGTTTGCAATTTAGTGCTCATAACTTCATTAACCTTACCTCAAATGTTCTGTTGTCACCCAATCCAACCTTAGTAAGGAACTTTCTATCAATGGTGCTAGCAGCCACAGAGATAGACCAAGGCGAAAAATTTGCGAGGGATCCAGGTCTTGGACCAAAATTTCCAGCAGAAGTTACAGTCAATATTCCATTTCTAATGGCATGAAAAGCTCCAATGGATATTCCATCTCTGAAATAATTCTCATCATTGAACCCTCCAAGAGAAACTGAAAGTATGTCAACTCCATCAGCAATGGCATCATCGAAAGCCGCGAGAATGTCGGCGTCATCGCAGCCGTTGTCGACCCAGCAAACTTTGTAGGTAGCAATGCGTGCGGATACAGCACCTCCTCTTGCTGTTCCTTGTGCTAGCCCCAACAAGCTTGCCTGGCTCACTGGGTTCCCAGCTGCTGTGGATGATGTATGAGTTCCATGACCATCATAGTCTCTTGGAGATTTTTCCTCATCCTCAAACAATCCATCTGATCTGTAATACTTTGCCCCAATGATTTTTCTGCAACGAATAACATTTGTCACTAGCACCTTGACCGTTAACTAAAACAAAATACGTTGTCCATGCATACAAGAATTTATATTGAAAGGGGGTTAAGGTGCAATTTTTACTGTTACTCCAAAGTGCTGGGCATCCAAAAAATTTTCAAAGAGCAATTTTATCCTGAAAATAATCAAAACGTAGTAATTTTACCCATTATTATTAAAAATATTAATAACTTGCATCAATTTTTCAATAATTAATGTCATTTTTTTAACGGTTACGAAAAATTTACTTTTTTTAAACACTTCTGAAATGAAATTGTTCTTTAAAAAACTTTTGAATATCCAAAATTTGCACCTCAACACTATATATAGATAATTAGATAGATGGTAACAAACACAAGTCTCACATCCCAAGAGCTAACCGTTGAAGTTAGGGAAGTCAAGAAGATCCTGTAAGGTGCTTTTTTTTTTTTCCAAGGTAACCCTACTCGTGACATATAGTGTGTGTATATATATACCTGTTGCAAGTGAAGTTGGACGAGGATTGACATGTGCCCTTCCATTTCTTAGGTGGTGGGCTCAATCCTTTGTCGCTGAAGCTTTCGGATTCTGGCCAGATTCCAGAATCAAGAACTCCGATGATGATATCACTTTCGGCCGTGGCTCTTTCCACGTTCTGTGGGAAGCCAATGAAATCCCAAGACCTTGTTGTGTGGAGTTGTCTCTTTCGATTAGGGAACACAGAGACCACGTCATCAAGTCCTGCATGGTGAGTTTTTATGGATTAACGTAACAAGCTCTGAATCGAAAACAGAGCACACATCTAAGCTATGAAGAAGAAAAGAAAATAGTTTTCTTGCTCACTAGACATTCTTTCAGCTTCTTTCTGTGTTAGCTTCACAACAAAGCCATTGAAACTCCGTTTGTAGTGATGAAGAACTGTCTTAGGCGCAGCATTGCTGAAATTAGTAAATTCAGATAAAGATTGGACAATTAGCCTTGGTCTCTTGTACACTATTCACTCGTCTTTAATATTTACCTCATTTATATTAATGAAGTTAGTTCATATGAGATGTATTTTCTAAAATACTTTAATCATCTTCTTTAATTTCCTTATTCCCTCTCCTATTTGATATAGTTGAGGGAGTATCAATGTAAATTAAGAAAAGAATGACAAATATGAAAATATATATATATATATATTTAGGATCAAGATCAACTTTTTAAATATTTTTGAGTTAAAGGGGCAATTTGCCTCAAAAATTTCTTTAGAGGCAATTTTGCCTAGAAAGTGCCAAAAGTAGAACAATTTTATCATGGTCGTTATACTTGTTAATTTTGACCGTTAGTTGACCAAATATGCTAAGCTGATAATCCATATGTCATCTACGCCATTTTCGTTAAGGTGTAAATTTGCCCCAGAAATTTTAAATATAATTTTGAAAGAATATAAAGTAGATGACACATGAACTTTCGAGGTAAATTTACACCTTAACAAAAATAACATGGACGATATGTGGACTGCCAATTTAACATATTTGATCAAGTAACAGTTAAAATTATTTGGGATAATGGTCAAGATAAAATTGCTCCCTTTTTTATACTTTAGGGGCAAAATTGTCTCTCGGTAATAACATTAGGGATAAAATTGCCCCTTAACCTAATAGTTTTTATATTAAATATCAGAAAGAGTATAATCTTATTGGATCTTGCAATAATAGCTCACAAATTTAGTAATAGTAACTTCTTAGCAAACATAAAAAACAAAAAAGTTAAAATATAAAATTACTCATAAATTATTTTTAAAAATGTACCCATCAACGTAAACTTTTATTTAGATCAAAAGAACCCATAATTTCTAAAGATGGAATAAAGATGCCACAATCATTAACTTATCCAATCTTCCCGTTTCAAAATATTATTTTTAATAATTTTTTAATAAAAAAACTCTCCTCCCCGTCACCGTCAGATTCTCCTCCGCTCTCCCTCTCTCAATTTTTTATGGCAGATCCCTTGTGTCCCCAAAAACCAACGAGGATACCTCCAAATCATCCTTCACAAAACAACTTCTGTTCTCGGCGCCAAGATGGTCGCCTTCTCCTCACTTTCAATAATCTTGCCACGTACGAGGAATTTCAGCATGATGAAGAAGAAGAACCAGACGAAGAAGAATACGATGGGGACATAGAGGAGACGGAAGAAGAGTTTGGGGAGCATGAGAAATATGAATAAGTTAGGATTAACTATGAATAAGCCAATTGGGTTTGTGAATATAGGAACCCAAAAGTTGAACGATGTATTCTCATTGATTTTATGAAATACCATGGATCTTCCCAGAGAGAAATGGAGAGAGGAGGAGGGTCTAACAGTGTCGGGGGAAGAGGGTGAGGGGAGAGAGAGGGGAGGAGAGTTTTTCTAATTAAATAATCATTAAAAAAATAATAATATGAGATTCACAAAATAGAAGTTTGTATAAGTCAACAGTTGGGGCGTTTTTGTCCTAAAATGTATACGGATATTCTTACATCCAAATAAAATTTATAGTGCCAGACGCCTTTCTAAAACAAAATTTTCAAGTATTTTTGCTGGATCCAAAACAAAGTGCTCGAGTTGAACTTATCCGTGGTGGGAAGAGAAGTGTTAAAAGTTATCTCTCATACTTTTTATCCATTCTCTCTTCTATACTCTTTTCATAAATATGGGGGCATATATGAAAAAAAATATGACATTTTTGACACACTTATTGTTTTTAACTATCAATTCATTTTACATAATTAAGAGAAAAATTGTTTATAAATAGAATAAGAGAGAATACAGGAATAATTAAATAACCTATGGACGACATTAAAAAAACTATAACCTTTTTAAGGGAAACTCGCACATGTAGCTTGGAACTGTCTAGTTTTACTGGTATTGCGTACCTGTCGGCTGCTTTTTGCAGCAAGGTTGTGTACTGAGACAAGGCAGAAGCTTCGTCAGTTTTGCTGTTCCCGGTGTAGACAATGTAAGTCTGAATTATCATCATAAGACAAAATTAATAATCAGAAACTGAATCATGCATGGGGAATCAAAAACTAAGACAGAGACAAAAATAAAAAATAACATGCTTTGTCTCGACCTTGAGTTCATCTGAGGAAGAAGAGTGACATTTGATCAGAAGAGAAGCAAAGCAAAGATAAAGTGAAAACAAAAACAGAGGAGCAGAAGATCTGCTGTCCATTCTGAAGTTCTTCTTCCAGCTAGGAGTGACCTAAAAACCTTACAAGCAATGTGTGTTTATATAGAAGAACAAGCTAAGGAAGGCTAAAAATTCCACAGATTCTTGGAAATTTGTATTATTCTTCAATCAGATTCATAAGATTACTTTTCCAAAAGGACAAACGTCCACCAATCAATCAAAATGCGTGTTTAAATGATGGTTCATGAATCTGGACTGGACTGGCCGGTCTAGCCCAAAAACTGGCGAACCGGCCGATAAACCGGTTAGGTTCGGCATCCGGTCTGGGTCACTATTTAAAAAAAATTAACTTTTTTTAAAATTTTATATTAATAAGTCTAAAATCTTCAATTTCTCATCGGTTTAATCCCAGTTGAATTTCGGTTTGACCTCAATCTAACCTACTAATCTTTAATCCAAAATCCTGATCAATTCAATACCCGGTCTGGATTCATGAACATTGGTTTAAAGGAATAAATTCGTTAAAAGATTTATTTGGTATACGTCCATGTTGAAGAAAAGTCTACAAATAAGGCCTGGCCAAAGCTGTATAATACGGAGTTATTGAAAGTTATATCTATCACGCAACGATTTTCGTAGCTTGTCATCTACGTTGTTCTTCATCAGAAAATGGTGATGTTTCAATTCGCTAGTGGTTCCGAGGCAATCCAGGTTAAAGAACGAAGGCCCCCCAAGTGGGGCTCAGATTACTGTCCACACAATTAATCAACATTATAGCATATGTAATTTTCGTACGTGACTGCTAGATTGATTTGTAGGGTATTGTAATGTGTGTGTTTTGTGAGGTGACGCGGCAAGATCACGTTAAAGAAAACGTTTTCAGACGAAGGTGGAATTAAATGCGGTGTTTTTCAGAAGTTGTAGCTTTTATTATATTGGGTGTGTTTGTTTTGCCGTTTGTGCCCTTAATCGGATTTAAACAGTGACATAAATGGACTTAAATAATAAAAAATATAAAATGGATGTTTGTTTCGGCGATTGGATTTAGGATAAAAAAAAGTCATAAGTTGAAAAAAGTCATAAGTCTCAAAATGAAGCTTATTGGAACTTATATGCCTATAATTATTTAATATTTATATTTTATAATAATTATTAATATTTATTATTATTAATATTAGTTATATTAGAATAATTTGAAATTTTATAATATAGAGATATTGAAATTTAAATAAATATATAAATCTAGAATCTATTTTAATATTCTTTATTTATTATTATTATTAATTAATATTTAATAATATTCATTTTATATTGATTTTAATTAATTAAGAATGAGAATTTGTGTGTATAAAAAAAATATTGATATATAGGAATATTTTCATATTTTTGGGGATCAATGAAGTACTCAAAATCACTTCTAATGCCAAAACTTCTTTTATGAAAAATGTTCTAAATAATTTTCTCTTTCTTTAGATAGTAATCTTCTGCTAATTAGAGAATACTTTGGGATAAGAGTTTAGGCAAGTTTTGAGTTTTATTAATATATGACTGTAGAAATGTAGAGAATAATTAATAATTAATTTTAATCAATTTAGATTTATTATTTAGTTGTTTTATGATTTTATAATCAATTTTTTTTATAAACATAACATAAATTAGTTTCTATATAGTGTTTTTACCCATTAAATTTAGTTTAAATAATTTATTTGGATTATTGGAGGTATTATTGAGATTTTAATCAGTTTATTTTATTAGATTTTGAGCTATGTGAAAATATGAGTTAGGATTTAATATTTAAATTAGAGTTTGATATAATTTATAAGATTTAAGTTTAAGGTGCACAGTAGAAAAGACTTTTGGAGTGTATCAATTTAAATTAGAGTTTGATATAATTTTATTAAAATTGTACCATTATCAAATTTTCAAAGTTAATTTTTGAGAAAATTGTGAAAAAGTCCCTCTGTGTGTAGATATCTTCCCATGTCACATTGACAATTAAGTTGCCAATGAGGACTTTTTTTCACAATTATCCCTTCATTTTTTCATTTTTCATAATTTTTTCAATTTTTTTATCTTAATTAATTCAAAAGTCACTTATGCAAAAATCAAACCAAACATCATTCATTTTTAATAAGTTACTTTAAGTTACTTATCCAATCGTTAATCCAAACACTCATCATTTTACCCAATCTAACTTTTTTTCAATCTTAAGATTCCATAAGTTTAAGTAAAAATAAGTTACTTATCCAATCACCAAAACAAACGCATCCAACGATTGGATAAGTAACTTATTTTTACTTAAACTTATGGAATCTTAAGATTGAAAAAAAGTTAGATTGGGTAAAATGATGAGTGTTTGGATTAACGATTGGATAAGTAACTTAAAGTAACTTATTAAAAATGAATGATGTTTGGTTTGATTTTTGCATAAGTGACTTTTGAATTAATTAAGATAAAAAAATTGAAAAAATTATGAAAAATGAAAAAATGAAGGGATAATTGTGAAAAAAGTCCTCATTGGCAACTTAATTACCAATGTGACATGGGAAGATATCTACACACAGAGGGATTTTTTCACAATTTTCTCAAAAATTAACTTTGAAAATTTGATAATGGTACAATTTTAATAAAATTATATCAAACTCTAATTTAAATTGATACACTCCAAAAGTCTTTTCTACTGTGCACCTTAAACTTAAATCTTATAAATTATATCAAACTCTAATTTAAATATTAAATCCTAACTCATATTTTCACATAGCTCAAAATCTAACAAAATAAACCGATTAAAATCTTAATAATACTTCCAATAATCCAAATAAATTATTTAAACTAAATTTAATGGGTAAAAACACTATATATAAACTAATTTATGACATGTTTATAAAAAAAATTGATTATAAAATCATAAAACAACTAAATAATAAATATAAACTGATTAAAATTAATTATTAATTATTCTCTACATTTCTACAGTTATATATTAACAAAACTCAAAACTTACATAAACTCTTATCCCAAAGTATTCTCTAATTAGCAGAAGATTACTATCTAAAGAAAGAGAAAATTATTTTGAACATTTTTCATAAAAGAAGTTTTGTGATTAGAAGTGATTTTGAGTAACTCATTGATCCCCAAAAATATGAAAATACTCCAATCAATATTTTTTTATACACACACAGACACATAAGCTCCAATAAGCTTCATTTTGAGACTTATGACTTTGTCCAACTTATGACTTTTTTCACCTTAAATCCAATCGCTGAAACAAACACCCATAAATATACTTTTTACTATTTAAGTCCGTTTCGCCACTGTTGAAGTCCGATTAATGGGATGAATCGGCGAAACAAACACGCTCATTGTTGTTTGAGTAATTAAATTCCAATTGATAGCTTTTATTATAGGGAGAATTGCCCTAAAATACTTTTGGGGTAAATTAATTGCTTATTATTACCAAGCGTGCAAACGATCTTCCGTGTGTGCAAGCGATCTTCCGTTTTGTGCAAACCATCTTCCGTGTGTGCAAAAATCTTTCATATAAATGTGCAAACAATCTTTCGTTGTGTGCAAAATATCTTCCGTTATATGTAACAGATCTTCCATGGTAGCATTCAGCAATTAATTTATCAAAAAAGTTATTTATCAACAATTCTCCCTTTATTTTATTGTTGTTTGAGTAATTAAATTCCAATTGATAACGTGAAGTATCACCTGCATATAAGATCTAGCTTTCTAGCTTTTAATGCAATTTATACAGTATAAACTAAACCTTATATCAAAACAGATAGGGTGATATACAAGTATGTCCGTAAATATGTTTCAAGTTTAGAGGCATACTATAACTCTAGTGAGCTTTCAAATCCTAATTCGCCAAAACTCTGAAGTGTAAAAAAAAAAAATCCATTCACTTGGAGTATATGCACACACACACTCTATTCACTTATAATTATTTAAATATATACACACACACACAGGGGGACGGAAAGTTAAGTAATTTATTATTTCTTAGAGTTTCAGTTTTTAACATTTATTTATCAATTTAGCTTATAACATTTTAAATGAGTTGGGTCTTGTGCGCTTGCAAATCTAAATTGATTAAGACAAGCTTCACATTTTAAAATGAAATTGGATTTTCTACTAAGTAGATAGCTAATCAGATCTAAATTGTTTTAATCTGATTTAATGGTCCAGATTTAATTTTTTTTTAAAAATCTATATTTTTACAACTTATAGAGATTTTTACAAATTATTTTACCAAATGCATAATACCATCGTATATTAAGAAAAAAATTGAAATCTTTGAGCAGATACTGACTCCCCAACCCTTGCGTGCCTTACGCACAACTCAACCTTTATAGATTTAACGATTTAAAATGTTAGCCTCTAGAAATAAAACTATTTAACGTTTTAAAATGTTACCCTCTAGAAATAAAACTATGAGGATTTAAATTATGTGTAGAATACTAGGGATTAATGTTCTAAACGACTTAAATTATAAGGGTTGGTTTGTACAAAACTAAAACTTAGAGATTGTGCTTTAATTAATTTAAAATTATAAGGTTAAGTTATGACGCGGTTAAAGTTTAAGGACTAAATCTTCATTGAACCGGGAACTAAAATTATTAATTTTCCTAAGAGTAATAATTACTTTTTTTAACATTGAAAACATCGTGAAATAACTATGCTCCTTGCCAGCTTAATTTGGGCGGGTTTAAACAGGCAAAAAACCTCCAAGTTGTGAGCGGGTCCACGGCCTATGGGTATTTTGCTCAGCTCTAACTACGTGTGCCTAGATTGCCTTAATCTACCAAATAAATTAATTAGCCTTATACAAGGATTAGAGAAGTGGGCATATGTATGTATGTGCGCACGTAACAAACAAAATGAGTAGTGTAATTCCTTTATATTGGATAGTGGGCATTGTATATACTCTTCCAATTCTAAATGTAGAACTTATTTGCAGTATAATTTACACTATAAATTGTCTACATTTGGAACTTAGAACTGGAGGTAGTATATTATAAAAATGGCACCATTCATCGTGCCTAGGGTTAATATTCCAAACTTCAACATAATTTTGCAGAAGTCTATATGCTTCCGCATCAACTTACGATGTATAGTAATGATCTATTGTGGGGAATTAAACACAACAATAGGGCTCCTCACTTGGATCTTACCATCACTCCAAATCAAAGATGCTGACACTATAGATGCTTCCAAGCTTCCTTCAACACTCACCACAAAGTTCTGCTTCTCACCACTAGAAGTGAAGGAAAGAACACTTGGATTCACTTGGATCTTCAGCCCCGGAGGACCCATCACTGTGGCATTGTATGTGGACTTTTCTGATCCAACATAAGTAACAGTTCTTCTAAAAATGCCACTCACAGTGACATTAGAGGGAGGTGTTGGAAGAGAAAAGGATGGGTAGTTTAGATCACTTGCTTTAGCTGATTCAGAGCAGCTACTATTATCCCCTGTCACAAGCTGTAATGTCTTTGTAGTGTACCCTTGTCCACATAAGAATCTTACAAAGTCTATTTCACTCGCATCGTATACTAAACCAGGATTCACTGCCTTTATAGGATCGATTTGACCTGCTCCATAGGCAAATTCTGCGTCTGGGTTAATCCTGGGACTCAATGGCCTAGCTGCAACCACCAACACATTACATTCCATGAGAGATGCTCTGTTTTCTTCATTACTCTGTTTTGCAACAACTAATATGTGGACAAATTTAGTGTAAAGATGAAATAACAGAAGATGTATTACCAGTGGTCATCAAAGCTGATTGGATAGCAGAAGGAGACCAATTGGGATGGAATGATTTGACGTAAGCTGCAGCCCCAGAAACATGTGGGCAAGACATGGATGTTCCTGAGATTATGTTGAACTGCACAGTTCTGTTGTCACCATCTGTCTCAGAAATAGAGGAATTCGGAGACCAACTAGCGAGAATGCTGACCCCTGGAGCAACTAAATCCGGCTATACAACAAAAAGAAAACATTTTTATGAAACATAAGACAGTAATCTTTGTATATATTGAAGTGACCAATGTACCTTGAGAATATCAGGTGAAACTTGGCTTGGACCCCTAGCAGAGAAAGAGGCTACCATAGGGGCCAATGCATCCTTGTCCTCATTAGTTCTATAAATGGTGGCAGTCGGATGCCTACAAGATTTTGTCAGGAATTACTTTTAGAAAGTTATAGTTGTATAGAATACCTGTTAATCTCTATTTTTAGCTTCTGTTAATGGTTAATACCTTGTGGAATTTATGTAGCTGAAAATGTTGGCAGCATCTTGTAAGTCTATGTACGAAGCAGGCAAGGGAAAAGGGAAAGGAGAGTCCCGAAAACTTTGACCTTGTGTCAGTGCACCAATGGCTTTTGCAATTAAGGTACCTACTGCTTTGCTTCTTCCCTCACAAAGAACAATTTTCCCCTTCACCAACTTTGGATCCAATGTACCGCTAGAGCAAAACCTGCACTTATCACACTATTTCATTAACTTAGACTAAAAAAACAAAAATTTGTCTCATGTCTTTATGTAGAGAGGACTTCAAGGCTCTGTCTTTCACCTGGAAAAAGATCCATCAGCGCCCTCTTTAGTATTTGGTGCATTCCCTCCATAAATTATAGGATACTGTTGTCCCTTAAGGTCAAATGTATTTATAGAAACTCCCTAAATAAGGAACACAGATCATTAATACTATCCTTGATCCATAATAAAAGAACTAGTTGATTTTTTTAGAGGAATTAAAGAAGTAAAATAAATTACTTAATCATAACATATATTATATATTATTATATTATATATCAGTTTATAAGTTAAATAAATTAATTTAGAGAAAAACGATAAATATAAAGATGTTAAGTTAATTTATTTAATTTGCTTAATTTCTCCAACAAAAGTTAACGACCGGAGGGAGTAAAACTTGATGTTTGGATAATGTTTGCAATTTAGTGCTCATAACTTCATTAACCTTACCTCAAATGTTCTGTTGTCACCCAATCCAACCTTAGTAAGGAACTTTCTATCAATGGTGCTAGCAGCCACAGAGATAGACCAAGGCGAAAAATTTTCGAGGGATCCAGGTCTTGGACCAAAATTTCCAGCAGAACTTACAGTCAATATTCCATTTCTCATGGCATGAAAAGCTCCAATGGCTATTCCATCTCTGAAATAATTCTCATCATTGAATTTGAACCCTCCAAGAGAAACTGATAGTATGTCAACTCCATCAGCAATGGCATCATCGAAAGCCGCGAGAATGTCGGCGTCATCGCAGCCGTTGTCGACCCAGCAAACTTTGTAGGTAGCAATGCGTGCGGATACAGCACCTCCTCTTGCTGTTCCTTGTGCTAGCCCCAACAAGCTTGCCTGGCTCACTGGGTTCCCAGCTGCTGTGGATGATGTATGAGTTCCATGACCATCATAGTCTCTTGGAGATTTTTCCTCATCCTCAAACAATCCATCTGATCTGTAATACTTTGCCCCAATGATTTTTCTGCAATGAATAACATTTGTCACTAGCACCTTGACCGTTAACTAAAACTAAATACGTTGTCCATGCATACAAGAATTTACATTGAAAGAGGGGGGTTAAGGTGCAATATTTACGGTTACTCCAAAGTGCTGGGCATCCAAAAAATTTTCAAAGAGCAATTTTATCCTGAAAATAACCAAAGCATAATAATTTTACCCATTATCATTAAAAATATTAATAGCTTGCATCAATTTTTCATTAGTTAACATCAGTTTTTTAACGGTTATGAAAAATTTACGTTTTTTTTAACACTTCTGAAATGAAATTGTTCTTTAAAAAACTTTCGAATATCCAAAATTTGCACCTCAACACTATATATAGATAATTAGATAGATGGTAACAAACACAAGTCTCACATCCCAAGAGCTAACCGTTGAAGTTAGTGAAGTCAAGAAGATCTTGTAAGGTGCTTTTTTTTTTTTCCAAGGTAACCCTCCTAGCATGGACTCGTGACATAGTGTGTGTATATATATACCTGTTGCAAGTGAAGTTGGACGAGGATTGACATGTGCCCTTCCATTTCTTAGGTGGTGGGCTCAATCCTTTGTCGCTGAAGCTTTCGGATTCTGGCCAGATTCCAGAATCAAGAACTCCGATGATGATATCACTTTCGGCCGTGGCTCTTTGCACGTTCTGTGGGAAGCCAATGAAATCCCAAGACCTTGTTGTGTGGAGTTGTCTCTTTCGATTAGGGAACACAGAGACCACGTCATCAAGTCCTGCATGGTGAGTTTTTATGGATTAACGTAACAAGCTCTGAATCGAAAACAGAGCACACATCTAAGCAATGAAGAAGAAAAGAAAATAGTTTTCTTGCTCACTAGACATTCTTTCAGCTTCTTTCTGTGTTAGCTTCACAACAAAGCCATTGAAACTCCGTTTGTAGTGATGAAGAACTGTCTTAGGCGCAGCATTGCTGAAATTAGTAAATTCAGATAAAGATTGGACAATTAGCCTTTGTCACTTGTACACTATTCACTCGTCTTTAATATTTACCTAATTTATATTAATGAAGTTAGTTAATATGAGATGTATTTTCTAAAACACTTTAATCATCTTCTTTAATTTCCTTATTCCCTCTCCTATTTGATATAGTTGAGGGAGTATCAATGTAAATTAAGAAAAGAATTATAAATATGAAATATATATATATATATATATATATATTTTTAGGATAAAGATCAACTTTTTAAATATTTGTGAGTTAAAGGGGCAATTTGCCTCAAAAATTTCTTTAGAGGCAATTTTGCCTAGAAAGTGCCAAAAGTGGAACAATTTTATCCTGGTCATTATACTTGTTAATTTTGACCGTTAGTTGACCAAATATGCTAAGCTGATAATCCATAAGTCATCTACGTCATTTTAGTTAAGGTGTAAATTTACCCCAGAAATTTTAAATATAATTTTGAAAGAATATAAAGTAGATGACACATCACACATGGACTTTCGAGGCAAATTTACACCTTAACAAAAATAACATAGACGACATGTGGACTGCCAATTCAACATATTTGGTCAAGTAACAGTTAAAATTATTTGGAATAATAGTCAAGATAAAATTACTGCCTTTTTTATACTTTAGGGGCAAAATTGTCTCTCGGTGATAACTTTAGGGATAAAATTGCCTCTTAATCTAATAGTTTTTATATTAAAGATCAGAGAGAATATAATCTTATCGGATCTTGCAATAACTCACAAATTTAGTAATAGTAACTTCTTAGCAAACATAAAAAACAAAAAAAATAAAATATAAAAATACTCATAAACTAATTTTAAAAGTATACCAATCACCGTAAACTTCCATTTAGATCAAAAGAACCCATAGTTTCTCAAAATGGAATAAAGATGCCACAATCATTAACTTGTCCAATCTTTCCGTTTCAAAATATGATTTTTAATAATTATTTATTAAAACCACACCCCCCCCCCCCCCCAAAAAAAACACTCTTCCTCCCCGTCACCGTCAGACTCTCCTCCTCTCTCCCCCTCTCAATTTTTTATGGCAGATCCCTTGTGTCCCCAAAAACCAACGAGGATACCTCCAAATCATCCTTCACAAAACAACTTCTGTTCTCGGCGCCAAGATGGTCGCCTTCTCCTCACTTTCAATAATCTTGCCACGTACGAGGAATTTCAGCATGATGAAGAAGAAGAACCAGACGAAGAAGAATACGATGGGGACATAGAGGAGACGGAAGAAGAGTTTGGGGAGCATGAGAAATATGAATAAGTTAGGATTAACTATGAATAAGCCAATTGGGTTTGTGAATATAGGAACCCAAAAGTTGAACGATGTATTCTCATTGATTTTATGAAATACAATGGATCTTCCCAGAGAGAAATGGAGAGAGGAGGAGGGTCTAACAGTGACGGGGGAAGAGGGTGAGGGGACAGAGAGGGGAGGAGAGTTTTTCTAATTAAATAATCGTTAAAAAAATAATAACATGGGATTCACAAAATAGAAGTTTGTATAAGGGTATGTTCGGATTAGCTTTTAGAAAATAGCTTCTAGAAAAAAAGTGGAGAATAACTTTTAGAGAATAGATTATGAGAAGAATAGATTATAGGAAAAAAGTGATTTTGATCAAATTAGTGTTTGGATATTTTGATCAGAATAGCTTTTTTCATGGTCAAATGACTAAAAAGGACATTAACTTTTATGATAATTACATATAAAGGATAAGATTATATTTTAAGTATTATTTCACATTAAATTGCATAATAAATACAAAAAATGAAATAAATTTATCAAAAAATTTGAAAATTATAACATTTGTCAATTATGTAATATAAAAAAATAGATGCAAAAATTTTAAAATTATAACATTAGTCAATTATGTAGTAAATTACAAAATTAGATCAAACATACATACTGAAGGTGTACACTATATTAATTTTTATCTACTTGCATAACCCGGGTTATCTTTTACCAAACCCACTGTATTATTCTTTATTAAATTCTTGTGAATGTTTTTTATTTTTGCAAGTGTGTTCATGTCTTTAATTTCTGTTCTGTTTTTTTTTATCACTCCTGCCTAGCCTCTCAACATATATATATATATATATATATATTAAAAAATTTTAAAATAAGAAATTAAGAAAGCTAATTAAATTATTTTAGAGTATTTTTATTTTTATTTTTTTCTCTAAATTAATTAGTTTGACTAATAAACTAATATATAATCTAAGGATATATAACATATGATATGATTAAATAATTTATTTAATTTCCTTAATCTCTAAAAAAATAAACTTTATCTTATATTTAAAACAGAAAGTAGTAATAATTAATTGAATGAACAGTGGAAAAAGCCTTGTTCTGCGGGGCTGAGGAATTGATCCCCCTTTGCCAAGGTGTCACAGTTATCACCAAAAAACAAAAAGGTCAAGTCACAGTCTATATGTTTGACAAAAGGATAAAGCGGTCGTTTGGATTGGTCATTGGATTACTTAAAAGTAGCTTTTCAATTGTAATTTACGGTATATAAGGTATGTATGTGAGAGGAGTTGTGTCTCGATTTACGTAAAAAATAACTTATAAACAATCAGATCGTTAAAACAAACATGCCTAAAGATAGCAGCCTACAAAAGGGAAAAGGAGAAAATCGGATAGCAAATAGCTTATATTTCAAATCATGGTTTTGGGCTGAAACCATGGTTTGAAAAAAAAAACAGGATTGTGAATTTATTAGAGTGTTCGGCCACCTTTTTTACAAAACCTTGGTTTTGATCAAATAATTGATTGTGTATATCCATCCGAACACATCCTAAGTATACGGATGTTCTTATGTCCAAATAAAATTTATAGTGCCAGACGCCTTTCTAAAACAAAATTTTCAAGTATTTTTGCTCGATCCAAAACAAAGTGCTCTTGAGTTGAACTTATCCGTGGGGGGAAGAGAAGTGTTAAAAGCTACTTTTTCCTCCGATCCTATTTATAAAAAAATTTCTCTCTTATAGGTTTAGTCTTATTTATAAACAACTTTTTCTTTTATGGGTTTGATCTTTTTTATAAGTAACTTTCGTGTTGTGTCTGACAACATAAGCTTTTTTTTTTCTATTTTACCCTTATTAAATACATATATTTATAATTAATTATCACACAACAAAAGTTATCTCTCATACTTTTTATCCATTCTCTCTCCTATACTCTTTTCATAAATATGGGGGCATATATGAAAAAAAATATGACATTTTTGACACACTTATTGTTTTTAACTATCAATTCATTTTACATAATTAAGAGGAAAGTTGTTTATAAATAGAATAAGAGAGAATACAGGAATAATTAAATAACCTAGACATTAAAAAAACAGTAACCTTTTTAAGGGAAACTCGCACATGTAGCTTTGAACGGTCTAGTTTTACTGGTATTGCGTACCTGTCCGCTGCTTTTTGCAGCAAGGTTGTGTACTGAGACAAGGCAGAAGCTTCGTCAGTTTTGCTGTTCCCGGTGTAGACAATGTAAGTCTGAATTATCATCATAAGACAAAATTAATAATCAGAAACTGAATCATGCATGGGGAATCAAAAACTAAGACAGAGACAAAAATAAAAAATAACATGCTTTGTCTCGACCTTGAGTTCATCTGAGGAAGAAGAGTGACATTTGATCAGAAGAGAAGCAAAGCAAAGATAAAGTGAAAACAAAAACAGAGGAGCAGAAGATCTGCTGTCCATTCTGAAGTTCTTCTTCCAGCTAGGAGTGACCTAAAAACCTTACAAGCAATGTGTGTTTATATAGAAGAACAAGCTAAGGAAGGCTAAAAATTCCACAGATTCTTGGAAATTTGTATTATTCTTCAATCAAATTCATAAGATTACTTTTCCAAAAGGAAAACCGTCCACCAATCAATCAAAATGCGTGTTTAAATGATGATTATGAATCTGGACTTGACTTACCAGTCTAACTCAAAAACTGGCGAACCGGCCAGGTTCGGCATATAGTCTGGGTCATTATTTAAAAAAAAATTAATTTTTTTTAGAATTTTATATTAATAAGTCTAAAATCTTCAAATTTTTATTGGTTTGATCCCAATTGAACTTTGGTTTGACCCCAATCTGACTTACTAATCCTTAATCTAATACCCTAATCAATTCAGTACCCGGTCTGGATTCATGAACATTGGTTTAAAGGAATAAATTCGTTAAAATATTTATTTGGTATACGTCCATGTTGAAGAAAAGTCTACAAATAAGACCTGGCCAAAGCTGTATATCTATCACCTAAAAATCAGCGCAACGATTTTCGTAGCTTGTCATCTACGTTGTTCTTCATCAGAAAATGGTGATGTTTCAATTCGCTAGTGCTTCCGAGGCAATCCCGGTTAAAGAACGAAGGCGCCCCCCAAGTGGGGCTCAGATTACTGTCCACACAATTAATCAACATTATAGCATATGTAATTTTCGTACGTGACTGCTAGATTGATTTGTAGCGTATTGTAATGTGTGTGTTTTGTGTGGTGACGCGGCAAGATCACGTTAAAGAAAACGTCTTCAGACGAAGGTGGAATAAAATGTGGTGTTTTTCAGATGTTGTAGCTTTTATTATATTGTTGTTTGAGTAATTAAATTCCAATTGATAGCTTTTATTAGAGGGAGAATTGCCCTAAAATATCTTTGGGACAAATTAATTGCTTATTACTATCAAGTGTGCAAGCAATCTTCTGTGTGTGTAAGCGATCTTCCGTTTTGTGCAAATCATCTTCCGTGTGTGTAAAAATATTTCATATAAATATGCAAACAATCTTCCGTTGTGTGCAAAATATCTTCCGTTATGTGCAACAGATCTTTCATGGTAGCATTCAACAATTAATTTGTCAAAAAGTTATTTATCAGCAATTCTCCCTTTGTTATATAGTTGTTTGAGTAATTAAATTCCAATTGATAACGTGAAGTATTACCTGCACATAAGATCTAGCTTTCTAGCTTTTAATGCAATTTATAAAGTATAAACTAGACCTTATATTAAAACAGAGAGGGTGATATACAAGTATGTCCGTAAATATGTTTTAAGTTTAGAGGCATGTTATAACTCTAGTGAGCCTTCAAATCCTAATTCGCCAAAACTCTGATGTGTGAAAAAAAATTACATTCACTTGGAGTATATGCACACACACACTCTATTCACTTATAATTATTTAAATATACACACACACACACGGGGGAACGGAATGTTAAGTAATTTATTATTTCTTAGAGTTTCAGTTTTTAACATTTATTTATCAATTTAGCTTATAACATTTTAAATGAGTTGGGTCTTGTGCGCTCACAAATCTAAATTGATTAAGACAAGCTTCACATTTTAAAATGAAATTGGATTTTCTACTAAGGAGACAGCTAATCAGATCTAAATTGTTCTAATCTGATTTGATGGTCCAGATTTAATTTTTTTTAAAAATCTATATTTTTACAACTTATATAGATTTTTACAAATTATTTTACCAATGCATAATACCATCGTATATTAAGAGAAAAATTGAAATCTTTGAGTAGATACTGACTCTCCAACCCTTGCGTGCCTTACGCACAACTCAACCTTTATAGATTTAACGATTTAAAATGTTAGCCTCTAGAAATAAAACTATTTAACGTTTTAAAATGTTACCCTCTAGAAATAAAACTATGAGGATTTAAATTATGTGTAGAATACTAGGGATTAATGTTCTAAACGACTTAAATTATAAGGGTTGGTTTGTACAAAACTAAAATTTAGAGATTGTGTTTTAATTAATTTAAAATTATAAGGTTAAGTTATGACGCAGTTAAGGTTTAAGGACTAAATCTTCATTGAACCGGGAACTAAAATTATTAATTTTCCTAACAGTAACAATTACTTTTTTTAACACTGAAAACGTGAAATAACTATGCTCCTTATCAGCTTAATTTGGGCGGGTTTAAACAGGCAAAAAACCTCCAAGTTGTGAGCGGGTCCACGGGTTACGGGTATTTTGCTCAGTCCTAACTGCGTGTGCCTAGATTGCCTTAGAATTTGCTCACAAATAATATATATAGCTATTTCTGGGGAAAATTACCCATAAATACCTATTTAACAATTTAATTGCTAAATGAGACTTTGTGTTCAAACAATCTTTCCAGTGTGTAAATAATCTTTTTTTGTGTTCAAACAATCTTCCTTATATTTAATATATCTTCCCTACATGACTTCCCTTATATTCGAACAATCTTCCCTATATACAAAAAATTTTTCCTTGTGTTTAAACAATCTTCCTGTGTGCAAAAGATCTTCCCTCAAATACTTTCAGGTCCTATTTAAAAAATGAATTTTTAATGAGATATTTATGGACAATTTTCCCCTATTCCTATGCTTTTTTATAAGTATTTATAAAGCGAAAAAATGATTATTTTTTATTTTTATTTATTTTTTTAATTTAAAAACATGGTATACATTCTCATTTTATTTTTTTCCACATGACCTCAGAAGCATTGGGCCATTGACTTAGACTTTGGGGGCGTATGGTCCAATCACACAGACATGCATGAAGGGGATGAGTCTTCCTCCATCTTACTTCCTCCAATCCTAATTATAGGATATATTTACCTAACTTTAGAAAAATCAAGGATAGTGGTTAAATTAGTTAATCATATTTATTTTCCTAAAATATCCTTATTTAAAATTTAAAATGGTATCCAATTACGTTGATTCTTTGTTATTTCTTATATCTCTCCTGCCTCACACACGACTTCTCCAAGCTCTCACACAATCTTGCGTCGTCAATCTCCCTCAACAACTTCTGATATACTCTTATTAAATTATTATTGTGTTTAATTATTATTGAGAAAGTATCAATAGGGGTATTTTAGGAAGAAATTCACAAAAATTAGAAATTTGTCTTATAATTAGGACCGAATGAAGTAATTATTAAGGATATATTAGTGCCAACTTTGATACATTGGAAAAGATTTTGATGGAATTGGAAGTGGAAATGGAAGTAAAAATGGGGTTAAAAGTATACTTGGTATAAAAATAAGTTATTCCAAACTAACACTAAATATTAACTTGTTTGACTCGATATGCATCTTGGGAGGGGGGACAAGATTAGATAATGTGAATTACATGATATGTATGTTTGAATTGGTTTGTATGGGCTATATAAATTGTTTGTATTTAAGATTTTAAAATTCCTGAAATTTATTAAGAAAAACAATTATGTGAATTATATTGGGGTTTTTGCTCAAAGCACAGCCAACCATTTAACAAAACCCTTTCATTTATATCAAATGTAAGATGGTTTGCAAGGGGAAAATGTTTTTTAAAAAATATTGTGAGGTGCGTATTGTATTAAATTAAATTTAAATTAAGAAAGTTCAATCTATATTATATTTGTAATTTAATGATTTTTCATAATAATTGACTCACACACACACATGATAAAAAATAATTAAAACTAAAATTCATTAATATATTTTCATCATTAGTATTTAGTGACAATTACTCCCTCTGATCCTTAATATAGGACATTGTTGGGGAGTTAATGTTGATCCTAAATATAAGACAGTTTTTATATGTGTTTTTCTTTTTTTTAATTTACTCCTATTAATACTCTCTTAACAATAATCAAAGAGGAAAGAGAATGAGGGAATTAAAGAAGATGACTAGGGTGTTTTAGAAAATACATATCATATCAGCTAACTTAAGTAACTCCCTTAATCTAATCAAATTAGATAAATACATCTTTTCTTTCTTTTATTTATTTTCCTTTCCTTTCTTTTTTCTTAAATGCATGTATCCTTCTTTTTTCATTCCTTTTCTTTTTGGGGCTGATTGCATGCATGCATCTTTTCAAAATAAATTTTTTTTTTTTGTAGTGGTTTGTAGTGCACTTAAAAGTATAGGGGGAACTGCTATAAGGTCTTCAAAAGAAAAGATATCACTTATTAAAAGATAGATAATAATTGAGGAGCAAGTGAGGATAAGAAAACTAGAAAAAGCGCAAAGATAAGTGACCAAAAAAATTAAATCCAAAAAGTGAGAAGATAAAGATATTTGAAAGTTCAAACTTATATTCACATTATTTAGTTCAAAATTCTATGGTAGTTGAGGATTTTTCTTCTCACACTTGACTAGGAATGAGTCAATTGTATATGATCCATGCAAATATCTTCTTGTTTTCACTTTATATCGCCATTAATTTGCTTAAATAATTGCCCATTTCCACTTAACTTTCCATCTGTGCACAAGAGTCAGGATACTTTGTAAAAAAAAATAAAAAATTAAATATCAAGAAGAAATTAAACAAAATAACGTATTAAAAATTGCAAAGTTACATAATAGCGAATGAAACGGGACAATTACAGACTCGAATGAAAGAAAAGAAATTGGAAGGAGAAGAAACGATGTCTTTGATGCTGGAGAAAGATTGCAGCATATATGTGAAGAGCATATTCGGGTCAACAACATTGTGAGATATGAGAAATACTTACATATCATCTGAATTATGTCCAATAAAAATATAACAACTTAGATTATTTTAATCCTAGATGGTTGATGACTTATCTGAAAAAATTCAAATTTTTTCTTGTTTTTAACAAAAAAATCTAAATTTAAAAAAAGGCTAAAATAAATCGATCAACCAATATTTTTTTTTAACAATCTAGTATTCTAGTTTGTAATGTAATTTGTGCAGTACAAATGAGACATTATATTAAAAAGAAGATGACGTAGTATTTAATGTTTGAGATGATGAATGATTGGTGGATCATCTCACCATTCTTTTTGACCAGTATCAACTCCCCGTTCAAACTTGATGAATGCAGGGTTCATACAGGGTTATGAATCTTGGCTCCTATGGGACCCTATGCCATTATAATAAGCTAGCTTTTGGACTAAAGACCAAAAGACTTGCTCTTGGTTTATGACCATGGACCTGAATCATTTAATGCTAAAGTATTCATACTAGAAAAATCATTACTATCCGGAGTCACCCACAGATTTCAATACTGTGTCAATGTAAGAATTTCATTGGTAGGTGATATGGAAGTATTTGTGTAAGAGTTTTTTTAAATTTAGGGGCATGTTATAACTCTAGTGGGCCTTCAAATGCTAATTCCCCAAAACTTTTGTGTGTAAAAAAAAAAAACATTCACTTGGAGTATATATACACACACACTATTCGCTTATAATTATTTAAATATATATACACATACACACAAGGGAAAGGAATGTTACGTAAATTATTATTTCTTAGAGTTTCAGCTTTTAACATTTATTTATCAATTTAACTTATAACATTTTAAATGAGTTGGGTTTTGTGCGCTCGCAGATCTAAATTGATTAAGACAAGGTTCACATTTTAAAACGAAATTGGTTTCCCTCCTAAGTAGAGAGCTAATTAGATTTGAACCGTCTAGGTCTGATCTGATGGTCCAAATTCATTTTTTTTTAAAAAATCTATATTTTTACAACTTATAGAGATTTTTACAAATTATTTTATGAAATGCATAATACCATCATATATTAAGAAAAAAAATTAAAATCTTCGAGTAGATAGTGGCTCCCCAACCCCTTTACCTTACCCATAACTCAACCTTTATAGATTTAATGGTTTAAAATGTTAGCCTCTAGAAATAAAACTACGAGGATTTAAATTATGTGTAGAGCACTAGGGATTAATGTTCTAAACTATTTAAATTATAAGGGTTGGTTTGTACTAAACTAAAATTTAGAGATTGAATTTTAATTAATTTAAAATTATAAGATTAAGTTATCACGTAGTTAAAGTTTAAGGACTAAATCTTAATTGAATTGGCAACTAAAATTATTAATTTTTCTACCAGTAATAATTACTTTTTTTAACATTGAAAACGTGAAATGACCGTGCTCCTTACGGGCTTCATTTGGGCTAGTTTAAATTGGCAAAGCACCTCCAGGTTGTAAGTGGGTCCATAGGTTGCGTGTATTTTGCTCAGCAGTTACTATGTGCTAGATTACCTTAGAATTTACTGGCAAAGAATGTATATAGCTATTCCTATCAAGGTACTGAAAATCGGACCGGTCACTGAACCGATCGGGGCACCTGTTTAAGGGTCAATGGGTTAATTAGGTAGTTAAACCGAAGCTAAACCGGGGCTAAACCGATGAAAAAATAAATATTTCAGGTTTATTTATATGAAATTCTATATAAAATTAATAAAAAATAATTTTTTAAAAAAAATTAAAAATGGGTGAACCGGTCCGTACGGTTCACCCCCGGACCGGACCAGTTGGACCACCGGTTTGCCGGTTCACGGGCTGAACCAACCGGTCCGATCCGGTTTTCAATTCTTTGATTCCTATGCCTTTTTATAAGTATTTATAAAGTGAAAAAATGATTATTTTTCATTTTTATTTTTTTTAAATTTAAAAACATGGTATCCATTCTCATTTTATTTTTTTCCATATGACCTCAAAAGTCTAAGTCATTCCCTTTATTTACTTAGACTTCCGGTGCGTGTGGTCCAATCATACAGACAAGCATCGAATTAAGGGGATGAGTCCTCCTCCATCTCAATTATTAAGGATATGTTAGGTGATTCGATGTTGACTTGACTTTTAAAATTCCATTAGTGCTTGAAATAGACTACCAATAAAGGGAAATTTTGTGATTTAAGAATATTTTATATATTTAAAAAATAGTAATATATCGCAAGCATTACTATTCAATAATAACAATATAATAAATAATAGTTTTTTCATAATAAAAAAATGCCTTTCTATTATTATATATAAGCGTTTGGTTTAGTTGTGTTAGAATATGTCTAGTTCATCTTTGGTGGATCAGGGTCCAAGTCCAGTTTACTTGGGGTATTATAAAATTATGAAAAAATATAAGTCTAAATAAGGAGTTTTATCCTTGTGATTTGAAGTTCATATCATAATAATTCCCGTATGTGATATATGTGGTAATATCACTTGGTGAGAGTCAGTTGAAATATTCCAAAAAAACCTTCCAAAAACTTCTCTCTCCGTTCCTCTTCTTCTGGATGGTGAATCTGCCGTATAACATGATCGGAGTCCATATTTGTGCTCCAATTTCGTGTGGGTACTTAGCAAGTAACGGATTCAAAGTATGCCTGAAATCCTTCAGTGGTATCAGAGCCTGTTGTTTTCTTGAGCCCTTTATGATTTGAATATGTTTATGGCTTCTTGCATCTCTCTGTGAGTTATTCTTTTTGGACATATACGCAAGATATGGATCCTTAGTGATGCTTCCGCACAAATCTGCGAGGATATTTGAGAGATTTGCTTTCCTAAAGATATGCTTCTATACTTTTATAGATTCATTGTTCAGTTACCTGTCTTCTGCCGTAGGCAATATGTGCTTTCGTTCTGTGGCTTATATATATATATATATATATATTGACTCTGTCAATGCCTTAAAAGATATGAAATAATATATTAAAATCCAAGTACGAAAGAAAATAAGCAAGTAACTTACTAGACCTAAAAACAGAACAAACGGCCATTCATTTTTTTTGAGTTAGTTTATGAAAGAAACAAAATCTTTGAAGCCATGAAATTATAAAATACGATCTAGAAACAGAAAACGGAGCCAAATACACATATAACAAGTATAGAGGCAGTGTAGACATGCAAGCAAACGACGGTTATGTAGTGGATAACCAACCTTTTGAAACTTGAGATTGGGTAATGTGAAATAATATTTTTCTGCCTTCAAAATTGGTCCCATTGTGTAGAGAAACACAAAATGAAGAAAACAACACTAAGAACGCTCAAAACGGACGTCGAACGATGAAGATATGGAGGAGAGAAGGAATTGGGTCTGACGGGCCCAACCCAGTTCATAGTTTGGTTCACACAGACTAGATGGGAGGTTAAGGACAACCTCCCCAACTTTAAAATGGCGTCGTTTTGATGCACTTAAAAAAAATTGGGCAGCAGATCGTGGGTGGTGGACTCGGGCCTGGGTCGGGTTATATGGGCTGACTCGATCCACAAACAACTTAAAAATAATGTAGCAAACTTGAAAGAAAACCAGAAATGCACCACATGGTGCGTGGGAGTTGGTGGAAGATCCCATAGCCACTTGGCATATTACATCTAAGAGCTCTCAGCACATGGAGCATGGTGTGTTGGCGCGTGTGACATTTTGAGAGCTCCGTGACGGAACGTGGCTAAGAGAGTGGGGTTTTTCTGATTTTTCAATTTTTCTAGAATTTCCTCTTCCTCTTCTTTCTAGGGGCACGTGAAGGTGCATTTGAGCTCCGATTGAAATGCGGTTTGTTTCTAAAAATCCCTAAATATGAAATCTTCATTTTGGTATATGTTTGAAAATTTTTGGTGTATATATGGATCTATTTTAGAGGCATTTAGTGCTATCTTTAATGATTTTTTATGAGTTTAAAAATCCTAAAATATTTTTAATAATTCATAATAATTTTATTTGAGATAAATATGAATTTGGGGAGTTCAAAAAGCACTAAAGCAAAAGATTTTATTCTTTTTGGATGATGACTATATTGAAAAACACTTTCCTAAGTATGAACTACTTTTGTAGTGGATTTGAAAAGGAGAAAATTATTTGTTGCTATCTCTAAATAATGATCCAAGCCAAAATTACTTAGAGTAATATGAGCCTCTGAGTGATAGATGAAAGAGGGATTTGCTCATTTAAATTTAAGCCCTAAAACATGGCCTAGAAGGAGAAAATCCTAAAGAGGATTGAGAGGAAAACGATTCAAATTAAGGTTCGTTAAAACCTGAAATTAAATAAGAGGTGTACTCGAAAAGAAATCAAGAAGGTAAACCTAAAGAAAAACTTGAATCTCTTGAATCTTAAGAAGGTGAATGTCAAGATTCATATATGAAGAAATCTAATGGAGGTGAAAATGAGGATTTGATACTAAAGAGACAGTGTCAAATCATAGTGAAAGGGAATCTCAAATAGAGAAACTTCCTAACGCGAAAACTCCAGATCATGGTGAGATTCTGGAAAGTGATGCACTTTAGAAGGTAGAGCCTACTTCATGAGTGAAAAAGAGCCTTGAGCCCAATCCAACCACTAACATTAGAAACTATACAAGACTTGAAAGCAAATACTACTTAATGTTCCCTTGAAGAAACAAGGAAAAATTGCATAAGACTTTTTTGAAATATCTCTTCAAGAAAATAGAAAAACTCTGGAAGATGATTAAAACAACATGAGACATAAAATTTTCCAACCTTAGAGAACAATGGTTATTGTGAACCCTATCAAACTGGTTTTGAGAAGCAAAGAAAACTCTCCCCAAATGAAGAAATGAGATTAATATGAAACTAAAGAAAACTATTGAATTGTCCCAAATTTCTTGATAACAAGACATTTCAACATAATAATGCTCTAAGAGATATGAAGAAGTAAATGTCAAACACTCTTCATGAGTGGAAGCTCTTGAAAAATGAGCCTTCTAAGAGAATCATATATGCTCCATCTAAGTGGGAGCTAGCATTATGCTTTATCTAAGTGAGAACTTTCAGAAATTAAGCATTTTGATAGTCATAATTGAGCATATTATGTGAAATATTTGTATGAAATTCTTGATAGATGATAGTGGCATTGCTGGAATCTCTGTAATGGGAGGTAAAACCGTATTCTCCTGATCATAGACCAAATGGTATTATTACCTTTCTAGTTAAGAATAATACAATTACATGACATTGTATACTTTCAATGTGCTATAAAAGGATATTCTTGGTTGAAATCAATTGTGAATAACCCTATTAGTGGGATGATTTAAGTGACTAAGCTAAGGAAGGCTGCCAAGAACAAGAATGTTAAGTAATAAACTAAATGGGGACAAATGTGATATCTGGCATTGAAAGGTCTCAAATAAATAAAAGATATTATAAATCCATTGACTTAGGTCATAAGCCGAGAATTTGCTCGGCAAATAAGAGGTTATGAGACCAATATGGCCATGACAAGGGAAACTTCATAACATTAATTGCCCCGCGTATGCTATACTTGATAAATGCATGTGAAATGTGAAAGAAATTCAACAGTAAGGCCATGTATAAGGTAGCACCTGCATGAGATAACTAACATGACAAGGAAACATGAAAGAAGCTGAACACATATTGACTAACGAACAAGTGCAGCTTGTTCATCAAGATGCTCCTTTCTAGGTGGAAGCTCATGAAAGTCAGCATGACCCATAGTAAAAATATTACTCCTTCCGGTCTTAATTATAAGACAAAGTTGACTTTTTTGGAGAAATTAAGGAAGCCGATTAAATTACTTTAAAATGTTTATATTTTTATTTTTTTTCTCCAAACTAATTAATTTGATTAATAAACCAATATATAATCTAAGGATACTAAAAATATAAACACTCTAAAGTAATTTAATTGGTTTCCTTAATTTCTCCAAAAAAGTCAACTTTATCTTATAATTAAGACCGGAGGGAGTATTACTTTCAATTATGCATTGAAGTACTTGAGCTTGGAAATGAATGTCTAGAGGTTTGCGAATCCTTTAGATAAGCTTACCACATAGAGGATGCAAGTCCTTTACACTCTAAACTCAAATCTAGGAAGGGTAAGAGGTTTTAGAAAAGTGATAAAAGGATGACCCTAAGTTCAAAGAAGGGTGAGAAATTCTTCAAGCAAAAGGTTGACTTAAGCGAGGTCCAATACTTTTTTTTGCTAGAGAATTAGACATTTTGCAAAGGATTTTTTCAAGAAAAGTGAGCACAAAAGAACACAAGGTCCATAAATCATAATGATAACGATTGAGGATCCTTTATAGAATGTTCTCTATCGTCAAATCAAAGCAAGATGCTTAATGTTAGCAATAACATGAGAATTGAGGTGAGAGACATTAGCGCCTACAATTTCACTTTATGTGGTGAAACAACCTTACTTCTCTATGATGTGATTCATGCATTGATTTAAATGAGATTAAGTTGTTATCTCATGTAGTCTATATTATGGGTTTGAATGATTTAAACTTTCATGATTTTGTGACACCTATGTAGTTTTGATTTAGTTTTTTCTTTCATGAGATTTCTTTGAGTTGATCGTTGTTGGTGACTCTCTATACTTAGTTGCTTTACCTGTAACGCCCCAAATTTCGATTAAGGGCTAATTACAATTCTTGTGAATGATTATGTGGAATAATTATGTGTTGTATGTCAATTTTAATTAATATGCCATAATTGTTGGAAAAATTGAAAGAATGGCTCTAAATTAGTGATTAATGGAAGAGATTAATTACTAATTAAGAGGGTATGAGATGTGAAATTAAAAAGGCTAATGGAGGGATTAGAGTAACTAATTTGGTTACTTACTTATGAGAACCAATGAGAGTTTGACAAGTGGTGAGCTTATATCATGAGAGAGGGTTTTGGAAAGTCAAAAGCTTATTATTTTATTATTCTTTCCCTCTATACTCCCCCTCATTTCGTTGAATAAGCATGGGAGAGTGTAAGAGATCATCATTTTCACCATTTCCTCTCTCTCTCCAAGCTCTCATTCGGCAGCCATTAAAGAAGAAGAAAAAGAAAGAAGTTTTTGCAAGGTAAGCCTCATTTGACCTTGAAAATAGCTTCTAATGCCAAAATGCTCTTCTATAAAGTTGTTCCTCTTGTTAAGAGCTTTCATCCTATGGTTTTAGATTTTCCATTGGTGATGATTTGGGGAATCATGAAAATCTACAAGTTGGAGAATCATGAAGTGCCTTTGGGAAAGTTGTTGAGGTGAGTGAAAGCTTCATTTTCATTTAAATTTTGTGGCCATTTGTTGGGCCTTGAATTTCTGGAATTTTAGCCCTAATTTTTGTGATTTAGGGTCTTGGGGAGTATAATATGTTGTTGTCATGGAAATGGTGCCTTGTTTAGTGTTTTGAATTAATAGAATTGCATTGAAGCTTAAATGCATTGAAGCTTAAATGTGAAGTTTGGCACCTTTTGTGTTGGTTTTGTGCTTTGGTCAAAATAGGGCATGTTGATAGGTTATGATTTTGGTCATTTTGAGGTTACCATTGTGTTCCTTGGAAAAATTTATGTGGGAATAGGCTTGATTGTTAATTTTGGAGCCATGGGACACTTTGGTAGAAAATTGGAAAATCTGTCCCTTGGAACTCTGTTCTGGGCAGTTTATTTGTGTAGATGTTTTGAATGACCAAATGATTTCAGAAAATTGTGAAACTTTCCAGTCTTAAATTTTACATCCCAAGATTCAAAATGGATATATATTTTGTGTCATTTTGTTTAGTATTCTGTGAGATATGGTTGTCCAAAGTTTGGGATTGAAACAGAACTCTGTTTTGGGGCAGTGATGAGTTTTGGTAATTCTGGGATTGTATGGTGATTTCCAGTAATGGTCCATATTTTTCCTATAAAGAGGACTTAAGTACCTTTCATTTGGCTTTGGAATCACCTCGTTTCGATTTTGCTAGAATTAGTTATGAATTTTGGAAGTTCAGCCAAGAATCAGGGAATTTCTTGGCCGCGGCCCAAACCTTTCTGACCTGATTCTGGCCGTGGCCCATGGGTGGCTGGCCGAGGCCATTGACCTTCTGACCATATTTTGGCCACGGCCCAAGGAAGGGCTGGCCGTGGCCAACCCCTGTGTTCCAGCACTTTGAGTTTTCGAAAGGAGATCTCTAACCTATTGTTTCCCAACCTTTTAGGGCTTTTATTAGAGGCATTTGTGGCCTCTTAAGGGTCAATTATGATAACCAAATTTAAGTGTTATGAAAATGAGAATTTGGAAAAGAGAATGATCCTATGTCCTTGATTTGGTTATAGGGTTTGATATTCACCCTGATCATGGTTTGATATCCACTCGGAGCGTGAGTAGCTGATACTGGAGCATACGTGGAAAGAAAAAATAAGTGTAGGGAACTTACCTCTCCTGCATGTATTGATATTTGTGTTTGTGTATTGATGCATGTTATTGCTTTGCTTGATTATATGAAACATATATGAATGATTGAAGCTCTGTTTCTATTTATGCTTTGGCCATAAGTATGTTGTTGAAACATTGAGCATGCAGATATATCATTATGTGAGCACGAGTTATTGTGATGCAAGTATGTCATGCATTAAACATTTATCTTGCATGCATATTGGTATCTGTTTCCTGCTGGGATTCTCTAGAATCTCACCCTCCTCTACCAACATTTTAGATAGGACAAGTGGCTCGAGGAAGGAGCAAGCGACTAGGGGCGGCGAGAATCCCTTATGGGCATTTGGTTTGGTAGTTGGTTATCATTGCTATTTGGGATAATGGTAGTTGATTTGGATGTATTTAGAGTTGTATATGTTGTAGAGGTGTATTTGGATTGAAATTTGTGTAATCCCCATTTAAGAAATTGTAAAAGGCGTATGTGCCTACGTATCTTTAGTGAAGATATGAACCCGGGATTGCCGGTATTATTATTGTGCACTCTGATATTTATATGAATGTAGTTTATCTTCACGAAGTAATTGTATTCGAAATATGAATGTGAGACCAAGTTAAAGTATTTGTTAAAGAAATTTGTGAAAATCCTATCTTAAGGATGGGAATGTAAATGAATTTTGATTATTATTGGTCTCTATTTCATTTTAATCGTGTATTTCGGATATAATTACGGAGGGGGTGACATTACCACTCTCTATAATTCAAGTATTGACATAATTACGTGTCATGCTAGACAAGGACATAGAAATTGCTACCAAAAGTAGCATAACGAGGATTGTTAAGTTTAATTTCCTATGTGGAGATGTCCTTATGATAGTCTAGCAATTAAAGCAATACGAAAAAGATTTATAGTAAAGGGAAAACAACCGTATTTTCATTACTATTATTCCACTATGATAAATTTGGTACTGTATATGAGGGCAAGGCACATAGCTTAACATTTTATAACTCTTGTTGAGGATTATTCACCATATGATCATACTTGTTTGAATTCGTATAAGTATGAAGTTTAACTATTTTGGACTTTGAATGGATAAGTTGCAAAATCAATTGAATCAATTAAATAGGAGTTTTTCAGATCCTATAAACTAATCAAGGTTGTGAATGATCGAATGAGCTCTGTGATAGAAGAAAGATAGTTAGATAGCTAACTATCTGATGTACTCCACCACCATAGGGAGATATTAAAAGGCGTAATAAAATATTATGAGATAGTTATATATGTGGTGGTTCAAGCTAACCCACCAAATGTGACTGGGAAAATATAAGGTCTACTTTTGGTGGATTAATACACATATTTGTTTTTCTTAAATGTATGTAGTCTTGAACTTAGTATTAAGGTCCACTTCTGATAGATTAGTACACATATATGTTTTCAATAAGTGCGTGTAGTCTTAAACTTAACTATATGCCCTCTAAAGTGGCCACTTCTATACTCTATGAATTATTGTCAAAATGCGAATTAGATTTGACTTTTCACAGACTGTAAGGGCTATTTGCACATTCCCATAGTTGATGGTAGACCATAAAGGTTAGTTGTGTGTTCCTATTGTGTTTGTAAGTAGGAGCTCATTAAAATGATGTCTTTACTTTTCATAAGTGAAAAGATCGAATTGTGACTGAAAAGAACAAAAAGCTACCACACCACATTTATTATGTATCAGTTTTCAAAATAAGGATGAAATGGTGACTATGTATCTTTTTCTGAGACATATAGATAAGGCAATACAAACCAGCCGGTGATTCTCAATCATCCTTATGAGTAGGAGCTTATAAAGGTCAATAAAGAGACCTAACAAGAGAAGCAAAAAGCTTCAATGAGAAGGAGTAATTAAGAAAGGAGTTTATGGCTGCTCTAGAAGATAGAGTTGTGTTTTGTACAAGATTCTTGCTAAGGCAAAATGGAAGAAAACAATAGAAGTGATGATTCATTGAGAAATAATCATGATTGAGAATTAATTGATCTAAACCAAGATAAAAGGTTATTTGGAACTAGTCAATTCTGAAGACTATAGAGTAAAAGTGGATAGATCAATTATCAAATACAAGACTCATTAATTGCAATGGGGTAACATAACAGGAAGGCTTTCATCTTACCTGTTGTGCATTTTAATCAGACTTATTCTGGTAACATTTAACTGTTTGGATTTAGATATACATCAAAAGGATGTAAAACCTACACATTTAGGTGGTGATATGGATGACGAAATCTATTTGTAATGATAATTAGTTTTCACTAGAAGTGATATTTGAGGTTTCATAGAGGGATAACCTTAAATTTTTTTTTGCAGAGATTCTTTATGGATTGAAGCAATCATCCAAACAGTGAAGCATAAGGTTTCGTAAGAGCAATAACCTAATGTAGTTTTCCAAAAGGTTGAAAAGAATCATTGTCAAGTAATTTGTGATATTATCCTTTTAAATGTATGATATGCTATTGGCCAAAAACAATTCGAATCTAGTAGTGCATGTTAAAGAATGATACTTATCAATTTTGAAAAGAAGCACATGGGTGAAACAATATATATTCTTGGACTTGCGATCCAATGAGAGAGCTTAAGGAGAATCCTTTTTGTCATAAGAGAATTATATTAAGATATTGTTGAGCGATTCTATATGAGTTAATACAAACCCATGAATATCCCAGTGACTTCAGCAATAATTTTTAAGTCTTGATATTTGTCCTTAAACAATATCAACAAAGAAAATGGAAAAGGTTTCTATACAACGCTGTTGGTAGTCTAATATACACAGTGATGTATACAAGACTAGATATCTGTTTTGTGGTAGGACTTATATATTGGTACTAGTCTAACCATTGTAAGAGACATGGGATGTCTTTACAAAAGGTCTTGAGATAATTTTAGCACACATAATCATTTTTAATGTATTATAGCAGCACAGATAGCTATACGGCTGTTGATGTTTGGAAAAATATCTATGATTTGAAAGTGAGAATTCAAATCCAATGTTAATGTATTGTGAAAATACTTCAGTCCCTGAGTAAAAGACCCTAAGTATCATATCAAGACTAAACACGAAGATGTGATTCTTGTTAGAAATACTATATAGCACATAAAATTATTGTTAAACAACACATTCCTATATAAAGTCCCCTAACTAACCATATGACCAAGGAATACAAAAAGAGCATGATGAGTCCTTTGGCATGCATAGGAAGTGAAGTATAGATACTTCATTATGATTTTACATTTGTATGTGAAAGTATACAATGTCTAATATGTCGTACAAGTTCATAAGGTTGGCTTTCTCATACAAGCGACCACCTTTAATACTCAGGAGGAGTGTGCAAAGATAAGGCATATGTGGTTGTTAGATTCAGAGTTTTGATGATAACAAACCTAAGTTTAGTTTATTTGTCTCTGCATTTTCATTCACAAGTTTTTGCTAAGAAAGTATTCGAATAGTATACTTACTATTCGAATGCTGTTACTCAGTTTTCATTAGCTGATATTCTGATAACTCTTAGACTATTCGAATAGACAGAGAGTTATCATGATAATGCATACGCTATTCGAATAATGATACGCTGATAAATAGTTGTATTATTCGAATAGTCCTTGACTATTCGAATAATATGAACTAATATAACAGTTGAAAGTTTTTCTGAACTAAAAATATTCGAATAGCTTGCATGTTATTCGATTAGTGCTTATATTTCCCAAAGTGAGTTTCAAATGCATTATCCGGATAATAGTATAACTATTCGAATAGTATAATCATTATCAGAATATTACTTTGTACGTTCAAAGGTTTTTCACATTTTGTTATTCGAATAACATGAAGACTGTTCGAATAGTAAAGACACTATTCGAATAGTGTTATTAATATTCGAATAGCATTTCAAAACTAAGACTATGAGATTAAGATGAGAAATTATTCGAATAGCAAGAAAACTATTCAAATAATAAAAGCTGAAAGGAATCTATTTCTTGATCAAATTAGAAGCAAGTATTCGAATAATCGCTAAAGTATCAGGATAATCCTTCTTATATTCAAGAGATCACTATTCGAATAAGTATATCAACTATTCGAATAGTTTTAGTGTAACATCTCGAATATTATCCGAATAAAGAAAAAGGTATTCGAATAATGTGTTATCTGAAAAGAGTCAAATTATCCTGATAATTATGATAGTATTCGAATACTTGTTCTTCATATAAAACAAAGCATCTAATCTAAGTCTACAATTTCACAAGATCATTGTGTACTTTCATTAATCTTGTTCATTATCATTTTCTCTCATGATTAACGTTCTCAAAGCAAGTTTCAGGAGTTTAACACTTTAGATATCTTAATTCCAAGAAAAGCAGATATACCGTGTCAGAGACATTAAATGCTCTCTGAGTCTCTACCAACGCATTCTCTTTACCTCAATGGCTATATCCAAATAACATAAAGAATGTTCCAAGTAATGCTCAGTGAGTAACGGGAAAACAGAATGCCTCCAACGGTTATTAAAATCTCTCCAACTACAAATAGCAAAAGCATTCAAATTAGGAGTTAAGACGTTGAACTATCGAACTGAAGAATATTCATTTTCTGAGCTTTACTCTTTTGTTTTAATACGCTTAGTGTTTACATTACCAACACTATAAGAGAGAACATTCATTGATTTAATACACTTGTTTGAGAGATATCTTAAGGTTGTGGAACCTTAAGTTGGGCATCAATTTACGTGGTGTAAGAGGGAGCAAGTATTCAAAGTGAGGAATAGATCGCGGTGTACGAGGTGCCAAGAACCCATTGAATCTTGGAAAGTATAGTGAAGGCACAGATTCTGTCTGTGAACTGGACGTAGGTCATTGTGAATTAGACCGAACTAGTATAACTCCTGGCGTATACCTCGGTGAAATTTTCCTAACACTTTAATCTTCTCCTTATTGGCTTTCAGGTTTATTTGTCTTATCATAAATTTTTATTATCACCCAATTTTACCCCTCTCTTGGGTGAAAAGCTTGCACTAACATTTGGTATCAGAGCCTGGTCTTCTTTGTCAGGTTTAATAGCCTAAGAAGGATCCTATGGCAAACATGGGTGAGGGAATACTTCCAGACGGAGCCTTAATGACCAGACCTTCAGGCTTTAATGGAGAACATTTCTCATTCTGGAAAGCTAAATTCAGAGTGTTCGTCATGGCAACAGAATATGGACTTTGGGAGGTCATTGAAGAAGGGAACTACATTCCCAAAAAGACAGTAAAAGGGCGAGCTATTCCAAAAGTACCAGCTGAATATGATGATAATGATAAAAAGCTCGTGACCCTCAATAGCAAAGCAATCCTCATGATTCAAATTGCTTTGAGTCAGAAGGAGTACTTCAGAATTTGCACTCTTTCAACCGCCAAGGAGATGTAGCAAGCATTGGAAATAGCACATGAAGGAACTTTAGGCATTAAGGAGAATCGGATCAATACTCTTGTCACTGAGTATGACCTACTTCGCATGAAGACTGGAGAATCAATAGTTAAGTTCGAACTCAGATACACTCACCTTGTGAACCAACTTGGGGTACTTGGTAAGTACTATGATCAAAACACCCAAGTGAGAAAAATACTAAACATTCTTTCCAAAGAATGGGAGCCCAAAGTCACAGCAATAGAAGAAGCTAAAGGAGAATCTATGAGATCAGTAGCTTCTCTATTTGGCAGCCTATCGGAATACGAAAGCAAACTGAAGTTCAAACGTGAACTAGATGAAATTGATGACAAGAAGAAGAAAAGAGTAGCGTTAAATGTCATAAAGGAGGAAACACAACTGAAATCAGAAGAAGAGGTTGAAGATGATGAGATGGGAATGATTATAAGAAGATTCAAAAAGTTTTATAAAAAGGGACAAGGATTTAAAAACTTCAACAAAGGAGGAAGTAGCAACAAGACTAAGGATCAAATCATTTGCTACGAATGTGGGAAGCCTGGACACATCAAATCTGAATGCCTTGAATATCTAAATAACAAAGAGAAAAAGAAGAATAAGTTTACAAGAAAAAGGGCCTTTGTCTCAGCCATCTGGAGAGACAGTTCCTCGGACGAAGAAAGTGATGATGAAGAAACGGCCAACCTTTGTCTGGTAGCTCAAGAACAATCAGAAGAAGAAGAAGACGAGGTAAATGAAAATCCTTCTTATGATGAATTACATGATGAATATAATGCCTTACATACATAATTTATTAGAATTGTCAAAGAACTTGTGAGTCACAAGAAACGGGTGAAGTTACTCGAGGAACAGCTCAAGGAACCAAAACCAGTTTCTTGTAACTCCTATCAAAGTTTAGAAAAGAAAAATGATGATCTTATCAAAACTCTTGAGAAGTTCACTAGAGGAAGTGAAATGCTCAAGGTAATTTTAAAAAGCCAAAAATTTACCAATGACAAATCTGGAATTGGATATGACCCAAAAATAGATAAGTCAAAAGGAAAGAAAAAGTTGGGAAACCAATCTTATTTGAATCATTTTCAAAAATCTGTGCATATTTCTAACCCTTTTGCTCATTGTAATTTTTGCAACAAAAAGGGACACTATACTTCGTCATGTTATCATAAAAAGGGAAAAACTATGGGAATCTACAAATGGATACCCAAAGACACATATTCTCAAACTAACCACAAAGGACCCAAGAAAGTATGGGTACCTAAAACCTAATTCTTTGTCTTTGTAGACATGTTTCAAAGCATCCAAAGGAAGCAAGTGGTTCATAGATAGTGGATGCACACGTTATATGACTGGTGACAGAGAAAGATTTACTTCCATAATTCCAAAGGAAGGAGGCACAGTCAAGTTTGGGGGAAATCAATCAGGAAAGATTGCTGGTATAGGAGAAGTTGGAATCAAGAACAAAATTCAAATCAAAGATGTCTTCTATGTAGAAGGGCTGATACACAATCTTCTGAGTATGAGTCAAAGTGCTGACAAGGGCAATTGGATCATATTTGACTCTGAGGAATGCCTTATAGTCAGCAAGAAAGACTTATCTATCAAGAAAGATGAAATTAAGGTAAAAGTCAAAGCCAAAAGAGAAGGTAATTGCTACACTATTAATATTGATAATCATACTTCCAAAAATTGCTTTCTTAGTAATGATGATGGATGCTGGCTATGGCATAAAAGATTGGCCCATGTAAATATGCGTCAGTTAGATAAAATCATCAAAGAGGACTTGGTGATAGGTTTACCTAAACTGAAATTTAAAAATGATTCAGTTTGCAATTCATGTCAAAAAGGAAAACAAACTAAATCTTCTTTTAAAACCATAAAAGAAATATCAACAAAAAGACCATTACAACTACTCCACATGGATCTAGTTGGACCAGCAAGGGTGAAAAGCCTTGGGGGAAACTTATATACCTTGGTCATTGTTGATGATTTCTCAAGATTTACATGGACTATCTTTTTATCCTCAAAAGATGAAACTTTTAGTGAATTCATTATTTTTGCTAAGAACCTTTGTCAATGAGAAAGGTATGTCAATTGCAGCAATTAGAATAGATCACAGAGGTGAATTTGAAAACCAAGCATTTAGAGATTACTGCAACACGAACGGAATTGAGCACAACTTCTCAGCACCAAGAACTCCATAGTAGAATAGTGTTGTAGAGAGGAAGAATAAAGTTCTCACAGAGATGGCAAGAGCAATGCTCAATGAGAAGGAAATCTCACAAGTATTCTGGGCTGATGCAATGAGTACTGCCTGCTACATCTCTAACAGAGGTTATATCTGATCAAAGTTGGGAAAAACACCATATAAACTTTATAAGGGAAGAAAGCCAAACCTCAGTCATCTGCGCATATTCAGATGTAAGTGCTTTATTCACAATAATGGTAAGGATAATCTGGGAAAATTTGATTCTAGAGCTGATGAAGGTATTTTCTTAGGTTACTCTAATAGAAGTAAAGCTTATAGAATATTTAATAAACGAACTTGTGTTGTTGAAGAATCTGTTCATGTTGTGTTTGATAAAATAGATTCCCCTGCCAAATCTGTTGTTGATGAGTCAGAGTTGATCAGTTCTGGAACAAATCAAATGATTTCAAAATCCTCAAATGAGTCTTTTAACTTTGAAGAAAAAGAGAGTCAGCCTCCTTCTTCTGATCAACCTAAAGCCTAGAGATTTAATAGAAATCATCCTATATACCAGGTAATAGGTAATGTTGAAGAAGGAGTAAAAACCAGAAATAGTATTCTCAATGAAGTTAGTTTTTCAGCTTTTATTTCAGAACTGGAACCCTCAAGCATTGATGAAGCCCTAACAGACAATGATTGGGTTTTAGCAATGCAGGAGGAACTCAATCAGTTTAAAAGAAATCAAGTGTGGGACTTAGTACCTCAGCCTAAAGATCATCCGGTCATTGGCACTAAATGGGTATTTAAGAACAAACTTGATGAATCCGTAATAATTGTCAGAAACAAGGCAAGATTGGTAGTCAAAGGTTATAATCAAGAAGAAGGAATTGATTATGAGGAAACGTATGCTCCAATGGCTAGATTGGAAGCCATACGTGTACTCTTAGCCTTTGTGTGTATCAAAGGATTCAAACTTTATCAAATAGATGTAAAAAGTGTTTTTCTTAATGGTTATATTTCAGAAGAAGTCTATGTTGAACAACCCCCTGGTTTTAAAGATGTTTATAATCCAGAAGGTGTCTATAGACTAAGAAAAGCACTTTATGGTCTTAAACAAGCTCCAAGAGCTTGGTATGAAAGACTAAGCAACTTTTTCATCGATCACGGATTTGTTAGAGGAAGAGTGGACACAACCTTGTTTATAAAACGAAAGAAAAATGATATGTTAGTTATTCAAATATATGTTGATGACATTATTTTTGGAGCTACTAATGATTCTCTGTGCAAGGAGTTTTCTGACACTATGAAAGGAGAATTTGAGATGTCAATGATGGGAGAATTAACATTCTTTCTGGGTTTACAAATCAAACAAAGAAAGAATGGAATATTCATATCTCAGTCCAAATATCTCAAAGAACTTCTCAAGAAATATGGAATGGATCAAGCTAATGGAGTTGACACACCCATGAGTTCAACAGCCTTACTTGATGCAAATGTAAAAGGACCTGAATTCAATATAACAAAATACCGAGGAATGATAGGGTCATTACTCTACCTCTCAACCAGTAGACCAGATATTCAGTTCAGTGTGGGTATATGTGCCAGATACCAATCATGCCTCAAGGAATCTCATGCTGAAACAATAAAAAGAATTTTCAGATATCTCGCTGACACTGTAGATTTGGGAATATGGTACCCTAAGAGAGGAAGTGAATATCTTGTAGCTTACTCAGATTCAGATCATGGTGGCTATAAGACAGATAGAAAAAGTACAAGTGGACAATGCCAATTCTTGGGAGGAGCAGTGGTCTCTTGGGCTAGCAAGAAACAGAACACAGTATCATTATCCTCAACAGAAGCAGAATATATAGCTGCCTCAAGTTGCTGTGCTCAAGTACTATGGTTAAAACAGCAATTGCAAGATCTTGGTATCTATCTCAAGGAAATTCCCATATGCTGTGACAATACGAGTACCATCAGCTTGGCCAAAAATCCAGTGCAGCATTCAAGAACCAAACATATTGATGTGAGGCATCATTTTATCAGAGATCACGACTAGAAGAAAGATGTCAAAGTTGTATTTATTCCAACACATCTGCAGTTAGCTGATATTTTCACCAAACCTCTGGCAAAAGATCAGTTTCTTTACATAAGGAGGGAATTGAGAATGGTAAATCCAAATGAATTGTAAGAAATTCTATATTTTATTCACTTATTTAATTAAGTTTTGATGATAAACATTACTGACTTAAGCATTGGAGTTTTTAGTTATGTATTTTGCAGGATAAATTCTAAAGGAGAAATCTGAGTAAAAGAGGAAGTATTCGAATAATGATTATGGTATCCGAATGCTCAATCAAGGTTTCAAAAGGATAGTATTTGAATACATAAATTACTATTCGAATACTGTAAATTTTTGTAAAAACTATTCGAATATAGCAAGAGCTATTCGAATAATAAAGCACTTTTGTCAAAAAGAACTATTCGAATAAAAGAGATGATATTCGAATAACAATGCAACTTTAGAACATATAAACCATTATTCGAATACTCTTACTGCTATCTAAATACAAAAGGTGAGAATTTCAACAGAACTATTCGAATAATCAATATATTATTCGAATATTCCTATTCTTCTTCAGAACTTAAAAAGGGGAACTATCCGAATAACAGAAGTCACTATTCGAATACTAAGTCAAGATTCAATTAGAAGTATTCGATTAGTGCATCTATTATTTGAATAGTAACCAATTAAATCTAAGATTTCAATTTAAAATGTTATTCGAATAGTGATAGTGGTTATTGTTGTCAAAATAATCAAAGATTCTAAAAACTATTCGAATAGTATCATTATTTTTTTTGTATTCGATTAACCAAAGCTCTATTCGAATAAAATTGATTTTGAATAACAACTGATTATTCGAATAGTGACAACTTGTAGTCGAATAGATTGCACTTTTCATAATTCACAGGTATATAGCATATCCGAATACCAAAGTCATTATTCGAATACAACTAGAAGCAAGGAACAGAGGATTATTCGAATAGCTGGTAAACTATTCGAATAAAACACATGAATATTTGACCAAAGAAGAATTATCCGAATACTACTCTTACTATTTGGTTAATCAGAAGTTACAGGACAACAGAGACTATTTGAATACTTGGACAACTATTCGAATAGTTACAATCTTCAGAGACAGGAATATTCGAATACCACCAGAACTATCCGAATACAGGTATGCTCGTTTACTCTCTTAGTATTCGAATGATTTCTTGAGTATTCGAATAGTACCCCCTTTATTCGAATACACATGTAATTATCCGAATAAAAATAGACCTAAATATAAGGGAACTAAGCTCAGTCTCTGATCATTATTCGATTACCACTCCATTTCTCTCCACATACAAACTCTTCCAATCTTCTTCGACTCTTTCTTGCGATCAAAACCCTCTAAAAATCTCACCATTTCCTCTTCCAAATCTCCAAAAATTCACAGTTTATCAAAAAACCCAAACCTTCGACATACCTCAGTAAACCCAGAATGAGAACAAAGAGAGCTAATGTTGAGAAAGGAGAAGTTACTCCTCCTCTAAAATCATCCTCGAAGAAGACTTCAACTCAGAAAACTCCAAAGAAATTCAAACCCAAGGTAGCTGATACTTTATTCAAGGGGTTTTCTCGAGCTAAAGGAGTTGTTATCAGAGAGCCAATAGAGACTAGGTTTGTATCTAAAGCTACTACAACCACTAAGGACAAAGACACTGCAAGTGCATCTTCCAATGATTCTTCTACCGAGAGTGACAACCTGGATCAAACAGTGAGGAATGTTGTCAAAAACATTATGCAAAATGTTGAAGCTAGGCCTAGCAAGACTCCTTAAGTACAATCTCAGATAAGTATGCCTGAAGGATCTTGAAGTTTAATAGAGGAAGAAAGAGCTGGACCCCTTGCAGATTTCAATAATGGAGCTCTTCTTCAACCTGAGGAGAAAAAGAGGTACATAGATCTATTCTCTTCCCGTCGTATGTGCCCTGTTATTCATGTGGACCTTTCCTATTTAAGAGACAACCTTGGTTTCAACTTGCATGAGTACTTAGAACATTACCAGAGGTGGTTTCAAATTGATTTATCCTATAGTCCCTCTATGGTAAGGGCCTTTTGTTCTAATTTGTAAAAAAGGAACTAGTTGAGGAGAGATTGGAATCTACAGTGAGAGGTCAGAAAATGCAATTATCTCCCTCTATAATCAACACTTACCTGGGATATGATGAAGATGAGTTTGATGTAATTCCTGAGTACTCTAGTGAACAGATTCATCAGATTATTAAGCCAATAAGACAAGCAAAGAAGTTCTCTTTAATGTGTCTCAATAATGAACACAGAATTCTATGGTACATCTATACAAGAGCTATCGTCAACAAATTCTAGAATTTCAACTTCTTCTCATACAGAGACTTCCACTTTTTGGCTTGCCTATTGTCTAAAGTGAAGCTAAATGTTGGGCAATTCATATACTAAGAAATTGAGAGATACAGAATGGGATCCAACAAAACTACTCCTGCTCCTTTTCCTCAACTTGTCTCCTTATTCCTCAAAATGAATAACATCTGGTACCTAGATGGAGAACAAGAGAGAATGGTCAGATTTGGCAAGACTCAGATTAGAAAGATGAATATTCCCTTGCCATTGGATGTCCCTGAGGAACCCCAATCCAAAAGACAGAGAGTAGAGGCTAAGACTTCTAAGGCAGATGAAGCTCATTCCTCTAGAGCAGCTTCTCCCTCTCCCTCTTTCCTTGGTACCTCCATTTAACTTCACATTCAGGAAGCTCTCAAACCTATGGTTGAGCAACTCATGAGGTCCAATCAATAATTAAGAGAAGATCTTCAGAATCAAATTCAAGGCATCATCGGGACAGTCAATGAGAACTTCAAGTCTCTCTACAATCTTCAGGCCAATTATCTTCAGCAACTTTGTGACATCAGGCATAAACTTAACTGTTTAGAGACCAGTATGACTGGCTCTCCTCTTGCCAGGGCTCCTACTCTTATCATCCCTCCATACACTGATATACCTTCTACTCCTCCATCTCAACCCCCTCTAACCACCTCTCCTCCACTTCCTGAACCTTCCAATGTTCTCTATACTACCCAGGAAACTTCCACCTCTACCCCTATTCATATCACTGTGGAGCCAGTGATCCAGCCTGCTTCCTCTCCTCAACCAACACCTCAACCTCTCTCTAGCTCCTCTGGTGAGACTCAGGAAGTATCTAATCCTGAAAACACTCCCCAACCTGAATCATCCAACCAACCTTGCCCCATTTCTTCTCCATCCATCTCTGCTATCACACCTACTGATATTCTTCCTACTTCCCCCTCACTTACCATTATTCCTTCCTCAGACCAATTTCATACTTCCTCTGAACACATCTTGCCCTCCACCTCCACTCCCTCTCCTGCTCCTACCAGAGATGTTCCTCCTCCTTCTGACTTTTTGCTCCCTCTTCCCCCCAATCTTTCTGATAATGACAAAAAGGGGGAGAATAGTTCTCAGCCATCACCCTCTTCATAACTCACCAGTCACCAGACAACATAGAGAATCAACAACATGGTCAGACACAATAACCTTCTCAACCTTGTTGTTTCATCCATCAAATGCCATCACCCTCTTCATAACTCACCAGTCATCAGACAACATGGAGAATCAACAACATGGTCAGATACAATAACCTTCTCAATCTTGTTGTTTATCCATCATATTTTATCAGAGCTTTTGAGATATTTAGTTTCCTAAATATTTAGTGTGTTTAGATTGTTTATCTTCACTTATGTTGTCTAGTTTATTGAACCTGAGACCTTTGCTTTAATATATATATCTATTCTTGCCAGTCATCTGCATTCTGATTTATATCACTTAGTTTTGTCATCATCAAAAAGGGGGAGAATGTTAGATTCAGAGTTTTGATGATAACAAACCTAAGTTTAGTTTAATTTGTCTGTGCATTTTCATTCACAAGTTTTTGCTAAGAAAGTATTCGAATAGTATACTTACTATTCAAATACTGTTACTCAGTTTTCATTAGCTGATATTCTGATAACTCTTAAACTATTCGAATAGACAGATAGTTATCATGATAATGCATACGCTATTCGAATAATGATACGCTGATAAATAGTTGTATTATTCGAATAGTCCTTGACTATTCGAATAATATGAACTAATATAACAGTTGAAAGTTTTTCTGAACTAAAAATATTCGAATAGCTTACACGTTATTCGATTAGTGCTTATATTTCCCAAAGTGAGTTTCAAATGCATTATCCAGATAATAGTATAACTATTCGAATAGTATAATCATTATCAGAATATTACTTTATACGTTTAAAGGTTTTTCACATTTTTTTATTCGAATAACATGAAGACTGTTCGAATAGTAAAGACACTATTCGAATAGTGTTATTAATATTCGAATAGCATTTCAAAACTAAGACTATGAGATTAAGATGAGAAATTATTCGAATAGCAAGAAAACTGGTATGGTAGAGAAGAAATTATTCGAATAGCAAGAAATTATCCTTTTCTGTGAAGTTCCTAACACTTTAATCTTCTCCTTATTGGTTTTCAGGTTTATTTGCCTTATCATAAATTTTTATTATCACCCAATTCACCCCCCCTCTTGGGTGAAAAGCTTGCACTAACAGTGGTCACTAGTAAAGCAGTGAGAGAACTGGTATGGTAGAGAAGAAGCATAAATTAAATGTTGTCTTAACTTAACAATGTAATTAGTTGGGATGAGATCTATGAATATATATATGGATTGAATCATGGAAGCCCACGTCCATGATACCTAAAGCCAGACAGCAAATTCTTCAAATCGACGTCATGTGAGTAAAGCTGAAGAATTTTGGTTTAATTATGTGTCTAAACTTTAGTTTGTACGATGTTAACGGTAAGGTCAAAACGACAAACACTCTTAAAGTATAAGAGTAACATTGTAGTATGTGATTTGTACCATATGTGCAGAAAAACCGCAAATAGGAAGCAATTGAACATATCCCTACTTCATTGTTGTGTGAGTCCCAGAAAGGTTAACCCTTTCAAAATATCCTCTGACTTTGACAATATCATAGAGATATATTTCAATGTCTGCTACTTTAACATTTTTCCTATGATCATGATTAATATGACCTAAAAGCATTATGTTAGAAAAGCGATTGATTCATAGTGATATGATATATGGGCGAAAGGAAGATTACTTATAATATACACACATTTATGCTTGTGTCTGAGACTGGTGTCTTATGATGTTACTTGGGTAATTTCATAAGTGAGATACTATGCATATGAGAAAGGCAATCTAAGTTATATCTTGAAATAAGAGGCATTAGGTGCCTATTTGGATTAGCGATAGAAGCTGATTTTCCAATGTGATTTACAGTATATGAGGTAAGTTTGTGAGAGGAGTTTTGTCTCGATTTACGTGAACATGATTTTCTACCGCTTTCTCAAACAGACCCTAGATTAGCCATAAAGAAAGTGTATATGGGTTAAAATCTAGGACATCAGAGGAATTATATTAATATGATTGAGCTACACTAGATGGTTATTTTATGCTGGTCTTTGTGAAAGGGATTTCTAGTACAAGATACCTAAATGGAGACGTCATGCCCACGCACTTACGACAAAGCACCTAGCATGAAAGAATGATAGAAGAAAAAGAGACTTGACCTATAACATCTGATCCACCAAGTGTGAGTGGGAGATGTTGGAATATACCTAGTCCACCCTTGGCGGATCAGGACCCAAGCTCAGTTCATTTGGGGCTATTATAAAATTATGGGAAAATATGGGTCTAAATAAGGAGTTTTATCCTTGTGATTTGAAATTCAAATCATGATAACTCCTGTACGTGATATATAGGGTAATATCACTTGGTGGGAGTTAATTGAAATATTCCAAACAAATTTCCAAAAACTTCTCTTTCGGTTCCTCTTCTTTCGGATGGTGAATCTGCCGTATAACGTGATCGGAGTCTATATCGATGCTTCGATCTCATGTGGGTACTCAGTGATTTAACGGATTCAAGGAACACCTGAAATCATTCAAGTTGTATAGATAGTGTGTGTGTGTGTGAGAGGTTCCTCGAGCCTTACTTGAAACATTTGAGAGATAGATTTGCCTTCACATGCTTATAATCCAAAAATAGCTTTAATCCAAAGAATATATATGCATATATAATTCACATTATATATTCATAATTTATAAATCTTTTTAATTATTTTGCACTACAGAAAATGAATAACTAAGTGTCGTGGGGATCATATATATCAAAGAAACTATGATTGTATAGTATATCCAAGAACTAATAAATAGAAGAGGAGGACCGTAGAATAATGAAACAATCAACTACGGCTACTTTTACTAAGAAATTATAGTCATCATAATCAGTAATTTATTGAGAAAAATGACTAATAATTAAGAAAAATGAATAATAACTAACTTCTTAACTTGTCTGGGAAAATATTAACTTATTTGACTCGATATGCATCTTGGGAAAGGTGGGGGGATAACATTAGATAATGTGAATTGCATGATATGTATGTTTAGAGTGGTTTGCATTTGCTATATAAATTGTTAGTATTTAAGATTTTAAAATTACAGAAATTTAATAAGAAAAACAATTATGTGAATTATAATGGCGGTTTTTGCTGAAAGCACATCCACCCATTTAACAAAGGGTTAAGGTGCAAATCTACCAATGAAGTATTGTCCGAAGAGCGTCCACCACAAATATCTTTTAAAAGGGGCAAAAATACCAATGAAGTTTTAAAAAGGGGCATCCAACACAATTTTCGTTAAATCCGTACTAATGCCGTTAGGGGTTTTCTTCTCTTATAATTTAACGCCGTTAGTACGGATTTAACAGAAATTGTGGTGGATGCCCTTTTTTAAAACTTCATTGGTATTTTTGCCCCTTTTAAAAGATATTTGTGGTAGACGCTCCTCAGATAATACTTCATTGGTAGATTTGCACCTTAACCCTTTAACAAAACCCTTTCATTTACATCAAATGTAAGATGGTTTGTAGGGGGAAAATGTTTTTTAAATATTGTGAGGTGCATATTTTATTGAATTAAATTTACATTAAGAAAGTTCAATCCATATTATATTTGAAATGTAATGATTTTTCATAATAATTAACTCTCACACACACATGATAAAAAATAATTAAAACTAAAATTCGTTAGGAGATTTTCATCATTAGTATTTAGTGACAATTACTCCCTTCAGTCCTTAATATAAGACATATTTGGGGAATTAATCTTGATCCTAAATATAAGACATAGTTTTCATATGTGTTAATATTTTTCTAATTTACTCCTATTAATACTCCCTTAATAATAATTAAGGAAGAGAGGGAATGAAGGAATTAAATATGATTAAGGTTTTAAAAAATATATATCATATCAGCTAACTTAAATAACTCTCTTAATCTAATCAAATTAGGTAAATACGTCATTCTTTCTTTTATTTATTTTTCTTTCCTTTATTTTTTCTTAAATGCATGTATCCTTCTTCTTTCATTTTTTTTTTGGGCTGATTGCATGCATCTTTTCAAAATGAATTTTTTTGTAGTGGTTTGTAGTGCACTTAAAAGTATAGGGGAACTGATATAAGGTCTCCAAAAAAAATATATCACTTATTAAAAGATAGATAATAATTGAAGAGCAAGTGAGGATAAGAAAACTAGTAAAAGCTCATAGATAAGTTGTAATACCCCGAATCTTGAGCCTAGAGACTTGAGAATAAGACTGTATCAAGAAGGCACTCAGCCCAGCTTGGTAAGAATCCCAAAGATAAAATGAGTTTCATAGGACTATATGATTCAGCCCTCACAGTTGAGACTGAGTCTCCTCATTCCATGAGGCTTAGTGCGTATAAGTAGTCATACATAAGATGCCGGATGTATGAGCTGGTGCAAGATATTTATGTGCTTGTGTTTAAAAAAAACTTGATAACTCTTTAAGAGTCTTAAAATGGTGCCATATCGGGATCTTGAGGCATATATGGCGCCATGTCCAAATGCGGGCCCCACACAGATACTCAGCAGTTCCTGAAGACATAGGGCTAAGTGGTGCCATTTCATTATCTCCAGGGATATATGGCAGCCTCCAGGCAATCTCCAAGACACGCTGCAACACACAGAGGAAAAGGTGACATGTGTCGTAAAACCGAGGGCCCTGTATCAAAAAGTATCTTATTAAAACAGCTTTTTGACCTTCTATTTGATTAGCCAATCAAATACTGCCATTTACCATTACACATCTAGTAAAGGTGAAAAAGCCAGTGTAACCCACTGGTCTCTAGTTCGACTACATACCCGATTTTATCGACTACGATACTGGAAGCTAGATGAATTCATCAGACTCCCTCTCCCTTGACCAATGAATTCACCCAACCATAAGAGAGGGGAAGTGAATACAAATTTTAAGAGGTGCACTGGGTACCTATAATGTAAAGAAAGAGCATCTAGTACACAAAATCGCCAGTTACCCGATAATTTTCAAAAAAGAGCATCCAACACCCTAACTTTTTAAGACATGTGACATAATATATTTTAACATTTTAAACACTCCCTTACCCCTCAAAAATGTCAGACACTATAGAAAATAGGGGAAAATCAGAAAAATCCCAAGAAAAGGAAAGAAGAGAGAAGTTTTCGTGTTCTTGAGGTCTACAGCCGATCTGAAGCCTGAGATCGTGTTTTTAGCCTTTGAAGCCTTCAATAATCTTCTTCTACTCGTCGAGAGCTACATTTCTATAGTTTCATATTTTTTATCAGAGGTGTTTGGTGTCAACTTGTTGGTGGAAGTGCTGCCTAAATCAATAACCGATTAGAGAATCGCGTAGAGGTAATCGTAAGTTTCAATTTGAGTATAACGTTTTGATGTTTTGATACGTATTTTTGGATTTATGGACCCCTTAGGGTTTCAGTCAAGGGAGCAATTTAGGGCCTTGATGGTCATATGATGATGAACATGATGTTAGAAGAGGTCTTATGATGATTAATAACATGTTTTGAGGTTAAAATTGCAAGAACACAATTTGTTGTAATTATGGTTCATATTCGGTTTGCCCTAGTTCAAGTAGTTGGAGTTGGATTTTGGTAAAATTGAGGTTGAAAATGGATTCCTTAGGCAAAATTATGTAGGATTAGTATGTGGATATGATCTTTGGATGATTAGTTAGGAAACCCTAATTTTGGAATTCAAAGTATTGTTGTTGAATCTGCTAGATTCTTGGAAGTCTGCTTCTGAGCTATTTTTAAGTGGTCAAACCTTGTCCAATAGCTATGATATTTCACAGCATTGTAGTAGATGTCCTAGGCTTCTAAAGATATATAATATGCGTCATTTGACCTTGTTAATTATGAGATATGCTCTATTAAATTTGAGGCATAAACACTAGAATGTATTCTGAGACAGTGATGTTGGTCGTGGGTTCTTGAGGTTTTGACCCTATAATTAGCCTAAGTGGTATTTTTATTTAAAAGGGAACCTAAAGATATTTCCATAGACCTTAGAACCACCCCATTTAGAGTTTTCTAGATTAAGTTATAAATTTTCTAAGTTGGGGGTCAAATCTGTTAAGTTGGGATGACCTACGAATTTAGAGAGTTTATGGTCAATTAAGTCAAGTTTGATTCTAAAAGATAAAGGCATGTAATAGAAGCCAATGTAGACTCTATTTATTGCCATTTAACTTAATGTACTAGACTTAGAAGATGTTTAACCAAGTAATGACACATTCGTTGTTAATTCTAACTTATAAGGTTCGATCTTTGCCCGGACCAGCCAAGAGATTAATAACTGAAGATGAGTAATTGGAAAGGTGTACATGTAGTAACTCTTTCTCTCATATACTATGTAATGCCTTGCATGTATGTTTTACCATCCATGTGATTGTGTTTGAGCATATAAGTTTACCAGGTGAATGCCCGTGCCATCAGAGAATATAGCGGGTGAATGCCCGTGTTTATTGCCAAGTGCTATGGTATGAGTTGTTTACATGCCGAGTTGCATAATGAGATGTTAAATGCTCCTGATATGCTCATTATTTGTGATGGTTCATATGACATGCCTTGTTTGATTGCATTTTATATGATTTAATGTATGTTACTACTGAGATTCTTTCAAATCTCACCCTTTCCGAAATTCATTACACAGCAAAGACCAGTGGCATGAAGGGCAAAGAGGTAAGCACCGATGAGTTAGGATTGCAGATAAAGTGATAGAATTATTTTAATGACTGTCTGTAAATATTTTTAATATATAGTATGTACGACTAAATACCTTGTATGACTGGCTGTAAGCCTAGTGAATCCTATACTGATGATAATAGTAGTAATAATAGTATGAAGCGATATCAGAGTACTTAGTTATTTTATCAAAACAAGCATGGCCTACCCATACGTTGCACGGGAGCTCTTTCTTACTCAAGACAGCTACAGGAGACAATTAAGCCAACACCCGCTTTCCAATCATCAAATTCAAATCTATGGAGTGGTTGGAAAATTAGTGTGCTCAATCCAAAAAGCAAATATGACAAATTAATGTGGGACATCCAAACAGCAAATAATTAATTAAACGTCACTTGGAAACGTAAAGGATACAATGATGTTCTTCATCCACATTAACAAATAAAATTACTTAATAGACTGAATGAAACGTTAGATAAAGAACATCCTAAGAGAGTACATCTACATTCCAGAAAACCTCCTTGTAAACCACGTTCTTGGTTGTTGCCTTGCCTCCAAACAGTTGCTCTTCCAACACAATCTTCAAACCTTCCATGCTTCTTACTCTAGACAGCGCCACATAAAGTTGTCCATATGTGAAGATGGGCTTTGAAAGATATAATCCTACATGACGTAATGACTACCCTTGACTTTTGTTAATTGTCGTGGCAAATGAGAGTGTTATTGGGAATTGTCTCCTCTGCATGCGAAATGGCCATCGAGATTCAGAAGGGTTCATGTCCATTCTATGAATGAGTACTTTTTCATTTGGCTTTGATCCATTCAAAGTGATTGCTTCAATGACTTTCTTCCCTATCATAGAAACTCTTAGACATGTTTCGTTGCATAATCCAGCTGCTTGGTTTATGTTCCTAAGCAATATAATAGGGGTACCAACTTTGAGAATAAGCCTATGTGGTGGCAAACCGGAGGAATTGATTGTGTTCAAAAATTCTGTAGTGTACAGGTTGTCAAAACTGTCTGGATCGGTTGTTGACTTGCATACACTATCACAACTAAGGAATTCATATTCTGCACCAGGAAGCATGGAACACATATGATCATTGATTTTCCCGACCATCTCAATGGTTGGTGCGAGGATAGCCCTGTCATTAAAGTATTCATTCACCGTCAAATTGCCCAGTAGGTTGGGATATGTTGCCTGCACAATGGCATTAATTGCATCATTTGAGTAAGGTATCAAAACATCGTTGGGTATTTCAATATCAGCAACCCCATCAATAGAGTCTCCTAAATTCCCATCTCCAATATCTAACAACCACTTCGAAAACCATTCGATTCTCTTGTTGACAATGGGGTCATTAGAAGAGTTAAGCCTCATGTTTCGAGTCAAAACGGAAACTATGCAATGATGCCATAAGTGGGATGAACTTATGCAAGCATTGACTATAGATGCTCTAGTTCCTTTGGGAATAACGGGAAGTATCTGCTTGAAATCACCACCCATTATAATACATTTGCCTCCAAAAGGTGCACAACATTGCATGATATCCCTCAAACTTCTATCAAATGCTTCAATGCAATACCGTTGCACCATAGGTGCCTCATCCCAGATAATCAATTTAGTTTGTTTTATGAGGTTTGCTAATGGTAAATTTTTCCAAATTAAACATGTAGAAGATTCAGTAATTTGTATAGGGATTGCAAACTTAGAATGAGCTATCCTTCCATAGGGCAATAATGTCGTAGCAATACCGATCGATGCTACTGTCAGAACTATTTCTCCCTTGGATCGCAATGCTGAGGCTAAAGCATTCCACAAGAAAGTTTTTCCAGTTCCTCCATAACCATAAACAAAGAAGAAACCACCAACATCCAATTGTAATGCAGCCATGACATTGTTAAACACATTCCTCTGGTCCTGGTTCAGATCATGTAAAAGTTGAGTTGCATGTATCTGTAGAGCATCATAATCATAACTTAACTCTTGTAGTATCATGTGATTTGATACATCAAGCGATGGCATTTCATTCGGTAATGGCAGTCCATTAAAATCATGCAAACTTTTCCCATTTTGTTTGAGTAGGGCATTAATTTCGTTGAGAGCAGCGTCCTCTTTAGCCGACATCAATATTTGAACACCTATACATAATGATAAGGAAAAAAAGATATATGTAATGGCATCATAATGTGCTGGCACAAAGTTGAAATGAATGGAGGAAAATTGATATAATGAAGTAAACAAACCTGAAAGTGTTAAATCATTTTGGGGGATGTGTAGTAGATCCTCGGAAAGTAATTTAGAAACTTCTTTCCACACGTAATGAGGTCGTTGAAGGGAACCACATAGCAACATTGATACGAATAACTTCTGCAAGGCTGGACCTGTGGCCTAAAAGGAAGCTTTTCTTTAATTGCAGCAATGTACTCTTTGTCATCATCCAAAAGTCCTTGTGCAAAGCATACTTCTTTGAAGGTATTATGGCAGACACCATCAACAGTTCTAATTTCTTCATAAGATGATGGTCCTCGCACCTGTGTTAGTAAAACTCGTAAGTAATACAACTCTCCAGCTGACGGTGAGACATGTGTCATTCTACCCACAGAACCTCCTCTTTTCCTTCTCTTCCATTCACGCTTGTCTTTCTGGTACACATAATAATTTAGGAACTCTGAGTAGGTTAGTGTTCTGGCAAAAGTGTCTAATGAATTTAACTTTATCCATGATAAGAATTGTGATTCAGAGACTCGAGGATTTTCAAGCAATTCAGCAACATTGTCTGTATTGGAGTATATGACAAATTGCCTATTTGGAAAGTGAAAACTTAGCCTCTCGACAGCAGGATACCTGTGATAGATAGGAAAGCCAAAAATTCTCCAAGAAGTTTCACATGCTGAAATGTAACGACAGTTATAATATTGTTGAATCTTATCGATCACACCATTTGTCGATCTATGATTGCTGCTGTCAAATATCCCTAGGACAACTCTATCATTCCATTTGCTAATATACTTAAATAAGTATTTTATAGCAGTTGAATGGTTGCACTTCTCAACATTAATATGTGCTTGAAACATGTGTAGTAGTTGTGGATTATAAGGTACAACATAACGATTGTCCAACTGAACCCCCTTTAACTCAACTGACCTTCCATCATCTTTGCGTCTGTATGTAGGGTAACCATCTTTATCAATTGTTGTGTTGTTGTTGAACTTCTTCGGAAAGTACTTGCTATATTTTTTATCTTTCATGCAAAGAGCATTATGCCTACTATTTCCGTATGGCCCATGAATCATGAATTTCTTGACCAACTCATGAAGCAAGGGTGATGTTGTTGTATCTGGTATTTCTGCTGAGATGACCCTATCAATAGCTTCTGCATCTGTGAATTTATCTTTCAGATCTAAGAATAAAAGTATATGCGCGTGAGGAAGCCCTCTCTTTTGGAACTCAATCGTGTACACCTCTGTGACATGTATGAGGAAAAGGGTTGATTAATGGGTATTATCAAATGTGACATTAATAACAGTTTAGAAATAAATGCTTAGAATTTAGTAAAGTCTATATGAATTACCTGCACGTATTGTCCCAAATATCTTCTGTGTCTTCAATATCTTAAGCAATGCTCGCAACTTCATCTCAAAAATCCTTGACAATGTTGTCGGACAATCAGAAGGATTTAAATGGTGCTTCTCACAAAATATGGTTACTTCAGGCTATGTTGGATTGTAGGTAAATGTTATGAACAAATCAGGGTAGCCAACGGTTCTGCAAATTGCCATTGCATCTTGATAGTTTTGAATCATGTACCTTGCTCCTCCAGTAAATGATGAAGGGAGGACAATTCTTTTTCCTGTAGCAGCAGCATTTGTCTCTCCACTGATCACTGCATCAGATAATCCTTGGTACAAATCAGTCCTTAACTCCTTCTGATGAGTCCTAACCCATAATAATCTCTGTGATTCAATCATTGTATATCTATCAACAATAAATTGTTGGAGCAACCGAGAGGCATGGTGTAGTGTGCATATCTTATGTTCTCGTAACATCAATCTGTAACTTAAGAATTCACGGATACTCACTCTTTTCCTTGTCTTAGTTACGATTAATGTCTCCTCTCTATGTTGGACATCATCTCTATATCCATCTTCTCCGTAAGGGAAAAGAATAGGATATTGTAGAGGCAAATAAGAGGCATGTAGTTCATTTATTCGTTGTAGGCTACCTTCTTTGGTCTATAAGATGATATCCCTCAAATTAAAATTCATGTCTAAGTCTCCAACAATTAATGCAGCAACTTCTGAAGTTGTTGGCAAATTGTAAGTTCGTCCATCATGTTGTCCGTTTCCAAGCAAGCACATCTTCAATGAACTATGATTTGCATTTGAAAGGATTTCACCTGCTACTCGAAATTGCTTCACAAAAGGATTTATCTCATCCAATTAGTCCTTAACCTTCTGAACAATAATAAGGTCAATGTTAAGAGCTCTTTGATGCGCACTGAAAAATGGAATGAATTGAGTGTTAGGTTATGGTGTTGTAGAAACAATAATGTATTGCAATGTATGAGAGTTACTTCATTGCATCAATTCTATTGGACACTTCATTTCCAGTGTCATGAATGTATAGTTGAGAGTAGACTGGTTTTGCACCTTCTGGTGGAATTAATGTGCCAATAGTATGATAATTTACTCCTGATAAGACATAAGTGTAAGGCCCCGCACCAGAGTTGATTGAATGGTCTATTCTCCCACCTATTGATGTGAAAGAAAACATGTTGTACTGTCTTATGTTTGAATGGAAATTCTTTGACTCTACTCCTTTCTTATTAAAGAACAAATCCTGGAATAAGGGAGGAGGCATTTTTATAGGAGGT